>OZ020626.1:7030887-9430887 GCA_963971575.1 Liopterus haemorrhoidalis | reverse complement strand
CTCATCACATTTAAATGGCTTATCTCCAGCATGTTTTCGTTTGTGAGTATTGAGATGTGATATACATAAAAATGCTTTATCGCACTGATCACATTTAAATGGTTTCTCTTCGAAATGTACTCCTTTGTGTCTGTTGAGATCTGCTGCCCATGCAAATGTTTTATCACACTGTTCACATTTAAATGGTTTCAATCCAGTATGTATTCGTTTGTGTCTTCGATAATCTGTTGCCTTTGCAAATGCTTTATGACACAATTCACACTTAAATGGTCTCTCTCCTGTATGTGATCTTTTGTGAACAGTTAGCGCTGACATACATAAATATGATTTTTTACACTCATCACATTTGAATCGTCTCTCGCCAATATGTACTGGTTTATGTGCAACAAGATCTTGGAGTTCTTCAAATTTTTTCTCACATACACTACATTTATAACATTCCTCTGTTGTTTGTGTTACATTAATCTGTTTGAACTTGTTAACGGACGCAGGCACATAACTCTCATCTTGATTACTGGAAGATGTTGCGGTATCTGCAAACAAATAAATAATTAAAATAGTATGTAACACTTTTATCAATAAGTCTCCGGTCTGACATATATATGGCAACACTGTTGACAGACCCATATGATTTCTGGATGGTACCAACCTGCAAATGATACGTGTGAACATTTTATGACATTCTGACAATTAGTTTAGAGGTTACAATGGTTTTAGTGACTCCAGTTTTGTAATTTTCAAAAGAATGGATAAAAAAGAACTTCGTGTGTTGATTAAACATTGTTTTTTGATGGGAAAAAATACTGTTGAAGCCAAACAGTGGCTTGATAAGCGTTATAGAGAGTCTGCACCAGGAAAATCAACTATTACTGATTGGTATGCTTAATTTAAACGCGGTCGTACAAACAGCGATGATGCGGAACGCTCAGGTCGCCCAAAATCGGTAGTTGTTCCGGAAAACATAAAAAAAGTCCACAAAATAGTTTTGAAAGACCGTAAAGTAAAGTTGCGTGAGATAGCTGACACCTTAAAAATATCAGAAGGTAGTGTGTTTACAATTTGACACGAAAATTTGAGCAGTCGTAAATTGCTTTCGAGGTGGGTGCCGCGTTTGCTTACACCGGACCAAAAACAACAACGCGTCAACGATTCAGAGCGCTGTTTGGAGCTGTTCAAGCGAGATAAAAAAGATTTCTTCCGTCGGTATGTGACAATGGATGAAAAATGGATCCACTACTACACACCTGATTCAAAAAGATCGTCAGCTGGGTGGTCAACAGTCGGTGAAAGTCGTCTCACTCAAACAATACACATTATGTATCACGCACGCACACACACACACAGACACACATAAGCTCGACTGACCAGCGTTTGCGACAGCTGTACCTTTTGTATTTTCATTTTCGTATTCTCTGATGTCCACAGGTTCAGGCTTGATATAAATCTCCTCTATGTTGGAATTACTGTGGTATACGTCGTCCGTAACTTCATCTTTGGTTCCTGCAATAAACAGATCATAGTCAAATATAAACTATTAGATAAAAATTTGTTTAATGAAAATATTGTGTTGTGTTTCATAGAATTTTTTATTAATGTTTCGGATATCGCTGCAGTCTCTCCACATTAAAACGTTTTTTTTTTTTTTGACAATTTTTTTCGCATTAACTAATCGCTTAACAGGCGAATTTGTGCGCGTAACCCGCTGCGGCCCGTTCCGCCACTGCACAGTGTGCGATGGTAGGCGAAATTGTGCGAACCTATTTGAAATAATCAAATGAATGGTGAGCAAATATTGGAGAAAAAAATCTTGTTTAGAAGCTAATCTTTAAAAAGAGCAAGGAATTCTCCAAAACTCTTTCTTTTTAAACAGTTTATATCATTTTTGTTCAAACAACAGCTGAAATAAATACATTTTGTCATCCAAACTATCCATTTTAAACACAAGCAGTAGCAAGACGTGTCGTACGAAAACAGAAATTATACTTGAGAAGAAATTAGTTAGTAAAAAGAGCATATGGTTGAACCGATGAAATTATCATAATTAAATGATGCCATTCGTGTGGAAACTGAGGCTGCAATATGACTTTGTTTTAGTCGCTCTTGTCACTGCTACCGTAACTGCACTGCATGTACATAAAAGTACGTACGTTGGTACGAGTCAAATACGTTATTGGTAGCTTACATAGAATTGAATGGAATAGATATATATTTGTGCATTGATTCTTTGCCGACAAATCGGCATTAGAATTCTCCTGAGCTATAAAACCTTGTATTTTATTGAGACTCGTACGGCCCGTCAAGTCCTTAATGTGCGTTACAACATTTTTAGTAACGATAATACCAATATTGCTGGATAAAAGAAATTCACTGTACTAACTATGTCTACTGACCAGTGTTTGTGACAGCACTATCCAACTCACTGATGCCCACAGGTTCAGACTTGATGTAAATCTTTTCTGTATTGGTATTATCATAGTATATGTTGTCTCTAACTTCATCTTTGATTCCTGCAATAAACAGATAATAGTCATATATAAATTGCTTTGCTGTCGCAAGCGCTGGTCAGTAGATTTTAATTAATGTCAATGTAACGTTTACTGAAATTTTATCTAAAAAATATCATTCAAGATATTCACTATACACAAACAAATATTACTGAAATTTTTTATAAAAAAAAGCGTTATAACCAAATGCGAATAATAGTATTAAGTGTAAGTTTTAAATGTACTGACCATTTTCCCATGTCGCCGTGTGCTTTGTTTCAGTCTTCACTTCATGTTCATCAGTATCTTTAAATTCTGTCTTAATATATATTTCTTTTCCAATAAAATGAATATCTCTCGCATCATTCGTATTCATTTCTAAACCAAAACCCTTCCCTTTTTTTCTCTAATTTCCAAGAACCAAAATGACTTATTACGACCAACTTGCTTTATTTATTTCGGTATGTAGTAGTCCGTGCGTATTACCACTGATCAAAAAATAGAGATGGGAATTTCGGCTCAGTTTGTGGAACCGGATCAGTGGAGGTCGTTCAGTTTATTGAGCCGGTTCATTGATCCGGCTCAGTGATCCGGTTAAGTAAACATGTTTCCGAGACACAGGTCGGTCGTTAGTTCGGTTGTAGGTAGAACGTCGCTTAGAGCCGGTTCTTGCTTAGACCCGGTCAGTTGTCGGTCGTTTGCTCGTAGGTAGAACGTCGCTTAGCCCCGGTTCTTATCTAACATTTTTGAAACAAACAATTCACTTTATGTAGCTACTGTAATTTAAACCAGATGTGTTAAGTTTATGGCGATGTTTATTGCCCTTATAAATCGGACATCTGGGATTTGGGCAATATTTTTAATATTTTTATATAGTATAGTTGTAAGAAAATACAGACTAAGCCTATTAGTTTCAAAAAACTGCCCTACAAATTGATGACAAAATACTCTTTATGATAATACATTACAAGCCGAGTTCTCGCGAAGTTCAACAGGACATCGATCCAGATCCGGATCACTCCGGTCACTGCTCACAATCGCACGCCCAATCGTATCCTTGAAACTATACAGTGAGCCGTCAGCCGGCTCATTTCAATTTGGTGAACCGTGTCACTTCGGTCAGTGTACTGAGCCGGCTCAGCGAGACGGTTCGTTCATGAACGACCCATCTCTAGTATATACCAGTCATTTAGCTTTTCTAGATCAAAAACACAACCACACGGACTGATATATATCGAAACTAATAAAGTAAAAATAATTGAGATAATTATCCATATTTGCAAATTATAAAAAACTGTTTGAAGTGATTTCTTTAACTAATTAAAATGATGGATTCGAGTGACAGTGCTATTATTAAAAATGAAATTTATATTAAAAAAGAATATGATAATACTGAATATGTTCTGAAAACTGAAACAGAGCACACAGCTGAATGGGAGAATGGTCAGTAATGAACACAATTACAACTAACTTCTTAATACTGTTATTCATAATTTGCTATCGCAGTATATTTAGTTTAATTTCAGAAATGTTTGCTTGATGATATTTTTTTTACAGTAAGCGATTCATTTATATTTGACTAATTTGTTTATTGCAGAAATCAAAGATGAAGTTACAGACGACGTATATCACGATGATACCAACATAAAGGAGATTTACATCAAATCTGCACCTGTGGATACCAGTGAATATGAAGATGAATTGGAGAATGCAGCTGTTACAAACACTGGTCAGTAGATTTAGTTTAAATGATGTACCGTGATTACAGTGTTATTAGCCAGACATATTTAGGATTTGCAGTGACAAGAATATCTAACACGTCTCAAATCGTACATGCTCTTTAATACTGTGAACTTATTCCTTAATTGTTGGTACCTGATTAGAAACTTCATCCTCGAACAAAGTTATGCGCTCTTTAAACACTGCACAGGGCTATTGAGAACGGAACACATTTCAAATGAAAGTGGAAAAATTGCTATTCTGCTGTTCATGTGCACGCATGATTCTGTTTATATTGCTTTCATTTTAACAAGGGCAAACTAGATCAGAACGAAAATAGGTTGCGATTTTCTAACTGCACCGGTATAACAACCGGGTATCCATGTATACCCATTGTAGTCAACGTCTTCTATTCAATGCGGCTACTATCAATGGGATAAGTAGTTATGATAGGAATAAACGATTTTTTGCATATTTCCAATTATTTATCTATAGAGTAACTAGCTTATCCACAGGGTAAGTTATTCCCACCGTGTAGGTACTGATAAATGTTATCCATTGATTAAAAATGGCAGATTTTGACAGATAGGTGTAAAAAAACATTTTATTGAAAAATATATGTACATAATATAAGCAGATATATACGTAAAATATGTAGTATTACAGCTATTATATACATATTAGACATACCTACACTTTATATATGTACATATTACATACACCTGTTTCCATTATGTGTACTATTTTATTATATAATTACCTACATATTTATTTATTTATCTTACATTTTAAGAACACAAACAGGACGAACCCACAGCAGTGTTCAAGAAATTTTTAACAATTACGTGCGTAAAATTTACATATTACACTATACATACTACAAGACTGCAACGATTTTATTTTTGATTTGAAAAATTTTAACGTTTATTTATAGCTATTATATATTAAATTGAAAAAATCGCGACAGTCATGTACGAACAAGAGTATTACAATAAGCAAGTTACATAATACAACAATTTAAACAGAAGCAACTGCAGTTAGACTGAGCTTGAATCCAAATGTTGTAATATAATTTTACAATGTGATTTAAATTTATTTAGTGTCAAATTTGAAATATCAACATTATTAAAAACATTGTTGAATGTGGCAGATAGTCTTTCAATGGGTGAATTGGAAAATATATTATTGTTAGTTTTGGAAACGAAAAATGAATGTTGGTTGCGGACATTATAAGACGGAATTAAAAAAGTGAACAACATTAACAGATTGCAGTCTATAATACTATTGCAAATTTTATATAATGTAACCATATCCGACAGTGTGCGACGATTCCTTAGTGACAACATATTTAGTTCAAGTAGAGCTGAACTGTAGTCAGTAAGGCGAGTTTTTTCTTTAAATAGAATGTATTTCACGGCTTTAATTTGTACTTTTTCTAATTTATTCATGTATTTATCATACATAGGATTCCATATGATGGAGCAGTAAATGAGAATGCTAGAAACATAGGCGTAATATAAGGTCTTGATAGGCTGCGCAGATCGGAAGTCTTTAGTTGTGCGGTTAATAAATCCAAGCATTCGCAATGATTTCGTATAAATATACTCGAAGTGCGGTTCAAAAGTCAGTTTTGTATCGAATATTACACCTAAATCTTTGATTTGAGAAGCTCTAGTTAGTGATGTGTTGTTGATGTAATATTCATTTAAGATAATATTTCTGTTACGGGTAAATGTTATGATATGGCATTTGTCACAGTTAAGCTGAAGTTTATTATCTTGACAATATTTGGTGAAGCTAGACAAGTCAGACTGAAGGAGAGTAGCGTCTGCTGGGGTTCTGATACTTCTGAAAATTCTTAAATCGTCGGCAAAAAGCAGAAAACTACTATATTTAGATACTTTTTTAACATCGTTTATAAAAAGCAAAAATAGCAAAGGCCCCAGATGGGATCCCTGCGGAACTCCAGATATATATATATATATATATATATATATATATATATATATATATATATATATCAAAATAAATTCAAAATAATTTAGTAATCTACTATAATTTATACTGAAATAAAAAAAATATTGTCGATTATTTTTAGATAATTTACATTTATTGTTAAAAATGGAAATCATAGATTCTGATTTTGAAGATTTGCTAGCAAACGATGATGAAGAAATTGTAGACTATTTACAACGTCCATACATATGTAGTTCGTGTTAGACCAAATCATATGGACCAGTGGGATGAGCAAGAATTTATTAATTGATTTTGCTTAGCGAAAAGTGAATTTATCATCCTGCTCCACCAAATAATCCAACAAATACTCCACCAAATTTAAAAAAAAAATATTTTTAACACAGTCGTATTTCATTTTTTTTGCATTTCTATTCTGCCCGCAGGATGAATTGAACATAATACAATTTTATTCCAGACCTCTTGTTTATCTTTTAGATTTATAGCGGCAGTAGCTTTATTTTCTATAACATTTTTACATGTTAACACAAGATTTACAAGTTGCCTTGTTTCGGAAATATTGAAATTTGCTCTTCTTGGGCGTTTGTCGTACATTTTTCTGTACAAAATTCAACAGAACTGCGAGTTTTTTTAGGTTATATCTTGACAGTTATACCTATCTCTCTTTTATTCGTGTGAGTCCCGTATGTCTCTCGTTGTTTAACACAACGCTAGCAACCACACCAACATTAAAAAAATCGTAAAATATTAATATCAATCAGAATAGTTTTCTACGTGATAACTAGATTTGGAAATTCAGAAAGAAATTTATCCTAGTGAATATCAAGAGGATAATATTATCCGATTGATAGTTATTCTTATAGATACCTGAAAGGTGGAAATACTGAGCCTAAGGAACCGCAATTTGCTTGCCAGATAAAAACCGATCGTCGACGATAGCGCCCTTACATGACGGATCATTGTGAATCTCTCTATATTTTATTAATTATTATTATTTTTTTTTTTTTCAGCTGGCACGTCATCTGCAGATCAAGGTCGAGATTGGGGAGCAATGTCTGTTAACAAAGACGAACCAATTAAAACATTTACAGAAGATCGAGACATTGTTGCTCATAAATCAATACACATTGACGAAAAGCCATACCAATGTGATCATTGTAGCAAGGAATTTATATCTTTAATATATTTCATAAGACACAAAGAAAAACATTCCATAGAAAATACATACAAATGTGACCAATGTAATAAATCATATAGCATGAAGCATAATCTTCTTCGACACCAAAGATTTCATAAAGATAGATTATTCAAATGTGATCAATGCAATGAATTATTTTCAGAATCATCAAAACTCACTAGACACCAACTAAAACATTCTGGTGAGAAACCACTCAAATGTGACGAATGTTCTAAAACATTCGCCTGTACCTCACAACTCATTATACACAAACGTACACATGAAAAACCATTCAAATGTGAACAGTGTGATAAAGCATTTACACGTTCAACAGGTCTCATTGAACACAAATTAATACATTCAGGAGATAATAAATTTAAATGTGACGAATGTAACAAGGTATTTTCTCAAAAAACAACACTCAATAATCACAAAAGAATACATACTGAAAATGGGGCATTTAAATGTGATCAGTGTGATAAAGTATTTACACGTTCAGCAGGTCTCAATATACACAAATTAATACATTCTGGAGAAAATAAATTTAAATGTGATCAATGTGACAAGATATTTTCTCAAAAAGCAACGCTCACTTATCACAAAAAAATACATTCTGACAATGGAGCATATAAATGTGATCAGTGCAGTAAGGCATATTCTTATAAGAATAGTCTTATTCGACACAAACGAGAACATTCTGAAGAAAGACCATTCAAATGTGATTAGTGTGATAAAGCATTTACATGTACAATTCAGAAGTCTATTCAATGAGAAATGAACGAATCAACAACCTTATTTATAAATTTCTGTTTTGCACATTCCTTGCAAACATAAGTGAGAATGAAATATATAAATTAGGAGATTCTTGATTCGTTCATTTGTCATTGAATAGATTTTTATTAAAAACTTAATTTATATCAAATCTCACTAATCACAAACTAGTACATTGTGGAGAGAAACTATTTAAATGTGATCAGTGTGATAAAGCATTTTCACTTCCTTCTCATGTTACTTATTGTACATAAAATATATTTTATTATTACCTATAATTGTATTGTAAATTTTATAACAAATAAAAAGTGTATTTAAATTATGATCTATAGTGTTTTTGGTTTATAGATCAATCACTTTTAGGCACTTGTGCCTGAAAAGCGATAGATGTAGTAATCATGCAATGTGCATGGTTAAATTCCGTTCACAATAAATATGATATGACGTCAAACTTGGTTATTTTAAGTACCAATGTCATAATGTGATTTAACCAACATCAGACCATTACTCAGTTGGTACATTATTTTACTGAATGTTGGTAACATTTTTACCCGTTGTCACGTTTAGTATGTACTGTTCAGTGTTATTTATCTTATTTATTTGTGTTTGTCTGTGCAATATTTCTTTTATTGAGTATGCGTAATATTATTGATTTTATCTTTTTATTGATTTTTTAATTTATTGTTTTTAATATGTAGTGTAGTCATTTAAATGGGCTGCGTTAGGCGCAAATAGCCTTTGTTGCTGTGTGCCAAATATTTTAACTAACTAACTGTACTGTTCAATCTTTTTTAAGTCAGGTTTGACATTTAAATGAGGTTAAACTTTATTTTACATTAAATAAAATATTATTGTAATAAAAATGCCGAAAGTTCTTAGTAGACGCGCTCAAAGGATGGTTTTGTCTCTTATTAATTATTTTGAAAGAGAGCGAGATAATGCTGGACTTTTAATAAATTTGAAATGTGTGGAAATGTATGTAAATGTTAAATTTTGTTTATATCTATGGTCTTTTCACTTGAATATTTTTCTACAAATATGTGTTAATTAACTTTTTAGAGAGCTGCTGCTGCATTAGATGAGAGCATTTCTAAAGTGAATAAAATCGCTGCACAACAATAGAGAAGTGAAGCTGTCAGTAGCCCAAAAAAGAAACAAACGCGTACTAAATCTGTAGTAGAATTAAACAATTTTACAACAGTTGGGATACGAATGTGAAAATGCCTAATTTCAACATTCTATTTTAAGCCCTTTGGCTACATTTCTATCGTACAGACAGACACATGAATGACATTATAAGGGATTTTTTGTGGTCATACCTAAAAAACCCTACAAAAGAACTATCAAGAATTATTTATTAACATATCCAATATATTCTTTTGCTGATTTTACACAAGTCAAATATATGCTATGAAGTAAATACGTGGTTTATTGCAATTTTAAAATATTTTATTTTTACTGTATTTGAACTGTTTGTATATTTAAGTATTTCCCATGTTGGGTGATATTTTTATAATGTACTTTTATTTTATTCTGTATATTGTGTTTGTATAATTTTAAAAGGTTTTGTAATGTGTCTGACCAAAAACAACATTTCATTTTGTATCTTGGTCGATAAATAACAATTATATTATATTAATAAAATATGTTCTATTTACATTTGTTACGTTCATTCTTTTTTCTAATTTTAACCTATAGGTCTGTTACGAAGAGTCGTAACGGTGTATTATCATCAGATGCAAGCGAAAAGTAATTTTAGCGTACTCGTGAAATCTACACTTGCAGCTAGCAAATAAACTGTTCGACCTGGAAATAATATTTGAATATTCATTATTTTATGTAAACTTGTATCGAACATCTGAAATTCAAAAATTCAAAAATTTCTATTCAAATAATAAAGAATTTGACTCTTTGGCACTGCTTTCCGAACTCTATAGGTGGATTCGGGAAGCAAGCTCGGAGTCACTGTGTTTAACTCTAGAGCGTTCGAGAAATGGTCTAAACACGTTTTCTTGAGCGGTCTGGAGTTAAACAGAGTGACTTGGAACACTCTAAGTTTGCTTCCCAAACCCACTGTGTCTATGTAACACCAGGCGAAAAATTAAAGTAAATTGTATAAAAAAGATGAGAAGAACACGACACAATTCTAAAAACAATTATTTCTGATGATTCTTATACACAGAAATGTTCATTTTATTTAGTATTGCATTACACACGTAATCATACATAGTCATAACATACATTCACAATCAAAATTTAAACCATAAATTTCGCGACAAATCGGTTGGAAAGAACTGCTAATTCCTTCCCTCCATAGGAAATATTGTTTTTCAATCGTTTTTTAGAACTATTTCGATATAACCTAATTTTTTTGACAATTAGCGAAGTGGCAACATTTTTTCAACTGTGACGTCATCTCATTTTAGGGTAAATAGACTCTATTTAATTTTGAACAGAGAATATAAGCACGTAAATTCACTGTAAAATTAGAGAAAATAACATAACAAATCATAGGAAAACATCTATGTTATTCTTCCACGACGTGAAATCACACAACCAGTGATATCAATTTAGTGCGATTGATTTCGCAATTTATATAAATATTATATGACGTCATTGCTAAAATATTTCATATTTAAAATGTTGGATGCTCTCATTGATCGGCACGGACTGCTATAATCTGATATTAATAAATCCAACTGATTATATCGAGTAACTTTATTTTGGGCATCAGTAAAAATTATTTGAAAAATCTTGTTTCAGAAATGAATAATGGGACAGATTGTGATTTGAATCCTGATGATACCGGAGAAAGTGATTGTATTAATAAGGAAGTTGATATTAAGAGAGAATATGAAGATACTGATGAATATGAATTGAAAACTGAAATAGAGCAGGCTCCTGAATGGAAGAATGGTCAGTAACGAGTACATTTACAACTAACCCACACTTAACATTGTTAATATTTTGTAGTCAGTTTATTTCAAGCAAATTTCAGAATTGCTTGATAAGTGAATATTTTAAATATATTTGTTACAGTAAGTAATTTGTTTATATCTAACTGGTGGTTATTGTAGGAATAAAATGTGAAGTTACAGGCGACATCCATCACTCTAATTCTAAGATAGAGGAGATTCACATCAAGTCTGAACCTGTGGATACAAAAGAATTTGAAGATGAATTGGAGAGTACAGCTGTCGCAAACACTGGTCAGTAGAACTGGTTTAATTGATGCTTATGTTATCATTGAATATGTATAGTGTTTTCTTAGTGTAAAGGCAGAACTGATCGACTATTATTTTGTAAATCAGTGCAAAATTCAAGACCTATTTATTTACATCAGGGCCTGGTGCGCAGACGGTTTCTGGTTATAATTTTAACTAACTTCAATTAGAAATTACGATACTTCTATTTTTTCTTTAAACTTTTTTAGCTTAGTTGACGTGCATCTTAACTATGTCACAACTTGTAATAGATAAGAAATATATTTTTCTGATAAATTAACCTCCAGCAATATTAATATGTTTAAATTATATATATAAATTTTTTTTGATTTTTACTTAATGGTTTGCAAGTAAGTGTAAAAATATTCAACAATATCTAATTTGTGCAATATGTTGTATTAAATATGTAACAAATTTTTAGGCTTTGATAATGGTTCAGACTGAACCAAAACTAGTCAACGAACAGTAATAAAATTTTAAATATTTGACAAACTGTGCTTTTTTATATCGACTGAATCTCAATAAAGCACCAATTCTAGTAATATTAGGTGTACCAGAATATTTTTTCGTTTATTTAGTATTATTAAAATAGAAATAAATCGAGAGAAAAAAATGTTCTTTACTGAGTAAAATAATTACCATTGTGATCTATAACACTTTGCCATTTATCAGGAGGAGAAAATATTCCCGATTTATAAAATTCCTGATTTTTTTAAAGAAAAAATGGTTCAAGGCTCATTTTAACATGATTCATAGTTGTCTTGTTTCTTAAAAAGTGTTCCAGTGACCGAAATAAGTGATAGTCGGAGGGTAAAATGTCTGGGGAGTACAGTGGGTGGGTTAGGACCTCCCAATCAAGCTCGGAAATTTTTTCACGTGTCTTTTTTTGATAAATGAGGTTAGGCATTGTCGCCTTGAAGAATAACTACTCTTCTATTCACAATTTCTAGCCGATTTCTGGTCAAATTCTGATTCAGTCGATCCAATTGTTCACAGTAGAGATCAGAATTAACACTTTGTCCCGGTTTTAACATCTCATAATAAATTATTTCTTCATAGGGCCTTGCAGATCGAAGTTCATCCTCCAAGCATAAATTTCCAGATTTAAATTTTTTAAACCACTGTTGACATGTGCGTACACTTAGTTTATCACCATAAACAGTGCAAATGTTTTATGTAGCAACTGTAGCAGATTTTTTTTATGGTACTCATACAACATTTAACAGCATAAAAAATGTTTTGATGAAAATTGTTCCGCCATTTTAAAATGCAAGGGTTTAAAATGAAACGAAAACAATAATTAGGTACACAAGATTACAGAGTTTAATCTAAACGCAAAAGACGTCTGTTTAATTCAGCGAATAAGTCGTGATTAGTTCGCATACTGCATTAATAATAAAAACGAAAAACTTTCCGGTACACCTAATATATCATGTTATTATATTTTTCAATAATGATTTCTCAGTTAGAAAGTATTTGGTTTTAGTACTTTCTAGTGATTTTACACTCAGGCTAATTGTGGAGTAGTCAGTAAAATGACGGTCTCTATTATATTGGGTTTTCGTTGATTTCTAGCGAGCAATTGACAGTCTTTAACATACAGCTATCTGTAACATACTGGCACATAAATAGTTAGGGTCTGAGTTCTAGATCGCAAAACATACATAGCTAGTTAGATATAGCACTATCCGAAATTAGGCAATTATTCGAAATACGATTACTTTCCTCAGCTATTTTAATTACTTATTTATTTGCAGGTAGCGCTACATCTTCCGGTATTCCAGGTGAGAGTTGGGCGCCAATGTCCGTTAACAAGTTCAAACAGGTTAATACAACACAAAAAACAGAGGCATTTTATAAATGTGATGTATGTGAGGCAACATTTCCACAAGCTCAAGATCTTGCTGCACATAAGCCAGTGCATACTGGCGGGAAGCGATTCACATGTGAACAGTGTAATAAATCATATTTATTTATGTCAGCTCTTATTGCTCACAAACGAACACATTTAGGAGAGAGAATATTTAAATGTGAACTGTGTCATAAAGTATTAGCGAATGCATCAAGTTACCGAAGACACAAACGAACACATACTGGAGCGAAACCATTTAAATGTGACCAGTGTAATAAAGCATTTACTTCAAACAGTAATCTTACTACACACAAACAAATTCATACTGGCGAGAAACCATTCATATGTGATCAGTGTGATAAAGCATTTTCATATTCATCAGCTCTCATTGCACATAAACAAATACATTCCAAAAAGAAGAAATTTAAATGTGAACATTGTAATAAAGAATTTAGTCAAAAGGGTAATCTTGATAGACACATACCACGTCATATTAGTATGACCCCATTCACATGTGATCAGTGTAATAAAGCATTTCGAGATTCATCAGCACTCACTAATCACAAAAGAATACATTATGTAGATAAACCATTCAAATGTGATCAGTGTGATAAAGCATTTGTATATTCCCCACAACTAATTAGACATAAACAAGTACATACAGGAGAGAAACCATTTAAGTGTGATCAATGTAATAAAGCATTTTCATATACAACTAATCTCATCATTCACAAACGAATACATACTGGGGAGAAACCATTTAAATGTGATCAATGTAATAAAACATTTAGGCAGAGATCACAACTTACAACTCACAAACAGGTACATTTAAGGAGCAGTCAAAGAAGCGTGAAGACTCTGTTAGTTTTTTCCGGATTTACACCTGTTTAGTAGCTAAATAAAGTAATTAAACATTTTGTAAAATGCATTATGTAAACCATTCAGTTTAGTATTTACAAGTATGTAGGGTTTCTATTTATCCGATATATAACAAATAAGAAATTAAAGATAATAGATTGAATTCAATATTCATGGTGTTTTAAAACTCATTTATCTAATTTAATTTAAGTATTTTAATTATATGCATTAATAATTCACAAAATAATAATAAAAAAAAAATTATATAATTAAATTTATTTCATTTTTAAAATGCGTATTTAAAAACAAAAAATAATTGCATTGAAAGTTTCAAAATTCAAGCTAATTTTTGTCCTAGTCAGGCCTGCAATTGAAAAAACGCGCTCTGTTGCAGTAGATGTTGGGTTTATTGTTAGAAGTGCACTAAATAATATATTTAAATTATCTGTTTTTGTGTTAAAATAATGAAGTCTTTTTTCATCAATGTAGTAATAACGTTGCTCTGCTCTTCAACATGTGTAATTTAAGAAATTGCCGCTTCCAGTTGTTGCTGTAGAGAAATTGCAGCATTTTGACTTTTAAACACACTTTCACTTGCGATTTCTTCAACTACTTCCTTCACATCATTGTGCTCAGTACTGTTATTTTAAAGGCGAAAAGGTATAAAAAAAGTACCAGGTAAATTGAAAAAATTGTTGAAAAAAAATATATTTTGTTTATTCATAAAATATCCGGATTATCGTATATTCAATGAAAATTATCCGGATTATCGAATATGATATTACATTTTACAAATCTTTTAAAAATATCTAAATAATGTGATTAATTCTTAATGAACTAGGGATTAATCCTGTTAGTTTTTTAGTGTGTAGGGATTAATTTCTGCTCATATTTAACGAATTCGGTTTTAAAGTTCTGATTGTATCAAAATTGGTTCAATTTTTGTTAATATTATGTGAAATAATATCCCATATGTTTTTCTATGGGGTTTAGGTGGGGACTGCATATTTGCTATTTAAAGTTTAATTTCAGTAGATTTATTGAAGTATAATTTGTAGTTGAGCAGGTGTTAAATGCCGGGCGTTTAATTTTATGTGGAACATAATTTATGAGGTACATGTGGTACTGAGTGTCGGTCATCTCAATTTACAATATATGGATTATGTTTGTAAACAAGTGCATTATGTATATTGCCTCATGAAATAAAATTAGTTTTAGTTGGACAGAAGCAGCTGATATTATTAGCTATTATTATTAATATATTAGTGCAGTTTAGTTTTTCTGCGACAAATGTAATGAACAAACTCGCATATTATCAGTTACTTTTTAACTCAAAATATATTCCCATGCCTTCCTCCTGTCCATAACCAAATCTTTTCTAATCTGGACTTAATATTAACTTTCCCTCCATTTTTCTTAAGAAAATAAAACAACTAAGATGCCTATCTTTGTCCTGTCTTGAATGACAGCCAAAAACACTACAATTTGTTCTACTTTTACAGTTTATCACAACTTCTATCGACATTCTAACAAAAAATCGACACTAGAACATATGTAATAAGTTCAAACAGTACTACAGGCGCCTAGTACAATATTTGACCACCAGACTGCGTATCCGAGCGTGTCAGTTCTCAATAGTCGCGAATGTGGGTCATGTGTAGTAAATGGAAAACACTGCTCTAAACCAGGGCTTCTTAAACTTTTTCATATAGCGACCCCCTTCAAGCCTAGGAAATTTTAAACGACCCACCATGTAATGAAATTAATATTGACCGTAGATGTAGGTGTTATATCGCGACATTGTAGAATCTACCTTGTAGATTCTAAAAATGTATTTATTATTACCCAAAAGTAGCAGATCTTTGCGACCCCCCTTCAGTAGCCTCGAGACCCCCCGGGGGGGGGGGGGGGACCCACAGTTTAAGAAGCACTGCTCTAAACAACCCTAGTCAGTGATCCGCACGGATTGCTACGCACTGAATTTAATAAAATCAGCCAGTTACTACAAGAGTAATTTTGCTTTTTTGGAAATTGGAAACAATTTGTGGAAGGATTTTGTTTCAGAAATGAATAATAAGACAGATTGTGATATGCATATTGATGATACCAGAGACATTATTACCAGTGATATTATTAAAAACGAAATTTATATTAAGCCTGAATATAATGAGACTGAAGAACATGAAGTAAAGACTGGAATAAAATATAATGTTATAGACAACGTGTACCACTGTAGTACCAACATAGAGGAGATTTACATCAAGTCTGAACCTGTGGACACCAGTAAATATGAAGATGAATTGGAGAGTGAAGCTATCGTAAACACTGGTCAGTAGAGCTAGTTTAATTGATGCGTATGTAATACATGATAACAAAATTTAATCCATAAAATATTTTTCATTTAAAAAATTGTGAAGTGTGATTTTTAAACATTTCAGGGTTTTACATTATCTATTAAAGTAATAGTATGTCCTGTATGTACCAGATTTCAACCAAGAATGTAAATTTTCGTTCCAAAAATACAAAATTGCTGAATAAATGTTATTTACGGAACGTGGTTTCCGAAGTTTAGTAGATTGATTACAAACCAAAACAATCAAGATTGAATATTGGATTTTCTCAGTTTCTTATTCCTCTCCACTTTTTTATGATATTAAACTGTCCTCTGTTCAAATAATCCATGATAAATGCATCATCGTCGCTTTCAATCAACAATGAATCAATTATCATAACCAAGTATCTCATTTTGAGATAAAAATTTCATTGCCATGTATAATATTTCATAGATCAATGGGGGAAACTTTTTAAGATCGTAGCACCATATGCGGCAAAGCTGGAACACTCGAAAGTGACATTAAATTTTTACTCGTGTATTTGTTTAAATGGTGAAAATGAACACCAGTTGTATTTTTCTTGTGTTCCGAGCTTTTTTTTTTATTTAAAGGTAATCCACGATTTACAAGATATGTAATAATATACTATTCTTAAGAAATTTAAAGGAAATTTTTAGTTTTTCATTGTATTTTTAATTCTTTTTGACTGTCTGTCAATATAATAGCAACAAAAATATGGTAAATATGTTAGTAAAAATTAATATTTCTGCCTGAAAAAGTAGAAGGGCCTTTTAATATATCAACTGATGATTTAGGCAAATTTTGGGTGGGATAAATTCTTTTTTCAGTCTTTTTTTGGACGTAAAAAATCACTTTCCATAAAATGCAACGAGCAAACATGCATGCATGGGCTTGGATTTTTGCTCATTTTTAGTTTTTGGGTCCATAAAAACCTACGATCCACTTTCTCTCTGCCTCCAAACGTCGTTTCAATTGATATTTTTTTCGATTTATGTAAATTATGGAATGTTTAAGAAGGATTCTTTTTTATTCACAATTTACATTGCGGCACACAACAAAATTGATTGTTTTTTTCCATGATTCACAAAAATAAAACACAAACAACAAAAAAACACGTATTTCTCCATTGAACAAAACAAAACAATGTCACTTTCGTATCTTCCGCAAATCGCCACCAGATGTCAGGGCGCTTAGGAAGTTTCCCCTATTGGGTCTGACGGAGGGTTAATGTCATGTTTCTATTTTATTTACATATTTGTTTGTAGGTGGCACAACATCTTCCGGTAATTCAGATGAGAGTTATGAGCCAGCTTCCATTAACAAGTTGAAACAGATAAATACAACACAAACAACAGAAGCATGTTATAAATGTGATTTATGTGACAAAACATTTGCACAATCTCGATATCTTGCAACACATAAACTTGTACACACTGGAAATAGACCATTCAAATGTGATCAATGTAATAAAACATTTATACTGAGATCACAGCTGATTAAACACAAACAAATACATTCTGCTGAGAAACCTTACAAATGTGAACAATGTAATAAAGCATTTAGTGTAAAGGGTAATCTTGTTCAACACAGACTACTTCATAGTGGGGAAAAACCATATAAATGTGATCAGTGTGATACAGCATTTTCACGATCAGCACATCTCATTTGTCATAAGCGAACACATTCTGGAGAGAAACCGTTTAAATGTGAACAGTGTAATAAGACATTTTCAGTTTCATCTCATCTCATTAGACATAAAAGAGTACATTCTGGAGAGAAACCATTTCAATGTGATCATTGTGATGAGGTATTTTGTAAAAAACTGCAACTACTTGTGCACAAACGAATACAATCTGGGATAAAAGTCAATAAATGTGAAGAGTGTGATAGGACATATTTATTGTTATCATCTCTCACTAGACACAAAAGATTACATTCTGGCGAGAAACCATACAAATGTGATCAGTGTAATAAAGCATTTACGGTGTTATCATCTCTAAATCGTCACAAACGAATACATTCTAAAGGAAAAAGTGTTAGTGAACAGTTTTCATGACGTTTCGAGGATTTGTTCCGCTGATTCACCTTGTTACTTAATCTTGCATGATTTTGAAAGCGTCAAAAGATTAATTTTACGGTGTATAGTAAAAATTGTGTGAAACAAATTTTTGAGTGAATTTATTGAATGCAATGAGTTATAAGAAACAAATACCAGTTGCCTGTAATATTTTGGGTTGACATATTTGACTCTTTTACAATATTCGGCAACATCGCTCCCATTTAACATAAGAGCATTCTAACGTTTGAACGGACTATTAAAAAATTTAATTAAAAACATTCAATTAGTTAGAGTCACCGTGACTCCGTGGTATACTAAAGGAGAATTTACTTGACAGATTGATCGATTGAGAACCGATAATGAAATATGTATCTATTTCACACAGTTTTATGTAAGTTATCAAGAACGTATTTCTACTTCTTACTGTAACGTACGTTCATGGTTTTTGTCTTTTTTTGTTATATTGTAATATGGTAACTTCAACGTATGTCTTTTGTAAACACGCGCGGGCATTCAGCTCTGGGCGGTCGCTAATGGTGTAGTGGAAGGGGTTCCACCTGTATTTCTGGACATAGTTTCTTAAAAACTTTTCAACTCGGTAATTTTAAATTAAAAATAGATTATTTAAACATTTTTTTGTTTATATTTCATTTGTTCGCCCAAGTGTATGACTGTCAGCTCTTTGTTAAAGTATTCGTAATTCAATTTCTTTTAAATTTACACTACAACCAGCTCCATTCAACTTGGTAAACATAGAATCCACCAGTGAAGGTTGACCATGCATTTCAGTTACATTCAGAATTTTAAAATTGAATTTTGTTGTTTATTAAACGTTATTGGCATCTGACACTACCGATAGAGGCGCTACTGCATTCACATCATGGCTGACTTTGGTAGGATATTTTTGACAGGTTCAATGGTATCTTCATGTGATATTTATTGAAACACACGAGAACACACTCTAAAATGGTCTTTAACTGTATTTCCACTTCTAAGAACATATTCCCATGCTTGTCACAAACTCGACTATCCTACAACCTTCAGTTTCTCAAAATCTCACTAGAGGCGCTTCAGTTATTGTCAGTTGACAATAGGTCAGTTGTTTATTATTTACTCACAATTATCAAAATATTTTCAAAAATTACTTTCATATTATATTTCCCCTAATCTTTCTAATAGTTTTATTTAAAGAATATATGCATTTAATATGACAAAATTTACAAAAAGATTATCTTTTTTAGATTATCACACATATATTGTCTTGTCAAATGAACCTCCCACCTCTAGATGGAAGACAGGCGTGTCAAGTGAATCAAATTGTATCTCTTTCTCTATTTCTAGCTTTGTGAACAAATGATATGGCTCTATTCAAAAATGGAAATTTTATTGTTATAGTTCTCTCCCATTGAACCATATGTTTTAATTAACCGTCATCTGTCAACTAAAGTCTCCTGTAGTATAAGACGGTTGTCTACGGAGCACAAGGACGCTGGTTCGATACCTCCCTTCTCCTTCGGATTTTTATCTTCCGATATTGTGCATACAGCTCTGGGGTCGACTCAGCCTCAAGTATTTAATACTTATAAATGAGTACCTGTTCATACAAGAATAATAGGACCGGTCAAAACGTCACACTGACCACGTGGCTTTCATATCTATGACCGGCGGTCTAGAAACTGAAAACTTACCTTCTTAGTCCCTTATACGGCTATCTAGGCGTTGGGAACCTATTATTTATTTATTATTTATTTACATATCCAATTATTTTATGTGTTCCGTTGTACAATAATTTTCCTATGTTAAAAACAATGTTACCCTATGGATTATTTATTTAATTAAAATATTTTATAACATTTTTCCAATTGTATAATTTGTTTGCCAATAAGGCAAACTTCCTAAGCGCCCTGACATCTGATGACAATTTTCGAAAGGTATGTACAATGGAGAAATACAGTCTATTCCAAACGATTAGACGGAACTAACCAGAATTTTCATTTTTGTAAGTTGTCATTAGCTATTTTTTTATATATTGAAGTTGGCTTTTCCTGAACAAAATGATCAAAAGCTTCAATCAATCGGTAAAAGTAACTAGAATTAAAAATCTAGTTCCGCCTGAACCAAAGGAACAGACTTTACGTGTTTTTTGTTGCTTGTGATTTATTTTGCGATTCATGGCAAAAAAAAACAATTCATTTTGTTGTGTGCCGCAATGTAAATCGTGGATAAAGAAGAATCCCACTTTAACATTTGATATTATCTGAAATCAAATTGACTAATCTGAATTACAATTGACATTTTCTGAAATCAAATTGACTATTCTGAAATACAATTGATCTTTTCTGAAATGGCCCTTTCCTTCTACAACTGGAAAAGGTGTAGTGAATTTGAACATTTCTATCAATTTAAAAAATCATATAAAGATTCTGCGACAAAATAAGTTTGGGAAAAGCTACGTGAAGACATAAAATCTCATTTTGACATTCCTGAACCTCATCAAGAATGAAACACTTTGAGTAATCTGCACGGACTGCTATATACTGAATTTTAAAACCTACTGATATTATCAAGGGTAGCTTTGAAAATTGGAAACAATTTTTGGCAGTTTTATTTTAGGAATAAATATGAATGCTAAAAGAGGTAATGATTTGTATCCAGGCGGTACTAGCGATATTGATATTAAAAAAGAGATTTATATTAAAACGGAATATAAAGTTACTGATGAAGATGAAATGAAGACTGAAATAGAGCAAACAGCTGAATGGAAGGATAGTAAGTAACCAGCACATTTACAAATAACTCATACTTATTACTGTTATTCATATTATGTTGCCATATATTGTTGCAGTAATTTATTAAGGTCCGGTCTTTCCACCTTCGGATAAACTTTTGGGTAACTATGTGATAGATAAAGTTATCTGATACTTTATCTGTTGAATAAATGTCATCCCGTCTTTCAATTCAAATTTATTTCTCAGAGAGTTATCTGACGGATAAGGAGACATATTGAATCCTCAGATCAGTAACACTGAAGGCCAGTTTTACAATTCATGGTTACCTGTTGGTTAGCTCAAATCAATGGCTAATGACATATTTGCAATATAGCAACTACCCTATGTTTCCACGGTAACCACTAGCCAGAGCCTTAACTGCCGATTGTAAAACTAACCGTGAATGTGTAACTGAAATAGGTGTTCAGAAAGAAATTTGTTTGTTTCTCTACGGAAATAAATAAATAGGTAATCTGACAGCTGTCAAACCGTTTTTCTGGTTATTGTCATTCATAAAATAAAATTTATATAAGCGTTATACAAGATTTTAGCAATTATTAATGTCGTAAGTACGTAATAAAATAGGGGGAATGAAAAATAAGTAGTAGATAATAATAATTGTTCTACGTTTATTTAATTTTATTATGATTGTTGTAAATACAAAATAAGTTATAATAAATTTGAAAATAAGAAATTAAATCACGGTGTATTCTTTCATTTTCATTTCTTCTGAGTAATCGGTTTCTTCAGGTACGTCTTCGACACGGTACTGATCGTTTATGGGTGGTTCTTTATAACCGCTCTTGTAATATTAAAGTTGCGTAATACTGCAGTTGCTACTATATCAATCATAATCTTACTGCTCAAATTCGAAGCGAATATTAGAATTATTAAACACTGTATTGTAAGGCGTGGATCCCGGCTAACATTTAATACAAAATATCCTTCTCGACACCTGTTTACTTCAGCCTTTTTTCCCCAGAAGAAAGCAGTTTTACTTATATTTCATCCAAGGCTGCATCTACTCGTGGATACCGGAAAATTTCGTAAAATACTCGTTGAAATTTGTGTATTTAATTTTCCGTACAAGGTATACAAATGAAATCAGAACATAATCTGGATATTGCAAGAGATACTTTTTTCATATTTTTTCTCACCGTGGACTTGTGCACTGTTGTTTTGGAGTAAAGACATTATTTCTACAATTGATAAAATTCAAACAAATTATATTTTTTTAAGTCCATTTTGCAATTTATTGTTCCGAGGAATAAATTTTTACATAATAATTAGATGGAGTATTGCAATAAAATTTATTATCCAAATACCTTAAAACGCGTTTTTGAATCCTTTCAATTTTGTTTGAGTAAATAGCATATTGCAGATTCCAAATTAAACAATTATAATCTAACTTACTACAAACTAATGACTTGTATATAGTTATTATACTCTTAGATTTCGAAAAATGTTTCCATTAACGCTTGATAAAGCCAAGTTGTTTGAACGCTGATTTAGTTAATGTTGCTACATGATAATCAAATTTGAATTTTGAATCAAAATGGATTCCTAAATCTTTCATTGTATTCAATATTATTTTTTTATATTTGACTGTGATCTGTTTATTACAGAAATCAAAGATGAAACTACAAATGACGTCTGCCACAGTAATACCAAAATAGAGGAGATTTATATCAAGTGTGAACCTGCAGACACCAGTGAATATGAAGATGAATTGGAGAATGCAGCTGTTGCAAATACTGGTCAGTAGAGCTGGTTTGATTGATGCATATGTTTATCATTGTATTTTTAAATTATTTCCTTGATGTAACAGCTGAGCTGGTCGGTATTTACTTTGCATTATTTATTTATTTAACCAGTAACTATACAGATTTGTACAGTAGTGCACATAATACTGGTAAAAAAATATAATACAATTATAATAACAATAATATAGGAATACTAATAAGAAAGAATAAAACACAATATAGGCAAACATACTATAAAATACAATACAACTACTCTAATTTATTTTTATATTAACAAACTTTTTATAATTGTCGTAAAAGATATCTACATCTCTATCAGTGACTTGCTTGTTTACTAGCCTGAGCATTTTGTTCAGTGGTGACATAGATACTGAAATTTTGAAGAAGTAATCATTTTTCATTCTCAATCTTATGTCAGTAACTCGAATATTTAAATTTTGAAGAAGTTCTGGGCATCTAGTTTATTATTAAATAATTTAAATGCGAAATTCAAAGTATGGATGTCGCGTCTCCATTAATGTTTGAAATTTCTTGCTATTATTGAGAGCTAGGTTTTTTAACTGGTTTGCATAAGAGATTCGAAAAGGATATGTTCCGGTTAATTTCAGAGACAGGTTTCTTACAAATCTCTTTTGTACTTTTTCTATTTGATTTTTGTGGGACATTGTTTTTGGGCGCCAGATTGTATTTGCGTACTCTAATTTTGGTCGAACTAGTGCACAGTACAGTAACCAAGTTGTAGATATCTTAAAACTACCACTGTTTCTTAGTATAAATCCTAAAGTTTTTAGGGCAATATTCACTATATTGTCTATGTCAGCGTTTCTCAACCGGGGGGCCGTGAAAGCTTCGTCGGGGGGCCGCGAAGTCATATAAAATCGAAGCATGAAATTATAATAGATAAACGCTCAATTTTGCAAGATATATTCATAAATATATGACATTTATATTCATTAAAATATACCTTTTAAACTTAAATAAAATAAATTATACTTATTTTGACAACTAATTTAAACTAATTAAAACGGTTCGTGTTTGAGGTAGTTTCAAGTAGGTACGACTTGAACTTGCAATATTTTTTGTTATGCTTCGAGCTACTGTTAGCTAAAGAGTAAGGATGCGAAAGTGTTCAAAATGGAAAGCAACTTGGAACAATGGAACACTTGTAAATAAAAATACTTGGAAGCCATTATAGGTAATCGTAACAGATGTTAAAAACATGTTTATGTAAAAGTTGTTTCTTTTCAAAAGTTTTATCCAATTATACCCAACCCATACGTTCCTATATAAAAAATCGAAGTTGTCCTTGATATCTTGTACTTCCGGTTTAATCCGAAAATTTAAATACTACCATCCAATTATTTGGGTAAACTCTGGTCACCAAATTTTTTCCCAACTTGCTCACACATCGTCTTTTTGAGAGAAATCGTGTTTCCTCTATCTTGATACACCTTGAGATCCCTCCCTCGCTCTCAGGGCCGGCTCAGAGGTCGGGACTTCGGGGATTTTCCCGAGGCCCCGCGCTTTTAGGGGCCCCGCGCTTTCATATTTCTAACAATTATTAGTAGCTAGGGCAAGTTTTTGACACCAAATGCAACGTTTTCCCGAGGCCCCGCAAAACCCACAGCCGGCACTGCTCGCTCCCCCCTCTCTCTCTATATATATGTATATATAGGGGGGCCGCAGACAATATTTATGTTATTTTGGGGAGTCCCATGGCAGAAAAGGTTGAGAAACACTGGTCTATTTGGTCACTAAAATTAAAATCGTGTCTAAATAGTACACTTAGTCTTTCACTTTACTATCTCTAAGCAGCACTATATTGTCAATATGGTAATCTTTGGTTATTTTGTTTATATTACGTGTAAAGGATATTACTTTGCATTTGTTGATATTCATTTTGAGTTTATTTTTTTCGCACCAGTTCACTACACTATTTAAGTCTCTTTGCAACAGCAGGCAGTCCTCCGACTTGTTGATTATACAGGTACATCGTTAATGAGTAGGAGGAACAGATAGGGGCCTACAATTGTTCCTTGGGGAAATATACAAATTATGTATAATTTGTATATTTCTAGCAAGATTACTTTTAGTTATCCTGTTTTCTTTTTTTAAATACTGTTTAATGTAACGGTTACCTGTGCAGCGAACCGGTTATTATATTGTTTCAATCCAGCTACTAATAGCACTTATTTGTTTGCAGGTAGCACAACATCTTCCGCTAATCAAGTTGAAAGTTGGGCGCCAACGTCCTTTAACAAGTTGAAACAGGTTAATACAACACAAACAGGGAAATGTTATAAATGTGATATATGTGATGCAAAATTTGAACAAGCTCGAGATCTTGCTGCACATAAACCACTACATATTACCGAGAAGCAATTCAAATGTGAGCAGTGTAATAAAGCATTTAGACAAAAAGGTACTCTTGTTCAACACAGACGTATTCATAGTGGCGAGAAACCATTCAAATGTGATCAGTGCGATAAAGCATTTGGACGATCAGCACAACTCATCTGTCACATACGAATACATACTGGAGAAAAGGCCTTCAAGTGTGAACAATGCAATAAAGCATTTAGTCATAAGGGTAATCTTGTTAGTCACAAACGATTTCATAGTGGAGAGAAACCATTCATATGTGATATCTGTAATAAAGCATTTACTAAATCGTCTCATCTCATTAGTCACAAACGCTTTCATAGTGGAGAGAAACGATACAAATGTGATCTATGTAATAAATCATTTTATGAGTCATCAAATCTCGCTGAACACAAACGAGTACATACTGGAGAGAAACCATACAAATGTGATCACTGTGATAAAGTATTTGCACGTTCATCAGATTTCATTAAACATAAACGAGTACATTCTGGGGAGAAACCATTCAAATGTGCTCAATGCGATAAAGCATTTTCAGTGTCATCAACTCTCATTTTACACGCTCGAATACATACAGGAGAAAAACCATTTAAATGTGACCAGTGTAATAAAGCATTTAGAGTAAAGCATAATCTCAATGTACACAAACGAATTCATTCTAGAAAAAAGCCAATCAAATGTTAACAGTAATAAGTAGGGATTGCAAACCCGCACATTTTTCAATCCCGCGGGATCCCCTCGGGATTTTTTCAAATCCTGCGGGATCCCGCTGGTTTCCACGCGGGATTGGACTTTTGATGCACATATTGTTTATGTACATATGTAGTTTTATACATATTTACCAATTAAAAACATTTTTGGTTTGAAAATTATGTTTTATTATTATATAATTTATTATAGCAATATAATTTATTTTTTTTAGATGCATGTTCCAAAAACTGACTATTTTTTTATGATAGAAATTGATTTCTTACACATTATAAATGATAAAATGACACATATACTTATATAATTTATCTTTTACTTATATATAATTTTCAAATATTTCTGTAAAAATAAGCTCAAATATCAGTAATTATTGAAATAATATACTTATATAGATATGGTAAATAAAAATAAATCAATTAATTTTTAATTGAATATAATTAGGAACTTAAAAATTAATAAATAAAAATACAAAAAACATGAACACATAATTTAAACGTATAGGCGGTTTCTTTGGTACAAGCGGAACTAGATTTTCAAATCTATAGTCTATCCCAAAATGGCAGAGAGTAGATTGGAAATGGGTACGAAAAGGCAGGCATATGACTGATTAATCCCAACTCAGTTTTACACTACCGAAGTGGAGACTATCACTTCATTTATCTGATTTTTTGGGTGAAAGGTGAAGTATTTATTACCCCTACATATGCGTATCTTGACTCTCAGGATTATTTATTTTATTAAAGTACTTTTTCATATTTTACCAACTGTAAAATTTGTTAGCTAATAAATAAAATACTTATGTCCAATTTCTGTATTTATTTTCAATTAATTAAATCAAATCAAAAAAGCCGAACATTCATACGAAGGTACCCGAAGCGATGCTGATGCGTATTGGGTACAACAATGCCCGATGGCGGCGCTACGAGCGCTGTGAACAGCTGATTGAAACGAGTAATGTGAAAGTTGTCCATATTTGTTTACATGTTAAATCATCGATTTGCAATAGATAATAAACAGCTATCTTTATTAAATTATTTTAATTTTTTAAGTGCAACACCTTCTTCTAGGTGTGTAGTTGAAGGAGAAGAGTTGTTAAACGCCGGAAATCTTATGTTGTGCGGAATTTTGGACAAAAATTATGAGCATGTCGACATATGTGGGTTATGTTTACAAACAAGCAGTTTGAGAACACCACCTCACGAAGTCACTGGGAAATTAAAATTTAGTAATGATGTTGAAGTTTTAAATATGTCCTGCACATGTAAAGCAGGAACTACATGCAAACACATTTCAGCTATCCTATTATTTTGTGCCAGGTGGTTAACAAACCAAAATAAAAGAAGCCAAGATCAGGGCATTGATTGATTGTAATATTTGATTTTTCATTTTTTTTGTGTGGTTTCTGTTGGTTTTTCTTTTTGTTCCAGAAACAATATATTTCGTATGGAAATATTAACCAGCACAGATTTAAAATGCCTGTGGTCTACTTTTAAAAAACCTGTCTTACAACGGTATGAACCGCAACCTCTGTTAGAAACTCCTTGCCTAAATAAATTGATTAAAAACAAAAGCAGGCACTGAAGGTTTAGTAAAAATGTATTAGAAAAGCTGGGTACAGAATTTAAGGCCGCTTGCCCTAATTCTGCATTAAAATTACACGGGTAGATATTTAATTATGTTCGAGAAGGATTTTTAAAATTTAGTGTTTGTTTTTTATTTAATTTGTTTAATAAATACTAGTTTGTTATTATCTCTTCCACAACACTAAATTTATTAACAATTCACAAATTGTTTCTCATTTGGGAAATAGTGGAAGTAAATATTTTTGTTACTTCCTTTTCTAGAGTGACAGCCAAACACACAGCAATTTGTGTCATAATAACTCATTATAACATAAAGTAATATAAAAAAGAATAATAATTGCTATCAAAAGTTAATATAACAAACAAACTGCAACACTAACGTTTAAAAGCAACACAAACTACACGAGAAAACACATGTAAACCAGATGTAAACAATAAATTATTACTCGTTTCGCCTAGTTCAGTTTTTATCCGCTTGGCGTCACTTCATAGCGCTTTTGAGCCCAATATGAATACTTGCCACTATTCAGCACGGCCTGTTACATACTGAAATTTATAAATCGAACTGGTTCTAGCAAGATTCGTTTGGTTGTAATGTAAATTGTAAACAATTTTTAGTAAAATTTTGTTTTGGGAATAAATATGAATGTAGGAAGAGGTAATGATATACATCTATATGATACTAGAGATAGTAATATTATTATAAAAGAAATTGATATTAAGACAGAATATAAAATTGATGAACATGAAGTGAAGACTGAAATAGAGCACACGACTGAATGGGGGAAAGGTCAGTAATGAGCACTTATACATATAACTCTTCTAATACTTATGGTATATTTGTACACCAAACTATTTGTTTATATTTGAGTGTCATTTGTTTACTACAGGAATCAAAAATGAATTTACAGAGCATGTATACCACAATAATACTAAAATAGAGGAGATTTACATCAAGTCTGAACCTGTGGACACCAGTGAATATGAATTGGAGAGTGCAGCTGTCACAAAGACTGGTCAGTAGAGCTAGTCTAATATATGTGTATGTTATCATTAGCTGCATTCCTGGTTAAGTGTTGCTCGCCCTGTGCTTCAAACCGGTGCGCACCAAACACTTCTCAATTTTAAAATTACCAGGAACGTAGGTTATAAGCTTTCGTCTTTTGTAAATTTGTCAAATATAAGTTAATTTTTTTTATATTGAACCAGAGCGTTATTACTGAAGCAATGATAAAAGATGATGGATAATCGAAAAATTTTAATAAAATTTGCAAACGTGCATATAATAAATAGTAATAATGTTATGTCTGTAATTTATAGAATTTAGTAGATATGAGTATTTATATTTCAGAGAACCATAATACTGAAAAAACATGTATCATACCATCGGCTGACAACATGTCCCACTATAACTGCAACACCAATATAATCATCACTGAGGAGATTGACATCAAGTCTGAATGTGGAGATGATGGTGAATATGAGGAGAGTGTGATTGGACAAGATACAGGTCAGTCAATAACTGGATATTATTGATCTATCAGGTCGTCAAGGATGTGTAGTTAATAATATTGCCAACTTTAACAGCTTATTATTTGACATTGGCTTAATATATTACCGTTCTGTTTTTTTTTTTTTTTTCTTGTTTTGTTACACGTCTCGCCTGTTTAAAGAAATCATGGTATGCTCTAAAAAATATCAAAAACTATTTTTAAAAATTAATTTTGTTGAAAATGGAATGGTCGGAAATTCACACTATTATGAAGTATGAGTTCTTACGTGAAACTACGGCATCGCAGACCGCGCGAAACTTTAATAGTGTATTTGGCTCTAGTGTTACTACGCAGCAGACAATATCAAATTGGTTCGCCAAATTTCGTACAGGTAACTTAAAAACCAAACAAAAAAAAAACCTGGCTCATCGATCACAGCAGAATTATACTGCAACCAACTGGACGAAATGATGCAAAAACTTAAAGAAAAACAGCCTAGTTTGGTCAACAGATCGACTCCTATCTTATTGCATGATAACGCTAGACCACACTGCACAAATGACTGTGGCAAAACTACAAGAATTGGAGTTGGAACTTCTTCACATCCTCCATACTCATCAGAGAACATCAGAGAATTTTTAATAGGAGAACAGTTTAATTCCGATAATGCTGTAAAACTGGCCTTCCAGGAATTCATTGACTCTCGTCCGCCAGGGTTATATACCACCAGCCTGAACAAACTGCTGCTTAAATGGCAAAAGTGTATAGACAATATGGGTGCATACTTTGATGAATAAAATAATTCCTTATATTTGTAAGCTATCAACCAACTTTGGCCTTTTTTTCTACAAATTTCATCCTTGACGACCTAATAGTTGTAAGTTGCCAATACTGATATTTCCATTAGCCACTGACAGGGTGTCGATTCTAAACGCTCAGCGACCGGCGGCCATTTTAGTCAGTTGCCAAGTTTATTTATTAATTTGTAATGTAATCAATGTGTAGTAATTATATTTTTCTGTAGTGGTATGAAATAGTGGTACACTATTTTTTATGTTGGCATCGCAGTACAATAAATAAACATTTTGTTATAAAAGTCATTTCTTTGGTTTAGGCGAAACTAAATGGGAATTTCGTTCTTTTAGGTTGTCACGAGAAGGGACCTTGCTTGTGTTATTTCACTTTTTTATGTTGGTATGTGAAAATTTAAAATTCTGACAGTGAAACCATGGAAACGAAATGACATTTGTCTAAAAATTAGTACGTGGATTAACGATCAAAATTTTATTTTTGCAAAATAAATTATTTTTGCAAAATAAATTATTTTGACATGATTTTTGCCAAAATTGTGCAAAAAAATTTGTCCCGCACCTCTGAAAAAATTCTAAGTAATGTACATTTGTGTGAAACGGAATAGTACAACAGGAATTTTTATCAGATTATGTTTTCGGAAAATAACGCATTTTTTGTGTTTTTTGCTTGACCATGTAAAATATTTAATAACTTTTGTAACAAAGTAAACCAGCTTGCTTTCATGGTGTAATGGTTAGCATCCTCGCGCTCTAATTTGCAAACTAGGGTTCCGGTCTCGACACAATTTTATTTTTTGTTTTTTTTTTTGCATTTTTATTTTTTTTAAATTATTTTTTCAAAATTCTAGTTACATTTGGGCAAATGTTGCATTTAATTTTTAAAAGCATAAATTTAATAACCAGAAATTGTTGAAATTGAATACACGAAATCAGAGGGGCGGAGCTTATGACTTAAAACAACCAATGGAAGCCATAGGCATAATTTGCAAAATCTTAATAAACCTTGCCAAATAAAAAAAAAAAATGTGCTCATATTTAGAAACCTAAATAATGGTATTAGGCATTCGAATTAAAACTAACAAAAAAAAAATATTTTAACATAAAATTTGTTTTGGCATCTCAAATAATCATCATTCACTAAATACCTGCGAAACCCTGAAATGTATGAAAATTCACACTTCACATCAATTTTTATTACTTATTTGTTTACAGGTAGCACAACATCTTCTGCTCATCAGGTGGACTGTTGGGCTCCAGTGTCAGTTGACAAGTTGAAACAGATTAATACAACACAAACAAAAGGGAAATGTTATAATTGCGATGTATGTGAGAAACCTTTTGAACAAGCTCAATATCTTATTGCACATTTACCACTACATATTGGTGAGAAACGATTCAAATGTGATCAGTGTAATAAAGAATTTGGTTTCAAGAGTAATCTTGTTAAACATAAACGCGTTCATACTGGAGAGAAACCATATAAATGTGAATTGTGTAATAAAGCATTTTCAGAAACATCACATCTCGTTGTACACAAAAGAATACATTCTGGAGAGAGGCCTTTTAAATGTGATCACTGTAATAAAGCATTTGCACGTTCATCAGATTGCATTAAACACAAAAAATTACATTCTGGAAAAAAAGCTTTCACTTGTGATCAATGTAATAAAGCATTTTCACGTTCATCAGATCTCATTATACACAAACGAACACATTCTGGAGAGAGACCATTCAAATGTGATCAGTGTGATAAAGCATTTTCAGTGTCATCAAGTCTCGTTGATCACAAACGTATACATTCCGGAGAAAAACCATTCAAATGTGATAAGTGTGATAAAGCATTTACAGTGTCATCAAGTCTCATTAGACACGCACGAATACATTCAGAAGACAAAGCTTTTAAGTGTGATCAGTGTAATAAAGCATTTAGGGTAATGCAAAGTCTCACTACACACAAAAGAGTTCATTCTGGAGCAAAGCCATTCAAATGTGAACAGTGTGATAAAGCATTTTCACAGATATCAAATCTAATTAGTCACAAACGATTACATTCTGGAGAAAAACCGTTCGATTGTAAACAGTGTAATAAAGCATTTTCGCAGAAAGGACAACTTATGAACCATAAACGAACACATTCTGGATAGATTCAATTGTGATTAATGAAATAAAGCATTTTTACAGATGACAAGTCTTATTCACAAACGAATACATTCTGGATAAATCAACACGTGGATATACTTAGCCTCAAACTACGCGGATATACTTAGCCGCAAACTATAGTGCGTTCGAAGGTGAGTTTGCAGTATAGCTCTTATGGAAAATGGGAGCGGTGTTACCAAATGTTGCAAAAGTGTCAAATGTGTCAATTATAATAATATGAAAAACTCGTATGATTTACAAAAATCAACTCTTATAAAACTCAAAATAACACTAAACAAAAACAAATGGCCATTTGTAGAATACTGCGTCTTCACAGATCAGCGCGTTTTAGAGCTGGCAACGTCGACAAGCAAAAAAAGGATAGTGTCATTGTGTAAACCCATTAGAGAGTATGAAAAAGAACTACTCCATATGCCCTGTACTGCAAACTCACCTTTGAACGCACTATACGATCAACTGTGTATTTGAGGAATCTGAAACATGAAGTCAGATCAGATGTTGTATTAAAAGCTTATTTCTCCCTCTATTAGTCCCATCTAAACTATGGGTTAATAATCGGGGATCATTTACCTGCAGCAAACAGAATTTTTGCATTACAACGCAAAGTTGTAAGAATAATTGCCGGTGCTCCTTTCAGAGCGGATTGTCGAAATCTTTTTGTGAAACTCAAAACGATGACTTTGCCTTAATTATTTATTTATCATTGTTTATTGTTTATACGCAAAAATTTAACCAATTACAGTACATTTGGTGAGATAATAATAATAGCAAAAATAATATCTGCGGTAAATTTTTGCGTCTAAATAAATCCAGAAATTGCTCAAATTATTTTGCTGTTAAATTATAAACTCTCTTACCTGAGGGTATCTGTACAGTGCTACTAAACAAATTCAAATTTTAACTCAACAACATACTAACTGGTAATCCAATCTATGTCATTGATGAGTTTGAAAATGTCAATTTTGATTAAATTTTATTATATTGTATTATATTATTTATATATTGTATTTGACTGACTAAAAATATTTTTTATAATTGTAATTTGGTCAATAAAAAATATTATTATTATTATTATTAATAATATTATTAAAACCAATGTGATCAATGCACAATATAAAGATGAGTGGTACATTCACTCTGCCCAAAATGGCGATTTATGTGCTGGGACGTATGACGTCATTATATGACTGGCAAATGTTTGTCAATTGTTTGTTTATTTATCATTCCACTCTAATCTGACATTTGTCATTTAAAATATTTATTTACAAAATGTTATTATGTATTAGATAATTAAATAATTTATATAATTTTTTTGTGTTTTGTGAGCTTTCATTTTGTTATTTATTATTTATTTTTCTTTTTTTCTTACAGATTATAGCGAGCATGAAGTAAATTTTACATGTATTATACCGTGTGATCATAATTTCTTGTCAGTTACATAACAGTAAACAATGAGCTTAAAAATATCAAAACTGTATTTTATCTCATATCTAAAAATTTCAATTTAACAAAGAACCAATCAGATTTCTTCGTTTGTCCGATCTCACCCGAGCAGTAACGATATTGTATTGATAACTTCATGTTGTACGTTAACTCATTGGCGTGTAGAGAAAAAGTAGTGTTCATTTCATAATTAATTGGTTTTTGTTAAGATATATTATTGTTTTTTTTCGTTATTATTGTTGTTGTTGATATTATTCTTATTAAGATTGTAAATGGAAGACGATTGTTGATCGAGATTAGCTCTTAGAGGTAAGTGAAATATTGAACCTACATAACCCAATATAAAAATCGAATCTACGTCTATGTGTGCATGTCCTTGGAAATAAATTTGATAACAAAATGTTTCTGTCAACTATAGCATAACTGGCAAGAATTACCCGTCAACAATGACGGATTTATAATATAAAAATTTCAATTGTTTGTATGTGTATTTTTTTTTTTTTTTTTTTATCTTATTTCGTATAACATACCACCATGTCAGGTATTTAGCCAATCACGGGAGAGGGTGTCACCTGTCAGGCATTCAAGAGACAGGGTGTCCCCAGTTAGCCAATCACGAGAACCTTAGGAAAAATTGACGTCACAATGTTACCGACACTACATACAGACACTTTTTAATTATATAATTCGCAAGAAACGATTCATTTTTACTCAGTATATTACATTTATATTCTTAAAACTATAAATAATTTGAGAAGTTAATTTATGCCTACGAAACCCTAGACATTTCTGTATGAAATTATATTCGTAGATGCTTAGAGAATAAATCTGCAAAATATTGTTCATATCAATGAAAGGATATAGGAGTCCCTTGTTTGTGCCAACGAAACCCCAGACATTTATGTATATAATTATATTCGTAGATTCTAAGAGAATAAATTTGCAAAATATTGTTCATATCTGTTAAAGGGTATAGCAGTGTCTAGAGTTTCTTGTTTATGCCTAAGAAACCCTAGACATTTCTGTATGTAATTATATTCGTAGATTCTTAGAAAATAAATCTGCAAAATATTTTTCATTTCGGTCATAGGATATAGGAGTGTCTAGAGTTTCTTGTTTATGCCTACAAAATCCTACACATTTCTCTATGTAATTATATTCGTAGATTCTTAGAGAATAATAGTGCAAAATACCTGTCAATTAAGAAACAGGGTGTCCCCAGTTAGCCAATCTCGAGAATGTTAGGAAAAATTGACGTCACAATGTTACCCAAATTTCATACAGACACTTGCTAATTATTTATAATTATTATTAAGGAGATATTTCAAAAGTTTAGATTTAGGTGTGTTACCCTCGAATATAGAACTCCTCGAATGAATATTTTCTTACGAGGGTTGTCTTTTATATTTCGGGATTTGAGACAAAAACAATTATTTATCAACAAAAGTGGCTTTATTGTTTTTTTTTTTAATATTCTCCATGAAGATCAATACATTTTTGCATGAATTTGAAGCAATTTTCGAAGCACTTTTTTCACTCCGATTGAGGCACCTTCCGAAAGTATATAGCAAATTATGTGGGATCCAACGCGAACAAATCTTTTTGACTGCCAAATGTTCATGCAATAGTGAATGTATGCTGGTCCCACTAATGCCCTAGGATACCTCGAATCTCACGATAAGTCACATGATGACTGCAGTATCAGTTCGCGCACAGCATCAATGTTTTTCCTAACAACAACCGATTTTGGACGACCTGCACGAAATTCGTCTTAAAGCGAACTACAGCCACGATTGAAGTCGGTAAACAGTAGTCCTTGATGGTGCTTCATCGCCAAAAGTCGAATTAAGTTCATCGATGCACTGTTATTAGGTTAATCCACCTCGAAAGTTGTAAAAAATAATGAAAATTGTTCGAAAATGTTCACGTTTTAATTCCATTTTTAGCCGAGATGATTTTTTTCAAGTTACTGTAAACAACTCAAATAGCGCTCGTAAGGCAAACCGTTCTGAGTACGCATAGCGTCAAAAATTTCAAATTTTACGATAGAAGCATCAGTTGCCAGATGGCAGCACAAGTTTAGCGCAATCTTGAAATATAAGAGGCAACCCTCTTATTATAAATAATTTTTGTTAAATACCTCTTTTTGTCAATAATAAGGAAGATATTTTAAGTTTTCCAGTTAACAATTTTAATCCCATAACACCTCCTTAGAATGAAAATTTTGGGATGCCATATAGCATATGTTCGAATCCTGTTTTACTCTATCATGAAATCTGTCATTTAAACGATTTATTATCATATTAAAAAAGGTTTAAGCACTTAGGTATTCAAAGAAAGTTAAGTTAATAAAATGTTTTTAGTGAACAATGCCGGGTTTACATTGGTAGAATAAAAGAGCTAGTAACTAGCGCAAGTAACTATCAACTTTGACATTGTGACTAGTAGAGTACTAGCTGCCAGTAGTTGGGCTATAGTGCGTTCGAAGGTGAGTTTGCAGTATAGCTCTTATGGCAAATGGGAGCGGTGTTGCTAAATGTTGTAAAAGTATCAAATGAGTAAATTATAATAATATGAAAAACTCGTATTATTTACAAAAATCAACTCTTATAAAACTCAAAATAACACTCAACAAAAACAAATGGCCATTTGTAGAATACTGCGTCTTCACAGATCAGCGCGTTTTAGAGCTGGCAACGTCGACCAGCAAGAAAAGGATAGCGTCATTCTGTAAACCCATTAGAGAGTATGAAAAAGAACTACTCCATATGCTCTGTACTGCAAACTCACCTTCGAACGCACTATAGGATAGCAGCTAGCTTGTCGACGTATTTACTAGCTACTGTCTTTTCCCCCACTACGCTAAATTGATTCATTTCAAATTGGCGGCAAACGGTAACCTGGCATAACAAATAGAAAAAAGCCCATATCAGGTAAGTTACAATTTATTTATATAAATTGCGTAACATTGATTTATTAATTGATGATTTTTGAAATCATCTGTGAAATAACTGTCTTTGATACACGAAAAAGATGTTGTAGACCAGTGTTTCTCGACCAAAAACGCACCGTGGACCAAAATAATATATAATTTTCTAACGCGGACTACTAATAATAATTGTTGGTTTATTTTTTGCATGAAAACAAATATATTTAATGTGCTACTAAACACATTTATTTTATTTGTAGAAAATCACAGAAAGTTTACAGAAAATAAACAAAATATAAACTATTTACATAAAAAATGTGCAAAATAAATTAAAAATAAAACAGCAAAAAACACATATAAAATCTTTCGCGGACCACTAAAATTTTTCTGGGGACCACCTGTTGAGAAACACTGTTGTAGACTACAATAACTATTTCCTGTGGCTAGGAAATAAAGCGTTAATTCCAATTTTGTTTGCTGGAATCGCATCCCTTATTAGTGTATCAGTTCGTTGTATTAATGGACTAACTAAATTTAATAGCCTATTAAAATCATCTGGTGTCATTTTTAAACACAGTCTGTACTCTTTTTGATCTTCCACGGCTAATTCACGAAATAGAAGGACTGATGCGCCATGGGTAGTTCTTCTATTAATCCATTTTTAACCTATTTTTGTTTAGGCTTATATTTTGTACCGAATACTTCAATAAGACAATCAATTATTTCCTCCACAAGAAATGATGTAATTCAAAATACAACTTCTTTAATGGCATCACGCCGGCGACGATGTATATCCACATTCATAAACTATTTTTTGCAAAAAGATAATTTCACTACAAAATCACTGTGAAGATGTCAAATGTGTTTTGACACTTACTATCCAGAAAATAAGATATGTATGTCAATTGCGTATGAACACCTACTATCCTGAAAAGAAGATAGTAGAGTAAAGCGCGTAGTACTTGCGCTAGTTACTAGCTCTGTTACTCTACCAATGTAAACCCGGCATTGCGCTTGTTACTAGCTCTGTTACTCTACCAATGTAAACCCGGCATTGCGCTTGTTACTAGCTCTTTTACTCTACCAATGTAAACCCGGCATAAGCGCCTTCTTTGGCTACAATTTACTGGTGGTATAAAGAATTTGAATGAGGCAGATACAATAAATAAAATTCCATGTTTGTGAAAAAAAATATATGTATATATTTTTATTGCCCTGTTTAACGAGTCGCCCATGAGCGCATCTGGACAACGGTTTAAACTACAAACACTTTTTGCTACTTATTAATTGTAATATTTCTAGTAACTACGTCAGTCACTTAGAACACTTTCTTTTTTTATAATCTAATTCATTGCCATTGGCACGAAAGGCCAAGGTGAGCCTAGGCCTCCTGTTTCCGAGTTTTATGACCATATTTTTAATTTGTGGACATTCAGTAGTAATATGGTTAGTATTAGGGGAAGGTGGTCCAAAATTATCTTCCTAACAGATAATAATTCATAGAATCCAAACAATTAATTTTATTAATCTTAAAATTCATAGCATTAAAGTTCGACTTTTTGACTATATCCTTCTAATTTTTCTAATTGATATATTACAATAAAACTAATAATAATAATAATAACTAAAGAGTTGCAAAAGGATCATTTTATACCCTGAGTACGGTAAAACGATCAATAATAAACATTGATTTAATACCCAAATTTCCAAAAATAACTACACTTTCACGAGACCCAATATATTCAATGTTAAAATATGTACGTACAAAAAATAACTTAGAATTTATAAGAAAGACATTTTAGTGTTATCTCGATGTTTTGTTAACCACAAATGAATTAGTATGGGATTAAAAAAATAATTAATCCTCTTAAATAAGTTGATAAGGAAATTTTATTTTTATATCATTAGCAGGAATTACCTAAACATTTATGCGACAAAACCTGTTAAAAAAATATATAAACTGTGAATTTTCATAGTTCACAGGATTTCGTAGGTAGGGCTGATATTAAAAATATTTGAGAAGATAACATTCAAAATATGATTTTGCACAGTAATACAGTTTTGAAATTATTGTAGAAAACATTACAAACCAATTTGCAACAAGTTTGGAACCTAATTTTACGATCTACTTATTTTTAAGGTCCCAAACAATTAATTCAAATATGTTATTAAAATTTGAAAGCGCTAAATTACGAAAAATCGATATTTAAATTTGACAAAAATCACGTTTTGCATGAACTACGTGGACAAATAATGGTTTAATTTGACAAAATAAGGATTAAATTTGATTTTAATGTTTATTATAATGTTTATATGTTTATGTTTGTTAATATGGATCTTACTAGAATTAGCTAAATAAATAAACTATTATTATTATTATTATTATTAACAAACATAGGTTTATATTATTTTATTTATTCTTTTTTTAATATTATTATGTATTTATCATTTTTTTAAATATGGAAATGCCAACTTTAATTTTCCAAACAATCATATCTCAAAAACGGTAAGAGATAGAGACTTACGGTTTGAATTTTTGAAATCCTTAGACTTTACATAGTTTAGAAAAAAATTGAAGATTTAGTGACTAGCACCAAACTTTATTAATAGGCTAATATAATTTTTTGTTAATTTTAATTCGAATGGCTAATACCATTATGTAAGTTTCTAAATATGTGCAGTATTTTTTTTTTTTATATATTTTGGGTGCAACAATGTCCGATGGCGGCGCTACGAGCGCTGTGAACAGCTGATTGAAACGAGTAATGTGAAAGTTGTCCATATTTGTTTACATGTTAAATCATCGATTTGCAAGAGATAATAAACAGCTATCTTTATTAAATTATTTTAATTTTTTAAGTGCAACACCTTCTTCTAGGTGTGTAGTTGAAGGAGAAGAGTTGTTAAACGCCGGAAATCTTATGTCGTGCGGAATTTTGGACAAAAATGATGAGCATGTAGACATATGTGGGTTATGTTTACAAACAAGCAGTTTGAGAACACCACCTCACGAAGTCACTGGGAAATTAAAATTTAGTAATGATGTTTTAAATATGGCCTGCACATGTAAAGCAGGAACTACATGCAAACACATGTCAGCTATCCTATTATTTTGTGCAAGGTGGTTAACAAACCAAAATGAAAGAATCCAAGATCAGGCCATTGATTGATTGTAATATTTAATTTTTCTTTTTTTTTTTGTGTGGTTTCTGTTGGTTTTTCTTATTGTTCCAGAAACAATATATTGAGTATGGAAATATTAACCAGCACAGATTTAAAATGCCTGTGGTCTACTTTTAAAAAACCTGTCTTACAACGGTATGAACCGCAACCTCTGTTAGAAACTCCTTGTCTAAATAAATTGATTAGAAACAAAAGCAGGCACTGAAGGTTCAGTGAAAATATATCAGAAAAGCTGCGTACAGAATTTGAGACCGCTTGCCCTAATTCTGCATTAAAATTACACGGGTAGATATTTAATTATGTTCGAGAAGGATTTTTATAATGTAGTGTTTGTTTTTTATTTAATTTGTTTAATAAATACTTGTTTGTTATTATCTCTTCCACAACACCAAATTTATTAACAGTTCACAAATTATTTCTCATTTGGAAAATAGTGGAAGTAAATATTTTTGTTACTTTCTTTTCTAGAGTGACAGTCAAACACACACCAATTTGTGTTATAATAACTCATTATAACATAAAGTAATATAAAAAAGAATAATAATTGCTATCAAAAGTTAATATAACAAACAAACTGCAACACTAACTTTTAAAAGTAATACGAACTACACGAGAAAACACATGTAAACCAGATGTAAACAATAAACTATTACTCGTTTCGCCTAGTTCAGTTTTAGTCCGCTTGGCGTCACTTCATAGCGCTGTTGAGCCCAATAGCAAGGTTCATTAAGATTTTGAAAATTGCATAACCCCACCCAGCCTGCCTCAATTTTTTCATACTTACATGTAACGTTTCCATGGTCATGATAAATAATATCTCTGTTAGAAAATATTACGCCAAGTTATTTCTATTCTGCTGCTAGAATGTATTTTATACAAGTACTTTATGATGGCGGTCGGTCCTGTGGTGGCCACAGCTGATTTTTTCATACTTATATGTAACGTTTCCATGGTCATGATAAATAACATCTCTGTTAGAAAATATTAGGCCAAGTTATTTCTACTCTGCTGCTAGAATGTGTTTTATATAAGTACTTTATGATGGCGGTCGGTCCTGTGGTGGCCACACCTGATTTTTTTATTTAATACATAATTGTTTATATTTATCTCGGGATGTGTTTTTTTGAACTCTCAGTATTTTTCCTATATGTGGGTCTGATAGTTTTATAAGTATGACATATTTCAACTTTCTATGTTAAGCTTTTTGTCAAAAATAAACAAATTTTTTAGGTGAGTACATTTTTATGACCGCTTTTTTACATAGAGATTACAGAAAAATAAATAATTTCTGCCTAAGCACAGTTTTTTATCTGCCATTAAGTCCGTAATTATCTTTATTTTGGGGGGTGGGGCGTAATTATTAATTTACCGCGACACGGGCCTGCTCTCGGCGTTTGTGTGCAACCTTCAAAAAACCTTTTATGAAAAACTAATTAATAGGTAATTGCTTAAATTCAAATGATGTAAGCTTACGGGTTTAAATATAGAAATATTCCCGATAGTGGCGCCCATGGTGGCCAACATTCATAAATCATAATATCTCATGTCAAGTCTCATTTGGTAAAAGTTAGCAGGTACGTAAGAATGAACTGAAGGTAAATACTGACATTTTGTAATCAAGTGCTTGTGACTGAGTAACCCAGTGAATTTTTCAAGATGACTGTTCTGTCAGATAAAAGCTATAATAGTACCAACAAAAACAAAAAAACGTAAGTACATTGTTTTATCTCCATATATGAGGAGGTGAGGTACAAAACAAAACCAGCTTTATCACAGTCATCAAAACTTTAGGAATTCATAAAAAACGTTTTTCCAGTTTAGTTTTATTGCTACAAAGATTTTTTTGGTAAATATACTGTTTATGGTAATAAGATTAAGATTAAATAAGTCACCCACATCGAAAATTTAATAGTTTATGCGATAATTCACTTTTTTGTTTGGAAAAAGTTGGTTTTGCTGAGACTTGCCTGAATAAAGTAGGTTTTGCTGAGATTTGACTGGATAAAGTTGATTTTGCACCAAATCGCTTCCAATCCCATTTCTTAAGAACAATATAATAAAAGCAAAATAAAATATTTGATGCAAAGGTCATGGAATAAAATTTGATTAAAGAATGAAAAAGAAAATATATACTTCAAAAATTTTTCGATTAATTGTTAGGCAGTTATGTACGTGTTATAACTTCTTATTGTCAACTTGTATTTATCTGTGTGTGGAAAGATTGTACGGGTATCGGACATAAAATAAAACACTATCTACAGCTGACCAGTTTCGGAATAATTTATTCCTTCATCAAAGCTGCTACATAGAAGAAAATCAAAATAAAGTATAAGTGTATATAGTAGATAAATAAATAAATAAATATAAATACAATATTGTTAGACATGGGACTCGTGTAGGACCCTGATAAGGGGTTCAGGTCATTGACCCCTATGCTTACCCCTTACACGAGTCCCACAAATCTGTGATTTTTTCACCATGCGATCATTATATATTTATATTTATATAAATATGTGTTCGTATATGTATTTATATTTATTTATTTTTATATCTTTTTTGATATTTTGAATTTGTTGTATTGTTTATTTTAATTTCTGACTTCGTTTTACATTATTTATTTATTTATTTATCTACTACATATATACACTTATACTTTATTTTGATTTTCTTCTATGTAGCAGCTCTAATGAAGGAATAAATTATTCCGAAACTGGTCAGCTGTAGATAGTTGTGCTTTATTTTATGTCCGATACCTGTACATCCTTTCCACTTGTATTTATCTACAAGTTTTTGTAACCTGCTCAAATAATGGAGTGATGTGATAGGCTGAAATGGAAAAAGTTGATTTTGCACCAGACTCGCATGTGGATAAAGTTGGTTCTGTTTTGTCTTGCACAATTCGATGCGACATTATAAAGGGATATTGTTCATTTTGTTGATATTTTTTCTATTTTCTGAATAGCTTTCAAGGTAAGAAATGATAATTACGTGACATCTCGATTTTGAAAAAAATTTGATAAAGTCGGTTTTGCATTGTGCCTCCTCATATAAAAGAGGAAAATTGTTTGTTTGTTTGTTCACTATACATTCCTATGCCATTTAACCGATTTAGACCAAATTTTGCATAGTTACTCTTTAAGACCCTGCGGAACTAATGGTGCAAATATTGGTTTTTCAATTATGTGCATGCTTTTAGGGGCAACGAACGGAAATAAGTCGGAAAAAGTCTTGTTTGCGGAACATTAAAATCGTTACGATCGTCAGTCGTCCTGAATGGGTTAAGTGCAGCTTCACTATTTTATTTAGGCGCACAATGAATAAATTGAGAGATTTTTTAAAATATGAAACTATTTATTAGCTATAAATAATAATAAATAATATAAATAAATAAATAAATGTCTCTTTATTTAACATATTACAGAGGTATAAATTGGTGCATTTATAAAGTAGATGCAATAAGAGATTAAACCCCAAATAGAACAAGCACAAATATAAACAGAAATATTAATTTTTATAAATAATAGCTGTAAAGCTAAAACAATTTAGTGGATATACCACTTATTACTATGCTGGGGAAACACCACATATACCACTAGCTGAAAACCCGTGCTTCGCTACGGTATATTGATGGTATCATGGAGCACAGGAGATACGAAGGGTTTCTCCCGAATTTCATATCTCTTTGTAAAAGGACGCTTTATCGAATAAAAAATACCAAATTACTCCGTAAGGGATGAAATTTAAAAAAACTGTCAAACGCTTTCTAAATAGTAACCTATGTACCAAAATGAAGTGTTATAACTCAGGAAATACAAAGGTTTTTATAATTCACCCCGAATGCATATTCATCCATTTAGGGGTTGATTAGGGCAAACACGTGAATTTCTGTTTTAAACATTTGTATGGGTATCATTTGTATGGGTATCATTTGTAAGCAAAAACTAAGAGATATTGAGGCATCCCTAAATCAAATTTCACCTCATTTCACCACTTAAAAATGGAATTTAGAAAAATCTCTTCTTATTGGTATCTTACGTCATGGAGGGAATGTTAGCTCCGAATTTCATGTCTTAATATCCATTGGATTTTCTATCGATTAAAAAATACTAATTTACCACTTTAGGGATGAACCTTAAAAAAACTGTCAAAACCGTTATTTTTGAAAAGATTTTGAAAAAGGTGTTTTGAAAAAGGCACGTATATGCCAAAGATGAATGTTATATCTCAACAAACAGGAAAAACTACAGGTACTATAATACATCCCGTTTGGAGTGGATTGGGACGAAATCATATATCTTTTTTTAAATTATTGTATGTTATTGTATGTATGTTTAAATTTTTTAGCCCCTTAGAAGTCGACTATCGAAGACCCTCTTTTTAGTGGGTATTTACGCCATGGAAGGAATCAACTTTGCGAATTTCATATATCTATGTCAAAGGAACGTTCTATAGAATAAAAATATCCATTAACCCCATTAAGGGTGCATTTTAAAAAACTGTCAAATCCATTTCGGGACATTTTAAAAAGACACCTATTTGCCAAAAAGGGATATTATAACTCAACAAACACATAAAATACGACGGGATATATAATTCACCCCGAATTTAGATTCACCCCTTTACGGATTGATTAGGATAAAATCTTGAAATAAGTTTTTCGATATTTGCATGGGTAATCTTTGTAAGAAAAAACTAAGTCGATATCTTATTGATCCTAAGAGATATTAAGGAATACTTGACACCTCCTCTTTTCACCTTTTAGGGGTGAAATTAAAAAAAACTGACAAAACCATTTCGAAATATTTTAAAAAGACACCTATGTGCGAAAAAGTAATGTTGCAACTAAACGAACACAGGAAAATCGACGGAATGTATTATTCACCCCGATTGTAGATTTACCCCTTTAGGCATTGATTATGCAAAATCCTGAAATACATTTTTCGCCATTTGAATGGGTAGTATTTGTAGGAAAAAACCAAGTCGGTATCTTATTAGTCTTAAGAGACATAAAAGAATCCTTAAAATCACAATGCACCCCTGTTATAAAAAAATTAAATTAAATTAAATTTTAATAACTGTCAAAACCATTTCAAAATATTTTAAAAAGACACCTATGTGCCAAAAAGTAATGTTGCAACTAAACGAACACAGGAAATATGCCGGGATATTCACCCCGATTGTAAATCCACCCCTTTAGGGGTTGATTAGGACAAAAACCTGAAATATGTTTTTCGGTATTTGTATGGGTAATCTTTGTAAGCAAAAAGCAAGTCGATATCTTATTGGTTCTAAGAGATATTAAGGAATCCTTAAAATCATAATTCACCCCTTTTCACCTTATAGGGGTGAAATTTTAAAGAACTGTCATTTCGAGATATTTTAAAAAGCCACCTATGTGCCGTAAAGTAATGTTGCAACTAAACGAACACAGGAAATACGACGGGATGTATAATTCACCCCGATTGTAGACATACCCTTTTAGGGGTTGATTAGGATAAAATCCTGAAATAAGTTTTTCGGTATTTGTATGGGTAATCTTTGTAAGCAAAAAGCGAGTCAATATCTTATTGGCCCTAAGAGATTTAAGGAATCCTTGAAATCACAATTCACCCCTTTTCACCCTTTAGAGGTGAAATTTAAAAAAACTATCAAATGCTTTTCGAGATATTTAAAAAAGACACCTATGTGCTAAAAAGTAATGTTGCAACTAAACGAACACAGGAAATACGACGGAATGTATAACTCACCCCGATTGTACATAGATTCACCCCTTTAGGAGTTGATTAGGACAAATCCCTGAAATAAGTTTTTCGGTAATTGTATGGATAATCTTTGCAAGCAAACAGTAAGGGAAAAAAGTAAAGGGGTGCCCTTTAGGGGTTAAATTTAAAAAAAAGGTCAAAACCTTTTTTAAAAAGACACCTATATGCCTTAAAGAAATGTTATAACACAACAAACACAGAAGATGCGAAGGGTTCTTAAATTCACCCTGATTGTAGATTCACCCCTTTAGGAGTTGATTAGTACAAAATCCTGAAAAATAAGTTTTTCAACATTTATGTGGGTAGTCTTTGTAAGCAAAAGCAAGGCGATATATTCTTGACCTAAAAGATACTGAGGAATCCGTGAAAACACATTTCACCCCTTTTCACCCCTGAGAGGTCGAATTTCGAAAAATCGTTTCTTAGGGGGTCCTTAAGTCATAAAAGGGATATACTGCCCGAATTTTGTGTTTCTTTGTCTAGACGACATCCTATCGAATAAAAAATGCCAATTTACCCCTTTAGGGGTAAAATTTAAAAAAACGGTCAAAATACTTTCTAAATATTTTAAAAAGGCACCTATATGCCAAAAAGGAATGTTATAACACAATAAACACAGAAGATGCGAAGGGTTCTATAATTCACCCTGATTGTAGATTCACCCCTTTAGGGGTTCATTAGGACAAAATCCTGAAATAAGTTTTTTTATATTTACATGCGTAATCTTTGTAAGCAAAAACCAAGTCGATATCTTATTGGACCTAAGAGATATTAAGGAAACCGTGAAGCCACATTTTACCCCTTTTAACCCCCTTTTCACCCACTTAGAGGATGAGTTTCGAAAAATCCGTTCTTAGTGGGTGCTTACGTCATGGAGGGAATATACTCGCCGAATTTCATGATTATAGATCCAGTGGTTTGGGCTGGGCGTTGATTATGAGTAGGTAGCTTAGTTACGATTTTATATATATAGATAATAGTATGTGCGTGGTATCAATGTATATGGATTTTAAGTAGGGAGCGATCCTATGTACATATATATTATATATTAGTTATTTTAACTTTTATATATATGCTAAAGTAAAAATAAAAGATGTGCAATGTATTTACAAAATATTAACAGTTGTTAAAGATTGTATCTAGTTCGATTTTTGTTAGCTGGTTAATCTATTTTCTGGCAATTTTGATTACATTATTTTGTTGAATATTAATCTGATGTCGTGAAGCGAAATTATGCAATGTATTGTAGACTTTTGGTACAAAATAATTAAAACTCCTCTGCCCTATCGTTTTAATTGCTTTGTAAGGCAATGCTTGCCCAGAATTTCTAACTGCATAGGGTTATTGTATATGTAAGATATGAGCCTTGCTTTTATTAATATGTCTTATGCTTTGTTCAGAACCTCCAAATTATAAATTAGAATGAACGTGAAATTAGTACTTAACATAAAATTTTTACGTAGAAATTAAGCAGCATTCACAATAAAAATTAAGAAATTAAGCCACTGACAGATATTTTTATCGATTTCTACTTTATCTAGGCTGACCAGATTTTTTTTACAGAAAAAGAGTATACTAAAAAAAAAAAAGGTTACACTCTAAAAATTCAAATAATGAGCAAAAAACAGAGGTCCTCATTCAAAAATACTAGTGACGAGCCAAAAAAAAAAGGTCTTCACTCCCAAAATGGAAGTGATGAGCAAAAAAAAAAGGTCCTCACTTCCAAAATAGAAGTGATGAGCAAAAAAAAAAGGTCCTCACTTCTAAAATAGAAGTAATAAAAACAAGTTAGCATCAAAAAAGAGTATATTCGGTTTTTTTTTTTGTAAAAAGTAAGAGTATAGAAAATATTACTCAAAAAAGAGTATAATACTCTTAAAAAGAGTACGTCTGGTCACCCTAATTTTATCGATAAATATTTGGCAGCTGTTTAAATTTGCTAATGAGTTTTTGAGTGTTTCATAGTTCTGAAAAGTATTAAAATAGAGGCAAATTTTATATTTATACTTATAGAAAACATAAAGATGTGGATAGAAGCAAAAAAATATGGTCATAGAAATTTTTAGGTTGACAAGTGCTTACTGCGCATGCGTCAATTATAAATTAACGTAAGGGTTTGAAGTCTACAAACATTTAATTTTAATTTATAAGTATAGGTATTAATTTTGAAGGTTGTGAACGATAACGTACAGTTACGTATAATATACATTTACTTTAATTCTAAGTACTAATTCTAATTCCTAATTTCGAGGTTCTGAACGCAACATTATTATTGATAGCGCAAACAACTGTTGTATATTCATAAATTTAGATTCAGAAAATAACCTATCTGTAGGGAAATATAATGGTTTTTTCAGTATTATTTTAATTATCATTTTCTGTATTATTGCTAATCTATATATATAAAATCGTAACTAAGCTACCTACTCATAATCAACGCCCAGCCCAAACCACTGAACCTACAATCATGAAATTCGGCGAGTATATTCCCTCCATGACGTAAGCACCCACTAAGAACGGATTTTTCGAAACTCATCTTCTAAGTGGGTGAAAAGGGGGTTAAAATGGGTAAAATGTGGCTTCACGGTTTCCTTAATATCTCTTAGGTCCAATAAGATATCGACTTGGTTTTAGCTTACAAAGATTACTCATGTAAATATTAAAAAACATATTTCAGGATTTTGTTCTAATCGACCCCTAAAGCGGTGAATCTACAATCCGGGTGAATTATAGAACCCTTCGCATCTTCTGTGTTTATTGTGTTATAACATTCATTTTTGGCATATAGGTGTCTTTTTAAAATATTTAGAAAGTGTTTTGACCGTTTTTTTAAATTTCACCCCTAAAGGGGTAAATTGGTATTTTTTATTCGATAGAAGTTCGTCTAGACAAAGAAACATAAAATTCGGGGAGTATATCCCTTTTATGACTTAAGAACCCCCTAAGAAATGATTTTTCGAAATTCGACCTCTCAGGGGTGAAAAGGGGTGAAATGTGTTTTCACGGATTCCTCAGTATATTTTAGGTCAAGAATATATCGCCTTGCTTTTGCTCACAAAGACTACCCACATAAATGTTGAAAAACCGTTTTTCAACATTTATGTGGGGAACATTTTCAGGATTTTGTACTGATCAACCCCTAAAGGGGTGAATCTACAATCAGGGTGAATTATGGAACCCTTCGCATCTTCTGTGTTTGTTGTGTTATAACATTTCTTTTAGGCATATAGGTGTCTTTTTAAAATATTTAAAAATTGTATTGACCTTTTTTTTAAATTTCACCCCTAAAGGGGTAACTTGGTATTTTATATTCGGTAGAATGTCGTCTAGACAGAGAAACATAAAATTCGGGGAGTATATCGCTTTTATGACTTAACAACCCCCTAAGAAATGATTTTTGGAAATTCAACCCCTAAGGGGTGAAATGGGGTAAAATGTGTTTTCATGGATTCCTCAATATCTCACAGGTCCAATAATATATCACCTTCATTTTTGCTTCTAAATATTATCCATATAAATGTTGAAAAACTTATTTCAGGATTTTGTCCTATTCATCCCCTAAAAGGGTGAATCTACAATCAGGGAGAATTATAGAACCTGACGTATTTCCTGTGTTTGTTGAGTTATTAAATTCCTATTTGGCATATAGATGTCTTTCTAAAATATCCTGAAATGGTTTTGACAGTTTTTCAAAATTTCACCCCTAAAGAGGTAAAAGGATATTTTTTATTTGATAGAACATCCATTGGGCATAGATACATGATATTCGCAAAGTATATTCCCTCCATGAGGTAAGCATACACTAAGACTAGATTTTTCGAAATTCAACCCCTAAGGGGTGAAATGTAATTTCAAGGATTCTTAAATATCTCTACGGACCAATAAGATATCGTCTTGGTTTTTCTTACAAAGATTACCCATATAAATGTTGAAAAACCTATTTCAGGATTTTGTTCTAATCACCATACAAATGCCGAAAATTTTATTCCTGGATTCTTTCCTAATCAACCCTTAAAGGGGTAAATCTATAATCGGGTGAATTATACAACCCGTCGTATTTCCTGTGTTTATTAGGTTATAACATTCATTTTTGGCACAACGGTGTTTTTTTTTTAAATATCTCGAGATAGTTTTGACAGTCTTTTAAAATTTCTCCTCTAAATGTAAATAGGGAGGGGGGGGAGTATAAATGGGTATTTATATTCGATAGAACTTCCCTTGGCTATAGAGACATGAAATTCGGGAAGTATATTCCTTCCGTGATGTAAGGTTAGCCATACAAAATTTTGAAACAGTAATTAAGGATTTTGCCCTAATCAACCCCTAAAGTGATAAATCTACATTTGGGGTGAATTATAGAAACCTTTGTATTTCCTGAGTTATAACATTCCATTTTGGTACATAATTTTCTATTTAAAATTTTAGAAAGCGTTTTGAAAGTTTTTTAAATTTCATCCCTAAAGGGGTAAATTGGTATTTTTTATTTGAAAGAACGTCCCTTGACATAGAGATATGAAATTCAGGAAATACATTCCCTCCATGTCGCAAGCACCCTCTTATATGGAATTTTTCGAAATTCGACCCCTAGGGGATGAAAAGTGATAAAATGTTTTTCCTCGGATTCTTCATTATATTGATTTGGATTTTGCTTAAAATGTTATCCGTATATGTGTTTAAAAATTAAATTCAGGATTTTGCTCTAATCATCAATCCCTAAAGGGGCGATTCTAGATTTGGGGTGAATTATAGAACCCTTTGTAGCTTCTGTCTTTGTTGTACTATAACTATGTTGTGCTTTTTCGCATTTTAATATCATTAGTTTCAAGATCATTTCATTTTGACCGTTTTTTTTATATTTCAACCCTAAATTGCATTTTTTATATTTCCCTAAATTTCTTTGGTACATTGGTATTTTTTAGTAGACAATTGAAATTCGGGGACTATATTTCTTCCATGACGTAAGCAACCACTAAGAAGAGATTTCTCGAAATTCGACCCCTAGGGGGTGAAAACGGATTTCTTAATATCTCTTGATGAAATAACGACTTGCTTTTTACTTACTATAGTTACCCGTACGCATGTATAAAAATGTAACTTAGAATTTTGCTTCAATCAACACTTAACGGGGCGAATCTACATTAAATCAGGGCGACTTATATAATGTTTCGTAACTTATTTGTTTGTTGAGTTATAACATTCCTTTTTGGTATAAATTTTTTTTTCTAATCTTTAGAAAGTCTTTTAAACGTTTTTTTTTTTATCTATAAAGGGGTAAATAGGTATATTTTTGATTAGATACATGGAATTCCGGGAACATATTCCTTCCATAACGTAAGCATCGAACCCTTTATATCTCCTGTGGTTCTTGAGTTATAACATTCCTTTCTGGTATATAGGTGACTTTTTAAAATCTTTCGATAGTGTTCTAACTAGAGATGGGTCGTTCATGAACGAACCGGCTCACTGAGCCGGCTCAGTACACTGACCGAAGTGACACGGTTCACCAAATTGAAATGAGCCGGCTCACGGCTCACTGTATAGTTTCAAGTTTCAAGGATACGATTGGTCGGGCGATTGTGAACAGTGACCGGAGTGATCCGGATCTGGATCGATGTCATGTTGAACTTCGCGAGAACTTGGCTTGTAATGTATTATCATAAAGTGTATTTTGTCATCAATTTGTAGGGCACTTTATTTGAAACTAATAGGGTTAGTCTGTATTTTCTTACAACCATACTATATAAAAATATTGCCCAAATCCCAGATGTCCGATTTATAAGGGCAATAAACATCGCCATAATCTTAACACATCTGGTTTAAAATACAGTAGCTACATAAAGTGAATTGCTTGTTTCAAAAATGTTAGATAAGAGTCGGGGCTAAGCGACGTTCTACCTACGACCGGACGACCGGCAACTGACTGACCTGTGTCTCGGGATCATGTTTAAAAGAACCGGCGCTAAGCAAGAGTCGGCTCTAAGCGACGTTCTACCTCTAAGCTCTAAGCGACGTTCTACCGAACGACCGACCGACCTGTGTCTCGGGATCATGTTTACAAGAACCGGCTCTGAGCAAGAGTCGGTTCTAAGCGACATTCTACCTACGACCGAATGACCGACCGACCTGCGTCTCGAGATCATGTTTACAGTTCATATATTGCAAGAATCGGCTCTAAGCAAGAGCCGGGTGTAAACGACGTTCTACCTACGACCGAACAACCGACCGACCTGTGTCTCGGGATCATATTTACAGTTTATATATTGCAAGAACCGGCTCTAAGCGACTTTCTACCTATGAACTAACGACCGTCCTGTGTTTCGGAGACATGTTTACTTAACCGGATCACTGAGCCGGATCAATGAACCGGCTCAACAAACTGAACGACCTCCACTGATCCGGTTCCGCAAACTGAGCCGAAATTCCCATCTCTAGTTCTAACAGTTTTTTGAATTTCATTCCTAAAGAATTTTTTATTAGAAATAAGAAATTCCAAGAGTACATTTCTCGATGAACGTAAGAACGCACTAAGAAAGGATTTTTCGACCAATATGAGGTGAAAAGGAGTATTTTTTTTTTTCACGGATTCCTCAGTATCTCTTAGGACAGATGATATATCGACTAGGATTTTGCTTATAAAAGTTACCCGTGTACATGTTTAGAAACAAACTACGAATTTTATTTGACATTAGTATGAACCTCTAACGGGGTGAATCTACACCTGAGGAGAGAGTCAGCAATGTGATCTATAAAGAACTATGACTTATTATAATTGCACGATGATGGCAAACCGTCAATAAACCGTAGCGAAGTACGGGTACTCAGCTAGTCTTAATATATGACAGTTTGCCGCTCCACCCCAAGCTATTAGCCCATAAGTAATTATTGACTGTACAAGACTATAGTACAAACTAGACAGTATTCTCAGTGGCATAAACTCACGGAGTTTTTTAAATATATATATATAGTTTTTCTTAGACGGTTATACAATGTGTAAATATGTTTATCCCACTTAAGATTACAGTCAATCAATATTCCTAGATATTTTACAGAGTCAGATTTTTCAATAGTTACAACACAGTTGCAATTAACGTTAGAACAGTTACTATGAATTTTGATAAAATCAAAGTTGGGCTGAGTTTTTTTATTGTTGCTAAAGGCTACAAAATATGATTTTTTATAATTAAGGGAAATGATATTTGCATCTAGCCAATTTTTAATCAATTTCAGATCCCTTTCAGCAATATTTTTAACTTCATTCCAAGTGCTAGATTCGAAAAACAAAGCAGTATCATCTGCATAAGAAAGAATAGTGCTTTTTAATTCTTTTAATTTCAATAAATCATTGATGTAAATTAAGAAGAGAACTGGTCACTATAAATTTAGACAGATGTTCCACGTGCCAATAATTGATTTTCAGAAACACTGGTTCATAATTGTACGTTTTTTTAACAAGACAATGTTATTACTACATTAAGCGTAATACTTTCCAATATATCAAGGACGCTGTCAAATGATCCATACATACGTCAATGCAATAATTATAAAATAATATACCTTTAAATTTTGTTCAATAAAAAAATTTATGCTTTTTTGCAACAATCTCTCAAAAAACATTTTTCTTCAAGCGGATTAGAATGCTAACCAGTGGCGGCTCGTGACTTTTTGGGACTCAGAGCTGCAAATTATAATACAAGGATAGGGTTAGGTATTTAACCACGACGTTTTATCATATAAGACTCTGTTGAATTGCCTCGTATAATTATAATTTTTTTCTTTTTACACTTTCCGAAATATTTAAATTTGGTGTGTGTCGCCCCAATTTTTTAATATCAATTTTTTCTTCTAACTTCCCTCTGTTAAATGGAATTTCCAATAATGATTTGACAGTATTCATTTTTTAAACCTATTGTTTCATAATCTAAAATACGAAACGTATTTGTTAAGCTAAGATACTTATATAAATTTAAAAGAAAAAGTTAGAAAATACTAATTATTAATAACTACCTAAACTATAAATTTTTAGAGATAATATAGGTATGGCGATTTCGTTACGTTTTAAATAAATACATTCAATAATTTCATAGTACTCTGATCACTGTTATTTTGACGCTAAAAGCATTCTAGCTCCGATCCCCACCAGTTTATCACTACTGACTACGCACCACTACCCCTTTACAAGCCTACATTTGCACTTTCCTTGACGCTAGGATATAAGCAGCGCTACGTAGACTTATTCAAAGGAAACTTGTAAATATTTATGAAACAATAGCATTTAATGTTCAAAATATATTAAAAAAAACATTTTCACACCACAATTACTATGTTACATGCATTTTGAGTTCAAAAAAAGATTTTTTTTATTATTTACAAGTAAAAGCTGCAGCTCCGCAGCGCGTACTCAGGAGCCTCCACTGATGCTAACATTATATTGTTCAATGCATGCCGTAGAGACATAAGAGAAGCAGAGAGAAAGAGAAACGGAGGAACGGATATTGAGAAGGAGGGATAAGGAGGTACAGGAACAGGAAAGAACAGACATGATAAACAAATCGCGGAATGTGAAAAGATATAAAAAGGTAAGAGTGATCGGAATACCGAGATACTTGAAGGAGAAAAGAGGAAGATCGGGGGGAAGTAGACGGGTAGAATGATAAGCAAAAGATCTAGTGTAATAAAACACAATTTAAAATTTACTTCAACTAAGCACAACTTGAATTTTTGAACCCGCCTGCACCCGCTGTACCACCGAACGATCAGACGTAGCGTCTACCAATACACGCATCAGATTAATTTATTTACTATGATGTTCTTTCATTTAAAATTAAATTTTGTTCCAATACAAGAGAACTTGCCAAAATATTTTTAATAGGCTATATGTACTATAGCCTATATATCGTCGAATATCGTCGAAACTGGATAAAATTGTAATTTTATCCAATATGCACAGCTTTTATGCTGTTTTTAACACTAAATGTATACCTATAAATCTCTTGGTAAGTTTTTTAATATTATTATTCGTTTAATATTTTTTTCTTCTTTTAAAAACTATTTTTTGTTGTATTTTTGATTTTATAAAATGTTCTTCAAATAAATATCGTAATTATAAGTATTGCCAATCTTAGGGCGCATAAAATTAGCTTCGTATGATTTTAAATGTGGCAAATTACCATAGTTAATTTTTACAAATATTTCCAAAAATGCAAATTAAGGCGATACATTACATAATTATTTTTAAATTAATAAACTGGCAATAAATCTAAAGAAATTGTTGTATCTACGCCCGTTATATTAACTCTAATATATTTAACTATTTAAGTGAGCGTAAAGTAGGTCTTTATAGGAAGAGTAAAAAAAGTAAAAAGTGCCGTAACGTATTATTATATCATTCTTGTCAGAAGCACAATACAAATGCCAGCGACACATTTTTGGGGTTCTAAACGCGTCTTCCGTAGGAACAGGCGTCCAACTGAAGATTTTATGTTCACGCGGATATAGCGGATGAGCGGATATGATATTTTATACGCATCCGATCCACATCCACATGATTTAAATGATAATTTATCTATATTCCGCAGCAAAATGGCGGATATCCGCGGGTAATTCGCGGATTTGCAGGGCTGTATTGATGAGTGAGTCAGTGAGGACCTTTATATATAGGTATACTAGCTGAAAACCCGTGCTTCGCTACGGTATATTTACGGTCTCATTGGCATAAAATCCGCAGTTTGTTTTTAAACCTGTGTATGGGTAACCTTTGTAACAAAAAATCTAGTCGATATCTCATCTGTCCTAAGAAATATTGAGGAACCCGTGAAAAAATATTTTAGACCTTTTCACCAGATAGGGGTCGAACTTGAAAAAATCCTTTCTTAGTGAGTTCTTACTTCATACTGAAAAATGTACTCTCCGAATTTTTTATTTTTAACAAAAAAATACTAATTTACCCTTTAGGAGTGAAAGAAAACTGTCAAACTGTGAAAAATATATGCCAAAATGGAATGTTATAACTCAACAACCGCTGGAAATACAAAGGGTTCTATAATTCACCCCGAATGTAGATTCACCCCTTTAGGGGTTGATTAAGATAAAATCCTGTAATAAGTTTTTCGGCATTTGTATGGGTAATCTTTATAAGCAAAAACCAAGTCTATATCTTATTGATCCTAGAAGATTTTAAGGCGTCCTTGAAATCACAATTCCCTCTTTTCACCCTTTAGGGGTGATATTTGTTAAAGGTAAAAAACTGTTAAAACCATTTCGAGGCATTTTAAATAGACACAGTAAATACGACGCGATGTATAATCTACCCCGTTTGTAGAATCACCCCTTTAGGGGTTGATTAGGACGTAATCCTGAAATAAATTTTTCGGCATTTGTATGGATAATTTTTGTAAGCAAATACCAAGTCGATATCTTATTGGTCTTAAAAGAATTAAGGAATTACTGAAATCACATTTCACCCCTTCTCACCCTAAAGGGGTTAAATTTTAAAAAAAATGTCAAAATCATTTCGAGATATTAAAGAAAAACATCTATGTGCCAAAAAGTAATGTTGCAACTAAACGAACACAGGAAATGCGACGGGATGTATAATTCATCCCGATTGTAGATCCACCCCTTAAGGGGTTGATTAGGACAAAATCCAAAAATTGGTTTTTCGGTATTTGCATGGGTAGTTTTTGTAAGCAAAAACCAAGTAGTTATCTTATTGGTCCTAAAAAATGTTAAACAATCCTTGAAATCACATTTTACCCCTTTTTACCCTTAAGGGGTTAAATTTTAAAAAATTGTCAAAACATTTCGAGATATTTTAAAAATACGCCTATGTGCCAAAAAGAAACCTTATAACTCAACAAACACAGGAAATACGATGGGATGTATAATTCACCCCAATTGTAGATCCACCGTTTAGGGGTTGATTAGGACAAAAATCCTGAAATATATTTTTCCGTATTTGTATGGGTTATAAGATTACCCATCTTTGTAAGCAAAAAGCAAGTCGATATCTTATTGGTTCTAAGAGATATTAAGGAATCCTTGAAATCACAATTCACCCCTTTTCACCCTTTAGGGGTGAAATTAAAAAAAAAAACTGTCAATACTATATCGAGATATTTTAAAAAGACATCTATGTGCCAAAAATTATTGTTGCAACTAAACGAACACAGGAAATACGACGGGATGTATAGTTCACCTTGATTGTAGATCCATCCCTTTAGGGGTTGATTAGGACCAAATCCTGAAATAAGTTTTTCGGTATTTGTATGGGTAATCTTCGTAAGCAAAATGCAAGTCGATATCTTATTGGTCCTAAGAGATATTAAGGAATCCTTGAAATCAAAATTCATCCCTTTTCACTCTTTAGGGGGTAATTTTAAAAAAATGTCAAAACTATTTCGAGATATTTTAAAAAGATACCTATGTGCCAAAAAGTAATGTTGCAACTAAACGAACACAGGAAATACGGCGGGATGTATAATTCACCCCGATTGCAGATCCACCCCTTAAGGGGTTGATTAGGACAAAATCAAAAAATTGGTTTTTCGGCATTTGCAAGGGTAGTTTTTGTAAGTAAAAACCAAGTCGATGTCTTATTGATGTTAAAAAATATTAAACAATCCTTGAAATCACATTTCACCCCTTTTCGCCCTTTAGGGGTTAAATTTAAAAAAGTTGTCAAATCATTTCGAGATATTTTAAAAAGACGCCTATGTGCCAAAAAGAAACCTTATACCTCAATAAACACAGGGAATACGACGGGATGTATAATTTACTCCGATTGTAAATCCACCTTTAGGGGTTGATTGGGACAAAATCCTGAAATATATTTTTCGGTATTTGTATGGGTAATCTTTGTAATCAAAAAGCAAGTCAATATCTTATTGGCCCTAAGAGATTTAAGGAAACCTTGAAATCACAATTCACCCCTTTTCACCCTTTAGGGGTGAAATTTTAAAAAACTACCAAAAACTTTTCGGGATATTTTAAAAAGACACCTATGTGCTAAAAAGTAATGTTGCAACTAAACGAACACAGGAAATACAACGGAATGTATAACTCACCCCGATTGTAGATCCACCCCTTTAGGGGTTGATTAGGACAAATTCCTGAAATAAGTTTTTCGGTAATTGTATGGATAATCTTTGCAAGCAAACTGTAAGTCCATATCTTATTGGTCTTAAGAGATATTAAGGCATCCTTGAAATCACAATTCACCCCTTTTCAACCCTTAGGGGTGAAATTTAAAAAAACTGTCAAACCCGTTTCGAGATATTTTAAAAAGACACCTATGTGCCAAGAAGTAATGCTGCAACAAATGAACACAGGAAATACGACGGGATGTATAATTCACCCTGATTGTAGATCCACCCCTTTAGGGGTTGATTAAGACAAAAACCTGAAATATGTTTTTCGGTATTTGTATAGGTATTCTTTGTAAGCAAAAAGCAAGTCGATATCTTATTGGTTCTAAGAGATATTAAGGAATACTTGAATCATAATTCACCCCTTTTCACCCTATAAGGGTGAAATTTTAAAAAACTACCAAAACCTTTTCAAGATATTTTAAAAAGACTCCTATGTGCTAAAAAGTAATATTGCAACTAAACGAACACAGGAAATACGACGAAATGTATAACTCGCCCCGATTGTAGGTCCACCCCTTTAGGGGTTGATTAGGACAAATTCCTGAAATAAGTTTTTCGGTAATTGTATGGATAATCTTTGCAAGCAAACAGTAAATCGATATCTTATTGATCCTAAGAGATATTAAGGAATCCTTGAAATCACAATTCACCCCTTTTCAACCTTTAGGGGTGGAATTTTAAAAAACTGTCAAACCCATTTCGAGATATTTTAAAAGGACACCTATGTGCCGAAAAGTAATGTTGCAACGAAACGAACACAGGAATTACGACGGGATGTATAATTCACCCCGATTGTAGATCCACCCCTTTAGGGGTTGATTAGGACAAAATCCTGTAAGTGGTGATTCAGTATTTGTATGGGTAATCTTTGTAAGCAAATAGCAAGTCGATATCTTATTGGTCCTAAGAGATATTAAAGAATCCTTAAAATCACAATTCACCCTTTTTCACCCTTTAGGGGTGAAATATCAAAAAACTGTCAATACCATTTCGAGATATTTTAAAATGACACCTATGTGCCAAAAAGTAATCTTGCAACTAAACGAACACAGGAAATACAACGGGATGTATAATCCACCCCGATTATAGGTTCACCCCTTTAGGGGTTGATTAGGGCAAAATCCCGAAATTAGTTTTTCGGCATTTATATGGGTAATACTTGTAAGCAAAAACTAAGTCGATATCCCATCGGCCCTAAGAGATATTAAGTAATTCGTGAAATCACATTTCACCCCTTTTCATCCCTTAGGAGTGGAATTTCAAAAAATCCCTTCTTAGTGGGTGCTTACGTCATGAAGGGAATATACTCTCCGAATTTCAAGTTTCTAGGCCCAGGGGTTCGGGCTGGGCGGTGATGAGTGAGTCAGTCAGTCAGTCAGTCAGTCAGTCAGTCAGTCAGGACACTGCCTTTTATATATATAGATAGATTAGATTATACATGTCTACACTACTGACTATGTTATGTTTTATGTGTTTCAAGTTCATTATAACATGTGTGACCTTGTTCTTAAAATATTTCAATAAACAAACAAAACAAAAAAGTTATAGTAATTGTGAATTTTTAGTAAGTGACAAGTAATTGTAGGTACATATTAAATATCTTTTGAAAAAATAAACCACGTTATGTTAGTCAGTCACGTATTTAATAGTATTATTATTCAATATGTCTATATTAATAAAACTGGAGGCAATATCTGTTTACTTTTTGTTTTTAGGGTTTTGTAGGTATGACCAAAAAACCCTTATACCGTCATTTTGTCGTCTGTCTGTCTGTCTGTCTGTCTGTCTGTCTGTCTGTCTGTTCGGTAAAAATTGTAGCCAAACGGCTAAACCTAGAGAGTTGAAATTTGGCATGCTTATACAACTCTTTGACCCACACATTGGAAAAATACTAAAACATCTAAAAAACATACCCCCCTAAAAATATAAACAAATATGTGCTCATCGAAAACAAAAATATTTTTTTTAAATTCTGAGTAGGGTATCAAATGAAAGCCCTTAGTACGTGGATTAACGATCAAATTTTTATTTTTGCAAAATAAATTATTTTGATGCGATTTTTGCTAAAAATGTGCAAAAAAAATTTTGTCCCACACCCTGTAGCTCAGATGGTTTAAACTAAAAATCTAAAAAAATTCTAAGTAATGTATATTGGCGTGAACCGAAATAGTACAACAGGAATTTTTGATCAGATTATGTTTTTGGAAAATAACGCATTTTTTGTGGTTTTTGGTTCACAAAGTACAAAAGTTATACCAATGTAAGACACTCACATACATGGCGTGCGATGGCTACATGCGTTAAAGCACTCTTAAACTGGCTGGAAAACGAAGGGTTTCGAGTTCGAGTACGGGTGAATTTTATTTTTTCTGTTTTTTTTTTTGCATTTTTATTATGTTGAAATTATTTTGTCAAAATTCTAGTTATATTTTGACAAATGTTGTATTTAATTTTTATGAGCGTAAATTTAATAACCAGTCTTATTATATGATTAACAGACGATAAATTATTTTAAAAATATCGTTCATTTTGCCGTGATTACTACAAAGTAAAATTTGTCCTACACACTCAGCATACCGCCTACACTTATTATATACCTGCGAAACCCTGAAATGTGTGAATATTCACACTTCACATCAATTTTTTAGGCTTCATATTTGGTTTCTACACGTTTCAGGTGATGCAAAACAAAATCCGCATTTCTTTTTTGTCTGTCTATCTGCCTAAGTGACTGTCTGTCTGTCCGTCCGAGATTCAGGCAAAATCGGCTGGACATATTTCCAGGAGGCGTTTCGGGGTTAAAACTGTTTATTAAGCGTGTTCTACATTATACAATTCTCATCAAATTTTCATACTTATTTCTTTGACTAGAACTTGTACTAGAAATAAATCAGTGAAATTGTACAGTGTAGAACACGGTAAGTAGTCAAGGTCAACTTTATTCAAAACTAGATTTGATCCAACTATTCTTGAAAACACATCCAACTTGGAACTCGGTGCATGCGCAGTAGACAGTTTTAACAATTGTACCAACATTAAAATTACGCTTGTAAATATTTTGTATTACCACGTGTTTAATAGTGTTTTGTTGATCATTGGTTTGAATAAGCGAATATATAAATTGTGTTTTGTACGTAAATCAGTAATTTTACAAATTTAATAGCTAGGTTATAAACACTTGACAAGATATGAATAATATTTTTATGTTGGTACTTTAAATGAACTGAAACACGTGTAAGAATTTCATTCTCTACCAAAAAATTGAAAAATAAATTATATTAAAACTTTGACAACTTCTAGTTCAAAGAAAAAAGTTTAGAAAATTGATGAATAAAGTATAATGTAGAACACGCTTTAGAAAACTTAAAATATCTCCCTTATTATTGACTTAACAGAAAAATATGTATTACAAAAATTGTTTATAATAAGAAAACAATTGTGTTCAATGCATTTTTTCAATTAGATGAATATTTGGGTAGTTATGGGGGGCACCCTAAAACTAAAATGTACATAAATATTCCTTATTATTAACAACAGCAATTTCATATATGACAAAAATAGTTTATAATAAGAAAACAAATCTTTTATTTCTATACATATTTGGGGAGTTACGGAGGACACCCTAAAGCTAAACTTTTGAATATTTTCCTTATTATTGACTTAACAGCAAAAATGTATATAATAAAAATTATTTATAATAAGAAACAATTTTTTGTTGTTGTATATACTTTTTGCGCATCCTAAAACCAAAATCTTGAAATATCTTACTTATTATTTATTTTGCATCAATAATATATATGAGGTAACAGTTTTTTTTGCTCAACACTTGGATTTGAGAAGCCAAGGACCTTTTTTGCTCATCACTTGTATTTGGGAAATGAAGACTTTACGGCTATGGTCATACATAAAAAACCCTAAAAATATGCATTGCCAACATATTTTTATTTATTTTTTTGTTAGTATTGCATATCTGTGATGTTTTTTAGTGAATTTTGTGCATATATAATCAAGGTTTTTAGTACATATTTAACCTCTCTCTAATGATGACGTACTAAATGTATTTAAGAACGAAATACAAACGATTCATATAATCATGTGAAGTGTAATTTTTTATCAACAGACAATTTTATAATAATTAGTTCTTTCTGTCAAAAAAACAATCAGTTAACTACCAAGGGCATTTATCAGTTAAATCTTTTCTAATTAACGAAATAAGGAGGTTCAACAAACCGGTAAACGGCAAGGAAGTCGAGTTTTTCGACTTGAGAGTCAACGCCAGTCCGGGGAAAAAAATTACCAAGCCGTAAAGAATAATATAATTGGGCATGTCCGGGCGGCCAGGGCCGGGCCCTGAAAACCGCGCAGCCCGTAAGCTTTGCTTAATCTTGCTATGTGGTAGTTACGGCTCTGTTATTAATTAAAACAAAAAGAGCAAGAATCAATCATGAAGGACGTTGATTTCATATTATGTTTTTACATATAGGTATTATGTTTTTGCTGACTACTGAAGATAAAAAATAAATTAATAATTTAATAATTTTAGAAAAAAAAAATGTATAATTGTTAACCAGGTTGTTATATAATGGCTGTCGAGCGCAAGCGCGCAGCAAGTTTTTATTCTTGGGAGCGTGGGCTCACGTTCAATTAATAAAAAGTTTTTAATAGAGATCTCTACTGAGAAGTGACATTACCGGTGGCAGCGCTGTGCTCCAAGGCAATATGGCTGTCGTCTCTAGTACTCAGCTGTCAATATGCTAATAGCGAACAGGTTAATTTAAGAACAGTACATTTTTATTTTATGAAAATGCGAGTAAATATTTGCGATTTTATTTAATCTTTAAGCGCTACACATGTATCGGGGTGTATAACAGAAGGTAATCAAATTACAGAATTTAAAGTTTAATTTCAGTAGATTTAATGTAATGTAATAAAGTGTAATTTGTAGTTGAGCAGGTGTTAAATGCCGGGCACGTAATTTTAATGGTACATCTAAGTGTCGGTCATCTGAATTTACAATATATGGATTCTGTTTGCAAACAAGTGCATTATGCTCATTGCCTCATGAAATAAAATTAGTTTTAGTTAGACAGGTGCAGCTAAAAGTTAAATATGCAACTTGCAAGTGCATATTAGTGCTGTTTTGTTTTACTGCGACAAATGTAATGAACAAACTCGCATAGTATCAGTTACTTTTTAACTCAAAATATATTCCCATGCCTTCCTCCTGTCCATAACCAAATCTATTCCTAATCTGGCCTTATAGACCAGGAGCTCATGACATTTTTTGTCTCCGATTTCATACAGCATGCCTTTTGGAGGAGAGAATATTTACCCTGTGACAACAAAAAAGGGATGGTACTAAACCCCTGCACGCTTTCCGGTCATAGGGCAAATTGCATTTCCGCTTGCACAAAAATTTTCTGTTTTTCTCTGATTTAATATTGCTTGCCCTTATTTGTCAAAAGAAAGTTATAACAAATTTAAAGTCTTTTAATTATAAGCATGTTGTATGAAAACGCGGAAAATCATATTTTTTTATTACAAGATCACATGACCGTTTGAGCCCTTTGGGACCCTCCGAATCGCATGCATATATTTAAAAGAATTTAAATTTGTTATAACATTCTTTTGACAAAAGGGCAAGCAATATTAAATCAGAGAAAAGCACAAAAATTTTGTGTTTAAGTGGAAATGCAATTTTCCCTATGACCGGAAAGCGTGCAGGGGTTTAGTACTATCCCTTTTTTGTTGTCACAGGGTAAATATTCTCTCCTCCAAAAGGCATGCTGTATGAAATCGGAGACCAAAAACTGTCATGAGCTCCCGGTCTATTAATATTAACTTTCCCTCCATTTTTTCTTAAGAAAAGAAAAAGAAACTAAGATGCCTATCTTTGTCCTCTCTTGAATGACAGCCAAAACCTCTACGATTTGTTCTACTTTTATAGTTCATAACAACTTCTATCGACATTCTAACAACAATTCAACACTAGAACATATGTAATAAGTTCGAACAGTACTAGATCACCTAGTACAAATTTGACCACCAGACTGCGTATTCGAGCGTGTCAGTTCTCAATAAATCCTGTTTACGTTCACTCTGTTATCTTTATTTAGCCGACGGAAACTTTAGGATCTTCTTTTTTCGAGGGCTCCTGTACCGGTTCTTAAAATTTTAAGTTTAGGGTTCCGGCAAAGTGTTAGTAATTTCAGTAGGATCTCGAGGTTACAGGGTTCGGTTCCGGTTCGGTTTTCCGGCTCAGATGTAGGCCACTTAAAGATCACTGATCTTAACACGGGGACACGGCGAATTTATTATTATTCATTCATTCATTTATCCATTCATCATTCATTCATTCATTCATTCATTCATTCATTCATTCATCCATCCATCCATCCATCCATCCATCCATCCATCCATCCATCCATCCATCCATCCATCCATCCATCCATCCATCCATCCATCCATCCATCCATCCATCCATCCATACATCCATCCATCCATCCATCCATCCATCCATCCATCCATCCATCCATCCATCCATCCATACATCCATACATCCATCCATCCATCCATCCATCCATCCATACATCCATACATCCATCCATCCATCCATCCATCCATCCATCCATCCATCCATCCATCCATCCATCCATCCATCCATCCATTCATTCATTTATTTATTTATTTATGTTTCAGGGAACCGGAAACGAGTACAGCCCAACAGGTTTACTCTGTTGTCGTTCTAATATTAGAAATTTTAATAATGCTGAGCCGTATGATTTTTGAAATTATTAAGGCTACAGTCCATAAGTTTGTGCCCCCCTCAGAGAAATCAGTACAAGGCGAAGTAGTTTTGGTAAGTTAATTTAGGGATAAGGAAGTGGGGGAGCAAGAAAGGACAGTCAGAATAGACATATCAAGGAGCGCAGAGAGATATAAGGAGGTCAGAACTATAAGGATACCAGGCTACTTGAAGGGAGAAAGAGGAAGGTCAGGAGAGAGAGGGTTAGGAGGATTGCGAGGCTAAGGTGCGGGAATGAAGAGAGAGGAAATAGATACTGGAGGAAACAGGAGGATAAGATGTGCGGGGAGGAGGAAGAAGATATAGAGCACCTCGCGAAGAGGTGTAGGGAGATGACAGTGTGGTCGGAGAACATATTAGACCTGTTGCACGAAGATGGAAGGGGGAGAGGTGGGAGAGAGAATTAGAGACAAGAAGGATTGAGATTGGGGAAGGATAACAGAAAGGGTAAAGGAAGGAAAGAAGAGGCCCCGTATGAAGCAGAAGGGGGAAAGGGGGAGGAAGGATGGGGGCGGAGGTTACCTGGGAATGGAGAGGAAAGAAGGAACATAGGAGGAGGGGTGAAGAAATGGTAAAATGAAAAAGTAATGTAATGTAATGCATGGTTAATATGACGTTGGGATGTTGATAGGAGATATGATATGTTTTGTAATTGTAGTAAATATCCTAAACACCGAAAGGTCGAGGGGATATAAAGGAATAAAGGATTATATAAGTTAATTTAGGGGACAAAAAGTAATAGGGGTTTTATCACAGTGGTGGCATACGAGGGTTACCTTTTATGTTTATACAAACGACCACTAGATATTAAAATGTGTCATTACTATATTCGTAAAATTTGACATTTGTTATTGTGAAATCAGTGTTGACAGTGTGCGTTAGAAAAAAACAAGTTTGTGAAAAAATGGATATTACTCGTGAAGGTTTTCATTGGGTGATTTTTTACGATTTAAGTTAAGGCCTAACTCAGCCACAATGCATAGATTCGCTTCGCTCAACTTTTGATGATGAAGCACCTTCAGAAAAGACTGTTTACAATTGGTTTGCAGAATTTCGTCGTGATCGTGCGTTCGTCAGTGATGATCGACCAAATTCGGTTGCAAACAAAAAAACAATGCTGTGCGTAGAATGATTGAAGAAGATCTGCATGTGACTTATTGTGAGATAGAGGCAACCTTTTACATATCGCAGACTGCAAAACATTCGGTTTTGCACGTGAAAAGGAATCTGTTCCCGATGGATTCCGCATAATTTCACCGAAGCTCAAAAAAAGGCTCGTGTTGATTGGTGTAAGGCAGGGGCGCTCAGACTTAAACCATCGGCGATCGACCATAAAAGCATTAGGCGGCAAGCGATCGACTAGGTAAAAATAAAATACAAAGTTCATAAATGGTTATATTTATTAATTGCAAAGATACAACAACTAATGTTATTTTGATGTTGATGAATGGCACTGCATGTCATCTGCATACTTTTCATAAAACGGCACATAATTACAAAGTGCCAAACGCAAGCATGAATTAAGATGTTCGTCACTGAGCCGATTACGATATTTAAATTTAATTATTGTCATTTCGGAAAACGCAGACTCGCACAAATAAGTTGCCCCAAATAATGCTGTTAACTGAAGGGCTATTTGTTTCAAACATGGATATTTTTCTTCAGATAAACAATCCCAAAACTTGTTATGTGTTGCTCTGGCTTTGAGATGTATATCTGACATAATTTTCAAGACTGGAATGAGATCTACCTCATTCCAAATAATATCTATTAAATGTTAAATCTTAAATTATCATCGATTATTCTATCAGATAGTTGAACATTTAATGTTCGTTACTAAATTAATAACTATTAAATTACAATAACTGTAAAAAAATATTTAAAATACTTTTTATAAATATGTACGCGATCGACTTAAAAACCTCTCGCGGTCGACCAGTCGATCGCGACCGACTGTTTGAGCGCCCCTGGTGTAAGGGAATGCTAAAAAGATTCAACCTAGGCACAGTAAAATCCGTATACAACATCGTTACAGGTGACGAAACTTGGATTTATTCTTATGAACCGGAAACTAAGCAACAATCCACTGTTTGGGTCTTCCAAGATGAAACGCACAAAAGTTGTTCGTTCACGAAGCACTTCTAAGAAAATGATTGCTTGTTTTTCGATTGTACTGGACATGTCGCAACCATTTCTTTAGAGGATCGGAGAACAGTTAATGCTGAATGGAATACAATTTGTTTGCCAGAAGTCATCGGCAAAATCAGAAAAAACAATCAAAAACGTCGCATTATTCTTCATCATGACATTGCAAGCTCTCCGACAGCATATTAAACAATTGATTATTTGACAGAGAAAAACATCGACTTAATGTTTTATTGTCCGTATTCACCTGATTTATCCCCTAACGACTTTTTTTTGTTCCCCAATGTCAAATAAAAAATGCGTGGACAGCGATTTTCATCACCTCAAGAACTGTTGAAGCCTTCGAATCTCATGTTTTTGAGATACCAACTTCAGAGTGGAAAAAATGTTTGGAGAATTGAACGCATGCAAAAGTGTATAAATCTTAAAGGAGAGTATTTTGAAAAGTAATAAAACAGTTTGTTCAAAAAAAAAATGTTTCTTTCATAGATTTTGTAAAAACTCAAAAGGTAGCCATCGTATAGGCCGACCTGTGTAATTAATAACCTTCAAAATGGACCGATTTTTCAAAATAATACCTTACTTGACAAAAAATTTCCCTTTGTCTGTGTACCAAAAGTTGATCTTAACTATTTATTTTATTATTTGATTTATTGAATTTTTATGTTTTTGTTGTTTTGCAGATAACCGGCTGTGGTCACGGTATTGGCAAGGAATTGGCTCTTCAGTACGCCTCATTAGGGGCGACCGTGGTCGGGTGGGATCTCAATTTGGCCACTTGTGAAGAAACCATGAAAGAAATTGCCAAAATTGGAGGACCAAAAGCTCACGCTTATCAGTAAGTCAAAAAATTGCTGTAAAGTGTGAATTTTCACACTTTTCAAGGATTCGGAATATAATAAAAATACAAATAATAAAAATATTTCTCAGTCAAGTCGCACTTTCAAGTTTTAATATCGATTTCACTACTTGAAAGTGAAATATTTTTTATTATTATGCTCTGGGCTATAGCATACGTGGATTTATGGGTGTGATGTAAAAAATGCACTTTTTTGTTTCCCTTGTTTCAGTGGCGGCGCTAGCTCTTAAAATCTCGGGGGCCAGGAAATTTTATCGTTTATATAGAAAATACAAGTAATGGCCTAAAAAAAAGTCCTCACCAGGGCTTCGAACCGGAACTGAACCGAAAACTGAAAAAAAACGTTATTTTTGTAGGAAAGAAACCGGAGCTGAATCGAAAAAAAATATCGGTTTATTTCGGTTCAGATAATGTTTATGGGAGTGAATATAAAATACATTTATTTAAGATTATGTTTTAAACTGATGAGCAGAAAAAAATCGTAATTTTTTTAAGTGATAAGTAAAAAAAAATGCGCTTCTATTATTTCGGGGGGAGGGGTTGAACGTCCAGAACCCCCGCCGGCAGCGGCCTTGGTATGATTATTACAAAATAAGGAATAAAATGTTCTTTTAAATTATAGTAGAAAATAAATTTCTAATACAAATAAAAGCATTTAAAAATTTATCACTCGGAACTGAAAAGAAAACCGAAAAAAACGTTATTTTTGCCGGAACTTAAAACCGGAACCGAACTGATATATATTTTTTTAATTGAACCGGAACGAAAACCGATACGAAAAAAATAACGGTTCGAAGCCCTGGTTTTAAAGCCTCACTTCTAAAATATATTTTTTCCAAGCAATTCTAGGGGGGGCAACTGGGGCCCAGAGAACTTTTAGGGGGCCCCGGACCTCCCACTAGCGCCGCCACTGCCTTGTTTGTTGTTTAGAGGAAAAAATAGCTCAGAATGTTGGTGAGTCTGAAAGTTAGTTCATTTTCATTTCATTATAAGTACTCTTACACAAAAATAAATGCTTGTCTAGAAAAGAGGTATGGTTAGTAACTTTTAACTTACATAACCTATAGTTATTGGTACCTATAACACTTACAACCCCCACATTTCTATAGAGCGTGCCGCCACTGATTATATACTTTCTTTTTTATACACAAGGTTACTTTCCCAACAAAAATTGTCTTAACTTTGTAACTACTGAACCGATTTTAAAAATAGTTTCAATTCTGCTTAGTATATAAATCGAGTACCAAGTTTTGCATTGAAGAAATATGTGTCATCAGTGATAATTTCAAGAAAATACGTTAAATATAAACCGAAATGATGGATTTTATATTACCCGCGCGTACAAATTTTATTATATCTTTGAAACCACTGAACAGATTTTAAAAATTCTTTCAAATTTGAAGTGTAGGTATAAATCGTGTACCAACTTTGCCTCTGACGATACGTTGTTGTCGCCGATTATTTCAAGATACGCTAAATATGAATGGAAAACATGGATTTTGATTTACCCGCGCGTACATTTTTATTATAACTTTGAAACGACTGAACCGATATTTATAAAACATAGCCTAAATCCTGACCAGAAGATAGAAGATAGATCTACAGATAGAAAAAGAAAAAAACTCATGTAATCGGCCAGCAGTTCTCGGGTAATTCGTTAAATACCGAAAAGATCGATTTTGAAACAACCGCGCGCACATATATCATTACTATAGGCCGTTCATTTTCGAAACAACACAATGAGTCATCAAATCGACGCGAACTTCGAACTATTTTACCAGTGGCGGTCCGAAACACAAACAAGGTACCAAACAAACAGCTGAATAATAAAATAATAAGTAATACACTACGCCACTGCTTTGCGTGCGCGCAGACGCAGTATACTCTCAGTCAAAAACTCGTTTCTGCACAGTGTGTTGTTTCGAAAATGTACGGTCTATAGCAGAAATACCCGGCGTTGCCCGGGAGAAAATTAAGAGCGTTTAATTTATCAAAAAAAAAATAATAATAATAATTCGGAATAATAATAATTGCTGCAAAATCAAAAAATTCAAATTATTTAAATGATGGGTTAAATACCAACTTACTTTACCTTCGATTTTAGTTATTTAATTTAAGAGTGTTTAATTTATCAAAAATATTTTAATTCCGAAAAATAAATGATTGCTGCAAAATCAAAATATTTCAGTAAGGGGTTAGATACCAACATACGTTACATTTAATTTTAGTTATTTACCAAACCAAAGAAATAGACTATAGATACATTGTAATCACATATCACAAATTGGTTTAATTTTTAGGTGTGATGTTTCGAATCGCCAACAGATCTTAGAGTTGGCCAAAAAAGTGAAGAAAGAAGTTGGAGATGTGACCATTCTTGTTAATAATGCTGGTATTATGCCCTGCCATCCATTCTTGGAACACACAGAGGCAGAAATAAGAAAACTCATGGATATCAACGTATTGGGATATCTCTGGGTAAGAAATTCCACTTTTTATACCTTTTCATCATGATCAGTAGCGGGTTTAAGGGGGGGGGGGCAAGGTCGGGCGAACGCCCAGGGCACCAGGCTAGGAAGGGCGGCGCACTGTCATCTTTAGGTAGGGTGACCATCCGTCCCGGTTTTTACATAATTCTGCATTTGTAAGAAAAGAAAGGTGAGGACCTTTTTTTTTGCTCTTCACTTGGATTTGGGAGGTGAGGACCTTTTTTTTGCTCTTCACTTGGATCTGGGAGGTGAGGACCTTTTTTTGCTCTTCACTTGGATTTGGAAGGTGAGGACCTTTTTTTTTGTTCTTCACTTGGATCTGGGAGGTGAGGACCTTTTGTTTTTTTTGCTCTTCACTTGGATTTGGGAGGTGAGGACCTTTTTTTTGCTCTTCACTTGGATCTGGGAGGTGAAGACCTTCTTTTTTAGGGTTTTGTAGGTATGACCAAAAAACCCTTATACCGTCATTTTGTCGTCTGTCTGTCTGTATGTCTGTCTGTCTGTCTGTCTGTTCGGTAAAAATTGGAGCCAAACGGCTTAACCTAGAGAGTTGAAATTTGGCATGCTTATACAACTCTTTGACCCGCACATAGGAAAAATACTAAAACATCTAAAAAACATACCTCCCTAACAATATAAACAAATATGTGCTCATCGAAAACAAAAATATATTTTTTTAAGTTTTGAATAGGGTATCAAATGAAAGCCCTTAGTACGTGGATTAACGATCAAATTTGTATTTTTGCAAAATAAATTATTTCGATGCGATTTTTGCCAATTTGTGCAAAAAAAAATTGTCCCACACCCTGTAGCCCAGATGGTTTAAACTAAAAATCTAAAAAAATTCTAAATAATGTATATTGGTGTGAACCGAAATAGTACAACAGGAATTTTTGATCAGATTATGTTTTCGGAAAATAACGCATTTTTTGTGTTTTTTTTGCTAATAATGTTGAAAACTTATAGTTATATAACACGCTAAACAGTAACGTGTATCTTGGTGCAGTGGCTAAGATACTGGCATTCTGCCCAAGAAAAAGAGTTCGAATCTTACGAGAGGAGACAGTATTATTTTTTATTTTTTTGTTTGCATTTTTATATTGTTAAAATTATTTTTTCAAAATTCTAGTTATATTTTGGCAATTGTTGCATTTAATTTTTAAAAGCGTAAATTTAATAACCAGTGGAAATTGTTGAAATTATAATTTAATTTTATATTTGAATGTACACGAAATCAAAGGAGAGGAGCTATGACTAAAAACAACCAATGGAAGCCATAGGCGCAATTTTCAAAATCATAATGAACCTTGATATATAAAAAAAAAAAATACTGCACATCTTTAGAAACTTAAATAATGGTACTAGGCATTCGAATTAAAATTCATAAAAAAATATTTTGACATAAAATTTGTTTTGGCATCCCAAATAATCATCATTCACTTACTAAATACCTGCAAAACCCTGAAATGTGTGAAAATTCACACTTCACATCAATTTTTTTGATCTTCACTTGGATCTGGGAGGTGAGGACCTTTTGTTTTTTTTTTGATCTTCACTTGGATCTGGGAGGTGAGGACCTTTTTTTGCTCTTCACTTGGATCTGGGAGGTGAAGACCTTCTTTTTTTTCTCTGTGTCCCGGTTTCCCTTCACTTAAATCTGGAAATCTGGTCACCCTATCTTTAGGTCATCACTTGTATTATATAGAGCAATTTTTTTTTTTTTTTTGAGGGTGGCAAAAAAATCTCGTCCAGGGCGCCAGACTTGCTTAGGCCGACTCTGATCATGGTGTACATTTAAATATTTCAGAATTAAAAGACAAGAAGTGAATTCTTTAAAGTATGTTATTAAGTAAGACATCTTTTTGTTATGTAATAAATATAAACTGTAACATATTTAATTAACATGATACTACACAAAATATGGTAAAAGTAACGAAAGTTATTGGTAACTGATACATTTAATAGTTATTTATGTATCTAGGAAGTAAAGTGATGGTTTAATCCCGAGAATGTAAGTATTTTCATTTGAGGGATTAATGCACTTTTAGAGAAATTAATGCACTCAGTTAGTTATTGTGTGGACTACAGAGCGGCGGGCCAGGGTTCATTCCCCGACATCGGCAAAAACACCTTACATTTTTTTCGACCTTTTCTCCCTCGGTAGGCATAGGGCAACCACCGAGGTAAAATTCCTTTAAAAATTACTGGCTCAAATTCCACGTTCGTAATTGTATGTCCCATAAGATTGTGCTATACAGGCAACACACATAACACAACTGTATGCGGGGAAACAGCCTACGCTTGTATAGTATTTCCAAAATGAAATGACCACTCTTGTTCAGAAGCTTAACAAAGCCGTAATGGGTTTATGGCAGTTATCCCAAGCCTCGTAGCTGCAGGGTTACCAAATGTCTGTTGTGACAGAGTAGGATATATCTACTAAAAATAGTAGTTTGGTAGGACACAGTAGGACAGTTTTTTTTTTAAATTTTTATTATGTTACGAAATATTTTGATACCTGACAATTAAGGTCAAATCCCATAACAAGGCCTTGTTTTCATAATAAGGCATTTTTTTCATAATGAGGCCTTTTTTAAAATTTGTATAATAATATTATGTATGGTCTATTTCAAAGTAGAAAAATGTGTGTAAGAAGATAGGAGCTGTTTGTCCTTGCTTCGGATTGGTTTAGATTGTCTTCCCTATTACACTGTAAAAATATTGTTTTTAGTCCAAGTTGACAGATGTTCAGTGTCGTACATTGAAAATATATATTATTTATATTATTTAATTTTTCTCATATATTTTGTTATTATTTACATATTTAGAATTTTATTTATATTCTTGGCGTAGATTTTATGAAGAAAATTCTCAATGTAATTTGTTTTCACGCAGTTATATATTTTTAGGTTATCTGACATATAAATATTTTTTGACAGTTGAAAATTAACAGATCAAGAAAGAGGACTAATGTGAGGCCAAAAGACAACCCAGCTGATTGTGCCCAAAGAAGAAGTTATTGATATAATTTTTAGACCTTCATATATACATATATTTTTAATTTTTATTTACAATAATTATTTAAATAAGAAACTTTAGCTCTGAAGATATATTGTTTGTTTTATTGCTTTGTTTAAACTCTTTTAGCCAAATCTCTCTTTTTATGTATAAGCTGTTCACTTTTGTAAGAACACACTAGATCTGATTATTTTGGTTACTTTTATGGTGTGTCACTGACTTTAAATGTCAATTAAAAATATTCCTTACGCTGTAAAACCGACTTTAGGTTGATAAGGTTATGATCACTATAATTAAGATATCATTTTTCAATATGACATATGTCAAATGGATCGACATTTTAAAAAAGTGACATTTTTTAATACCAACATGACATACAGCTTCAAAGGTGCAAACTATTGAAAACAAAATTCCCTCTTAGCTTGTTCTTACAAAAGTGAATTGCTTATATAGTACATAATTTTTAAAACTAATATTTTTTTAACTTCTTCAAATTTCCCATTAAACTGAATTTATGTCGTATAAATAACGTACGTGTATTATCTGCCTTGTTTATTTCAATATCTTATTAAACTTTTTTATATTAAAAAAAATCACTTGCTAACCCAGTTGCTACGCCCATGCCCTAGTTGTAACTTATTTTAAATTTCCCGCTATACTGTATTTGATCAGTGTAAATCGTACTCGGTTCGCAGCGCTATCTACTTTTTTCTACTTTGAAATAGACCATAGAATAATATATTTAGTTTAACATTTTATTATAGATTATATATTATTAAACAAATTTTCAAAAAGACTTCATTATAAAAAAAGGCCTTATTATGGGATCCAACCCTATTAATTATCGTTTAATTTTTGAAATAAAATTATAAAATAAATTATAGGTCATTTTTATAAATTTCTTAATAACATATAATTAACAAGAAACAATCAATAAATAATAAGTAATACTACTAATATGAAAATTAAATTATATATTTATTGGTTCACATCTTTCTTTATATTTAATAAAATCACATTTTAGAAATAAAAATATAAAATAAATCATAGGACATTTTTTAAAATTTTCTTTATATATAATTAATAAGAAACAACCAATAAATAATTAACAATCAAATTTAAATATATATATATATGGTAATAAAAAATATAATTAAATATGTTTATTGGTAGACGTTCACATTTTCTTTTTTTTTTTTTTAATAAAATCATTTTTTTTAGATGTATCTGCTTTTTTTAATAAAGCTTTATCCTTAATGATATCATAGAAAAATTCTAAACATGTTTTATTTTTATAATTAAATTTCACGAACATTAAATTTTTAACTGTATCAATTGACAACCGATATCGCTCGTCTGACCATTGTGCTTCCATTAAACTAAAAATTCTTTCTACAACAGCATTATGCGCTGAAATTGCAAACATAAAATGGAATATTACTAAAAATTCGGAAAATTGCTCCTCGTGTTTTACACTTTGAAAAAAATGTAACCACTTATCATTAACTGTTTTGGCATTTAAATTTAAGGCGTCTTCAATAGTAAATATACTATAAAGTAGGACATTTCCGATATTTTTTAACAGTAGGTAGGACGTAGGACAAGGAGGTAAATTGTAGGACATGTCCTACTAAAGTAGGACGGTTGGTAACCCTATGTAAAAAGAATATAAGAGGTATTCTGTAATGTTTGCAGATGTTGGAGGCATTTTTACCAAGTATGCTGGAGAATAATTATGGTCATATTGTGGCTATATCGTCGATGGCTGGTGTTTGGGGATCGACCAATCTGGTTCCATATTGCGCATCTAAATGTGCTGTTAGAGGAATGATGGAATCATTAGGTGAAGAACTGAGAGAAACCAAACCCGGAAATCAGGTATAATCTATTTTCTAGCTCTAAATCTATAAAAAATAGTGAGATTTCACACATCAGGGTTTTGTAGGTATATATCAGTGGTTCCCAAACTTATTTTGTCGCGGAACCCCTATGGAATTTTTTTGTACTTTAAATTGAAAAATAAAAAAAATTAAAAATACATTACAAACTTTTTTCTTTTATAAATACGATAGAAAAGTAAGAGTTTATAAGTTAGTAGTCATTTTCATTGTATTCCTAAAAACTAGAATATTAAAATTTTAAAAAAAAATCTTGAAATAAGCGAGCTAGATTTGTCTTTATTTTATATTTATATTTTTCATATAAAGTGTGAGACTCCTTGTTAATATAGCTAGGTTTAATGAAAAGCATGCTATTGCTTTTGATTTTAATATCCTTTCAAAATTTGGTATAATATTGGATAATCGAATTCGCTTATCTGGTGCAGCATTTAGTTTGCTGCGATACTTATTTTGATTTTGTATCAGCGAATTTTGAAAATCCAGAATGACATATGTGCAAACGGTAACAAAAAACTTTTAAAAATAGTCCTTTTTGATAAATGAGGATATTCCGTATATACAGGGTGTTTGTTTGAAACGGGGCACCCCGAAAATCTCCTTTATTTGTAAAGATACAAAAAATCTTCACAACAAAAGTTAAACCCATCTAAAGGCCCATCTAAAAGTTACTATAAGAATTTTGATGCACTTCCGGTTTCACCGGAAATGATGTCAACTTTTAATCTAGCATAGGGAATCGATAATTTTATATTTTTTTCCTAAAAGTACATTAAATTAACTTTACAATGACACCAAAAAGTCATATTTTTATGTTAACCATTTCGAAATGGTGACCATTTATTTACAAAATAATAATCAACATAAGTTTTACAAAGTTGAACGTAGCAAGCTTTGAAAACAATAAAAAAAGAAACGAAATATCTCTAAAATAAACTGTTATAACTAGTTATTATATGAAATAACATGAAATAACTTAAATTTTAATTTTTCAATTAAATGTTTTATAAATAACAAAGAGTTTAATAGTTTTTTTTTTCTAAATAGTCAAATTAAAAGATATTCACTGTATATGTTGGCGTTCGGTAACAATATATATTTTTTTAAACTTAAATAGCAACCCTCGTAGATACCTACAAAACCTTGAAATATGTGTAAGTAATATTTGACATTTTTTTAGGTGAAATTCACATGTATTTGCCCTTATATAGTTGATACAGGAATGTGTAAGAATCCCTTGATACGTTTTCCCAAATTGATGCCTGTGCTGACGCCAACAGAAGTCGCCAAATCCATAGTTACGGCACAAAGAAGAAATGTTTTGGAAGCTAGTATTCCAAGTTACTTACTCAGCTTGGCTTGTTGGATGAGGTATTTAATTAAAATATGTTTTTCTACCACCGTGCGTAAAGTGGTCACTTGCAGGTATTACAGTGTTAAAATTAGCACTTTTAAGAACTGGTATATGAAGTAATTTACTTAACACTAGTGGCGCAGCCTAGGGGGGATGAAGATAAAGTTTGTTAACCACAACAGTAATTTATGTTTAAATTACTTCGTTGTAATACATCACGTTGTACAAATCGGTATTTGGTTTTATTTTATAGATAAATGTGAAACCTTAGGTATTTTTGAGATTATGATGTTTTACATGCAAAAAGAACTGATATAAGCTGTACTGAGTAGAGATGGGAATTTCGGCTCAGTTTGCGGAACCGGATCAGTGGAGGTCGTTCAGTTTGTTGAGCCGGTTCATTGATCCGGCTCAGTGATCCGGTTAAGTAAACATGTTTCCGAGACACAGGTCGGTCGTTAGTTCCTAGATAGAACGTCGCTTAGAGCCGCTTCTTGCAATATATGAACTGTAAACATGATCCCGAGACACAGGTCGGTCGGTCGTTCGGTCGTAGGTAGAACGTTGCTTAGAGCCGGTTCTTGCAATATATGAACTGTAAACATGATCCCGAGACACAGGTCGGTCGGTCGTTCGGTCGTAGGTAGAACGTCGCTTAGAGCCGGCTCTTGCTTAGACCCGGTCGGTTGTCGGTCGTTCGCTCGTAGGTAGAACGTCGCTTAGAGCCGGCTCTTGCTTAGACCCGGTCAGTTGTCGGTCGTTCGCTCGTAGGTAGAACGTCGCTTAGCCTCGGTTCTTATCTAACATTTTTGAAACAAACAATTCACTTTATGTAGCTACTGTAATTTAAACTAGATGTATTAAGTTTATGGCGATGTTTATTGCCCTTATAAATCGGACATCTGAGATTTGGGCAATATTTTTAATATTTTTATATAGTATGGTTGTAAGAAAATACAGACTAAGCCTATTAGTTTCAAATAAACTGCCCTACAAATTGATGACAAAATACACTTTATGATAATACATTACAAGCCGAGTTCTCGCGAAATTTAACATGACATCGATCCAGATCCAGATCACTCCGATCACTGCTCACAATCGCCCGACCAATCGTATCCTTGAAACTTGAAACTATACAGTGAGCCGTGAGCTGGCTCATTTCAATTTGGTGAACCGTATCACTTCGGTCAGTGTACTGAGCCGGCTCAGCGAGCCGGTTCGTTCACGAAAGACCCATCTCTAGTACTGAGCAATATTCTGAAGTGTGAGCAATAGTCTGAATGAATGAAGATACCAAAAATCTATAAACTATTTTTTTTGCTTGTTGTGCAATTTGTGCTTGTATTTCTGGAACTGGGAACAGTTTAGCTACAACTGTTCTATCTTCACTTGAAAATTTTAAATTAAACTTAAAGTACCTAAGAGGACAAGGATACGATAGAGCTCCAGTTAACACTGGTGAAGTAGAAGGAGTACAGGCTTTCGATCTTCTCAGTCAGCCAAATTTAGCATCCGCAGTAGCAAGAATATCTACACGTCTCAAGTCGGACATGCGCATTAAATCTATTCATGAATTTATTCCTTGGTACCTTAGGTGCGTTCGGCATAAGCTAATAATCTACACATTCTGCATAATTTACACAAGATTCTTGTGTAAATGTGTAAATTATGCAGAATGTGTAGATTATTAGCTTATGCCGAATGCAACTCTTATTACAACCTTTTCCGCGAACAAAGCTAACGTATATTTTAAATATGTAAATACAATAGGGGATGGGCATGATTTTTTTAAATTTTTTTATTATATTCCTCTTGTTGCATATAAACATAAAAAACAGTTTTTAATTTTTTTTTTTTTTTGTAATTTGAAGGCTTAAAAAAAATAAATGTATGTAGCGCGCGAAAACGACATGTGACGTCATACCCCTTCTAACTGACGCATGACACTACTAGCTTACCGGCGTACATAGTCTGTTGTGAACTTATTTGTTTGTATAACTTTTATAGGTTATGTAAAGTTAGAGTGATTTTAATTAAAATAAAGTTTAATTCTATAAAAACAATTTATACATGTTTACCGAATTAAATTTTATATTAAAATAGATAACTTATATTGCAGTATTTCAATAATGCCTCAAACGTTTTGTAACTTCATGTAAACAATGTAGTAAAATTCTGACATCTAAATTACATAAATATTTACATTTTACAAAGTTGCAGCATTTGTTTACATAAAGTTATAGAAAATAAAATAAAAATTACTTACAGGTCTGCTTTGACACCACGTATTTCTTCAGCACTGTAGCATTCATTATTTTTCATATATTCCATGAGCATAAATGCATCAATGTTGGGTAAATTATCACTCTGAGCCCTAACAAAATTTTTATCTGCCATTTTAATAATAAATGCGTGAAAAATTGTTTAAAAACAAATACAAAACTCTCGAACAATACAATATACACACGTGTAAAGATTATGTTGTAGCTGTATCTGTGACGTGAAACCCCTATCGTTTGACGTCTTACTCAGTCGTTTTTACTCGGCAACCTTCGCTCCGTGGTCGGCTTATTTCAAATATACAATATTTTAATTCAAAAATTTGGCTATAATATTAATTAAAATGTAATTTTTATTTTGTTAGGTGACATAACTAACATTAACATATCAAAATAATGTAGTTTTAAGGAAATACAAATTTTATGCGTATCCCCTATTGATAAACTGGTAACAGATCTAAACCAATAATAACAAATAATTGCAAAATCCTGGCTGCGCCACTGTTTGATACACTAGTGCGTAAAGTGTTGCTATGGTAACTAACTGTACACTTTCATGTTATTAAATACGTACATGAAACACATGAGTTAATGAAAATAATTTAGTAGAAAACTTCAGTTCAACTAACTTAAATCTATAGGGAAATAAATTTAAGATCGTAGCGCGGCGGTATTAAATTTTGGAACGTGGGTAGAGGGTACTTAATGTTATTGTAACATAACTGTGAAAGTGAAATTATAGGAATAAATATGTTTTACAATATTTTTTTAACCTGTTTTACTATTTTATCAACAAGTAAATTAATACAAATATTTATATAGCCATATTTTTGCATGACATGTCTCTAAAAAAAATTAAAAACTATATTTTGTGCTGTAGGTTATGGAGATAGAAAAATTTATAGTGGATTATTTCAAGTTTATAGATGGAATTAAAAATTCACGCGTGGTATATGAAGGAGAGGAAGTGTAAGCAAATTTTCAACCAATGGCCCACTTTTTTCCAAATTTTTCTAATCCAATCTTTACGACAATTTACAACTTCCTCGATGCCAAGTTTTGTTATTAATATAACATTGTAGGTGGAAATCTGAAGAACGATAATTCAGGGTTCCTGTTTTTTCTTGACTTGCACATAGGTACACAACAATAAGATCTATCTATTTTATTGGACTTTGCAAAAACAAATTGACATAAACAAACTTAAACAGTATGACTAATGCCAACGACTTCTACTTTGAAGTAATTCATTAAAAGTTCACCACTTAGAATCTCTCTAATCTTGAAATGCCGATATCTTAAATAATCCACTACGAAAATGTTATCGCCATAACCTACAACATTCACAAAATATAGTTTTTATTTTTTTTTAGAGACGTGTCATGCAAAAATATGGCTTTATAAACATTTGTATTAATTTACTTGTTGATAAAATAGTAAAACAGGTTCATAAAATATTGTAAAACATATTTATTCCTATAATTTCACTTTCACAGCTATGTAACAATAACATTAAGTACCCTCTACCCACGTTTCAAAATTGAACACCGCGGCGCTACGATCTTAAATTTATTTCCCTATAGTACGTTCAAACGTTAGAATGCAGTATAGGGCAAATGGAGTAGTTCTCTTTCATAATGAGTTTTCCAAATAAAACAACCCTTTTCTTTCTTGGCGACATTGCTGGCTGTAAAACACGCTGAGCTATGAAGACGCGGTATTCTACAAATGGTTGTTCATTTTTGTTCCGTGTTTCCTGACTTTTGTACACTGGTTCATTTAATTTTAACGTATTAACAACAAAAGAACATAAAATTCTGCATAATATTTTGAGTTCCCTGACATATTTGACCGTTTTACAACATTTGACAACACCGATCCCATTTCCCATAAGAGCAAAACTGTATTCTAATGTTTGAACGGACTATAAATAAGCATAATAATCGGTTGACACTTTACACAATTTACAAATAATAAACAATTTATTATTGGTTGAAATTTTCTCTTAGTTTGTTTTTACAAAAGTGAAATTATATTTGGCCTCCAATTTTATTTATATATTTTTTCTTTTCAGGCTTATTCCATTTCCTAGTTACAGACTTTGGAAAGATTTTTTCTACTGTGGAACTGAAAAGGACGAACCTCAAGTAACATTTTAAGTTGCGTTACTAAATTGTAAATTTTTAAAATTGTATATTATTTACAAAATAAAATTATTTGTAGCATAAAAACATTAATATTATTTCATAGAGATAATAAAGAAAATCATCATAGCATAACTTCCTCACAAGCGTGTCGGATGTGTTGATTTTTTCACAGTGCCTTAAAAAATAAAAAAAATAAACTAAAATTTTGTCAGATTTTTAGATCAACCCCTTTGGGATGGGGTGGGGGACAAAAGTTTTTTTTACGTATTGTCCCCAAAAATCTCATAGCAAAAATTAATTTTTCAAAACTCAAATTTGATTATTTATCCATGCATTAAGAAGTTTCATTTGATACCCCACTCATAATTTAAAAAAAAATGATTTTGCATTAATCACATATTTGTTTATATTTATCGTGTTTTTTTTTAACACTCAGTATTTTTCCTATACGTGGGTCAATGAGTTGTAAACCCCAATCAAAATTTAAAAAAAATAATGTTTTTTCGTCAATTACATACAAGTCTGTTTCAAACGCTTAGGCGGAACTAAATGGGAATTTCGTTCTTTTAGGTTGTTACGACAAGGGACCTTGCTTGGGTTATTTCATTTTTCACGTTGAAATGTCAAAATTTAAAATTACAACAATGAAACCATGGAAACGAATGACCTATGTCAAAATTAAATTAATTTTTTTATATATTTTAATGACAAAAAAATAAATAAATGGTAAATTTGTATTAAGAATGACACAAAAAATCAAAATATAAAGAAAATGTCATTTTAAAATGATATTAACCTTAAACAAAAAATGTTTATTGTAAGTATGATTTACAAAGCTTAAACAAAACGGCCGAAAAGCACGATTTAAGCGATGAAAGTAACTAAATTGCAAAATCTATGGTCTATTTCAAAGTAGAAAAAAGTAGATAGCGCTGCGAACCGAGTACAATTTACACTGGACAAATACAGTATAGCGGGAAATTTAAAATAAGTTACAACTAGGGCATGGGCGTAGTAACTGGGTTAGCAACTGATTTTTTTTTTTTTTAATATGAAAATGATTAATAGAACATTGAAATAAACAAGGCAGATGTTAAATACACTTATTTATACGACATAAATTCAGTTTAATGGGAAATTTGAAAAATTTTAATAATGATGTCAGTGGCGGTCTTTCGCAGAGACAAAAAAGACAAATGTCTTGGGCTCGATGTGGGAGGTGAGGACCTTTTTATTTTGCTCTTCACTTGGATTTAGGAGGTGAGGACCTTTTTCTTTTTTTTTGCTCTTCACTTGGATTTGGGACGTGAGGACCTTTTTTTTGCTCTTCACTTGGATTTGGGAGGTGTTTTTTTTTTGATTTCGTCCCGCATTGCCTTCTTAAGATAATGGTCACCCTACCTTTGAACGCCTCTAGGTTGAGGGCCCGTAAATCAAAATTGTCTTGGGCCCGGCGAAGGCTTAATCCGCCACTGAATGATGTACTATATATAACAAGAAAGATTTGCTAAAAGAGTTTAAATAAAGCAATAAAACAAACAATATATCTTCAGAGCTAAAGTTTCTTATTTAAATAATTATTGTAAATAAAAATTAAAAATATATGCATATATGAAGGTCTAAAAATTATATCAATAACTTCTTCTTTGGGAACAATCAGCTGGGCTGTCTTTTGGCCTCATATTAGTCCTCTCTCTTGATCTGTTAATTATCAAGTGTCAAAAAATATTTAGGTGTGTTCGTTTGTGTTGCCCAACCTACACTGAACTACACCACAGCTTCCCCCACCAATGCTATCTTATATAGTGACGTCAGCTGCTCTTGTCCTGGACAAGTCTGGTGCAACACAAACGAACAAACCTTATATATGTCAGATAACCTAAAAAATATATAACTGCCTAAAAACAAATTACTTGGAGAATTTTCTCCATAAAATCTACGCCAAGAATATAAATAAAAGTCTAAATATGTAAATAATAACAAAATATATGAGAAAAATTAAATAATATACAGTCTGTTCCAAACGGTTAAGCGGAACTAAATGGGAATTTAGTTCTTTTAGGTTGTCACAAGAAGGGACCTTGCTTGGGTTATTTCATTTTTCATGTTGGGATGTCAAAATTTAAAATTCCAACAATGAAACCATGGAAACGAATGACATATGTCAAAATTAAATATTTTTTTTTTTATATTTTAATGACAAAAAAATAAATAAATGGGAAATTTGTATTAAGAATGACACAAAAAATCAAAATATAAAGAAAATGACATTTTAAAATGATATTAACCTTAACCAAAAAATATTTGTTGCAAGTATGATTTACAAAGCTTAAACAAAACGGCCGAAAAGCATAATTTAAACGATGAAAGTAACTAGATTGCAAAATCTAGTTCCGCCTAACCGTTTGGAACAGACTTTAAATAATATATATTTCCAATGTACGACACTGAACATCTGTCAACTTGGACTAAAAATAATATTTTTACAGTGTAATAGGGATGACGATCTAAACCAATCCGAAGCAAGGACAAACAGTTCCTATCTTCTTACCCACATTTTTCTACTTTGAAATAGACCATAGTTCCGCCTAACCGTTTGGAACAGATTTTATAAGCAGTTCCCTTTTTTAAGAACAAACTAGATCTGGTTATTTTGGTTACTTTTATAGTGGTTACTAACTTTAAATGTCAATTAAAAATGTTCCTTATGCTGTAAAACCGACTGTAGGTTGATAAGGTTATGATCATTATAATTAAGATATCATTTTTCATTATGACATATGTCAAATGGATCGACATTTTGAAAAAGTGACATTTTTTAATTCCAACATGATATACAGCTTCAAAGGTGCAAACTGTTAAACTCTATTTTTCCTATATGTTGGTCAAAGAATTGTGTAAGTTAGCCAAATTTTAACATTCTATGTTCAACCGTTTGGCTACAATTTCTACCGTGCAGACAGACAGATACATGAATGACGTTATAAGGGTTTTGTGGTGATCATACCTACAAAACCCTAAAAATATTACTTAGTTACAAATTAACTGTCAGTGTCATTAACTGTTGTCAAGTGTCAATGTCACTTTATCATTTCAACATAATTTGATACTACAGTCTGTTCCAAACGGTTAAGCGGAACTAGATTTTGCAATCTAGTTACTTTCATCGTTTAAATCGTGCTTTTCGACCGTTTTGTTTAAGCTTTGTAAATCATACTTACAATAAACATTTTTTGGTTAAGGTTAATATCATTTTAAAATGTCATTTTCTTTATATTTTGATTTTTTGTGTCATTCATAATACAAATTTCCCATTTATTTATTTTTTTGTCAATAAAATAAGTAAAAAAAAAAATATAAAATTTTGACATGTCATTCGTTTCCATGGTTTCATTGTTGGAATTTTAAATTTTGACATTCCAACATGAAAAATGAAATAACCCAAGCAAGGTCCCTTCTCGTGACAACCTAAAAGAACGAAATTCCCATTTAGTTCCGCCTAACCGTTTGGAACAGACTGTATGTTTGTAAACTTTGTTATTTATTATTATTTTTTTCTTTTCTAACTTGTTCACACATTGCGTTTTAGAGAGAAATCATGTTATCTCAATCTTGATACCGCTTGTATATAGATTGCAAAAAAAAATGAAGAACAGTTTCTATCTAAGCGTAGTTTTTTTCTACTATCTGTGTCATTTTGTAATTCGTAACTAAGAGGGAATGTTTAATTCTATAAACGCTTTTAAAAATCTTTACTTTGCGCACGTCTCTTATCATAAACTATTCATCCGTTATCTGGAATAGTTCGTATGACAAATACATTTTCAAACTTGAAAAAATTCAGCAAGAAGCCATTAAATATTTCTACTTTAAACGTAATGTCCAATATGATAACTACTACGATTCCTATCTCAGAATAAATATTCTACCGCTTCAAAAACGTTGTATTTTATCTGACATGATGATGCTTTACCAAATAGTTTATAGCATAACTTCTTCTAGCGAACTCTTACATCTTATCGAGTTTTGCATCCCTACATACAATACCAGAAGTACTAACCTATAAGAAACTAAGCAACAATCCACTGTTTGGGTCTTCCAAGATGAACCGAAACCCACAAAAGTTGTACGTTCACGAAGCTCTTCCAAGAAAATGATCGCTTGTTTCTTCAGTTGTACTGAACATGTCGCAACCATTCTTTAGAGGATCGGAGAATAGTTAATGCTAAATGGTATACATCAAATTGTTTGCCAGAAGCCATCGACAAAATCAGGAAAAACAACCAAAAACGTCGCATCATCTTCATTATGACAATGCAACCTCCTACACGTCAAACAATTGATTATTTGAAGGAGAAAATCATCGAATGAATATCTCATTGCCCGTATTCACCTGGTTTATCCTCTAACGACTTTTTTTTTATTCCCCAATGTCAATAAAAAATGCGTGGATAGCGATTTTCATCACCTCAAGAAGCTGTTGAAGCCTCCGAAAACAATGTTTTTGAGATACCAACTTCAGAGAAAATGGCAAAATGTTTCGAGAATTGGTTTGAACGCATGCAGTGTTTAAATCTTAAAGGCGCATATTTTGAAGCAATAAAACAGTTTAAACCAAAAAAAAAAATGTTTTTCCTTTCTTAGTTTTTGGAAAAACTACGTCAAATTCCGTTTACACCACAAAAGTCACCAAAATCATCAGATTTGGGGCCGAGAGTTCCAGTTCCTAATAAACTCCCTAATAGTTATTAGACACATAATTACGAAGCTAATAAATTTATTGGTGATTTCCAAGTTACAAAATCCTTCTAATAGTTTATTAGCAACATAATATTTTGTTTTTGTATTGGTATTTCTTCTGAAGTAACACGGTGCAAGAGGGATAGAGCTATACGTAAATTTGTAGAACTAAAGTGAGATGAAATTTTAACATTGAATATTTTGACATTAAATATTTTGACATTAAATAATTTGACTTTACATTCAATGACGTTACGTATATTTTTTGTGTTGCTGTTAAAATGACAATTGAACGGCTTTCAACAAATTTTACCACAGAAAAAGAGGATTATATAAATATAAGAGTTAATAAGAACAACATTTTATAATTCAAAATTGAATCAAAATAAGAAGATAGCAATATTTTGCTTTATTTTACATTCCTTAAACAATATGAATTAAACTTATCAGCAATTTTCAGCCACACATCTTTATTATTCTGCCAATAATTGCGTCTGTTTTCTTATTTTCTATCATTTTTAGGGTTTTGTAGGTATGACCAAAAAACCCTTATACCGTCATTTTGTCGTCCGTCTGTCTGTGTGTCTGTCTGTTCGGTAATGTACATTGGTGTGAACCGGAATAGTACAACAGGAATTTTTGATCAGATTATGTTTTCGGAAAATAACGCATTTTTTGTGTTTTTAAGTAAAATATGTAATATATTTAATCCGCTATTTAACATACTAAACGAGTGATCCTGTATAGCACAGTGGTAGCATTGTCGCTTAGTGAGTTGAAACTACTGTAAGAAACGGTGTTCGAATCCCGTAAATTTTTATTTTTACAGTTTTTTTTTTGCATTTTTATTTTGTTTAAATTATTTTGTCAAAATTCTAGTTATATTTTAGTAAATGTTGCATTTAATTTTTAAAAGCGTAAATTTAATAACCAGTAGGAAGTTTTGAAATTAAATTTAATTGTATATTTGAAGGTATCAGAGGGCGAGGCTTATGATTTAAGCAACCAATGGAAGCCATAGGCGCAATTTTCAAAATCTTAATGAACCTTGCTATATAAAAAAAAACAATACTGCACATATTTAGAAACTTAAATAATGGTATTAGGCATTCGAATTAAAATTCATAAAAAAATATTTTGACATAAAATTTGTTTTGGCATCCCAAATAATCATCACTCACTTACTAAATACCTGCGAAACCCTGAAATGTGTGAAAATTCACACTTCACATAAATTTTTATATAAATAGTAATGCTTAAAGTATTATCTGTAATGTGTTGTAATTGTAATTGAAAGAAATACATAATATGTAAAAATAAAAGACAATTTTTATTTAAAAATATATATTTATATATCGTTCTTTATATATCACATTTACAATAAATGCCCTAAATATTCTAAAAACCGTTGTCTATAATTTATAAATTCATCCAAACAGATTTCGAGTAGAGTAGATTTCGTCAAAATAAAACTAAAATGTATATAAAACACTAAAATCACCATTACAGAAAAAATATGGATGTATAAAAACTACACATTTGTATATTCTTTTAAAATTATACAGTTTTTCATTTAAAATTGAAATATTAACACACTTTGCGAACTTGTTTTTGGTTATATGTCACTTTATTAAGCACTTCATGTTGCCTATAAGTTATTAGACAAATAAACCTATTTAATAACTATTTCGGGGTGGAACTATCGGAAAAAAAATTATGTTGCTAATAAATTTATTGGATAGTTTATTAACAACTGGAACTCTCGGCCCTTAGTTACGTAGTACAAAATAAAACATCTTATGCCATTGGGCTGGTAATTATCTTTTTCTTATTTTAATTATCTTTTTATTTCTTTCGAGGCGTGAGGCGGATATTTGTTTTTCTGAGGCCCTGGCCCAGAATTATTTTTATACCGGAGCCTGGATCCGCTCTCCGTACCCGTGAGTGAAACTTTCAAAAGATCTCATTTTACAAAAAAAAAAAAACTGCATAATTGATTAGCTGCTTAATTCTTAATGATATAATAGCTTACGGGTTTAGTGATGAAAGTTATGGTAAGTATAAAAATTATACAGATATGCCACGCCCATTGTGTTTTTTCTGTCATTTATAAATCATCACCTCTCTTTTTGAGTCTCAGTTTGGTGTCAGCGTCTATGCAACTACGAGCTGTAGGAAAATACTGACATTTTATCAACATTTGTAACTAAGTGTCCTAGTGAATTATTTTAAGATGAATGTTAAGTCAGATAAAAACTTTAATGTGACCAACAAAAATAAAAAAATGTAAGTATACTATTTTATTAATTTACTAGCTGGAGTACCCGTACTTCCAATGGTTTTTATAATGTACATTTTTGCTGTAAATGATAAGTAACAGGGACGTAGCCAGGGGGGGCGTAGGGGGCATTCCCCCCCCCCAAGATAGTTTACATTATATAAAATATAATTTCTCCACGACCGCTATAGAATTTACCAATTCTACAACCAATTTTGACTACAGAATGTTAATATTCTAACACAAGAGTTGGAATGTTATTCTAAAGCACTTATCTTCTTTTGCATTTTACGTGTATTTCATTCCATCACTTGTTATGGAATAACTATTCCATGTTTGTTGTCTTTTGTTTTTGTAGGGTTACATTAAGATATATGCAACGTTTACATTAAATAAATGCAACATAACTTCTTAACCTATAATATTGGCTGATGTGCGGCCAATTAAATTAAAATTAAACAAATAATAAATAAAAAAATAAGTTTAATTATTTGATTAATTTGTTATGTAATATAAATTATTTGTTAAGATAAAATGTTTGTTGAAATAATTAATTGTTATTTTTTTTTCTTTCTGGTGGTCGTGGAGAAAGTAGGGTCTGTGACTCGGTTGGAAGAGAAAATTCGATGCACGTGGTTCCTCACGCTCGCCTGCGGCTCGCGCTCAGAATGTTCCACTCACATCGAATTTTCTCATTCCAACCTTGTTACAGAATATACTATTAGATTGTTAGAAGTTTTCTTCACCAGAGATGAAGAAAATTTATAAATTTACCAGACTTTTATTATTTAATATACTACAAAAGACCTAGAACAGGGGTCGGCAACCAGCGGCTCTTTTAGAAAATTTTGTGGCTCTTTTAGAAAATTTTGTGGCTCTTTGAATATTGGCTGGTTTTTATTTTAATATAATCTATTTTTTAATTTTCAACTTTCTGCCTGTACTATACAGGTTTTGTATTTTTCAGAATGTTTTACGGTGCAATTCACGCCCGGTAATTCCCCGAGTTACTGCATATTCCCTTGTTATTTGTTTCGAAAAAAAGTTATCTGTATTTGTGAATGATTTACGTGCAAAAACATTTTTACATTTTATTAATTTACAAAAACATTATTAATGCATTTTTTTTTTTTTGCACAAACTATTTTTAACATGAAAGAAGCTTTTCGAGATAGATTTAAATAGTTTAGAAAATATAAAGCTACACTAGCATTTTTGACATAACCAATTGAAGTAGATATGTAGCAATTACAATCACCTTCAATTAGTGGATTTGAAATCCAAAGGTTTATGGAATTATATATTCTTAAAACTTAATTCTGAACGGAAAATTTAGAAAGAAAAAAGTGAATTTTATCTTCCCAGCATAAGTGGACCAAAATTCGCAATCTTCAAAATGTAGATAAAGTTCTTTTCGAAGCTTGGAACCGTCTTCCAGAATCGTTTAAAAAATTATGCTTTTGGGCTACTGACAATTTTCGGATCCACATATTACTGTAAGCAAATCTTTTCACATATGAAATTAATAAAGAGTCAGTTAAGAAGTAATCTTACTGACCTGAAACTAGAGTGCTGCCTTAAGTTAAAGATTACTGAATATTCACCAAATATTGAAGTCTTATAGAACACTATACAGGAGCAATCGTCCCATTAAAAAATTATATTGTAATATACTGGCAACTACAATAGGTATCACAAACTAAATATATAAATGGTTACTTTGGTGACTGTTGTGGTGTAAACAGACTTTGGCGTATCCGTGTGAACCAATACTATGATAATATTATAAATGTATTATAAATATACAACATAAAAATTAACTTTCCCTGTTAGTTACGTATTACAAAATGAGACAGATAATACCTTACAAAATCTGGTGACTTTGTTGATTGTTGTGTTGTAAATGGATTTAGGAAGAATGTCAACTTGTAAATATGGCTTGGATTTTTCTTTGATTTGGTGACTGTTGTGGTGTAAACAGACTTTGGCGCATCCGTATGAACCAATACTATGATAATATTATAAATGTATTGTCAATATACAACATAAAAAATGAACTTTCCCTGTTAGTTACGTATTACAAAATGAAAGAGATAATATCATTTACTTAACAACACAAATTATTATGAGAAAAGAAACTATTCCTCTAAAGTCTGTTCCAAACGGTGAGGTGGAACTAGATTTAACAATCTAGTTACTTTCATCGTTTAAATCGTGCTTTTCGGCCGTTTTGTTTAAGTTTTGTAAATCATACAATAAACATTTTTTGGTTAAGGCTAATATCATTTTAAAATGTCATATTCTTTATATTTTGAGCGTTATTTTCCGAAAACATAATCTGATAAAAAATTACTGTTGTACTATACCGGTTCACACAAATGTACATTACTTAGAATTATTTTAGATTTTTAGTTTAAACCATCTGGGCCATTTTTTGCACAATTTTGGTAATAATCGCATCTAAATAATTTATTTTGCAAAAATAAAATTTTGATCGTTAATCCACGTACTAAGGGCTTTTATTTGATACCCTACTCAGAATTATAAAAAAATATTTATCTTTTCGGTGAGCAGATATTTGTTTATATTTTTAGGGGGATATGTTTTTTAGATGTTTTAGTATTTTTCGTATGTGCGGGTCAAAGATTTGTATAAGCACGCCAAATTTCAACTCTCTAGGTTTAACCGTTTGGCTACAATTTTTACTGAACAGACAGACGACAAAATGGCGGTATAAGGGTTTTTTGGACATACCTACAAAACCTTAAAAAATGGCTTTATAAACATTTGTATATATACTTGTTGATAAAATAGTAAAACAAGTTCACAAAATATTGAAAATGATATTTATTCCTATAATTTTACTTTCACGGCTATGTTACAATAACATTAGGACCATAATTTTTATTTTGGGGAGGTGCCAGTAAAACAGTAATTTACAATATTAAAACTACACAAAAATTAATACTAAAAGTCATGCTAAACAAACCACGTAGATTTCCAAGTGAGAAACTATTTGAAATTACGGGTGTTCTGAGTGTACCGAAACTCTTCTTGTTTAACATCGCTCAATATTTTTTTAATGAAAAACATAGTCTGTTTAGAACGCTACCTTTACCAAAGCATTTATATTTTACGAGAGGTAAAAAAATTGGACGTTGTAAGGGCTCAAACTATTTCAAAAAGAAAACGAACCAGTTCTTTTTTAATATTTTACCAAAATTATTTAATGTTCTTCCCGAGAAGATTAAAAATAATCTTTTTACATTCTCCAGTCATTCTTTTAAAAAAAATAATTAAAAAATGGATACTCAGTATGCCCGTTGACGTTATTAATTCTATAATTTCAAACGTTTAAACTGTGATAATATATTTCTCTTTTGCATAACTCTCATTTTTTTCCCTTTTATTTATTTTTTATTAGTTAATTTTTATTTATTTATTTAATTATTTATCTTCCTATTTATTTATTTATTTATTTATTTATTTATTTATTTATTTATTTATTTATTTATTTATTTCTTTATTTATTTATTTATTTATTTACTTTTACTTGAAATTTTTTGAGATCTGGAGTTTATTATTCCATTTACTTTTCTTAATTTGTATTATTGAACTTTTATTCTGGTACAGTATTATTTTATTTGTTTTATTGTTATTATTATTATTATCTATTATTTTTATTTGTATATTTTATTTTATTTATTTATTTATTTATTTTTAATATATTTATCTTTATCATATATTAATTTATTTAGTAATTTGTCTACATCAGTTTTTTTAATTTTTTTATTTAAATTTTTATTTTATTTTACTTTTTGTTATTTATTTTTATTATATTTATCTTTATCATATATTAATTTATTTAGTAATTTGTCTACTTCAGTTTTTTAAATTTTTTTTTAATTAAATTTTTATTTTATTTTACTTTTTGTTATTTATTTTTATTATATTTATCTTTATCATATATTAATTTATTTAGTAATTTGTCTACATCAGTTTTTTAAATTTTTTTTTAATTAAATTTTTATTTTATTTTACTTTTTGTTATTTATTTTTATTATATTTATCTTTACCATATATTAATTTATTTAGTAATTTGTCTACATCAGTTTTTTTATTTTTTTTTATTTAAATTTTTATTTTATTTTACTTTTTGTTATTTATTTTTATTATATTTATCTTTATCATATATTAATTTATTTAGTAATTTGTCTACATCAGTTTTTTTAATTTTTTTATTTAAATTTTTATTTTATTTCACTTTTTGTTATTTATTTTTATTATATTTATCTTTATCATATATTAATTTATTTAGTAATTTGTCTACATCAGTTTTTTTAATTTTTTTATTTAAATTTTTATTTTATTTCACTTTTTGTTATTTATTTTTATTATATTTATCTTTATCATATATTAATTTATTTAGTAATTTGTCTACATCAGTTTTTTTAATTTTTTTTTTATTTAAATTTTTATTTTATTTTACTTTTTGTTATTTATTTTTATTATATTTATCTTTATCATATATTAATTTATTTAGTAATTTGTCTACATCAGTTTTTTAATTTTTTTATTTAAATTTTTATTTTATTTTACTTTTTGTTATTTATTTTTATTATATTTATCTTCATCATATATTAATTTATTTAGTAATTTGTCTACATCAGTTTTTTTAATTTTTTTATTTAAATTTTTATTTTATTTTACTTTTTGTTATTTATTTTTATTATATTTATCTTCATCATATATTAATTTATTTAGTAATTTGTCTACATCACTTTTTTAATTTTTTTATTTAAATTTTTATTTTATTTTACTTTTTGTTACTTATTTTTATTATATTTATCTTCATCATATATTAATTTATTTAGTAATTTGTCTACATCAGTTTTTTTATTTTTTTTTATTTAAATTTTTATTTTATTTTACTTTTTGTTATTTATTTTTATTATATTTATCTTTATCATATATTAATTTATTTAGTAATTTGTCTACATCAGTTTTTTTAATTTTTTTATTTAAATTTTTATTTTATTTCACTTTTTGTTATTTATTTTTATTATATTTATCTTTATCATATATTAATTTATTTAGTAATTTGTCTACATCACTTTTTTAAATTTTTTTATTTAAATTTTTATTTTATTTTACTTTTTGTTATTTATTTTTATTATATTTATCTTTATCATATATTAATTTATTTAGTAATTTGTCTACATCACTTTTTTTAATTTTTTTATTTAAATTTTTATTTTATTTTACTTTTTGTTATTTATTTTTATTATATTTATCTTCATCATATATTAATTTATTTAGTAATTTGTCTACATCAGTTTTTTAATTTTTTTATTTAAATTTTTATTTTATTTTACTTTTTGTTATTTATTTTTATTATATTTATCTTTATCATATATTAATTTATTTAGTAATTTGTCTACATCAGTTTTTTAAATTTTTTATTTAAATTTTTATTTTATTTTACTTTTTGTTATTTATTTTTATTATATTTATCTTTATCATATATTAATTTATTTAGTAATTTGTCTACATCAGTTTTTTAAATTTTTTATTTAAATTTTTATTTTATTTTACTTTTTGTTATTTATTTTTATTATATTTATCTTTATCATATATTAATTTATTTAGTAATTTGTCTACATCAGTTTTTTAAATTTTTTATTTAAATTTTTATTTTATTTTACTTTTTGTTATTTATTTTTATTATATTTATCTTCATCATATATTAATTTATTTAGTAATTTGTCTACATCAGTTTTTTAATTTTTTTATTTAAATTTTTATTTTATTTTACTTTTTGTTATTTATTTTTATTATATTTATCTTTATCATATATTAATTTATTTAGTAATTTGTCTACATCAGTTTTTTAAATTTTTTTTTAATTAAATTTTTATTTTATTTTACTTTTTGTTATTTATTTTTATTATATTTATCTTCATCATATATTAATTTATTTATTAATTTGTCTAGATCAGTTTTTTTATTTTTTTTTATTTAAATTTTTATTTTATTTTACTTTTTGTTATTTATTTTTATTATATTTATCTTTATCATATATTAATTTATTTAGTAATTTGTCTACATCAGTTTTTTTAATTTTTTTTATTTAAATTTTTATTTTATTTTACTTTTTGTTATTTATTTTTATTATATTTATCTTTATCATATATTAATTTATTTAGTAATTTGTCTACATCAGTTTTTTTAATTTTTTTATTTAAATTTTTATTTTATTTTACTTTTTGTTATTTATTTTTATTATATTTATCTTTATCATATATTAATTTATTTAGTAATTTGTCTACATCAGTTTTTTTAATTTTTTTTTAATTAAATTTCTATTTTATTTTACTTTTTGTTATTTATTTTTATTATATTTATCTTCATCATATATTAATTTATTTAGTAATTTGTCTACATCAGTTTTTTTAATTTTTTTTTTTTTTATTTAAATTTTTATTTTTTTTACTTTTTGTTATTTATTTTTATTATATTTATCTTTATCATATATTAATTTATTTAGTAATTTGTCTACATCAGTTTTTTTAATTTTTTTTTATTTAAATTTTTATTTTATTTTACTTTTTGTTATTTATTTTTATTATATTTATCTTCATCATATATTAATTTATTTAGTAATTTGTCTACATCAGTTTTTTAAATTTTTTTTATTTAAATTTTTATTTTGTTTTACTTTTTGTTATTTATTTTTAATATATTTATGTTTATCATACATTTTATTTTTTAGTAATTTGCTTTTTCTTTCTTCTACGTCAGTTTATTTTTTATTTAAATTTTTATTTTATTTTACAATTCTTTTGTTTTAAATTTCATGTTTATGATTTCATTATTGTCACCACAAGATACTTCGTATCTTTTATGACAGCATATTTAGCATGTGTATTTACTGAAGAATTACATTTATATTATTATTCAAACTTTTTTATTTTTTTATATTATTATATGCATACATACATTTTATTTATTGTTAAGTCTATTTTATAATTTACCTTCAATAATTTACCTTCAATTATTTGTATTATTGTATTATTTATTGTTTTTGGGCAGAATAAGAATCATTATATATTTTTTTCCTGTAACATTAAATATCCTATACACACGTCTCAAAATTGACCACCGCGGTATTACGATCTTAAATTTGTTTCCATTAGTTATTACTTTCTAAAATTACCCACAGAACTATGAAATGTGTGAAAAAAATGTGCATAAATAATCAAGGTTTTTAAAATTAAAAAAAAAAAACCTGCAAAATATGCACTATTTTGCACACAGTCATTTTTAGTAACTAATTGTGTCTGTCAAGAAACAATTTCAAGACAAGGTCGTAGTTTAATTTTATTACTCAACACCCAGAAATGATATTTATTAAAAAAATAGACTATCAATTAAAACAAAAAAATTCACGAATCAGTATTGTATGACGCAAATTGCATATTATATTTTTAAAACATGATTTATATATGTTTATATATTAAATGAATTATTTATTAAATAAAGTTTTCTGGTACACAGACGAAAGGTCAAAAGTAAACATTTGAGGAAAAAATATATTACTGTTAAGTAGATTGTTATATAATTACTGAAAAATGGTTTTTGCTAAAAAAAAATCCACATTTAACACGCAACTATCATCCGTTCATGATATTTCCTCATCTAAGCAGAATATTCTTACTCGCCATCACATAACGAATCATCATTTGAAAAAAACTTATGTAGGCTATGAACTAGAGTTTGCAAAAATCCCAATTATATTTAACCTCGGGATTTGAGACAGTAGTATTTATATGCAACCGTCCACAAAAATATGGGAAGTGTGAATTTTCACACATTTCAGGATTTTGTAGGTATTTAAGAAGTATAAGAAGTATAAGAAAAGAAGATAAACACGGATAAGTCAAAAATAATGGTTTTTAAAAAAGGAGGAGGGAGACAGAGAGAAGAGAAATGGGAATGGGAAGGAAATAAAATTGAAAATTTAGGACACACAAGTACTTAGGATACCAATTCCAATGCAATGGAGGAACAAAGGAACATATTAAGCGGCTAAGTAAAAGGGCAATGCTAGCAATTCCGCAGATCTGGAGCTTAGGTGAAAAAAAATGTAAGGGTGAATATCACATAAGAATGCTCATGTTCGAAGCCCTAATTAAGAGCATAATCATGTATGGAGCGGAGGTGTGGGGATGGAAGGAACATGAGCCGCTGGAGAAGGTGCAGAATAAATATCTTAAGTGGATGTTGGGGCTAGATGAATGTACACCAGAGTACATAGTATTAGAAGAGACGAAGGTATGCAAAATTAAAATACAAGGTGTCTCAAAAGAAATTTTATATTTATTTAGCTTACTGCGTGAACGCAACGTATCCGAGGGGCGCGGGGGTTATGTCAATCGGTAGCCTGGCTCTTGGGAATTCAGTCGCTATGGAGCGTTTCTCGGGAGCAGACCGCGCGTTATGCGTGCGAGAGTTTTACAAAAACGGTGATTCGGCGACTGTAGCGCGTAGAAAATTCTGCAGTATTTGAGGTTTTCGCCACTTAAATGATGCGCCAAGCATTCCTCTCATTCGACATTGGGTTAAAAAGTTTGAAGAGACTGGTACAACGCTGGATAAATCAAAATCCGGGCGACCTAGGTCATCAAGAACGGTAGAAAACGTGGAGAATGTTAATCAGTCTGTTCGTGACGACCCGAACCTTTCAATTCGGAAGGGCGCAAGTGCTTTAAATGTGCATAGATCATCATTACATCGCATTATGCACAAAGACCTAAAGCTGCACTCCTACAAAATTCAATTGGTACAAGAATTAAAGCCCCAAGATGCCAGTCAGAGGCTTAATTTCGTAAATCAGGTGATTGAGCGATTTTCAACGTTTACCAACATTTTGTTTTCGGATGAAGCTCATTTTCATCTTAATGGCCATGGAAATAAGCAGAACTGCCGCTACTGGAGTGCAACGAATCCGAAACGCAAGCATCAGAAACCCCTACATTCGCCTAAAGTAACCGTATGGGCTGCGATGTCGGCGCGAGGAATTATCGGCCATTACTTTTTTGAAGACGAAAGGGGGCGTGTAGTTACAGTGAATTCAGAGCGTTATGTGGAGATGTTAGACAACTTTTTGGTACCTGAACTGCAAAAATTTCCTGGCTACAACCAAAGAACATGGTTCCAACAGGACGGAGCAACTTCACACACGTCCAATATGTCTCTGCCACGTGTTCGTGAAATTTTCTCAGGCAAATTGATCTCCCGGAGAGGTGACATAAATTGGCCTCCACGCAGTCCAGATTTAACCCCTATGGACTTTTTCCTATGGGGTTATCTTAAATCTATAGTTTACGCCAATAAACCGACTTCACTGGCGCATTTGAAAGAAAATATCCGTCACGAAATGGCAGCCATCCCTGAGTCCACCTGCCGAGACGTCATAAGTAATTTTACTGTTCGATTAAATGAGTGCCGAGAACGCGAGGGTCTACATTTAGACGATATTATTTTTAAGAAATAAATCCCCAAAAAGTGTATTTTAATAATTAATGAACATTTTTTCTATATACGGCTTACTTTTTTTTAATCGATCCACTAAATATAAAATTTCTTTTGAGACACCTTGTAGAAGCCGTTAAAAGAGCAATGAGATTTGAAGAAAATATAATCAAGAACCCGGAAAAACAATTATTAAATGAATGCTGGAAGGAATTAGAAAATAGAGATAAACAGAAAAAAGAAAACATCAAAATGGGAGATAAAAAGGAGTAAAATGTATGAATACGGAGGCTTTTCAACAGAAGAAGTAAGGAGGAAAAGAGATAGTGGACATGGAATGCAGGAGATAATAGAAAGAATGAAGGACATACAACAACAAGAATTAAGCGAGAGAATAAGCGGATCAAAGTACAATAATAAGTAAAAAAAAATTGGAGCACGCAAAGACCGCTGTATCTAAAAGAAAAGGGAAATGGGGGAAAAAAAGAATAATTGCAAGGTTTAGATGTGGGAATGAAGAAAAGGCGAGCCAATTTTGGTTAATAGAGGATGATAAACTATGTAGAATGTGCAGAGAAGAAAGGGAGACGTTTGAACATATGCTGGAAGGATGTGAAGAAATGAGAAGCAAAGGAGGAACAAGAGAAGATATTTTAAACGGAAATGGCTGCGGATACACATGGATGAAAGAGGTAATCCAAAGGAGAAAAGAAATCAAAGAAAAAGAAAATAATAGGAATAAAGCCCAATAGATTTCAAACCAATAGGTAGAAATTAAATTTATATTTTAGTTAAAAATTATAATGTAAGGAATAAAATGAATAAGAATAAAATGTAATAGTTATTAATTAAAATAAATTGAATTGAATTGAATTGAAGAAGTATAAGAAACCAACATATTGCTAGATGTCTAGGAATATTTGTTCCATTAAATAAAATCTATAATATAATACGCCAACGTGTGTTCTTGCGTGGATGCGTGTGCGTGTCTGTAGTCTAAAAATCTAAAACAATTGAAGCGAGATTCCGAAATGTAACGAAATATTCCGAAGCTTACCGAAGTGTATATTGACATATAACGCGTAATAATAGTTGTTAATTGATATGTTTACACAAAAATACTATAAATTAAAATTATTAGTAGCAGAAAAATTATTATTTTAAAAATATTTGGTTTTGATGAAAGTATGTAAGAAAAATGTGACTTTCTTTTCTTTATTATTATTTTTTATTTCTACGATTAACGTTTTAAATTTGCAAAAATGTAAATATAATGCAGTAAGTATATATAACACGCTTTAGTAAAAATGAACAATTTTTACACAATCTATATAAGTTATACAAGCAAATAAGTTCACGACAGACTGTTTAGGTTGTACGCTGTAGACTGGGTAGGCTGTACGCTGTACACTAGGTAGGCTCTGACGTCATACGTGGTTTTCGCTCCCTACATACATTTATGATTTTTTTTAAACCTTTAAATTAAAAAAAAAAAATGCAAAACTGTTTTTTATGTTTATATACAACAAGAGGAATATAATAAAAAATAAAAAAAATCATGCCTATCCCCTATTGCGCACATGCTGTAGAAACGCGAAGAAATAAGAAATAGGGAAGGAACAAGAAAGGTTTTGAGCGAAAGTGGAGGAGGATTGATGAAGGATGTAATAACAAGAACGAAGGAGATTCAAGACATTGAAAACAATGGACGAAAAAAATATCTAAATTAATCTTCGGAATCACAATTAGAAATTGATAAACAGATTTCAAGCCATCAGGCAGGAATTAAATATTTTATTTTAAATTATAGGATTAAGACTTTTGGGAATAGAAATATAAATTTAAATATATTTAAAATAAAAATTGATGTGAAGTGTCAATTTTCACACATTTCAGCACCAATTACACATACAATTCTTACCGAACAGACAGACAGACAGACAGGCAGACAGACAGGCAGACAGACAGGCAGACAGACAGGCAGACAGACAGGCAGACAGACAGGTAGACAGACAGGCAGACAGACAGGCAGACAGACAGACGTTTTTTGGTCATACCTACAAAACCCTAAAAATTGAATTGAATTGAATTGATAGGCGTATAAGGGGCAGAGAATGTAAATTCTCCGTTTCTAGACAGCCGGTCATAGATATGAAAGCCACGAGGTCAGTGTGCCGTTTCGACCGGTTCTATTTATTATTTATTTATGTTTCAGGGACCTGGAAATGAGTACAGTCCAGCAGGTTTACTCTGGCGTCATTGTGATATTAGGCATTTTGATAATGCTAGGCCGTACGATTTTTGAAATTATTAAGGTTACAGTCCAAAAGTTTGTTCCCCCCTCGGAGAAATCGGTACAAGGCGAAATAGTTTTGGTAAGTTAATTTAGCAAAATAATAGGAGCGACACGCTAGTTAGCGACAATATGTGGAGCTCGATAGTCTACATCAGTAGTACTCCACCTGTGTTCCGCGGAACCCTGGTATTCCGTGGAACGTTTTTAGGGGTTCCATAACTTAAATTAAATGGTTTTATTCTGTTTTTAGGGTTTTGTAGGTATGACAAAAAAAACCTAATACCATCATTTTGTCGTTTGTCTGTCTGTCTGTTCGGTAAAAATTCGAGCCAAACTGCTAAACCTAGAAAGTTGAAATTTGGCATGCTTATAATAATAATAATAATAATGATTTATTGAACTTATTTTTATATATGTGCATGTAAATCAGGCAGTGAAAAATGTACAGACACGGGAATGTCATTACTCCTTAAATGTTAAAATATTTTCGACAGTCCTGTCTGTACTTTAGATTACAAATAATTCTAACAACTCGTCGCTGCAAGCGAAAAATTCTCTGGGTATGGATAGAATGTTCCCAAGCCAGCAACGCATACGTGATATGGGATTCGAACAGCGCGTAATAAGCAGTTTATAGAACATTTCGAGACACATTGGATTTTAAGTTTCTTATGCAATATATCGATCTGTATAATTTCTGAGCGATCTGTCCAATATGACTTTCCCAGCTGAGATTAACGCCAATGGTAACGACCAAAAATTTTACAGGGTCTTGGCTAATGTCATATGGTACTTCCCGTAGGGAAAATAAAAAAAAAATTGGTTTTCGTCTCATTCAAGCTTAATTTATTCGCTAAAAACCAATCATTCGCAGCGTTTCTTACTAATGTGTTGTTGGTTGTTACTTCATGAAACGCTGGATACTGATTTAATAGTTCTAACGAAGTGGCCGAGCTTGTTAAATCGCAGTTTTGACTTGTAACAACAGTCTGAATTGTGAGGTTGCTAGTTCAAGTCTCCGTTGGTGATATTATTCGGGCGAGAATAATATGTTTACATTATTCCCATTTTCACAATCATTCACCCCTCACCCAGGTGTAGGAGCTCGCCCCCTGGCATCGGCAATTAGCCTCGTCGCAGAAATAGGCCAATGTAAAATAAATAAAAAAAATAAATAAAAAAAATGATTTAATAGTGTGGTATCATTTGCGTATAGAATTGTTTTGGCATTTTGTATATAAGCTGGTAAGTATTTTATGTAGACCAAAACAACAGTGGACCCAAAATTGAGCCTTGTGGAACTCCAAAAAGAATGGTTTGTTCCTTTGACTGAGAGTTGTTTGCCCACACGTATTGCTTTCGATTTACTAGAAAAGATTCAAGCAGTTTACGACTGGCTCTGCTGATGTTATAGCAAGATAACTTTTGTTTGCCGGTCGGCAGTGCGCATTGTGGAGATGATGCTCTGCCCCATTTGAATGAGGCTTTATGAATTTTTACATAGAAATTTCTCACTTTGTGTACACAAGTCAATGGTCATAAATATTTAATTTTATTATTTGATTTATTGATTTTTCTGATTTTTTGTTGTTTTGCAGATAACCGGATGTGGTCACGGTATTGGCAAGGAATTGGCTCTTCAGTACGCCTCATTAGGGGCGACCGTGGTTGGGTGGGATCTCAATTTGGCCACTTGTGAAGAAACCATGAAGGAAATTGATAAAATTGGAGGGCCAAAAGCTCATGCTTATAAGTAAGTCAAAAAATTGTTGCTAAGTGCGAATGTTCACATTTCATGGATTTTTACTATAATAAAAATAAAAATAATTATAAATTTCACTTTCAAGTCGTATTTTAAAGTTATAGTTTCAAGTACGACTTGAAAGTGAAATATTTTTTTATTATTATTATGCTCCAAGATACAGCATATAGTCGGATTGCTGATAGGTGACTGTTCGTTGCTACAAGTATCGATATACAATACTATATGCTTTCTCTGTCTATATCATTATAATTATTTGCATACCCATAGTAACGTACAGTGACGTAAGTTGACAACTAACCTTCCAAATTATTTTAATAAAAAACAAAGCATTAGAAAGAAACGGCATGATTCGTAGATATCTTTACTAATTAGACCGCGAAAATAAATTCACAGCAGTACTCAAACCATCAAAATTATTAATTTTAAGGTAATAATTATAAATAAGGAAAAACTTATACTCATACGTAAATTTTGGATTATAATTTGTTGTTTAATTAAATTAAATTTTTATGTTTCGCCTAAGTACAAAGTAATAAAATATTAAGTAAAAATATATTTATTCATATAATATATTGCTACAAGTTGTATTTAAATGTTTATTTTTATTTAAAAAAAAATTAGTCACTGTAATGCATGATATCGTCGTCATCTGAACTATCGCTGTCATTTCTTGTATTTATTATTATTGGATTAATATCATCAACAATCCTTTCCCTTTCCCACCATTCATTTATTAAATTTTCGATTTTTTTAACAGATTTTGCCCAAGTTTCACAACTAATTTGATCACAGGCTACTTGCCACATTTTCAAAACTTCGTTATCACTATATCCGTTTTGACCAACATGTCTATCATAATAATTTTTTGTTATACCCCAAATTAGTTCAATGGGGTTAAACTGGCAGTGATAAGGAGGTAATCTTAGTACTTCATGACATACGTTTGTGCCAATGTATCAATAAAATAAACTGGTTCAGATTTTAATTTCCTTCGTTTTCTCGTGATTTTGTTAGTGAGAAGTTCAAATTTATTACATTTTATAATTCTACGAATTGTTGATTCCGAAATCTTCAAGGCAGCTGCTACTCTTTGATGGACACAAGATAGAGAAATAAGTGGCCCATTGTTCTCTTTTTCGGAATTAAAATATTCTAGCAGATTTAAAAAGTATGTGAATTTAATAATTGGGCGCAAGCTCTTTTACTTAATATTATTAACAGACAATGACAGCTAAGATAAATAACAAAAAACATTTTTAAAATCGCTGAAAAATGGTTACTAGATTATTATATGAAGGCACTACTTGATACATACATGTAACAGTCACCTATCAGCAATCCGACTATATGTATTATTTTTAGGTGTGATGTTACGAATCGCCAACAAATCCTAGAATTGGCCAAAAAAGTGAAGAAAGAAGTTGGAGATGTGACCATCCTTATTAATAATGCTGGTATAATGCCCTGCCATCCATTATTGGAACACACAGAAACAGAAATAAAAAAAGTCATGGATATCAACGTAATGGCACACTTCTGGGTAAGATCATCCATATTTCAGAATTAAATAACAAGAGGTGGGTTTAGCGAGAAAAATACTCCAAATTTCTGTCAGAGCTTCGGCAAATATACCCGAAACACAGAATTAAGCTTGTGATGCTCATCATGGGCGTTAGAGGTCTGCACGGGCTCGGGTTTGGCCCGACCCGGGCCTTCGGGCCTGGCACTGACATGCATTATATTCGGGCTCGGGCCGGATAAGAACAATAATACCTTTAAATAATATATTTTTACACCTTCGTTAAAAAATATATATTTTTTTAAATTTCTAGTTTTATAATTATTACAAATTGTAAGCAATTTTTGTATCATAATATTTTTTTAAAGAGGTTTATTCGGGCCGAATTTAAAATTTTGTCGGGTTCGGGCCGGGTAGATGCAATTCAAATTCAAATTTATTTTTCAATTTTCAATTTGTAAATACAAAAAAATGCTTTTATATATATAAAAATAATTATATACATATAAAATAAATACAATAAATTTTGTTGAAAAATATACATACAAAATACCACTAAAGACTATTCAGTCTGTATGCGGCTACCATATAATTTATTTTACATATGTGTGCACTGTAGAGTGCGTGCTTGCACTTTTCTTTTTACATTGAAGAAAAGAGAAAAGAGAAAAAAAAAAACAATAAATTAACAAAAACAGAAAGAAAAAAAAAAATTAAATAAAATAAATAAATAAGCAATGTATCTTATTTAAATTTAAATTTAATTAACTTGAATTAACTTTGATTAACTTAGATGCCTCTTGCAGACTTAATGTTTTACAAAATATTTTCACCCATTTATTATAATTGTACGTACCTACTGAGATATTATTTTCTTGCAAATATATTTGAAATTTGTTGTGTATTTTTGGAATATGAAAGATGAAGCAACGTTGACCTACAGCCTTATAAACTTTATTTGAAATGGCACAAGACTTATTTCTAGTATCATATGAATGTTGTAGAAATACTGTATCGCTGGGCTTCTTTTTTATATATTTTAAAATAGTTAGAATGTACAAGTTAGGTATTCCCATTACTTTTGCTTCATCGTGTATAAGGCGAGATGGATAGGTGACGCATTTATTGCACATTTTTTTTAAAATAATTTTTTGTAGTATTTTTATTTTGCTTATATACACCTCAGCAGCACCTCCCCATGCAATTATGCCATATGATAGTATAGATTGTACCAAAGCATAATAAAAGTTGTATAGTACTTTAATTGACATAATTTCCCGTAGTCTTTTCATAAGGTACAGTACGGAAGGTACGTAATAATTGTATTAATATTTTCGGGCTCGGGCCGGGCCGAACTGGAAACATAATGGGCCGGGCTGGGTAAAGGTGGTCCAAAATAAGCTCGTGTAGACCTCTAATGGGCGTTCTAGACGGAACGAATACGTTCTTCGGGAACTTGACATCATTACCGCCTGCATATCTGTTATTAAAAAGTGACACAGTACATTTTTATTTTATGAAAATGGGAATAAAAACTTGCGAAATTTTTAAATTATTAAGCGCAACACATGTATTGAGGTGTTTAACAGAAGGTGGGCATCAAATTACAGTATTTAAAGTTTAATTTCAGTAGATTTATTGAAGTGTAATTTGTAGTTGAGCAGGTGTTAAATGCCGGGCACGTAATTTTATGTGGTACTAAGTGTCGGTCGTCTGATTTTACAATATATGAATTCTATTTGCAAATAACTGCATTATGATCATTGCCTCATGAAATAAAATTATTTTTAGTTGGACAGGAACAGCTAAAAGTTAAATATGCAACATGCAGGTGCAAGCATATTAGTGCAGTCTTGTTTTTCTGCGACAAATGTAATGAACAAACTCGCATTGTATCAATTAATTTTTCTCAAAATATATTCCCATGTCTTCCTTCTGTCCATAACCAAATCTTTTCCCAATCTGGACTTAATATTAACTTTCCGTAATTCGAAATGTCATAAAAGTTCAACTTGTAACAAGTAATGATAGAGGTTGATAATTTACTATAATAAACTAATTTGACTGAATTTGATAAATTAGTATAATTAATAATCGATATAATGCAGAGGCGAATTAAGCGGTGGGCGGACTGGGCGGCCGCCCGGGGCTCACTAAGCCGGGAGGGCTACCGAAGTCTATATACAAATATTTCCATTCTATTTAAAATAATAGAGGACCTATTTTAATTTTACGGCCCAGGGCCCCCAAGCAACTTAATTCGCCACTGCTCTAGCCGATTTATGACTCTACGACTAGCTGGAATTAAAGTCACTATATTATACAAAGTAGCGCAAGCCTTTGAAGAAGCCAACAAACCCCAGGGTTTGATTGGCAACACTGCTTCCCCTATTAAGCAAATTAAAGCAGCAATTTTTACGTTCTTAAGTTTGCGTCTGTGTTGTCACATCTCTCTTTCTCGCTCTAATTTAATAACCTCCTTTGTCAGCGGTTTGAATATTTAAGGTTAAGTATTTTTAAATTTATATATTATATCCATTTTATTTAATAAAAATTAAAAAAAAATAATTAAAATTGTACCACAATTTTGTTATATTGCATCTCTGATTAAAAAAATCGTGATTACAATGTTTAAAATAAAATTATTGGTAGTACTAGTGTCTTATTTTTGTATTGTTGGAATCACTGAACATCATTTGTGTTGGCGACATTTTTAGCCCCAGCATGGCCGCCGTTGCGCTACTTTGTATAATGTAGTGATCGGCGAGATACATTTTTGTTTGAATAATCTGCGTGTATTTTGATTATTTGCTTCATTTTATAAAAATCTGTCTATCTATCAATATGTGAGAAAAGTGAATTTATATTAACTAAAAAATCTACCCCCTCCCCCGTAACATTACTTCTAAATACCATTAATTTGTTAGACATAGGGTAAGCCTAGGGGCTCCGTCATAGAAATTGATTCTCAACACCCAAAATCTGCTCAAGACTATTTTCTTCCGAGTTTGGCTGATCGCCCCATGTCATTTTGCAACCTGGCTGGCCAAATCCCAAAATCAAAAAAAGAACGGACATTGGCCGGTTAATGTGTACCGATATTGGCCACTTCCCACTTTGGCCAATTTCGGGCATTGGCCGTAACATATACACTGTTCGGAAAAAATATCTTTAATTTTCTTAATGTTTTCAGATGTTGGAAGCATTTTTACCAAGTATGTTGGAGAATAATCATGGTCATATTGTGGCTTTATCATCGATGTCGGGAGTCATGGGATTAACCAATCTGGTACCATATTGCACCTCCAAATTTGCTGTTAGAGGAATGATGGAAGCATTAACTGAAGAACTGAGAGAAACCAAACCCGGAAATCAGGTATGATCTAGTCTAATGAGAAGACATCATTTCGAAGAGGGTATAGATATCTACAAAACCCTGCATTATATGAAATTTTATATCTTCCATTATTTTTTAGGTGAAATGCACATGCATTTGTCCTTATATAGTTGATACAGGAATGTGTAGGAACCCCAATATACGTTGTCCTAAACTGATGCCTTTGCTGACTACTCGAGATGTCGCCAAAATCATAATTACGGCACAAAGAAGAGATGTTTTGGAAACTACTATTCCAAGTTGCTTACACAGCTTGGTTTGTTTGATGAGGTATTTAATTAAAATATATTTTATTTGATGGCCTATTAATAAAGTTGTGTGCTAGCCACTAAATCTTCAATTTTTTTCTAAACTATTTAAAGTCTGAGGATTTCAAAAATTCAAACCGCAGGTCTCTATCTCTTACCGATTTTGAGATATGATTGTTTGGAAAATTAAAGTTGGCATTTCCATATTTAAAAAAAAATGATAAATACATAATAATATTAAAAAAAGAATAAATAAAATAATGTAAACCTATGTTTGTTAATAATAATAATAATAATAATAATAGTTTATTTATTTAGCTAATGCTAGTAAGATCCATATTAACAAACATAAACATATAAACATTATAATAAACATTCAAATCAAATTTAATCCTTATTTTGTCAATTTAAACCATTATTTGTCCACTTAGTTCATGCAAAACGTGATTTTTGTCAAATTTAAATATTGATTTTTCGTTATTTAGGGCTTTAAAATTTTAATAACATATTTTAATTAATTGTTTGGGACCTTAAAAATAAGTAGGTCTTAAAATTAGGTTCCAAACTTGTTGCAAATTGGTTTGTAATGTTTTCTACAATAATTTCAAAACTGTATTATTTTAATATCAGCCCACCCACGAAACAAATATTTTTAATATCAGCCCTGCCTACGAAATCCTGTAAACTATGAAAATCACAGTTTATATATTTTTTCAGATAAACAGGTTTCGTCGCATAAATGTTTACGTAATTCCTGCTAATGATATAAAAATAAAATTTCCTTATCAACTTATTTAAGAGGATTCATTATTTTTTTAATCCCATACTAATTCATTTGTGGTTAACAAAACATCGAGATAACAATAAAATGTCTTTCATATAAATTCCAAGTTATTTTTTGTACGTACATATGTATTTTAACATGGAATATATTGGGTCTCGCGAAAGTGTAGTTATTTTTGGAAATTTGGGTATTAAATCAAAAACTATATCTCAAAAATGGTAAGAAATAGAGACCTAAGGTTTAAATCTTTAAAAAAATTAGTTTTACGCTGTTTTTTCTGTAATATTTGGTCCGTAATGACCTAAAACTAATTGGTAAAATTTTGATTTTATTTTGTAAATTTCAAAAATTCATATCTCAAAAATGGAAGAGGTAGAGACTTGAGGTTTGAATTTTTGGAATTCTTACACCTTGTTTTGTCTAGAAAAAATTAATGTTTGGTCCGTAATGACCTAAAACTATTGAAAATTTTATTTTTTTGTAATTTTAAAAATTCATATCTCAAAAAATGTAAGACATAGAGATTTGAGGTGTGAATTTTTGGAATTCTAACACCTTGTTTTGTTTAGAAAAAATTAATGTTTGGTCCGTAATGACCTAAAACTATTGAAAATTTAGATTTTTTGGTAATTTTAAAAATTCATATCTCAAAAAAGGTAAGACATAGAGATTTGAGATTTGAATTTTTGGAATTCTCACACCTTGTTTTGTTTAGAAAAAATTAATGTTTGGTCCGTAATGACCTAATACTATTGAAAATTTTGATTTTTTTTGTAATTTTAAAAATTCATATCTCAAAAAAGGTAAGAAATAGAGACTTGAGGTTTGAATTTTTGGAATTCTCACACCTTGTTTTGTCTAGAAAAATGTAATGTTTGGTCCGTAATGACCTAAAACTATAAGGGAAAATTTTGAAAATTTTTGTAATTTTAAAAATTCATATCTCATAAAAGGTAAGAAATAGAGACTTGAGGTTTGAATTTTTGGAATTCTTACACCTTGTTTTATCTAGAAAAAAATAATGTTTGGTCCGTAATGACCTAAAACTATTGAAAATTTTGATTTTTTTGTAATTTTAAAAATTCATATCTCAAAAAATGTAAGACATAGAGATTTGAGGTGTGAATTTTTGGAATTCTAACACCTTGTTTTGTTTAGAAAAAATTAATGTTTGGTCCGTAATGACCTAAAACTATTGAAAATTTAGATTTTTTGGTAATTTTAAAAATTCATATCTCAAAAAAGGTAAGACATAGAGATTTGAGATTTGAATTTTTGGAATTCTCACACCTTGTTTTGTCTAGAAAAATGTAATGTTTGGTCCGTAATGACCTAAAACTATTAGGGAAAATTTTGAAACTTTTTGTAATTTTAAAAATTCATATCTCAAGAAAGGTAAGAAATAGAGACTTGAGGTTTGAATTTTTGGAATTCTCACACCTTGTTTTGTCTAGAAAAATATAATGTTTGGTCCGTAATGACCTAAAACTATTGAAAATTTTGAAACTTTTTGTAATTTTAAAAATTCATATCTCAAAAAAGGTAAGACATAGAGATTCGAGGTGTGAATTTTTGGAATTCTCGCACCTTGTTTTGTTTAGAAAAATATAATGTTTGGTCCGTAATGACCTAAAACTATTAGGGAAAATTTTGAAACTTTTTGTAATTTTAAAAATTCATATCTCAAGAAAGGTAAGAAATAGAGACTTGAGGTTTGAATTTTTGGAATTCGCGCACCTTGTTTTGTCTAGAAAAATGTAATGTTTGGTCCGTAATGACCTAAAACTATTAGGGAAACTTTTGAAACTTTTTGTAATTTTAAAAATTCATATCTCAGAAAAGGTAAGAAATAGAGACTTGAGGTTTGAATTTTTGGAATTCGCGCACCTTGTTTTATCTCGAAAAATGTAATGTTTGGTCCGTAATGACCTAAAACTATTAGGGAAAATTTTGAAACTTTTTGTAATTTTAAAAATTTATATCTCAAAAAAGGTAAGAAATAGAGACTTGAGGTTTGAATTTTTGGAATTCTCACACCTTGTTTTGTCTAGAAAAATATAATGTTTGGTCCGTAATGACCTAAAACTATTAGGGAAAATTTTGAAACTTTTTGTAATTTTAAAAATTCATATCTCAAAAAAGGTAAGAAATAGAGACTTGAGGTTTGAATTTTTGGAATTCTCACACCTTGTTTTGTCTCGAAAAATATAATGTTTGGTCCGTAATGACCTAAAACTATTAGGGAAAATTTTGTTTTTTTTTGGAACTTTAAAAAATCTTATCTCAAAAAAGGTAAGAGATAGAGACTTGAGGTTTGAATTTTTGGAATTCTCCCATCTTATTTTGTCTAGAAAAAATTAATGTTTGATCCGTAATGACATAAAACTATTAGGGAATAATTTGGAAAATTTTTTTTTTTTTTTTTTTACGTTTTATCAAAAGATGTCTCAAATAAAAGTTGTCAGATATTGCTTTTATAGCAACTTTTGTTCAATATTTTTTTTCTAAATATTTTTCTGTTGTGAAATATTCGCAAAAGTCTTAAAATCGACACGAGTAAACTCCCATATTTAGTCAACCGATTTTTACCAAAAGTTGATCAACTCGTGCCATTGATAGCAGAAGCTTAAATATGAAGTTTCATAAAAATCCTTTCAGCCGCATTTGCTCTGCACGTGTACACAGACAGACAGACAGACGGACGGACGGACAGACGGACAGACAGACAGACAGACAGACGGACGGACGGTCGGACAGACAGACAGACCGACAGACATCATGCTAAAAATAGTCAAAACGTTATGTAGGGACCTCAATTCGTGGAGATCCATCGAAATCTCGAAACGTCAAAATCGGTATGATCACAATACCTCCCTTATATATGTTGGCGGTCGGTAATTATACCTACGGATAAATATTAATTGTTGAGTTAATGCGAAGCTAAATTGCCATCGCTTTGTGTAAAATTGGGCCATATTTTTTTTCAACTTGCTCACACAACGCGTTTTTCAAAAATCGTGTTCCATCTACCTTGATACACCCAAGGGCGTAACTTTAAATTTTGCCCCCCCCCCCTCCGCAGACTTTTGTTTGGGCCCCTCCCACAAAAACAAAATGTTAAGTAATGAAACAATTTTATTTTAACTACTAAATATAATTTAATAAAAAATAAACACTAATTTCAACAAAAAAAAAAAATCACAAAACGAAATAATACTGTATGTTATTGGGTATTGATGCTAATTATTGTTTTAACTATCTACGTTTTTCTGAAATTATATCTTTCGCTGCGGCAAAATCATCAATTAAATTTGAAACATCGATTTCTTTAGGTTTTTTTGCCTCAATATTTAAGATAATACCTGCAGTAGAACGTCCATTATATTCCCACCACCCACCAGTTTTATTTGTTTGACAATAACTGAAGCGCCTCTAGTGAGATTTTGAGAAACTGACGGTTGTAGGATAGTCGAGTTTGTTTACTGTTGTTTTCATAGCAAGTTTTTAAAAAAATGTCTTTAAAATTACAAAAAAAAATTAAATGCAACGTGAATTGTTGTGTTTATCTTTGCAATGCATAAGTAGGTCGTGATAGAGACCTAAGTTTTCAGCGTGTTCCGAAACGTGGCAAAAAAAAACGTGTTTCTGAATTTACGTGGTGGTGCACGTGTAGTTATGGATAGAAGACAAGCATGGAAATATGTTCTTAGAAGTGGAAAGACAGTTAAAGACCATTTTAGAGTGTGTTCCCGTGTGTTTCAATAAATATCACATGAAGATACCATTGAACCTGTCAAAAATTTTCCTACCAAAGTCAGCCATGATGTAAAATGCAGTAGCGCCTCTATCGGTAGTGTCAGATGTCAATTAAGCAAATACATAATATTTTTACTTAAAAAGTGATGTAAACTCACCTATTTTCACTTCAAATTTACGAAGGGCCCCCTTTTGGCCATGCCCCCCCCCCGAAGTCGCGGGGCCTGCGGAGGGTACTTACGCCGTTGAATATACCCCTTTATAGCCTACAATTTTATTTAAATATGTATATATTGTTTGTTTTCAGGCTTATTCCTTATCCTAGTTACAAAATTTGGAAAGACTATTTCTACTGTGGAGCTTATACAGACGAACACCAAGTTAAGTTCTAAGTTGCATTGCTAAATTGTAAATTGGTAAACTGTATTTTTCTTATTTTTTTATAAAATAAATAGTTATTTTAACATAAAAACATTAATATTATTTATAATATATGTTTGACTTATAATACGTTAATAGCTTATAGATATGTACCCAAAAAAATCACCTAAAAATAATAGATAAAATTGCATTTTTTTTTTATTATCTTGATGGTAAGTTCGAGGAAATATTCACAAAATTAGTAGCATGACAGAACGTCAACAAATAACATTAGCCAACACAATATCGCTGCATTTATTGCCTCACTATCTCCCTATAGGGGAAAAAATTTAAGATCGTAGCGCCACGCGGATTTTTTTGAAACCATTCTAAATCAGATACCACTTGACATTTACTAGTAAATAATAGCGAAAAGTGTATCAAAAAACGACAAAAAATAAATAATTGTTTGGGATTTTCTGATTTTGTGAAGTGACATTACTTGTAAACATCTAAAATACTACATTTTGTGATCTGGTTTTAAGTTATGGCGGTTTTCCATTGTCGATTTTTTTAACTATATTGGGGGAAATAATAATTCCCGTGTTGTTTACCAAGGGGTAGAAATCTACAATGCTGGGCATATAATATTGTGTGGAGTCACTGAAAAAAACAGAGTTCATAAAGATTTATGCATTATACCTACAAACTTGTGCATTACAAACCCACACACAATAACAGGAATTTTCAAGATATGCGATAATAAATACAAAATTGAAAATATTTTTTGTAGTCACTATCATTAAAATGTAATGAGCAAACTTTGATATAAGGGCTCACTTTTTTTCCAATTTTTAAATTGTTTATCTAAACGTCGCGTCGATTCCTAACCTCTTGTTTTCCCAATTTTGTTTCGAACCGTACGGTGTCTGATATTAGTGGAAACAAATGAAACGATATTTCCGAGTTTCTTCTTTTCAATGAATTGCACATAGGCACACAACAATATGTATTATACATTTTTCAATGATTATAATAAAACTTTAAAAACAAACTTCATACAAAACCAATACACAAAACGAAATGTTATCTGATGTACACAAGTTCATGAAACGCTCACCAGATGGTAGGGTGCTTAGCTGCAAATCCCTATACAAAACCTATTAAAATCAATTATAATACCTCAAAAAAATTTTGTATATCAGTGTTATTATTGTTCAAAATATATAAATTGTCCATTTAAATAATATAATATTAATAACATCATATAGCATTCTTTTTACACCGTGAGAGCCAGAGTATATTTCATAAAAAAGTCCAACATCAGTGATACTAACTCCATCTATTAAAAAGTTTTTAGTTAGGCGAACAATATTGACTCCTACTTTAGTTGCTTCTTTCGCTGCGTTGCCCAGTTTATCTGGAATATCAGAATAGGTTTGTTCGTCTGAATCCACATAATCATCTGATGGCGGAAATAACGGACCAAACTGAAACAAATAAATATATTTATTCAAACAAACTTATGGAGGAAGACAATACCAAGTTGTCTTAACAAGACTGTGAATAGGCCACACAGCCTTAACACATGCATACTTGTCCCACAAACTAGAACCACCGATATGCGAAACATGCAACACCAGGGTAACCGTGGAGCAACATCATACTCCACTGCCAAAAGTACCTACCTGAACGAGGAAGTCACAACATCCAGAATACAATCAAACATGCCCTATCCAATGAGGTAGTATAACATAGAGACTGAACGAGGACGAGTTGTTATGAAGCCAACACCTCTTAAGGCGGGGAAACGGGGGTTGCCCCGAGGAGTTGTACAGTTTGCATACATCAATGATTTGCCGATAAGAATTGAAAGTAAAAATATATTTTTTTAATACTGTAAACTGCAAATTTTAATAAAATAAATTTCATAAATATTATTAAATTAACCTGAATTTATCAGTATATATTTAAGATAATTAATAGGTTTCTAAATTACATATATTTAAAATACAATATGATCGAAAAAAAAGTTTAGTAGGCCCTGAATATAAAATGTTAAGTAGACAATTCTGTTAATGTAAAAATAAATTAATTCCATGTCTATCTAGTCACCTTTTTTTCTCGATCATATTGTATAGCAATGCCTCAGACACTTTCTAAATTTAAAACGGGCATATATTACATCATTTATTCCATGATAAATTGAAATTTATCTGACAAATTATAAAGATATATATCTATAATCAATGCTGGGTAAAATACTTTTCTGATGTATTCGAAGTACTGAATACAAATACTTTTTTTAAGGAAAAACTATATGTAACATTTTAATTAAACATTACTTTTTAGTATTTAAAATACTACGTAGTTGAAATACAGTTCACAACTCTTAAAATGCAATTTACGGCAATATTATTCAAAGTTGAAAGATGATGAAAAGGTAAAATAGTGGTACGATCTATGGATCTTAAGTAGGCAAGCCGCAAAATATTTAAGCCATGCGGGTTGCCTACTTCGGGAAATTTGGAAAACTATGTAGATAAAAAAAAGGACAGTAGTTGGTAATATATTTTTGACAGTCAATATAAACAATTAATTAGATAAGGTATATTGGTGACTCAACTTAACGCGTATCCCTCTAGCGGCAAAAAAGCGAACACTTCGAAAAAGTATACTGTCATTGTTTACGTATAAATCACCATGTGTTTTTTTGTTTCTGTCCATTCTCACTCCATTTTTACAACGAATAAAGTGATAAATTTAAGAAAAAAAGATTAAATACTCCTTGTTGTGTGTATGGTAGTCAATCACAGGAAGAACATCTTCGAATATTAGATTGAAAGATTATCAGTGATTCTAAAATTTTGTTTCTATTGAAGGGAATTTATACTGTTCAGATGATTTTAAACAAGTTTTTAACGTTGAATTTTTCATTTTCCCTGTCTCACATGTGCAAGAAAATCGTTTAATGTTGTGTAAATTATTGTTAATATAATTAAAACCCCTTGTTATTTCATAACTGTGTTAGTTTGCAAATATTTGACAGTTTTCTTGTGTAGAATAAATTACAAGTTCTCCTTCTATAAAATTTCTTGAGATATGTGTAGATATTAAGTATTCAAATAAATGTTTTAAGTTCAAAGTATAACATTTTATTTTCTGTGCGAGTAAAAGCCGGTACCAACATTATAACCTCTGAAAATATTCATTTACAAACAGCAAATTTTATCATAAAATTGATTCACATATATTTATACACTTTTTTAATACTCGGTTATAATTTAAATACACTGTATACAGCAAGAAAACGTAAATAAGACCAAAAATTAATTATAAACCAACAGTGGCGCACCCAGGAATTTTTGTTAGGGGGGGCTGGAAGACAAAAAAAAAGGTCTTCGCTTTGAAAATCCAAAGTGATGATGACCTAAAAACAAAAAGGTCCTCACTTCTAAAATACAAGTGACGATCTCGACCTAAAAAAAAGGTACTTATCTCTTTTTTTTAAATTTCTAGTGTGTTTGTGTGTTTTTATTTTTATTTCCTTCCTTCTAAGGGGGGGCTCGGGCCCCCGGGCCCCTCCCCTGGGTGCGCCAGTGTAAACCAATACTGTTTACAAACGTTGACAGATGACTATCCTTTTTCTTGTCAAAAGTTCACAAGGCGATAGTGGCGCCGTTTCGGTAATTATAGTCGCGAATAGTATGATATAAAAGTGTAAATATAATCTGTCTCATTTTGTAATACGAAACTATGGTCTATTTCAAAGTAGAAAAATGTGTGTAAGAAGATAGGAGCTGTTTGTCCTTGCTTCGGATTGGTTTAAATCATCATCCCTATTACACTGTTAAAATATTGTTTTTAGTCCAAGTTGACAGACGTTCAGTGTCGTACATTGGAAATATATATTATTTAATTTTTTTCATATATTTTGTTATTATTTACATATTTAGACTTTTATTTATATTCTTGGCGTAATTTTATGGAGAAAATTTTCAATGTAATTTGTTTTTACGCAGTTATATATTTTTTAGGTTATCTGACATATAAATATTTTTTGACACTTCACAATTAACAGATCAAGAGAGAGGACTAATGTGAGGCAAAAAGACAGCCCAGCTGATTGTGCTCAAAGAAGAAGTTATTGATATAATTTTTAGACCTTCATATATACATATATTTTTTATTTTTATTTACAATAATTATTTAAATAAGAAACTTTAGCTCTGAAGATATATTGTTTGTTTTATTGCTTTATTTAAACTCTTTTAGCCAAATCTCTCTTTTTATACAGGGTTGTTTGTTTGAAACAGGGCACCCCGAAAATCTCCTTTATTTGTAAAGATACAAAAAATCTTCAGAACAAAAGTTGAAAAGTTGAACGGTTTCACCGTTCTTGAAGCGTTGAAACCACTCTCGGCGCGTTCTTTCACTAACAGCGGCCTCAGCAGTAGTTGTATTTGAAAGCATTCGATGAGCCTCAGCCGCAGATTTCTTCATATTAAAGCAGAAAATTAAAACGTTCCGCAAATGACGAGAATTTGGCTCGTAAACTGACATTTTCAATCAAGAATAACTTTATGATGCAGACACAAATCGACTAATGTTTTTATGGAGTTATTTGGACAGATACTCTATTGATCTATTTATTCCGACCACTACTTACTGCTAAAGTCATCTATAGGAAAACGGCGGAAGCAAAGTTGTTACCTAATATATCATATTTTCGGACAAGACAAAATCAAAATGTATACTATATTTTCGGATGGAGGGAATATTTGTTTATATTTATCCCCCAATGTGTTTTTTTGAACTTTCTATATGTGGGTCAAAGTGTTGTACAAGCATGCTAAAATTCAACTTTCTTTATTTAACCGTTTATCCACAATTTCTACCAAACAAACAGATAGACGCATGAGTGAAGTTAAAAGGGTTTATTGGTCTTACCTACAAAACCCTAAAAACTGTTTCATTATTTTGTAGTTTTTTTCTTTTATGTTCCCTTATGCATTAAAGGGTACATTCGATTTGACGCTCCGAGTGTTCCGAGCACGTTCTGTACACTCAAACGTGTTCGATTTGACGCTCAGAGTACACTCAATTGCATCGATTTGCGATCGAGCGAGCATTTAGAGTGCGCTCTATGTGTTCGGAGTTTTAAGACCGAGCATATGGAGTATGACGTAAAAAAGTGGGGGAACGGCGGGAAAGAAATGAAAGTTTAAAATTAAATTATAAATAAAATAAAAATAATAGCCTTAGACAAATAACAATAGACAAATAATATTGTTATTTGTCTATGGCTACAGAGTACGGCCATTTTATGTATTTGTGTCGTTCTGTAAACAGCAAAAAAATTATTAAAATACACCGTGCATAAAATTAAACTGGAAAAAAATTATTAAATTAATTCATTAATTATTATTTAATTTTTATTTAATTTTATCATTTTTTATCTTCATCATTGAAAAAAAATCAAGGAAAAAACTGAGGTATATAATTTTGATTCATGACAGACGTAAACTAATCTGACAGTAAAAACGCCGCCTAAAACTGTAGGGTTAGATTTTATAAACATTACGTCACAAGAACGCTCGCTCCGTTAGTTCTCTATTCATGACGTCACCATCAACTGTTCGCTCAGCGCTCGCTCTACTCTGTACAACTTGAATGCACCCATAGTGAAATTTTGAAGACTATGTTCTTGCGGTTGGCGAAAACGAGAGCCTGGAATTTAATGAGGAAGGAGTGTTCGTTAAATATGGATGTTCTACTCGGACACTCATTCCTTCTTAATAGTCCGTTAAATAGAGTGTTTGTTTTATTTTAAATTTCCATTAAAAAAAAAAAACTACAGGATTATGTAAACTAATAAAATGTGCAATAAAATAAAATACTTACTTGACACATAGCTAACGATAGGAACATAAATATTAAATTTATTATTAGTGATAAATCCATAGTAAACTATTTGCTAACTGGTTCAGTGCTGACTGAACAAAAATAAGACTAAAATACAATATAAAGAATTATGACTTATTGTTATAAAATACGTAGGCTTCCAAGATAAGAAATACCGATCAAATTTAGATAATGCAGTCAGTAATGCTAAAATGCGAATTTGTTTAAACTCATTCGTTATACAGGCTGATTTTTAAAGATTAGGAAAAGATTGGGTAATGATGCTCACCGGAAAATGGCGCTCATGCCGAAATTATCTCGAAATGTATTTAAATAATTTGTGCATAATGTTCGTTAAAACGGACACTTACCATATATATTTTATTTTTCTAAGGCTCTTTTTTATACGGTGGATCCTGAACTATATTCAACAAAGCATGGAAGGTAAGTAATATTTATGTATTTAGTACTTAATTGTTAAATTATCTTATAATAATTAAAAATGTATTAGATTATACAGGGCCGCCCCTAGCATTTGCGGGGCTTGGGGCAAAACTGGATTTGCGGAGCCCCATCTATATATATATTGAATAACGATATTTTCTTTAATATTAATAACTATTAACAAAGTACACATACTTATATTCAATGAAAATATACATTTTTTCCAACTATTTATGGTATAAAACTTGAGATAATATTTTTAATGTATTTTATTATTTTATTACTTGACGGTCGAAGCCCTGAGATTATATATAAACATTTGTCAAATTATGGGAACATATGAAAAAAAAAATCCATATGTTCTATAACTTATATTTTATGATATGTCCGTTATAACGGACAAATAATCAAAATCGTCCGGCAAAAATATGTAACGGTACTTTAGTTAGGTGTATTTCGATAAAAAGCGGCACATGTGTTATCTGTAGAAATAAAATGTAATTATATATATTTGTAATGTACCCTGCTGACAAATAGTGTAGCGTATAAAAACTGAACAATGGCAAAGGAGTGACCGGAATGACCTATCTCGGATATAATCTCAAAATAATGAGTTGTCGTTATTAAGATAAGAATTCATTGCGGTACAAGTGTTTTATTCTTTTGTTTTTTGTTGGTTTTTTGTTAAAGAAAGTTTAAAATAGCACGCCTATGGCAAAAGTACCGTTGCATATTTTTACCGGTCTTTAGTTATTAGTAGAGCCCGAGTAAAAAAAGTATTTAATTGTCTATTAGTTCCAGTGATGGGCGTTTACACGTAAACTTTAATTGTTTATGTTTACGTGTAAACTTTACCTGTAAACAATTGGTAAACTTGTCAACAATGTAAACAATGTAAACTTTGTAAACTGTCAAATAATGAGGTTAGTTTTGGTTATTCAATAGGAATAATAGAGAGTTAATGAACAAGTATATTCAGTTCAAAACAATAAATTTATTAAAAAAATGGTGGGAAGAAACCAAAGGAATAGTTCTGAAGAACTAGGTTTTGTTTTAATTAAAGAAAATAAAAGAAAATATAGGGCGTTATGCAAAATTTGCAATGAACCTTTTCGTTATTAAAAAATATAGGCTGATTTTCTTAGAGGTGAAATTTAATGTATTTTGTTATTAAAAAAATTAGACTGAATTTTTTAAAGAAACAAGTTTTTTCTTTTTCATATTCATATTTACTAATTTGTATGTAACACCTGTATAATGATGCAAATTCGATTTTTATTAATATGTATATTGGTTTATCCTAATTTTATATACTTACTTTTTCATTTAAAATCGTTTAATTAAAATTTTATTATTTATAAAAATGTATTGAAAATGTGGTTCTGTAATTCAAAACAAGTGCGCATGTCTAAATCGTTGTTTACAATGTTTACAAGAGTTTATGTGTTTACTTTACATCAATTGTTTACGCGTCAACAATGAGGTAACTTACATCATGTAACTTACGCGCCCATCACTGATTAGTTCCTAATTAGATTTGCCAGTGGCGTGTCAATTTATTCGATAAACTCATATATTTTAAATTTATATTAATAAGTGAAAAACTAATAATTAAATAAAATGTATAATATTTTATATTTTTATAAAAGTGTATAAATTAATTTAAAAAATACAGAAAAACTAAATATATATACAAAAAATTTAAGGCATCAAAACGATACTGAAAAAATTAGCGACTATCGAACGTGCATAAACAGAATTTCTACATATTAGACCTGGTCGTAGAAGCGGTTCTGACAGTCAGAAGTTACCAGACGTATTAAGAACTGACACGCTCGGATACGCAGTCTGGTGGTCAAATATTGTACTACGCGACTGTAGTACTGTTTGAAATTATTACATATGTTCTGGTGTTGATTTTTTGTTAAAACGTCGATAGATACATTTTCATAAAATAAAAATTTACTGTGCTTAAATGAACCTGTTCCCTGTTAGCATATTGACAGCTGAATACTAGACAATTCAGCCATTTTGCCATGAATTACAGCGCCGCCAACGGTAATGTCACTTCTCAATAAGTATCATCTCGTCTTTTGGCAAGTACACGTTACAAAATTAATACTTAGTTTGATTCATTAAAAGCAAATAAAAGTTGTTGGTCTGTAGTTTTTTTTTTTACGGATATACGGAATTACAAGATATACGGTACGTTTCGCGTTTTATTAGTCAACGCATCTTCAGCCAGTAGATAGTAGTAATAATGGTACACAATGGTCAGTTGGTAAAAGTCCAAAATTTTGTCAAAAGTTTAAAAATTGAAAAGTCGAGATTTAAAAAATAAAATTCACTGTGCACGTGTATATGTGTGTCAGGTGACTGTGATACCGTATATCTTGTTTTTTAATTTTCCTAACCAAAAACTGACGATTAAAAAACATTTTATATATATATAAAGTAATGTATAGGTTTCTTGACGATTGGTATATAAATAAAACAGTATTCTTTTGGTATTCATCAGTTATATTGTCAATAAAATAAAATGAAACGTTTCGTGTACAATAAATTTACATATCATCAGTTTTTCAGAATTTCTTAAAAAATAATTTGTTAATTGCATATGTCATATTGTATTAAAATAAAACACATCATTCCTCTACGAGGGTTTGTACAGGTATGCTGAACAAAATGAACTAATAGAAACCTTACTTTCTGAACAAATACCAACCACCAACATACTCCAATCTTGGAATTTTCTGTAGTAAATCTATGTTGGAATGTATTGTCAACTGACAATAACTGAAGCGCCTCTAGTGAGATTTTTAGAAACTAAAGGTTGTAGGATAGTCGAGTTTGTGACAAGCATGGGAATATGTTCTTAGAAGTGGAAAGACAGTTAAAGACCATTTTAGAGTGTGTTCCCGTGTGTTTCAATAAATATCACATGAAGATACCATTGAACCTGTCAAAAATATCCTACCAAATTCAGCCATGATGTGAATGCAGTAGCGCCTCTATCGGTAGTGTCAGATGCCAATAAGGACTTTATCTGGAAATGAAATATGAAATATTTCGAGTTATATAATATTATAATCGAGTTAGCAGATTGAAAATCTGCTAACTCTAATCCGCACGGACTGCTACATAATCTAAGTAAAATCAGCTGGCTGAAACACTAGCTTATTTTTCTTATTTGGAAAAAAGCAAGTTAGTTCTTATTTGGAAATTAGATACAAGGTTTTATTTCAGAAATGAATATTAAAACAGACGATGACTTGCATTTTGATGATACCAGGAATAATGTTATTATTAAAAAAGAGATTTATATTAAGACAGAATATGAAATTACCGATGAACATGAAGTAAAAAAAGGAATAGAGCGCATGGCTAAATGGGATAATGGTCAGTAACGAGCACATTTACAACTAACTCAATACTCATATTTTGTTATCAAAGTTTATATCAGAGGAATTTCAGCAATGTTTGATTAGTGAACTTCATAAATGATATATTTTTTATAGTAAACAATTAGTTTATATTTGACTATGATCTGTTTCTTGCAGGAATCAAAGATGAACTTACAGACGACATACACCACGATAATACCAACATTGAGGAGATTTACATCAAGTCTGAACCTGTGGACACCAGTGAAGTGGATAATGCAGCTGTTGAAAACACTGGTCAGTAAAGCTAGTTTAATTGATGATTATGTTATCATTGAATGTTTTAAGTGTTTTCGTAGTGTAACTACTGAACTGGGCGATGACTTTGCATTGCGTATCATGACTTATATTTTGTATATATTATTTTACAGACTATCACTGTGCGGCTTAAGTTCATTACGTAAACCAGGGCCCTATAGTTGGCTATGAAAAGTGAGAACATCTGAGTGCAGATCATTGTGTGTGTACATATCGCAGTCAATCAGGCGTACTCTCTAAATAATGCGTTAAAATTATGTCAATATAAATTTTTTATTTTAACCCATGTCGTAACATCTTTTTAAATATTCCAGTTTGAATATGGAAAATCTTTATTTATTCCTATATTTATAGCATTTTCCCATGATTTTTAGATAATTATCTCTTCCACAATACAAAATATATTTATTATTTTCACAAATTGTTTTTCATTTGAAAAAAATGGAAGTGAATGTTTCTCTCACTTCTTTTCCTAGAGTGACAACCAAATACCCAGCAGTTTGTGTTATGACAAGTATACAATAAACAGTTACTCGTTCCACTAGTTCAATTTCTGTCCGCTTGGTGTTACTTCATAGCGCTGTTGAGCCCAATACATACTATTTTAATTATTTATTTGTTTGCAGATAGCGCAACATATTCCTATAATCCAGATGAGTACTGGGCACCAGTGTCCGTTAGCAAGTTCAAACAGATTAATACAACACAAACAACAAGCACATGCGATCTCGTTGATAAACCAGTGCATATAGATGAGAAACGATTCAAATGTGAACAATGTAATAAAATATTTTCCCTGAAGGAAAACCTCACTAGACACAAAAGAATACATTCCGGTGAGAGACCATTCAACTGTGAACAATGTAATAAAACATTTTCAATGTCATTCCATCTAACTGCACACAAACGAACACATTCTGGAGAGAAACCATTCAAATGTGATCAATGTAATAAAGCATTTTCAATGTCATCCCATCTCACTACCCACAAACGAACACATTCTGGAGAAAAACCTTTCAAATGTGATCAGTGCGATAAAGCATTTTCACAGACAACAGATCTCATTAGACACAAACGATTACATTCTGGAGAGAAACCATTTAAATGTGATCAGTGTAATAAAGTATTTACACAGATAGGACATCTCACTAGTCACCAACGAGTACATTCTGGAGAGAAACCATTCAAATGTGATCAATGTGATAAAGCATTTACACATACAGCACAAATCATTAGACATAAAAGGGTACATGTTGAAAAGAACCCATTTAAATGTGATCAATGTAATAAAGCATTTACATGTTCATCTGCTCTTACTACACACAAACGAGTACATTCTAGAGAGAAACCATTCAAATGTGATCAGTGTAATAAAGCATTTTTAGTGTCTTCACATCTCAATATACATAAACGACTACATTCTGGAGAAAAACAATTCAAATGTAATCACTGCAATAAAGCATTTTTAGTGTTATCTCACCTCACTATACACAAGCGAACACATTCTGGAAAAAAACCATTCAAATGTGAACAGTGTAATAAATCATTTTTACAAACATCAGATCTCATTAGACACAAAAGATTACATTCTGGAGAGAAACCATTCAAATGTGATCAGTGTAACAAAGCATTTACGCAGTTACCACATCTCATCAGTCATAAACGAATACATTCTGGGGAGAAACCATTTAAATGTGATCAATGTAATAAATCATTTACACAATTAGGACAAGTCATTAGTCACAAACGAGTACATTCCGAAGAGAACCCATTTAAATGTGATCTATGTAGTAAAGCATTTACATGTTTATCAGCTCTTACTGTACACAAACGAGCACATTCTGGAGAGAAGCCATTTAAATGTGAGCAGTGTAATAAAGCATTTTCATGTTCATCAGTTCTTACTGTACACAAACGAACGCATTCTAAAGAGAAACCATTCAATTGTGAGCAGTGTAATAAAACATTTTTAGTCTCATCCCATCTCAAAATACATAAACGAACACATTCTGGAGAGAAACCATTCAAATGTGATCAGTGTGATAAAGCATTTACATGTTTACCATCTCTCACTATTCACAAACGAGTACATTCTGGGGAAAAACCATTCAAATGTGATCAGTGTGATAAAGCATTTTCTTGTTCATCAGCTCTCAGTACGCACAAACGAACGCATTCCGGAGAGAAACCATTCAAATGTGAGATATGTAATAAAGCATTTTTAATGTCATCCCATCTCACTATACACAAACGAAAACATTCTGGGGAGAAACCTTTTAAATGTGATCAGTGTGATAAAGCATTTATATGTTCTTCATCTCTCATTTCACACAAGCGAGTACATTCTGGAGAGAAGCCATTCAGATGTGATCAGTGTAATAAAGCATTTTTACTGTCAACACATCTCGCTAGACACAAACGAACACATTCAGGTGAGAAATCATAGTTGAATGCAAAATTTGCGGTACCCTGAATGCTTACTATACTTCTCTAGCCCATTTTAATTATTTATTTCTTTACTTTTTCGTATGCAGGGTGTTGACGGTCTTCTTATTACTTTTTTAATGGGTGATACTACAGGTCAAAAGAAGGCGAAAAACCTTAAAACACCTTAGTAAAAGTTTTGTAATAAAATAAATTTTAATTTTTGGGGTTTTTCCTTCAAATATTTATCCAATCAAAAAATGCATTAAGATAAAATATTTGTCTTCTTATTCTTAACATTATTTGTAATATAAATTTTTGCTGTTAAGTCTATAATAAAGGAGTAATTTAAATTTTTAATTTTTATCTCCAAAAATTAAAAATTTAAATATGGTAAACATAAATATGGTAAATATATTAATAAAAAATAAAAATCTCCGCCTGAAGAAGTGGAAGGGTCTTTTAATATATGAACTGACGATTTTAACAAATTTTGGGTGGGGTGCCTTTATTCAATCTTTTCTTGGACGTAAAAATCACTTTTAAAAGTTGCTCGTTTCATAAAATGCAACCCCGCTCCCATTTCCCATAAGAGCAATACTGCATTCTAATGTTTGAACAGACTATAATAATAGACCGGGAGCTCATGACATTTTTGGTCTCCGATTTCATACAGCATGCCTTTTGGAGGAGAGAATATTTACCCTGTGACAACAAAAAAGGGATGGTACTAAACCCCTGCACGCTTTCCAGTCATAGGGAAAATGGCATTTCCACTTGCACAAAATTTTTGTGTTTTTCTCTGATTTAATATTGCTTGCCCTTTTGTCAAAAGAAAGTTATAACAAATTTAAAGTCTTTTAATTATAGGCATGCTGTATGAAAACGCGGAAAATCATATTTTTTTATTACAAGATCACATGATCGTTTGAGCCTTTTGGGACCCTCCGAATTGCATGCATATATTTAAAAGACTTTAAATTTGTTATAACTTTCTTTTGACAAAAGGGCAAGCAATATTAAATCAGAGAAAAGCACAAAAATTTTGTGTTTAAGTGGAAATGCAATTTTCCCTATAACCGGAAAGCGTGCAGGGGTTTAGTACCATCCCTTTTTTGTTGTCACAGGGTAAATATTCTCTCCTCCAAAAGGCATGCTGTATGAAATCGGAGACCAAAAACTGTCATGAGCTCCCGGTCTGTAATATTAATATATGTAAGCATAATAATAATATATATTCTTGATCAATAAAAATTTTACATTTTAAATCCAGGAGAAAAATTATCCTGTCTGGGGATTTTTGTGGTAAAACTGGGAAAATTAAATATCACCAACTGACAATGTTGATTCGCACGGACTGTTACATACGAACTTAAAATTACAAAATAAAATTAGAAATAATTTTTTTGTTTTATTTCAGAAAGGAATATAAATAATATGACGGATTATGACTTGCATCACGATGATACAACAGGCATTGATATGAAAAAGGAGATTAAGACAGAATATGAAGGCTCTCTTGAGGTAGAGACTGGAATAGGTCACACTATTGAATGGAAAAATGGTCAGTAACGAACACATTTGTAACTATCTTGCACTTAAGACTGTTATTCATATTTTGTTGTCATAGTTTAAGATCTTAAATGATATAGTTTTTACAATATGACTGTGGTCTGTTTATTACAGGAATCAAAGATGAAGTTACAGAGAATATATACCAGAATAATACTATAGAGATCTACATCAAGTCTGAACCTGTGGACACCAGCCAATTTGAAGATGAATTGGAGAGTGCAGCTGTCGCAAACACTGGTCAGTAGATTGCTGTAAGTTAATATATTTAAGTATTTTCGAACCCGAGCCTTCATAGCTAGCAGTCAAATGAGTTGACCACTACGCCATAGCAACTGGCGAGACTTGTCTTGGTCTGTTATCATGTTACCGCAACAATACAATATTTTATTTTTAAATAAATTCAACGATTAAATTATATTCTTTCACGAACGGACTAGGAAAAAAAATGATTTACATGAAAATCCTCGACAGATTAATAGTATATATGTAGAGCCCTGCAAATCCGCGGATATCCGCAACTTTTGCGGATGCGGATGCGGATAAAATTTCATATCCGCGTGAACATTAAATCTTCGGTTACTTTCGGAGAAACACCCGATTGTATTCTGACTAAGCAGTCGTCGGTTATCTGTATACACATGTGATATTTTGTAGCATTCTATCTCACTCTATGTTATTGTTAATAAGACAACTATCCATAATCGATGAGACAATCCACATAACTTTTTTTTTATTATTGTATTGTTACAAATCAATTTATCAAATCAATGAATTGAATAAGTTATGAATCAATTAATGGTTATAAACAGGGTTTCGAACTGGAACTGAACCGAAAACCGAAATGTTTGAACGCCAAGAACACTGACACGTTCCTATTTGAAAAAATATGATTTTTTTAAACTCATATAGCCACGTTACATTACTTATCCCTGACCTTGGAAAAGGTAAAACTGACGTGAGATGTTAGTTGACAAGAATATGATATTTGAGAGTACTATCAACACGTATTTCATAAGCAGCACGCCACCTGCTCCCTACGAATAAGGACGCTTAGGCCTCCCAATTTTTTCTCTCTCTCTAGGTTCAAAATTATTAGCGCATCTAGGCCCCAAAACTTCTGGCGTTCCTTAAGTTAGTTTTAGTTTAAATCCAAAAATTTTCAGTAGTGTTTTAGAGTAGCGATTACCAAATAAGGCGAAACATGTTAGTTCTTTTCAAACTGACTACAAAACCTGTTGTGCGGATTATGCAGATATTTTTGCGGATGTGGATTTATTATTTACAAAAGCTGCGGAAGCGGATACAGTTTATCCGCGCATGGCTCTATAAATATGGTTATTTATATTTCAGAGAACTGTGATAATCTTAAAACATGCATCATATCATCTACTGATGACATGTCCCAGTATAACTATAACACTAATATCATCATCACCGAGGAAGTTGACATCAAACCTGAATGTGGAGGTGACAGTGAATATGAGGAGAGTGCACCTGGACAAGATACAGGTCAGTTAATAAAATTTTGTGTCAGATGTAAGCTTCCTGTTATTGATATTTTGATTAGTGCGATGGTGAGGTGGTGAAAGGACTGCATTAAGCGGCAACTTGTAGGTATAACCACAAACCTTATAACATAACTCATATAAATATTGTATTAAAAGCCTATTTCTCCCTCTTTCAGTCCCACCAAAGCATTTACTTCCTTTTTAACTTCCTGGACGTGCCTCCAATGTTCCAAATTACCGGATCTTCTCCATACCCTTGTTCGATGAGAATCTGGATGAATTCCAAATCTGTTTAATTATATATACAGGTAGTCCTGACCTAACGATCGTTCGGACTTCGGACGACCAGCTCTCCAGCGTGGAGCTACACTGAACTGGTCAAATTTTCTGTAGCAATCTCTTCAAAAACTGACCACATTTAAGAAAAAAATAAAGCGTAAACGTCAAATTCACTTAATAATTCCAGTTGCTTTAAAGGATTCGATGACTAAAATGTTAATATGCATGTCTTTTTTATGAATAAACTTTGTCGTAGGAACGAAACTCGTCGTTAAGTGAGGTGTACCTATATATATTATAATGTTGTGTGCATAAGGCAGAGTTTCAATCTATGAAACTCTTAAATATGTTAATGAGGCAAACCTTCAATTGTTTAATTCAGAACTAGTCTTTGTTGTATATGTGTTTCCAATTTAGTAGTATTTTAATTACATATTTGTTTGCAGATAGCGCAACATCTTCCGGTAATCAAGATAAGAGTTGGGCGCCAATGTCTGTTAACAAGTTCAAACATGTTAATATAACACAAACAATAGAGTCGTGTTATAAATGTGATGTATGTGCGGCAATATTTGAACTAGCTCGAGATCTTGCTGCACATAAAACACTACATACTGGCGAGAAGCGATTCACATGTGAACACTGTAATAAATCATTTAGTCAGCAGCGTATTCTAGTTATTCACAAACGTGTTCATACTGGTGAGAGACCATTCAAATGTGATCAGTGTGATAAAGCATTTTCTCAAAAGATACAACTTGTTGGCCACAAACGAATACATTCGGGTGAAAGACCATTCAAATGTGAACAATGTAATAAATCATTTAGTCGAAAGGATACTCTAAATAATCATATACGAGTTCATAGTAACGAGAAACCATATAAATGTGATCAGTGTGATAATGCATTTACAGAATCATCAAATCTTGCTAAACACAAACGAATACATTCTGGTGAGAGAACATACAAATGTGATCAATGTAATAAAGCATTTAAACAATCATCAAATTTAACTAAACATAAACAAACACATTCTGGAGAGAAACCATTCAAATGTGAACAATGTAATAAAGTATTTAGTCAAAAGTCTGGTTTAGTTATTCACCAACAAGTTCATAGTGGCGAGAAACCATTTATATGTGATCAATGTAATAAAGCATTTTCAACGTTGTCACCTCTTATTAGACACAAACGAATACATTCTGGAGAGAAACCATTCAAATGTGATCAGTGTGATAAAGCATTTTCACAGTCATCAGATGTTATTCGACACAAACGACTACATTCTGGAGAGAAACCATTTAAATGCAATCTGTGTAGTAAAGCATTTTCGGAGTCATCGCCTCTCATTAGACACAAACGACTACATTCTGGGGAGAAACCATTCAAATGTGATCAGTGTAATAAAGCATTTTCAGAGTCATCACCTCTCATTAAACACAAACTAATACATTCTGGATAAAAAGCATTCAAAGGTGAACAGTGACATAAAGCATTTTCACAGTCATCAGATGTTATTAGTATTTCTTATATGTAATCATCTTGCAATGCCACGACATCATTTCTGCAACGAGGCTAATCGCCGATGCCAAGGGGCGAGCTCCTACACCTGGATGAGACGTGAATTATTGTGAAAATGAGAAAGTAATGTAAACATATTATTCTCGTCCGAATAATATCAACAACGAAGGAGGCTCGAACCACCGAGCGCCCAGTTCAGACTTTTACCAGTCTAAAACCGCACGACTTAATGCGCTCGGCCACGCCGTTGGTCTGTAATATTTATCAATTGAAATGACACTTTTCTTAATTGATTTATTACATAAGTAAATTAAATTGGATTGTACTTTACCTGGTATGTTTAAGAACATACCTGAAATAAAATGTTTACTAACAATAAATGCATGTTTCAATTTAGTTTATTAAGACTTTTACCTGTTGAAAAACTTCTTAATATGTTTGCTATAATCTAATATGCTTTCTAATATATATAACAAAGTATATTTACAGTATACACGTGAATTAAATCTGTGTTCATAAAATTGTTATTATTTATTTTTTTTTGTATAAAGTGGTGTTTAATTTTTAGTTTTTGTTTATGTACTACATTATTTTAATCCTGTTTCCGTGTTCCGTCCTAGTTTAAAGAAAAACAAATCAGACGTTAAATGCGAAGCCCTGCAATGCTGCCAGACGGAAACATTGACCAGGTTTCTGCTCTGAGGAGCACGTTCGCAACGATCGTAAGCCAGGACTCACGATATGGATGAAAAACGCGAATGGACTTTATTGGGCGCAATTTCACGCGATTGTAAAATACTGGAGATGGGTTTGGATACATACAGATTGATGGACTTACCTAGTGATTAAAACGTAACGTAGCAAAGGGCCCATTGAAGTGCTGTAGACTTCGTAATACACCAGGTCTGGAATGGAGAATTTGGACACACAACCACGATCGATTTCACAAGACCATACCGTATATTCGCCAAATATACTAACATAAGAATGTGAATGCATGTGTAAAATGCATTCATGACAACAAAGTAGAGAGAACAAAATGATGTAGAACAAGAATAATTCTATCTCTGGTTAAAGATGCACGATACTAAGAGCTCAGATGATGCGGAGACCGAAATGAGTAATTAAAAGACACGAGATGAATGTATATAACATCATATATGTATAGGGGAAATATTTTAAGATCGCAGCGCTGTTGCAGCATACTTGGAACTTCCAAAATAGACATTCATTACATATAATCATATGGGCAACAACGTGAATTTTAATGTTTACTGGTGGTTTTTGTAATTTTGCTACAATATTAATACTTGTTTTTATGCAAGGTAATCAGTGAAATATTATAACATCAAATATTAATAAATAAGAATAATTTTAAGCATGTTTATATTATTTTTTTAGGTTGAAATGTACCTTTTAAGTTATTTAGGTTAGATTATTTTTTAGGTTGAAATGGGTTTCTTTTAATCCACGAATTACACTCAGATACACAGCAATAATCGACTTCGACATGATTTATGTATTGTCTACCACTTTAATTTAAGGTTATTTTCACTTATTATCACTTAGTACCAGTAAAAACAATTTAAAACTGATTTTAAAATAATATAAAATAACATAAAACTTAACAAAACGCAACGATATAACAATATAATAACAACAAAACTATAGTAAAATGCAAAATATATTTTGATCCCATATAACGTAAAAAGCGTGATAGAATGTCTATTTCTGTAGTTGCTTAAAATCCCATCAGATGTCATATCGCTTAGCAATTTTTCCCTATGTTATATACTGCAACAATTCAGGTAATCTGAGTGGCGGTCGCGTACTGGCAGAACTGAGTACAAAAATTAACACGACACAGAAGGTTCGAAAGTTATTCGGTAACTAAACTGAAAATAATGATGGACTGAGAACCCGACTAGCGCGAACAACATAATACAGATATACTAGGCCCAGTGAAAGATTGCACACCAAGGGCGAATGTATGCAGAGATAAATCCAATGATGATTTTAGATATTTCACATACATACAATTTGTTAGAAAGAAACAGAACCCAGCAAACATTCAACTAACGGCCGAATGCTGGCGAACTGCTTTTATGCTGGTAAATTACTGGCACCAAAAGCAAGTGCAACGCCAGTATTAATAATGTACTTCACATTTGTATTTCGCATTCCGCCTATACGAAGTACTTTACCAGCATTTTATAAGCACTCTTCTTCACTCATACTTTTTACTTAAAACCATCAGAAATAAATCTTGCAACTAATGCGATTATTTTGCACTTTACCGTTGCTGGGCTAGCAACTGATACATCAATGGGCCAGTAACGGCCCCGGGGACACCGGGGTACTGGCCCATTACTTTCAATGCCGGGGAGTATGTGCTTTACCAGTACTGGCCCGTATAAAAATGTTTGCTGGGAACATTAAACGTACGTGGAAATCTAACACCATTATTTTCTTTATCATTGGAGATACAAAAAAATACTAAATAACAAAGTTGTAGAAGACCAAGAGGGCTCTCACCATGCGCCAAGATTATAGAAGTTGCGTATTGGCGTATTTTTGTTCTGAATTCAACCATATTTATATCCTTACATAAAAAAATAATGTGAAAAAATTAATAGAAATTAAACAATTTTTATTTTTAATATTCGTGTACAGTAGTAAAGACTTAAATTACTACCTATAGCAACAAGGAATACTTTTTTATCTGATTTTGATTCTGTTATAAACATAATTTTGGACCAAAATATTATGGACAGAATTAGAGAAGCTTGTATTGCTTTGACACGAATAATACTACTATTTAAATTACTTCTGAATCTGTTTTAAATCGAATGGAATTATGTTTAGAAAATGCAAAAAGTACAAAAGGCCGACCCTGGTAATGGGTCGATCTATGCCGGTCGCTTCGCTGGCTTCTGCGTTTGACCGGAACTGCTCTCTTCAGAATGTATTTGTGTGTGTCTTTTGAGACTTGACATCTGTAAAAATGCTTTATCACACTGATCACATTTGAACGGTTTTCCTCCAGAATGTACTCGTTTGTGTCTAATAAGATGTGATGAGACGGAAAATGCTTTATCACACTCATCGCATTTGAAAGGCTTCTCTCCAGAATGTATATGTTTGTGATAAAGGAGATGTGAGGACTGTGGAAAGGTTTTATCACACTGATCACATTTGAATGATTTTCCTCCAGAATGCATTCGTTTGTGTCTCATGAGATGTGATGCTACGGGAAATGTTTTATCACACTGATCACATATAAATGGCCTTTCTTCAGAATGTATACCTTTGTGGTAAAGAAGATGTGATGACCGTGAAAATGCTTTATCACACTGATCACATTTGAATGGTTTTTCTCCAGAATGAAGTCGTTTATGTCTAGCGAGATGTGAAGATACGGAAAATGTTTTATTACACTCATCACATTTGAATGGCCTCTCTCCAGAATGTATTCGTTTGTGAACTTTGAAATTTTGTATATGCGAAAATGCTTTATCACACTGATCACATTTAAAGGGTTTCTCTCCAGAATGTACTCGTTTGTGATAAGTGAGAATTGCGGACTGTGGAAATGCTTTATCACATTGATCACATTTAAATGGCCTCTCTCCAGAATGTCTTCGTTTGTGAATAATGAGATTCCATGACAGTGAAAATGCTTTATCACACTGATCACATTTAAATGGCCTCTCTCCAGAATGTATTCGCTTGTGATAAGTGAGAGCTGATGATAAAGTAAATACTTTATCACATTGATCACATTTAAAGGGCCTCTCTTTAGAATGTATTCCTTTGTTTCTAGTGAGATGTGATGACCTTGTCGTTGTGGGTTCTGATTCACTGGACGTTTTTCCACTACCTGCAAACAAAATTGCGTTGATTCAAGACAAAAGATCAGTTATTAAAATAAATTATAATTTTAAATTATAAAATAAATAATTTCTAATATAAACTTTTCCTGCCTGCGGCTATATATATTGTCACAATTATGATATAATTGTATGCTAATGTCCCAATTCCTTGAGCGGCCTTTAGGCGGTCTAGTCGTGGTTGCTGACTTACGGTTTTGGAAATTAAAGAATGTGCAGAGTGTTGCGTGTTTGTCAACATAAGTTTTGAACTACTTTCTAATGTGTTGATAAAAATTATTCAATTGTGCCGACTATCGTCTTTAATTGCTGCCAACAATTACACAAATGAATATTGTTTCCAAAACAATTGAGGTAGGACCTGACGTAATACTGTCATGGTTCATACTGTTACAAAGTTTTCAGTAAAATTCCACACGGTGCTTAAAGATATTTTATGAGAATAGGACTAACTATTGAAATGAAAACTATGGAAATAGCAATATTGTAAGCTTCAAACTAATACAATAACATTAAATATTTGACTGACTTGTATCTTGCCCAGCTATACTCTCCTCATATTCATCGTCATTTCCACATTCAGACTTGATGTCGATCTCTTCAGTAATTATAATATTGGTGTGGTAGCTATACTGGGACATGTCGTCAGTAGATGTTGTGCCATATGTCTCCAAAAGATCACGACTCTCTGAAATATAAATAACTATAGTTACATATTTTTTAAAAATATCTAATTATTTATTCAATGTGACGATGCACAAAGTGACTCCCTAAAGAGCCAGTAAAGAAAAACAAATTGCCCGACAAAATAAACTGTGGCATGTTACGGCATGATAGTAGTATATTTCAAAGCATAATATCATGGTTTGAATTTGTCAAAGTGATAGAATGACGTGTTAACAATATGTTTCTGCCTTATCAGTTATTACGGACAAGGACAGATTTTCGTGATAAAGTGCTGGAAAAGTTTTGAAAGAAAAACAGACGTATTGATTAAGTATGTAAATAGTTATGAAAAATTTTATTTGAAGTTGTAAAAAATAAAAAATAATAGAAATTTTTAAAAATCTGCTTCCCATTGAATCAAGTCACGGCACTGATACAAATAGTGAGATATTGGTGAACGTGCTCAATAGGGGAAAAATTTTAAGATCGTAGCGCCACGCGGATTTTTTTGAAACCATTCTAAATCAGATACCACTTGACATTTACTAGTAAATAATAGCGAAAAGTGTATCAAAAAACGACAAAAAATAAATAATTGTTTGGGATTTTCTGATTTTGTGAAGTGACATTACTTGTAAACATCTAAAATACTACATTTTGTGATCTGGTTTTAAGTTATGGCGGTTTTCCATTGTCGATTATTTTAACTATATTGGGGGAAATAATAATTCCCGTGTTGTTTACCAAGGGGTAGAAATCTACAATGCTGGGCATATATATTGTGTGGAGTCACTGAAAAAAACAGAGAGTTCATAAAGATTTATGCATTATGCCTACAAACTTGTGCATTACAAACCCACACACAATAACAGGAATTTTCAAGATATGCGATAATAAATACAAAATTGAAAATATTTTTTGTAGTCACTATCATTAAAATGTAATAAGCAAACTTTGATATAAGGGCTCACTTTTTTTCCAATTTTTAAATTGTTTATCTAAACATCGCGTCGATTCCTAACCTCTTGCTTTCCCAATTTTGTTTCGAACCGTACGGTGTTTGATATTAGTGGAAACAAATGAAACGATATTTCCGGGTTTCTTCTTTTCAATGAATTGCACATAGGCACACAACAATATGTATTATACATTTTTCAATCATTATAATAAAACTTTAAAAACAAACTTCATACAAAACCAATTGGGCTCAACAGCGCTATGAAGTGACGCCAAGCGGACTATAACTGAACTAAGTGAAACGAGTAATAGTTTATTGTTTACATCTGGTTTACATGTGTTTTCTCGTGTAGTTTGTATTGCTTTTAAAAGTTAGTGTTGCAGTTTGTTTGTTATATTAACTTTTGATATCAATTATTATTCTTTTTTATATTACTTTATGTTATAATGAGTTATTATAACACAAATTGGTGTGTGTTTGACTGTCACTCTAGAAAAGGAAGTAACAAAAATATTTACTTCCACTATTTTCCAAATGAGAAACAATTTGTGAACTGTTAATAAATTTGGTGCTGTGGAAGTGATAATAACAAACTAGTATTAGTAAACAAATTAAATAAAAAACAAACACTAAATTATAAAAATCCTTCTCGAACATAATTAAATATCTACCCGGGTAAATTTAATGCAGAATTAGGGCAAGCGGTCTCAAATTCTGTACGCAGCTTTTCTAATACATTTTCACTGAACTTTCAGTGCCTGCTTTTGTTTTTAATCAATTTATTTAGGCAAGGAGTTTCTAACAGAGGTTTCGGTTCATACTGTTGTAAGACAGGTTTCTTAAAAGTAGACCACAGGCATTTTAAATCTGTGCTGGTTAATATATCCATACTCAATATATTATTTCTGGAACAAAAAGTAAAACCAACAGAAACCACACAAAAAAAAGATAAATCAAATATTTCACAATCAATCAATGCCCTGATCTTGGCTTCTTTCATTTTGGTTTGTTAACCACCTGGCACAAAATAATAGGATAGCTGAAATGTGTTTGCATGTAGTTCCTGCTTTACATGTGCAGGACATATTTAAAACTTCAACATCATTACTAAATTTTAATTTCCCAGTGACTTCGTGAGGTGGTGTTCTCAAACTGCTTGTTTGTAAACATAACCCACATATGTCGACATGCTCATCATTTTTGTCCAAAATTCCGCACAACATAAGATTTCCGGCGTTTAACAACTCTTCTCCTTCAACTACACACCTAGAAGAAGGTGTTGCACTTAAAAAATTAAAATAATTTAATAAAGATAGCTGTTTATTATCCATTGCAAATCGATGATTTAACATGTAAACAAATATGGACAACTTTCACATTACTCGTTTCAATCAGCTGTTCACAGCGCTCGTAGCGCCGCCATCGGGCATTGTTGTACCCAATACACAAAACGAAATGTTATCTGATGTACACAAGTTCATGAAACGCTCACCAGATGGTAGGGTGCTTAGCTGCAAATCCCTATACTGACCAGTTTCCCATTTTGTCGAGTGATCTATTTCAGTCTTTACTTCCCGTTCATCACAATCTTCATATTCTGTCTTAATATAAATCTCGTTTATATTTATATTGTTATGTCTGGAACCCTGTGGAGGTATATCACCGCTTGTCTCACCATTCATATTCATTTCTAAAACACAAATGTACCGTCATGTCAAGAGTGCAAAGGCGAGACAGGACACTGCTATTATTTTCTTTATTATTAAAAATACAAGATAGGTCACCATTAGAACAAAACCATTATAAAAAAAAAAAAATTGTAGTTGTAAAAAATAAAAATAAATAAAAATAGAAATTTTAAAAAATCTGCTCCCCATTGTTCCTATAAAGTCACGGCATGCCACTGATACAAATAGGGAGATATTGGTGAATGTGCTCAATACTAACCAGTCTCCCATTTTATCGAGTGATCTATTTCATTCTTTACTTCCCGTTCATCACAATCTTCATATTCTGTCTTAATATAAATCTCATTTATATTCATATCGTTATGCCTGGAACCATGTAAAGGTATATCACCGCTTGTCTCACCATTCCTATTCATTTCTGAAACACAAATGTACTGTCGTGTAAAGAGTGCAACAACGAGACAGGACGCTGCTATTATATTCTTTATTATTAAAGATACAAGATAGGTCGCCATTAGAACAAAACAATCAATTCTTTGTAATTGTACTGAAGCATTAATAAATTTTTCATAGCCAATGAAACTTGGTACACACAATTATTATTCAGTACATTTGCCATTTATTGTGCAAAATTTGATTGCTGTGTACGTAGTATTATTGGTTGAAAAGAAGCATCAGCTACATAATTTTTTATTTTATAATTTCAAAAAGAATACAATCTGGTTCGATAATGAAAAGTAAGAGTACAATGGATAACCACCCGAAACAATAATGTACCTTCTCTCAAAAAAGTACAAATGGTAACCCTTTGAAATGAACATTCAGAGAAATTCAGTTCGACTGAATTGTAATACAGTTTGAGATACAGTTGTTAAACTAGGCCTCCATAATGGAAATTATTCATATTATCTTTCAGTTATCTGATATTTTGTGAAAAAGATAAATATGTAGAAATCAGGACGTATTAAACTAGTGTCCTTAGCGTTTATGGGAAAGTCCTGGTAATGGCAATTATATTTAAGATAAATACAAAGGAGATTTGTGACAATATACTTAATTGGATGCAAATTAATTTGTTTTCTATATACATAAGCAAAATTAATTTTCCTATTACCAATTTAATGTCTTACATTACTTTATATCAGTCCGTGCCGATTAAAGGACCGACGTTATCAAAATTCGCAGCTCTACCAAAACGGCCCCAGCTGAATGTTTGAAACGAAAAAGGCTTCTTATCTGATAACCTGTGTAAACAGTATTTGTTTCTAATCAATTTTATGTCTTCTCCTTGAATATTTTCACGTGACATTGCATGATTACTAATTTTTGATTCCGAACAAAGTTTATCTAAATTATCATTGTGTATTAAAAATGAGTACAAATACATCTGAATCGATTTCATGATAAAATTTTCTGTTTGTAAATGATTTTCAGAAGGTATAATGCTAGTGCTAGGTTGTATTCACAGAGAAAACAAATGTTTATACTTAAACCATTTATTTGCATACTTAAAATATGTACATCCATCTAGAAAATTTATAGAAACAGAACCGATAATTATGCAAAATGAAGCCAAATATTTGTAAATAAACACTCTTTCGGAACATCCATATGAAATAACGTGTTTTTAATTATATTAACAATAATTTAGTCAACATTAAATGATTTTCTTACACATGGGAGGCAGGAAAAGTAAAATATTTAACACATTAGTACGTACCATAATTAGCACGGACTGGTAGAATCAATATAACTAAATCGTAAAAAGTAGAATTTTTAAATTAACATATTCCAAGGAATCTGCAGCTATAATGTATTTTTTAATAGATATTTGTTGTATCTGTCTCAAAAACACCAAGCATTTACAACGACTTTCCAACAGTTGTGAAAATTTAAACTATTTTTCCAGGCTGGTACAATTATTTCCGGAAATGGTAAGAACTTATTAAATTTTATTAATAATGTTATATTTGGCTTAAATTCAGTATGGGGTAGCAGAATGAAGATCAATATGAAAGGCTCGGAAAACCAATATAAAGTACTGTACATAAAAAAAAAAAAAAACGAAATAACTAGGTTAGGTTATGTTAGTGATGTAATAGAGCACTCCAGAATGCTGTCACTTTAATATCCAATATGGCGGCTGGGGGGTAAACAAAGATTTTACCTATGTATTTACATTCGAAAGCCTAGAGTAAAAACAAAACTGTATGAAAAAAAAAACATAAAATGCCATTATTTCGTGATGCAGTGAAATGTGGTAGTTATGGTGGATGTGACAAAGTTAATTTTTACAACCTGTCAGAAGTTTTAAAGTATAAATTTAAAACTGCACTACATAATTTATCAGGAGCCGGACGACAATTATAAATCCACTTAGAAAGGCAAATTTAACCGAAAAGAATTAAATAATAAAATAAATAAACAAATTTATTTAGGATCATGGACCAATACAAAAATTTCACAAAATACATAACGAAAACAACATACATACATATATATGAAGCATGGTTTGAATTTGTAGTCATTTGAGAAATATAGTCACAACTCGTAGGAAAGATCACTTGTTAATAATACGTTAGTGAATATGTTTTACAGCCTAGTACATAAGAAAAGTCTTATCGCTAAGTAGAAAACACTAAAAAAGCTCGTTGCTTTTCGTCCAGTTTCTATCACAAACTATGAACATATTTCTTTAATACAGCCAAACATGAATTTACTGCATTCGTAACGAACATTTCACTAGCACAAAAATAATTTTTCAAACCAAAAATTACTCGAAATGTACTGTTGTAACACATAATAAGTTGTCGAACATGATCTTCTGCGGAATTGCCTGTCGATGTCAGCTGTGTCACTGAGATCATCACTAATAAAGGGACCGACACACAGAAGAGACTTTTTAACACTTTCACTATTGAGGCACAGACTTGGCGCAGCATGTTTTTTCTTTCGGATGGAACACATTATATTAGGTTTTCCTCCTTGTCTCACTCCGATATTTTGCTATAGAACATGAGAGCATGTTCTTTCATTTTCTCTTTGCTGTAGAAACTGTGTGTTAACACGAAATAGATAGTGATGTCCAGGGCTGTAACTTTTGGAAATATATCTGGACTATATGAGAGATCCTTTTCACTTAATGTATAGGTCCACATTGTTATTAATTGAAATTTTCTTCACATACCCTACACACGTCTTTGTGCTCAATTTCTTCAGAGAGCTACTCTTATTGGTTTTGTTAACTAAAAATTAATTAGTAAAATTATTTAAGAAAAATCATTTCCAAAATAGTTGTATAAAAAATAACCTCCAAACACAAACTTACCTTTTTTAAGTGAAAGCATCAAAAATTTAATACAAAACTAAAAGTAGGCTTGTGTGCTTTATTAAAATCAACTCGCTTTTATAACAAAATCGCAATATATTTCAAGATAAATGATATATAAGGTTTTGAAAGTACTACTCCACATACTACACACATGGCGAATCAAACTTTGTTTACCCTCCACGGACTAACAGCGATCAGCTGTTTTGGAGTGCTCTATAGAGCACTCCAGAATGCTGTCACTTTAAAAACCAATATGGCGGCTGAGGGGTAAACAAAGATTTTACCTATGTGTTTACATTTGAAAGCCTAGAGCAAAACAAAACTATATGAAAAAAAAACATAAAATGCCATTATTTCGTGATGTAGTGGAGTGTGGTAGTTGTGGTGGATGTGACAAAGTGACATTTTTATAACCTGTCGGAAGTTTTAAAGTATAAATTTAAAACTGCACTACATAACTTATCAGGAGTCAGACGACAATTATAAATGGACTTAGAAAGGCAAATTAAACTGGAAATAAATCAAATAAGAAAATAAATAAACAAATTTATTTAGCAATTTAAACAAAAATTGCACAAAATACATTACGATAACAGAACATACAATCATATATATCAAACATGGTTTGAATTTGTAGTCATTTGAGGAATATTATCACAACTCGTAGGAAAGACCACTTGTTAATAAAGTGTGAATATGTTTTACAGCCCAGTACATTAGAAAAGTCTTATCGCTAAGTAGAAAACACTACATAAACTCGTTGGATGTCGCCCACAGTCTTTATCACAAACTATGAACATATTTCTTTATTAAAGCCATACATCAATTTACAGCATTCGTTATGAACACTTCACATTTCACTAGCACAACAATAATTTTTTAAACCAAAGATTACTCGAAATGCATTGTTGTAACACATAATAAGTTTACGAACATGATCTTTTGTATGATAAATCCAGAATGCCGATGTATTCATAGTACCACAAAATGTATTAAGTAAATATTTACGCATGTATCAGGACTACATTTCGAGAATCTATGATTCAGCTTATTAGCTTTCACACAAACAACGGAATTGCCTGTCGATGTCAGCTGTGTCACTAAGATCATCACTAATAAAGTTACCAACACACAGAAGAGACTTTTTAACACTTTCACTATTGAGGCACACACTTGTCACAGCATGTTTTTTTTTTTTCTTTCGAATGGAACACATTATATTATGTTTTCGTCCTTGTCTCACTCCGATATTTTGCTATAGAACATGAGAGCATGTTCTTGCATTTTCTCTTTTGTGTAGAAAATGTGGGTTAACACGAAATAGCCAGTGATGTGCATGAATGTAACTGCTGGAAATATATCTGGACTATATGAGAGATCCTTTTCACTTAATGTGTAGGTCCACATTGTTAATAATTGAAATTTTCTTCCCATACCATACACAAAGTCTTTGTGCTCACTTTCCAATTTCCAAAATCAACTCGCTTTTATAACAAAATCGCAATATATTTCAATAAAAATGATTTATAAGGTTTTGAAAGTACTACTCCACATACTACAGTTATGGCGAATCAAACTTTATTTACCCTCCACGGACTAACAGCTGTTTTAGCGATCAGCTGTTTTGGAGTGCTCTATAGATCACTCCAGAATGCTGTCACTTTAAAAACCAATATGGCGGCTGAGGGGTAAACAAAGATTTTACCTATGTGTTTACATTTGAAAGCCTAAAGCAAAACAAAACTATATAAAAAAAAAACATAAAATGCCATTATTTCGTGATGTAGTGGAGTGTGGTAGTTGTGGTGGATGTGACAAAGTGACATTTTTATAACCTGTCGGAAGTTTTAAAGTATAAATTTAAAACTGCACTACATAACTTATCAGGAGTCAGACGACAATTATAAATGGACTTAGAAAGGCAAATTAAACTGGAAATAAATTAAATAATAAAATAAATAAACAAATTTATTTAGCAATTTAAACAAAAATTCCACAAAATACATTACGATAACAGAACATACAATCATATATATCAAACATGGTTTGAATTTGTAGTCATTTGAGGAATATTATCACAACTCGTAGGAAAGACCACTTGTTAATAAAGTGTGAATATGTTTTACAGCCCAGTACATTAGAAAAGTCTTATCGCTAAGTAGAAAACACTACATAAGTTTGTTGGATGTCGCCCACAGTCTTTATCACAAACTATGAAAATATTTCATATATTAAAGCTTAACATCAATTTACAGCATTCGTTATGGACACTTCACATTTCACTAGCACAACAATAATTTTTTAAACCAAAGCTCACTCGAAATACATTGTTGTAACACATAATAAGTTTACGAACATGATCTTTTGTATGATAAATCCAGAATGCCGATGTATTCATAGTACCACAAAATGTATTAAGTAAATATTTACGCATGTATCAGGACTACATTTCGAGAATCTACGATTCAGCATATTAGCTTTCACACAAACAACGGAATTGCCTGTCGATGTCAGCTGTGTCACTAAGATCATCACTAATAAAGTTAGCAACACACAGAAGAGACTTTTTAACACTTTCACTATTGAGGCACACACTTGTCACAGCATGTTTTTTTTTCTTTCGAATGGAACACATTATATTAGGTTTTCCTCCTTGTCTCACTCCGATATTTTGCTATAGAACATGAGAGCATGTTCTTGCATTTTCTCTTTTGTGTAGAAAATGTGGGTTAACACGAAATAGCCAGTGATGTGCATGACTGTAACTGCTGGAAATATATCTGGACTATATGAGAGATCCTTTTCACTTAATCGGTAGGTCCACATTGTTAATAATTGAAATTTTCTTCCCATACCATACACAAAGTTTTTGTGCTCACTTTCCAATTTCCAAAATTTAATACAAAACTAAAAGTAGGCTTCTGTGTTTTATTAAAATCAACTCGCTTTTATAACAAAATCGCAATATATTTCAATAAAAATGATTTATAAGGTTTTGAAAGTACTACTCCACATACTACAGTTATGGCGAATCAAACTTTATTTACCCTCCACGGACTAACAGCTGATCAGATTAGTCTCTGGAGGGTAGAAAGTTTGGTTACCATAACAGTAACAAGTGATATAGTAGTTTTTAGCCGTTATATTTCATTTGTATTCAAATACATTACCTATTATTATATTATCAGTTCACAGAACATAATTCACAGACAAAATATCACGTAAACACTTATGTCAAAATCTTCGTTTTCCTCCAGCCGCCTTAAAGTGACAGCACTCTGGAGTGCTCTATAGAATAAAAAAAAGCTGAAAGGCGTGAATACCCAATATAAAGTACTGTGTGCCAAAAAGTAATTGGTATCCTACACTAAATGTTATGATATATTTGGAACCAACAAGAATTATGAACAGGGTTTTGATAAGTCATCTAATTGAAATTTCATGCTACTTCCATTACATAGATTAACAGTACAATGATTCACTGCATTACTAGTTAGTCAATTTCTTAGTTAGGAATCTTTTTAGACTGACCATTAACATTTCTCTGAAATCAGAATAGACATAAACAATGAAATAGAGAGCCGTGTAAAAGTTATAGGGGAAACTTTTTAAGATCGCAGCGCCGTATGCGGCAAAGCTGGAATACTCGAAAGCCACATTAAACTGTTATTCGTGTATTTGTTTACATGGTGAAAATGAACACGAGTTGTATTTTTCCTGTTTTCCGAGCTTTTTTTTTTAATTTAAAGGTAATCTACGATTTACAAGATATGTAATAATATAATATTCTAAAGAAATTTCAAGTATATTTTTAGTTTTTCATGAGGTGTGTTCGATTTGCACATTTGCAGTTACTGTTTACTACCGCGTTAAAGCGTAACAGCCGTAACAAATAATCCGCAAGAGAAACAGCTGTAACTTTTTCGCAGTAGCGTCATAAACTGGCAGTAAATTACGACAAATTTAACAGATTTGCAGTTACTGCGACCAAACGCACCGATTTTTTTAACGCGGCAGTAAACAGTAACTGCAAATGTGCAAATCGAACACACCTATTGTATTTTTAATTCTTTTTGACTGTCTGTCAATATAATAACAACTAAAATATGGTAAATATATTAGTAAAAATTAATATCTCTGCCTGAAAAAGTAGAAGGGCCTTTTAATATATCAACTGATGATTAAGGCAAATTTTGGGTGCGATAAATGCTTTTTTTCAGTCTTTTTTGGACGTAAAAAATCACTTTCCATAAAATGCAACGGGCAAACATGCCTGCATGGGCTTGGATTTTTGCCCATTTTTAGTTTTTGAGTCCATAAAAACCTACGATCCACTTTCTCTCTGCCTCCAAACGTCGTTTCAATTGATATTTTTTTTCAATTTAGGTAAATTATGGAATGTTTAAGAAGGATTCTTCATTATTCACGATTTACATTGCGGCACACAACAAAATTGATTGTTTTTTTTTTTCCATGATACACAAAAATAAAACACAAACAACAAAAAAAACACGTATTTCTCCATTGAACAAAACAAATCAATGTGGCTTTCGTATCTTTCACAAATTGCCACCAGATGTCTGGGCGCTTAGGAAGTTTCCCCTATTGAATGTAGTATATAACTTAGTAACAATTGTGTGGGTTTGAAGTAAAAAGTTAAAGAAAGAACTGAGGTCTTGTGTGATTCTTGAACAGGAAATCGTGAATGAAAAGTTGAAAATTAAAAAGGAGAGTTGATATGAAACCATGTTTAATTTAATTAATTTGATTTGGTTTATATTACGGTAGTTTTTTTTTCTTTTTTGATTTTATATTTAAGAATTACGAACTTGTCAATTGACAGTACAAATGTAACGATTTTTGTCGACTCCAAACCAGAAATGGCATGAATAATAAACCTACTTATCGATCTATAACTTAGCAACTCTACGGTTCTACTCCAGACCAAGCAATTCCCCATACAATGATATTGATTATTTTCAGATATCTACAGTGTTGCACAAGCAGGGAGCTATATGTCCAAAATGTTGCAGTAAAGTGGATGATTTTTATGAATATCGTAAACAATGTTTGCGAAACAATCAAATATATATAAACTACACATCGCAACTGAGTTCTGTCTCTGAAACAAGTGGAGTGTTGAGTATTTCTCTGACACATATCAAAGAAGAACGAAAGGAGTTTTTGGAGAATTGTGAACAGTCTGATGATGAGTACAGCAGGACAGATATATTACCAGCATGTCATGAGCGTCACTGTGTGGCAAATGAAGCATGGGAAGACTTTTACAATAATAGTTACAGGGTGAAAATAGAAAGGGAAAAAAATAATCATTACACAGGTATTGTACCACTTAGCTTGTATCACAGTATAAGAAAAATTATGTGTTGTTCAGACAAGCACACATTTTCGCCATCGAAACTGCACAAGTGTGCACCCGTGCATTGTCTTGATGGATGAGCAATTTCTTCTTGGCTAAATGTGGACGTTTTTTCTTTATTTCTTCGCCCAACCGGTCCAATAACAATGTACAATACTCTCCTGTACGTCTTTTTTGTAAGTAATCAATGTGGAATATTCCTCGTGCATCCCAAAAAAACCGTGTCCATCACCTTGCCGGCCGATTTCATCGTCTTTGGAGCCGAATCGCCTCCAGAAACCCACTGTTTCGACAGTTCCTTTGTCTCTGGAGTGTAGTGATGGATCCATGTTTCGTTCACGGTTACGTATCGACACAGAAACGCGTTAGGATTGCTACGAAAAAGCGCCAAACCAGCCATTGAAACTACCACACGATTGCGTTTATTCTCCACTGTGAACAAACGATGCATTCATCTACCGATATCATATCTTCATATCTTATTTTCATACCCATTTTTTCGTATAAAATTGAAACCATTGAGCTATGTGATATGCCTGTTGCCTCAACAAGTTCCCGCACTTTGACTCGTCGATCACTCAAGACCATGTAGTGGATTTTGTCAAACATTTCTGGCGTAGTCTTAACTGGACATCCCCAACGATGTTCATCACTTGTGGATGTACGACCACGTTTAAACTTATTTACCCAATTGTAAACAGTTTTAAACGCTGGTGCAGATATGCTATGAACTTCATCCAACTCGCCTTTGATTTGTTTAGGTGTTTTGTCTTTCAAATGAAAGTGTTTAAACACTACGCGAAACTAGTTTTTTTCCACTGTTCGAAATCTCAAAACTTGTTTGTGTCAATTGATTGTAAAAATGAAATCACGCGATGGATATGACTGAAAATTTGACAGCAGTCTATTGACTTGTTTTGATACTACTAGCGCCATCTCTAAGATTTTGTTAGGACTTATTAACCTACCCTCGTAATATGGTACATATATGTTGATCGGAGGAACATAAATTTTGTCAATTTCATTTTAAGTTATAAAATACTGACTGAAAACACAAATTTACTTATCCTTGTTATTGTGATCAGTTCTAGTTCTTTTGTATAACAGAACATTATTGTTCCAGGAGTGAATATGAATGATGAGACAGGCGGTGATATGCATTCCGATGATTCCAGAGACAGTGATATTATTGAAGCAGAGATTGACATTAAGCCAGAATATAAAGCGACTGATGACTATGTAGTGATGGCTGGAATAGAACACACGGCTGAAATGGAGGATGGTCAGTAATGAGCACACTTAAAACTGTAATTTTTATTACTTATGCAATTCATATTTTAATATCACAGTTTTTTCAGGCAAACATTAACAATGATTAGTAAACATTTTAAATGAAATATGAATATATATTCAGTGAGTAATTTGTTTATATTTGTCAGTGATGTGTATATTTCAGATATCGCAGCTGGAGATACAGATGTACATACAGATCAGGATCACACGTACACAGGAAAAATTGGCGTCAAGTCTGAAACTGTGGACACCAATGGATGTGAAAAAAATACACTAGAGAGTGAATCTGTCACAAACACTGGTCAGTAGAGCTAGCTTTATTGATGCTTATGTAATAAGTTAATGTTTAAAGCATTTGCTATATGTAACTGCTGAGCTGGATAACAAGTACTTTGCATTTTATACTTTTAAAATACACCAGCCTGTTCATGGCATCGTTTTTGGTAAAATAGGCATGTGTTTAACACTCTCCGAGTCGCTTTTTTTAAAATTAAAATAAAGGTAAATGTTTAAAATGTATGCAAATTATTCCATAAAAACATAAATACTTAGAATTATGTATGTATTTATCCTACGGAAGCCTGGTTTGCAACAACGTGTTCAGAAATTCTTCCCACAGACTGAAGCTTATTTTGTATGCCTTAAAACTTCATAATTTTTATAAACAACTAAAATCAGGTCAAATCGCTCAGGCAGAGCGCTTGAGATGGGCCACTGTTCACAGGGCTGAGACAGTGTGTCGATAGCCATGGTACAGAAAGATGGAGAATGAGAAAGAGAGAGATGAATGTTGCCGAGGCAACGTGCACGTCATCAACCGGATGATCAATATTGATTGACCGTCAAATGTACCATTTTGATTACATTATGTATAAAAAAATTCCAGGAACTGAATTTTGTGCGAAATGTCTGCGCATATGGCCATATGAAAAGATATGGCCTTGAAAATGTATGATATATAATATCAGAACCAAATAATTAATTATTTTTGATCATTTATTAATTATTATTTTATCATAATAATTCACTTTATAATAAGTTTTTATGAAAATTTTCCTGTTATTGAAGAAAATATTTACATGGAAAACATAGGCATAGTAACACTAGTAACTGAGTATTTTATTTCAGACAATCAGGGTACTCGGAATACATGTATCATATCATCTACTGACGACATGTCCCAGTACAACTACAACACTAACATTATCATCAACGAAGAGATCGACATCAAGCCTGAATGTGGAGATGATAGTGAATATGATGCTGAACAAGATGCAGGTCTGTCATTAATTTAATACCATTGTGTTAGTTGCGAGCTTCCAATACTGTTATTTACATTTATTGAATATATATACAGGAGTTCAATAGCCCATACTTTAATTAGTCGTTTTAATCTATATTTAATCTGTGGGATGTGTCTATGCCAACAAGCCAACATCCATTGAACAACTAATGATCAATATTCAAGCAACAATAGTTGAAATATCGCCTGAAATTTGTATAAGTATTATGGGAAATGCCTTTGAAAGAACCAACATATGTGTAGTAGCAAAAGACAGACATTTGGCCGACTTTCTATACCATAAATAATCTAGGTACAAATAAAGCATTTACATAAAAGTTTTTATTGTTTTGTCTTTATTATAGGAACTATTTGAAATGAAAGTAATTAGGTGAATTTTTGTCCATCCTCTAGTTATGATTTTGTAACACTACAAAGTGACTAGGATCCTTTTTTAGGGTTTTGTAGGTATGACCACCAAAAAACTCTTGTAACGTCACTCATGTGTCTGTCTGTCAATCGTAATAGATTTTGTTAATGTGCGCCAAAAAATTTAACTAACTGTCTGTCTGTCTATCTGTAGCTGTAGTTAAATCATCTGGTCATTATTTAGGGTGTATGTTATTAAAATCTGTTCAGTAGCCTCAAAGATATAATGATGTTAGTACGCACGAGTGAAAGGAAAACATGTCTTTCGTTCATATTTAACGCATTTTCTTGAAATTAACAGCGTATGTTTCGTCAGCAACATGGTTGGTACACGATTTATATACTTCAGAATTGAAATGATTTTTAAACTATGTTCAGTACTTCCATATGTATAATGATATTTGTCCGCGGATAATACAAAATCCATCTTTTCGGTACAAAATCCATATTTAACGTATTTTCTTGAAATTATCAGTGACAACATGTATTTCTTCAGTAGCAGACTTAGCACACGATTTATACACTGCTCAGAATTGAAAGTATTATTAAAATCGGTTCTTTCATATATTTATAGTATTGCCTTCTGCCCGGTCACCTAATTGCGAGTAGGTATGTAGTAAGTGCCATTTTTTTTTTTTTTGTCATTTATAACGAATTATCACCCGTAAAGCCGGGTGAAGCAGCTAGTAAATACTAAAACGCAAATAATTCATCAACTTTTATCTAAGTGTATACTTCTTAGTAATGGTCGCTGATGGGTCGAACCGATACCCGCCTAAAATTGTTCATATAAGTTCGCATACTTTCTGGGTGTGGCTTGCTTAGACAGATACTGTCTGTCTAAGCCACATACAGGAAAAGTTTATATTACAAATTAACTTTATTTCATTAACAGAATTCTTATCTCCTTAATAAATGCAGGTTTGTTTGCAGCAAGTGGAACATCTTCCAGTGAAGCAGATGAGAGACGGGAACCGTTGGTCATTAACAATCGTAAACAACCCACAACAAGAAGGTCATCACATCTCATTAAACAAAAACGTATAGATTCTGGAGAGAAACTATTTAAATGTGATCAGTGTGATAAAGCATTTACAGTGCCTGCGAATCTTAAATATCACAAACGAGTACATTCTGGGGAGAAACGATTTAAATGTGATCAGTGTGACAAAGCATTTGCAGGGTCATCAAGTCTCATTATTCATAAACGGGTACATTCTGGAGAGAAACCATTCAAATGTGATCAGTGTGATAAAGCATTTTCACAATTAGTACATCTCACTACTCACAAACATATACATTCTGAGGAGAGACCATTTAAATGTGATCAGTGTGATAAAACATTTAGACGGTCATCAGATCTACCTTATCACAAACGTATACATTCTGGAGAAAAACCATTTAAGTGTAATCAGTGTGATAAAACATTTTCACAATCTACAAATCTCCTTTATCACACACGTATACATACTGGAGAAAGACCATTTAAATGTGATCAGTGTGATAAAGCATTTACAGTGTCTATAAGTCTGAAATATCACAAACAAGTACATTCTGGAGAGAAACCATTTAAGTGTGATCAGTGTGATAAAGCATTTACAGTGTCTACAAATCTCAAATATCACAAACAAGCACATTCTGGAGAGAAACCATTTAAATGTGATCAGTGTGACAAAGCATTTACAAATTCTTCAGTTCTCATTAAGCACAAATATATACATTCTAAAGAGAAACCATTTAAATGTAATCAGTGTGCTAAAGCATTTACAACGTCTGTAAATCTCAAATATCACAAACAATTACATTCGGGAGAGAAACCATTTAAATGTGATCAATGTGACAAAGCATTTTCAGGGCCATCAAATCTCATTATTCATAAACGAGTACATTCTGGAGAGAAACAATTTAAATGTGATCAGTGTGATGAAACATTTTATTATTCTTCACGTCTCACTAGACACAAATATATACATTCTGAAGAGAGACCATTTAAATGTGATCAGTGTGATAAAACATTTCGACGGTCGTCAGATGTCCCTTATCACAAACGCATACATTCTGGAGAGAGATCATTTAAATGTGATCAGTGTGATAAAACATTTTCATTTTCTTCAGGTCTTACTGCACACAAACAAACACATTCTACAGGGAAAGAGCGTCGCAGACGCCGGGGGGGTAAGAGGGTCCCGCGCCGCCCACAAAATCTTCTGCCCCCAGCTGCCCTCCCCAGACATGCTTGAAGAAAATGTAAAATTTTAGATTAAACTATATGGCCGGTTCGTTTTGGGAATATTTCGAATTGTGAAAGACGAAAACGGGTCAAAGGTCGCTTACGGCCCGGTTTCATCTTTTTGGAATTCAAAACCATATATATATATATATATATATATCATTAATATTTTTAACAATAAAAAATGCTGTTCCCTTCAAATATTTCCTGCCTCCTCTTTTAAAAGCTACCGGAAAGAGACCATCATTTCTCAAAGTACATAAACCGATACATTCTGAAGAGAGTGCATTTAAATGTGATAAAGAATTTTCACAGTCATCTCAGCTCCATCATCACAAACGCATACATTCGGGAGAGAAGCCATTTAAATGTGATCAGTGTGATAAAGCATTTTCAAATGCATCAATTCTCAACAGTCACAAACAAATACATTTTATAGAAAAGCCATTTACAAAGAAATGGAAATGTTCTTTTTCCATTTCCTTCAGATCTCTTTAGTTATAGACGAATACATTCTGGAGAGAGACCATTTAAATGTATTCAGTGTGTTAAAGCATTTTCAAATGCATCATCAATTCTCAGTGTCACAAATAAATAAATTATAGAGAGAAGCCATTTACATATGATCAGTGTGATAAAGCATTTTCAAAACCATAATTTCTCAAAAAACCCAAACCAATACATTCTGAAGAGAGTGCATTTAAATGTGATCAATATGATAAAGCATTGTCACAGTCATCTCCGCCTCATTGTCACCAACGCATACAATGGGGTTGGAAGGTATTTAAATGTGATCAGGTGATAAAGCATTTCCATTTCCTTCAGATCTCATTAGACATAGACGAATACATTCTGGAGAGAGACCATTTAAATATATTCAGTGTGTTAAAGCATTTTCAAATGCATCAATTCTCAACAGTCACAAATAAATAAATTATAGAGAAAAGCCATTTAAATGTGATCAGTGTGATAAAGCAATTTTGCAGCCATCATATTTAAAAATACACAAACGAATGCATTCTGGAGAGACTATTTAAATATGTTCATTGTGATAAAACATTTTCAGAATAATCTGAACGCATCTGAAGAAAGGCAATTAAAGAGTGTAATAAAGCATTTTCATAGTCATCAGGTATCACTCAATAATATGGAGATAAACTATTTAAATGTGATCAGTGTGATAAAGCATTTTCACACAGCAGGTATCTATAATCCATTCATTTCATCCGAGTAGGCAATGATATTTTTTATTAGGTTTTCATGAAATTTAACGTTAAAAAAATAATGACCAATCTTATTTGTATATTTTTTATATAAATTTAATAAACATAAAAATATCTTAAATAAAATCTAAGAAAATTTACAGTATTTTTTAATATTCCCTTTGCACATATCTTGTTACTATTCGTGGCTACCAACAAAATTGTCACCCTAATATGGCCTTCTCAGATAAGGAAACATCGTAAATGGATTATATATGTACAATCGAGTACATTTTGGAGAGATACCATTCTAATGTGATCAGTGTGAGGAGACATATTTAAAGACAAAATTTTGTGTTGATAGTAAAAAAAGAACAAATTCTGGAGAGAAACCTACATTTGCTATATATAAGTGTACAAGGGCATTTTTCAGATATAACAGTTTTCTCTAAATAACTTTTAAATTTAAACACTGCTATAAAGCATTTAAAGCAACTAAAATTCTGGTTCGACACAAACGAAATCAATCTGGCGAGAAATAATTTAATTGTGATTAGTAGAGTTCGGACATATTTACGCTTTGAAGTAGTCTTAATACGTCTGCATAGGCGTTGTTTTTAAATGTAAAATAAATTCTTAAAAATTTATAATAAACTTAAAAATAATGCCATTTTAATGACGGTGATGCCGAGAAATAATAAAATGAAAAGAAATAATCTATCTCTTAAAAATTTTACCACTGCGTAGGTCCCTCCAATTAGTGAAGTTATCGACTTTCATTGGTACACACATTTCAAGACAGTTATTTGTTTTGATGATTGCGCCGCAATCATGAAAAGAGCAAGGACTCAATAATTTTTTACATAAATTTGACATAAATGCGACGTTGTAGTTACACTACAATCCAAGTTGTAAATTTTGGTTTAAGAACAGGTTGAATGTTGAATTAAAATTATTTTAAAGTTTAAAATAAATATATTAAAAATCAAAATAAAATACAATTTAAATTTGCCTATTTGAAACTAGATGTTTTTAGCAAATTTTGTTTAGTTAGCAAAAACATACAAAAATGACCGATGACCGAAAAGAACTGCATATTTAAATGAAATGTAAGGCTTTAATTAATTTTAGACTATGTGCGAAATCAGCAATATGAATAATTAATTAGTGAAGAAATACTTAATTTCAAATATGCTTGCAATAAACATTTCTTATAGTTACACAGTTATTCTGTCAGAAAAATAATATAATTTAAACAAAAATTATTTAGTAATAAAAAATACTTTTAAACAGATATAACTTTAATCAAAGAATTTTGAAATACTAAATTTAACAAAAACTAATTCGGTGCGACTTTACCACATAAAACAATAGAAATCATGTCATCATTTGTAATGTATGGTTGTACCAATAGAGCGGATGCCAAGTCTAAAAAGCCTTTATCGATTTTTGTCGAAAATGTGGTACAGCAATTTTTGTCCTACACCTTGTAACTGAGAAGGGTTAGCCTAAAAATCTGAAAAAATCCAAATAATGCACATTGATATGATACTTATTCCGTGTCGTGTTAATTTTTGTACTCAGTTCTGCCAGTACGCGATCGCTTTTCAGGTTACCTGCATTGTTGCAGTTGCACGAATGTATGTTATATACATTCGTCTCGTGTCTTAGTGTATTTTAGTCACTAATTTCGGTCTCCGCATCATCGCAGCTCTTAGTATCGTGCGTCTTTAAGCAGAAATAGAATTAGTCTTGTTCTACATCATTTCGTTCACTGCTTTATTGTCGTGAATGTATTTTACGAATGCATTCATATTCGTGTGTTAGTATATTTCGCGAATATACGGTGTGGACTTGTGAAATTGATCGTGACTGTGTGTTCAAACACTCCATTACAGACCTGGTGTATTACGAAGTCTACAGCATCTGAAAAGGCCCTTTTATACGTGACGTTTCAACCACTAGGTAAGTCCATCAACTTGTATATATCCCATCCCATCTTCAACATTCTACAATCGCAGTGAAAGTAAAGTAAAGATGTCATATTGTTCGAATATAACATCTTTATCTATGTTTTGGTCTTGCCCCCCCTAGAATAAATTCTGCGGGCACCTATGACTGTAGCAAAACTACAGGAATTGGAGTAGGAACTTCATCATCCTCCATACTCACCAGACCTAGCCCCCACTGACTACCACTTCTTCCGCAATTTGAACAATTTTTTAATAGGAAATCAGTTTAATTCCGACAATACTGTAAAACTGGCCCTCCACGAATTCATTGACTCTCGTCCGCCAGGGTTCTATACCACCGGCCTGAACAACCTGCCGCTTAAATGGCAAAAGTGTAGAGACAATATGGCTGCATACTTTGATGAATAAAATAATTCCTTACATTTGTAAGTTATCAACTAACTTTGCCTTTTTTTCTATAAATTTCATCATTGACAACCTAATATATAGCACATTGCAAACAACTAGTACGAAAGTAATAGCTCGCGCCGTCATAAAAATTTGCTGCGTGTAAAAACGACTCGCTAGTAGCCAATCACAGATCTACTTTCTGAGGCGTTTTTTTTAAATCACTCCACCAAATAAAAACATATTAAAGCGTCTTACCTGCAACTGTAAAAAATATGGTTCCTCTGTCAATATTTAAAACCAAATCTGTAAGCTTATAAATTAAATTACTTTATTAAAACAAAAAACACTTTACAAAAACCATAAAAACTAGTAAATTATTGTTAAATATTCAATAAATTATTGTAAAATATTCATCCTGTCTTTTTTCCAGGTACAGTAAATTCGAATCTCCGGACTTCACAAACGGCTTAACTGGTAAACTTCATCCTTGTGCAATATAACCTAACAAGGTGATGTAGTTACAGAGAGGAAAAAACATGAAAATTAGATTAAAAGTTTCCGAGTAATGCGTTAAATATTAACAGAAATTATTACCCGCGTGAATAAAAAATACCTCTATATCTTCGGAACTATAGCTCGTTCAAAGGTGAGTTTGCAGTATAGCTCTTACGGCAAATGGGAGCGGTGTTGCCAAATTTTGTAAAAGTGTCAAATGTGTCTATTATAATAATATGAAAAACTCGTATGATTTACAAAAATCAACTCTTATAAAACTCAAAATAACACTCAAAAAAAAAAAAAAAACAAATGGCCATTTCTAGAATACTACGTCTTCACAGATCAGCGCGTTTTAGAGCTGGCAACGTCGACAAGCAAGAAAAGGATAGTGTCATTGTGTAAACCCATTAGAGAGTATGAAAAAGAACTACTCCATATGCCCTGTACTGCAAACTCAACTTTCGTACGCGCTATTGAGAACTGACACGCTCGGATACGCAGTCTGGTGGTCAAATATTGTACTACGTGACTGTAGTACTCTTTGAAATTATTATATATGTTCTGGTGTTGATTTTTTGTTAGAACGTCGATAGATACATTTTCATAAAATAAAAATGTACTGTGCTTAAATTAACCTGTTCCCTGTTAGCATATTGACAGCTGAATACTAGACAATTCAGCCATTTTGCCATGAATTACAGCGCCGCCAACGGTAATGTCACTTCTCAATACTAAGAGATTTTAAATTTTCTTTCAAACTAACGTTGGCGGCGCTGCGTACGACAGTGAATGGCCGACGAGAAGCGTATATGTCAGAAGTTTTTTCTTAATATTTATCTGTTCAAACAATATTTAGGCAAAAAAACACTGTATTTATGTCACTACATTTAAAAATACGTCTTAATTCACATAAACTGCTGCACAACACATTACAAATATTATACAGATATACGCTTCTGTTTAATTTACCAAGCTGCCACCAGATGTCGCACTGTTATTTGGAGTCCCGAATATCCTCTTACATTATATGGACGTTGCATTTTATTTCTCTGACAATTTTATTTTATTTTGTGACTTTTTAACCTAGGTATGTAAAAATCTTAATTTGTGGTTTATCGTATTAATATATTTATTTATTTTCATTTTTAGGGTTTTGTAGGTATGACCAAAAAACCCTTTTACCGTCATTTTGTCGTCTGTCTGTTCGGTAAAAATTGTAGCCAAACGGCTAAACCTAGAGAGTTGAAATTTGGCATGCTTATACAACTCTTTGACCCGCATATAGGAAAAATACTAAAACATCTAAAAAACATATCCCCCTAAAAATATAAACAAATATATAAGCTGTTCACTTTTGTAAGAACACACTAGATCTGGTTATTTTGGTTACTTTTATGGTGTGTTACTGACTTTAAATGTCAATTAAAAATATTCCTTACGCTGTAAAACTGACTTTAGGTTGATAAGGTTATGATCATTATAATTAAGATATCATTTTTCAATATGACATATGTCAAATGGATCAACATTTTAAAAAAGTGACATTTTTTAATACCAACATGAAATACAGCTTCAAAGGTGCAAACTATTGAAAACAAAATTCCCTCTTAGTTTGTTCTTGCAAAAGTGAACCGTCTATATGCTCATGGAAAAAAAAATGTATTTTTTTACAATTCTGTGTAGGGTATTAAATGAAAGCCCTTGGTACGTGGATTAACAATCAAAATTTTATTTTTGCAAAATAAATTATTTTGAGGCGATTTTTGCCAAAATTGTGCAAAAAAAATGTTGTCCCACACCCTGTAGCCCAAATGGTTTAAACTAAAAATCTGAAAAAATTCTCAGTAATGTACATTAGTGTGAACCGGAATAGTACAACAGGAATTTTTGATCAGATAATGTTTTCGGAAAATAACGCATGTTTTGTGGTTTTAAGTAAAATATGTAATATATTTAATCCGCTATTTAACATACTAAACAGTGGTAGCATTGTCGCTTAGTGAGTTGAAACTACTGTAAGAAACTGTGTTCGAATCCCGTCAATTTTTATTTTTTAAGTTTTTTTTTGCATTTTTATTTTGTTTAAATTATTTTGTCAAAATTCTAGTTATATTTTGGTAAACGTTGCATTTAATTTTTAAAAGCGTAAATTTAATAACCAGTGGGAAGTTTTGAAATTATAATTTAATTCTATATTTGAAGGTATCAGAGCGCGAGGCTTATGATTTAAGCAACCAATGGAAGCCATAGGCGCAATTTTCAAAATCTTAATGAACCTTGCTATATAAAAAAAATACTGCACATATTTAGAAACTTAAATAATGGTATTAGGCATTCGAATTAAAATTCATAAAAAAATATTTTTACATAAAATTTGTTTTGGCATCCCAAATAATCATCACATAGTTAATAAATACCTGCGAAACCCTGAAATGAGTGAAAATTCACACTTCACATCAATTTTTAATATTACTATACGTTTAACATTTAGTTGTAGTTTGATATTGTATATATTTTGTAAAATTTACTTCATTAACTATATAGTGGGAAAAAAAACAAACTGTATCATAAATTATAGCTACATTTTTTATTCTAGTTCTGATGAAGATTTAAAAATAAATTGAAACGTTAGCGAAGTTAAAATATTGTTTTAATTTTAATTTCTGACCAGTCCGAATCCCATTACTTCATATAATTTGAAGTATTTTTGAAGAATTACCTAAATCATTTTTTTTTCGGTTTTTATGTTCGGGCAAGTCTAGCGGAGGTCTCACTTCGCCACTAGTTTATAATTGTTTCTGTGTTATTTAACTTATTTAATTTATTAAACATATACGATACTCCTAATAAAATTTACATAATCTAAATAAACTGTTGTGCGATTTTGTACGATTGTTCCAAAGGCCTCTGTAATCCTGTCCATTGATTCCAGTGACGATGTTACCCTTAGGGTGACCAACTTTTTGAAAAACCAACCCGGGACAAAAGAAAAAGGAGAAAAAAGGAGTTTGTTTAATTTTTTTTTTTTACATATTAATGAAATTACATATCACTTCACTTAATAAGTCTCCGGTCTGACATATAATATGGCAACACTGTTGACAGACCCATATGATTTCTGGATAGTACCAACCTTCAAACGATACGTGTGAAAATTTCATGACATTCTGACAATTAGTTTAGAGGTAACAGTGGCTTTAGTGACTCCAGTTTTGTAATTTTCAAAAGAATGGATAAAAAAAATTTCGTGTGTTGATTAAACATTGTTTTTTGATGGGAAAAAAATACTGTTGAAGCCAAACAGTGGCTTGATAAGTGTTATAGAAACTCTGCAGCAGGCAAATCAACTATAACTGATTGATATGCTGAATTTAAACTCCGTCGTACAAACACCGATAATACTGAACGCCGTTGTCGCCCAAAATCGGCAATTGTTCCGGAAAATATAAAAAAAAGTCCACAAAATAGTTTTGAAAGACCGTAAAGTGAAGTTACGTGAGATAGCTGACATCTTAAAGATATCAGAAGGTAGTGTGTTTACAATTTTACACGAAAATTTGAGCATGCGTAAATTGCTTTCGAAATATGTGCCGCGTTCGCTTACACCGGACCAAAACCACGCGTAGACGATTCAGAGCGCTGTTTGGAGCTGTTCAAGCGAGATAAAAAGGATATCTTGCGTCGGTATGTGACAATCGGGCCGATTCTGTAAAAGGTTACTAGGTTAGTTGCTACTGAGTAACGTTGCTACGAAATAACTTTTATAGTAACTTTCTTATCAATCGCCAAACAATTGGTATTCTCCAAGCATAAACACAAGCAACGTTCTTATAACAAGTTATATTTAGTAACGTTGCTACAAAGAACCGTGAAGCTAGAAGCAGATTACGTTCTGCGCAGGCGAGGTATTCGTTTTTAATGGAGTTTGACAGCTATGTTGTGAGTTTCTGAGGTTAAACGAAAAATGTTTTATAAACAAAATCAGAAAAATAATTGCAAACAGATGGAAATTCTGTTGAATTTCCTGGAAAATAACCCGGTATGGTCGGTGATACGAGTGTTTAAAAAATAATTGACAGGAACGAGTGGTGGTGCTGTGGTGATGTGCTATGTGGCTACTGTTTTCTATGTGGTGGTGCAAGTTATAGTCCAAATTTAAATGAGTTGGGTGAAATACAGTTAAAGAAGTTCGGATAGCCATTGAACATGCGCGCACATAAAACATTGATCTGGGAAGGGTCCATTTCGAAAAAATATCTGTAATATAATACAAATGTATTGTTGTGTTTTTATGGAGAGGACTGGGTTTATATATTTATTTAATTTTGATTATAATTTAATTTTTAGTAATAAAAAAAGTGATTCTTATTTGCAATCGCTTAGTTTTTATTTAATAAGTATTTGATTTTTCAAATCCTTGGGGGAGGGGGTCTGAACTCGTCGACCACCCCCTTGTGTGCGCGGCTTCTATTGACAGTCGTAGTTAATACATTTAAAAAATATTGTACTGTTATACTATTATAAAACAAATGTAAATAAACAAAAAAAAAAAAAAATAGAAATTGAAATAAAGAACTCGAAGAATTTTGTGCTATACAGAAAATAAAATAAAAATCCTTCTATAATTATTGTTTCTATGTTGCCCTTCATTGTAAAATGCTTGAAATAATTCATTATTAAACAGAGAAATTGCGATTTTACATGATTTTAACAAGTTATTTTGAAGTTACTAAGTGTAGCAACTGCTTTCTGTTAGTTGTTATCCATAATAACTTTCTTAGCAACTAGTTACTAATTTCATAGCAACTTTTCTCTTACAGAATACGAATTTCGTGAAAGTTACTAAAATAGTTACTGACCTTGTATTTAGCAACTTTTATTGTAACTTTTTCGTAGTAACTTGCTTACAGAATTGGGCCGAATGGATGAAACATGGATCCACTACTACACACCTGAATCAAAAAGATCGTCAGCTGAGTGGACAGAAGTTGGTGAAAGTCGTCCAAAGCGATCACAAACTCAAAAGTCAGCTGGCAAGGTTATGGCATCCGTATTTTAGGACGCGCATGTATTTTGTTTATCGACCATCTTAAGAAAGGTAAAACTATCAATAGCGAATACTACATGGCATTATTGGATCGATTGAGTGTAGTAATCAAGAAAAAACGGCTTCACATGCAAAAGAAAACAGTGCTCTTTCACCAAGACAACGCCCCGTGTCACAAGTCGATGAAAACGATGGTTAAATTGAATGAATTACGCTTCGAATTGTTTCCTCACCCATCGTATTCTCCAAATCTGGCCCCCAGCGACTACTGACTTTTTGCAGACCTCAAAAAGATGCTCCATGGAAAGAAATTTGACTCAAATGAAGAAGTGATTGCCGAAACCGAGGGGTATTTGTAAGGCAAAGACAAATCGTTCTACAAATAAGGCATCGAAAATTTAGAGGAGCGTTGGAATGAATGTATCACTCTTGAAGGAGAGTATGTTGATGGATAAAGTCGAATTTCTAAAAAAAAAAATGTTTTTCTTAGACCGGAAACTTATTGAGCAAAGTGGTAATGTGGAATACAAATCAACACCAGTCAATAGGAGACAGACATTGTGCATAAGTGATAAGAATTTTAAAAATACGACTATGGAAATGCGCTATTACACTGACCATATTTAAATGGTCTGTTTAGAATGCGTCCGTTTGTGTTGTTTTAAATTTGATGAGAGTGGAAATACTTTATCACACTGATCACATTTAAATGGCCTTTCTCCAGAATGGAGGCGTTTGTGATAAAGAAGATGTGATGACCGTGAAAATGCTTTATCACACAGATCACATTTAAATGGCTTCTCTCCAGTATGTATGCGTTTGTGATAAAGGAGATGAGATGACTGTGAAAATGCTTTATCACACTGATCACATTTAAAATTCCTTTCTCCAGAATGTACATTTTTATGATAATGAAGTTGTGAAGACTGCGAAAATGCTTTATCACATTGATCACATTTAAATGGCCTCTCTCCAGAATGTATATGTTTGTGATAAAGAAGATGTGATGCTCGTGAAAATGCTTTATCACACTCTTCACATTTGTATGGTCTCTCTCCAGAATGTAGTCGTTTGTGTCTTCCAAGAGAAGATGTTACGGAAAATGTTTTATCACACTGATCACATTTAAATGGCCTCTCCCCAGTATGTATTCGTTTGTGTGCAGTGAGATATCCTGAATTTGTAAATGCTTTATCGCATTGACCACATTTAAATGGCCTATCCCCAGAATGCATACGTTTGTGATATAGGAGATTTGATGACTGTGTAAATGTTTTATCGCACTGATCACATTTGAATGCTTTTTCTCTAGACTGTACTCGTTTGTGTCTAATGAGATGTGATGATTTTGTTGTTGTGGGTTGTTTACACTTACTAATGGCTAATAAGTCACAACTCTCATTTAATTCACTGGAAGTTGTTCCACTAGCTGCAAACAAAATTGAATTGATTAAAGATACAAAAAAACTATTTTTGAAATAAAGTAAATATCTAATTCAAACTTTTCCTGCTTGTGACATACATATTTTGTGTTTTTCGATTCTCAAAAACCTTGAATGTACTTTTATCACGAATTTCCAAGCTTTAATAAAATTAATGTGAAATGTGAAGTTTCACACATTTCAGGGTTTCGTAGGTATATAATAAGTGCAGGCGGTATGCTGAGTGTGTAGGGCAAATTTTGCTTTGTAATCACGGCAAAATGAACATTGAAAAATGACAGTTTTAAAATAATTTATCGTCTGTTAATCTAAGAACTTTAAAAATAAATTTTATGTTAAAATATTTTTTTGCTAATTTTAATTCGAATACCTAATACAGTTATTTAGGTTTCTAAATATCCAGTATTTTTTTATATTGATTTTGAAAATTGCGCCTATGGCTTCCATTAGTTGTCATATTCTTCGCCCCTTTCGTTGATACCGTTCGTTCATCATTGCAACAACCGCATACAGGTCCTCACAAGGTAATGGAACGAAATGAAAAAACCCTGGTCATTGACAAAAATGGTACTTCAACTAGAGTCTCTATCGACCGTGTTATACCTGCATTTCCGGTTGAAGATTCTAAACCAAAAGAAGACAAAATTTAATTCTATTTTGTTTGTAGACTTTTTTTTTATATCGTTCCTTACATACTGTAAGTCACTGGGGGGATACTCTTGTAGTAGGCTTTGCACTTGTTATTATTTTTTTGAATTTTGTTAAATATGATGAGGCGGTTTAGAAAAGAGGCGGCGTAAAGTGAACTGTAAACTGTCAAAAAAATATATTGATTGCAATTTTTAAACTAAACATATAACTTAATATTTAATAAGTTATTTTATCATTTTTATTTAGTTTGGTTAAGTAATAAGCCAACAAGTGCAAACGGGTACAAAATATATACTACGGTATAATAACTCCATAGTGTTCAGATCATGTCGTCAGATGCGTCTTTCTCGTGATAGGAAACGCGAAAGAAAAACACTTCATATTTTCAATGGTAAAATAAGCATCAAACTAGCTCTACTAACCAGTGTTTGCGACAGCTGTATTCTCAAATTCAACTTCATATTCATTGGTGTCCACTGGTTCAGACTTGATATAAATCTCCTCTATATTAGTATTTCCGTGATAAAGGTCGTCTGCAACTTCATCTTTGATTCCTGAAATAAACAGATCGTAGAAAAATCGTCACCCCAATATTGGTTTGTTCTAAGTCCACTTTTAGTAATACGAGAAAATGAGATTTTAATGTTAGGATTGATAATGTTTAATGTTAACTTTAGAGTATGACTAATTTTTTTAACAAATCATTAATGTAAGGGACTTAATTAAGAAATTTTAATTTGGAGATAGAACAACTGATAAAGCAAAAAAAAATCTAAATATTAAAATAAAAACACGTTTTATTAATTTATATATCATATATAATTATTGTATATATAAATTTTTATAATGAAGAAAACCAAATATTCATATAATCTGTCTCAATTTGTAATACGAAACTAGATCTGGTTACTTTAGTGACTCTTGTGGTGTAAATAGACTTTTGTAGAATCATGTGAACTTGTAAATCTGGCTTTTAAAAGTAGGATTAAGTTTCATAATATTGAGGTTATTACTAAATTGATTAGTCAAAATTGTGATTGACATGTCAAATATTTTGAATGTATATATTAATATTTATTTCATCAAACTTTCGATTATTACTCGTATAATAGTAAAAAAATATTACGATTATCAATGAAATATCGTTATAAAATATAAAAAACAAAAATGCATATTATGTAATAATAATTTATCATTTTATTGTGCTGCCCTTAAAATCTAATTCTTGTTTTGCAAAATTTAATAACATATTTAAACAAAAATATTCATTTTTTGAATGTAAATCCCAAATTTTTCTCTGCAAATCTTTCCGAAACATGTAGTCTGTGGTTCTATCTGTTTTCTTATTATTACCTCTTCCCATGTTCGCCGGTCTTAAATTTTCTACACCTTCATTTAAAATTTTTCTTACTTCTCCTTCAAAAATCTAGAGAAATTGAAATGGGTAAATTATTTTATATTTCACAACAAAAAGGACACCAAGATTTACTGAAAAAATATCTGCCACAAGGTCTATAATTTCGCTTCTTTTTAATTTTGTTCCATTTTTTTCTAAAAGTTTTCCATAAGCGTTATATATGTGTTTTTTTGTAAATTTATCTAATTGTTGTCTCTTATGCATATTTTCTGATGTTATGTTCTTATTTTGGTTGTATAAAAATACTTTTCAATTAAAAAAATAAATTGACATATAATTTAATGTCAAATATGAATTGTCAAATGTTTTGAAAGGTGCCATTTCAGCAGTACCATCCTAAGATGATATTTTAAATAGACAACATAAAAATGAAATTTTCCTCTTAGTTTCGTATCACAAATTGAGACAGATAATAGTACATTTATTAATTTAATTAATTAATTAATTAGAAACTAGAACGAAAAATATATTCAGGAAAAGGACAAAACTATTTTTCTATAATAATCTTGATTCACCGACGAAATGTAGGGTAACGTTTTATTTTCTTTGTTAAATGAAGTATTAAAATTAATAGAAAAACATTTTTTTTAAATAAATTGAATGTTTCATTTTAATATACTGTAAATTGGAAAAATCTAAAGATTTTGAAATAATTTGATAATCAAAAAAGTGTTCCTCTTTCAACTGAGTAATTTTCAGATTTACTTTAAAATAGTGTAAACATGCTGAAATGACAAAAGCAATTGAACGTACCGTGCATGCGTTTGAATGAAAAGTTGGATACAAAATAAAGAGTGAGTAAAAAATGAGTTTTAAGACAAGACAGAATGACAATATTTTACCAAGAGTACAAAACCATATTAGAATAGTAATCATTTTTGGATATCTAACAAAATATATGGTTATGTAACTGTGTGTCAAACGATCATGCTTGCGAACGTCAAATTGCTTTGTGTTCACAAGAAAATCCGACACAGAGCGGATCAGGTCGAGAGCTTTCAAAAACTAGACATAAATGTTACTCGAAGTGATACCTTACAAGATCGGTTCGCTAATTTGGGCCTAGCTTTAGTTGAAAACTGTTAGTTACTTACCATTCTCCCATTCAGCCGTGTGATCAAATTCAGTCTTTACTTCATGTTCGTCAGTATCTTTATATTCTGTCTTAATATGAATTTCTTTTTTAATAATATCAGTGCATCTGGTATCATCGAAATGCAAGTCACAATCTTCCCTATTGTTCATTTCTCAAACAAAACCTTTCCAAAACTTGTTTCAAAATTCTAAATAAAGCAAATATCTTTTACTGCTACTTTTATTTTAGTTAGTATGTAGCAGTCCGTGTGGAATAGCGTTGCCAGATTCCCATTTTTAATTTCTACTGTTTTTCTATAAAAAATCCCGATGTAAAATACAAAAGATAAAATTTTGTATTATTTATGAATATCAGTGATCTTCTTCTTCTTCTTCTTTGGGCACTAGCAGTCAGGTTGACTACTAATAATCTTTCTTCTTCACTTACGGCAAAATATAAGTATAAATGGTGCATTTATTAACTTTTAACGCATTTTTCACATTGGTATTAAAATTAAATTGCAGAACTAATAAAAAAACTTTGTCATACACTACAATTTTTCTAATAAAATTCATCTAATATTCGGATGTTCTTCATGTGCATGACAACCATACAGACAACAAGGAGTATTTAATCTTTTTTTCTTAAATTTATCACTTTATTCGCTGTAAAAACGGAGTGAGAATGGACAGAAACAAAAAAACACATGTTGAACTATACGTAAACAATGACAGTATAAGTGCTCGCTTTATTGCCGCTAGAGGGAAACGCGTTAAGTTGTGTCACCAATAACGAGGCATACAATATTTTATAATTCAATTTTACATAGCATATACAATTTATAATATACATATATAATTTATATAATATATATATATATATATATATATATATATATATATATATATATATATATATATATATATATATATATTATTCATTACACATTAAGATTTTTTATACATGTCTGGTCATTTATTGGAGCATATTATTATTCGGATTAAACTTGAAACATGTACCTGACACGAAGCGCTTACTATAGTAAACACCCCGTATACTATAGTAATGCATAGTGATTATATGATTTGCATACATATAAATATACTTTCAAAGACAATTAAAGAAATAATATAAAAAACTTTTATATTATTTCTTCGAGCGTCAAATTAAATAGCCTTTCTCCAGAAGTATTCGTTTGCGTCTTTTGAGATTAGATGCTGGTGAGAATGCTTTATCACAACTGACCATATTTAAATGGTCGCTCCAGTACGCATTCGTTTGTGTCGTTTTAAATATGATGACGTTGGATATGCTTTATCACATTGATCACATTTAAATGGTTTCAAAGGCATACATTCAAATCAAATTTGAATGTATGCCTTTGTGATAACGGAGATTTGATGATTGTGAAAATGCTTTATCACACTGATCACATTTAAATGGTCTCTCTCCAGAATGTATACGTTTGTGTATAGTGAGAATTGTTTGTTGTGAAAATGCTTTACCACACTGATCACATTTAAATGGCCTCTCACCAGAATGTATGCGCTTGTGATAACGGAAATGTGATGACTGTGAAAATACTTTAGCACATTGATCACATTTAAATGGGCTCTCTCCAAAATGCGCATACATTTTGTGAGAAAGCAACAGTTTTGGCCGGAAATATGTTTTATCACACTGATCACATTTAAATGGCCTCTCTCCAGAATGTATATGTTTGTGATAAAGAAGTTGTGATGCTCGTGAAAATGCTTTATCACACTCTTCACATTTGTATGGTCTCTCTCCAGAATGTAGTCGTTTGTGTCTTCTAAGAGAAGATGTTCCGGAAAATGTTTTATTACACTGATCACATTTAAATGGCATCTTTCCAGAATGTATACGTTTGTGTTGATTGAGAGTTGATCCATGTGTAAATGCTTTATCACACTGATCACATTTAAATGGTTTCTCTCCAGAATGTATACGTTTGTGTTGATTGAGAGTTGATCCATGTGTAAATGCTTTATCACACTGATCACATTTAAATGGTTTCTCTCCAGAATGTATACGTTTGTGTTCAAAGAGAGCTGATCCCTGTGTAAATGCTTTATCACACTGATCACATTTAAATGGCCTCTCTCCAGAATGTATGCGTTTGTGAGAAAGCAACTGGTCTGGCCGGAAAAATGCTTTATCACACTGATTACATTTAAATGGTCTTTCTCCAGAATGTCTACGTTTGCGTCTAATGAGATTTAATGATGTTGTGGGTTGTTTACACTTGTTAATAACCAACGGTTCCCAGCTCTCATCTGATTCACTGGAAGATGTTCCACTAGCTGCAAAAAAACTTTCATTTATTAAGGAGATAACAATTCTGTTACTGAAATAAAGTTAATTTCTAATATAAACTTTTCTTGCATGTGGTTATACTGTTTATCTAAGCAAGCAAAAACCCCAGAAAATATGTGAACTTTTAGGCGGATTTCGGTTCGACTAATAAGTGACCGTTGCTAACCAATATATTCTTTTTCGGTTGTACTGGACATATCGCAACCATTCCTTTAGAGGATCGGAGAACAGTTAATGCTGAATGGTAATCAAATATTTGTTTGCCAAAAGTCATAGACAAAATCAGGAAAAACAACCAAAAACGTCGTTCTTCATCATGACAATTCAAGCTTCCACACAGCACGTCAAACAATTGATTATTTGAAGGAGAAAAACATCGGATTAATGTCTCATTGCCCGTATTCACATGATTTATCCCCTAATGACTTTTTTTTTTGTTCCCCAATGTCAAACAAAAAATGCATGAGCAGTGATTTTCATCACCTCAAGAACTGTTGGAAAACCTTCGAAAACCATTTCTTTGAGATACCAACTTCAGAATGGAAATTTTTTTTCGAGAATTAGTTTGAACCCATGCAAAGATGTATAAATCTTAAAGGCAAATATTTTGAAAAGCAATAAAACAGTTTGTTCAAAAAAAAAAAAAAAAATACAATAAAACTTAAAAGGTAGCCCTCGTATAAGAACATAGAGAAAAAGCGACCGCGCGATTTCGTAGTCATGTTGCTGGCTGATAATGCGTGTTAATACTGCTGTATATACAGCCGATGAAGTGGCGGGTGTGACATGAAGCTTTAGTTAACGCGGCTTTTGGTTAGACGGTCTATAGTTTGTATTTTAAATTTATTTTATGTATAATCTTCTACGTTTATAAAGCTTAGAAATTGGTACGGAGCTAGGCATTGACCACAAAACTGTTTTGAACTGTTTTGTTATTTACGGAAAGCTGACTACAAAAAGAAGCTCGATACATGGGTTCCTCATGAGTTGAGCACGAAAAACATGATAGACCGAATTATCATCTGCGATGCGCTGCTGAAACGCAATGAAATCGAGCCATTTCTGAAACGTGTCACAACTGCTGCTGAAAAATGGATCACGTACGACAATCGGAAGCGTAAGAGATCGTGGACAAGGGATGGTGAGCCGTCACAAACGTTCGCGAAGAATTGACGCCGAACAAGGTGATGCTGTGTGTGTGGTGGGACTGGAAGGTAATCGTCTACCATGAGCTACTTCCAGTTGACCAGACGATTGATTCTCAACTCTACTATGGACAACTAGAGAGATTACGCCAAGCAATTGAAGGAGAACGGCCCGAACTGAATAATAGGAAAGGTGTTGTCTTTCATCATGACAACGCAAGACCACACACTTCTTTGATGACCCGTCAAAAATTGCAAGAGCTTAGTTGGGAAATTTTGTTGCATCCACCGTATAGTCCAGAAATAGCACCCTCTGACTATCACCTATTCCGATCTCTGCAGAATTTTCTCAATAGAATTAAGCTGGTTTCAAAAGAAGCCTGTAAAAACCACTTGATTCAGTTTTTCAACCAGAAACCACAGATGTTCTTCACCGATGGCATCATGGCTCTACCCGAAAAATGGCGAAACGTTGTCGATAATAATGGAGCATATTTGGTTTAAATAAATTCATTTTCACACTATAACCCAGTTGAAATTTACTAAAAAATCGCGACGAACTTTTTACCAGACCTGGTATTTATTAAATCGGTGCAGCCATTCTTTAGTTTTGAAGGAACATACAAGATATACACAAACGGACTAATTTTAATAACAGTACAGATATTATTACAGCTAGGAAACTATTATCAATTCTACTCTTGTGAATGTATCAAATTCTGTGCTATGGGTATTATGTGTTAAATTTTTTACTTACTTTTATCTTCATCTCCACTCTCTATATAGTCACTGTCATTTCCATATTCAGACTTGTCACTCCCCTCATATTCACCGCAATCTACAGCGTCAGACTTGATGTTGACCTTTTCTGTCATAATATTAGTGTTATAGTTATACTGGGACATTTCGTCAATAGTTAACATGTAATATGTCTCCGGAATATCACGGATCTCTGAAATATAAACACTAATAATTACTATTATCGACCTACTTGAAGTGATGGACACAATCATCGCCATTTGCGAACGACATGAAGCTTAGATATTGAAACGGTCCGTCCCTGGTATTTTATGAAAATAATCAAATGTTGTATACAAAATATAGCTAAACCTTTAGCGTATTTAATAAATGAATCATTTTCGCAAGGAATTTTTCCAAACGCATTAAAAGTTGCCAAAGTTGTTCCGATATTTAAAAAAGGTAATAAGGAAAATGTCGAAAATTATTGACCAATATCCCTTTTGCCTTCAGTTTCTAAAATATTTGAGAAAGTTATGGCAAATAGGATAGTAGAATTTGTGGAGAAAAATGTAAGAATAATATCGGAACAGCATGGTTTTAAAAGGGGACATTCTACAACTACAGAACTATTAAAAATTTTAGACTATGTTTATAAAAATTTAGACAAAGATCGTCATGTTCTTGCAGTATTTTTAGATTTATCGAAGGCATTTGACCGCGTAAATCACAAAATCCTGTTAGAAAAAGTAGGAAAAATTGGACTTAAAGAGAGAGCTCATGATTGGTCCTTTTTGTATCTAAATAGTAGGCAGCAATATGTATAAATTGGAGATTCAAAGTCAAGTCATTTATTTGTAACACAAGGAATTCCGCAAGGAAATGTGTTAGGGCCACTTCTTTATATTTTATATGATATTGCCGTTGTGGGAGGTGCTCTGAGTTCGGAACTTGTGGCCTTTGCGGATGACACCACAGTAATGACTTCTGATTCAGATTGTAATACCCTTGTATCGAAAGTAAATGTCGACATAAAGTTACTGAATAATTGGCTAACTTCAAATGAACTAATATTAAATGAAGAAAAATGTAGTTTCATGAAATTTGTAAAAAGAATACCTACATATGGGGCTAGCCAATTAATAAAAAATAAAAAATCTCAATGGTTCAATTATTAGGAATTTATTTGGATAAACAGCTTACATAGGATACTCAAAAAGATAGTCTATGTAAAAGAATGTCCCAAGAATATTGGAAAATAAAATTACTAGCAAAATCATGCAGTCAAGTAGTAGTGCGGACATATTATTTTGCTAACATATACTCAGTGCTATCATATGGCTTACTATGCTGGGGCACTAGTTCCGAACTCATTAGATTATTTAGACTGCAAAAACGCATTCTTCGTAATATGGTTGGGATGCAGTAATAGAGCATCATGTGTTCCAGTTTTTAAAAATTTACATCTCTTGACTTTACCATGTATGTATATCTATCAAGCTTGCATGTATGTAAGACAAAACTTGTCAGATTTTGAAAGACGACTAGAAGTACATACATATAATACAAGAAATAAAAATATTTTGGAAATACCTTTAGTCAGATAAGCCAAAACGGCTAACAATCCAACTATATTATCGAGAAGAATGTATAATGAACTGCTACAATACATAAAAGATTGTAAAACTAATCAAATTTAAAAAAAAAACGTTGGCAGTTTTTTTAGTAGATATGTATACATATATATATATATATATATACTGTTGGTAAATTGCTGGCACCAAAAGTTAGAGCAACGCCAGTATTAATAATGTACTTCACATTTGTATTTCGCACTCCTCCTATACGAAGTACTTTACCAGCATTTTAAAAGCACTCCTTATTTTTGTTAATGCCCTAACGGCTGGGGTTCGAGGGTTAGTCAGTACGTGTTTGTGGACAGTTTGTCAAGAAGTGTATTTGAATAGTTATTGTTTTGTGAGCATTATACAGTTTTTTATTGCGATTTGTGTGTGTTTTGTTAGATTTAAGGACGTAGTTTACATTAACTGTTTCATGTTAAATTGTTTAATTTTTAGTTTAGTTCAATCATAGTTTTTTTCATGTAATAAAATTTTCAATTATTAATAAATCTGTTACAAGATTATAAATATGTCATTTAAAAAATATAATTTGTCATATTTAATTTTGAATAGTGACATTTTAAATATTTTGTAAATATAATACTAACCTAAAATAATACAAACATAATCCAAAACTGTAAAGCCTTTTTTACAATATAACCAAGTTTCTAAAAGTCAATAATACACTATAAAAATCACCAAAATAACCAGATCTATAGGCCGTTCAAAGGTGAGTATGCAGTACAAGACATATAGAGTAGTTCTTTTTCATACTCTCTAATGGGTTTACACTGACGCTATCCTTTTCTTGCTTGTCGACGTTGCCAGCTCTAAAACGCGCTGATCTGTGAAAACGCAGTATTCTAGAAATGATCATTTGTTTTTGTTGAGTGTTATTTTGAGTTTTATAAGAGTTGATTTTTGTAAATCATACGAGTTTTTCATATTATCATAATTGACACATTTGATACTTTTACAACATTTGGCAACACCGGTCCCATTTGCAATAAGAGCTATACTGCATTCACCTTTGAACGGACTATAGTTTGTTCGATATTCGACTATAGTTTGTTCAATACAAGACGAATATTGGCGAAAATCATTAGTCACCCCTTATCTTTAGGATGTAATTTGTTTGGCCGAAATGGCAGAAAACCATTTTCTTAAAATTCTTCATTAAATTAATAAATTAAATAAACTAATTCCTGTTATTCCTGAAATTATATTTATTTAATATTTATAAATAAATCAATAAATTATAACTGTTAATACAATTTACAATTGGCCAGTTTCACCATCGTTGAATAAATTTATTCAACGAATAAAGTTGACAATATCGTATCATTCTATTGACAGCAATGTTAATTTCTTTATTAATAGTTTAAAATCGATGCGATATTGTCAACTTTATTTCTTCAATAAATTTATTCAACGTGAAAATGGCCAAATGAGTATTTATTTTGCACCTAACCATTAATTTATTTTAATACTGGGTAAGTACACATATGTTACATTTGAAATACTAGAGAGTGGCTATAATATAAGCACTGGTCCGTCAGAAATAATCTTGCAAATAATACGATTATTTTGCACTTTACCGTTGCTGGGCCGGCCCATTACAAACAATTAGGCGGAACTAACCGGAATTTAAATTTTTGTAAGTTGTCATTAGCTATTTTTTTAATATTGAAGTTGACTTTTCCTGAACAAAATGATCAAAAGCTTCAATCAATCGGTAAATGTAACTAGAATTGAAAATCTAATTCCGCCTAAACCAAAGGAACAGACTTTATAAAAATATTTATATTTATATATATATATATATATATATAATATGTGAATTGTCTGATTTTTAATCTTTAAACTTTTATGTATCTGTGATTTTAGTTTGTGTTTCATTCAATATGCTTATTAAATAATAAACTAAATAAATTACTAATTTCAAAAATATATATTTATTTTCAGTGTTTATTTTTTAGTGTTTTTTACATTTCCTATAGTGCTATTTAGTGTTTTTTGAAACTACATATAGCGCTTTTCTCTTTTCATGAGTTGGCAACAGTGTTTGCCACTACACATATGTGAGTTCTTTCAAAGGCATTTCTCGTAACACTTATACAAATTTCAGGCTATATTTCAATTACTTCTGTTTTAATATTGATCATTAATTGTTCAATGGATGTTAGCTTGTTGGCATAGACACATCCCACACATTAAATATAGATTAGAAGAACTAACTAAAGTATGGGCTATTGGACTCCTGTATATATATTCAGTAAAAGGAAACTGGGAATAGCAGTATTAGAAGCTCACAACCAACACAATGATATTAAATTATTGACAGACCTGCATCTTGTTCAGCATCATATTCACAGTCATCTCCACATTCAGGCTTGATGTCGAGCTCTTCATTGATGATAATGTTAGTGTTGTAGTTGTACTGGGACATGTCGTCAGTGGATGATATGATATGTGTCTTTTTTGTATCGCGATTCTCTGAAATATAAATACTCAGTTACTAATATTACCATGCATCTGCTTTGTGTGTAATGTAAATATTTTCTTCAGTAACAAAGAAATTAAACTTATTATAAAGTGAATTATTATGATATAATAATTTATCAAAAATAATTAATTATTTTGTTATGGCCACATACGCAGATATTCGCACATAATTCAGTTCCTGGAATAAAATTTTATACATAATGGAATCATAATAGTCCATTTTACGGTCAATCAATAATGATCACCCGGTAGATTAAATACCCGTTGCCTCGGCCAACATTCATCTCTCTCTTTCTCTTTCTCCGTCTTTCTGTACCATGGCTATCAACACACTGTCTTAGCCCTGTGAACAGTGGCCCATCTCAAACGCTCTGCGAGAGTGTTTTTTAGTTGTTTATAAAAATTATAAAGTTCTAAGGCATAAAAAGTAAACTTCAGTATGTGGGAAGAATTTCTGAATACGTTATTGCAAACTAGACTTTCGTAGGATAAATACGTAACATAGTTCTAAGCATTTATGTTTTTGTGGAATGATTTCAATACATTTGAAACATTTTGCTTTATTTCAATAATAAAAAAATTAAAAAATATGGACGCTAAGAGTGTTAAATACATGCCTACTTTACCATAAACGATCCCATGAACACGCTGGTGTTATTAAAAGAATAAAATGCAAAGTATTTGTAATCCAACTCAGGAGTTTCATATAGAAAACGCTTTAAACATTCATTTAATACATAAGCATCAACAAAGCTAGCTCTACTGACCAGTGTTTGTGACAGCTGCACTCTCGAGTGTATTTTCTTCACATTCACTGGTGTCCACGGGTTCAGACTTGACGGCAATCTTTCCCGTGTACGTGTGATCCTGATATACACCTGTATCTCCAGCTGCGACATCTGAAATAAACAAATCACAGTCAAATATAATCAAATTACTCACTTAATATATATTCAAATTTCATTTAAAATGTTTACTAATCCTTGTTAACGTTTGCCTGAAAAAACTGTGATATTAAAATATGAATGGCATATGTAATAAAAATGACAGTTGTAAGTGTGCTCATACTGACCATCCTCCATTTCAGTCGTGTGTTTTATTTCATCCATCACTACATAGTCATCAGTCGCTTCATATTCTGGCTTAATATCAATCTCTGCTTCAATATCACTCTCTCTGGAATCATCGGAATGGATATCACCACCTGTCTCATCATTCATATTCACTCCTGGAACAATATTCTGTTATATAAAAGAACTAGAACTGATCACAATAACAAGGATAAGTAAATTTGTGTTTTCAGTCAGTATTTTATATCTTAAAATGAGATTGACAAAATTTATGTTCCTCCGATCAACATATATGTACCATATTACGAGGGTAGGTTAATAAGTCCTAACAAAATCTTAGAGATGGCGCTAGTAGTATCAAAACAAGTATGTTTCTGTAAAATCAATACACTGCTGTCAAATTTTCAGCCATATCCATCGCGTGATTTCATTTTTACAATCAATTGAAGCAAACAAGTTTTGAGATTTCGAACAGTGGAAAAAAACTAGTTTCGCGTAGTGCTTAAACACTTTCATTTGAAAGACAAAACACCTAAACAAATCAAAGGCGAGTTGGATGAAGTTCATAGCATATCTGCACCAGCGTTTAAAACTGTTTACTATTGGGTAAATAAGTTTAAACGTGGTTGTACATCCACAAGTGATGAACATCGTTGGGGATGTCCAGTTAAGACTACGCCAGAAATGTTTGACAAAATCCACTACATGGTCTTGAGTGATCGACGAGTCAAAGTGCGGGAACTTGTTGAGGCAACAGGCATATCACATAGCTCAATGGTTTCAATTTTATACGAAAAAATGGGTATGACAATAAGATATGAAGATATGATATCGGTAGATGAATGCATCGTTTGTTCACAGTGGAGAATAAACGCAATCGTGTGGTCGTTTCAATGGCTGGTTTGGCGCTTTTTCGTCGCAATCCTAACGAGTTTCTGTGTCGATACATAACCGTTGATAAAACATGAGTCCACCACTAACACTCCAGAGACAAAGTAACAGTCGAAACAGTGAGTTTCTGGAGGCGATTCGGCTCCAAAGACGGTGAAATCGGCTGGAAAGGTGATGGGCACAGTTTTTTGGGATGCACAAGGAATCATCCACATTGACTACTTGGAAAAAGAACGCACAGGAGAGTATTATACATTGTTATTGGATCGGTTGGGCGAAGAAGTAATGAAAAAACGCCCACATTTGGCCAAGAAGAAATTGCTCATCCATCAACACAATGCACGGGTGCACACTTGTGCAGTTTCGATGGCGAAAATGTGTGCTTGTCTGAACAACACATAATTTTTCTTATACTGTGATACAAGCTAAGTAGTACAATACCTGTGTAATGATTATTTTCTTCCCTTTCTGTTTTCACCCTGTAACTATTATGGTAGAAGTCTTCCCATGCTTCATTTGCCACACAGTGATTCTCATCACGTGCTGGTAATATATCTGTCCTGCTGTACTCATCGTCAGACTGCTCACAATTCTCCAACAACTCCTTTCGTTCTTCTTTGATATGTGTCAGAGAAATACTCAACACTCCACTTGTTTCAGAGACAGAACTCAGTTGCGATGTGTAGTTTATATATATTTGATTGTTTCGCAAACACTGTTTACGATATTCATAAATTTCATCTACTTTACTGCGACATTTTGGACATATAGCTCCCTGCTTGCGCAACACTGCAGAGATCTGAAAATAAACAATATCATTGTATGGGGAATTGCCTGGTCTGAACTAGAAATGTAGAGTTGCTAACTTATGGATAGATAGGCATAGATAGGCAAAATCGTTACATTTGTACTGTTAATTGACAAGTTCATAATTCTTAAATATAAAATAAAAAAAATAAAATTACTGCTGCAATATAAACCAAATAAAATTAATTAAACTAAACATGGTTTCATATCAACCCTCTTTTTAATTTTCAACGTTTTCATCCACGATATTGCTGTTCATGAATCACACAAGACCAGTGTTGTAATGTATCTAGGTATTTGTATCTAGATACAGTAACTAGATACTGTGCAAGTATCTAGTTACTGTATCTAGGTACATTTTAAAATATGTATCTTTTATCTGTATCTAGATATTTAAATCAGTATCTAAGTATCTGTATTTCAGGTACTTTTTTCAGATACTTTCCTATTTTGTCTTTTTCAAGGTCTTTTTACAAAATATGTCCTTACGATTTTTCAAACCTGTGATCAAAATAAAACAATTTATGGAGGGATTTTTTTTTATTGTTGTTTATAAAAAAAAACTACAGTATGTTGTATATTTGTAACATTATGAAAGTTAACTCAAATATTAACAGGAGTTTAATTTAAATGAAATTTATGGAAGGTTTTTATCTTTGTTAGACAAAGATGTACACCACATGTTTCGCATTTGAAATGCGTATAACCCTTGCAGCATGGCAATTTACTTTGCAAAATTATCTTTGCAAACTATAATAATAATAATAATAAAAACACGTTTAGTAACTATATTTAAAGGCTGTTTGGGTAACCGTTGTTAATAAAATTATTTCATTTAAAAAAAAAAAAAATAATAGCTAACTATGATCATTAAAATTTTATAGATAAAAATAAATTAAATAAATAAATTATAAGTTTGAGAATTATGATAAAATACAAGTTCTATATGTAATTAATTAAATTTTGGAAAACATTCTTTTATTTTTTATTTTTTTTATATTTTTTATTTAAAAAAAAAGTTAAAAAAATTAAATTGTATCCAATATTTAATTAATTATATATAGAACTTGTATTTTATCATAATTCTCAAACTTATAATTTATTTATTGATTTAATTTATTTTTATCTATAAAATTTTAATAAAGTGTAATTGTATTTCAGCTCTGAATAAATTTAAAAAAATAATAAATAAAAAAAAATTAATTAATTTTATTAACAACGTTAAGTAAAACAACCATTAAGTAATTATCTAATCTAAAAATAAGAATTAATTTTATAAATGTGAATTAATTAAAGAAAAATATAATAAATAAAATTATTGTTTTATTTTTGTCATCCTAAATACTCATTTAATAATCAGTAATTTATTAGCGAACAAAAAATGTTCGACATATCCGCTGAAATTGGAATAAAAAAGTGATTTTTTAAAGATTACATAGGTATATGGTTAGTTAATATTTCTGACACACAGCTTCAAAGGCTATTTGTGTTTATTTTAAGAGTAATAATAATGCATAACTTATTTTTTATTGTGAACAAATATATTCCTTGCTCTAGTTATTTCTTTTTTTTGTGGTGTTTTCATTTTTCGAAAGTATCTTAAAAGTATCTTGAAGTATCTAGATACATTGTAAAAAAAAATGTATCTGTATCTAGATACTTTTTAAAATTTGTATCTGTATCTGCATCTAGATACATTTTTCCTCAAGTATCTGTATCTGTATCTAGATATATTTTCAAATGTATCTATTACAACACTGCACAAGACCTCAGTTCTTTCTTTAACTTTTTACTTCAAACCCACACAACCCTCTATTGTTACTAAGTTATATACTGGGGTACGTTCCAAAATATAAGTCTTGGAGTTCAAGTCTACTCAAAGATAATGTGGTCATGTGATCAAGTTTTGGAACAAGATACTAAGGTTAGGAGTGCTTATTTGAAAATTCCAGCTAAAATACTGTCAACACGACATATTATTTTAAATAATTATTAATATCTTTAAATAGTGATGGATAAAAAGAAGATGGAAGTATGCATTATTGCTGCTGATTTGAGTCAACAACTGTTCAACAACGTATTTCTCTTAACGCCCATTTTAATAAATATTTACAAATTATTGCATAATAAATATCTATTTATAATTAAGTAAAAGCTTTCATTTTTATTTCAGAATCATGAATTTCTGTTTATTTTTTTCCATAATTCCTGTTTATTCTGTTAATTTCGATATGTCAAAACTTACATTACATGCTTACGCATTCTACGCATGGGAATAAATATTACACACCTTGCAAGCAGAGTTAAAAGAGTAAACTCTAGGGTTAACTCAAACCGGAAACTCGAATGTTTTGGAATGATCTTACTAAACTTATAGATAAGTTTAGAGTAAACGCCATAAGTTTTGGAACATACCCCTGCATTCATTAAATTTTTACACGGCTCTCGATTCATAACTAAGACGTTACTGAACAGTTTTACTTTGATTAAATTATATGCAAAATTCAATTCAAAACTTAATTGACCAACTAGTAATGGAGTGAATCATTGGGTACTGTTAACCTGTGTAATGGAAGCAGCATGAAATTTGAATTAGATGACTTTTGAAAATCCCGTTCGTAATTCTTGTTGGTTTCAAATAAATGGTAAAAGTTTAGAGTAAGATACCAAATACTTTTTGACACACAGTACTTTATATTGGGAATTCAAGCCTTTCAGCTCTATTTATTCTATCACATCACTAACATTACCTAACCTAGTTATTTCGTTTTTTTGATGCACAGTACTTATATTGGTTTTTCAAGCTTTTTATAACTCTATATTGAACTTTATTCTGCTACCCCATACTGAATTTGAACCAAATATAACATTATTAATGAAATTAAATAAGTTCTTACCATTTCCGGAAATAATTGTACCAGCCTGGAAAAATAGTTTAAATTTTCACAACTGTTGAAAAGTCGTTGTAAATGATTGGCGTTCTTGAGACATATACAACAAATATCTATTAAAAAATACATTATAGCTGCAGATTCCTTGAAATATTTTAATATACAAATTCTGCTTTTTACAATTTACATATATTGTTTCTACCAGTCCGTGCTAATTATAGTATGTACCATAGTGCGTCAATGGTGAGTTTGCAGTAGAGGCCATATGGAGTAGTTCTTTTTCATACTCTCTAATGGGTTTACACAATGACGCTATGCTTTTCTTGCTTGTCGACGTTGCCAGCTTTAAAACGCGCTGATCTGTGAAGACGCAGTATTCTACAAATGGCCATTTGTTTTTGTTGAGTGTTATTTTGAGTATTATAAGAGTTGAATTTTATAAATCATACGAGTTTTTCATATTATTATAATTGACACATTTGACACTTTTACAACATTTGGCAACACCGCTCCCATTTGCCATAAGAGCTATACTGCAAACTCACCTTTGAACGCACTATTCGCGAATGAAAATAACAGTGAGACGTCTGATGGTGACTGGCTAAATTAAACAGAAGCGTATATTTGGATAATATTTGTAGCGTGTTGTGCTGCAATTTATGTGAATTAAGAACTATTTTAAAATATAGTGACTTAAATATAGTGCTTTTTTGCCGAAATATTGTTTGAACAGATAAATATTAAGAAAAAACTTCTGACATATACGCTTCTCGCCCGCCATCAGCTGTTATACACAGCGCCGCCAACGTTAGTTTCAGTCGCGAATAATGTGTTAACGTCATTAACGTCATATAAATAGACACAGCATCTATGCCTTAGCATTTTTTGTTATGAAGCCAAGACCCTGTTTAGGATAGATTATAGATTTATTTTATTCGTCTATTGCTAAGAAAAACGCTGGCGCTGTATTATGTTTATGATTGTATTGTTGTGTTATATTTTCTATTTTACTATTTTACCTTTTCATCATCTTTCAACTTTTAATAATATTGCCGTAAATTGCATTTTAAGAGTTGCGAACTGTATTTCAACTACGTAGTATTTTAAATACTAAAAAGTAATGTTTAATTAAAATGTTACATATAGTTTTTGCCTTAATAAAAGTATTTGTATTCAGTACTTCGAATACATCAGAAAAGTATTTTACCCAGCATTAATTATAAATATTCATCTTTATAATTTGTCAGATAAATTTCAATTTATCATGGAATAAATGATGTAATATATGCCCGTTTTAAATTTAGATAGTGTCTGAGGCATTGCTATACAATATGATCGAGAAAAAAAGGTGACTAGATAGACATGGAATTCATTTACTTTTATATTAACAGAATTGTCCACTTAACATTTTAAATTCGGGGCCTACTAAACTTTTTTTTCGATCATATTGTATTTTAAACGTATGTAATTTAAAAACCTATAAATTAACTTAAATATATACTAATAAATTCAGGTTAATTTAATATTATTTATAAAATTTATTTTATTAAAATTTGTAGTTTACAGTATTAAAAAAATATATTTTTACTTTTGTAGGATCCCGCCAAAATCAAAAAACCCGCTCGCGACGTGAACGACGACCCGTGAAGCTAGGTTCACAGAACAAAAACCAGCGACAGCGACACGCTTTCCGAGCGACGTGAGTTTTGTGCGCGTTCACAGAATAAGCAATGTTGACATAAGCCCGCTCAGTTCAAAACTCTGTCAAAACAGTAAACACAGTATCCTGTGACAATAAATAAATAATTGTGGACAGGCGAATGTTACAGCTTATTATTTATTATTGGGTGTGAAGAAGAAGGAAATGTATAAAACGAAGGCCAAGAAAGTAAGATACATATATGAGATGTTTTTTTAATATTAAAATGGCTAAAAGAGCATACTTTAATATAAATGTTCGATTTACGATATTTACATGTACATATAAAAGTTAACACGGTAAAAAACACTCCAACATAAACAATAACAGCTCATCGACAGATTCAAAACATTAGGCGGTTGAGTGAGAAGAGATCTGTTTTAGAAAAAGACAGAGCATACTGTCGCTGAAAGTTAAACAATTTTAACTTCTTGCGACTCGTATCTCAATTTCTGCGACAGCAAGGTCAAACGTTCTGATTGGTTCTATTCATATTTAGCGCGTGTCGCAGCCACCGATAATTGTTCTGTGAAGCCGGCTTGAGACATGACTGTTATATTTACGGTAAAATATAGGTAGGTGGAGACATCTAGTGTGGAACGAGGGAAGTTAGACGAACAGAGTGTGAGACGGACATTACAGTAAGACGGACATGAGGTTGTGAGCTAGACGTGGCAGTTGAGAGACGAAGATAGTGAGACGGACATGACAGTAAGACGGATATGAAGTTGTTTAATATTAACTTAATGAATTGTATTTATGATAAGTTTTAATAAAGCCCACAGCAGCTATCCTTACAGTCTTCAGAAGTGGGATCGTTAAGTGATTAAAGGATTATTACAAATAATCACGGATTATAAAAGGTGTTGACGGATTAAAAAGGATGATAAGTGATTAAAACAGATGTTAACGGATTATAAAAGATTATACGTGATTAAAACGGTTAATAACGGATTCTTGACGGATATTAATGGATAATCTGTTCGCTAATACAGATTGGACGTAAATAAAGAATTGTGGCTGACATTTTAAAAGTAGTGTTGTGTCACCAGTGGCGTCTCGTGCACTCTTTTTTGTTTATGTGTGACATTAGTGTTTGCTGACATTATTGAACAGACTCTAATCACTTTGTTGCTAGTGATCCGGTATTGTATTTTGAACAGAACTATTTCCACAGTTAAAAATGTCGACTGGCAGCGCTACAAACGTTAAAATTGTGCAAGATTTCAGTGATAGTGAAACGGAAAACGTTATTAATGCAACAATGGACAATGTGATCGGTTCTACGTTAATCACTCCGGTACAAAACGTTCTTCCTGCCGCGTTATTGCCTATGACGATGGAAAACGACGCTGCCGCGATGATTAACGCGTCAAATACATGTGTAACGACTCCTTCCGCGAACAGTGCGACGCCGAATTCTGTCGTTAGTGATTTAGAAGCCCAAAGACAGTTGATAAGTTGGGAACGCGAATTATTAGCTCGCGAAAAACAGTTGCTTGACCGCGAAAGACGTGTACTAGAACGATCGGACAGCCGAACCGTGAATTTACGGCCTAAAGACATTGTTGATGTAGTTCCTGTGTTCGACCCGTCGAAATCTACATCCTTAACTGCACCACAGTGGATTCGAAGAGTTGATGCAATCGCAACGGCCTATAGATGGGACAATTTCACAACGGTGTTACATGCAGCAACTAAGTTAAGAGGTGCCGCACGCGTATGGTACGATAGCTCGATTGAACACCTCACCGATTGGAACCAATTTTGCAGCGCGATCGTGGACAGTTTTCCGTCATCTAAAAATGAAGCTGACGTACATTTTGAGCTAGTTAATCGAAAAAAACAGAAGAGTGAATCGATTGAAGAATATTTTTATGATGTAGTCGCTATTGCAAAAAGGGCAGATTTAAGTGACGCTGCAGTAGTAAAATATGTTATAAACGGCTTGAACGACACGGTGCTTTGCGATACTTTGAGGCTGATAGCACCTGACAACCCGAAAGAGCTTCTTAGGAGACTCAAGCAGCACGAACAGTCAACGATGATCGACCATAATAAGAACGAACGCTGGACGCCGAAGACAGAATCCAAATCCAAACATACCCCGACGAAAACGCCGACATCTGCAGAACAAAACAATTGTTTCAATTGCGGCCGAAGAGGGCATATGTCGAGAGCATGTCCCGATAGGAACAGAGGACCGCGATGTTTTAAGTGCCAAAAATACGGCCATAAATCTGATGAGTGCCCAGATAATCGACGAAATAGTAGACCAAACGACCGTATCGAAGAACGCAACCCCGAAAGGCGAAATATTAACCTCGCATATGAAGACGAGTCACCATACCAACGTTTCGTGAATGTTAAGGGCGAGAAGCTAATGACACTTTTCGATACAGGTTCATGTGTGAATCTGATCAGAAAGAGCCAGGCCTACAGATTTTACCTTCCAACGCGACAGAAGCAGCGAGTTCTGACAGGACTAGGTGGTAAAGAAGTGCGATGCACGCAAGAAGCAACGCTCGACATCGAAATAGAAGGACGAGGCTACACAATTAACACAGTTATTGTACCTGACGATGCAATCAAGGTTGACCTAGTATTAGGACGGCAGTTCCTAAGTGACGAAATGAGGTGGACAATAAAATTTGAAGAGTCCAAAGACGAGACGACGACAGACGTATTATCGATGATGAACGTAGATGTTGAAAAGATCCTTGATTTAGACATTGATGATAACCTACCCTATAGTGTGACGAAGCAAATTGAAGAAATGATTGAAAGTTGTGTTCCAGCCAACCCATATCCAGAAAGTAAAGCGAACGTCAAAATGATAGATGAAGCCAACGAGGATGAAACTGACCTAGCCTCAGCACAAGCTATGGATCCTGAAATAAAATCATTACGACAAAAAGTGGACGACGGCAACGAAGATGAAAGCACTTATGCTCTAATCAACAACGTGCTTATGATGAGAGTAAATGGCAAATTTTTATACATGGTACCAAGAAATTTGAGAAGACAAATTGTATCAAAGACTCATGAATCGATAGCACACCTGGGAGTTGATAAAACATTGGCAGAATTACGAGACAGATTTTATTTCCCTAAAATGAAAAAGTTTGTTGCCAAATATATACAAAACTGTGTAGACTGCATTAAGTATAACCAAAAAGCGAGGAAGAATGAAGGCTTCCTTCACTCTTTAGAAAAAGGCACAACGCCTTGGCACACACTCCATGTGGATCATCTAGGCCCACTAACAAAGACGTTACGAGGCAATAAACACGTATTTGAATTGATTGATGGTTTTTCAAAATTCATATTTTTGTGGCCAACTCGAACAACCGGAGCAAATGAAGTCGTGAAGATATTGGATGAGATGTTTACCATTTTTGGTGCACCTAAGCGCATCATAGCAGATAGAGGAACGGCTTTCTCAGGAAACGAATTCCGAGAATTTTGTGAAAAATGGGATGTTCAACTAACTCATGTTGCAGTACAGACTCCTAGAGGTAACGGACAAATCGAGCGGTATAATAGAACATTAATGCCCGCATTGTTGAAGAGCTGTACAGATATAGAGAGATGGGACGAAAAGATTGGTTTCGTACAACTCGCACTGAACCGTACCAAACAAAAGAGCACAGGTTGGAGTCCAGGTGAAATTTTATTTGGATTTAAACCAAGAGGCTACGATGCAGTTCTAGACACAGAACTTGACATTGGCATTGACGAATATTTGTTGAACGATCAACGCCAAAACATGAGAGCTAACGCAGTTGAAAATATACGGAAAGCTGCGGCTCAAAATGAGAAATGCTATAATAAACGAAGACGACCACATTTGAGGTATAGTGAGGGCGATTTGATTGCAGTGCAACGAACCGGTGCAGAAGGAAACATAGGTCCTAAGATGTTACCCAAATATGTAGGGCCTTACATGATTGAAAAAGTATTGGACAATGACCGATACGTAGTAATAGATGTACCCGGAACTAAATTGAAGCAAAAACCATATCAAAGTGTTTTACCACCGGAAAGAATTAAACCATGGACCAATACCCTATTGGATGATGACAGCACTAACGAGGAAACGAGTGACGAAGAAGCTGAAGACGTACCTGAAGAGACGAATGAAGTAAACGACGCCAATGATGAATATGACGATAATGATGATGAAAGAGAAGATGACGTTAATCGCGATGGAAATGAAAGTGACGACCACAATGAGAAGAGCGAAGACGACAAGAAAGACGATAAAGATTCGGAACAAGACGAGGTCGAATCTGAACACGACACCGTTGGGTCAACGGCTGGTCAGAATGGCCGAACTGTAGGATCCCGCCAAAATCAAAAAACCCGCTCGCGACGTGAACGACGACCCGTGAGACATGACTGTTATATTTACGGTAAAATATAGGTAGGTGGAGACATCTAGTGTGGAACGAGGGAAGTTAGACGAACAGAGTGTGAGACGGACATTACAGTAAGACGGACATGAGGTTGTGAGCTAGACGTGGCAGTTGAGAGACGAAGATAGTGAGACGGACATGACAGTAAGACGGATATGAAGTTGTTTAATATTAACTTAATGAATTGTATTTATGATAAGTTTTAATAAAGCCCACAGCAGCTATCCTTACACTTTCAATTCTTATCGGCAAAACATTGATGTATGCAAACTGTACAACTCCTTGGGGTAACTCCTGTTTCCTCGCCTAAAGAGGTGTTGGAAAGAGGTGCTTCATAACAACTCGTCCTCGTTCAGTCTCTATGTTATACTACCTCATTGGTTAAATATTTTACTTTTCCTGCCTCCCATGTGTAAGAAAATCATTTAATTTTGATTAAATTATTGTTAATACAATTAAAATCCCCTGTTATTTCATGTGGATGTTCCGAAAGAGTGTTTCTTTACAAATATTTGACTTTATTTTGCATAATTATCAGTTTTGTTTCTATAAAATTTTTAAACAGATGTATATATTTTAAGTATGCAAATAAATGGTTTAAGTATAAACATTTGTTTTCTCTGTGAATACAACCTTGCACTAGCATACCTTTTGAAAATCATTTACAAACAGAAAATTTTATCATAAAATCCATTCAGATGTATTTTTACACATTTTTAATACACAATTATAATTTAGATAAACTGTATACAGGAAGAAGACATAAAATTGATTAAAAACAAATACTGTTTACACAGGTTATCAAATAAGAATCCGTTTTCATTTCAGACGTTCAGCTGGGGCCGTTTTGGTAGAGCTGCGAGTTATGATAACTTCGGTCGTTTAATCGGCACGGACTGATATAAAGTAATGTAAAACAGTAAAATGGTAATAGGAAAATTAATTTTGCTTACCTATTACGTATATAGAAAACAAATTAATTTACATCCAACTAAGTATATATTCACAAATTTCCTTTGTATTTATCTTAAATATAATTGCCATTACCAGGAATTTCCCATAAACGCTAAGCACACCTAGTTTAATACATCCTGATTTCTACATATTTATCTTTTTCACAAAATATCAAATAACTGAAATATAAGATGAATAATTTCCATTATGGTGGTCTAGTTTAACAACTGTATCTCTAACTGTAGTACAATTCAGTCGAACTGAATTTTATTTAATGTTCATTTAAGAAGGGTTCCTATTTGTACTTTTTTGAGAGTACATTATTCTTTCGAGTGGTTAACCATTGCACTCTTACTTTTCACTTTTCTTACTTTCTCCATCGAAATAGATTGTATTCTTTTTAGAATTATAAAATAATATGTAGCGAATGCTTCTTTTCAACCAATAATACTATAGTGCGTTCGAAGGTGAGTTTGCAGTATAGCTCTTATGGCAAATGGGAACGGTGTTGCCAAATGTTGTAAAACTGTCAAATGTGTCAATTATAATAATATGAAAAACTCGTATGATTTACAAAAATCAACTCTTATAAAACTCAAAATAACACTCAACAAAAACAAATGGCCATTTGTAGAATACTGCGTCTTCACAGATCAGCGTGTTTTAGAGCTGGCAACGTGGACAAGCAAGAAAAGGATAGTGTCATTGTGTAAACCCATTAGAGAGTATGAAAAGGAACTACTCCATATGCCCTGTACTGCAAACTCACCTTTGAACGCACTATACGTACACAGCAATCAAATTTTGCACAATAAATAGCAGCGGCAAATGTACTGAATAATAATTGTGTGTACCCAGTTTCATTGGCTATGAAAAATTTGTTAATGCTTCAGTACAATTTCAAAGAATTGATAGTTTTATTCTAATGGCGACCTATCTTGTATCTTTAATAATAAAGAAAATAATAGCAACGTCGTGTCTCGCTGTTGCACTCTTTACACGACAGTACATTTGTGTTTTAGAAATGAATATGAATGGTGAGACAAGCGGTGATATACCTCCAAATGGTTCCAGATATAACGATATGAATATAAACGAGATTTATATTAAGACGGAATATGAAGATTGTGATGAACGGGAATTAAAGACTGAAATAGATTACTCGACAAGATGGGAGACTGGTCAGTATTGACCACATTCACCAATATCTCACTATTTGTATCAGTGGCATGCCGTGACTTTATACAATGGAGAGCAGATTTTTTAAAATTTCTATTATTATTTATTTTTATTTTTTACAACTACAAATAATTTTTTTTACAACAATTTACATACTTAATCAATACGTCTGTTTTTCTTTCAAAACTTTTCCAGCACTTTATCATGAAAATCTGTCCTTTCAGCAATGTTTGATTAACGAACATCTTAAGTGTTTTATTTTTACTGTAGGTAGGTTGCTTATAATTGACAATGAACTGTTTTTTACAGATCCCAAAGATGGAACTACAGATGACGTGTGTCTCAGAAATGTCACCACAAACATTATCAACACTGAGGAGGTGAACATCAAGATCGAACCTGCAAACACTATTAAAAATGAAGATGATGAACCGGAGAATACAGCCATCAGAAACACTGGTTAGTCGAGTTAGTTTTATTGATGCCTATGTTGTTAATATGTCCGCTTCTAAAGTCATTTGCACTGGCTAAAGTATAAATAGATAGAAAAAGTCTTTATTTGTGCCTTGCGGCTTTGAATGGAGTACAGTTCTTACATAAATAACCCATAATTTTTGATATATATAACAAAAATAAAACAAAAATAAATATTTGATACTATTTACAAAAAGAAAAATGAAAAATAAATATATATATATTTATAAACTTATAACTAAAGTATGCCCTTTTTACTTTTATATTGCACTCTCTTTTTCTCTTCTTTTCTTTAGCACCCTTTTCATCCATGTTAACCCGGCTCCCGACTCGTCCAGCAGTTCTTGAATCTTCCTTGGCTCTCTTCCTATTTCTTTACAATTTTGTAGGTGTTCAATCGTTTCTACCGCTTCGCCGCACGTTCTACATAATCTCTCGTTTTCTTCTTTCCAATATTTACTTGCCTCTGTCTCATTTCCACACCTAAATCTTGCTATGGTTTTCTGTGATTTGTTACTGTTTTGCAGATATTGTGGCAGCCATTGTGTTTGTATTCTCCCATATTCTTTAAAATACCTAGACTTGCTAATTTTATTCTGTTCGTTCTGCAGTTGTACCTCTCTATCTCTTTCTGTTGTTATTTGTTCAATTGCAACTCCGTCCTCCTGCTTTCTTCTTATCTCGTCTGTGCTGTAGCCGTTTCTCTCGTAATATTTTCGGATAAAGTATAAATCGAAAACATAGACAGAGTGATAGGAACTGTATGGGCGCCCAGTGTTCCGTATCCATCCTTTCCCCTACTTCAAATGCCTCTAACTTGTATCTTGCTTCCTCATTTGTGAATACATAGTTTATTACGGTATTTCCTTGTGGTCTTACATATATATATTCTCCTTCATGGTCTCCATGTATGATTCCGTTTAAGATATTCCAGCCTCGTTCTTCTATTAATTCCACTAAGATCTTCCCATCTTTGTTTATAAATTTGTCTTTAGTTGCTCTTTTGTCATTAACTGCTTCTCCATTTAGCTGGATTGCTCCTAGTTCTCCAATCCTTGCATTAAAATTCCCGCTCTTATAAGATTTTAGTCCTGTTTTTCATCTAAGTATTCGTTAATTTTTTCTTATATTTCCTTCATCCCTATGTTGTCATATACTGTAAGTATTCTCCATTTTTCATTTATATTTCTGATTTCCCGTTCTTGTATACCTTGTATATTACTTGTAATGTCTGTTTCCTTGATTTCATTTCGTATCCCTGTTATTATTCCGCCCTTTGCTTTACCTTTCTTGTTTTCTCTGGTTGCATATTGTATTTTCCATTGATAACCTTGTGGCAGGGTTTTTTCGAATTTCTTCCATTTATTTGCTTTCAGTCATGTTTCCATTAGTTCTATTATATCAAATGTAGTTATGTATTCCCAAAACTCTTCATCCTTATTGCCTACCCCTCCTATGTTCCAAAAGCCTATTTTTATATGTTTTCTTTTTGTTGATAACCTATTATTTTCCAGTTCATTGTCCATTTCTTTGCCGTGTGTATATATCAATTAGTTTTTTGGCATTATATTTTTTTTCTCGTTATCCCATTCAAAGTTTTTCCCATTTATAGTAATCTTCTTGTATCCTATTTTTACTCTGTTCCCATTTTCTATCTCTGTTTTTCCTATTGTCTATTTGGTTAGTTTCGATTTTGCCACATTGGCGCTCCAATCTTAAAAAGGGTTACCTATAGTATTTTGTTTCTGGTTGTAGAATTTTTATATACTGTGTCAAAATTATTATTTTTTGTAACGGTTTAATGTTTTTTCATGTATTTAGAGCCCAATAAATTAATTTAACATTATGTTTTGTTATATACTTTATTTTTTTCTGTAATATAATATGTATATAATATGTTTATGTGTCGTGCTCATTTTCCATGTGAAAGCTACCGATAGAAACGCCTCAAAAGGGTCCAAATGCTGATAACTGATGACAGCTAACTACATAAACAAAGTGTGTTCAAATCAGGTCTGACTCGATCTACAAACTATTATTTCAACAGACGCCTTCAATTTCTATTTAAATAGTGTTTTGTATTAATGAAAGTGTTTTTAATTAATTATTAAATATTTTCAAAATATATGTAACTGTGGTTATTTATATTTCAGAAAATCGTGATCTTTTGGAGACATATGGCACAACATCTACTGACGACATGTCCCAGTATAGCTACCACACCAATATCATCATCACTGAAGAGATCGACATCAAGTCTGAATGTGGAGATGACGGTGAATATGAGGAGAGTGCAGCTGGGCTAGATACAGGTCAGTCGATTATTTAATGTTGTATTTGTTCAAAACTTACAGTACTGTTATTTTCGGTTTCCCATTACTGACTACATGTACAGGAGTTCAGTAGTCCATACTTCTGCACGTTATCTGACCATGATCCAGGATTTTTTGTTGCCTGAATTGGAAGGGATCGAGCTGGAAGACGTCTGTTTCCAGCAGGACGGGGCCACACAGCAAGGGCGCCTCATCTCCCTAAGAGGCGATTTGAACTGGCCAGCGCGCTCTTCTGTTTTGGCCCCTTGTAATTTTTTCCTGTGGGAATACCTAAAATCTTTAGTTAACAACGATCGTCCCAGGACCCTGGAAGCCCCCAAAAACAACATTCGCCGAAATTCTTGTGGCAATGCTTCACAGAGTGCACGAAAACTTCAGAAAAAGGCTTGCTCTGTGTGTGGAGTGTAGGGGGCGCCATTTGGCCGATAGTTTGTTCACAACTTAAATTTCCCATGTTAATGTATCAGGAGAAATAAAAAATCATTTGTAACAGTCTACGTTTTATTCCATTTTCAAATCCATGCGTCTGCCGCGTGCCATCCTTTATATATTCACATCCAGGAAAAGTTTTTATTAGAAATTAACTTTTTTTTGTAAAAACAAAATTTTTGTCCCTTGAATTAATGGAAGTTTGTTTTCAGGTAGTGGAATAACTTCTAGTGAATCAAATACACCGACAAGGTCATTACATCCTATTAGACATAAACCAATACATTCTGGAGTGAGGCCATTTAAATGTGATCAGTGCGATAAAGTATTTTCACAGTCTTCAGCTCTCACCTATCACAAGCGAATACATTCTGGAGAGAGGCCCTTTAAATGTGATCAGTGTGATAAAGCATTTACCCTGTCATCAAATCTCACTTATCACAAACGAATACATTCTGGAGAGAAACCATTTAAATGTGATCAGTGTGATAAAACATTTACACTGTCAACAACTCTCACTTATCACAAACGAATACATTCTGGAGAGAGGCCATTTAAATGTGATCAGTGTGATAAAGCATTTTCTATATCATCAAATCTCACATTTCACAAACGAATACATTCTGGAGAGCAACCATTTAAATGCGATCAGTGTGATAAAGCATTTTCGCATATACAAAATTTCAAGGTTCACAAGCGAATACATTCTGGAGAGAGACCATTTAAATGTGATCAGTGTAATAAAGACTTCACACAGCTAGCACATCTCAATAGTCACCAACGAGTACATTCTGGTGAGAAACCATTCAAATGTGATGAGTGTAATAAAGCATTTTCACGGTCATCACATCTCCATTACCACAAAAGTATACATTCTGGAGAGAAACCATTTAAATGTGATGAGTGTAATAAAGCATTTTCCGTATCATCACATCTCATTAGACACAAACAAGTACATTCTGGAGGGAAATCATTCAAATGTGATCAGTGTGATAAATCATACACACGGTCTTCAAGTCTCAAAAGTCATAAACAAATACATTCTGAAGAAAGCAAGTCCGGTCAAACGCAGAAGCCAACAAAGCGACCTGCATAGAGCGGCCCATTAGTAGCAGTCCATTTGAGCGGGTCAATTAATGAGTTGTCTTGGTATAAATAAACGTAAAATTGTATTTTAAATCTGACACTCTACTGTTAAGGGATATTATAATTTAAATTATTTAAAATGTAACAGATCAAATGCTGTAAAAGGTGCAAAAATATAATTTTTATACTTTGTGTTCACAATAATATTGCGATGCCGAGGGGCGCCAAGGTGAAAGTGAGGACCTTTCTTTTTTTTAGGTCTTCACTTGAAATTTAGAAGTGAGGATTTTTTTTTAGGTCTTTACTTGAAATTTCGAAGAAAGGACCTTTGTTTTTTTTATGTCTTCACTTGAAATTTAGAAGTGAGGACTTTTTTTAGGTCTTCACTTGAAATTTAGAAGAAAGGACCTTTGTTTTTTTTTATGTCTTCACTTGAAATTTAGAAGTGAGGACTTTTTTTTAGGTCTTCACTTGAAATTTAGAAGAGAGGACCTTTGTTTTTTTTTTAGGTTTTCACTTGAAATTTAGAAATTTAGAAGTGAGGACTTTTTTTTTAGGTCTTCACTTGAAATTTAGAAGTGAGGACTTTTTTTTAGGTCTTCACTTGAAATTTAGAAGTGAGGACTTTTTTTAGGTCTTCACTTGAAATTTAGAAGAGAGGACCTTTGTTTTTTTTTTAGGTTTTCACTTGAAATTTAGAAGTGAGGACTTTTTTTTTAGGTCTTCACTTGAAATTTAGAAGTGAGGACTTTTTTTTAGGTCTTCACTTGAAATTTTGCCCTGTCTGGGGGCGCTCCATTAAATCTTGCATAAGGGCGCCAAATGCTGTAAAAGGTGCAAAAATATAATTTTTATACTTTGTGTTCACAATAATGTTGCAATGCCGAGGGGCGCCAAGGTGAAAGTGAGGACCTTTCTTTTTTTTAGGTCTTCACTTGAAATTTAGAAGTGAGGATTTTTTTTAGGTCTTTACTTGAAATTTAGAAGAAAGGACCTTTGTTTTTTTTTTATGTCATCACTTGAAATTTAGAAGTGAGGACTTTTTTTAGGTCTTCACTTGAAATTTAGAAGTGAGGATTTTTTTTTAGGTCTTTACTTGAAATTTAGAAGAAAGGACCTTTGTTTTTTTTATGTCTTCACTTGAAATTTAGAAGTGAGGACTTTTTTTAGGTCTTCACTTGAAATTTAGAAGAAAGGACCTTTGTTTTTTTTTATAACTTCACTTGAAATTTAGAAGTGAGGACTTTTTTTTAGGTCTTCACTTGAAATTTAGAAGAGAGGACCTTTGTTTTTTTTAGGTTTTCACTTGAAATTTAGAAGTGAGGACTTTTTTTTAGGTCTTCACTTGAAATTTCGAAGTGAGAACTTTTTTTTTAGGTCTTCACTTAAAATTTTGCCCTGTCTGGGGGCGCTCCATTAAATCTTGCATAAGGGCGCCAAAGACCCTCGCTCTGGTCCTGGACACCAATTTAAAAAATTAAATACCATGTGTTCAAAAAGAGATTACATAAAGGTTAGCTGTGGAAAAATAAAATAATGTGTACTGCAAGCTTTAACTGTTTACAAACCACAGCCTATGTTACTTTCTCATTCTAATTTATATGTGTTAGAAAGAGATAGATATTGCACATCATCTATCTCTTTCTAACTCATATAAATTAAAAAGAGCTAGAAACATTAATCGGTGGGGCCTTTTAGGTTTCTTTCTCATTCTAATTTATGTGTTAGAAAGAGATGGATGATGTGCAATAACCAGTACAGTTTTTATGTGTTAAGGCTGTGCCAGTTATGATTTATAAATCCATATAATTAAATACAGAAGTACGACGCAATATATTTATATTCTAAGTCAAATAAATATCAAATATAATTAAATATTGTAATATGCAAAACCCTTTTTAATAAAATAATAAACAGAAATTAAACACTTAATATATAAAGAGGTTTTTGCGTAACAAATCTTAATGTGTAACTGTCGAGTAACCGTTTAACATCTAGTTATTTGTGAATATTCTTGTAGTTCTCATTCCAATCTTCAATAAAATAGTTGAAATAACTTTTTTAAAACTTCTTTCCTTTACAACGAACCTATAACTTGCCTAAACGTTAGTCAATTGTTATATAAATCTTGCAATAAACATTATTTTATTTTTCCATAGTCAACCCTTATGCAATTTCTTTTTGAACTCATGGTATTATGACGTTACCCTCATTATATATTTATAATTATCTGCTGCACATGCACAAAAAACAAATAAGCAATCTTCCCACTTACAATAGTGTTCACAACTATCAAACAAGAAATATAATAATTCCAACAGATATCCGAAATTTTTAAGATTGAGTAAATCAAGAAATTGTGAGAACTATATCGGAATTAAATTCATGAATAAATTTCCAAGCAACATAAAGAACTTAGATTACAATAATTTTAAATCTACAATAAAAAATTCTTTTCTAAAAATGCATTTTACTCCACAGAGGAATTTCTTATGTATCAATTCTGATATTACTTGGAACTCGTAACTATAATCGTGTATGATAAGGTGACCAACCGTCCTCCTTCGGGGAGGACAGTCTTCCTTTTATAAGGTCTGTCCTTCCTTGAAAAGTATTCTCCTATATGTCCTTCTTTTCGATATTTGTCCTTCTTTTCGTAAATTTTCGTATTCGATCGATGCCGAGCCGATCCGTTACAATTGATGTGACATATTTGCATTTGACATTCGTCAAGGTTCGGTCGAATGCGGCGAGACGCGATGATTTTTGGACAAGTGAGAAATTTGAATGTTGATACTCTAGCTACAGGACTTGCCGTAAAATTCAATATGAAGAATATTTTTTGTTCAGATATTACCAATAAGTATATTGTTAGAAGATGATACTTTGATAAAAAATATCCATTCGATTGATAAGTACTTATTTAAATAATAATTAATCATTATAAGTTTTTTCAACAAAGTTTTTATTTTACATTTATCATATTATAGTGTAGATATTATTGTTGCAAAGAATAAAACGAAAAAAAAAAAAAAATTTTACGATATTTCCTTGTGTCCTACTTTTCATTGTAAAAAAGTTGGTCACCTTATGTAGGTATGACTGACCTAAAACATGATGTATTTACTATGTAATTAAGTCAATAAACTTATTATTATTAATATATATTCAGTTAATATAAATTTAAACTTTTGTATTTTAAATTAGGGGATTTATTTTGGAATATGTGGGGAACAAAAATATTTCAAACTGATAAAGCTAATCCGCACGGACTGCTACAAACTTAAATAAACTTGTCGAAGTAAAAGTATTTTTTTGGATATTTGAAACAATTTGTGTAAGGGTTTTGTTTTAGAAATGAATATGAATAATTCGACAGATTGTGACTTGTATTACGATGTTGCCAGAGAAAATGATATTAAAAAAGAATTTGATATTAATACAGAATATAATACCGATGAACATAAAATGAAGACTGGAATAAAGTACACACCTGAATGCGAGAATGGTGAGTAAGAACATATTTACAACTAACACAATATTTTTATTAATATTTTGTAGTCACAATTTAATTCAGGCGAATATACAATTGAATAGTGAAAATTTTAAATGATATTTTTTACAGTATGCAATTAGTATATATTTGACTATTATTCGTTTGTTTTAGGAATCAAATATGATGTTACAGACAACTTACATCGCGGTAATACTACCATAGAGGAAATTTACATCAAGTCAGAACCCATGGACAACGTTGAATTTGAAGATGAATTGGAGTGTGCAGCTGTCACAAATACTGGTCAGTAGAGCTAGTTTAATTCATGGGTTATCACTGCTAGCATATATTACAGTAGGGGTTTAAGAGAAACATTGACGTTATATAATAGATTTGCCCCTTGTGTACAGCATGTTGCATATTTTACATTTAATTTGTCAAGCTACCGCTGGAAGAAGTTGTTAGCTTTGTTCGTAGAACTATTTCTAACAGTTTGTTATCATCCAACACAAGCGCAGAGTTATTGTATGCATTTATACGAACTCTGCGCTTGAGTCTGATGATAATATAATTGTTCCAGATTTAACTTTTCTTATGTTAAAGATTTTGAATGGGTACACAATCCTTTTGATTGTGATATAATAAAAACAAATTTAAATTTAATTTATAAGGAAAATTTAATAGATTTGACAAATGATTTTACAATTAAGTCGAATTTTAAGCAGAAATCATTAGAAAAGTTTTGGATTTCCTTGAAACGCCAGTATATCCATCACTGATAGCACAAGCAGTTAACATTCTATTACCGTTTAGTTCCACATACTTGTGTGAAATCTCATTCTCAAAATTAACTTGCATCAAAACAAAATCACGTTCACGATTGTGCGATGTTAAATTAAATTAATTTGTGCGAATAATTATCTCTACTCTGTCGAGAGATTATTATTATACAGTACTATAATATATGTCATTTTGTAATTCGTAACTTAGAGGGAAACTTAATTTTTTATATTTTATATTATTTATAATATTATCTTACGGTGGTAATTCTAAATAGGCACCTTTCAAAATATTTGACAATTAATTGAGATTCATGTTTATATCTTACAATTTCGACATGTTAATTTCAGGTGGCGCAACATATTCCGGTTATTCAGATGAGAGTTGGGAGGCAGTGTCCTTTAACAAGTTCAAACAGACGAATGCAACACAAACAAGAGCACATAATCGAATGCATTCTGGAGATAAACCATTCAAATGTGATCTTTGTAATAAAGCATTTACAAGATCATCAGATCTCACTGTACACAAACGAATACATTCTGGAGAGAAGCCATTCAAATGTGATCAGTGTGATAAAGCATTTCCACAATCATCAAATCTCATTAAACACAAGCGACTACATTCTGGAGAGAAACTTTACAAATGTGACCATTGTAATAATGCATTTACATGTTCGTCACATCTCAGTATACACAAACGAACACATGCTGGTGAGAAACTATTCAAATGTGATCAGTGTGATAAAGCATATTCACGTCTTCAAAATCTTACTACACATAAACGATTACATACTGGAGAGAAACCATTTAAATGTGAGCAGTGTGATAAAACATTTACAGAAAAAGGGATTTTAGTTATTCACAAACGAGTTCATAGTGGCGAGAGACCATTCAAATGTGATCAATGTAATAAAGCATTTGCACAGTCATCAGATCTCATTAGACATAAACGGCTACATTCTGGCAATAAACCATACAAATGTGATCAATGTGATAAAGCATTTTCAAATTCATCAAATCTCAATAAACATAAACGAATACATTCAGGAGAGCGACCTTTCAAATGTGATCAGTGTGATAAAACATTTTCACAATCAGAACATCTCATGTGTCACAAAACAATACATTCTGGAGAGAAGGCATTCAAATGTGATCAGTGTGATAAAGCATATAGTAGAAAAGATACTCTTGTTATACACAAACGGACACATACTGTAGAGAGACCATTCAAATGTGATGAGTGCAATAAAGCATTTACTTGTTCATCAGATGTCACTATTCACAAACGAATACATTCTGGTGGGAAACCATTTATATGTGATCAGTGTAATAAAGCATTTACACGTTCATCACATCTCATTGCACATAAACGATTACATTCTCGAGAGAGGCCATTTAAATGTGATCAGTGTGATAAAGCATTCGCACGTTCGTCACATCTCATTAGACACCATCGATTACATTCCGTAGAGAAACCACTTATATTGTAACAGTGTTATAATTAATTTTTACAACTAATTGGTCACCGGCCAAGGAGAATAGACTATACATGTGCTGCCATCTGACAACGGTTTCCTTTGGACTTTTTTGGCAGATTTAAAATACATGTGTAAAAAAATCGTTTCTTTTGTTACCTTAATTTTATGAATATTTTCAATTTTGGAACAAATAATATATATCTTTGATAAGTACATACTACTATATACAGTTTAGATACTTTATATCATAGAATAATTTACTGGAGAAGAATCAGTAGGTATTTGCCCACTATCTGCTGGTGGGCTTGCAGGTGTCTATGGCTGTACAGATATTTGTGACAGCCTTCTCGACTCGATCGCCTCATCCTGCGTCGTAGACTTACTGCTTGATCGCGCAGATTTTGTTGCGTCATGAAGTCCAGCTCAGGGTGAGTTTCACACCATTGTGAGTGGACTCTGACCATGTAGGCTTTGCGATTGGGTGAAGCTGCCTTGTAAACCTGAACCTGGTCTTACTGCTTCTCGGATGTCCAACTGTGGCGGGCCCGGATAGCGGGGTTGTAGCTTCGCCTAACTGTTTGTGGGTCCCCATCCGAGAAGAACACGTTGTGAGAAGCTGTATAGTTTCCTATGGTTTTTGGAACTATTTATACCTTTCTTGGAATGGTTGGCCCCATGAAACGGTGGCAGGATTCATTGACCAGATGGTAGGGTTGACGTTACCTCCGATTGGTTCCTGCCGTGGTAAATTTGTGGTGGCGATCCGGAGGGAAATGGCGTTAGCCTTTTCGGTAAAGAGATCGACGTACTCGGCAAGATTATTATTATTATTTATTTTGATAATTTAATATTCTATAATCTATAAGTCATAAATAACAGACAGTGCTAGAATAGTTTTTAGTTATTTTATAATTCAATATTTGGTATCTAGTCAAATTGGTTAGCTATACTGCCTGTGGATGATCAAGAACACAAAATGCCAAGATTAAAGGAATAGCTTGTCATTCATAAGTATTTTCCATTCATAATATGTAATTGAATTAATCAGATTTTATAGTTTAAGTAACATACACGTTACTTGTGGACAATGGTGTACTATCATAATTTTCTATTATAAGTTCTGTATGTATTTACTTTTGTGAATTATTAATTTTATAATAATAAATTACAGATGCATAATAGTGTTTTATTGATTGTTTGTATCTCTTATCTCTAGCTTCTTTTGAAAATATCAAGATTAGTATTTTTTGAGTTACACCCTAAAACTAAAATATTAAAATATTTCACTCATTCTCTTCGCATCAAAAATGAATGTGAGAAAATTTATTTAGAACGAAGAAACATTCCTTTCGAAGAAAAGAATAAATTAAAACAAGTACAAAATCAAAAAATTAAACGATATTTTTATATCTATAGCAAAAAATAAAACTTCACGTGTATATGACATATACGATAAACAAAGACTGACGTCCCTTTAGCATACGGATGACGTGTAGCCTCTCTATTTACCCCCACCACTACAAGTTACGAGACAACCTTTTACTTTAATAACCTTGACTCTCATTGACCTTATACATGCCCACCATTGGCGTCATATAAATAAACACAGCACGCTCTATAAGTGTATAACAAGTTGCCTAATTTACATTTATTTTATTCAACTATTGTTAAGAAAAACGCGGGCGCCGTATTGTGTTTATGATTTTTTTGTTGGGTTATTTTTTCTATTTTACTATTTTACCTTTGCATCATCTTTCAGCTTTTAATAATATTGCCGTAAATTGCTTTTTTTGAGTTGCGACCTATATTTCAATAGGGGATAGGCATGATTTTTTTAATTTTTTTTATTAAATTCCTCTTGTTGCATATAAACATAAAAAACAGTTTTTAATTTTTTTTTTTTTTAATTTGAAGGCTTAAAAAAATCATAAATGTATGTAGCGCGCGAAAACGACGTGTGACGTCATACCCCTTGTAACTGACGCATGACACTACTAGCTTACCCAGCGTACATAGTGTGTTGTGAACTTATTTGTTTGAATAACTTTTATAGGTTATGTAAAGTTAGAGTGATTTTAATTAAAATAAAGTTTAATTCTATAAAAACAATTTATACATGTTTACCGAATTAAATTTTATATTAAAATATATAAAATATGGAAGATCCAGGCCCCAGTACTTCGAAACATAGTCGAAAATATTGTTTAGTACCAATGTGCACAAATAGTTTAATTAGAAATCCAAAAAAATAATTTATATCATTACCTGATGACGAAAAACAACAGAAAAGCTATGAGGCGAAATAAAACCGATATTTCAGAAAAAAGTAAACTTTATGTTTGTGAAGACCATTTTAATGTGAGTACATATATTTTATAAATTATTTTAATAATAAATGCGTGAAAAATTGTTTAAAAACAAATACAAAACTCTCAAACAATACAATATAAACACGTAAACATTATGTTTTGTCTGTATCTGTGACGTCAAACCGCAACAGTCTCAGTCGTATCTACTCGGCAACCTTCGCGGCGTGGTCGGCTTATTTCAAATTTACAACATTTTAATTAAAAAATTTGGCTATAATATTAATTAAAATGTGATTTTTGTTGTGTTAGGCGACATAACTAACATTAAAATATCAAAAAAATTTAGTTTTAAGGAAATATAAATTTTATGCGTATCCCATATTACGTAGTATTTTAAATACTAATAAGTAATGTTTAATTAAAATGTTACATATAGCTTTTCCTTAAAAAAAAGTATTTGTATGCAGTACTTCGAATACATCAGAAAAGTATTTTACCCAGCATTGATTATAAATATACATCTTTATAATTTGTCAGATAAATTTTAATTTATCATGGAATAAATGATGTAATATATGCTATATAATATGATTTTTTTCGATCATATTATATTTTAAATGTATGTAATTTAGAAACCTACTAATTATCTTAAATATATACTAATAAATTCAGGTTAATTTAATTTTATTTATGAAATTTATTTTATTAAAATTTGCAGTTTACAGTATTAAAAAAATATATTTTTACTTTCAATTTGTATGGGTAAAACATTGATGTATGCAAATTGTACAACTCCTCGGGCAGTGATTGGCGCGTAAGTTACATGAAGTAAGTTACCTCATTGTTGACGCGTAAACAATTGATGTAAAGTAAACACAAAAACTCTTGTAAACAACGTAAACAATGTAAACAATATTTTAGACATGCACACTTATTTTGAATTACAGAACCCCATTATCAATACATTTTTATAAATAATAAAAATTTAATGAAACAAATTTAAATGAAAAAGTAAGTAATATATAAAATTAGGGCAGGCCTATATACATATTAATAAAAATCGAATATGCATCATTATATTATATATGTGTTACAAGTTAGTAAATATGAATATGAAAAATAAAAAACTTTTTTTTTAAATCAGTCTATGTTTTTTTTAATAACAAAATACATTAAATTTCACCTTTAAGAAAATCAGCCTGTATTTTTTAATACTAAAAAGATTCATTTTGCATAACGTTATTTTAATATATTCTTTCATTTTCTTTCATTGAAACAAAACCTAGTTCTTCATAGCTATTCCTTCGGTTTTTTTCCACCATTTTTTTAAATAAATTTAATGTTTTAAACTGAATCTACTTGTTCATTAACTCTCTATTATTCGTATTAAATAACTAAAACTAACCTCATTATTTGACAGTTTACATTGTTGACTAGTTTACCAATTGTTTACATAATTTTACACGTAAACGTAAACAATTAAAGTTTACGTGTAAACGCCCATCACTGTCCTCGGGACAGCCCCGGTTTCCCTGAACAAAAAGGTGTTGGCTTCATAACAACTCGTCCTTGCTTAATGTCTATGTTATACTATCTCATTGGTGCCCACCTGTTATATAATATTGAGACTGTAGCAAGCCGTGCGGATTGTAAAACTATACGTACTGTGATCAACATGGATAGCTACATACCGATATTAATAATAGTAGGTTGCTAATGTAGAAGTAATTTTGGTAAAGTAGAAAAAAATTGTGGGAAGGGTTTTCTTTTAAGAATGAATTTTAATTATGTAAGAGATTATGATTTAAATTCTGATCATACCAGAGACAGTGCTGTTATTACAGAAGATATTGATATTAAAACAGAATATGAAGACACTGATGAACATGAAGTGAAGAGTGGAATAGAGCACACTTCCGAATGGAAGAAAGGTCAGTAACAAAATATTTACAGCTAAGTCACATTTAGTTCTTTTGTTCCTATTTTTGCATTTCTTATTTGGAGAACATCTGGAATCCGAGTTTTTTGTTACACTAGGTAATTATTTTATATTTAACTATAATCTGTTTATTACAGGAATCAACGATGAAGCTACAGACGACGTATACCACGGTAACACCAACATAGAGGAGATTTACATCAAGTCTGAACCTGTGGACACCAGTGAATATGAAGATGAATTGGAGAATGCATATGTCGCAAACACTGGTCAGTAAAGCTAGTTTAGTTCGTGCTTATGTTATTGATGGACAGGGCAGGGTTATTATTGGACTCAACAATGGCCGATGGCAGCGTTTCGATCTCTGTAAAACAGGTGATCGAAACAAGTAATGTGAAAGTTGTTTAAATATTAAATCTTCGATTTTCAATGAAAAATAAATAGCTATCCAAAAAAGCAAATACTCAAAAAAAGGATAAATATAAGCAAGCTCGACACAAAAACACTTGTAAACAACGCAATGAAAAAAATGGTTTTAAAATGTTCAGTAATTCAACTTTGCGTTAACAGATGAAATTAGTAAATGTTTGCATTAGTAAGTTTTATAAAATGATGTTTGCAAGACGACACAGTAAAATTGCTTTAAAATTAAAGAATATCACAATTCAGTCAGACATAAAATCAAATATGGTTGAATACTTATTCGTCTTGTAAACATTTTATATGTCAATACTGGCAATATCAGCAAAATAAAAATATTTTATTTTATTTTATTTTATTATTGGATACCACAGACCAATGGTCCCTTATTGTGCCCATATACTCATACATTACATATATGAAACATTTACATTCAAACATATATAAAAGTACAGTACAGATAGTGATATTTTCGGTACACACAGTATCTTGGTTTTATATAAAAATACATTTACATGTTCTAACAAACAATATCTTTTCCGTTACACAAGCATAATCAAAACATTTAATATATTCACAGAAACACTGAAGGTCGTTTGTACTACACAGATTTATTTTGGAGGTAGGAACTTGCACGTTGTTATTTACTTGGATTATTACTACAATGTGACTCATTACATCAAGTTTAAAACAATACTGCGAAATCTTTTATAACTTACACTAAATATATCAATAGATCTGTCTGCAGACAAAAGTTGATTGTAAAGAGCCGCCATTTTATGCAGTGGACTCATTTCATAGTGCTCGGTGTTGGTCCTTTTACAAACAAATAATGTGTCTTTGATTCTAAAGTCCCGAGAAGGTACTCTGACGTATATTCTAGACAAGATATTAATGTCGTCGATTAAATTATTTAGTGTCTTATAGAGAAACATGAGCGACATTATCATCGAGTGACATTAAAATATTAATTTTTACTTAATAAAAGTTAAAACTAGTCAAAACTCTTGATAAATAAAATTATAATTGCTGTTTTTCATTAATATATATGTTTATACACATAATATTAATAAAAACATAGAAATTCTTGTATCAATTCAATGAAAATTTTTGATATGTAGAAATATCTTTTTTAAGGTTTTTTACTAGTTTTTTGACATAATTCCTTGTGGATCACTTATAATTCGGCATTACGTTAATTGATTATTGTAGTTGAAAACGTTTACTTAGTAACTGTAACTGTAATAGTACTATATGTATTTCAGAAAATCGCAATACTCGGAAAACATATTGCACATCATCTACTGAAGACATGTCCTGGTATAACTACAACACTAATATCATCCTTAGTGAGAAGATCGACATCAAGCCTGAATGTGTAGATGACGGTGAATATGAGGAAAGTTCAGTTGGACAAGGGACAGGTCAGTCAATTACTTAATATTATTTTGTTTACTCTGTTCTACATTATACTTTTCTCCTAAATAATACGAATTTTTTTAAACAGAATACTTTTTTTAAATTGTCAATGCCATAATACATCCAGCACAACTTTTGAAACTTTTTCCGATCATATTTTGTTTGACGTTTCCATATTTTCTCGGGCGTACCAACTTAACGTTTATTTTTAATCCATACTGTTTTAATTTTTCTAATAATTTTAACAATACTGGTTGAGTTCTGTTCTTATAAATAAAAACTATACGGGAATATAATTAACTATAAACTAGCATCATTCAACGGTATTTATAAATTTGTTATTATAACCAAACTTTTATTTGCAGCTGACCCGATATCTTCAGAAAGTCTAGATAAGAATTGGATACCCGTTTCCATTAACCAGACCCAACAGATTAACATAACACAGTGTGATAAAGCATTTTCACAATCAGCATCTTTTATTGATGACAAAGTCGAAAAAGCATTCAAATGCGAACACTGTAATAAAGCATTTTCAAAATCATCAACTCTATATAGCCACAAACTAATACATTCTGGAGAAACGCCATACAAATGTGATCAGTGTAATAAATCATTTTCACAATCAGCAAATCTCACTAGACACAAGCGAATACATTCAGGAGAGAAACCGTTCAAATGTGATCAGTGCGATAAAGCATTTTCACAGATGGTAAGTCTTTCTACACATAAACGAATGCATTCTGGAGAGAAACCATTCAAATGTGATCTGTGTAATAAAGCATTTTCAAGATCTTCAGATGTCACTGTACACAAACGAATACATTCTGATGAGAGGCCATTCAAATGTGATCAGTGTGATAAAGCATTTCGACAATCATCAAATCTCATTAAACACAAGCGACTACATACTGGAGAGAAACTATACAAATGTTACCTTTGTAATAAAGCATTTACATGTTTATCAGATCTCAGTATACACAAACGAACACATTTTGGTGAAAAATCGTTCAAATGTGATCAGTGTGATAAAGCATATACACGTTCATCAGATCTAACAATACATCAACGAACACATTCAGGAGAGAAATCATTTAAATGTGAGCAGTGTAGTAAAACATTTAAAGAAAAGGGTGTTTTAGTTATTCACAAACGAGTACATAGTGGCGAGAGACCATTCAAATGTGATCAATGTAATAAAGCATTTGCACAGTCATCAGATGTCATTAGACATAAACGAATACATTCAGGAGAAAAGCTTTTCAAATGTGATCAATGTGATAAAGCATTTTCACAGTCATCAAATCTCACTAAACATAAACGAATACATTCAGGACAGAGACTTTTTAAATGTGATCAGTGCAATAAAGCATTTACACAACTAGCACATCTTATCAAACACAAGCGAACACATTCTGGATAGAAACCATTCATATGTGATCAGTGTAATAAAGAATTTACACGTTAATTAGATCTCACTGTACACAAACGATCACATCCTGGAGAGAAACCATTCATGTGTCATTAGTGTGATAAAACATTTTCAGTTATCGCTTCTTATTAGATTCAAACGAATAAATTCTGGAAAGAAATCATTCAAATGTGAACAGTGTAATAAAGCACTTTCACTTTCAACAAACCTAAAACTCCATTCACAATAAATATGAGATGACGTCACACTTGGTTAATTTAAGTACCAACGTTATGATGTGATTTAACCACCATCAAACCATTACTTAGTTGGTACATTTATTTACTGAATGTTGGTACCGTTTTTAGACGTTGGTAGGTTTAGATTGTACTGTTAAGTCGTTTTTAAGTTAAGTTTGACATTTAAGTTGGTTAAACTTTATTTTTCATTAATGCCCGATTGCTAACGTCAGAGTTAAAAGCTTTAAACTCAGATTATCACTAATCCGAGTAAAAATGACAAAAAATGCGTTGCTAATGTGCAAGTTAGTTCTAACTAGGATTAATATAATCAAAATATTTAACTCTTCAATATGGGCGGTTTAATATTTAACCTTCGATTTTGACAGTGACGTTTCTGAAAAACATCTATTCAACACTTAATTTAATAGGATTGAATTTATTAAAATATTACTAATAATTAATTACAGTAAATTTTTTTAATTATAAAAAGTAGTACAGGTTTGTATCAATATATATCATATTCTTTAAACATTGACTTGTACAATAAAGAGAGGTTACGTAAATAAAACAATTATTTTTAAAATTTATACCTTACTTTATGCTTAGATTCTATATTTACTATGAGCAGTTCTTCACAGTCCTCTTCCTCATCGTCCTCTTTCGAATAAACTGTTCGAACTGGCAATAATATTTGAATATTAATTATTCGAAGTAAAATTGTATCGAACTTCTGAAATTCAAATATTCAAAAATTTCTATTAGAATAATAAAAAATTTGACTCTTTATAATTTCTTTCCGATCTCTTTCGGTGGGTCCGGGAAGCAAGCTTGGAGTGTTCATGAAAGGTCTGGTGTTAAACAGAGTGACTTGGAACACTCCGAGTTTGCTTCCCGAACCCAATATGTCTATGTGACACCAGGTGAAAAATTCACTCACTGAGAAAATAAAATATTATACTTTGAACTTCCATTTTATGGTAAAATTTGCTGTTTGTAAATGAATATTTTAGAAGTTATAATGTTGGTGCCAGGTTATACTCACAGAGAAAATAAAATATTATACATTGAACTTAAAACATTTATTTGAATACTTAATATTTACAGATTTCTCAAGAAATTTTGTAGAAAGAGAACTGGTAATTTATTCTACTCAAGAAAACTGTCAAATATTTGCAAATTGACACACTTACGGAACACCCACATGAAATAACAAGGGGCTTTAATTGTATTAACAATAATTTACACAATATTAAACAATTTTCTTCCACATGTGGGACAAGGATAATGAAAAATTCAACGTTAAAAGCTTGTTTAGAAACATCTGAACAGTAGAAATTTTCTTCGATAAATACAAACAAAATTTTAGAATCATTAATAAACTTTCTTCTACACTTGTAGCTAAACATAAGTAAAAATAGTGCATTTATTAAGGTAAATAAGATTTTTCTCATTAGGATTAAAATTAAATTGCAGTACTAATAAAGAAACTTTGTCATACACTATAATTTTTTTAACAAAATTCATCTAATATTGGTAGATTTTCTTCTCTGAATGACAACCATACACACAACAAGGAGTATTTAATCTTTTTTTCTTAAATTTATCACTTTATTCGTTGTGAAAACGGAGTAAGAATGGACAGAAACAAAAAAACACGGTGAACTATACGTAAACAATGACAGTATACTTTTTAGAAGTGTTCGGCTTATTGTCGCTAGAGGGATACTCGTTAATTTGAGTCACTAATAGAGAACAGTTATGAATAAGCCTTAATTTTTTTAACTCAGCACGGACAGCTACAAAATAGTATTTAATTTAGCTAGCTTAAACAAGAGTGACGGTCTGTTTGGAAATTTAAATAAATATTAGAAGAGTTTTGTTTTACGGATAAATATGAATGATGCGCCAAGTTTTGATTTTTATCCCAATAATTCCAGCTATAGTGATATTAAGACGGAATATAAAATTACTGATGAACATGAAGTGAAACTTGAAGTAGAGGACAGGGCTGAATGGAAGAATGGTGAGTAACGAGAATTTTTACAACTAACTTACATATATTGCTGTTGTTCATATTTTATTGTCACAGTTTATTTCGGGAGAATTTCAGCAATGTTTGATTAATGAACGTCTTAAATGATATAGCTAAAAGTAATTAGTTTACATTTGATTATGATGTGTTTATTGTAGGAATCAAAGATGAAGTTACGGACCACGTATATCACAGTAATATCAACATAGAGGAGATTTACATCAAGTCTGAACCTGTGGACACCAGTGAATTTGAAGATGAATTGCAGAGTGCACCTGTCGCAAACAATGGTCAGTAGAACAATTTATGCGTATGTTTCCATTAAATGTTTGAAGTATTTTCTTAGTGTAACTACTAAATTAGTTGACAATTACTTTGCATAATTTATCTTCACATATATTTTGATTGGATTCAACAATGGCCGATGGCGGCGCTGTGGTCACTGTAAAACAGCCGATCGAAACGAGTAATGTGAAAGTTGTCCTCATTTATTTTCATGTTAAATCTTCGATTTACAATAAATATTTAATTACACTCGTGAAGGATTTTCATAATTGAGTATTTCTTATTTGACCCGGTTGTTGTGCGGCCGGACTCTCTGTTTCCCTATAACGCCTCCATAACCGACTGATGACACTTTGAGAAACTCCTATCCGGTTGGCTACATCAACTTGCCTGAAGCCGGCTTGGAGAAGTACCACCGCCCGATTCATCTCGTAGATAGTTAAATACTGTCGCTCTATTATTAAAAAAGAACGCCACTACTTAAAAACACTGCAATTATTAATATAAACGATTTAAATGGAATTAAAATGAAACAGGTGATCAACCTGCGGATCATTTAGTGAATAAAATTTGTCAAATTTGTATTTGTTTTGTCTTGTTGGTTATTGTTTTTACTTGTTTTCCATAGCCAACTACTCATAATTGCCTACTTTAATTGAAATACAACATTATATGTACAATAAGCAATATATTGTCATATTTTGTTCAATATCCCTAGACTTTTCCGATGTATGTAATTACCTATGATTTGTTTTTTGCAGGACGCAGATATAGAGCTACAAATGACGAATATATTTGCACAAACTCAAATATGAACATAACAGAGAAGATAAAAATCAAGTCTGAACGTGTAGACGCCAGTGAATGTGATGTTGACTTCGGGAGTATAGCTGTCACAAATACTGGTCAGTAAAGCTAGTTTTATTACATGCGTCAAGATTATACTATATTTTCAGTTTGTTCGGGTAAACTTTGGTAATCTAAATTTTGTTTCCAACTTGCTCACTCATGGGATAATAAACCAATTGTTTCTAATAACTATTGGCTAGCTTATTAACTATTGAAACTCACGGCCCCTAAAATTAATAATCGAGACCCGTTTCTGTCTTTTCTTTCCACGACTTCTGAAAACAATACGTACATATTATTTTAATTTTTTACTTGTTTGCAGGTAGCTCAGCATCTTTCGGTAGTCCAGGTGGTTTATCGTTTCCACAAATGGCACATCATACTAAACATAAACGAGAACATTCTGTAGAGAATACGTACAAATGTGAAGAGTGCAATAAAGTATTTAGTCAAAAGTGTAATCTCATGATACACAAACGACTTCATAGTGGCGAGAGACCATTCACATGTGATCAGTGTAATAAAGCATTTTCACAAATGGCACATCTTATTACTCACAAAACAATACATTCTGGAGAGAAACCATTCAAATGTGATCAGTGTGATAAAGCATTTTCGCAGTCATCAAATCTTACTAAACACAAACGAATACATTCTGAAGAGAAACCATTCAAATGTGATTTATGTGATAAAGCATTTATACAATCAAGTGATCTTATTAGACACAAACGAATACATTCTGAAGAAAAACCATTTAAATGTGATCAGTGCGATAAAGCATTTTCTCAAATGGCGTATATTACTGAACATAAACGAATACATTCTGGAGAAAAGGCGTACAAATGTGAACTGTGTAATAAAGCATTTACTCAAAAGAGTAATCTCATTATTCATAAACGAGTTCATAGTGGCGAGAAACCATTCAAATGTGATCAGTGTGATAAAGCATTTTCACAATCAGTACATCTCATTAGTCATAAAACAATACATTCTGGAGAAAAGGCATTCAAATGTGATCAGTGTGATAAAGCATTTAGTCGAAAAGATACTCTTGTTATACACAAACGAACACATACTGGAGAGAGACCATTCAAATGTGATGAGTGTAATGAAGCATTTACTTGTTCATCAGATATTACTATTCACAAACGATTACATTCTGGAGAGAAACCATTTATATGTGATCAGTGTGATAAAGCATATACACGTTCATCACATCTTATTGTACATAAACGTTTACATTCTGGAGAGAGGCCATTTAAATGTGAGCAGTGTGATAAAACATTTTCAGTTTCATCACATCTCAACAGACATACACTGACACATTCTGGCGAGAAGCCATTCAAATGTGATCAGTGCGATAAAGCATTTACACGTTCGTCGCATCTCGTTAGACACCATCGATTACATTCCGGAAAGAAACCATTTATATTGTAACTGTAATAATTCATTTTTACAACTAATTAGTCACCGGCCAAGGAGAATTCAAAATAGTCGTAACATCGGACCAAGTGTTAAGCGAGATCAACAGATTCCAAACCGTACATTAATGTTTAGAAAAAAAATAAAATCATTATTTTATAATTTAGTTTTAGGTTATGGTTATACTTTATTGTAACAGATTATTTGTAATATATTGAAGAAAATAATAATTCACATCTATTCAACACACAAATGTGGTAGACATATGTAATTCAAACAGAGAAGAGTACACGGCCTTTCCAAATTGCACAAATATAACGCCAGTGGCGGAGACAAATGGGACAGTTAAATAATAGTTTTTTGAACGATTTAAGCGCAATATAATAAAATATAAATGCTTTATAAAGAATTTTAAATGATATATAAATTAAACTGAACGCTATATGAAAATACTGTTTAATATAATTATGAAAGCCATAAAAGACAGAAGGCAAAGTAATTATGAATAGAAAAATAAATATTTACGTAAGGAGTGCATATGGTAAGCAAGAAGAATAGAACTCCCTGTGTTACAATATTTATTAAGAATAACTGGTTCCTCTTATTGGATTTAGGCAAGATTTGTAAATTTTAATAATACGCACCTGAAACTTTTAAGAAACCCTTATTCATGGTGAGCATTTAGGAACACTATTTGGTTAGTTTGTAACAAGCTAATTTCTCGTTAGATGTCACCGCGGAATAATTTAAATATTTGCTTACTAGGATCTCTATTTATAAAATAACACTTCAGATCAGAGTGTTCGCTTTTCAATTGTTAAGAATGGTTTTTAGATAAACATTCGTTCGATTCATTCTATTTTCAACTGCGGTGTAGTATAGGGTGACCATTTTCTTAAGAAGGCAATGCGGGACGGAGCAAAAAAAACAAGTTCCTAATCTCCCAAATCCAAGTGAAGAGCAAAAAAAAAATTCCTCACCTCCTAAATCTAAGTAAAGAGCAAAAAAAAGTCTTCACCTCCCAAATCCAAGTGAAGAGCAGAAAAAAAGGTCCTCATCTCCCAAAATCCAAGTGAAGAGCAAAAAAAAAAAGGTCTTCACCTCCCAAATTCAAGTGAAGAGAAAAAAAAAAAGGACAAAATGTTAAAATGTGGGACGAATGGTCAGCCTAGTCACCAATAATATTGAGACTGCAGCAGACCGTGCGGATTGTAAAACTATACGTACAGTGTTCAACATGGATAGCTACATACTGATATTAATAATACTAGTTTGCTAATGTAGAAGTAATTTTGGTAAAGTAGAATAAAATTATAAAAAGGATTTTCTTTCAAGAATGAATCTGAATTATGTACGAGATTGTGATTTAAATTCTGATCATACCAGAGGCAGTGCTGTTATTAAAGAAGATATTGATATTAAAACAGAATATGAAGACACTGATGAACATGAATTACAGACTGGAATAGAGCGCACTACCGAATGGGAAAAAGGTCAGTAACAACATATTCACAGCTAAGTCACATTTATTTCTTTTGTTCCTATTTTTGCATTTTTTATTTGGAGAACATCTGGAATCCGAGTTTGTTGTTACAGTAGATAATTATTTTATATTTCTCTATAATCTGTTTATTGCAGGAATCAAAGATGAAGCTACAGACGACATATATCACGGTAATACCAACATAGAGGAGATTTATATCAAGTCTGAACCTGTGGACACCAGCGAATTAAAAGAAGAATTGGAGAGTGTGGCTCTCGCAACTACTGGTCAGTAGAGCTAGTTTAATTGGTGCTTATTATCATTGAATATTTAAAATAATTTTAAAGTCTTAAGAATAAAGAATATCATAAGACAGTCAGACACAAAATCAAATATAGTTGAATACTTAATCGGCTTATAATCATTTTATATGTCCGCAAAATACTCCGATTAATACTGCCAATGTCAGCAAAATAAAAGTATTAATTTTTACTTAATAATAGTTAAAACTAAAGTCACTAGATTATATAAAGTAGCGCAACGGCGGCCATACTGGGGCTAAAAATGTCGCCAACACAAATGATTTCCAGTGATTCCAACAGTACAAAAATAAGAAACTAGTACTACCAAAATTTTTATTTTAAACATTGTAATCACGATTTTTTTAATCAAAGATGCACTATAACAAAATTGTGGTACAATTTTAGTTTTTTTTTTTATTTTCATTAAATAAAATGGATATAATATATAAATTTAAATGAAACTTAACCTTAAATATTCAAAACGCTGACAAAGGAGGTTATTAAATGAGAGCAAGAGAGAGAGAGATGTGACAGCGCAGACGCAAACTTAAGAACGTGAAAATTACTGCTTTAGTTTGCTTAACAGGGGCACCAATGTTGCCAATCAAACTCTGGGGTCTATCGGCTTCTTCAAAGGCTTGCGCTACTTTGTGAAATCCAGTGACATTAGTTAAAATTGGTCAAAACTCTTAATAAATAAAATTATAATTGTTTATCATCAATATATATGTTTATCATATATGATATTTAAAAAAACATAGAAATTTGTGTATCAATTCAATGAAAATGTTTGATATTTAAAAATATCTAATTTGTAAGATTTTGTGGATAACCTATATTTCGGAATTACTTAAATTGTTTATTGCAATTGAAAACGTTTACATAGTAATTGTAACTATAATAATTGTATATGTATTTCAGAGAACCCCGATACTCGGAAGACATATTGCATATCATCTACTGACGACATGTCCCAGTATAACTACAACACTAATATCATCATCAAGGAGGAGATCGACATCAAGCCTGAATGTGGAGATGACGGTGAATATGAGGAGAGTGCAGTTCAACAAGAAACAGGTCAATTACTTAATTTTATTTTCTTGAGTCTGTTCTACATTAAATATTTGTCCTAAATAATATGAATTTTTTTGAAACAATACTTCTTTCAAATTTTCAATGCTAACGACGCCAAATTTTTAAACTATCCCATCCTATTTTGTTTGCCGTTTCCATACGTTTTCGGGCGTACCAACTTAACGTTTATTTTTAATCCATACTGTTTTAATTTTTCTAATAATTTTAACAATACTGGTTGAGCTCTGTTCTTATAAATAAAAACTATACGGGCATATAATTAAATACAAACTAGCATCATTCAACGATATTTATAAATTTGTTATTAAAACCAAACTTTTATCTGCAGCTGACGCAATATCTTCAGAACGTCCCGATAAGAATTGGATGCCCGTTCCCGTTATCCAACCCCAACAGATTAATATAACTCAGTGTGACAAAGCATTTTCAAAATCAGTATCTCTTATTCATGACAAACTTATCCATACAGGCGAAAAAGCATTCAAATGCGAACAGTGTAATAAAGCATTTGCAACTTCATCAGATCTCATTAAACACAAACGAATACATTCTGGTGAAAAACCGTTCAAATGTGATCAGTGTAATAAAGCATTTTCACAATCAGCAAATCTCACTAGACACAAGCGAATACATTCAGGAGAGAAACCGTTCAAATGTGATCAGTGTGACAAAGCATTTGCACAGATGGTAAGTCTTTCTGCACATAAACGAATGCATTCTGGAGAGAAACCATTCAAATGTGATCTGTGTAATAAAGCATTTTCAAGATCTTCAGATGTCACTGTACACAAACGAATACATTCTGGAGAGAAGCCATTCAAATGTGATCAGTGTGCTAAAGAATTTGCAAGTTCATCAGATCTCATTAAACACAAACGAATACATTCTGGTGAAAGACCATACAAATGTGATCAGTGTAATCAAGCATTTTCAGATTCATCACATCTTTCTAGTCACAAACGAAAGCATTCTGGAGATAAACCATTCAAATGTGATCAATGTGATAAAGAATTTAGAGAGTCATCAAGACTTAGTATTCATAAACGATCACATTCTGGAGAGAACCCATTTAAATGTGATCAATGTGACAAAGCATTTTCAGAATCAGGGAAAATCATTAAACATAAACGAATACATTCAGGAGAGAAACCATTCAAATGTGATCAGTGTAATAAAAGATTTTCACAGTCATCAAATCTCACTAAACACAAAAAAATACATTCTGGAGAGAAACCATTTAAATGTGATCAATGTGATAAAACTTTTATACAATTACCAAACCTTATTAGTCACAAACGAGTACATTCTGGAGAGAAACCATTCAAATGTAATCAGTGTGATATAACATTTTCACATTCATTAAGTCTGAAAAAACACAAACAAATACATTCCGACGAGAAACTACACACATCGGAAAAATCTAGATATAAAAAAATATGAAAATAGATAGCGTATGGTTCTTTTGTACGTTTATTGTATTCTATCAATTAAAATACTCAATAAAGAATAGTTTACATAAAATAAGCTAAATGTTATTCATAAAAAAATAAACAATATTTGAAAAAAAAAAATTAATGTACAGATTTATGTACAGAATTGTTAAAAATGAAATAACAAAAAACAAATGCTAATAGAGAGTATGACCTCAACGTTGGTTGATCGCAGCCCTACATCTATGATTCATGGACAAAATAACATAATCGATGTCTTTTTGAGGTGACTGTGCACATTCTGCTCTTAAAAGCTCTCTGAATCTAAAATTATCGTGGATGTTATCCATATGTGATGTAATTCTTCTCTTAAGCATGTCCCACACATGTTCAATCGGATTTAGATCCGGTGACTGTGCTGGCTATGGCATTGTATCAATACCTTCGTTATCCAGCCAGTCCGTTACAATTTGCGCAACATGTAGCCGAGCATTATCCTGGGCAAGATGAAACTGATCACCAACAGCACCACAAAGTAAGAATTATCCCTAATTCAAGTAAAAATCATTTGTTTCTGTATGTTGTAACGTACAAAAATAAATATTTTAACTTGAGTTAGAGAAAATTCTTATGTTAGCAACCCGCTATAAGTAGTGAAACAGCAAGGAATCACCACAAATAACAGAAGCCATATGGTCGAAAAAAACTCGCACGCGTCGTCCTTTGAAACACCCATATTTTATCAGATAGAGTCCAAACGTGTTTTCTACTTGGTTTACTTGTAGTATCTTCTTATTTGCGATACTTCTAATTCGATTATTAATTTCAGGCGGTCCTTTCCACGATCTCCAGAAACAATACATACCTATAGCGCCAGTTTCCAATGACAAGTTCAAACAGATGAATAGTACACAGTGTACTAAAGCATTTTCACAATCAACATCCCTCTTTGATGACAAACGAATCAATTCTGGAGAGAAGACATTCATGTGTGATCGGTGTAATAAATCATTTTCATCATCAACAGATCTCAGTAGACACAAGCGAATACATTCTGAAGAGAAGAAATTCAAATGTGACCAGTGTGGTAAAGCATTTAGTCAATTAATAACTCTCGTTATACATAAACGAATACATACTGGAGAAAAACCTTTCAAATGTGATCAGTGTGATAAAGCATTTGCACAATCATCTAACCTCATTTGTCACAAACGAATACATTCAGAAGAAAAACCATACAAATGTGAACAGTGTAATAAAGCATATGTAAGTTCATCAGATCTCACTAGACACAAACTAGTTCATTCTGGAGAGAAACCATTCATATGTGATCAATGTGATAAAGCATTTACACGTTCAGCAGATCTCACTATACACAAACGAACACATTCTGGAGAAAAACCATTCAAATGTGATCAGTGTAACAAAACATTCACAAATTCATCACATCTCACTAGACATAAACGATTACATTCTGGAAAGAAACCATTTAAATGTGATCAGTGTAATAAAGCTTGTTCACAGTTATCAGATCTCACTGTACACAAACGTTTACATTCTGGAGAGAAACCATTCAAATGTGATCAATGTGATAAAGCTTTTTTACGTACATCAGAACTCAATAGACATAAACGATTACATTCTAGAGAGAAACCATACAAATGTGATTAGTGTGATAAGGCTTGTTCACGTTTATCAAATCTTTATATATACAAACGATTACATTCTGGAGAGAAACCATTCAAATGCGATCAGTGTGATAAAGCTTGTTCTTGGTCATCAATACTCACTAGACACAAACGATTACATTCTGTAGAAAAAACATTCAAGTAGGCTTACTGTGAAAAGGCAATTTCACATGGATTAAGACTTATTAATCACAAACGATTATATTCTGGAGAATCATTTAATAATAAATAATACCCTTGATAGTGTAAGGAATCGCTTAACCCACTCAGATAACGACTGTAAAATTTTCGAACGCCACCCGTTGTTAACCCTTTGGGAACTTGCGGCATTTTTTGAGATTTAACTTATATTAAAGTTAAAAGATTTTAGAATGCAGATAATGGGAAAATAGTACATATTATGTACATTTTACTGTTAAATAATTATTTTCTAATAAATTTGAATACTGAAATATCCTGGGATAATTTTATACTTTCATTCCAGGAAATGCTATCAAAATCCTTATATTAACACCAGTCTCTTTGAAGAGAAGGTTAGAAGTATTTGGTCCTATTCGCGAAAAGATCTAGAATTGTTGAATTCTTAGAGGCTCTGAATCGATTATCTGGTGGTTTATTTGATCCTGATTGTTTTATTTTATCAAATGTTTATACATATTTTTCAATAACTTTAACTAATTTGTAAATCTTATATATTATAATAAATCTTTAAACTTAATTCGAAAACCGCTTTCTTTTTCTAAACGTGTGTAACCATTCACCTCTAAAAACTTAAAAACTAACTAGCTACCCAGACTAACTACAAGATGCCTGTTCTGTCGGTTGGTAAGTACCAATACGTATCATTTAAAGTAAGGTTATCTCCCCTGTTAACATCTCCTCGTAACACATTTTTACACACTAGAAAATACATATAATAACAGGAATAGTAGAAAAAAAGGTTCTTACTACAAACTTGGAAGCAGTGCCGTAACTACGCAGGTGCAAGGGCACAGTGCCAAGTCGAAAGGGGGGCCGAAAAATCGTCAATGGGAGGTCAAGTCAGACTGTGGATAACCTTTTTGAGCAACCTTTTACTTGGTCCTGTGCGCCCAATAAAAGCTAGTTACGGTTCAGCTTGGAAGAAATATAAAGAAGAGTTGGAATATGAGTGGCTCAGACAAAATAGGTACCTTTGTTCGGATATATGTGTGAGCTGACTAAATATGTGAAAGTGTAAGGAGGGTGGTTTTCGGTTATTAAAAACGCGATGCGAAGACAAAGGAATGCAGAGCAGGAAAAGACGCTGATGGCTTAAGTTCATCGCGACGTCAACGCCTCTTCCTCTCTAGGACTTGACTAGCTGATAAGTAGAAAAAAAGACTATTGAAAAATTTAAACTGGGTTTGAAAACACTTGTACTAGTTCTGTACTTCTGGATTTTTCTAAACGGTACCACCACAAGGAGTACCGTTCCACATTTCCTCGTAAAATTATTAGTGGCTATGGAAAAGAGACGTCGGGCGGGAATGTAAAGATTAAATTGTAGGGTTGGGAAGAGTTAGACGTGACAAAAGACGTCGGTGGATTTATTTCACCGCGACGCTGACGCCTTTGGCCACCCTAGGGATGTAATTAGGTTGTGGAGGAATGGAAAAGAATTAAAGTTAGGAATAGACGTTGATAGATTTATTTTACCGCGATGTCAACGCTTCTTCCTCTCTAGGGATATAATCAGCAAGTAAGAGGGAGTGTTAGATGGATCAAAATTTAAATCGTGTTTTGTAGAAGCGCTCGCTTCCGTTTCTGTTACTTCTTTCGGCTTTTTTAAGCAGTATCACCTTAAAGTATAACCGCTCCACGTTTCATCGTAGAATTTATTTTGTGGCAGCATACTCCTCTTAGGATTTAAATAAAAGTTGAGTTGAGTTCTAACGGTTAGCGAAAATAATACGACTTCGTTCGGAGTTCCGAGCATAGTTGTACTTCACATTAAATTTTGTTTAACTAAGATCCGTTTTGGCCATTATTGTTGTAAGTAAATTTTACCGTGTAAAACTCGTTTTGGGGATATTTTTGACTGTTATTATTGTAATTAGATCTCACTATACACAAACGTTTACATTCTGGAGAGAAACCATTCAAATGTGATCAATGTAATAAAGCTTATTCACGTATATCAGAACTCAATAGACATAAACGATTACATTCTGGAGAGAAACCATACAAATGTGATTAGTGTGATAAGGCTTGTTCACGTTTATCAGATCTTTCTATACACAAACGATTGCATTCTGGAGAGAAACCATTCAAGTATGCTTACTGTGAAAAGGCATTTTCACATGGATTAAAATTTATTAATCACAAACAAAAAAATATTACCAGTGATAGTGTAAGGAATCGCTTAACACACCTAGATAACGCTTCTAAGACTTTCGACCGCCACCCGTTGTGAACCCTTTGGAAACATGTGGCATTTTTTTAGATTTAATTTATATAATATTGATGGATGTAGCTGTTACCTCTTGATGGAACATTTTGAATAACACAGAAAACACGAAACACACTTGGTTAAAGTTCCTCAAAATTATCCTTGGAGATGACTGATGTACAGTTTGTTAGAGTTAAGTTTAACTAACATAGGTAAATTAATTTATAACTATATAAGATTGTTACTTTATTGTTATGTTATTGTTATAGCACCTGAAGAAGCCAAAAATGTTGTTGGTGAAACGTTGTTTAAAATAAACGCTTCTTGTCCAAAAAGCTGAATGAAATTATTTCCTAATTCTACCATTATACAAAATTTGACGTTAAATACTATTCTATTAAAATTAATTTACTAAATATCTTAATATATATATTTCGGCATATTATGCCATCATCAGAAAAATGAGATACAAAGAGTGTTGACAAATTATAACTAAATGTACAGGTATTAACTATTTCCTAATAACATAGAAGGGGATTAGGGAATACCATTGACCAACGTCTTGAGATTCTAACAGATCTAATTGTTCATTTCTGAGTTTATGTCCTTTCTTAAGTATATATTTAATTTCGAAAGCTTTTAAGGAATACTTTGGTTTACCGCATTTGTTTTCCACATGTGAAATCAAAAAATCACAAAAAGGCTTGGAAAATAGAAAAAATACAACTCGTGTTCATTTTCACCATGTAAACAAATACAGAGTGATTATTTAATGGCGAGACGACGTCAACGAATTTTACGTGCCTTCTAGCAGAATACTATGACTATAATAACCTTGAAGAAAATTTGATTATGAAGAAAAAAAGATTATGAGCATGCGCGCATAATCGCCTGCTACGATGTGTATGAAACGGCAAATTATTTAAACTTCCAGTGACGTCGTCTCGCCATTAAATAATCACTCCGTACACGAATAATAGTTTAATGTCACTTTCGAGTGTTACCTAATTATCTAAGGTTTGTTCGTTTGTGTTGCACCAGACTTGTCCAGGACAAGAGCAGCTGACGTCACTATATAAGATAGCATTGGTGGGGGAAGCTGTGGTGTAGTTCAGTGTAGGTTGGGCAACACAAAAGAACACACCTATGATATGACGTCAATGGTACAACATTCGGTAGCACGGACAGCAACATACTAAAATTAATAAAACTGTCTAGCTCTAGCAAGAGTAAATTTGCTTATTTGGAAATTTGAAAGCACTGTTGAAAGGGTTTTATATTAGGAATGAATATGATTGATGGAACTGATAACGATTTGCATTTTGATCATACCAGAGACAGTGATTTTATTAAAAAAGAGATTGATATTAAGACGGAATATGACATAAAGACTGGATTAGAGCACATGGTTAAATGGGAGAATGGTCAGTAATAAGCATATTTACTATCTCACATTGTATACTGCTATTCACATTTTGTTGTCTGTTTGTTTCAAGTGAATGACAGCAATGTTTGTTTAACGCGCTTATGAATTATATTTGACTATGATCTGTTTATTGCAGGAATCAAAAATGACGTTATAGATGACTTATACCACGGCAATACCAACATAGAGAAAATTTACATCAAGTCTGAACCTGTGGACACCAGTCAATTTGAAGATGAATTAGAGAGTGCACCTGTAACAAACATGGGTCAGTAGAGCTATTTTAATTAGGGCCTATCATTCAATTTTTAATTTATTATTTTAATATAAGTACCAACCAATGGAGTGACCGAGTTAAATCACGCTGTTCTGATTGGTAAAAACAGTCTGAATTGTGAATAAGATCCTAGCGTCGTGGTGGTCAATTTTGTCATAAAGCTTGGATTAGAAAAGAAAAATTTGGAAGAAAAAGTATGCCACTGGCTGAATATTTGCTTACACTTCCTCTCCTTCATATACAACACGTAAATTTTTAATTCCATCTATATACTTGAAATAATCCACTATAAAATTTTTTATTACTAAAACCTACATCACAAAATATAGTTTTTAATTTTTTTAGAGACATGTGATACAAAAAAATCGCTTTATAAACATTTGTATTTACTTTATTGTTGATAAAATAGTAAAAAAGATTCAAAAAATATTGTAAAACATATTTATTCTTATAATTTTACTTTCACAGCTATGTAACAATAATATTAAGTACCCTCTACCTACGTTTCAAAATTGACCACCGCAGCGCTACGATCTTAAATTTGTTTCCCTATTCAAGCCCCGTTTCAGTGAAATTGGCCCAACTATCAAAAATAGTGTTTTCAAAGAAAATATTTATATTAGAAGGGAAGGGTATCAATTCAATTATATAACGATGTGCGAACTGTTTATTAATATTTTACAAAAAATATAAATCTTAACAAAAGAAACGCAAAGATTTATTTATTTATTTTTTGTAGAGCATTTTGTAGAGCAAGATGTAGGTAGCATTATCATAAAATGAACAGAAAGAAATAGTTTCTTTTCTCATATACATATTTGCTGCTAAATATGACATAAATGATAAACGAGATATTTCAACATTATAAGTAACACCCCTTCTAAGTAGTCTTGTTAAAAACTGCATTGAAGAGAAAACAAAAATGTTTCCTCATATACGTTTTTGTAAAGTAAATAAGTGAGATATTTCAATATTTTATACAATATTTTAGAAAATATTTTAGTAAAATACTTTTAACAAAATACTTTTAAAAAAACAATTTACCTTAAATTATACTTCCTTTATTTTAACATAAATTCACAATTTGAATGATTTATATAGTTGTAGTAAAAATAGGGAAATATTGGAAAATATAGTGCAGGAAATAGTCAAGGAAGGAGCAAAGATGGGCATGATAATAAATGTAAATAAAACGAAAATTATGCGTATAGGAAAAAACAAGAATCAGTAGTAAAAATAGGAAAATTTAATTTTGAAATGGTTGGTAATTTTAAGTATCTAGGAGTGTGGATATCAAACACAGCAGAAAGAAAGGGAGAACTAAGAGATAAAATATTAGCAACAAATAGAGCTTACTATGCGAATAAAAAACTCCTAAATAGTACTGTACTGACAAAAACAACTAAACTGAACATATACAAAACACTAATAAGACCAATACTACTATATGCAAGGGAGACACTCATATTGTCAAAGAAAGAGGAAGAAGAACTCAGAATCGCTGAAAGGAAGATATTAAGAGCAGCTCTTGGTCCAATAAAAATAGGCGAGAACGAATATAGGCAGAGAATGAACCATGAGATATTAGAAGTACTGGAAGGTAGCGATGTTGTAAGGAAAATTAAGCAACAGCGAGTAAGATGGCTTGGGCATGTATGGCAAGGAGAAGTATCGTCTATAGCTTATTCAGCGTTGCAGTGGGAACCAGGCAGGAAAAGAAAACGGGGAAGACCTAAGCTAACATGGATGCAAGAAGTAGAAGATCTGGAAAGGGCCGGAATTACGAGATGGAAAAATAAAGTTAGAAACAGACAACTTTGGAGAGAGATCACAAAGAAGATTTAATGCGAGATATAGGAACTGATCCATCCTGAAAAAGGATTTAGAAAGCCCAAAGGGCGGCGTAACCCCGTAGGGGTGTTTAGCCATTTATTATTATATAGTTGTAGTAGTAGTGAATGATTTATATAGTTGGGCCAACTTCACCAAGATGGGGCTTGTATATTAATATTGATGTCCAGCAAGGACAAGTAACACCACGAATAATAAAAGCTATATGGTCGAAAATAACTCGCAAGTCTCATAAGCATTTAAACACCCATATTTTATATAAAGTTAGTCTGAACGCTTTCTCTTGGTTTACTTATGGTATCTTCTTATTTGCGATACTTTTAATTCGATTATTAATTACAGCCAGTCCTATTCACGATCTCCGGAAACAATACATAGCTGTAGCGCCAGTGTCCCATTGACCAATTCAAACAGATGAACAGTACACAGTGTAATAAAGCATTTTCAGAATCAACATCCCTCTTTGATGACAAGCGAATCAATTCTGAAGAAAAGACATTCATGTGTGATCGGTGTAATAAATCATTTCCATCATCAATAGATCTCAATAGACACAAACGAATACATTCTGGAGAGAAGCAATTCAGATGTGAACAGTATCGTCGGTCGTATTTTAATTACTTATTTGTTTGCAGGTGGCACATCTTCCGCTAATCCAGATAAGAGTTGTGAGCCAGTGTCCGTTGACAAGTTCAAACAGGTTAAAACAACACAAACAACAGAGGCCTGTTATAAGAGTGATGTATGTGAGACAACATTTGAGCAAGCTCGTGATCTTGTTGCAGATAAATCAGTTTTTGGAAAGAAACAATTCAAATGTGATCAGTGTGATAAAGCATTTAGTCAATTAGTAACTCTCGTTAGACATAAAAGAGTACATTCTGGAGAGAAACCATTCATATGTAATCAATGTGATAAACCATTTTCACAATTGTCTAATCTAATTTGTCACAAACGTGTTCATTCTGGAGAAAAACCATTCAAATGTGATCAGTGTGATAAAGCATTTTCACATTCAACAGATCTCACTATACACAAACGAACACATTCTGGAGAAAAACCGTTTAAATGTTATCAGTGTAATAAAGCATTTACAAATTCATCAGATCTCACTAGACATAAACGAGTACATTCTGGAGAGAAACCATATAAATGTGTTCAATGTGATAAAGCTTATTCTCGTTTATCAGATCTTACTATACACAAACGATCACATTCTGGAGAGAAACCATTCAAATGTGATCAGTGTGCTAAAGCTTTTTCGTGTTCATCAGACCTCTCTAGACATAAACGATCACATTTTCGAGAGAAACCATACAAATGTGATCAATGTAATAAAGCTTATTCACGTTTACCAGATCTCGCTTTACACAAACGATTACATTCTGGAGAGAAACCATTCAAATGTGATCAGTGTGATAAATCATTTTGGTGTTCATCAGACCTCACTGAACATAAACGATCACATTTTCGAGAGTAGCCATACAAATGTGATAATGCTTGTTCACGTTTATCAGATCACATTTATCAGAGTGGTCGTCCGTAGTGAAGTACCTAGGCGTGCACCTTGACCAGAGGCTGAACTTCACAGTACATTGCAAGAAGAGATACCAACTAGCAACTGCAAAACTGGGAATCCTATATCCTCTATTAAATAAAAAATCGAAGTTAAGTCTGAAGAACAAGATCCTCCTATATAAAGTTATAGTAAGGTCAAGACTCATGTACGCTTGTCCAGCTTGGAACAACACTTCGAAACTCAACATCGAAAAATTACAAGTCATTCAGAATAAGTACCTAAGATTAGCCAGAGACTTCCCTAAATATAAGTCCATCAACCTGTATATATCCAATCCCATCTTGAGCATTCTACAATCGCGTAGGATTGCACCCAATAAAGTTCATTCGCTTTATTTACGATCTACATACGATCGTCGCGAACATGCTCCTCTATAGGGTATAAAACGTGCTGCCATCTATAAACACGATTGATTTACTATGACTGCGAATTACAAACATCTTGTCAGAAACAGTAACTATTTTATCCGTGAACACTAGAAGGAATATTGCGACGAATGTTGTGGAACATGCAAGGAACCTCGTCCGTGAATAAATCTGATATCATATATGAAAATAATATAATTTAATTTGATTTATTAAAGAAACATATAATTAATAATGATTCAGATTTTCTATAATTGTAATAAATATTGTCTATTTCTTCAGATCCTTTTAAATAAATAAATTATAAATTTATTTTTCTAAATAGGATGACAATATTATTTCGTTTTTTACTGTTAATTCCGGGGCCGTAACGAGGATATTAAGCGCCGGTGGCAAGTGTTCAAGATGCGCCCTTTTGAATATTTTGGCGTCCCTATTTTGAATGCTGATGAGTAAAAAAAAGGAAAACGAATCTAATAAGTGATGAACAAAAAAAAGGTCCTCACCGCCAAAATACAAGTGATGAGCAAAAAAAAAGTCCCCACCTCATTATTGCAAATGATAAGCAAAAAAAAGGTCCACACCTCCATGCTGCAAGTGATGAGCAAAAAAACAGCACCTAAAAATTTTGCGCCCTCAATACTGGTGCGCCGGTGGCGGGCGCTTCTTTCGCGACGCCCTAGTTATGACCCTGGTTAATTCCATATGACCGAAAGAGTTATATACACGTTCACGAGTAGACTTCGTTTAACATGAGAAAAACACAGGCGGATGTTGGCGGCTCTCATTACGTTATCAACAGTTAGTTCAACACATTTCAGTGGCGTCATTTACTTTGATTTGTTTTTGTTATTGCATATACAAGTCATTAGTTTGTAGTAAGTTAGAGTATAATTGTTTAATTTGGAATCCGCAATATGCTATATACTCAAACAAGATTGAAAGCATTCAAAAACGCTTTTTAAGGTATTTAGATTATAAATTTGATTGCAATACTCCATCTAATTATGATGTTCAATTAAACAGATATAACCTACATACCTTGAAAGAATTAAATTAGAGATGAATTTTGTCTATAAAATTGTAAATAGTATGATTGATTCTGAAGATATTTTGAGTCTGATAAACTTTTATGTACCAGCTACAAATCTGAGGCAAATAAATACGTTTTATTCTGGAAACTATCATACAAATATTAGACAGAATTCACCTCTAATTAGAACTATGTGCACATTTAACCATCACTTTAATACTTGCGATATATTTTTCCTGTCATTTTCTGCCTTTAAAAAACTAGTGGAATGTAAATTGAGAGCTTAACTCAACGATATGTATTATATTTATATATATAAAAAAACTTTTTGTTGTATTAATTTTTTGGGTAAATATTTTTCTTTTTTTTTAAATTGTATCATTGTGTTTATAATTAATATCTTATTGTAAATTTTTCGTGGAGGTCTATAGGAACTATGTTCTGTTTGACCACCCAAACAATAAATAAATAAATAAATATTGTGCGACGTTATTTGTTTATTTCGGTTATTATTATTTATTTCTCGTACGTTTCCAGGTATACCATGTACTAAAATGAGTAAAAATGTATTTGAAATAAATGATTTTGTTTGTTTGGTATTCACAATTGCTTAAATCTCTTATGTACGTCAATGTGATCAGCTGTTTTCTCGCACTGATGACGTAATTTATGATACCCTGTTGAACTTATGTTGAACAAAGTCTACTTAAATACGAATACCGGACGCATACAAAATATACTCAAAACTCCATTCTAGTAGCCTAAAACGTCGCCTGTCGCAAAATAAAAACATTTTTTGTTACATTTGCAAGGTAACAAAAAGTTGTCTAGTTGGCGGTAAACCAACTGCCAACACTGCGGATAACGGACAGCTACATACAGAACTTAATAAAACCGTTAAGGTGTAGCAAGGAGTAATTTTACATATTTGGAAATTTGAAAGAATAGTTTTAAAGGTTTTGTGTTAGAAATGGATATCACTATTGAGACTGGTTATGATTTGCGTCCCGATCATACCAGAGACAGTGATATTAAAAAAGAAATTGATATTAAGACGGAGTATGACGTGAAAACTGGATTAGAGCACATGGATGAATGGAAAAATGGTGAGTAATGAACACATTTTACTATCTCATATTGTATATTGTTACTCACATTTTGTTGTCCCGGTTTATTTCATGTAAATTTCAACATTTTGTTTAACAAACATTTTAAATGATATATTTTTACAGTAAGCGATTAGTATATACTTGACTAAGATCTGTTTATTGTAGGAATTAAAGATGAAATTACAGATGATGTGTACAACGGTAACACTAATATAGAGGAGATCTACATCAAGTCTGAACCTGTAGACATTAGTGAATACGAAGAGTCCCAGTATAACTCCAACACCAATATCGTCATCAGTGAAGAAATCGACATCAAGCCTGAATGTGGAAATGACTGTGAATACGAGGAGAGTGCAGCGGAGCAAGATACAGGTCAGTCAACCATTTAATATTATCGTGTTAGTCATAAGCTTCCAATAATGGTGTTGACAGTTTTAATTTACTGAGTTTTTATGCACAAATCCTGCACGAGGATAAAGCCGCATTCAGAGATCTCTGAAATTAACACGTTGTGTCGCTATGGCCTGTTTTAACGAGGTCAGTTGGTATGATCGGACATGCTCTTGCTTTGTCGTTGCTATACTACTGTTGAGCGATATAGTATGAGCTTATCCGATCATACCAAGAGGCTACAGGGTTTGGGACAAAATTATTTTTGCACACATTTGGCAAAAATCGCGTATAAATAATTTATTTTGCAAAAATAAAACTTTGATCGTTAATCCACGTATAAAAGTCTTTAGCTTTCATTTGATAGCCTACTCAGAATTTAAAAAAATATATAATTTTTTTTCGATGAGCAGATGTTTGTTTATATTTTTAGGGGGATATGTTTTTTAGATGTTTTAGTATTTTTCCTATGTGCGGGTCAAAGAGTTGTATAAGCATGCCAAATTTCAACTCTCTAGGTTTAGCCGTTCGGCTACAATTTTTACCGAATAGACAGACAGACAGACACACGACAAAATGACGGTATAAGGGTTTTTTGGTCATACCTACAAAACCCTAAAAAGTACAAAAAATTCTCATTGTACCGGAGTGCCCAGATATTTTTTGGTTGTAATAGAGTCAAAATCAGCATATTTTTTAATAGTTTTTGTTTGTTGATCTAAGTATTAAAAGTCTTCGTTTAATTCTCTACATAAATCGGCCATAGCTACGGCCCGCGTACTGAATTTGGCCCGCAAGAAATCATCCAATCCGCGGATTTTTGTTACTTATGAAAAAAAAAAAAAAAATCTGATTAGTGCACATTGCGTGGATAAACCAACAAATTTTTATTTTGAAAAAATCTATTTTTTATGTAGTTTTTACTAAAAATTTGTCAAAAAACTTTTGGCCCAAACCCTATTTTCTATGGTCTAAAAAGACATATTTCCTAGGTCTAAAAATCTAGAAAAATTCTCAATGTACAGTAATAGAAACCGGAATAGTTCAATAGGAATTTTTACTATGGAATTTTTTGCTACACCGTTTATCTGACTGACTGGAGAATTGATAGCCTGAGTCTTGATACGTGTACATCTCAAGTTCACTTATAAGTTTTAGATTGAAGCACGTTTGATAGTTCAAGATCTAGTTACACTAACTTAGACTAATTTATGCATAGGTCGTATTTTAATTACTTATTTATTTGCAGGTGGCACTACATCTTCCACTAATCCAGATATCAGTTGGGCGCCAATGTCCGTTAACAAGTTCAAACAGGTTAAAACAACACAAACAACAGAGGCCTGTTATAAGAGTGATGTATGTGAGACAACATTTGAACAAGCTCGTGATCTTGTTGCAGACAATTCAGTTTTTGGAAAGAAGCTATTCAAATGTGATCAGTGTGATAAAGCATTTTTACAGTCATCACAGCTCGCCAGACACAACCAATCACATTCTGAAGAGAAACCATTCAAATGTGATCAGTGTGATAAAGAATTTTTATACTCAACATCTCTAAGTACACACAAACGATTACATTCTGGAGAGAAACCATTCAAATGTGAACATTGTAATAAAACATTTACAGTTGCATCAAGTCTCACTATACACAAACGATTACATTCTGGAGAGAAACCATTCAAATGTGAACAATGTAATAAAACATTTGCAGGTTCATCAAGTCTAACTAAACACAAACGAGTACATTCGGAAGACAAACCATTCAAATGTGATTTATGTGATAAGGCATTTTCACACTCAGCATCTCTAATTGCACACACGCGATCACATTCCGGTGAAAGACCATTCAAATGTAAACAATGTGATAAATCATTTTCAGTATCTGCATATCTCACTATACACAAACGAGTACATTCTGGAGAAAAACCATTCAAATGTGATCAGTGTGATAAAGAATTTACACAATCATCGATTCTTATTAGACACAAACGAATACATTCTGGGGAGAAACCATTCAAATGCGAAATATGTAATAAAGCATTTAGTCGAAAGAGTATTCTTGAAAAACACAAACGAGTTCATAGGGTCGACATAAAGCATCTTCACAATCAGATCTCATTAGTCACAAACGAATATATTCTGGAAAAAAACCGTTCGAATGTGAATAATGTCATTAAGTTTTGACACAGACTACAAACATAGTTATTCGTAAATTATTATTATTTATTTAAACGTCCATTAAACGTGCTGTAATCTATAAACAAGATTGATTTGTTATGACCAGATTACGTAATTGTCTGAAGGTTACTGTGAATTACAAACAGACAGAAACAGTAAATATTTTATCCGTGAACACTAGAAGGAATATTGCGACGAATATGGTGCTCTTACATGTATGGAACCTCATCCGTGAATAAAGCTAATTATCATATATGAAAATAATATAATTTATTTTGAATTATTAAAGAAGCATATAATTTATAATGATGTAGATTTTCTATAATTGTAATAAATATTGTTTGTTTTTCCAGATCCTTTTGAATAAATAAATTATAAATATATTTTTCTAAATAGAATAACCATATTATTTCATTTTTTACTACAGTGAATTTCTTTTATCCTGCAACATTGAAATTATTATTATGCATGGTTTCCTGAGTAACGACAAATTATTTTGACAGCAATGTTAAGTTGCGTTCCATTTATTTTGCAACATAGGGATAAATTCATTTAAAAGGCTAAACATTTTTTATTGAAAATACAATTATTAAATACAAAAATAACAAAAACACACCTAAATTAAATGTTCAAAAATACCACCATTAACTACATACAAAAAGTAAGGCGATCATAAAAATTCTTTAAAACATTTATTATTTACCCTTGTGGGATAGTGTTTGATGCTTGCATGATTCTATTTTGTAAATCCTACCAACATCATAATATAATCCTATCAATTTCAGTCTTTGAATAAACTTAAAGAAACGTAATTACTGTTTAGTTGCACATAAGCATTTGGAATAGCTTTTAAATTAATACAAATTTAATTATTCTTTCTTAATCAATCATTATTATTCTTATATATTATTATTTATTTAAAAAAATATATATTCACCACTTTCTTACTGTAATTATTTTTTTACATAGTCTACAGTGATGGGCGCGTAAGTTATATGATGTAAGTTACCTCATTGTTGACGCGTAAACAATGATGTAAAGTAAACACAAAAACTCTTCTAAACATTGTAAACAATGATTTAGACATGCGCACTTGTTTTGAATTACAGAACCTCATTTTCAATTCATTTTTATAAATAATAAAATTTTAATGAAACGATTTTAAATGAAAAAGTATCATTATATAGGTGTTACATATAAATTAGTAAATATGAATATGAAAAATAAAAAACTTGTGTCTTTAAAAAATTCAATCTATTTTTTTTAATAACAAAATACATTAAATTTCCCCTTTAAGAAAATCAGCCTATATTTTTTAATAACGAAAAGATTCATTGCAAATTTTGCATAACGCCTATATTTTCTTTCATTTTCTTTAATTAAAGCAAAACCTAGTTCTTCAGAACTAGGTTTTGTTTCTTCCCTTCGGTTTCTTCCCACCATTTTTTAAATAAATTTATTGTTTTGAACTGAATATACTTGTTCATTAACCCTATATTATTCGTATTAAATAATTAAAACTAACCTCATTATTTGACAGTTTAAAAAGTTTACATTGTTTACATTGTTGACAAGTTTACCAATTGTTTACATAAGATTACACGTAAACGTAAACAATTAAAGTTTACGTGTAAACGCCCATCACTGATAGTCTACCACAGTTTGGGTTCCGCTAGACAATAATTTACTCCCAGTAATTTGGCAACGCTGCCCTAGCTAGACGACTCTGTACCTAGTACACTGATTCGCACGGACAGTTACATCCTAGTATAATAAAATCATCTAGGCATAGCACAATTAATTTTGCTTATTTGGAAATTTTAAAATAAAAGTTGGAAGTCTTTTGTTTCAGAAATGAATATGAATGATGAGACAGGTTATGACTTGCATCCCGATAATACTAAAGACAATGATATTATTAAAAAAGAGATTGATATTAAGACAGAATATGATGTGACGACTGGATTAGATGACATGGATGAATGGGAGGATGGTTAGTAACGAACACATTTACAATAATAGTATTATTGGTAATCCTGCACAATAGCGCCCTGAGAATAGTTTTCATGGGCTTATTGTGAATGCTGAACAGTGATTCACCTTAAAAACATTATATTAGGTTATTAAAAATCTTTGTTTTTTTTTTTTTTTTTGTAAACCACCTGTTTATTACAGGAATCAAATATTAAGTCGGCATGATTAGTGGATATCTTATATGATATATATTTTACACTAAGCAATTAGTGTATATTTGACTTTAATATGTTGGTTGCAGGAGCCAAAATTGAAGTTTCAGATGACATACACCACAGTAATACCAACATAGAGGAGATTTACATCAAGTCTGAACCTGTGGACACCAGTGACTATGAAGACGAACTGAAGAGTGAAGCTGTCACAAATACTGGTTAGTTGAGATAGATCATTTTAGTGTAACGTCACAATTGTCAAACGTGCATTTAAAAATGCCAGAGATAGGACAAGTATTATATTGATCCTTACTTAGTTTTGGTGCAGTTGTGTGTTGTGGGAGTCGTGGAGGTAGAGATCTTGTGTTATATCATCGATTTCCAAGAATATTAAATTATTAGGTCGTCAAGGATAAAATTTGTAGAAAAAAAGGCAAAGTTGGTTGATAGCAAAGAAGTGGTAGTCAGTGGGTTCTAGGTCTGATGAGTATGGAGGATGATGAAGTTTCAACTCCAATTCCTGTAGTTTTGCCACAGTCATTTGTGCAGTGTGTGATCTAGCGTTATCATGCAATAAGATAGGAGTCGATCTGTTGACCAATCTAGGCTGTCTACCAACCGGCGTAGCGTAGTGGTAGCACAGCTGCCTTGCGTTGCTAAGGTCTCGGGTTCGAATCCCGTTCAGGTATGGAAGTTTCAAAGATTAAAAATTGTCCTGGCTAATTGCCAAAGTAGCAAAGGCCATTAAATTAAAATAAAAAAAAGTTACCTGTACGAAATTTGGCGAACCAATTTGATACTGTCTGCTGCGTAGTAACACTGAGCCAAATACACTATTAATGTTTCGCGCGGTCTGCGATGCCGTAGTTCCACGTAATAACTAATACTTCATAATATTGCAAATTTCCGACCGTTCCATTTTCAACAAAATTAATTTAAAAAAAAGTTTTTGATATTTTTTAGAACACACAATGATTTCTTTAAACAAGCGAGAACATTCCAACAAAAAAAAAAAAAAAACAACGGTTAAATATTAAGTCAATATCAAATAATAAGCTGTTAAAGTTGGCAATATTATTAACTACAAATTTCATCCTTGACGACCTGATATAAATATAAACCGATTAAAAATAATTTATAAATTATAAGGCGCCAGCAGTGGATTAAGGCATTTGTTCTAATCTCGTTCCTTCTATGGCGATGTTGGGCGTTATCCTTGTTAATTTTTATATTTCTCTTTGTCAGGGCTTAATGTAGCAGGTTCATATTGTTCTGTAACTTTCTCGGAACTTCCAAGTATAGCTATTTCGTCTGCGAAGCATAACTTGGTGATTGCTACTATTTCCATTTTCCTATATCCTGTTTGGTAGTATTTTTGTAGTTTTTTCATCTCTTTTATTGCATCGTCTGGCATTATTGCAAAGAGGGGCTAAGCACACATAAATGTTAGTAGATTAGAAAATCTAGTTCAGCTTAAACGTTTGGAATAGACGATAAGAGTATTTCATTTTTAAATTTCAGAGAGCCACGATACTCTGACGACAGCTTGCATATCATCTACTGACGACATATCCCAGTTTAACTACAACACTAATATCATCATCAGTGAGGAGATCAACATCAAGCCTGAATGTGGAGGTGATGGTGAATATGAGGAGAGTGCAGTTGGACAAGATACAGGTCAGTTAATATTTAGTAGGGTTGTTTAAATTCTAGGCTTCCAATACTGTTATTGCCAGTTTCATTTGCCTTTTTAAAATATTTTAATTTTTCTCTCGGAAAATGCAATGAACAGACTCCCATAGTGTCAGTTACTTTATTGCCGTAACACAAACATATTCCCAGGCCTTCTTCCTGTCCATATCCAAATTGTTTCCCAATTTTGACTCAATATTAACTTTCCCTCCATTTTTCATAGGAAATTTAAAAAACTAAGATGCCTATCATTGTAATTTCTTGAATGACAACCAAAAACACTACAATTTGTTCTGCATTTATAGTTGTTCAAAAATTTTGTCGACAAAAATTCAACACTAAAATACACGTAATAACATAAATAGTTTTGTTGTTCGTAGTACGACATCGGGTAATATTGTTTACATCGGATAATATTGTTTACATCGGGTAATATTCACGAGGAATTATTCTAGATGTGGATTCCTAATTATGATAACATATTGGGACATGACTGGTCTCTTCAACGAAGTAATATCGGTCTCAATGCTATATTTGACACTACCGAGTAGCGCTGAAATTGCAGATGGAGCATTCAGTAAATTAATACTACTTCGTAGAGATATCTTCCAATTTTGCACCTGTAATACTTAATAATTTAATTGTTTGCAGGTATCGAAACATCTTTGGGTAATCCAGATCAGAGTTTGGCGCCAATGTGCATTAACAATCTCAAACAGCTTAATACAGAACTATGTAATAAAGCATTTTCAGAATCAACATCTCCCGTTGATCACAAATTAATTAATTCAGGAGAAAAACCGTTCAAATGTGATCAGTGTAATAAGGCATTTTCATGCTCAACATCACTTAATAGACACAAGCGATTACATTCTGGAGAGAAACCATTCAAATGTGATGAGTGCGATAAAGCATTTTCAGAATCATCCCATCTCATTAGTCACAAACGAATACATTCTGGAGAGAAACCATATAAATGTGATCAATGTGATAAAGCATTTTCACAATCCTCACATCTTACTGCTCACATACGAATGCATTCTGGAGAAAAACAATACAAATGTAACGAGTGTGATAAAGCATTTTTTAATAAATCAAATCTGACTAAGCACAAAATAATACACTCTGGAGAGAAGCCATTCAAATGTGAAGAGTGTGATAAAGCATTTTCACAATTAGCACATCTCACTCAACATAAACGAATTCATTTTGAAGAAAAATCATTTAAATGTGAACAGTGTGATAAAACATTTTTACGGTTATCAAATCTCACTCAACACAAACGATTACATTCTGGAGAAAAACCATTCAAATGTGATCAGTGTGATAAAACATTTTCACATTTATCAAATCTTGCTAGTCACAAACGAGTGCATTCTGAAGAGAAACCATTTAATTGTGAACAGTGTGGGAAAACATTTTCAGTTCCATTACATCTCATTAGACACAAACGAACACACTCTGGAGAGAAACCATTCAAATGTGATCAGTGTGATAAAGCATTTGCAGAATTATCATATCTCACTAGCCATAAAAGAATACATTCGGGAGATAAACGATTCAAATGTGATCAGTGCGATAAAGCATTTTCATATTCAACACATCTCATTAGTCACAAACGAATACATTCTGGAGAGAAACCATATAAATGTGATCAATGTGATAAAGCATTTTCACAATCCTCACATCTTGTTGCTCACATGCGAATACATTTTGGGGAAAAACCGTTCAAATGTAACCAGTGTGATAAAGCATTTTCTAATACATCAAATCTGACTAAGCACAAAATAATACACTCTGGAGAGAAGCCATTCAAATGTGAAGAGTGTGATAAAGCATTTTCACAATCAGCAAATCTCACTCAGCACAAACGAATTCATTTTCAAGAGAAATCTTTTAAATGTGAACAGTGTGATAAAACATTTTTACGGTTATCAAATCTCACTCAACACAAACGATTACATTCTGGAGAAAAACCATTCAAATGTGATCAGTGTGATAAAGCATTTTCACAATTATCAAATTTCGCTAGTCACAAACGAATGCATTCTGAAGAAAAACCATTTAAATGTGAAGAGTGTGATAAAACATTTTTAGTTCCGTCACATCTCATTAGACACAAACGAACACATTCTGGAGAGAAACCATTCAAATGTGATCAATGTGATAAAGAATTTTCACAATTAGCAAATCTAACTAGTCACAAAAGAATACATTCTGGAGAGAAACCATTTGAATGTAAACAGTGTAATAAAGCATTTTCAGTATCATCGCATCTCATTAGACACAAACGAATACATTCTGGAGAGAAACCATTCAAATGTGAGCAGTGTGATAAAGCATTTTCAGATTCATCAGCTCTCATTAGTCACAAACGATTACATTCTGGATAGAAACTATTCAAATTCTTAATATTTTCTATTCTAAAGAGTCTGTAATAAAGTATTTTTATAGAAATTAAGTTGTAAGGCAGGTAATTTTAAAGAAATAAATTCAATGTAACTATCCAGTTAGAGTAAAATATTAAAAAGTATTAATAAAAAAATAATCTATTTCCTAGAAAGGGATACGTACGCGCAGACATGTTTATTTGTGAAACTTGAGATCTATGCATCTTAATATGAGCAAGAACTCTTAAATTCTTTATTATCATAAAAATATGTCACATAAATGGATTAGATGTACTCGGACCATATGGGAAAACTATTAATCTCTGTCATGAAATATAAATATTAGTTTTGGTTATTTTTCTAGAGATACTATACTATTTAATTTATTAACAATAACTGCCGTCTGAACTGGGTTTAGGTGTGAAGTAAAATTTACAGTAGAGCAATGTAGGCCTCTCGGGGTAGTTCAGTTTAAACAGTCATGCGGTTAAAACTAGCTTATTGGGAAATTCAGTTAAGACAGCGATAGGTCAAACATATTTTTTAGAATGTTTAGTGTACACTTTACATAATGGAGAGACAATATTCAGACATTGTGAGAAACAATTTGTTTTCAAAGATGCTAGAGATGATTGTGGTGTCCTGTGGACAAATTAGTGTTACTCTTTAAAAGTATTTCGAGTGTTTGAGTATTTGTGAGTGTGTGTCTCTAAATTTGGATTAGCTGTTAACAATATAATTGTAAGTCTAGTGTATAATAATGTATATATTAAACCCGTATTGTAATTATAAGAAGTTATTTAAAATATCTAGTTTAATTCAACAACCCTTAACTCCTTTTTAGGAATAATTTCAACCAGTAATTAGACCCAGGGGATTCATATCCGAAACCGTTCGCGATTATGAACTCATGTGGGAGCGAGCGTAAGTGTTTGTGTGTGTGGGTGCATGCAGGTTTTTGCGTGTGTGTATTTACGTACGTGCCTATTTGTGTGTGTGTTTTTATAATTCTATTTTCTTCCAGTGAGGGGAAGTAATCGCCCTTCCCTTGGATCCTCCCTTTGTCCACTGCAGTAAGTATATTCAAGCATCATTCTTAATTCTGAATAGTGATTATGTGATTTAAAAAGAATTGTTACTGATTACGGTGTTCTTTAAAACTCTTTTGCTCATTTCTAGAAGTATCCGTATCAATGGGTTGTGTCGTTTACTGCTTCGCACGGACAGCTACATACGAAGGTTAATAAAACCATTTGCTTACAGCAAGAGTAATATTGATCATTTTGAAAAGGTTGTTGACATAGTTTTAGTTCAAGAATGAATATAAATAATGAGATTGGTTATGATTTGCATACCAATAATACCAGAGACAGTGATATTATTAAGAAAGAGATTAATATTAAGAGAGAATATGACGTGAAGACTGGATCGGAGTACGTGGATGGATGGGAGAATGGTCAGTAACGAGCAAATTTACTATCTCATTTACATTTTGTTGTCTTTGTTTATTTCAGGTGAAGATGAGCAGTATTGATATATTTTTATACTAAACAATTAGTTTATTTTTATATATGATATTTTTATTACAGGAATCAAAGATGAAGATACAGACAATGTACACCATGGTAATGCTAACATAGAGGAGATTTATGTCAAGTCTGAACCTGTGGACACCAGTGAATATGAAGATGAATTGGAGAGTGCAGCTGACGCATACACTGGTCAGTAGAGCTAATTTGATTAATGCTTATCATTCAATTTTGTGTTTTCGTAATTGCCGCATTCAGCAGACTCATCGGTGAGGTACCAGTTAGTAAACTTTTTCCTGTTTGAAAAACGTTGATCTACCGGTGAGTTACCATACTTACTCACTGGTCGCCATTTTATTAACTGGATTTAATTTATGGTTAGTTGCTCACCGGTGGATATATTGACAGTTGTATATCGGTGGTGAGAAGGAAACGGGAGTTCAGTCAATTTGCTTAGATACCGAGAAAACTCATTTAAAGGACAAGTTAATCTTAAAACTACTGTAAAGGCTTACATAGAAATCTATTTAATTATTGTTTAAACATAAGTTCAGATATTATATTCTACCACAATTATTTCAAAATAATTTGCCCTTCTAGCTACTTCATTTTGTTTTAATACAGATATATTTGGATGTGTTAAATCAATTCCGCCTTCATCAAATAATATACGTTCCATTTTTTATAAACTTTGAAACAATTTTTTCCAAAAGACACTGTTCTTCTGTTTATTTCTGTCACTATCATTGGTCATTGTTTAGATATTGTAGTTTTCATATACCGGGTGAATTATTTAAGGAGCAACATACATGTTTCACATATAATGTTAATGAAGTGAGTTATTTCAAAAGCAACATAGCCATAAAACAAATGCTTATTGTATCCATAGAAAAGACAAAATATTATTTTTTTAAATATTTTTTTGGACTTAGCTACTAAGGACATTATTATTTTTGTTTGTATGTAAATATAAACAAACTAATAAAAATTCATTTATTGTTTCTAATTTAGCCGTCTAGGAACTTTATCATGTCAAATAACTTTTATATCTAATCACCATTGCATATCTGTTGCCATAGATATGAGCTAGCTTTCATAATTTGTTATGTTACAAATACATTTCAGAGAGCCACGATAATCTGAAGACAGTTTGCATTTCATCTACTGGCGACATGTCCCAGTATAACTACAGCACTAATATCGTCAGCAGTGGGGAGATCCACATCAAGTCTGAATATGGAGATGACGGTACATATGAGCAGAGTGCAGTTGGACAAGAAACAGGTCAGTCAATTATTAATAGAGTTGCTTAATTTGCAGTCTTCCAATACTGTTGTTGAAGTAAAAACTTCTTTGGGCGCACTGCATAGAGATAATTTTTGCTGGGAATTAATGAGTTTGAATTTAAAAGATTGTCACTAAGCAGGCTCCAATTACTTCTGTATTAACAAATTTAATTTCCAACAGCAAGGGAATATCAATATATTCGTTAAACATTCAACTGTTTGCAAAGTGTACGTATCACGTACACGTATACACATTGTACTGCGCAGTGTCCCGAGTCTGCCGTTCAACTTTCGCTCGTGCCATGTTCTAAGTTCGCTCATCCAGACTCAGCCTACATACCAAACTACACACTACACAGCCACCAGCCTGAGCTTTGTGCTCCATCCTCATTCCGTTCCGTTCCATATCGAGTCACTCGCATTGGTTCGTGAGTTCGCGTACTGAAAATTCGTTCGCTGCTTATTAAAAGATTCGGTCGTATCAATTCACTGCAACGATTCGTTCTTTTGAAACGAATCGTTCTCCAACGATACATCTCTAGTATCCAGCCAGGCCTTTATTACTTGTAGGTCAAGTTCTACTACCTCTCTAGCTGTATCCTAATCACTGATTTCAACAAATAAAACATTGTCATCAGCATAAGCTGTAATGTCACCCACGATTTTTTTGTTATTTATCAGATCATTTATACAGGGTGCGCGGCCAAAATCTGCACAAAATTAGATTTGAATTTCCCGCTATTCTCTATCACTTGAAGTTGTCGCCATTGGTTCTTTAGATAGCTGTACGCATGTACTAAGCATTCATAACCTCAAAATAGTCGCAATGTTTAAACAAAGTGCGGAATATAACCGAAGAGCTGCGATAATTGAAAGTATTCGCGCTGGGCGCTCAGAGATAGAAATTATTTGATTTTTCGGTTACCCGAAATCGACGATTTAGGATGTCGTCGCGAAATACAATAAGTCAGAGGAGTCGAAGGAAGGTGCTGCAACACCAGCGAGGAAGATACACTCGAAGGAGCGCGTTGTCAGGACGCCTGAGGTCATTCAACGGGCTCAATAAGTCCAGACATCCAAATGTAGCATCACTTCAAACCGCTATTAAAGCAGCTTTCAATGATATGGACCGTAACACATTACAACGTGCATGCGAACGCTTCAGACCACGATTGGAGGCGGTTATTCAAGCAAGTGGGGGATACATTGAATAAATTTCTTCTCTATGACGTTGCACATTATTTGGCAAGAAAATATTTGTTAACTTTTTCATTTTTACAATAAAAAATATAGTTTGAAAAAATTGATTAATTTGTCCGGATTTTGGCCGCGCACCCTGTATAAACCAAGAAAAGTTAAACAATATTAAATATCATTATAAATATATTATAAAGAATTATAATATATCCCGACATGAGTTGTACCTTCGAAGAAGAAATATCGGTTATTACGCTATATTTGGCACTACCGAATATCTTAGAACTTGCAAAAAGGTCCTTCAGTAAATTAAAACTACTTCAAAATCTCGTTCGCGCATAGAAGTATCTTCTAATTTTGCCTCTACAATATTAATTATATATTTGTTTGCAGGTAGCGAAAAATCTTTGGGTAATCCAGATGAAAGTTTTACTCCAGTGTCCCTTAATAAGTTCAAACAGATTAAAACAACAAAGTGTAAGCAAACATTTTCACAATCAACATCTCCCATTGATGAGGCACTTATTAATTCTGAAGAGAAACCGTTCAAATGTGATCAGTGTAATATTGCATTTTCACACTCAACATCTCTCAATAGACACAAACGATTACATTCTGCAGTGAAACCGTTCAAATGTGATCGGTGTGATAAAGCATTTTCGTACTCAACATCTCTCAATAGACATAAACGATTACATTCTGGAGAGAAACCATTCAAATGTGAGCAGTGTAATAAAACTTTTTCACAATCCTCACATCTTACTGCTCACATGCATATGCACTCTGGAGAAAAATCATTTAAATGTGCCCAGTGTGATAAAGCATTTTCACATCCATCAAGTCTCACTAAACACAAACTGATACACTCTAGAAAGAAACCATTCAAATGTAATCACTGTGACAAAGCATTTGCACAATTAACAAACCTGGCTAGTCACAAACGAATACATTCTGAAGAAAAACCATTTAAATGTGAATATTGTGATAAAGCATTTTCAGTTCCATCACATCTTATTAGACACAATCGAGCACATACTGGAGAGAAACCATTTAAATGTGATCAGTGTGACAAATCATTTTCACAATTAGTAAATCTCACTAGTCACAAACGAACACATTCTGGAGAGAAACCATTCAAATGTAATCAGTGTAGTAAAGCATTTTCACAATCCCAACATCTTATTGCTCACATAAGAATGCATTCTGGAGAAACCCCATTCAAATGCGACCAGTGTGAAAGATCCTTTTCATGTCCATCAAATCTTGCGAAACATAAATTAATACACTCTGGACAGAAACCAATCAAATGTGATCAGTCGGAAACAGCATTATCACAATTAGCAGAACTTACTATCCACAAACGACCACATGAAGAGAAACCATTTAAATGTGAACAATGTGATAAAGTATTTTCAGTTCCATCACATCTCATTAGACACAAACGATCACATTCTGGAGAGAGACCATTCAAATGTGATCAGTGTGATAAAGCATTTTCACAATCAGCAAGTCTTACTAGTCACAAACGAATACATTCTGGAGAGAAACCATATAAATGTGATCAGTGTAACAAAGCATTTGCACAATTAGCAAGTCTTACAAGTCACAAACGAATACATTCTGGGGAGAAACCATTTAAATGTGAACAGTGTAATAAAGCATTTTCAGTATCATCACATCTTGTTAGGCACAAGCGAACACATACTGGAGAGAAACCATTCAAATGTAATCGTTGTAACAAATCATTTTCACAATCAGAACATCTTAATATTCACATATTAGGACATTTTTAAGACACACAATTCAAGTTGTCAAAACGGTATTTTTATAGTGTATTTGGCTTATTAATCACGTGGTGCGAACCCCTTCAAATTTCATTGTCATGAAGTATTTTTACAGAGATCAAGTATACTTTTCCCTGCCTCACTTTTTCCTGCCTCACGTATGCAAGGAAATCGTTTATTGGTGACTAAACTATTGTTTGTATAATTAAAAACCCCTGTTATTTTATGTGGTTGTTACGAAAGTGTGATTGTTTGCAAATATTCGATAATTTTCTTGTATGGAATAAATTACCAATTCTCTTTCTATAAAATTTCTAGAGAAATCTGTATAATTTTAGTATTCAAATAAATGGTTTAAGTATAATATTTTGTTTACTTTGTGAGTATAACCGAGCACTAGCATTATAACCTCTGAAAATATTCCTTTACAAACAGAAAATACGATATGTTAATTTCAGGGTCAGGTTTCTTACAAATCTCTTTTGTACTTTTTCTATCTGATTTTTGTGGGACATAGTTTTTGAGTCCCAGATTGTATTTGCCTACTCTAATTTAGGTCGAACTAGTGAATAGTACAGTAACCAAGTTGTAGATATCTTAAAACTACATAACTTCTTGGGCGGCAACTCAAAGCATATAAACATAGAAAAAAGTTCTTTTTAGAATGGTATCTCGTGTACTGGGCTTTGGTGAAGAGTTCGACTGCAGCGCTACAACGTTGCAGCGGTCGCACGCGAATTAATTTCAACGATGCATTAGATTCTAATTAGAACCAAAATATATTGTTCAATTTATTTTATGAATGTTAAAAATGTATTTAATTCTTAAATGCTTTATACATTCTAGCAAAATACCATTTAAGAGTTTAAATACATTTTTAAAATTGATGACATCAATAAAGCATATAAACGATTTTAGGGAAAAAATACAACAATTAATAGATAATAATTTTACATTTATTAAAATTTATCATTTTACAATAAACAATATTAATAATAAATAATAAATAAACAACAAACAAAAAATTGCAAATTAACTTAATAAATATAATCTGTCTCAATTTGTAATACGAAACTAGATCTGGTTACTTTGGTGACTGTTGTGGTGTAAACAGACTTTGGCGTATCCATGTGAACCAATACTATGATAATATTATAAATGTATTGTCAATATACAACATAAAAAATGATCTTTTTCTGTTAGTTCCGTATTACAAAATGAGACAGATAATACTAAACATTAACAAGAAAATAATACTGAACATTAAAAAGAAAATAAAGTAGAAAATAAAGTGAAAAACAAATAAAAAAATGCGTCACTTTTATTTTTAAATAAAAAACAAAAAATTGCAGAAAAAAATAATACTGAACATTACAAAGAAAATACGTTAAAAACATCAAGTTCAGACAATGGAAACCGATGTCTAGTGGATGTAAAATCCTCACATTCCGGCACAGCACAACGTCTAACACGATTAGGCACCATATTAAATTAGTAATTAACTGAATTAAAACTCAAAAACTGATACAAATGTATAACACAAAGATCTATGTGGCCATAATGGCGGCTAGCGACAAGAACACAAAAATCACAAGTAATATGGAAGGGATTTGGAGGCGGAGCTTAGAGCTCAGTGGCGACACAACGGTCGCCCACAACATTAACTGTGCCTACACTTGGGCAATACGAGTTACCACCCCATGGCATATAAAGACGACACGGTACTATTCTACTTTAGCAAACCCACCTTACTGCGCATGCGTGCAGTGTTGGCAATAGTAAAATGTAATATATCAATTTTAATAATTTAAATTTAATATCAATTTATTAAATGAGTTTATTTATAAGAAATATAGAAATAAGTAATATTCCCTTAATTTCTACTGTGATTAGAGTTTTAATATATAAATGTAGTTTAAATTTAATTTAATATTATTTATTTTCACTTTTTTCTGTTGTAGTGATTTATTAAGCATTGTATCGATATTTAAAAAAAAAAAAAATTCAGGTGGAAAATGAACTGGCCCTCTGCACCACCATGTTATAAACGTATGCACAATGATACACAATTTTAATTAGGCTAATGTGGGGGGGAAATTAAGTACTGTGCACCTAAAAACAAGGTAATTAGGTTAGGTTTAGTTAGTAAAAATCTAAGGCAATAGAAGCCGAAAGACTCAGAGTAACCGCAAAGGAGTTCATGTGAAAAAAAAAAAATATATATATATAATAAATGTATACACTTTACAAAATATAACAACAACAAGATAAAGGTATAACTACTGAATTACATCCTACACCTCACAAACGTTTTTTACACAAACTTTTTTAAGCTTACTTTGAGCTTTTCGGCTTCTGCTGTCCTCTACTTTTACTAACCTAATCACCAAAATTTAGGTGCACCAAATTATGTTCCCCCTTCTTTAATCTTTAATCGGCTGTGAATGTAACATAATTATTTATTCTTATTATAAATACCGGAATATTAATTTAATTAGATTTATTTAACTGAAAGTTAAGCATTATTATACAAATAATTTTAATTCTATTTTGATTTTAGTTTAAATTTACGTGTTTTAATTTTACTATAGTTGGCAACATTGTCTAGTGGGTTTGCTAAAGTAGAATAGTGCCGACGACACACTGCTTCGCACGGATAGCTACTTACATAGTTTAAAAACAAACTACTTGCAGCAAGAGCAATTTTACTTATTTAGAAATAAGGAAACTTCGTTGACAGAATGAATAGGAAAACTGAGACTGGTTACGAAACGCACCCCGGTTATACCAGAGACAGTGATATTATTAAGAAAGAGATAGATATAAAGACAGATTATGACGAGAAGATTGGATTAGAGCACATGGATGCATGGGAAAATGGTCAGTAACGAACACATTCACTACCTCACATTGCATACTGTTATTCATATTTGTTGTCTTAATTTATTTCAGGTTAATATCAGTAATGTTTGATTAACGTACATAAGTGATATATTTTACAGTAAGCAATTAGTTTATATTTGACTATGTTTATCGCAGGTATTAAAGATGAAGTTACAGACGACATATACCACGGTAATACCAACATAGAGGAGATTTACATCAAGCCTGAACCTGTAGACACCAATGAATACGAAGATGAACTGAAGAGTGCAGCTATCGCAAAGACTGGTCAGTAGAGATATTTTTATTAATGGTTTACATTGCATTAAAGTTTTTCTTAAGAGTTATGTTAAATCAAAAATTTACGTATTTCAAGAAGAAAGAGTTGACGCATTGGATGAATTGAAACTCAAAATTCAAAATGCTTTTATAAATATTACAGCTCATATGCGCTTTAACATAAGAACCAGATTCTACAACCGTTTAGGTTGTTGCTTAGCTAAAGGGGTAGATTTATTTGAATATTTATTGTAATTTTGAATGTAATGTTGTTTATAGGGAAAAATTGCTAAGCGATATGACATCTGGTGGGATTTTAGGAACTAGAGAAAGAGACATTCTAGCGCTTTTTTTATAAAAAACGTTTGCATAAAAATATAATTGCTATAATTGCAAAAACAAGTATTAATATTGTAGCAAAATTATAAAAACCACCAGTAAACATTAAAATTTACGTTGTTTATATGTAACGAATGTCTATATTGAAGGTTCCAATTATGCCAATAGCGCTGCGATCTTAAAATACTTCCCCTATATTTTACAATATGTTATTTTATGTTATTCACTTCCATATTAATTTTTTCATTACAATATATTATTTTAATTAATTGCTACACGAATTTTGGAACATAATAGTTTATTTTAATTCATCAAGATACCTGATATTAAATATCATTTGTTTTTTATTTCCCTATGTTCGCACTTTCCAATCTGTATATTGCTGTAGCAAAAAAAAAAATGTTTTTCCTAATTATTGGTTTCAATACGGTGCTTGATTTTAGAATAAATTATATTTAAATATTTCCTTGTTGCGTATTTGTTTAATAATAGTATATTATTATATGAGCGATTATGACAGCCATTATTCACGAAGATGACGTTTGAGCCCACGAGCCGGAGGCGATTGGCGCATAATCATCGCGAATGTAATACTATGCTTTTTCCACACCTATTAACACGTTGACTGCCACGGCAAGATTCAGTATTCTTGTCTCAGAAGTCAATTTGATATAGCCATATTATATTACTAAGTCAATGTACTACAAGTAATTACGTAGTCAGCGTCCTGGGCAAGAACGCTAACTACGAAAAACTCATAATTTGCAGCCAATGTGTTAAACACATAAATTAGACTGAAATTTGAAAACTTTAATGGAATTCTATACCAGGTGTAAACTTTTACCCTGGAACATAGGAGCGATTCCTGCTCCCCATATTAACTTACATCCTCCGTAATAGTATCAATCGAAAGAGAATTTTTACCCGCTTCTAATGATACTGACAACTTTTGCAACCAATTTTTATATTTCGGGCTTTTTTATTATTTCTTTTGCTATTGTTGCGTTCTTAAGCCTCGCATATCTAACTAAATATACTTATATGTGTATTTAAATCTGCCGAGCAGTCAAGTTAATATATAAATTGTTAATTTGACTTATTGTGTCATGTGACAGAATTCCAGCCAATAGTAGGCGATTCCTTTGCCTCAGAGTTTCTAACCACGAGGCAACACTTTTTCAGCGTCTGCCATAGAATACAGGTCGCCATAACAATTATTTTACATTTTAGTGTGTTTAAATTGCTACAGTTAACAATCGTGAATGATTAGCATATTATACGCCGTGCGTTTGTGCATTTATATAGTTAATGTGCAAAATAAATAGTTATACCAAGGGAGGTGAATCGCCAGTTATTAGACAAATACTTTTGCTACGTGAAATTCCAATCAATTGGACGTATTTGTTCAATTTTCTTATATTTATTCATGTTAATAGTCGTTAGTTTGTGTCGATTGGCGTAAATATAATTACGTTACAATCCTAATAACGATATTTTTAATAATACCGAATTCAAATTTGCTACAAACTCTGTACCGAGTGATTTTCATTAATTTCCATAGCTTCGGCTAATCATTTGGTACTTCGAGACGAATACTCAACTATGAAACGTGGGAAAAATCGTAATGAATTTGTTTTTTAAAATCACGCATCGCCATGAATTTGACAGTACAATTATCTTTATCACTGCTAATATCCATTTTAACTTTAAATTATGAGTTTTAACACAAAATAAAAGCACATTAATCATGAATCGGTACTCGTACAATATAAACAAACAATATATAGACACACTTTGGCGTCATGTAAGTCGATTGTCATGCGCAGTAAGAGTTGATCGCGGGCAATCTAAAATATGATTGGATATGCGAGAGTGAATTATGGTAATTTAGGTTTGTAATTGGCCGTAAACAATGAATTATGAAACTATAATAAACTGTGTTATTAATGGGTACTATTTTTCACGAAAAAATAATTGTAATATAATTAAATAGGTGTGGAAAAACTCTTTTATATTGAGCACATATACAGAGTAGTAGTAAATATGATTATTTATATTTCAGAGAGCCGCGATACTCAGAAGACATGTATCATATCATCACCTGACGACATGTCCCAGTATAACTACAACACCAATATCATCATCACTGAAGAGATTGACATCAAGTCTGAATGTGTGGATGACGGTGATTATGAGGAGAGTGTAGTTAAAGAAGATGCAAGTAAGTCAATGATTTATTATAAATGTGTTAGTTGTAAGCTTTTAATATTGTTATTGACAGTTTCAAATTAAGGAGTATATGTGGAGAAGGTTGTACGGGTTGCGGACATAAATGATACAACTAGATCTAGCTGACCAGTTTCGAAATATTTTATGTTTTCATCAGAGCTACACAAATGATATCATATAAGAAGTAAGAATATAAAATATAAATAAATAAATATAAAATTAAAAATTAAAAGATTAAAAATAAATAAAATAAATAATATGAAACAATAAATAGTAAAGAATGAATAATATAAATAATGAAAAATTATAAAATATAAGAAGTGTAAAAAATAACTAAAAACATAAAAAATGTATAAAAATGTGTAAATATAATTGAAAGATAAAGTACAGGAGATAATGGGCGCGTTCAGCGCCTAAACCGTTGAGTCTAAACGTAAACGTACGTTGATTAAACAATTTGGTGAATGTCTGAACGGTTACCGGTTAGTTTCAACGCGAGTGTTTGACATTTTGAGTACATAACCTTAAAAATATTTAGAGATCCATTTCTAATACATAAAAACCATTTTAGACTGTCAAGTGGCAGAATCAATCAATTTGTTAGCTCCAGTGCTATTTAACTTGTATCTTGTATAAATTTTCCGCTAAAAATTTAGGTTAGGTATACAAGTCAACATAACTAAACGTAAAATTTTTACGTTGAGATGTTTAGTAAACTGTTGACTGTCAACGGTACCGTTCAGAAGGTAAACGTAGTGAACGTTCTAAACTGTTTAGGGCGCTGAACGCGCCCAATAACATAATAAACATACCTGATCTAAAATGTAGGTCGTTGTATGGCGGTACAATGAAGATATTAAGTTGGTTCTCTTTGTTTCTTAATGATTATTATTATTAACTTCTTAAAATTGTTTTTTTGTTAAGTTGGTACGAATATATTTTATTACTTGAGTACCTAAAGTTTTATTTCCTTAATTTATTTTTAATATTTTTTATTCTGTTGTTTATTTTTTAATGATTCTGCTGTTGCTGCTTAATTTTGTTAATTTGTTAATACGCTTGTAAAGGTTTAATACGTAAACAAACAAAAGTTATTTAAACAGAAACTGCTTTAATCGCTCTGCCCAACGGTTACAGATTCATATTGACCGGGCATTTTAATATTATCTTGCCCGATTGTTTTGGGCATTATTCATAATGTCAGGCTATTGTGAATACTGCCCTATCTATCACTTGATCCATAACATACATATAAGTAGTATTTTAATTACATATTTATTTGCAGGTGGCGCAACATCTTCCGGTAATAAAGATGAGAGTTGGGTGCCAGCTTCCGATAAAAAGTTCAAGCAGATTAATGCAAAACAAACAACAGAGGCATGTTATAAATGTGATGCATGTGAGGCAACATTTAAACAAGCTCAAGATCTTGTTGCACATAAACCTCTACATTTTGGAGAGAAACGGTTCACATGTGAACAATGTAATAAAGCATTTCCCCTGAAGGAGAATCTCACTCGACACAAACGAATACATTCTGGTGAGAGACCATTTAAATGTGATCAGTGCGATAAAACATTTTCATACTCAACAACTCTAACTACCCACAAACGATTACATTCTGGAGAGAAACCATTTAAATGTGATGAGTGTAATAAAGCATTTCCACAATTATCATCTCTCATTCATCACAAAAGAATACATTCCGGAGAGAAGCCTTTTAAATGTGAAACTTGTGATAAAGCATTTACAGGTTCATCAGGTCTCACTAAACATAAACAAATACATTCTGGAGAGAAACCATTCAAATGTGATCAGTGTAATAAAGCATTTGCAAACTCAGTAACACTAATTACACACAAACGATTACATTCTGGAGAGAAACCATTTAAATGTGATCAGTGTGATAAAGCATTTCGACAATCAGCATCTCTCGTTCATCACAAAAGAATGCATTCCGGAGAAAAACCATACAAATGTGACCAGTGTAATGCAGCATTTACACAGTCATCGATTCTCAGTAGACACAAACGAATACATTCTGGTGAGAAACCGTTCAAATGTGGTCAGTGTGGTAAAGCATTTGCAAATTCATCAGACCTTATTAAACACAAACGAGTACATTCTGGAGAAAAACCATACAAATGTGATCAGTGTAATAAAGCATTTTCACAATCAGGAACTCTTTTTGAACACAAACGGATTCATTCAGGAGAGGAATCATTCAAATGTGATCAATGTGATAAAAAATTTACAAAGTTATCATATCTCACTAAACACAAACAAGTTCATTCTGGTGAGAAACCATTCAAATGTGATCAGTGTGATAAAGCATTTTTATTGAAATTATCTCTTACCAGACATACTTTAGTACATATTGGTGAGAAACCATTCAAATGCGATCAGTGTGATAGAGCATTTAGACAGTCATCGGTTCTTATAAGACACAAACGATCACATTCTGGGGAGAAACCATTCAAATGTGAACTATGTAATAAAGCATTTAGTCGAAAGAATATTCTTGTTCAACACAAGCTAGTTCATAATGAGCGAGACCCCATTTAAATATAATCAATGTGATAAAGTATTAAAAAAATTGGGGTTTAAGATAACTGTAAAAATGCATTTGCACAGAGATTAAGTCTTTGAATCGCAAACGAGTACAATCTGGAGGAAAATTATTCAACTAAAATGTAAAAAACAATATTTTCTGTTTCTAAAAATATATTTATCTAAATATATTTTGAATAATCTTTTGTAATATTTATTTTTATAATAAATAAATAAATATATACAGATATATAAGCATGTTTTGTGTACTTGTGCTTCTCAAGTCTAAAATTATGTTTTAAATTTTTTGTTTATTTAAATTTTCATATTGCAATAAATAGTTTGTAACTAAATTACTAATTGCGACTTCCCTACGTATGTACACTAACGAGTACAATTCGCGACTGCAAATAACAGTGAGACATCTGGTGGTGACTGGCTTAATTAAACAAGCGTATATTTGGATAATATTTGTAGCGTGTTGTGATGCAGTTTATGTGAATTAAGAACTATTTTAAAGTATAGTGACTTAAATACAGTGCTCTTTTGCAGAAATATTGTTTGAACAGATAAATATTAAGAAAAAACTTCTGATATATACGCTTCTCGTCCGCCATCAACTGTTGTACGCAGCGCCGCCAACGTTAGTTTCAGTCGCGAATAGAAATAGAGAAATACGTGTTTTTTTTTGTTTGTGTTTTATTTTTGAGAATCATGGCAAAAAAACAATTAAATTAATTGTGTGCCGCAATGTAAATCGTGAATTAAGAAGAATTCAATTTAAACATTCCATAATTTTCCTAAATCGGGAACAATATCAATTGAAATGACTTTTGCAGGTAGATAGAAAATGGATCGTGAGTCTCTATCATACACAAATGTCTCTATGGACCCAAAAACTAAAAATGAGCAAAAATCCAAGACCATGAATGCGTGTTCACTCGTTGCATTTTATGCAACGAGCAACTTTTAAAAGTGATTTTTTACATCCAAGAAAATACTGAAAAAAAGCACTTATCCCACTCAAAATTTGCCTAAATCATCAGTTGATGTATTAAAAGGTCCTTCCACTTTTTCAGGCAGACATTTTGATTTTTTACAAATATATTTACTACATTTTTGTTGATAGACAGACAATAAAAAAAAAAAAAAATACAATGTAAAACTAAAAATTTCCTTGAAACTTCTTTAGAATAGTATATTATTACATATCTTGTAAATCGTAGATTACCTTTAAACAGAAGCATATATTTGTATAATATTTGTAGTGTGTTGTGCAGCAGTTTATGTGAATTAAGACGTATTTTTAAATATAGTTACTTAAATACAGTGCTTTTTTGACGAAAAATTGTTTGAACAGATATTAAGAAAAAAATTCTGACATATACGCTTCTCTTCGCCCATCAACTGTCGTACGCAGCGCCGCCACGTTAGTTTGAGTCGCGAATAGCCAACCCTTATGTTATTTCTTTTTAACTCATGGTATAAGAAGTTTTACATTAGACTGCACGGACAGCTACATATTTTGATTATTGAAGCCATTTGAGTACAGCAGTAGCTATTTTGTATATTTGGAAATTAGAAACCACTGTTGGAAGGGTATTGTTTCAGAAATGGATATAAATAATGAGACTGGTTTTGATTTTCTTCCCGATCATACCAAAAACAATGATATTAAGAAAGAAATTGACATTAAGAAAGAATATGACGTGAAGACTGGATTAGAGAACATGGATAAATGGGAAAATGGTCAGTAACGAGCTCATTTACTATCTCATATTGTATATTGTTATAAACATTTTGCTGTGTTAGTGTTTTTTATTACAGGTGAATATTGGCAATGTTTGATTAACAAACAACTTAACTTATATATTTTACAATACGCAATTAGTTTTTATTTGACTTGTTTGATCTGTTTATTGCAGAAATCAAACGTGAAGTTGCAGATGACGTATATCACGGTAATACAAACATAGAGGAGGTTTACATAAAGTCTGAACCTGTGGATACCTGTGAATACAAAGATGTGTTGGAGACTGCAGTTGTCACAAACACTGGTCGGTAGAGCTAGGTTAATTAATACTTATCATTGAATTTAGTTTTCTTTACGTAACTTCTGAACAGATGACAATTTTTACATATATACGTTTTAGTTTAGTCTTTAATATGATGCATGATTGTAAAATATATCATATTTAAAAATTCTCTTTCTGCGAATTGATTAAATAAACCATTTTACATTGAAACCAAAGACAGAGTAATAGTAATTATGAGTACTTATTACAGAGAGCCTCGAAACTCGGAACTCAGTTTGCTTATCATCTACTAACGACATGTCCCAGTATAACTACTTCACCAATGTCATCATCAAGGAGGAGATTGACATCAAGCCTGAATGTGGAGATGACGGTGAATATGAGGAGAGTGCACCAGGACAAGATATAGGTTAGCCTATAAATTATCGCGGACACCTTTATTTTGGACGTTTGCCATTGCTGATAGTACTAGGCTAGAATAGTACAATATAATGAGTATTCGTATCAAAAAGATATAATACTTCAAGAGTAATATAAAAAATAAATTCGGACGTTACGGAAACTGCTCAACAATCTGTTTCCGTCTTCAGCGATCACGAGAAGTGATCGCTGAAGACGATATATAGATAGACGATGAATATATATATATATATATATATATATATATATATATATATATATATATATATATATATATATATATATATATATATATATATATATATATATATATATATATATATATATATATATATATATATATATATTCATAAGGCAACGTCACTGTCCGTGTAGCTTTTTTGATAGTTTCAGATTTTGTAACACTGACACTGATATACATAGAGAGTATTTTAATTACATATTTGTTTGCAGGTGGCGCAACATCTTCCGGTAATTCAGATGAGAGTTGGGTGCCAGCTTCCGATAAAAAGTTCAAGCACATTAATGCAACACATGCAAAAGAGCCATGCTATAAATGTGATTTATGTGAGATAACATTTGAACAAGCTCAAGATCTTGCTGCACATAAACCAGTACATATTGGCGAGAAACGATTCAAATGTGATGAATGTGATAAAGTATTTACACGGAAGATTAGTCTTATAGTTCACAAACGAGTACATTCTGGAGAGAAACCGTTCAAATGTCAACACTGTAATAAAACATTTTCAGTGTCATGCTATCTCACCATACACCGACGAATACATTCTGGACATAAACCATTCAAATGTGACGAGTGTAATAAAGCTTTTACACAGTCATCGGTTCTTATTAGACACAAGCGAATACATTCTGGGGAGAAACCATTCAAATGTGATCAATGTGATAAAGCATTTAGTCGAAAATGTAGCCTTGTTCAGCACAAACAAGTTCATAGGAACAAACTTGATCCTGGTCATAGACTAGTAGAGAAACCATTTAAATGTGATCAGTGTAATAAAGCATTTACACACTCATCGGTTCTCATTAGACACAAACGAATACATTCTGGGGAGAAACCGTTCAAATGTGAACTATGTGATGAAGTATTTAGTCGAAAGAGTATTCTTGTTCAACACAAACAAGTTCATAGTGCCGAGAAGCGTTTCAAATGTGATCAGTGTGATAAAGCATTTACTCGAAAGATTAATCTCATTAAACACAAACGAGTCCACCGTGGCGAAAACCCATTCAAATGTGATCAGTGTAATAAAGCATTTTCCCAATCATCAGATCTCATTACACACAAACGAGTACATTTAGGAAAGAAGTCATTCAAATGCGATCAATGTAATAAAATATTTATACAGAAAGCAAATCTCATTATTCACAAACGAGTACATTCTGGAGAAAAACCGTTTAAATGTGAACAGTGTGGTAAAGCATTTGCAAGTTCATCAGATCTCATTAAACACAAACGAATACATTCTGGTGAGCGACCATACAAATGTGATCATTGTAGTAAAGCATTTTCACAGTCAGCATCTCTGGCTGAACACAAACGAACTCATTCAAGAGAGGAACCATTCAAATGCGAACTGTGTAGTAAAACGTTTACACAGTTGGCAGATTTTATTGATCACAAACGAACACATTCTGGAGAAAAACCATTCAAATGTAAGCAATGTAATAAAGTATTTACACGGAAAGGAAATCTTATTAATCACAAACGATTACATTCTCGAGAGAAACCGTTCAAATGTGAACCATGTAATTTAGTATTTACACGGAAAGGAAATTTTATTAATCACAGACGAATACATTATGAATAGATTTCATTACACACCAACGAATACATTCTGCCGAGAAAAGCTCTATTAAATCATTGCAAAAAATAAAAATCAGATATTAAGTCGTATGAATCACAAACGAGTACATTCTGGAGGAAAACTATCCAATTAAGATCACTGTAAAGAACAATATTTTCTGCTTCTAAATATCTATTTCTTTGAATTGATTTATTGTATTGTTTTCGTTATTTGTTTTTATAATAAATTATTACAGACGTTTTTCCCATCAATGTACTTAATTGAGATTTTTTTAGATTTTTAGATTAAACCCCCTTTAAGAAATAGGGTGAGGGTCTAAAGTATTTGACATATTTTTGGTGAAAATCCAATATAGGAAAATGATTTTTCAAAAATAAAAATGCCTGTCCACTCAAAAATTAAAAAAATAAGATTTTGTTTATATTTATCCCGTAATGTAAGACATGAGTGGATATTTTACAAAATTGGAAGGTGATGTTAGGGATTGATACTGCCAAAAAATTTACTACATAAACAATTTTGATCTGTATTCTTTGTGGGATAACGAGAGGTGGGTTCGGGAAGCAAGCTGGGAGTGCTTCAAGTCACTCTGTATAAGTCCAGAGTGTTCGAGAAAAGGCCTAAACGAGTTTCCTCAAAGCAGTCTGGAGTTAAACAGACTTGGAATACTCTAAGCTTGCTTCCCGAACCCACTCAATGTTGCATTTAATTCGGAAGACATATCACAAATATGGATTGTGTGGCATATTTAGTGTTAATGCACAATTGTGACATTCTTCATAATAATAATAATAAATTAAAAGTCCTATCGAAGTACGAAATTGTAAGTAAAACACGAGACTGTCGCTTAGTATCTTTTGGTTTTTTATTAAATAGTGCACCTAAGTTTTAAACATGGTACCCAGTCTAGATTATTTATATCTTTAATATTAAACGGTTTTCCTATAGTAGTTACAAATAATTCAAGAATTTTAAATTGATTTATTAAATTGGTTGGCACTGTTCTTGACACTTTTAAGAACATACGTTAAATAAAATGTTTACCACAAAGAAACGCATGTTTTAATTTAGATTCTGGCGCCTTTTAATTGGTAATTGAAATTATTTTTATTCGGTTTATATTAATAATTTATTATTCTTAGAAATCGTTGAAATGACACATAATCTCTAATGTTTTTTTAACACAGTATAGGGATTTGCAGCTAAGCACCCTACCATCTGGTGAGCGTTTCATGAACTTGTGTACTACATATAACATTTCGTTTTGTGTATTGGTTTTGTATGAAGTTTGTTTGTAAAGTTTTATTATAATCATTGAAAAATGTATAATACATATTGTTGTGTGCCTATGTGCAATTCATTGAAAAGAAGAAACCCGGAAATATCGTTTCATTTGTTTCCACCAATATCAGACACCGTACGGTTCGAAACAAAATTGGGAAAGCAAGAGGTTAGGAATCGACGCGATGTTTAGATAAACAATTTAAAAATTGGAAAAAGAGTGAGCCCTTATATCAAAGTTTGCTCATTACATTTTAATGATAGTGACTACAAAAAATATTTTCAATTTTGTATTTATTATCGCATATCTTGAAACTTCCTGTTATTGTGTGTGGGTTTGTAATGCACAAGTCTGTAGGCATAATGCATAAATCTTTATGAACTCTCTGTTTTTTTCAGTGACTCCACACAATATTATATGCCCAGCATTGTAGATTTCTACCCCTTGGTAAACAACACGGGAATTATTATTTCCCCCAATATAGTTAAAATAATCGACAATGGAAAACTGTGCCGCCATAACTTAAAACCAGATCACAAAATGTAGTATTTAAAATGTTTACAAGTAATGTCACTTAAAAAAAAATGTCCTCACCATACGTGTGTATACTTACTTGATTATAAAATAGTAAAACAAAATCAGAAAATCCCAAACAATTATTTATTTTTTGTCGTTTTTTGATACACTTTTCGCTATTATTTACTAGTAAATGTCAAGTGGTATCTGATTTAGAATGGTTTCAAAAAAATCCGCGTGGCGCTACGATCTTAAATTTTTTCCCCTATATATGGAGGAAAACATTTTTCTTTCCTCCACGACGAAAAATTACGTAACGGATCACGTGGTTAGACTGATCTATTGAGCAACATTGCTCAAATTGAATTTTGTAGTGTTATCCGCACGGACTGTTGTAGTAATTGTATTTAATTCAACCAAATGTTTAGAACGAGAGTGAATTTGCTTATTCAGAAATTTGATTAAAGATTGGTGTAATAAATCTGCAGTTATTATATATTAATTAACAGGTATTTATTTTATTATATGTTTCATTTTGTAACTAACACGAAAAGTTTATGTCTTATGTTAAATATTTATAATATTATCATAGTTTTGGTTCACATGGGTAAGTCCAAGTCCGTTTACACCACAAAAGTCACCAAAATCATCAGATCTGGTAACGTATCACAAAATGAAACAAAATATAGGCTATTCCAAACGTTAAAGCGGATCTAACTGGAATTTTCATTTTATTAACTTGTTCTGAACTCTTCTTTTAATGTTTGAAGAAGGCTTTTGCTAAAAAAAATGATCAAAAGCCTCACTTAAACGGTAAAAAGGTCACTAGTATTTAAAATCTAGTTTCACTTAAACCAAGGAAACAAGCTATATATCTGACCGAAACAAAAAACATGTACGAAAACGTCACTGATATAGACTTGCATTTTCCATTACATTTTAAGCTTATTAATTAGCGAGCCAATCCTGTAATATATTGTGTAATGTACAAATTAAATATCAGTATGGTGCTTCACCGGGAATCAAATCCGTCAACCTAAGAATTTCGCGTTCTTATTCTAGACCAGTGATGCGCAAACTATTTTCATTTCCGACCACCCATTTTGTGTAAAATTTTGTCGCGACCCCTGGATAGACAATAGATGTTTTTTTAATCGTCAACGTAGTTCAAGTGAAATTTTTTCTGGGCTTTTGCACTTACAGGGTGTTTTTAGAAGAGTGTCGGTGACGTCATATATTTCCATTCGCTTGTAATATTTCCGTTCTTTGAAATGAAAAATTGTAGATTTTTCATAAATTTGAATTTGGGATTCAGTATTTTTATAGCATTCTTCTTCGGAATTCTTTGTTTACTCGTAATAAAATTCCTAAATTACATATGTGGACCTCGTTAAATTAATTTACAAATCTCTACTTTAAATATTTCCCAAGGGCGCCAAAAACATTGTTACGGCTCTGATTAGGTATTAATACAGACAATTGTTTTCGTGAAAAAATATAGTTCTATTTTTATAAAGAATAAAATTTCATTTTACTATTTTACTGGTACCTGGTACCTGACACTTGTTGAAGAAAAGCCTTATATTTTTTATTGTTATATAAATTTCTTTGAACTTGGCGACCCCAAAAATTTTTCTGCGCAACTAGGCACAACTAGACTATGAAGGCATGTTGACATGCCTTCACCATAATGACATTTTCTGAACGAATAAAAATAATTTTAATACTGTATTACTTACAACCAGATCCTTTTAGATCGGTTTTCCTTACCGCTTAGGAGTAGTTTTTGATTTTCTATAAAATTGTGATTTTATGAATATTTAGAAAATGTAACTAACAAAATCTTCGAAATGGAAATCAAACCGCCAGAGGCAAAATTGTCTTTTGAACGCTTAGGAATAGTTTTCATTTTTTTGGAAAATCGCGATTTTTACAATTTTTACCCTCGTTTGGATCATTATATACATTTGAATTAAACATTTGTGGATAAAACAAATACCACCTATCTTCAAAGGCCGCACTGAATGCCCTAGTCCAGTGTTTCTCAACCTTTTCTGGCATGGGACCCCCCAAAATTATGCAAATATTGTCTGCGGCCCCCTAGCTTTTGCAAAGAAAAACCTTTTGCTTAATTTTTTTTATAACTGTAGCTCTTTTACGGTTGACGAAAAATTTGTATTGCCTATAATAACTTGAAAGTAAAGTATTTTTATTTACAAGTATTCAAAGTGCCTTCCATTTTGATTTAAATACTTACGCATCCTTACTCTTTAGTTATCTGTAGCTCGGAGCATAATAAAAAAGTCATACCTACTTGAAAGTACTTGAAATACCTCCAACGCGAACCTTTGTCATAGAAACGCACCCACCGACACATACCCTTAATTTGATCTTGATATAGTTAATTTAGTTTAAATTGGTTGTCAAAATAAAAATCATTTATTTTATTTATGTTATGGAAGGTATATTTTTATGAATATGAATGTAATATATTAATAAATTGAGCAAAATTGAGCACATTTCTATTATATTTTCATGCTTAGGTCTTATATGACTTCGCGGCCCCCCGGTTGAGAAACGCTGCCCTAGTCTTTATAAAAAAATCCGACTGTAATAATTACTACTCTTTGGTATAAACATATCACGAATTCTGAATGGAAACAAGTGATTTATTTTAATTCTTTTACTCAGCAGTGCTTTTTTCTTTCAGTAATGGATATGAGTAATGAGACGGGCTGTTACTTGCTTTCCGATGATACCAGAGACATAGATATTATTAAAGAAGAGATTGACATAAAGAAAGAATATGAAGTTCCTGACGACTATATAGTTACGGCTGGAACTGAGCACATGGCTGAATGGAAGAATGGTCAGTAACAAGCTCATATATAACTAATTATCTTAAATTGTATCCGGATAAGTTCGAAAATATTATTTTACCGGTTTTTTCATTATTTAGCAGTAATTTGTTACTATTAAACCACATTTTAGCGTCTGCCATTATAGCTTGAATTAATGATGGTTGATCGAGGAAGTTGCTGTCAAAAATTTGTATAGTCTGCATATAAAATAACTTGTTCACATTTAATATGTCTGTCGAGATAATTTATATAGATTAGGAACAGTATGAGGACAAAATTGAGCCCTGTGGAATTTCAAATGTATGTTTTTACATCAGAAAGCTTGTTATTCAGTTTTACAGCTTGGAATATATTTTTCAAATATGTTTCGAACATATTCAACGCAACGCCTCTACTAGTCCAGTCACCAGCCATTTTCCCGGGGAATTTTGAGAATCAACACCGATTTTGATGAAAATTTGGGAATAAGTTCTACTTACCCTCTTTTTCAAAATCTACCCTGCGCCGAAGTGTGCTTTTGCTCTAGGGGTGAAAGCCACCCCTTCTAGGGGGTGAAATTTTTTTTAATCAAAATAACCCCAGGAATCGATAGATTGGTCAATTTTAAGCAACTTTTGTTCTATAAAGTTTTTTTGTAAAGTTGAAACTTACTGAGTTATTAATATTTGAAACTATGCATTTTTCATCGAAAAAAAACGCATGTTTTTCAATCATTTTTCACGAATAACTATTAAAGTTTTCATTTTATCGAAAAAGTTGTAAGGAACAAAAATTTAGCTAATAAAAAAACAAAGAGATTGGTTTTTGAAAGACTTCTGAAAACCCAATATGGACTGAGTTATTGCTCGCTGAAGGGTGCTTGTTTTTCGAAAACCACAAGAATCAAAACTTTGAACCTTAAATAACTTGAAAACATTGCAATTTTCGGGAAAAACTCAAGAGACCTTTTTTGAAGTACATAAAAAAACCTTTAAAATGAGCACTGATAAAAGTGTTTTGCATAATAATTGACTAACTTATAACTAAAATAAAATCACTTCTTCTTGTTTTTTTTTTTTAATGCAAAGATTATACCCCCACCGTTACCACCCAAATTGAAATTAATCATAACCCATTGGCAGTTAACTTTATTTAAGTATTATTGACATCATGCAGGTGGTTTGATCGGTTTAGAATGCTTGTTTTAGAAAAAATAATTGATTAAATTGAAAATAGCATTTTCGTAATTTTTCAAAAAAAATGCATTTTTTTTTAAATACACAAAAAATATTCATGATATGAAAAAATATTTCGAACAAAAGTTGTAGGATTTGTTTCACTGAAAATTTTGTTTTTTTTTTTTTTATTGTAAAAATTGAAGGAGATACGGTGGTTCAAAATTTGCAGTAACGTACCATTTATAGCTTATTTGCGCCAATTTAACCCTCCCTCTTTCAAGCCGAAGGGTTGAAAAATTTTTTAACCAAGCTCAAAGCTCTTTGTATTTCCTACAAAATGTTTTTTTTTTTAAGTTTATAGCTTAAAAAATGGGGGAGTTATCGTCAAAAAACCAAGTGCGTTTTTTTTTTTGTAATTTCGCGGCACAAATTTTGGAGCTTGCGTTGACAGAAAAATGAACTTACCTACTTAATTTATAATTTATTTAATGTTTTTGCAATAAGGGGTAGTTTTTACCCGTAAAAAATTGAAGCCTCGTGTTGTTCAAGAAGTCAAGAGATTTACAGATAATTAATTTAAACCGAATTTTAACAAAATATACGCAAAAATCTACGATTTTTAATATTTTTTTTTTGCAATGAAGGGTAGTTTTCACCCCCAAAAATTAAAAAGACCAGTTCATTTATTGTTCAAAAATGTTAAGAGATTCGCAAATAATCGATTTAAACTCAATTTTAACTAAATACATGCTAAAAACTATGATTTAAATTTTTTTGCAATTAGGGGTAGTTTTCACCCCTAAAAAATTGAAGCCCCATTCGCGTGTTGTTCAAGAAAGTCAAGAGATTTACCGATAATCAATTTAAACCGAATTTTAACAAAATATACGCAAAAATCTACGATTTTTATTTTTTTTTTTTTCGTAATAAAGGGTAGTTTTCACCCCTAAAAATTAAAAAGACCAGTTCATTTAATGTTCAAAAATGTCAAGAGATTCGCAAATAATCGATTTAAACGCAATTTTAACTAAATACATGATAAAAACTATAATTTAAAAATTTTTTGCAATAAGGGGTAGTTTTCACCCCTAAAAAATAAAAAGCACACTTCGGCGCAGGGTAGATTTTGAAGAAGAGGGTAAGTAGAGCTTTGCCAACCCAAATTTTCATCAAAATCTTTGTTGATTCTCAAAATTCCCCAGTTTTACCGTTTTTAACCGCTGGTGACTGGACTATACTGCAATGATATTTTATTTCACTCATTCTTGTCCTAGATGATTTCCTCACATACACCTGTGTAGTGCATGTTGCACGTATCACAGATATAGGAGACCTGAACCACTTTTATTTGTTTTTGGGGAAATTCTCGTGGGCAAATTTACGTTGGTTGTGTAGCGGGACACTGGTACGAGACCTATCGTTCTGTTGATATCAATTACGTAGCGAGCTTATGATATACGGTAAACCAGGAGTGTCAAACTCATTTCAGCCCCGGGCCATTTTTCTAATAAGTAAAATTCACGCGGACCGCACGACATGAATTTATATTATTACTCATTCTGTTTTTCATTTACCACCATTTTTCTGAATATTTATTTGAAGGAAGTAAAGAAATAAAATTTAAATAATAACAATTAAATTTTGCCAAAATGTTTTCTTTATCGAACAATAAAACAAAAACGGGTCGAAATCAGCGTTCTGATACTGCACACAGGCAGTTACACCTGTAGAAAAGTGCTATTTGAAAGTTCTGCTTACTAGTATTTTATTTGGAATCACGGGGAATCAGCGATCTACCGACTATCGCACGGCCTTGGCTAACTGCAACAGTTACTGACTGACTATTGGTTTTCCCCCCTTTGCCGAAGACTTGACGCCGCGACCAGAACAGATTCTGTCACAAAGTATTTTCGTTCAAATAAATTTTTATACTATATACGACATATAGAAATCTTAAACTGAAGTGAGATTCTTGACTAAAAGAGTTTGGGTGAATTAAATGATTTATTTTTGTATTCACCAACCGACGGATCAGGCATTTTGTATTTCGCCCGGGTTGCTGAAAACTTGGGTTTTTAAATGTGAAGGGTTTACACACGTTGAGTAATAAGGCGGATTAAAATTAGCTTTAAAATTTAATTAAAACGATTTTTACAAATTTAAATGATATAAGTTTTAGTTTGAAGGAAAAATATTAGAAAATTAGATAAAAAACAGAATCGCGTAAACCACCATATGATAAGTCCTGCTTTACAAGCTTCGACAAATAAATATTTCAATAGATAATAAGTTTATATTTAACTTTGATGTGTTTATTACAGGAATCAAAAATGAAGCTACAGACGACTTATATCTTGATAATACCTACACAGAGGAGATAAACATCAAGTCTGAACCTGTGGATATCTCTAAATTTGAAGATGAATTGGAGAGTGCAGATGTCATAAAAACTGGTCAGTAGAGCTAGCTTAATAATGCTAGATATTAGGAAATAACTTTGAACAAAAATTCCTTGAATAATGAACCATAAAAAAATATTATAGTTGAAGGTAATGAGATTCGTACCAGTCAGAAAATAAAAACAAATTTATTAACTTCGCTAACGTTTCGATTTTAATTTAAATCTTCATCAGAGCTTAGTTAATAGTCACGATATAAAATAACAATTTTAAAATTAATACAGAACACATCATATTGTCCGGTTATATGATGTGTTCTGTATTAATTTTAAAATTGTTATTTTATATCGTGACTATTAACTAAGCTCTGATGAAGATTTAAATTAAAATCGAAACGTTAGCGAAGTTAATAAATTTGTTTTTATTTTCTGACTGGTCCGAATCCCATTACCTTCAACTATAATTACTAACATACGGACGTAACTCATCTAATCAAGATAAAAAAATATATTTTAAATATACAGTCTGTATAATAAGACGTCCCTGTTGATATTTGGCGAACTATAAGAGAGAAAAGGAAAAACTAAAAATAATTTAAAAATTTACTGTAAATATTATTATGCTACTACCTAATAATTGCTCCAATCTCCATTATTATCAGTTATTGCTTGGCATCTTTTCGGTACACTTTCTACCAGCTTTTCGGCATACTTTGGCAGTGATCTCCATATCTGCCGTATTTGACGAGTTAGCTAATCCAAATTTTGAATGTTTATTGTTCGAAGCTTATATTTCATGTAAAAACTAGATTCATCAGAGAAAACCACATCACTCCAATCGCGTCTAAATTTTCCTTGGCCCAAGCGAGTCGTTTTCGACATATTTCACCGATAACAATGGTTTTGTTTGATGCTCCTGAATTTAATACCATTTTCAATTAAATTACGCCTCAGGGTCATTAGACTTAACTTAATGTTCTTTTTTAACAAAATTGCCTGATATTTAGGTAAAGATAACATAGGATTATTTTTAAAAACGTTAAAAATCATTTTTTCTTGGTTTTTAGTAGTCATTTTTTTAAATCTACGATTAGGTACATCGTCACGATTTTTATTAATTTTATAACGTTTCACCCAAAATTTCACGAAGTCTACTGACTTGTGCATATATTTTGGTGCACTTGAAGAGGACAGTTTTGGCCTTTTTGGGTGGGTACACTAATTGAACAATTTTTATTATCAGGCATATTAGGTCATGTTTGAACCTGTTTATTATTTGTGCACATGCCTGATCCTGAGTTATAAGTAAGTATGTCTTATTATACAGACTGTACGTGTTGTAACGTAAATTTTCTAATTTTGTATTGTCTGAATTTTAACAAATATTAACTGTAATGTGCCCTTTAAAATCCCTAAAAAATGCTAGCAGTTCCTCTTAGAGAAATTCTCGTGACGGGTGGTTTGTGAAAGTTTTAGAGACATTGTCCAAGTGGACTAAACGATTTGTTACGCTAACAGTTCATTGGAGTCTTGTTCCAAATGTACGAACTATCTTTTGTATCTACTTGTCCTATGATTTCAAACTGTTGCTTGATTTTTGTCTAAATAATACTCATTTTTTACAGACAATGCAACATCTCCCAGAAATCCAGATGAAAATTTTGCTTCAGTAACAAACAAGTTAAAAGAATCCACATCATCGGATAAAGAGAACCCATTCAAATGTAGAGAATGTAATGAATCATTTGTATGTATATCACATCTAAATATACACCAACGAATTCATTCTGGAGAGAAGGTGTTCACCTGTAAACATTGCGACAAAACATTTTCATGTATATCTCATCTGGATATCCACGAACGTATACATTCTGGAGTAAAACCATTCAAATGTAAATACTGTACAAAAACATTTAGACTAAAACATTATCTTATTCCACATATACGCATACACACTGGAGAAAAACCATTCAAATGTGATCAGTGTGATAAAGCATTTGCATACTCAACAAGTCTCATTGGTCACAAACGAATACATTTAGGAGAGAAACCATTCAAATGTAAAGACTGTCACAAAACATTTAGGCTAAAAAAGTTACTTGTTCGTCATTCACAAAGACATAAAAGAGAGAAACAATTTAACTGTAATCACTGTAAAAAATCGTTTCTACGTTTATCTCTTCTCATTTCTCACAAAAAATTACATTCTATCGAGAAACCCTTTAAATGTGATCAGTGTGATAAAGCATTTTCAATTAATAACAATCTAATTAAACACAAGCAGATACATTTACCTAATAATCCAGTCAAATGTGATCAATGTAATAAATCATTTTCACGTTCATCATATCTAACTGCACATAAACGATTGCATTCTGGTGAGAAACCATTCAAATGTGATCAATGTGATAAAACATTTAATCAAGCAGTACATTTTTTTAATCACAAAAGACAACATACTGGTGAGAAACCATTCAAATGTGATCAATGTGATAAAGCATATTCAAATTTAACAGTTTTAAATACTCATTTACGAACACATTTAATTGAGAAACCGTATAAATGTGATTATTGTGGTAAAGGATTTACTGCTAAAGCAACACTTATTATGCACACAAGAATTCATACAGGAGAGAAACCATTCAAATGTGATCAGTGTGATAAAGTATTTGCGCATTCACAAAATTTAATTGCACACAAACGATTGCATTCTGGAGAGAAACCATACAAATGCAAGCAGTGTGATAAAGCATTTGCAAGGATGTCAAATCTCATTTATCACAGACAAATGCATAGTGGTGAGTAGTCAGAATTTGATTTATTTAATGCCTGCACACAGTGCGCCAAGATATGACATGTACGCTTAAATCCTGTACAGTGCTGCTAGGCGGCTAATCAGCAAGAGAAATAAGGTCCGGTACATTGCTTTCAAGTCACTGCTGCGCAGCCTTCGCATTATAAGCTTGCGCTGAATAGCGTGGTGTCGAATTCAATACGGTTTTCTAGAAGCCTTTGACCGATTTTTTACACCTTTCTCGTAAAAATTAAGCTTAGTGGTATTGTCATAGCTTCCGCCCCATCAAACCTTAAGTCAAGTAATGGTAATAGGCCCTCTAGGAGAAACGATTCTTCTCTGTTCAAGACAGTTTTTAATAAGATGTTTAATTCAGCGAATAATTCGTGACTAGTTCGCATACTGCACTAATAATAAAAACTAAAAAAAAATTCCGGTACACTTAATATATACAAAATAGTGGTTTAGAATAAAGATTATTTTGCGCTCTACTGGAAATTAAAATATCGCGCTTGTCATTAACGTATTGCTGTCAAAAACGTACGCAGTGCTGGAACGCCAGCTAGAATTTAATATGAATATTGTAACAATATATTAATGTTAATCTTTTGTAGGTCAAAAACGAGTATATACTGGAGAAAAACGATATAAGTGTGAAAACTGTGATAAAGCATTTTCAAAGCCATCTCAGCTAACCAGACACAAAATAGTTCATACTGGTGAGAAAGCATACAAATGTGATCTATGTAATAAAGCATTTTCATATCCATCAAGTATCATTAAACACAAACGATCACATACTGGCGACAAATTCCTTTATGAAAATAGTCCTACCTCTAAAACTAGCGGAGATTGTATTGAATTAACGGATTTTGATAATGATTCAAAAGAAAAACAGTCTTTTGAGGCATGGGTGACGCACTACACAAAGGAAACCGAAAAGGAAGGAAATCCAGATCATGCAGGTATTGTACAAAAATATAATAGCTCAGAATTAACTTTGTCCGCGAGCTACACTAGTATTATACATTACTTTATGTAATGCAAGTTACGTAGCGTTCATATGTGAAAGCTCCTCTCATTATACGTCATGATTCGACCTATTTGAATTATTTTAGTTTTTAAAGTATCAAAGAATAAATCATTTGTAGTAGCGAAATATATTCAGGGTGCGGCAGCATGATTTGCTGATTTGAAGGGTCAATAAAACAGAAAATATTAGGGGTACCCATAAGTAATTATTTCAGTGTCAAAAAAAAAAAGTATTTATTTACATTTCATTTTATCTGCAGTCGATTATGTAATCTCCGTCGTTATCTAAGACCTTTTGCCATCTTTCTGGTAGAGTTTTAATCCCATGTTCATAACATTCCGTTTCCTTTGAAGAAAAATATATTTCTAGGTGAGCTCGCACGTCATCGATATTTTTGAAATTTTTATTCTTTAGGAAATGTTCCATGGATCGGAATAAATCAAAATCGGATGGTGCTATATCCGAAGAATATGATGGATGTTGTAAAACCTCCCAGTTTAGCTGCCTTATTTTTTCTTGGGTTAATTTTGCTGTATGCGGCCTGGCATTATCGTGTTGCAATATTACCCCTTTTCTGTTGACTAGAGTTGGTCGTGTTACCAACAATTCGTTATGTAATCTATCCAATTGTTGACAGTAAAATTCAGCCGTAACAGTTTCTCCCGGTTTCAATAGTTCAAAATGAATGCCACCACAGTCCCACCATATGCACAATAACACCTTCTTTAAAGTGAGGGATGGTTTAGGAGTGGGTACGGCTAGTTGATTTGGAGAAAGCCATTGATTGGTGCGCTTTTTATTGTTGTACAAGACCCATTTCTCGTCACCAGTGACAATCCTTCGTAAAAACGGATCACTTTGTTGTCTGCACAATAGAGATGTGCAAATTGTACGCCGTTGTTCTTTATTCATCTCCGACAATTGATGTGGAACCCATATACCCTGCCTGTAAACCTTCCCGATTTCTTGAAGATGTCTTTGGACTGTTGACCAAGTAGCCTGAAGAGTGTTTTCTATTTCCTGGATACTCAGTTTGGGATCCGTTTCCACCAGTGATTTCAAAGCGTCATTATTAAACTCCACAGGGCGTCCACTTCGATTGCTATTAGACAAGTCAAAATCACTATTGGAAAAATTTCTAAACCAAGATTGGCACTTATTAACTTTCAATACGTTTCCATATATATCACAAATTTTCTTGGTTGCAACCGTTACATTAACACCCGATCGAAAATGAAACAGCATGCAATGACGTAAATGTTCCTCAGTTGGTTGATTGTCCGCCATTTTACACCGGTGTAATAAAAACGTTTGAATTTAGTTGTCACAAAAATCAAGACCACGTGTTGTAATATTGCGTAATAAAACACGTCTTTATACAATCACGCTCTGAATTAGACTGAAGCAAATATTCCACACTAATAATAATTGATTACTTATGGGTACCCCTAATATTATAGTTATCATTTTAATTATTTTTTCTCATTATTCTATAACTGTTGCGACCGAAGTGCGTATTGGGCGTAAAAACTCGAAGAACCAGTGTCTTTGGGTTCGCCATACACAGAGCGAGTTTACTGTATAGTAAACGCGCTGGTGATAGTTTTTGGGGCGGCGCAGCGACTGTCACGGAAAGAAAAGGTATTTGACCACACCCTCTAGCGGCTAAACCTCGCTTCCTGGCGCCCAATTCAAATCAGCAAATTATGCTGCCACACCGTGTACTTATAAATCTCTTATGAATCAACATATGTTTGTTTGCAGCTAAAGAATCATCTTCCAGTAATCTAGATGAAAAATCAGTCTCATTGTCTATTAAAAATTTAATGCAACCCACATCAAATAAATGTAATATTTGTGACAAGACCTTTGAATATGCCAGTTCTCTTCTTCAACATAAACGAGTACATAATCGGGAGAAGATATTCACATGTCTGGAGTGTAACAACACATATTCACGATCAGAAGATCTCATTGCCCACAAACGAGTACATTCTGGAGAGAGACCATTCAAATGTGATCAGTGTGATAGAGCATTTTCGCTGGAATCATATCTTATTGGACATAAAAAAAATCATTCTGGAGAATTGTCATTTAAATGTGAACAGTGTGATAAAGCATATTCAAACTTAAAATCTTTAAATAGTCATATTCGGATACATTTGAAAGAGAGATTTAAATGTGAATATTGTAATAAATCATTTACAGAAAAAGGAGTTCTTAAAATACACAAACGAACTCATACTGGGGAGAAACCATACCAATGCGATCAATGTGATAAAGCATTTGTTTCTTCATCAAGTTTCACTATTCACAAACGAATGCATTCTGGAGAGAAACCATTCAAGTGTGATCAGTGCGATAAAGCATTTCCACGTATGGACTCTCTAATCAGTCACAAAAAAAAGCATTCTGGTAAGTAGCTAATAAATGAGCTGTTAATAATATTACTGATACTGATAATACTAAGAGATAAAAAAAATAGTCATTCAGCTATACTATAAGGAATTTAATTTTGTGACAGGGGTCATTTTGGGGACGGACGGTGTGACTTCATTATTGTGATTTTTTCGGTGGTCTTGATATACAATTTGGTGTACTGTTATCTCATTATCCTTGGGCGTGCCATTGATTTTGAGGGGGTAGTACGCTGATTTGTATGATTTTCCATCGTGGAATTGCATTCTGTAGTTCGCACTGATTAGTTCTTAAATTTACTCTTATTTATTATAAATTTACCGAGTGATCAAACAAATTTATGTTTATCTGGAATATCTGCAATCCACAGTATTTCATTTATATGTAGGGCGCTAGGAAAGTTTTGAGATACGGGCTTACTTTTTAAACTCTTTCAAAGTATTTCCCATCACGTTCAATAAACTTCCTCATACGTATAAAAAAGATTTTCGCACTTTTCAGCGTGTACTTCTGCACAATTTTAGTCCCAAATTGATAAAACCCATCATCGTTTTTAAAAAAGCGGCCTCTAAGCTTATCCTTGATGAAAGGGAAGAGTTTAAAATCACAAGGAGCAATATCTGGACTATACGGAGGATGTTCTGACACTTGTAGTCTAGAATTATTCAAAAATTCTTTAATTAGTTGAACACGATGCTCGGGTCCATTATCTTCATACAAGCGCCAAGTGCTTTTATGTTAGATTTTTTTCACTATAAATTCACTTTTCTCTTTCACAACTCACTTATTGACAGATAGACAGATTTTTATAAAATGAAGCAAATAATCAAAATACATGCAGATTATTTAAACAACAATGCATCTCGCCGATTACATTCCAGCTAGAATCATAAACTGGCTATTAATTTTGACATGGTGAAAGCAGAATAACTATATAATTTTATTCGATTTGTTTATGAAATTTTATTTCTAGAACAATATCAACTTACTTCCCTTATTTTATAGGTGTCAAACGTGTGTATACTGGGGAGAAACTGTTCAAATGCGAATTATGTGATAAAGCATTTGCAAGTTCATCAACATTGCTCAGGCACAAAATAATTCATACTGGCGAGAAAATATTTAAATGTGATCTGTGTGATACAGAATTTACCCATCCATCAAGTATAACTAGACACAAAACAAGGTTTCACACTGCCGACAATACAGTCTTATATGAAAAGAGTTCCGTTTTGGAAACTAAAGAAACTGATTTAATTGAGAAACAATCGTTTGACGAATGGATAAAGCATTATACAATGAAAACAGAAAAATATGTCGATAATACAGGTATTGTACCACTGCTTGTACCATAGTACATTTTAAACGAAAAAAAGTTTCGAAGTTGCCTGACCAATTATAGTTAGTTTCTCTGGTTTAAGCGGAACTAGAATTTCAAATCTAGTAATTTATATCGATTGACTGAAGCTTTTGATGGTTTTGTTTAGCAAAAACCCACGTTAATCATTTAAAAGTTAGCTAATGTTAACTTAAAATTAAAATTCCATTCTTTTTTATTATTTCGTATGACATAATGCCTAGGTGTTAAAATAAGTGGAAACTATTACAAAAATAATGTCAAGTGTTAATTAATATTTAGTGTGACATTTTGCGTTAATAACGGCCTGTAAGCGCCGAGGTATACTTTTCACTTTTTTTAAACGTTTAAAAATACTTTATTTAACCGTTCAGCTGTAGGCACTTTATAGTCTAATATTGAACGAATTTTCGATCGACTTTAAATTCGGAGTTGATAAAAAAAAATCAAAATGGTAAAATTTGATCACTTTTTGCAGTAAGCCCACGATATGTTTACAATAGGTTACTAATTTATGTATAACTGTGATGAGTTTGTTATAGAAATCAGAGATGACGCTACAGACAACGTATACCACGATAATACCAGCACAAAGAAAATTAAGTCTGAACCTGTGTACACCAATGAATATGAAGATGAACTAGAGAATGCAGCTGTCACAAATACTGGTCAGTAGTACTAAACCAGGGATTCCCAACGGGGTCCAGGTGGACCCCTTTGCGGGTCAATAGAAGTTTAATAAGTGTCGATAGTATCCCAGGTGTCAATTGGGGGTAGATGATAAATGATCGCCTTTTTGCGCAATTATGCGAAAGTAATGATGAAGTTTAAAGGTTTATATAGGTTGTCGAAAGGCAATCGTTTGCACCGTTTCACTGAAATTTCTAATTCTGTAATTGAGTTCATTTGGAAATTGATAAACCTACGGCAACAAAATTAATTGAATCAAAAAAGCATACATTTTATTTAGCAGACATATTTTCTTTATTTAATAATATGCAAAATAAATTACAAAGAAAAAACGTGAATCGTCCTATAGTTATCCAACATTCAGCAATCGGTTTTTATTTTGCCGATTGTTCTTTAACATGTGCATAATTATGTGTATTTATACTTAAGATAATCAAGATACTCGGGAGGCATACTGCACATCATCTACTGAAGATATGTCCCGAGATAGCTACCACAGTAATATCATCATCACTGAGGAGATTGACATCAAGCAGGAATATGGAGAGGACAGTGAATGAGGAGAGTACAGCTGAACAAGATACAGGCCAGTTTCAATTCTGATAAGTTACCTACTAATTTCAAGAATTTATCTCATTTCAAATTTAAATATGAATTAAAAATGTTATTAAAAAATACAATTTTTATAGTATTAGTGAATATTTAAATAGTATTCTTTCTAAGTGAGATATATTTTCGGAATAAAAGTTTATTTCTAGCTAAATCTAAGACTGATGTTCTCTTTTTATGTACAGGAGAAACTTCCTAAGGACCCTGACATCTGGTGGCGATTTTCGGAAGATACGAGAGTGACATTGTTTGGTTTTGTTCAAAGGAGAAATATGTGTTTTTTTTGTTGTTTGTATTTTATTTTATTTTATTTTATTTTTTTGAATCACGGCAAAAAAAACAATTCATTTGTTGTGTGCCGCAATGTAAATCGTGAATAAAGAAGAATCCCACTTAAGCATTCCATAATTTTCCTAAACCGGGAACAATATCAATTTAAATGACATTTGGAGGCAGACACAGAGTGGATAGTAAGTCTCGATCATACACAAATGTCTATGGATCCAAAAACTAGAAATGGGCAAAAATCCAAGCCCATGAAGTCGTGTTTGCTCGTTGCATTTTATGCGTTGACAGATGACTAACTGTTGTTAATATAATTAAAACCCTTGTTATTACATGTGGGTGTACCGTACGTCTGTTAGTTTGCAAATATTTGACAGTTTTCTTATGTAGAATAAATTACCAGTGTTCTTTCTATAAAATTTCTAGAGAAGTGTGTAGATTAAGTATTCAAATAAATGTTTTAAGTTCAAAGTATAATATTTTATTATCTCTGTGAGTATAACCTGGCACCAACATTATAACCTCTGAAAATATTCATTTACAAACAGCAAATTTTATCATAAATGGATTCACATATATTTATACACTTTTTTAATACTGGGTTATCATTCAAATATACTGTATACAGCAAGAAAACGTAAATTTGACCAAAAACTGATTATAAATCAATACTGTTTACATAGGTTGACAGATGACTATACTTTTTCGTGTCAAAAGTTCAGAAGGCGATAGTGGCGTCGTTTCGGTAATTTTAGTCGCGAATATTAGAACATATTAAATGTAACTGTTCCTTCAAAAATAATTGCAATCCGAACCAGCCTAAGAAATATAGGCCAATGGCGCAAATTATGCTACCTTAATTAATAAAATTTGTTGTAGTATTGGGGAACCCGTGTCCCCAATTAAACACTAGGGCACAAATTTTATAACTATAACACAGGTCAACAAGATTTTACTAACATGTACGAAAACAATGATTTTTAGTTAACTCCAATACCCTGATTTTAAATCTTTAATTTTTTCATTAAACAAATTTAAACGTGATTATTTGAATTTTGGCGTTCGTGACTGAAAACAGGGCCATAGTTGGAAATAGTAAGGTAGGGGAGTATTTTGTTATTGTTTTCGTTTTGCTTGTGCCCTTGTAGTATTTCAATCGAAGTTTGGAGATAACACAAGTGCGAAAAGTAGTGTATTCCAGGTCTACAAGTATGAAATGCGGATTTTTTTCAAACTTGCCGCGCAAACACAATGTATAGCTCAAAGTTTCAACACATATGGCGTTTTGTTAAGTTATCATTAAGTGTCAAATGCGTATAGGTTATAATTTGAAAAGTGATCATGTAGTTTTGTTTTACTGTGTTAAAAATGTCAAATTTTGTGCCAAATAAAGAGCATTCGCGGACAGTACTACTGTTTTGTTTTCATTTGAAAAAAACTGCTGCTGAATCATACCTTTACCATACGCTCCATCGCAAGATACGTGTGAACGATGGTTTCGGCGTTTCAAAAGTGTTGACTTTGATCTTACAGACAAAGAACATGGAAAACCTCCAAAAAAATATGAAGATACAAAATTGGAAACATTGCTACAGGAAGACTATAGTCGATCACAAAAACAACTAGCAGAGCAGTTAGGCGTTAGTCAACAAGCTGTTTCCAATCGCCTACGAGACATGGGTAAGATCCAGAAAGTCGGCAGATGGGTTCCACATGCATTGAATGAGAGGCAGATGGAAAAACGCAAAAACACTTGTGAAATTTTGCTTGCATGATACAAAAGAAAGTCTTTTTTGCATCGTATCATTACCGGCGATGAAAAATGGATTTATTTTGAAAATCCCAAACGCAAAAAATCATGGGTGAACCCAGGTTCACCATCCACATCAACTGCAAGACCGAATCGCTTTGGCAAAAAGACAATGCTCTGTACTTGGTGGGACCAAAAGGGTGTGGTCTATTATGAATTGTTAAAACCTGGTGAAACAGTTAATACCCAACGCTACCAACAACAACTGATCGAATTGAACCATTCGCTGCTCATAAAACGACCAACTACGAAAGAAGACAGCACTTCCTTCTTCATGATAACGCTCCATCACATAAGGCAAAAGCAGTTTGCAACACATTGGAGGCACTCAAGTGGGAAGTGATACCCCATGCCGCTTACCTACCGGACTTGGCTCCTTCAGATTACCACCTGTGCGCATCGATGGGTCACGCACTTGCCGAGCAGCACTTTTGTTCATATGAAAATGTGAAAAAATGCCTTGATGAATGGTTTGCGGGGAAAGGGGAAGAGTTCTACTGGCGAGGTATTCACAAATTGCCTGAAATATGGGAAAAATGTATAACTTCTAATGGAGCATACTTTGAATAAATAAACTTTTACTGTTCTTTTGAGTTGAATGTGTTTTATTAAAACAAAAAAAAAAAATCCGCATTTCATACTTGTAGACCTGGTAGTAATAGTTCAGTATTATATAATTGCAATGAAGGGACACCATCGTGGCTGTATTAATTTGCCAGACAATTTTTATTATGTGTGTGGTCAATTTACAACAAAAATACAACGCAGAATCATAACAAAAGTAGTAAAACAAGCCTATTATAATTATTTTGGCTGCCATGTTGGAGACCGAGATAAAACCTGGGCGTCACAGGTATGCTGTATATTGTGCAATATAAATTTAGTTCAGTAGTTGAAGGGAAGGAAAATACTATGCCATTTAGTGTACCAATGATACGGCGTGAACCTACAAATCACTCTACAGACTGTATGACAAAATTTTATGGATTCTCAAGAAAAAACAAAAATAAAATTGAATATCCTGACATTCGTTCTGTTATGAAACCAGAGTTACATGGGACTGACATTCCAGTTCCTAAACCACCTTCTGATTGGGAACAGTTTCTAAATTTATTTTATGAAATTGTAGAAGAGCACATAGTAGTTCCATCGACTTCTTCCGATCCGGATTACGATTTTCGAAGCAGTGCCGAACCACATCTCGTAACTCAAACTGAACTAAACGATTAAGTGCGAGATTTAAAATTAGTTAAGTAATGAACAAGGTGAAAGGTTTCACCAGGATAAAAGTACAATTAAATATCGCTACCAGGGAAGGTGGGAATCAATCATGATGGGAGACTAGTGCTGGTTTTTGCAGAGGGAAGATGATACCGTTCATAGAAGAAAAAACTAATAATAATAACTTTTTTATCTTATTTCTTTTCACGATTTATATTTTGTTTCACTTATAATAACAATATTATAAGTTTTTCAGTATTTTTTTTACACAATAAATATTTATTTTCATTAATACAATTGTACATACATATTTTGAAATGATTCCTTGGAACAGTTACACTGATAATAACGTAAATTCTTCAAAGGTGAATAACTAAAAATCTGAGGGTGCTACAAACTTTTTACTGGCATTTTCGTGAATAGTAGGTTTTGTTTATCCTAAAACAGTTAATTTTACATATGTTATAAAAAAAAAAAATCAAATTAGGGACTTTGGTCTAACGAGATGAACGTTTTGTGAAATTACTTTATTACTGGCTACTTTTGTTAGGTTTTTTAGTACTATGTTTTCTTTGGTGACTAATAAGTTGTCTTTTCTGCGCATATGCCATATCACACTGTTCACAGTTAAATGGTTTCTCTCCAGAATGATTTTGTTTATGATAAGTTAAGTGTGACGAACTTTTAAATGCTTTATCACACTGATCACATTTAAATGGTTTATCTCCAGAATGTATTCGTTTGTGTATAGTGAGATCTGATGATCGTGTAAATGCTTTATCACACTCATCACATTTGAATGGCCTTTCTCCAGAATGAATTCGTTTGTGTTGAACAAGACCAATCTTGCAAGTATATGCCACATCACACTGCTCACATTTAAATGGTTTCTCTCCAGAATTAACTCGTTTGTGATATGTTAACTGTGACCAATTTCTGAATGCTGTATCACACTGTTTACATTTGAATGGTTTCTCACCAGAATGTATTCGTTTGTGTACAGTGAGATCTGATGATCGTGCAAATGCTTTATCACACCCATTACATTTGAATGGTTTTTCTCCAGAATGAACTCGTTTGTGTTGAACAAGATTAAACTTATTAGCAAATGCCTCGTTACACTGCTCACATTTATATGGCTTCTCTCCAGAATGTACTCGTTTGTGGACAGTAAGAATGCATATACGTGAAAATGCTTTATTACACTGATCACATTTGAATCGTTTCTCTCCAATATGTGTTTGTTTATGTGCAACAAAATCTTCAGTTTGTGTAAATGTTTTCTCACATATATTACATTTATAAAATATTTTTATTGTTTGAGCTGCATTAATCTTGAAAACGGAGCCTGGCACCAATTTCTCATCTGGATTAATTTGTATTGCATTAACCTGTTTGAACTCGTTAGTAGAAACTGGCACCAAACGTTCATCAGGAATAGTGGAAGATGTTGCTCTGCCTGCAAACAAATAAATAATTAAAATAGTTTATATGTATTGGTTCCACGGATCGTGGAAGGAAATCGTGGAAGGAATTTTCCTAGACAGAAATATACCTCGATTATTTTTAACTGAGTTCAAAATAGTCTGATTTTTAAATATCAAAAAGATGTGTGCATAAAAAGGAACAAACGGCGGTTCTCAAAGGACCACAAGAGAAATTGTGAATTTTGTGCTCTACAAACTTATCTGGTTTAATTTTCGGTATTAATTAATTTTAATTGAATTTGAGGCTTTTGAAATGGAAGTTCCAGGAGGTAAAAAAAGTCATTTTCGACATCTGCACTATTTTGCCTTTCGTCGTGGTCAAAAAGCTACGGAAGCAGCTTGCGACATTTGTGACGTATATGGAGTAGATGCTATAGCTCCGAGGACCGCGCAAGATTGGTATTCCAAGTTTAAAAATGGCAATTTTGACCTTGGTGATGCACCTCGCTCCGGCCGACCTCCCGACTTCGACGATGATCGTCTCAAGATGTTTTTGAAGGCAGATGGTCGTCAAACAACACGAGAGTTGGCCGAAATGTGGAATATACCTTTACGACCATCGCTAAACATCTTTACTCCATGGGCTTTACTCAAAAACTTGGAAATTGGGTGCCACATAACTTGAGCGATGGCCACAAGATCTCAATCATCTCAAATGGGAGGTTCTATCGCATCCGCCATACACTCCGGACCTTGCGCCAACGGATTATTACCTTTTCCGCTCCATGTCGAACCAAATGAGGGACGTACCCTTCGCTAACGATGAAGACCTCAAAACCTGGCTCACAAACTTCTTCAACACAAAATCAAAAGATTTTTGGCGAGACGGCATCAACAAGTTGGTCGATAGGTGGGAACAGGTTGTAAATAATGATGGAGAATATATTATTGATTAATTTGTTACTATAATTATTGTTTTCTTCAATAAATGTTATAAACAAAAAAACGCGGGAATTTATTACACAACCCAATATTTACTTTGTATTCTTTATATATTTTTCATTATATATTTCAATAATTGACTGACCTGTGTCTTGTTCAGTTGCACTCTCATATTTTCCGTCATCTCGACATTCAGACTTGATGTCGATGTCCTCAGTGATATCTCGGGACATATTTTCAGTAGATGATGTGCAACATGCCTCCCGAATATTGTGACTCTCTTAAATATAAATAACATAGTTATGCACATATTAAACAAAAATCGACATAAAAAAAAAAAAAACGATTGGTGAATGCTGGCTAACTATTCGCGACTATAATTACCGAAACGGCGCCACTATCGCCTTGTGAACTTTTGACACGAAAAAGGATAGTCATCTGTCAACGTATGTAAACAGTATTGGTTTATAACCAATTTTTGGTCTAATTTACGTTTTCTTGCTGTATACAGTATATTTAAATTATAACCGAGTATTAAAAAAGTGTATAAATATATGTGAATCCATTTTATGATAAAATTTGCTGCTTGTAAATGAATATTTTCAGAGGTTATATGTTGGTGCCGGCTTATACTCACAGAGAAAATAAAATGTTATGCTTTGAACTTAAAACATTTATTTGAATACTTAATATCTACACATTTCTCAAGAAATTTTATAGAAAGAGAACTTGTAATTTATTCTACACAAGAAAACTGTCAAATATTTGCAAACTAAAACAGTTATGGAACACTCCCATGAAATAACAAGGGGTTTTAATTATATTAACAATAATTTACACAACATTAAACGATTTTCTTGCACATGTGAGACAGGGAAAATGAAAAATTCAACGTTAAAAACTTGTTTAAAATCATCTGAACAGAATAAATTCCCTTCAATAGAAACAAAATTTTAGAATCACTGATAATCTTTCAATCTAATATTCGAAGATTTTCTTCCTGTGATTGACTACCATACACACAACAAGGAGTATTTAATCTTTTTTTCTTAAATTTATCACTTTATTCGCTGTAAAAATGGAGTGAGAATGGACAGAAACAATAAAACACATGGTGAATTATACGTAAACAATGACAGTAACCTTTTTCGAAGTGTTCGCTTTTTTGCCGCTAGAGGGATACGCGTTAAGTTAAGTCACCAATAGGACTAATTATATGAAATAAAATTACACTGAAAACTGAAATTCTACAAAAATTTTGTTGTAGATATACAAGGATATGCAATATGTTTCCAGAATATCGGGGATTTCTCAAATATAAATACCCATAATTACTATTACTCTGTCCATGCTTTCAATGGATACATTCGAGTTGTACAGGATAGAGCGAGCGCTGAGCGAACAGGTAATGGTTACGTCATGAATAGAACACTGACGGAGCGCAACAACTCGAATACGCAGGAGCTTGGGTCCTGACGTAATGTTTATAAAATCTAACCCTACAATTTTAAGCGGTGTTTTTACTGTCAGATTATTTCACGTCAGTCGTGATTCAAAATTATGTACTTTGGTTTGCCGTTGAATTATTTTTCAATGATGAATCTGAGCAAGTAATTTTAGAAAAAATATGGAGGTTTGCAGAAAATACGGTGCCGAATTTTACAAATCGTCAATATAAATCACATTTTCGAGTATCTCCTATTGTCAACTGACAATAACTGAAGTGCCTCTGGTGAGATTTTGAGAAACTGACAGGTGGAGGATAGTCGAGTTTGTTAACTATGGTTTTCATAGCGAGTTTTTAAAAAATGTCTTTAAAATTGCAAGAAAAAATTAAATGCAACGTGAATTGTTGTGTTTATCTTTGCAATGCAAAAGTAGGTCGTGATAGAGACCTAAGTTTTCATCGTGTTCCGAAACGTGGCAAAAAAGCCTTATTACCTTCAATTATAACCCTAGAGGTCACTTGGGCACTGAGAAAACGGAAAATTTCATTTAACGCAACCCTCATATTGAATAATAAATTAATTTCAATAAATATCACATGAAGATACCATTGAACCTGTCAAAAATATCCTATCTGCGTCAGACATGATGTACAATGCAGTAGCGCCTCTATCGGTAGTGTCAGATGACAATAGTTTTCGTAAATATCCTTGGAAAACTGCAAGCAATGCCAGACGAAGTTCATCTGGGATCAGGGGAAAATCCCGAAACAAAACTCGAAAAACAACTTATGATACCATTATGGTACATTGCCAACATTGAGAGCTCTTATAAATTTACAAATAGAACATCACGCTGTTTCTTCCATGTTATTTTATGCACGGCGTATTTAATTAATTTTATGCTGTGTTAATAAACACACTACAGCTTTCGAGGTTAATAGAAACGTAACAAATACAAAAAATGGTAGTACTTTTCCCGCCGTTCCCCCACCTTATTCCGTCATACCCCATATGCTCGGTCTTAAAACCCCGGACACATAGAGCGCACTCTAAATATACCCTCGACCGTAAAACAAATATAATTGAGTGTACTCTGAGCATCAAATCGAACAAGTACGAGTGCACAGAACTTGCTCGGAGCACTCTTAGCATCAAATCGAATGTACCCAATGTAAATTTTTTTTCGATCCACTAAGTTTAATTCATTCTAAAATTAAATATCATATTAATAGTAGCGCAAAGACTAAAGGTCCCGAGTCGAATACTGGTCAAGGCATAAATATTTGTATTCATCCTTATCACTGCATCCTCATTAAAAAAGCAAATAAAAAAATGCAAAAAATCATGTCATAAATTTATCACCACTCCCAACCCAGATCTGGGTCACCGTGGAAGTTGTAGACCTGAAACTTCACCCTATGAGTGAAAGATATACAGTAGCAGAACGGTAGTAAAAACTACAGCTCGGTGATTCTACTGTGGGACGTTTATGGGCTGACGATGAAGATGAATAATAATAGACGACCAGTTCAGAAGCTACATTAAAAAAAAAATTATCTCTACTGACCAGTATTTGTGACAGCTGCCCTGTCCAATTCATCTTTGTATTCATTGGTGTCCACAGGTTCAGCCTTCATGTAAATCTTCTTTATGTCGGTATTACTGTGATGTTTGTCATCTGTAACTTCAATTTTGATTCCTGCAACCAACATATAATTGTCAAATAGAAACTAATTGCTTACTGTAAAAATTATATAAGATGTCCACTGATCATACAATTCTGAAATTCGACTGAAATAAACTTTGAAAACAAAATATGAATAACAGTATTATGTGTGTTAGTTATAAAGATGATCGATACTAACCATTCTCCCATTCAGCTGTGTGCTGTGTTCCACTCTTTAGATTATGTTCAACAACATCTTCATATTTTATCTTAACATCAATATGTTTTTTAATAATATCACTTTCTTCGACATCATCGAGTTGCAAATTATAACCAGTGCCAACATTCATATTTATTTCTAAAATAAAACCCTACCAAAAATTAATTGTTAGGATAAACAGCTGGATTTATTAATATTAGATTGTAGCAGACCGTGCCGACCACTATCAAATAAAGTGGGAAACAGAATGCAACGAGTTTGACGGCGCGTTGACGCCGTTCGTACGGCGCTATCTGTCAGGAGAAAGTTAAACCCAAGCTGTCGTACGCAAGTGCACAGAATGGACAACGTCCTACGCCGTTCGACCGCCGTTGATACTGAATGTTCGTCAACTTCCAACTTTTGACGCCGTTGAACGTTGACGCAGAACACCTAACCTCAGTTTTTACTGAATAATAAAGTGTTTGTATGTATAAATAACTTGCATACAACATAAATAACATCACACACAAGTCTTCATCATCCATTATACTTTTAATAAAAGAAAGCGCATGTATAAACACAGATATAGGTTGTCAAGTGACACTTGACGGCGTTAAAAATTATTGCATTGTGTGCAGGCGAAAATTCTCAACGGCGTTAACGCAACGCTGTCGCAAATGACGGCGCGCTGACGCCGTAGCGCGCTGTGCATTCTGTTCCAGGCTTAAGATAAAAGAACTGCGTATAATGCCTGATACCCTTTTCAAACCAGATGTTAAAGTGAAGGTGAGTTAAAGTGTTGGTGCGTATTTTTTGGACCATAAGACGCACCGCAAATTTATGAGACAATTTTTAGAAAAAATATTTATTATTACTATAACTTGTACCAGCAACATTCTGTTCATCTTCTGTTCGTATTATTTTCGTCTGAAATATTGTCAATCTCTTCAAAAACCGTCATCTTCGATACCATCCAATGCATTGCTTATACCAAATTTCTTAAAAGACTTTATAATCGTCTTTTCTTTTACAGCTACCAATGAATTTTTTACCCAGATACTTCTGAAATTGTCTGTTTCATACGCCTGTTGCTAAAATCGTGATTTGGCTTTATCATCCGTTTGTTCCAATCTTCCCGCGTAAAATTATTAAATGGTTTATTAATCGACACATCAAAGGGTGGTTGATTTCTAAGGCCTCCAGAAATGACAGCTAATTCTGTATTCATTTCTATTATATTTTCTTGGTTGATTCTGTTTTATGCGCTCTGAATTGATTCCACACTAACATCACACACTTTTTAAACATACCTATACATTCGGACCGTAAGACGCACCCCAATTTTAAGACGATTTTTCTGCGTACAGGTGAATCTTATGGTCCGAAAAATACGGTATATAAAATTTAAGGAGATGGGTATTTGTATTATAGTTAATAAATAACAATAAAATACAAGAATACAAATATAATTTTAGGTATATTTAAATAAAAATAGAAAAACAAATTGCTATAATAATATAGTAACTAATAAAATTAATATGGCTTCTAAATGAATATTAAACAGCAAGACTGAATAAATATTAAACATGATACATCCCTGTCGAACACCTCTTGAAATTTCTATTTCTTCAGTAAGTTGTTTATCTACCAATACTTTTGCTTTCTGATTTCAATATAGATTGACTATAAGTCTTATTTATCGACTGTTTATGCCTGTAGAGCAAAGTATTTCTATGAGAGTGTTTTACTCTATCAAAGGCTTTTCGGTAGTCAATCAAACACAGACGTAGGTCGCAATTAACATCGTTGGATCAAAACTTGAATGCATATACAGCTTCACGGATCCCAAAGTTCCTTCAACAATAATTGCAATCAGAACCAATGTAAGAAGCATAGACCCAAGCCGCAAATTTTACTACCTAAAATAATAAAAAATATGTTGTTGAACAGGGGAAGTAGTGTTCCCAATCAAACCATGGGGCATTTTATAACTATAATTTGCGTTACTTTCTTTATCTAGGGACTTTAGTTTTGTCTAGCGAGATGTACGTTTTGTGAAATTACTATATTATTGGCTACTTTTGATGGGTTTCTTAGTACTATGTTTTCTTTGATGAATAATAAGTTGTATTTTTTGCGGATATGCCATATCACACTGTTCACATTTATATGGTTTCTCTCCAGTATGTAATCGTTTATGTATAATAACATGATGTGGACGTGAAAAAGCTTTATCACATTTATCACATTTAAATGGTTTCTTTCCAGAATGAGTTCGTTTGTGACTAGTTAATTGTGACGAACTTCTAAATGCTTTATCACACTGATCACATTTAAATGGTCTCTCTCCAGTATGCAATAGATTGTGGTTAGTTAAACATGATGATCGTGCAAATGTTTTATCACACCTATCACATTTGAAAGGCCTTTCTCCAGTATGAACTCGTTTGTGTGTAACAAGACTCGTCTTACTAACATATGCCTCATTACACTGCTCACATTTATACGGCTTCTCTCCAGAATGTACTAGTTTGTGAATTGTGAGAATTGGCCTACTTGTAAAAGCTTTATTACACTGATCACATTTGAATCGTTTCTCTCCAATATGTGATTGTTTATGTGCAACAAAATCTCCAGTTTGTGCATATGTTTTCCCACATATATTACATTTATATAATATTTTTATTGTTTGAGCTGCATTAATCTTTGTCAATTTGTAAACGGAGTCTGGCACGAAATTATCTGGATTAATTTGTGTTGCATTGACCTGTTTGAACTCGTTAGTAGACACTGGCACCAAGCTTTCATCTGGATTAGTGGAAGATGATGCTCTGCCTGCAAACAAATAAGTAATTAAAATAGTTTACCAGGTCTACAAGTATGAAATGCGAATTTTTCAAAGTATAGTTCAAAGTTTCAACACATATGGCGTTTTGTTAAGTTATCATTAAGTGTTAAATGCGTATAGGTTATAATTTGAAAAGTGATCATATAGTTTTGTTTTACTGTGTTAAAAATGTCAAATTTTGTGCCAAATAAAGAGCATTCGCGGACAGTATTACTTTTAATTTGAAAAAAACTGCTGCTGAATCATACCGACTGCTTCGAGAAGCTCATGGTGAATATGCTCCATCGCAAGATACGTGTGAACGATGGTTTCGGCGTTTCAAAAGTGGTGACTTTGATCTTACAGACAAAGAACAGGGAAAACCTCCAAAAAAATATGAAGATACAAAATTGGAAACATTGCTACAGGAAGACGATAGTCAATCACAAAAACAACTAGCAGAGCAGTTAGGCGTTAGTCAACAAGCTGTTTCCAATCGCCTACGAGAGATGGGTAAGATCCAGAAAGTCGGCAGATGGGTTCCACATGCACTGAATGAGAGGCAGATGGAAAAACGCAAAAACACTTGTGAAATTTTTCTTGCACGATACAAAAGAAAGTCTTTTTTGCATCGTATCATTACTGGCGATGAAAAATGGATTTATTTTGAAAATCGATGGAATAAGGAATATCTCATTATATATTTGAATAATTGTCTGACCTGTATCTTCAGCTGCACTATCCTCATATTCACCGTCATCTACACATTCAGACTTGATGTCGATCTCCTCAGTGATGATGATATTACTGTTGTAGTTATATCGGGACATATCTTCAGTAGATGATGTGCAATATGCTACCCGAATATCTTGACTCTCTTAAATATAAATAAACATTGTTATGCACATACTAAAGAATAATTAACATTAAAAAAAAAAATGGTTGAATGTTAACTAACTATAGGACTCTGTTTTTGGAAATAAAATTACACTGAAAATTGAAATTCTATAAAAATTATGTTATAGTTATACTGGAACATGATTGTAGATGATGTGCAATATATGGACCGTTTATTTTGAAAGTGGTGTAAGTCCATTTTCTCTTGTTTCGAGAAAATTAAAGGTTAGCATATCTGTTAATTAAAAAATTTAGGCAAATTATATGAAGTCTGGCAATGTTTCTACTGTTTTATCAATATTGAATTTGATTATAAATTTGTTTTAGGCGAATTAGACTATAATAATATGTATTTATAGGCTGTAAATGGACTTACACCGCTTTCAAAATTAGACAATTGTAAAAATCGTTTAATTTCAATTTTGAAAAATGAAATATCACTTAAAATATACTTCATTTTAATACCAATTTTGTTTATAAATACGCATGACATTTTAGACGATAATTACATCGTCAAAATTACATGATCTTGATAGTATTTACTTATGCTCTGCATGTGGCAGTGTTTCGAAATATGCATGATGCACCGGAGGTATATAAGGTAATAACTGCTCGATGTCCTTATATTTTTCATAAGTAATAGGCCTGGCATTTTGGAACAAAGGCGTCAGGGCGATTTTCTCAAATTTTAGCGTAGCGTAATTTAAGTGTAGGTAATAAATTTACAGTTTTAAATTCTTTGTCCTTCATCGATGTTTTATATAAAATAGTGTATGGTGCACTTCTAAGAAACCTCATCCAATATATTTGCAACCAATTTACCTGTTCTCCATCAGTATTTTTTCTTATCTGTCTTTTAATCGCATTTTGAAGATTTTTTATTGAAAAGAAATTCTCTCGTTTCATTTCATGTAAAATGAATTTGTCATGTTTTCTACATTGTGTTATTACATCATAATAATCTTGTGGTGTATACAGAAAATTATTTTTTCGTAATGCCATTTCTACTGATCGGCAACCATCTGCGAAGCCACCTACCTCTGTCAATTGGACTTACACCACTTTCATAATCGATGATAATGCAATTTCATTTACCGACCGATTTTAAGTAGTACAAAACATGGGAATTTTTTAAGAAATTCAATACGGACTAGTTAGACAAAAAATTTACATTACATTAAGCTTGAATTACGTGATATTTCATTTTTTTCAAAAATGGACTTACATCATTTTCAAAATAAACGGTCCATATTTTCCGAATATCGCGGCTCTCTTAAATATAGATACCCATAATTACTATTACTTTGTACATGACTTCAATGTAAAATAGTTTTTTTCGGTAAACTTAATTCAATATATTCTAAAATAAATATCATATGATCAGTGTAGGAGTTACATTAAAACAATACTTTAAACATTTACTGATAATATAAACATCAATAAAACCATCTCTACTGACCACTGTTTGCGACAGCTGCATTTTCCAATTCATCTTCGTATTCACTTGTGTCCACAGGTTCAGACTTGATGTAAATCTCCTCTATGTTGGTATTGTCATGGTTTACGTCGTCTGTAACTTCATCTTTGATTCCTGCAAAAAACATATTATAGTCAGATATTAACTAATTGCTTACTGTAAAAAATATATCATATGTCTGCTAATCATACAATACTGAAATAAACCATGACAACAAAATTTAATAATTGTATTATGTGTTAGTTAGTTATAAAGATGCTCCATACTAACCATTCTCCCATTCAGTTGTGTGCGCTGATCCATTCTTCACTTTATGTTCAACAGCATCTTCATATTCTGTCTTAACATCAATATGTTTTTTAATATAACTTTCTTCCGCATCATTGAGATGCAAATTACAACCTGTGCCATCATTCATATTTATTTCTAAAGTAATACCATACCAAAATTTTTTAGTAATGTCCAAAAAAAGCAAAAATACTCTTGCGATAAACAGCTGGATTTATTAATATTAGTATGTAGCAGACCGTGCCGATCAATATGTGTGGGAGATGAAATCTTTTTAAATCAGAAATATTTAACTGCACTCTGCTACTGCTTATATTATATACTCCAATTTACAATTTTTGTGTAGGCTTTTTCAAGTGGATTTTTTTGTGCTCTTAGTTTTAGCATATAGTATAATCGGTACGGGCTGTTACATACCGATTTTAATATAAGGAAATCTTTATAGCAAGATTTATTTTGCTTTTTATGAAATCTAAAGAATTTGTTGGAAGTAATTTGCAGTTATAAAATACTGTCGAAAAGGTATTTGTGTTATCTGTCTTATGGCCGGTTGCTAGAGAACTAGTTTCAACCCGAGTTGTCCCTAACTCAAAGTGTATATTTTTGTACGTATGTTGTTTTGTCGCGAGTTAAGCATAACTTGAGTTAAAATACTTAACTCGATCATTAGCAATCGGCCATTGTTTCAGGAAAGAATATGGATAATGAGACAGGCTGTGACCTGCATCCAAATGATACCAGAGACAGTGATATTATTGAAAAAGAGATTGTTATTAAGACAGAATACAAAGATACCGACGCACATGAAGTGAAGACTGAAATAGAGCACACAGCTGAATGGGACAATGGTCAGTAACCAGCATATTTACAAGTAACTGGCACTCAATACAGTTATTCATATTTTGATGTCACAGTTCGGTTTATTTCAGGCAAATTTAACAAAGCTTGATTAGTGAACCTCTTAAACAATATCTATTTTTACAGTAAGCTATTAGTTTGTATTTAAATGTGATATGTTTATTGCAGGAATTAAAGATGAAGTTATTGACGATATATTTCATAACACCAACATTGAAGAAGTGAATATCAAGTCTGAACCTGTGGACACAAGTGAATTTGAACTGGAGAGTCCAGCTGTCGCAAAGACTGGTCAGTAGAGCTGGTTTAATTGATGCTTGCCACCGTTTGTTATTGATATCCAAGAGGGTTATGTCTGACTTAGTGGTTCTCAGAAAACTCGAGGTGGGGAAGGAGTAATTCCAATAAATTCGGTATTTTCCACCACCAATTCCATGTACGGGTACGGTATAATCGGTATTTGGTCAATACTATAAGCATGTCTAAGATGGTAGTAGAGCACGCGGAGAGCAGCATTATGTCGAGACACGTCGCTCGCCGCTGCAAGAGATAGACAAGCAGACAGAATGTGCATAATGGTTTCAGGACGGTGGTGGCACAACCTACAGAGTGTGGACTCCGCCATTTGAAATATGCGGGCTCTGTACGCCAAAGTATTTATAACACCATCCTGACACGTAAACATAAAATTTTCGTTTCTGATCTCAAACCAGCAGATATAATGTGCATAATGGTATCAGGACGGTGGTGGCACAACTTACAGAGTGGACTCTGCGATTTGGAATATGCGGGCTCTGTACGCTAAAGTATTTATAACACCATTCTGACACGCAAACATAAAACCTTCTATACTTTTCTATGTTTGAAGAACAAAGAGTACATACTTTAACTCATGTGTTCTTTTGTCAATATGTCTGTCTCCCCTCGTTTCACTGAACTGGTAACTCTATTGAACTCATCGCAAGAGAGTTGTACTCCAGCATTTTCTCTCACGAGATTCAAGTTTGTCAAGTTAAATCCTGGTAAACGCCCATTTGCCATTAAATTTGTGCTCACTAACGAAATGTAATAGTGGGTCCTGACTTCCTTCCTTGACCTTATTAATGTTATTATTATATAGCATCGATTCCCAACCTGTGCTCCGCGGAGCCCTAAGTGCTCCGCGTGCACTTCTCGAGCTCCGCAAGCATTCCAGTAAATGAAATAAATAAAAATTGATTCAAAGCAAAAGAATTAGAAATAAAAAACAATCAAAATAAGAAAACTGGAAATTACATTCTGAACGAAAATTTGCCAAGGTGAATGTATGTCTGTAATTCTATATGTAATTCTGACTGTAACCGGTTTATGACTCTATGACTACCTGGAATGTGATCGGTGAAATGCATTGTTGTTTTAATAATCTGCGTGTATTTTGATTATTTGCTTCATTTTATAAAAATCTGTTTATCTATCAATAAGTGAGCTGTGAAAGAGAAAGTGAGTTTATAGTGAAAAAACCTACCCTCTCCCCCGTATCATTATTTCTCAACAACATTTGTAAGACTTAGGGTACGCCTAAGGGGCTCTGCCATAGAAATTGATTCTAAAGAGGGCTCCACAAGTCAAAAAGGTTGGGAACCACTGTTATATAGTATCTACGAGTATTTATATTTCAGAGAACCGCGATCCTCTTCAGACATTCTGCACAGCATCTACTGACGACATGTCCCAGTATAACTACAATACTAATATTATCAAGGAGGAGATTGACATCAAACCTGAATGTGGAGATGACGGTGAATATGAGGATAGTGCAGCTGGACAAGTTACAGGTCAGTCAATCTCCAAGTATATAAAAAGATACGTCTGTCAGTATATTAGCTTAATACTGGAGAACAGCTGAATCAATTTTGATACGATTTTCGCTAGCGTATTGGAAAAAACATCTGCCATCAAAGGGGAAAGAGGAGAGCCCATCGGTAGCCCTTCTAATTAATATAATTAATAAATGCATGTTTGTTTGCAGCTAGAGGAACATCTTCCAGTGATCTAGATGAGAGTCCAGATATATCATTGTCAATTAACAAGTTTGCACAATCCACACCACATAAATGTAATATATGTAACAAGACATTTGAACGAAGTAGTTCTCTTCTTGAACAGAAGGCATTCACATGTGAGCAGTGTAACAAAACTTACCCTGTTAAACCCAAAAGACGTTCTGTAAAAACATATGAAGAAAAACCATTCAAATGTGATCAGTGTAATACAGCATATTCACGGAAAACAAATCTCACTAGTCACAAACGAATACATTCTGGTGAGAAACTATTCAAATGTGATGAATGTTATAAAGTATTTACGCAATTATCACAAGTCCTTAGACACAAACGAATACATTCTGAAGAAAAACCATTCAAATGTGAACAGTGCAATAAAACATTTAAAGTAAAAGAAAGTCTCGTTATACACAAACGAATACATTCTGCAGATAAACCATTCAAATGTGATCAGTGTGATAAAGCATTTACAAATTCTTCAAATCTCATTTGTCATAAACGAATACATTTTGGAGAAAAACCATTCAAATGTGATCAATGTGATAAAGCATTTGCAAATTCTTCAAATCTCGTTAGTCATAAACGAGTACATTCTGGTGAGAAACCATTTAAATGTGATCAGTGTGATAGAGAATTTAAAAAATCATCAAATTTAATTAGTCATAAACAAGGACATCCACAAAACACACTTGCAAACAAATTTTTCAAATGTAAGCATTGTAATAGCACCTTTACAAATAGGAAAAGTCTTTTTAAACATAAATTGATACATTCTCCGAAAAGAACTTTTAAATGTGAACATTGTAATGCAACATTTAAAAAAAAGAAAACTGTCATTAAACACAGTAAAATACATTCTGGAATGGAACAAAATTAACGATAGTTTTAACACCACAGTTTATAAATTTCTTATGCAAAATACAATCCGTAATAAAATTAGTAACAAATTATCCTATGTGGTAATAGTGATCATATTATTTCTTCAATTTATTTAACTTATAAAAATTATACATATAATTTTTTATTTTTATTAGGATATAATTTGAATTATTGAATTTGAACTATTAACTACATTTTAGCAGCAGAACAATTTGTGGTGTTATTTATATATATATACAAAAATACTAATTACCATTATATATCTGTATTTTTATACATATTAATAGCAGTACAAATTGTTCATTGGTAGTTTAAGCTTTATAATGATTGTAAATACAATCGAAACGTTGCAAATAAAAATAAAATGACTGAAAACATTGTTTTCTTTATTAATCACCTTAGTGATACCTTCCAAAAAAGCCATTTCGAAAATTGGAAAAAGTACCGCAAAAGTTGAGTGACACGGAATACGTTACAGCCTTGGTTCTCAAAGGGTGTTCCGCGAAAAAATCAAATGTACAATTCAATTAAAAATTGTTTGCAAATAAAAATCAATTCAATGTAAAATTTACTCGTACCATTCGGATTTGTATGAATAAAAATATTTTTCGGGTTAAAATTACTTCTTGGAAACAATATTATTGCAGTTATCAAAATTCTGCTTAAGTCGATGCTACAATTAAAGTCTAATGTCGAGCGCATACGGATTCCTCTACTCTTTCACTAGAGGGAGTCCCCTTCGGCGAATGAGTTGAGAAACGCGCCCAACATCCGTAACTACGTAAGACTTTAATTGTAGAATCGGTTTTAGACGAAGATCTCTCAACATATAATTTAATTAAATCTCTTTCAATATATTCGCATGTTAATGTGACTCATCATATGCAGTTCAATTAAATAAATTTAGGTAAGTTTTGCACCATATTATAAATTATCTAAAAAATGATGATAGGTGCAATAATTTGGCGTATTTGGCTGATATTTTTGATTACTTTAATACTGTCAATATAAGTATGCAAGGAAAGGATGAAAACATTCTTACATCGACTGACAAATTATGTGCAATGAAAAAAAGAGTTTTACTATGGAAAAGACACGTAAGAGAAAGAAACACAGAAATGTTCCCCTCTGTGCAAAATACCAGCGAGGCAATCGTTTCTTTAATAATAGAACATTTATCAACAATAGAAGAAAAAATAGAAAAATATTTTCCATTGTTAAACACAGAACAACATAATTGGATAAGAAATCCGTTTCTTTTTTCGGAATTTTCTACTTTTACTTTAAAAGAAGAAAAAGAACTGACGTCGCTTTCTTTAGATCGTGGATCGTGAACACTCCTGAAAATTTTTGAATCTCTTAAGGAAGAATACCCATGTATAAGCAAAAAAGCCCTGAACATATTATTGTTATTTTCCACGTCATATCTTTGCGAAGCACGGTCGTGCGTCCGTCAGTGATGAATATAGTGAAGGTCTACTATAATCGGATATGATACAAAAAAAAAAAAACATCGATGCTGTGCGTAAAATGATTGAAGAAGATTGGCATGTGACTTACCGTGAGCTAGAAGCATCCTTTGGCATATATTGGACTGCAATACATTCGATTTTGCTTGAACATTTAGCTGTAAAAAAGATCTGTTCCAGATTGATTCCGCATAATTTGACTGAAGCTCAAAAAGAGTCGTGTTGATTGGTGGATATGACGAAAGCTTTTGACAAAATAGGGCATTCTGTACTGATAGAAGCACTTTATAAGTTTGGAGTATCGGCTAAGACTTGCAGTCTATTTAAATCATACCTCAACAACCGGACAATATGTCGATTTTAATGGCACAAAGTCGCATAATTATGTGGCTACCAGTGGCGTACCGCAGGGATCAAACCTGAGAACTCTGCTTTTTCTTTTGGTAGTCAAAGATATTCCAGCCCTGGTGAGGAACAACCGCTGTTTGCTCTTTGCGGATGACATCAAAATATATAGGTATTCACAGAATGGCACACACTGTTATGATTTGGAAATGGATTTACAACGGTTGTGCGACTGGAGTAAGTCAAGTGGATTGCCCTTCAATGTAACAAAGTGTAGGGTAATATCATATTCCAGAAAAAGGGATGTCATTCAACATAATTAAAAAATGGACGGGAATATCGTTGAACGAACGGATACAATGCGGGATCTTGGAGTATTTTGGGGAATTTTCAACATGTCACATATGTAATAAATAAAGCATTTAAAAGTATGGGTTTTATTTTGCCCGTAACAAAGAACTCTCGTCAAGTAGAATCATATGTAGCGCTGTTTAACTCTCATATACGTCCTATTCTAGAATACGCGTGTGTGGTTTGGTCTCTTTTTCACGCACTTTATATAAAGCGCATAGAGATTGTCCAAACCAGGTATTTCCGTGTTGTTGAATTAAGATTAACAGAAACATATCCCAGACTCAAACCATCGGCTGAAATCCTAAGTTCATATCACCAGAAAACGCTGGCCGGGAGGAGAAATATGGCTTCGATGATCTTCCTCTATAAATTATTTAATAATCTTGTCGATTGTTCTGATATCCTGTCTTGTATTTATATCAATGTGCCATCCTGAGAATATAGAATTAGGGACAAACTTTTTGATTGTAAAATGTAAAAGAACGAACACTGAACACTGTAGAATGAGTCCACTGTACCGACTGCCTTGTTTGTACAATATTCGCGACTGAAACTAACGTTGGCGGCGCTGCGTACAACAGCTGATGGCGCACGAGAAGCGTATATGTCAGAAGTTTTTCTTAATATTTATCTGTTCAAACAATATTTCGGCAAAAAAGCACTGTATTTAAGTCACTTTATTTTAAAATACTTCTTAATTCACATAAACTGTAGCACAACACGCTACAAATATTATCCAAATATACGCTTCTGTTTAATTTAGCTAGTCACCACCAGACGTCTCACTGTTATTTGCAGTCGCGAATATTTCATTCTAGAGACAGATCACGGGATATATTTAGACAAAGTTATTCACAGTTCCGCAGATTGTTAGAGTCGTTATTTTCTTATTACAGTCTAAAAGTATTGATGAATATGAATATAATGAATGTTATTAGTACGTTTATTTTATATTCTTAAATGGTAGTTTAGGTCAAGTGTACCAATTTGTTAAATGTTTTTTTTTGTGTATATATATATATATATATATCTGAGTGCAATATCATAAACGTAATTAACTAAATGTATGTTAATTGTATAAATGACGTATGTATGTATATGTGTATGAGCACAAACAAGGACAAATTATTTGTGGTGTCCCTTAATAAATAAATAAATAAATAAACAAATAAAACTAATACTCAGTTGAGATCAGTAAGTTTTATTCAATTTCACTCGATAATAGTTATGTCGTTGTCAAGATATTATCACAAAATAAACAAAATATAACATAACTATTTTCAGTACATATTATATTTTCATAAAAATCTTGTTTCGCCACCTATGAGTCAAATATGTTTATTAATATAAAAATACATAGATAGGACGAAGTTTAATGGTTGCCAAACGATGCCAAGAAAAAATACGCCTAGTCGTATACTTCTTCTGTTATAGATACACTATCGCAGATCATCTCATAGACGTTATTTTGATATCATCCAAGGTTTTATTACTGATAACAATTGAGGGCTGGTTTCTGAAAACTTAGTTAACTATAACCAAATAGTTATAAAAAACGGTTGCTATGGTTACTTATAGGATTGTTATATTGTGACCGTAGTTGACCATTAGCTTATAGTTTACTAAGTTTTCAGAAACCAGCCCTGAATGGTTCCTTTCAATAATGTATTCGTTTGTGCCTAATAAGATGTGATGGATCTGAGAATGCTTTATCACACTGATCACATTTGAATGTCTTCTCTACAGCTTATGTTTATGTATTACGAGAAATATTTTATATTTAAATGCTTTATAACACTAATCTTATTTGAATGGCTTTTCTTAAGAATGTACTCGTTTGTGTATAATGAGAACTGCTGGCAGTGAAAATGCTTTATCACACTCATCACATTTGTATGGTTTCTCCAGAATGTGTTCTTTTGTGTGTAATGAGACCAAAGGACTCTGAAAATGCTTTATTACATTGATCACATTTGAATGGTTTCTCTCCAAAATGTGTTCGTTTATGTATATAGAGACCTGCTGATTGTGAAAATGCTTTATCACACTGATCACATTTGAATGGTTTCTCTCCAGAGTGTAATCGTTTGTGTTCAGTAAGATGTGATAATTTTGAAAATGCTTTATCACATTAATCACATTTAAAGGGTTTTTCTTTAGAATGTATTTGTTTGTGTCTTTTGAGATTTGATGACTGTGCAAATGATTTAACACACTGATTACATTTAAATGGTCTATCTCCAGAATGTGTTCGTTTGTGTCTAATGAAATGTGAAGAATCTGAATATGTTTTATCACATTGATCACATTTAAATGGTCTTTCTCCAGAATGCATACGTTTATGTTCAAGGAGATGTGATGACCGTAAAAATGCTTTATCACATTGATCACATTTAAATGGTCTCTCTCCAGAATGTATTCTTTTGTGTTCAATAAGATGTGATAACTGTGAAAATACTTTATCACATTGATCACAACTGAATGGCCTATCTCCAGAATGTAATCGTTTGTGCATTAAGAGACTGGATGATTGTGAAAATGTTTTACTACACTGATCACATTTGAATGGTCTCTCTCTAGAATGTACACGTTTATGATAAAGAAGATGTGATGACTGTGAAAATGCTTTACCACACTGCGCACATGTAAATGGTTTTTCACCAGAATGAGATCTTTTGTGAATAATGAGAACTGATGACTGTGTAAATGCTTTATCACACTGATCACATTTGAATGGTTTCTCTCCAGAATATATTCGTTTGTGTTTCTTAAGATGTGATGAGCTTGTTCTGGGTTGTATACATTTATCAATGGCCAATTCACATTTCTCATCTGATTCACTGGGATATGTTCCACTAGCTGCAAACAAATTTGCATTGATTATTGAAACAAATCAATATCTTACTGAAATAAAGTTATTTTCTAGCATAATCTTTTCATGCTTGTAACTATGTAAACTGATCCGTCGGTCATAGCGATTTAAGATGCAAAAAATATTTATACAATTTACTTGACGTTCCGTCGATTCGAACTTACTTCTGTATGCATAGACGTAGAATTCTACGTCTACGTCAATTGGAAACCATCCTTTACATTAAAAAAAAGGTATAAGCAGTAACTTTATTACATGAACATAAATAAAGCTAACCCTACTGACCAGTATTTATAGCAGCTGCACTCTCTATTTTATTTTCTTGAAATTCACTGCTGTCCATAGGTTCAGACTTGACGTAAATTTTTTCTATTTTCATGTTTTTATGATATACATCAGTAGCTCCATCTGTAATATAAACGAAGTACTCACTGAATATATACATATTTCATTTAAAATGTTCACTAAACATTGTTCATGTTCACAAGAAATAACTGTGACAATAAAATCTGATTAAGAGTATTGAAAATGTTGTGTGTTCATTACTGACCATTCTCCCATTCAGCCATGTGTTCCATTTCAGTCTTCACTTCATGTTCATAAGTTACTTCAGATTCTGTCTTAATATAAACCACTTCTTTAATAATATCACTGTTTCTGGAATCGTTGGGATGCATCTCACCGCCTGTCTCATCATTCATATTCACTCTTAAAACCATAATTTAGTCATATAAAACAACTAGAACTAATCAATAAAACAAGGATAAATAAATCTGTTTCCTATCAGTATTGTGGACCGGATGTGAACCAAATATACCATTATTAATAAAATTAAGTAAATTACCATTTCCAGAAATAACAATACTAACCTGGAAAAATACTTTAAATTTTAACAACGGTTCAAAAGTCGTTGTAGTGGTTGTCATGTTTCAGGCAGATACAACAAACATCCACTAAAAAATACATTGTAGCTGCAGATACCCTCAAATTGTTTAATTTTCAATTCAATAAAGTAATTTTACTGCACGTGATGACATACATTTAGTTTGTACCACTCCGTGCTAATCACAGGCAGTGTCTAACAGATGTATTTAAAAATTTCTTGTGAAGTAGCTAAAAATATAAAAAGAAGGAGTAAAATAAGGAGATTCACTTCCACCAAAACTTTTTAAGAATGATTTAGTACAAGCTTTCCGTAAACTAAATTGGGTAAATAGATTCGTAAATGATGTCACACTGCTAGCAAAAACAAAAGAAGAATTATAAGAGATGATATCTGAGTTGAGAACACATTGCTCTGAAGTGGGTCTAGAAATAAACGAAAAGAAAACGAAAATCCTTAGAAATGGCCCAATAGAAGATATCCTACTCGACCGAAGAAGTATAAGCTGTATCTACGGAGCAATTTACCTAGGACAGCTAATATGCTTTAGGAACTTCCTGGAAAAATAAATACATCGAAGAATATCCCTAGGATGGAAAAAGTTCTAGTCTCTGGGAGGAATATTCCAAGGAAATCTCTCAAAAGATATAAAAAGAAAAACTTTTAATACCTGCGTAATTCCTGTACTTAACTATGAATGCCAGACATGAGCAATTATAAAGAAGCAAACTCCAAAACTTCAACCATGCCAAAGGAAAATAGAAAAAGTTATGTTGAAAATCAAATTAAAGGACAAAATAAAAACAAAAATAATAATCAGAGAAAGAACTGGCTTCATGAATGTAGTACAGAAATCAAATAAATTAAATTGGAAATGGGCAGGACACACAATCCGAAGAGAAGACAAAAGATGGGCCACAGAGTCAACAAATTGGTTTCCAATGTTCAAAAAAAGGCACAGAGGAAAGCAGAGAACCGGGTGAGAAGGCGAATTCAAAAATCAAGGAGGCTAACTATGGAAAAGGACTCCAATGAACAGAGAGATATGGAAATTAATGAAGGAGGTCCATGCCTAGAGACAGGTGTTGTCAGCAAACCACTTAAATATAGGGTGACCATTTTCTTAAGAAGGCAATGCGGAACGGAGCAAAAAAAGTCCTCATCTCCCAAATCCAAGTGAAGAGCAAAAAAAAAGGTCCTCATCTCTCAAAATCCAAGTGAAGAGCAAAAAATAAGGTCCTCACGTCCCAAATCCAAATGCGGGACAAAATGTTAAAATGCGGGACTTTTGCGGGACGCATCTTAATGCGGGACGAATGGTCACCCTACTTAAATAGATTGTAACAAGTATCATATGTAAATAATTTTTTTTAAGAAACTGTATTTAAATAAATATGTAGCAAATATAAGGGTGAAATAGGATTAACATAAATGTAATAAGTAATACGAATATAGGGCTATCATTATTGTCGCGCCCGTTAGGCGCTTATTATTATTAAATTAAATTTATTTAATTTTATTTTATTCACGAAAACTTTTTGTGTTTTGAAAAAATGTTGAAAAGTGCTAAGTGGCAGTCTCAAATCTATTTTCACCTAATCACTCATATACGGATTTGATCAGTGTGCACTTCGTTTGTCGAATTGTGTATTAACACTGTTTCTAAATAAATTCACGCGTCTCTATCGCGAGTTAAATGATATTTAACCTCCTTGGTGTCTTCATTTTTTTTTTTTTTTTACATCAACAACTGTTGTAGAAACCGTCACCAGACCCAGGAACCTGTTTTTTGGGACACCAGTACAACTTATATAAAGTTCGGGTTAAATATTCTATCTATCTATGACGGAAAACATCTATTGTAAGTCCATTCCAATTTTACATTAACTCAATTTCATTAATTATTTAATATTTTTGAGACATATAATTTTATTCTGCAAGTTATCGCACACCGCCGTAACTTTTACATTTTGGTTCGCACACGTTGGTCTATTGATCATGTGTACTGTTTTATCTGAATTTAAATTAAGTATTCTGTATTTAATATTAATTTTTGTTATAAATTGTCAGTGTTGTATAATAGTTTATTTTTGTGGTACTGTATTTTATTTCTGTGACACACACATAGTGTTAAGCAACGTCTTCCGCATTGTTTGTCGCTTTGCTAGGATTTTCAAAGACATCGTGGGATTTTCTATGTTTGGTTCCTCTATAGCCATTACTGGTGGGCCTAGGATTTTACCCGTCGACACCCCATCTAGGGCTACCGTTCCCTTGTGTTATTCTCCTAGATCAGCCCCTAGGAGCAGAAGAGTTTATATTCCCTTCGCTTTCCTCTGGGTCGTCCGAGTCTTCCCCAGGTGCTCAACTCGGTGCGTCTCCGTGTCAAATCTCTGTTTTCATTCTATATTCCAGCCTTCTACTGATGGTCCTTCGTAGTCGCCGCCGCGAAGTGAATTTGTGTGGATGTCTGGCCACCCTACCTTATTTAGGCTAGGAGAGGGCGCCACAATTATTATTATTTAGCTAAAAATTCCCGAAATTTCCCTAAAAATACATTGTCTCGTCAAGAAATAAAATGTATTTCATTAGACGGTACGGATAGTTAGATACCGAGATTAAGGAAACCATCTAGGTATGACAGGAGTAATTTTTTGCTTAGCTGAAAATTAGAAAACATTGGAAAGATTTGGTTTCAGAAATTAATATGAATGGTATAACTAGTTATGATTTGCACCCCGATCTTACCAGAGACAGTGTTATTATTAAGGAAGAGATTGATATTAAGACTGAATATGACGTGAAGACTGGATTAGAGCACATGGAAGAATGGGAGAATGGTCAGTAACGAACACATTTATACCTATCTTACATTTTGTCGAACCGTTTTGCATTTAAGCTACTTTATTTTTAGTTAAAAAAAAAATAATACTTGGTTTTTTATATCTTATTTTATTAACTGTCAATCTACAATATTTTTGTTACTCTTGATTTCATGACACACACATACTACAATAACATATTTTATACATTCAATACTATTATGGACATGTTATTGTCTTAATATGAGCCACATTTGAATTATGTATATCTTAAGTAATAAATTTTTTACATTAAGTAATTAGTTTATATTTGACTATGATATGTTTATCGCAGGAATCAAAAATGAAATTACAGTCGACAGCTACTATGATAATACGTATATAGAAGAGTTTAACATCAAGCCGGAACCTGTGGATACCAGTCAATATGAAGATGAATTGGGGAGTGTAGCTGTTGCAAACGATGGTCAGTACAGCTATTTTAATTAATGCTTATCATTGAATTTTAAAATTATTTTCTTATCGTAATTACTGATTCGCTCGACAATATTATGTATAATAATAATAAAATTTATTGGAACTGTTATGTCGCTTGCAATAAGATAATTAGATCACTAGAAATTACTTTATTTACACAATATCAATACATCAAATATCTGTCAGAAATATTGAATCAACTGTTTCATATTTCTTGTCACCGTTGCTACGCAACATGGTAGGCCTTACAACACCTTCGCTCTGAAGACAGTTGGCTGCCCGTCAGGAACTAGGTTGACTACTGTTTGCTAGAATTACTACTACAAGACTTTTTTGCAAAAAAAACGTTTATTTAAAACACAAATATTTTATCAAATAGACTACGTCCAAACTAAAACGCGTTATTCGGACAGGTCGCACGGGTTATCATTTTATTTTGCGGTACATCTAACTCGATTATTAGTTTCAGTTGTTTTCTTCCACCGGAACAATACTTAAATATTTGTTGTTTGCAGGTTACGCAACATATTCCAGTAATCCAGATAACAAGTTCAAACAGATTAATATAACACAGTGCGATAAAGCATTTTCACAATCATCTCCCATAGATGAAAAACTAATTAATGCTGGGGAGAACATGTTCACGTGTGATCAATGTTATAAAACATATTCATACTCAACAACTCTCAATAGACACAAACGAATACATTCTGAAGAGAATCCATTCAAATGTGACCAGTGCAATAAAGAATTTACAACGTCAACAAATCTTGCTAGTCACAAGCGAATTCATTCAGGAGTGAAACCATTCAAATGTGATCAGTGTGATAAAGCATTTACACAATCCCCACACCTTATTGCTCACATGCGAAAGCATACTGGAGAGAAACCATTCAAATGTGATAACTGTGATAAAGCATTTTCAAATCCATCAAATCTGATTACTCACAAACTTATACATTCTGGACAAAAACCGTTCAAATGTGAACAGTGTGATAAAGCATTTGTAACTTCATCAGATCTCAATAGGCACAAACGAACACATTCTGGTGAGAAACGATTCAATTGTGATCAATGTAATAAAACATTTACACAGGCAGGATCTCTCATTGATCACAAACGATTACATTCAGGAGAAAAACCATTCAAATGTTATCAATGTGATAAAGCATTTACACAGATGTCAAATCTTAATGTTCACAAACAAACACATTCTGGAGAGAAACCGTTTAAATGTGAACAGTGTAATAAATCATTTTCAAGAAAATATGGTCTTATTCAACACCAACGATTACATACTGGAGAGAAACGTTTCAAATGTGATCAATGTAATAAAGCATTTAGACAGTCAGGAGGTCTTGTTGATCATAAACGAATACATTCAGGAGAAAAACCATTCAAATGTGATCAGTGTGATAAAGCATTTGCACAGATGACAAGTCTTACTGTTCACAAAAAGACACATTCTGGAGAGAAACCATTTAAATGTGAACAGTGTAATAAATCATTTTCAAGAAAATCAAGTCTTATTCAACACCAACGATTACATACTAGAGAGAAACCATTTAAATGTGATGAGTGTAATGAGGCATTTTCACAATCAGCATATCTCATACATCACAAACAAATTCATTCAGGAGAAAAGGCATTCAAAGATGAACAGTGTAATGCAACATTTACACGTTCAGTGTAATAAAGAATTTTGACAGTCCCCACATCTAATCAGTCACATGCGAATGCATTCTGGAGGGAAACCATTTAAATATGACGAGTGTGATAAAGCATTTTCAAAGTCATCAAATGTAACTAGACACAAACGAGTTCATATACGGAAAGCCATTCAAATGTGATCAGTGTGATAAAGCACTTGCAAATTCATCAGATGTAATTAGCCACAAGCGAGTTTATTTTAGCAAGCAACCTTTCAAATGTGGTCAGAGAAATAAAACATTTACACCTTCATCAAATCTCTCTATACACAAACGATTACATTCTTGTGAGAAACGATTCAAATGTGATCAGTGTAATAAAGTATTCGCATACTCATCATCACACTATACACAAGAGAACACATCCTGGGGAGAAACCATTCAAATCTGATCAGTGTTATAAAGCATTTTCATATTTATCTCTCACTATACAGAAGCAAACACATATTTTGAAAATATCATATTTTTAGCATTTGATACGATATTAAAAGTAAGATTGCTTGTAAAAAATTAAATTATTTGTAATTGAAGAATATATTGTAAGAGTTTAATTTCTAAATGGTGAATTAAAATGTTAACAATCTGACTCATTTAATAAATATTACGTAAGTTTTAGTGTCGACAGAAATTGTGAAAAACTATAGAAGACAGGACAAAGATAGGCATCTTAGTTTATTCTTTTCCTAAGAAAAATGGAGGGAAAGTTAATATTAAGTCCAGATAGGGAAAAGATTTGATTATGGACAGGACAATATATGCACTTGTTTGCAAACAGAATGCATATATTGTAAATTAAGAAGGTTGACACTCAGCTTTTAATGTACCACATAAAATTACGTGCCGGCATTTAACACCTGCTACCTACATATTACACGTCAATAAAGCTACTGAAATTAAACTTTAAATACTGTAATTTAATGCCCACCTTCTGTTATACACCTTGATACATGTGTAGCGATTAAAAATTTAAAAATTTCTCAAATATTTGTTCGCATTTTGATAAAATAAAAATATACTGTGCTTAAATTAACTTGTTCGCTATGAACAAAATGACGGCTGAGTACTAAAGTCAACAGCCATATTGCCATGGATCACAGCGCCGCCATCGGTAATTTCACTTCTCAATAGCTGATTAATGTATACTGTAGAGCTTCACTTATTGTCCGGTAGTTAGCGTATAGCTGTCATGTCATTTTATATTGCCATAGGGGAAAATTTTTAAGATCGCAGCGCAATATGCGGCAAATCTGGAACACTCGAAAGTGACATTAAACTGTTACTCGTGTATTTGTTTATATGGTGAAAATGAACACGAGTTGTATTTTTCCTGTTTTCCGAGCTTTTTTTTAATTCAAAGGTAATCAACGATTTACACGATATGTAATAATATATTATTCTAAAGATATTTCAAGGAAATTTTTAGTTTTTCATTGTATTTTTGATTCTTTTTGACTGTCTGTCAATATAATAGCAACAAAAATATGGTAAATATATTAGTAAAAATTAGTATCTCTGCCTGAAAAAGTAGAAGGGCCTTTTAATATATCAACTGATGATTTAGGCAAATTTTAGGTGGGGTAGCAAAATTTAGCTTTTTTTCATTCTTTTCTTGGACGTAAAAAATCACTTTCTATAAAATGCAACGTGCATGCAAGGGTTTCGATTTTTGCCCATTTTTAAATTTTGGGTCCATAGAAACCTACGATCTACCTCCAAATGTCATTTCAATTGATATTTTTTCTGATATAGAAATTATTGTATTAATTAGGCTCTAAATACTTTTTTAACACGAAACATGCTGTCTGCCATAAAACGTAATGCCGGGTTTACATTGGTAGAGTAACAGAGCTAGTAACTAGCGCAAGTAACTAGCAACTAGTCACTATCCCTGTGTAAACAGTTGACATTGTGGCTAGTAGAGTACTAGCTGCCAGTAGTTGGGCTAGGATAGCAGCTAGCTCGTCGACGTATTTACTAGCTACTATCTTTGCCACTAGTACACAAAATTGATACATATGAAATTGGCGCCAAGTGGTAACCTGTCATAACAAATAGAAAACAACACATATCAAATAAGTTATTATTTGTTTACATAAATTTTGTAACATTGATGTATTATTTGATGATTTCTTTTCAATTTAACAATACCATGTGATATATGGTATTTCAACCTTTTCAAACTCTTTTAAAAATATTTATTTTTATTAAAAACATTTATTTAATATACATTTATTTTTCTTATAAGTGTTTTTCGGTGGTCATACTTACAAAACCCTAAAAAACCTTAATAATTGAAAACCTAAAATGTGTGTAAATTCATTTTTCACATTTGTTAATAATTTTATGCAAAACACAATATAGACAGGAAATTTGTTGTAAAATTTTATGATCATATTCAAAAGGGATAAATAAGTCTAATGCTTTAATCTTTGCCAAAAATACATTTTAAACTTTTTTTAATTTTGGAACAAGGGCTCGGAGGTAGGGTTAACCAAAATTCCTAGAACACATGGAAATATGGGACATTTTACGAATTGTGTAATTATTCAGTCATTGCAAATATTTCTTTTGAGGTGTTCGCATCTCCAATCATTTTTGGTGTGCCAAAGTTTTCACTTATTTTTTTCACTATTTTTTCTTTTTTGTATTGTGCTATTGCTGTAACACCGTCTATAAGAGTTTTGTAAACGTAAGTAATATTTATATTTGACACGTACATAATTGTTATCAATCTATTCTTAATATTATAGCCGTAGCTTAGCTAAAGACGTTTTAACTAGTTTTACATAATTTTTAGAGTAATATAATTTGAAATGATGTAATACAAAATACCATTTTTTTAATGGCATCAAGTCGGCGACGATGTATATTCATATTCATAAACTATTTTTTGCAAAAAGATAATTTCACAACAAAATCACAATGAAGATGTCAAATGTGTTTTGACACTTACTATCCAGAAAATAAGATATGTATGTCAATTGCGTATGAACACCTACTATCCTGAAAATAAGATAGTAAAGTAAAGCGCCTAATACTTGCGCTAGTTACTAGCTCTGTTACTCTACCAATGTAAACCCGGCATAAGGCACGTACACTAATTAGCACGGACAGCTACTTACTGATATATAAAACTATCTGGGTATAGCAAGAATAATTTTTTTTATTTAGAAGCTTAATAAATCGTTGGAAGGGTTGTGTTTCAGGAATTAATATGAATGATAACACTAATTATGATTTGCATCCCCATCATAGCAGAGACAGTGATATTATTAAGAAAGAAATTGATATTAAGACAGAATATGACGCGAAGCCTAGACTAGAGCACAAGAATGAATGGGAGAATAGTGAGTAAAGACTACATTTGCAACTCTTACATTCAATACTATTCCCATTTTGTTTTCTTAGTTTATTCCAAGTGAATTTCAGTAATGTTTGATTAGTGAATGATATATTTTTTACAGTAATCAATTAGATTATATTTGTTTGATGTGTTTACTGTAGGAATGAAAGATGAAGTGACAAACGACGTATATCACGATAATACCAATATAGAGGAGATTTACATCAAGTCTGAACCTGTGGACAACACTGAATTTGAGAATGAATTGGAGAATACACCTGTAACAAACACCGGTCAGTAGAGCTAGTTTAATTAATGCTTATCATTGAATTTTTAATATGTTTTCTTAGTATAACTGTTGAACTGATCAACAATTATACAGTCTGTTCCAAACGGTTAAGCGGAACTAGATTTTGCAATCTAGTTACTTTCATCGTTTAAATCGTGCCTTTCGGCCGTTTTGTTTAAGCTTTGTAAATCATATTTACAATAAACATTTTTTGGTTAAGGTTAATATCATTTTAAAATGTCATTTTCTTTATATTTTGATTTTTTGTGTCTTTCTTAATACAAATTTCCCATTTATTTATTTTTTTGTCATTAAAATATCTAAAAAAAATATTTAATTTTGACATATGTCATTCGTTTCCATGATTTCATTGTTGGAATTTTAAATTTTGACATCCCAACGTGAAAAATGAAATAACCCAAGCAAGGTCCCTTCTCGTGACAACCTAAAAGAACTAAATTCCCATTTAGTTCCGCTTAACCGTTTGGAACAGACTGTATATCTAACATTTATTTTATATAAATAATTTAATAAAATAAAGTAGTATTATCTGTCTCATTTTGTAATACGAAACTAAGAAGGAAATTTCATTTTTTATGTATTATGTTTCTGAAGTGCCACTTTTCAAAATATTTGGCATGTCAATCGCAATTTTGACATGTCAATTTGTTTATTTACACCAAACAGTCACCAAAGTAACCAAATCTAGTTTTGTATTACAAAATGAGACAGATTATATATAATTTTAATTTGATTTAATGTACAAGTTTTAAAAAAATGGGATGGGGATATTTAGTAACTAACAACAGTTGCTACTTGTGTATTGCCGCTCGAAAACGTCAGATGCCGCGCGACGCGCAGAGAGCCCGGTAATCTCTTGAAAAAGGCAGTCACGCTTTGCACTCAAATTGCACAAGTTTTTTTCTACAATCACATGCATAAATCATACAAGACATTATTATAATTTATTTTTATATTAAAAGTACAATTTTTTTGTCATTTGTATATTATACTGAACGAATTTATTTACTTTGTGCTGTTAAGCGCAAAGTAATAATCATCGACAAATATCAATTTTGCATTGTTTTCGTAAAGCGCATAAGCCTACTTTTGATTGTAAGAAAATTATTTCTATTCGATAAGGTCGTGAAAAATGTTTATTATATAATGTTACAACAAATAATATTTATTTTTCGTAAATTATTGTTTTTAATAGGATGCTTGATTTTAAAATAAATTATATTTAAAAACTGCCCTGCCGCAAATGGATTAAATAAATTATTTTAGATTGAAAACATAGACAGAGTAATTAATAACTATGAGAATTTATATTTCAGAGAACCCCGACACTCGGAAAACAATTTGCATATCATCTACTGACGACATGTCTCAGTATAACTATAATACTAATATTATCATCAGTGAGGAGATCGACCTCAAGCCTGAATGTGGAGATGACGGTGAATATGAGGAGAGTTCAGCTGAACAAGATACAGGTCAGTTGATAACTTTATAATATTTAAAACTGTAAAAACAACATTATCCGTTTGATCCAAAAAACTCGCACGTCATTTATGAATCACGTTCAACCTGCAAAAAAAGTGCATTCTTTGGCAGGTCATCTTGTTTTACAATCAACTTCTAACTCGATTATTAGTTTCAGTCCTGCCACCGGAGAAATATATACTCAATTAATTATTTGTTTGCAGGTAACGCAACATATTTCAGTAATCAAGATGAGAGTTGGGCACCAGTATCCGTTAACAAGTTCAAACAGATTACAACACTAAGCAATAAAGATTTTTCACAATCAACACCTCTCCTTGATAACAATCGAACTCATTCAGGCGAAAGAGCATTCAAGTGTGATGAGTGTAATAAAGTATTTTCACAGTCAGCAGATCTCAGTAGACACAAACGAACACATTCAGGAGAGAAACCATTTAAATGTGATCAGTGTAATACAGCATTTAGTCAATTAGCAAATCTCGTTAGACACAAACGAATACATACTGGAATAAAACCGTTCAAATGTGAGCAGTGTGATAAAGCATTTGCACATTCAGCATCTCTCGTTGATCACAAACGAATTCATTCAGGAGAGAAACCATTTAAATGTGATCAGTGCAATAAAGCATTTACACAGGTGTCAAGTCTTATTATTCACAAACGAAGACATTCTGGAGTAAAACCATTCAAATGTGATCAATGTGATCAGGCATTTGTACGTTCATCAGTACTCACTGTACACAAACGAATACATTCAGGAGAAAAACCATTCAAATGTGAACAGTGTGATAAAGCATTTACAAGTTCATCATATCTCATTAGACACAAAAGAATACATTCTGGAGAAAAACCATTCATATGTGATCAGTGTAATAAAGCATTTGCACAATCATCAAATCTTATTAGTCACAAACGAGTTCATTCAGATGAAAAGCCATTCAAATGTGAACAGTGTAATAATGCATTTGCTGGTTCCTCAGATCTTACTAGACACAAACGAACACATTCTGAAGAGAAACCATTCAAATGTGAACAGTGTGATAAAGCATTTTCAAAGCCATCAGATGTAATTAGCCACAAACGAGTTCATTCTGGAGAGAAACCATTCAAATGTGATCAGTGTAATAAAACATTTGCACGTACGTCAGATCTCAATAGACACAAACGATTACATTCAGGCGACAAACCATTCAAATGTGATGAGTGTAATATTGCGTGTGTACATTCATCAGATCTCATTAGTCACAAGCGAATACATTCTGGAGAAAAACCATTCAAATGTGATCAGTGTGATAAAACTTTTATACGTTCAACAGATCTCAATACACACAAACTAAACCATTCTAAAGAGAAACCATTTAAATGTGAACAGTGTAATAAAGCATTTTCACATTCATCAAATTTTATTAGACACAAACGAATACATTCTGGAGAAAAACCATTCAGTTGTGATCAGTGTGATAAAGCATTTTCACACTCATCAAATCTCAATACACACAAACTAAGACATTCTGTAGAGAAACCATTTAAACGTGTGTAGCAACCACTGGGTTTTAATGTAAATGAATATTGACAGTGTCAAGTCATTGGAGCTTTATAGTAAACAGTGGCATCATGGCACACTATTTTTAATAATTTGTTAATTTCAGAAGAGAAAATAAACAAAAAAAATAAATATTTAATGTAAATTATTACTATTATTTATTTATTTATTAAAATTCATATACAATTTTGTTATTTACATGACAAAAATATAAAGTATATTTACAATAAAGTATATACAATTCAAACGTGTTTTAAAATATCGTTATTAAATATTAAACTGAAATACTTAAGAACAGAAAAAAGTAAACTATGGGTAGATAAATAAATAAAGAAGACGCATATTCTAATTCTCTCAGAAAAACTGGAGGATAAGTATATGCTACCACTAAAGACTGTAGACGACCAGTCTGTGGGTGGTGTTCAAATACAATTTTATTTGTGAATTTATGAATTATTATTTATGCCATTTATTTACGCTTATTACAATAAAGTTAAGAAACAAATTGTTCAATTAATTATTTACGTATTGTATAACGATTTTAAATCGTCATTAGATAAGTTTTTACAAAATAGTTTTGACAATTTCTTATAATTATATTTTATTATATTACCATTATTGTTTACATTTAGATTATAATATTGTTGGAATTTATTACATATTTTTGGTACAAAGTAAGAAAAGCATCGTTTTCCAAATTTCTTACTTACTTACTTAATCGTTGAGCCCTTTTACCATCACTGGTGTCGGGCTAATTTTCTTAATAGATTTATTATTTTTAGCTTGTTGCTTATTGCCAGTGTTACCGTGTAATCATAATTTCTTGTCAGTTACATAACAGTAAACAATGAGCTTAAAAATATAAAAATCAAAACTGTATTCTATCTCTTATCTAAAAATTCCAATTTAATCAGAAACGATATTGTATTGATAACTTCATGTTGTTAACTCAATGGCGTGTAGAGAAAAAATAGTGGTTTTTGTTAAGATATATTATTGTTTTTTTCGTTATTATTGTTGTTGATATTATTGTTATTAAGATTGTAATTGGAAGACGATTGTTGATCGAGGTTAGCTCTTAGAGGTAAGTGAAATATTGAACATACATAACCCAATATAAAAATCGAATCTACGTCTATGTGTGCATGTCCTTGGAAATAAATTTGATAACAAAATGTTTCTGTCAACTATTGCATAACTGACAAGAAATTATGACCGCTCTGTATAACTGTGAGACAGCATTGTTTTAATATTTTTATTTTTATGAGTACATTGCAATATTGACAAGGTATATAATTGATCTAAGTTCATGGCTTTTGATTCTTTGAAAAGTTTATCGCTTGGATATGACAGGTTTTTTATTACTATTTTCTTAAGATATTTTTCGGCTGCAGCACCCCAGCCAATTATTCCATAAGACAAAATTGATTGTACTAATCCATAATAAAAATTTTACAGAACTCTGACTGGCATGATCTCCCTTAATTTTTTAAAAATATAGTCAGTTTTACGTAATAAAAATGATCATTAAATTTTGTTTTTATGAATTTATTAAATTCAAAATAAAATTCTGAATAATTTATATATTTTATTTTTTTTTTTTTTTTTTGTATAACCAACGAAAAATCAGGAAATCGCATATATCTGTTTTTACATGTTAAATCCCTATATGTACCTGGTCAATTCAACACCCTGTAGAGAACGTAAATAGAGTTTATGGACGAGGTAAGTGTAGCAGAGTGCGGCGGGAGAAATGGGTAAGTGTAGCAGAGTGCATCAGGGAAATCAGGGGAATAAATTACAATTATAGTAAAATACTTACACATGAAACGATAAAGGACAATTCATTTCTTACGCTATAGGCTGATTTAAAGTCACTGGATTATACAAAGTAGCGCAAGCCTTTGAAGAAGCCGACAGACCCCATAGTTTGATTGGCAACATTGCTTCCCCTATTAAGCAAACTAAAGCAGCAATTTTTACGTTCTTAAGTTGGCGTCTTCGCTGTCACATCTTTCTTTCTCGCTCTCATTTAATAACCTCCTGTGTCAGCGGTTTGAATATTTAAAGTTAAGTTTCCTTTAAATTTATATATTATATCCATTTTAGTTAATAAAATTTTTAAAAAATAATTGAAATTGTACCACAATTTTGTTATAGTGCATCTTTGATTAAAAAAATCGTGATTACAATGTTTAAAATAAAAATTTTGGTAGTACTAGTTTCTTATTTTTTTACTATTGGAATCACTGAAAATCATTTGTGTTGGCGACATTTTTAGCCCCAGTATGGCCGCCGTTGCGCTACTTTGTATAATCTAGTGACTTAAGGCTGATTCTTGCACCCAAATAAACAATAATTAACAATTTTAATCAACTTATATTGTATCTACAGCATAAAAACTTTTCATTACAATCTAAATGTAAATTAAATTAAATAAAATACGCTTTTAGAATAAACATTTTATAAAATATGTGTGCATTAAAAAAAATGACTATAAAATTATTAATATTAGAGCATTTAATTTTTTTCTAAATAAATATTAATATATATCACTATTTAACAAAAAAAAAAAAATAGAAAAGACACTTATACTTTTATAAAATTAAATATTCAATTTAAAGTCAATTTATAGCCTTAATAAAATAAATTTACAATAAATTTATAAACTTTGTAAAAATACATATACAACTCGTAAAATATTTAACCATTACAAAAAAGTTAATTTATTAAATTGTCATTTTTATAAGCAAACGCGACAAGTCCAAAGTTACTTGAACCTCAAAAAAAATAAAAAACCCCTAAAACGAATACTTTGCACAATAAATTGTAGTTTACCCGCAACCTGTGTAGCGTTCACCTGACGGCTGTGTAAAACATATCAAATATTGAAACGATTCTAAAAGGTAATCTTAACCGGTAAGTGAATATTGCTCTTACTCATTATTCATCAATAATTATCACTTGAAATTTCAGGAAAAACAATAAATCTCAGGGCCAGATTTAGAAATTTTGATTGTTTAATATGAAATATGGAAGTTTACGATCGGATTTAGTAAATATTCGTGCATTATAAGAAAATAAAAATTTAGATTTTCAGGTTCTGACATACTAAATTTAGTTTTTGTATGAAAATCAAAAATATGGAATTTTAAGAGACGGATTTAGGAAATATTTGTTCTTTTGTGATGTTTTATTGTGAAGTATTCGTGAAGAAAATTTTAAAATATTTATATCTTCAGGGCCGGGTTTTATAAATTTTTTGTACGAATATTGAAAATGTGAAATTTTGAGGACCGGATTCATTTAGTTTTCGTGCTTACCAAGAAAGGTAAAAAAAACTGCATTTTCAGGGGTTTTACTTTTGTTTTTTGGTTTTACATTAACTTCTGACACACCCGACTGGGATGCGAAATTGTTTAAATCAAAATGGAAGCCACTTTGAACACATAAATAAAAATACTTTACTTTCAAGTCATTATGGAGAATACAATTATGGAAAAAAAAAACTACAGTGCGTACATAAACAATAATTATAAAGCTCGGTCCAGATTAGCGAGTTGAACCTGTGAATTAAATTTCAATGGTTTATCTCAGCAATGCTTCTTGGTTTTGGTCTTTTAAGAAATGATTATTTTATATATACTTTATTTCACCGACCACATTAGTTTTAGTGTTTCTATTCAGTATGTGTTCGTTAGTATCGAATGATATTTGCTGACTATGTAAATGCTTTATGACAGTGATAACATTTACAGCTTCTCACCAAAATGAAGTCGTTTGTGTCTGTTGAAACTTCTCTTTATTCGAAATACTTTGTCACACTGCTCACATTTAAATGGCATCTCACCAAAATGTATTTGCTTGTGAACAGTGAGATGTATAGATCGTAAAAAAGATTTATCACACTGCTCACATTTGAATGGTTTCTCTGCAGAGTGTATTCGTTTGTGATTAGTGAGATTTGATGAATCTGCAAATGCTTTATCACACTGATCACATTTGAATGGCTTTTCTCCTGAATGCATTCGTTTGTGTCTTAAGAGATGTGATGACAATGTAAATGTTTTATTACATTGTTCACATTTGAATGGTTTCTCTCCAGAATGTATTCGTTTGTGGTTAGTGAGATTTGTTGTTTCTGTAAATGCTTTATCACATTGATCACATTTAAATGGTCTTTCTCCAGAATGTGTTCGTTTGTGAATAATGAGAGATCCTAAGTTTGCGAATGCTTTGTTACATTGTTCACACTTAAATGGTTTCTCACCAGAATGTATTCGTTCGTGACGAATGAGATTTGACATGTGTGGAAATGATTTATCACAGTGTTCGCATGTGAATGGCTTCGGTCGAGAATGTATTTTTTTGTGTTTGTTAAGTGAACTAACTCGTTCAAACGTTTTCTGACATATATTACATTCATTTGATGCTGCGGGTTGTTGAAACTCTTGCATTGATCCTGACGCATCTTGGTTCTCACCCGTATTACTAGATGTCCTTCCTGCGAACAAACTTAGATTGATTAATGAGAAATATGCAGGATGCTATCAGGAACTGTTTAACAGAAAAAAAGAAATCTAGCGACTCTTTGCTGATTTGTTATAGTGTAAATATGACTTTAGCATTTACTTTCTATAGTTTAAAAATAGACTATTGAGAAGTGACATAACCGGTGGCGGCACTGTGTTCCAAGGCAACATGGGTCTCTAGTACTCAGCTTTCAATATGCTAATAATGAATAGGTTAATTTAAGCACAGTACATTTTTATTTTATGAATATACGAGTAAATATTTGCGAAATGTTTTAAATTTTAAACGCTACACATGTATCGAGATGTATAACAGACGGTGGGCATCAAATTACAGTATTTAAAATTTTAATTCAGTAGACTTATTGAAGTGTAATTTGTTGTTGAGCAGGTGTTAAATGCCGGGCACGTAATATTATGTGGTATATCTGTGTGTCGGTCATCTGAATTTTCAATGTATGGATTCTGTTAGCAAACAAGTGCATTATGTTCATTGCCTTATGGAATAAAATTAGTTTTAGTTGGACAGGAGCAGCAAAAAGTTAATAATGCAACTTGCAGGTGCAAGCATATTAGTTCAGTTGTTTTTCTGCGACAAGTGTAATTAACAAAGTCGCATAGTATCAGTTACTTTTTAACTCAAAATATATTCCCATGCCTTCCTTCTGTCCATAACCAAATCTTTTCCCAATCTGGACTTAAAATTAATTTGCCCTCCAAAAAAACTAAGATGTTTATCTTTGTGAATGACAGCCAAAAACACTACAGTTTGTTCTACTTTTATAGTTTTCCACAACTTCTATCGACATTCTAACAAAAACTCAAAGTTTAAACAGTACTAGAGCGCCTAGTACAATATTTGACCAGACTGCGTAATCAAGCGTATCAGTTCTCAATAAGATTAAAATAATTAATTTAACTGAATTACATTTTTTGTTGCCGATTAAACTTCTTTACGGGCAAATTAAATATCTTTACCAACCAGACAGTCAAAGTAACAATCTACAAAATCCTTCAAACAAAACATATATGTGAAAGATACATAATGCAAAGTAAATCTGTTTAACAGGTAACATTAATAATTACTGATGACCTATGTATCAATGAAATTAGCTCCACTGACCAGTGTTTGCGACAGTCTCCACACTCTCCAATTCATCTTCAAATTCATTGGTGTCCACAGGTTCAGACTTGATATAAATCTCCTCGATGTTTCTATTACCGTGGTATACATCGTCTGTAACTTCATCTTTGATTTCTGCAATAATCAGTTAATTATAAACTAATTGCTTATTGTAAAAATATATTATTTGAAATGTTAACTAAACAAAGATTGAAGAAACTAGTTTGAAATAAACTGCGACAAAATATGTTTAACTGTATTAAGTATGGGATAGTTTTATATGTGCTCGTTACTGACCATTCTTCCATTCAGCCGTGTGCTGTATTCCAGTAGCCACTTCATGCTCATCATCATCTTCATATTCCGTCTTAATACAAATCTCATTTTTAATAATATCAATGTCTATCATATCACTCATATTGATTTTTGAAATAAAACCTTTCCTTACTAAATTTATAATTTAGATGAATATAATGTAACTATCCGTGCGGATCACTATTGAAAAGTGTCATTAGCGGTGGCGACGCTGTAATCTAATACCCTTTTCACACTAGATCTTTAAGATCGGATGTTAAAGTGAATGTATCTTTAAACGCTAATGTGAAACCGTACGGCCTCGTCTAAACACGACCGATGTTTAAGACAGAGATCTGCGTCTTAAACTTCGTCAGCATTGCCAACTTAATTTCTATTATAAAAAAATACTTCTTGAATTTGTGCTGTCAACATTTTATATTATCATAAACAAGAATACTGTATTATATCGACGTTATAAGAAGTTTATACTTATTGTTATAATAAAATTATTTATTTTAATAATGTGTTTAATAAAATACAGAGCTATAAGCTGTTCACTTTTGTAAGAACACACTAGATCTGGTTATTTTAGTTACTTTTATGGTGTGTTACTGACTTTAAATGTAAATTAAAAATATTCCTTACGCTGTAAAACCGACTTTAGGTTGATAAGGTTATGATCATTATAAATAAGATATCATTTTTCATTATGACATCTGTCAAATGCATCGACATTTTAAAAAAGTGACATTTTTTAATACCAACATGACATACAGCTTCAAAGGTGCAAACTATTGAAAACAAAATTCCCTCTTAGTTTGTTCTTACAAAAGTGAACCGCTTATACAATAATTGAGATAAAATGTATCGACTTACATGTTAATACAGGTGTAATATATTCTTTATTGTAGTGTCTTTATTTAGAATGAAATGAAATATCCATATTTGTTTATAATAATTCAAAATGTGCGTCTGCGCAGACAGTTCAAAACTGGTAATTTCATGACGGTAACTTAAGGACAAAATTACTGTAGCTGATGACAGCACCAGAGATTTAAACATCAAGTGTGAAAGCATACCGATCTTAAACATCGGTGAACTTTAAGTTCACTCGTCTTAAAGATCTAGTGTGAAAAGGGTATAAGACAGTGTTCTTCAACCTTTTGGCACATGTGGACTGGTGAAAATAGGATAAGTATATCGCGGACCGGTTGAAAGCTAAGATAATTTGATACACATAGGTGCAGAGTTGTTTCTGGGAGACGAAGCGCTGCATTGACATCCTTCCGATTTCTCTGTTCGGTTTTCGCACAATAGGATGTCGAAAAAATGACCAATAATTTCATAGAGAACCCCTTTTAAGATTTCAGCGCCAATGTGGCAAAATCGGAACTAACTAAATAGACAGTAACAACTTTTTGACATATTGATCACATATTGATCTGTCGACATTCTAACAAAAATTCAACACTCAACATACGCAATAAATTCAAACAGTACTAGATTGTCTAGTACAATATTTGACCACCAGACAGCGTATTCGAGAACTGAACTAATGAGACGAATAATTGTTTACATGTGGTTACCTCGTGTTGTTTGTATCGCGTTTGAACTTTAATGTTGCAGTTTGTTTGTAACATTAACTTTTGATAGCAACTATTATTTTTTTATTTGGGGGAAAAAATCCCAAATTATCAAGGTCGAAAATGAAGCAAATATAGTATTTTATTTTATATTATTTTGTGTTATAATTTAGGGTGACCATTTTCTTACGAAGACAATGCGGGACGGAGCAAAAAAAGGTCGTCACTTCACTATAAAAAAGTGAAGAGCAAAAAAATGGGTCCTCACCTCCCAAATCCAACTGAAGAGCAAACAAAAAGGTTCTCACCTCCCAAATCCGGGAGGCATCTTTATGCGGGACACCCAATCAAAATGCGGGACGAATGGTCACCCTAGTTATTATTAGTTGTCATAACACAAACTGCTGTGTATTTGATTGTCACTGTGATAGAAACATTCACTTCTATTTTTTCTAAATGAAAAACAATTTGTGAAAATAATAAATATATTTGGTGTTGTGGGAGAGATAAATAGGAAAAACGCATGGGAAAATGCTATAAATACGGGAGAAAGAGTGAGAGTGTGCTCAAAGCATTTCAAAGCTACAGATTACATCAATATTGTTAATTTATTTATATTTAACAAACTAGTATTTATCAAAAAAATTCAACAAATAAGAAATACTTAAATAAAAATCCTTCCCGAGCATAATTAAATATCTATCCCATGTAACTTTAACGCAGGATTAGGGTATGCAGTTTTAAATTTTTTACGTAGATATTCTGATACAGCTTCACTGAAGTGTTTGCTTTCACTTTCGATTAATTTTTTTAGGCAGCGAGTTTCTAACAAAGGTTGCGGTTTACAGGTGCAAGTTATCTTGCAGTTTTAATTTTCCAGTGTGTTTGCGAAGTGGTGATTTTAGACTGCTTGTTTGTAAACATAACCCACATATGTCGACATGCTCGCAATTTTTTTCCGAAATTCCGTATAATATAACACGACCGGCGTCTAACAACTCCTCTGCTTCAACTACACGCTTAGAAGAAGGTGTTGGACTTAAAAAATTGAAATGATTTAGTAAGGATAGCTGTTTATTATTCATTGTAAATCGATGATTTAACATGTTAACGAATGTGGACAACTTTCACATTACTCATTTCGATCAGCTGTTTTACAACGATCGCAGCGCCGCCATCGGTCATTGTTGGACTCGACAGATTTTACAAAAAAATATTTTTTGCTAATGTATTTGGCACTTCTTAAGTACCCCATCAAATTATAATAGGCTAGGAGAATAGTAAATTCAATAATAATAATAATTCAAAAAATTGTAGAATTATAAGCTTTATTATAGTTACAGAGGCAGTATAAAATTAAATATCGTAATAATACATTTTTAGGGTTTTGTAGGTATGACCAAAAAACCCTTATACCGTCATTTTGTCGTCTGTCTGTCTGTCTATCTGTTCGGGAAAAATTGTAGCCAAACGGCTAAACCTAGAGAGTTGAAATTTGGCATGCTTATACAACTCTTTGACCCATACATATTAAAAATACTAAAACATTTAAAAAAGATTTCCCCCTAAAAATATAAACAAATATCTGCTCATAGAAAATTTTTTTTTTTTTAAATTCTGAGTAGAGTATGAAATGAAAAACGTAATGAAAGTACGTGGATTAACGATCAAAATTTTATTTTTGCAAAATAAATTATTTTCAAGCGATTTTTGCCAAAATTGTGCAAAAAAAATTTGTCCCACACCTGTAGCCCAGATGGTTTAACCTTAAAATCCGAAAAAATTCTGAGTAATGTACATTTGTGTAAACCGGAATAGTACTTTTTACAGAACAGAAATTTTTGATCAGATTATGTTTTCGGAAAATAACGCATTTTTCTTTTTTTGCTTCACCAAAATATTTAATAACTTATGTAAGACAGTAAACCAGCGTGCTTTGATAGTGTAATGGTTAGCATGCTCGCGTTCTAATTTGCAAACTTATGTTCGTTCCGATCTCGAGACAATTTTTTTTTTTTTTGCATTTTTATTTTGTTTAAATTATTTTTTCAGAATTCTAGTTATATTTGGGCAAATGTTGCATTAAATTTTTAAAAGCGTAAATTTAATAACCAGTGGAAATTGTTGAAACTGAATACACGAAATCAGAGGGGCGGAGTTATGACTTAAAACAACCAATGGAAGCCATATGCGCAATTTTAAAAATCTTAATAAACCTTGCTATATCAAAAAATACTGCACATATTTAGAAACCTAAACAATGGTATTATGCATTCGAATTAAAATTAACAAAAAAAAATATTTTAACAGAAAATTTGTTTTGGCATCCCAAATAATCATCATTCACTTAAGTGGGAAACAGAATGCACCGAGTTCTACGACGCGTTAACGCCGTTCGTACGGCGCTATCTGTCAGGAGAAAGTTAAACCCCAGCTGTCGTACGCAAGTGCACAGAATGAACAACGTCCTCCGGCGTTCGACCGCCGTTGATACTGAATGTTCGTCAACTTCCAACTTTTGACGCTGTTGAACGTTGACGCAGAACACCTAACCTCAGTTTTTACTGAATAATAAAGTGTTTGTATGTATAAATAACTTGCATACAACATAAATAACATCACGCACAAGTCTTCATCATCCATTATACTTTTAATAAAAGAAAGCGCACGTATAAACACAGATATAGGTTGTCAAGTGACACTTGACGGCGTTAAAAATTATTGCATTGTGTGCAGGCGAAAATTCTCAACGGCATTAACGCAACATTGTCGCAAATGACGCCGCGCTGACGCCGTAGCGCGCTGTGCATTCTGTTCCAGGCTTAACTCACACTTCACATCAATTTTTTTCGTTTCTGGTCAGATATAAAAGGTTTCTTTGCAAAATGTTTGTTTTGTTTGTGTCTTCTGAGATTTGCTGTCTGCGAAAATTTTCTATTACACTGATCACATTTATATGGTTTCTCTCCAGAATGAAATCTTTTATGTATAACTAAATGTTGTGAAACTAAAAATGCTGCATTACATTGATCACATTTAAATGGTTTCTCGCCACTATGAACTCGTTTATGTGCAACAAGATTACCCTTATGACGATATGCTTTATTACATTGTTCACATTTGTATTCCTTTTCTTCAGAATGTATTCGTTTGTGGTTATTGAGATTTGATATCTGAGGAAATGCTTTATCACACTGATCACATTTAAATGGTCTTTCTCCAGAATGTACTCGTCTGTGAATATAGAGAGATCCTAAGTGTGTGAATGCTTTATTACATTGTTCACATTTAAATGGCTTTTCACCAGAATGTATTCGGTTGTGACGAATAAGATTTGACAAGTGTGGAAATGATTTATTACAGTGTTCGCATTTAAATGGCCTCGGTCGAAAATGTATTCGTTTGTGTCTAATAAGTAAATTCTCTCGTTCAAATGTCTTCAGACATACATCACATTCATTTGATGCTACGGGTTGTTGAAGCTTGTGCATTGATCCTGACGCATCTTGGTTCTCACCCGTATTACTAGATGTCCTACCTGCGAACAAACTTACATAATGAGAAATATGCAGGATGATATCAGGAACTGTTTAACACTACGAACAAGCTCAAGCACAGTCATATTCGTACGCTTAAAAAAAAAGTTATTTTCAGCATGTGTATTTTGTATCTGTCCATCCTTACTCCGTTTTTACAACGAATAAAGTAATAAATTTGAGAAAAAAAGATTAAATACTCCTTGTTGTGTGTATGTTTGCCAGTCAGAGAAAGAACATCTTCCAATATTAGATGAATTTTATTTGAAAAATTATAGAGTTTGACAAAGTTTCTTTATTGGCTCTGCAATTTAATTTTAATACCAGCGAGAAAAATGCCTTAAAAGTTAATAAATGTGCCATTTATACTTATGTTTTGCTACAAGTGAAGAAGAACGTTTATTAATAATTCTAAAATTTTGTTTTCATTTATTGAAGAGAATTTCTACCGTTCAGATGTTTTTAAACAAGCTTATAACGTTGAATTTTTCATATTCCCTGTTTCACATGTGCAAGAAAATCGTTTAATGTTGTGTAAATTATTGTTAATATAATTAAAACCCCTTATTATTTCATGTGGATGTTCCGTAAATGTGTTAGTTTGCAAATATTTGACAGTTTTCTTGTGTAGAATAAATTACCAGTTCTCTTTCTATAAAATTTCTACAGAAATGTGTAATTATTAAGTATTTAAATAAATGTTTTAAGTTCAAAGTATAATATTTTATTTCCTCTGAGAGTATAACCTGGCACCAACATTATAACCTCTGAAAATGTTCATTTACAAACAGCAAATTTTAACAAAAATTAAAAAAAAAAAAAAAAATTATTCACATATATTTGTACACTTTTTTAATATTCGGTTATAATTCAAATATAATGTATACAGCAAGAAAACGTAAATTTGACCATAATTGTTTTTAAACCAATACGTTTACAGATGACTATTTTTCGTATTAAAAGTTCAGAAGGCGATTGTGGCGCCATTTTGGTAGTTTTAGTCGCGAATTTCCACTGAACAGTGTGGTTTCCTGTTCAGAAACAAAAACGGATTCTGAAATCCGAATGCATATGCGCACATGCGGCACTTTGCACACAGTTCGGCACTTTCAAACTGACATTTTAAAAAACAGTTAAATTATTGACTGACCTGTATCTTGTTCAGCTGCACTCTCCTCATATTCACTGTCATCTACACATTCAGTCTTGATGTCAATTTCTTCATTGATGATGATATTAGTGTTGTAGTTATACTGGGATATGTCGTCAGTAGATGTTATGATACATGTCTTCCAAGTATCGCAGCTCTCTGCAATAAAAATAGCCATACTTACTACCACTCTGTTTGTCTTTTTATAAAATAATTTTTCAGACAACCCGTGTTCAGGGATTCCCAACCTTTTTTCTGCTTCGACCCCCTTGACTTTTTTATTATATAGCATAAATTGAGCCACGTATCAAGTGACAGTTGTAAGGACAATCCAGTAACTAACTCAACAAACATATATATAAATTACATGACCAATTCCAGCTGACAGTACACAAAATATATTCACACACAGAAACACAACACTCAAATGTAATACAAGATACACTAACAGATAAACACTTTTACACAGTATAAAATATGTAATATCATTGAACTCAGTTAGTCAGTTATTCTCTTAGTCAGATATATGTCAGTTGTCAGTCACTAGTTAATTTTACATGAAATATCAGTTAAATTGTATTGTTTTCTAAATAAATTGTTTTTAAAAACTGATTCAACGATTGAAGTTATATTTCTTATATATATTTTATTAAACAATTTTACAATTTTACTGATTTATAATACAGTCGATTCAGCTTAATCAGAACTCCGGTAAATCGGGACAGCCGCTTATTAGGGACAACTCCTAAAGAACGATAACAAAACCGAAGAAATAACACAAATTTACTTTGCGTTTTCGGGACATTATTTTTCTTTCAGAATTTATTATGTGATTTATTGTTTCAGAATTTATATTATTTTTTATTATGTACTACGTATATATATAATTTTTTAGTATGTAGGCATACGTATTAGACCGGGAGCTCATGACATTTTTGGTCTCCGATTTCATACAGCATGCCTTTTGGAGGAGAGAATATTTACCCTGTGACAACATAAAAGGGATGGTACTAAACCTCTGCACGCTTTCCGGTCATAGGGAAAATTGAATTTCCACTTGCACAAAATTTTTGTGTTTTTCTCTGATTTAATATTGCTTGCCCTTTTGTCAAAAGAAAGTTATAACAAATTTAAAGTCTTTTAATTATAGGCATGCTGTCATGCTTTTATTTTAAACTATCATGAGCTCCCGGTCTATATAGTTTTGTGCAATTTATCAAATAAAATATTAAAAAACATTAATCCTGTAATTTTTGTGGAACTTCGTATAATTTCCGCTTAATCGAGACAGTATGTACTAGTCCCGATTAATCGGAATGGACTGTATATGTAGTTATAATATAATTTTAAAAAAAATTAAATGCGATGATTGTGGTTGATGCTTTATAATACTACTTTTTATACCAGGTGTAAAATAAGTTAATCATAATCGTAAATCACCGCCTTCTGTAATATTTAATCGATTTCTCGTTTTTTTAATAAATTGTTAACGTGACTAAACCCTGCCTCAACCAAGTAAGAACTAGGGAAAGCTAAAAATAATGGTTCAGTAATATATGGGATAATTTGACGTATTATTTGCGAATATCTTTACAATTCCCAAAAGCATAACAACTTGTTTAAAAATTGATTTTATCTTCTAAATTCTTCAATTCAATCAATTCTTCTTGTAGCAAAAAACAATATTGGTTGTTTCGCTTCCAAATGGATTTATAATCCAAGCCGGGATATCTAAACTTTCGAAATATTTATAATGGAAATTGATATCTTGTTTAAATAATATTAATATTTGTTTATGTAGCAAAATAATGCTAAATAAAGTCTAATCTAATCTAATCTAATCTAAATTAATTCAAGTGGTCCGTGTAGATTTGAATCACATCAACATTAATCTTTTTCAACAACAGAAAGTTGCATTAAATATTCAAAGTATCGAAAATCATTTCGATTTAAAGTGGAAATCAATTTTGGAGCGAAACAAAAATATAACTGTTTGAGCTTGAATGAGATTCACGTTTTTTCATTGTAATTTATTTTGCATATTTTTAAATAAAGGAAATATGTTTGCTAAATAAAATATATGCTTTTTTAATTCAATTAATTTTGTTGCCGTAGGTTTATCAATTTCCAAAAGGAACTCAATTACAGAATTAAAGATTTCTATGAAACAGTAAAAACAATTGCCTTTCGACAACCAACGAACTTCTGTATGAAAATGTTCATCATTACTTTTGCATAATTGCGCATAAAGGCGATCATTTATCATCGACCCCTAATAGACCCTTCGAATACTATCAACCCTTTTTAAATATCCATCGACCCGCAAAGGGTCCACCTGAACTCCGTTGGAAATGCCTGGTTAAGTTCTACTGACCAGTGTTTGTGACAGCTACATTCTTCAATTCATCTTCATATTCACTGGTGTCCACAGGTTCAGACTTGATATAAATCTCTTCTAGGTTGGTATTACTGTGGTATACATTGTCTGTAACTTCATCTTTGATTTCTGCAATAAACAATCAATTATAACCAAATTGCTTACTTATTATTATATTACTTAAAATGTAGACTTAACAAACATTGGTGAAATGAATTTAAAATAAACTGTGACAAAATATGATTAACAGTATTAAGTGTGAGATTAAGAGTTGTAAATGTTCCTATCACTGACCACTCTTCCATTCAGCCGTGTGCTCTATTTCAGTCTCCACTTCATGTTCATCAGCATCTTCATATTCTGTCTTAATATGTATCACATTTTTAATATCAAGGTCTCTCATATCATTCATTTTCGTTCACAATGCTAAATCTTTCCAACTGCTTTTATAATTTCCAGATAAATTTAATGTAACTGTCCGTGCGGATCACTATACACCTATAGCGTATTTTTTTTTTTAAGCGGAACTATTGGATACAACAATGCCCGATGGCGGCGCTACAAGCGCTGTGAACAGCTGATTGAAACGAGTAATGTGAAAGTTGTCCATATTTGTTTACATGTTAAATCATCGATTTGCAATGGGTAATAAACAGCTATCCTTATTAAATTATTTAATTTTTTTAAGTGCAACACCTTCTTCTAGGTGTGTAGTTGAAGGAGAAGAGTTGTTAAACGCCGGAAATCTTATGTTGTGCGGAATTTTGGACAAAAATGATGAGCATGTCGACATATGTGGGTTATGTTTACAAACAAGCAGTTTGAGAACACCACCTCACGAAGTCACTGGGAAATTAAAATTTAGTAATGATGTTGAAGTTTTAAATATGTCCTGCACATGTAAAGCAGGAACTACATGCAAACACATTTCAGCTATCCTATTATTTTGTGCCAGGTGGTTAACAAACCAAAATGAAAGAAGCCAAGATCAGGGCATTGATTGATTGTGAAATATTTGATTTATCTTTTTTTTGTGTGGTTTCTGTTGGTTTTACTTTTTGTTCCAGAAACAATATATTGAGTAGGGAAATATTAACCAGCACAGATTTAAAATGCCTGTGGTCTACTTTTAAGAAACCTGTCTTACAACAGTATGAACCGAAACCTCCTTTAGAAACTCCTTGCCTAAATAAATTGATTAAAAACAAAAGCAGGCACTGAAAGTTCAGTGAAAATGTATTAGAAAAGCTGCGTACAGAATTTGAGACCGCTTGCCCTAATTCTGCATTAAAATTACCCGGGTAGATATTTAATTATGTTCGAGAAGGATTTTTATAATTTAGTGTTTGTTTTTTATTTAATTTGTTTAATAAATACTAGTTTGTTATTATCACTTCCACAGCACCAAATTTATTAACAGTTCACAAATTGTTTCTCATTTGGAAAATAGTGGAAGTAAATATTTTTGTTACTTCCTTTTCTAGAGTGACAGCCAAACACACACCAATTTGTGTTATAATAACTCATTATAACATAAAGTAATATAAAAAAGAATAATAATTGCTATCAAAAGTTAATATAACAAACAAACTGCAACACTAACTTTTAAAAGCAATACAAACTACACGAGAAAACACATGTAAACCAGATGTAAACAATAAACTATTACTCGTTTCGCTTAGTTCAGTTATAGTCCGCTTGGCGTCACTTCATAGCGCTGTTGAGCCCAATAGTCCGTTCAAAGGTGAGAATGCAGTATTGCTCTTATGGCAAATGGGAGCGGTGTTGCCAAATGTGTCAATTATAATAATATGAACAACTCGTATTATTTACAAAAATCAACTCTTATAAATCTTAAAAAAACACTCAACAAAAACCAGTGATGGGCGTTTACACGTAAACTTTAATTGTTTACGTTTACGTGTAAACTTATGTAAACAATTGGTAAACTTGTCAACAATGTAAACAATGTAAACTTTGTAAACTGTCAAATAATGAGGTTAGTTTTAGTTATTTAATACGAATAATAGAGAATTAATGAACAAGTATATTCAGTTCATTTTTTTCAAATGAAAAACATTTTGTGAAAATAATAAATATATTTGGTATTGTGAAAGATATAAATAGGAAAAAAACAATGGGAAAATGCTATAAATACGGGAAAGAGTGGGGGTGTGCTAAAAGCATTTCAAGGTACAGATTACATCAATATTGTTATCTTATTAATATGTAACAAACTAGTAATTATTTAAAAAATTCAACAAATAAGAAATACTCAATTATAATTATCCTTCTCGAGCATAATTAAATATCTACCCGTGTAACTTTAACGCAGAATTTGGGCATGCAGTCTCAAATTTTGTACGTAGATATCCTGATACAGCTTCACTGGAGTGTTTGCTTTCGTTTTTGATTAATTTTTTTTAGTCAGCGAGTTTCTAACATAGGTTATGGTTTACAGGTGCAAGATATCTTGCAATTAATTTTCCAGTAACTTTGTGAGGTGGTGATTTTAGACTGCTTGTTTGTAAACATAACCCACATAGGTCGACATGCTCATCATTTTTTCCCGAAATTCAGCATAATATAACATGACCGGCGTTTAACAACTCCTCTTCTTAAACTACACACTTAAAAGAAGGTGTTGCACTTAAAAAATTAAAATGGTTTAGACAAATGAGGACAACTTTCACGTTACTCGTTTCGATCAGATGTTTTACAGCAGTGGTGGGCAAAATTTTTGGACCGTGGGCCGCATTGACCTTATAACATGATGGCGCGGGCCGCACAAAATATTTTAGTGCCCTCTCCCTATGAAAGTTAAGAGCAAAATCAACGGTCTCACGTCTATTTTTAAAGTGCAGAGAAAAAAACACGATTTCGCCTCCATTATCAAGTTTTTTTAATTTAAAAAGCAATTGTTTGCGGATATTGGCGGGCCACAAAAAATGCTTACAAGGGCCACATGCGGCCCGCGGTTTGCCCACCACTGTTTTACAGCATTCTCAGAGCCGCCATCGGCATTGTTTTTTTTTTTTTTTTGTAATGGCCTTTGCTGCTTTGGCAATTAACCAGGACAATTATTATTTTCGAAAATTTCATGCCTGAACTGGATTCAAACCCGAGACTTTAGCAACGCATAGCACTTGTGTTACCACTACGCTACGTCATCGGCATCGGCAATTGTTGAATCCAATATTTTATAAATAAGTAAAATAGCTGCCGCACGCTAATCGTATAGAATCGACAACCTGAAACATTTTACGAAAAATTCAAATTATAATAAGCTAGAAGAATAGTTAATTCAATAATAATAATAATAATAATAATAATTCAAACAATTAATAAACAACACGTTATACGAAGCTTTTTAACCCTTGAGTCATACTTAACTTCGTTGACAGCAAAAACTGTTCTATCTTTTAATTAGTTTACCTACCCGCACTTTTCTACTTGGAGACGTCGGGTTAGTGTTCTGCGTATTGAACACAGTAGAGAAAAAACGTAGTAATAAAAGACGTAACGTAAGTTGTACGATGAAAACAAACACGTTTGAACTTCTAGCGATAACCAGCTATTCGCGTTACTGATAAGCTTCTACTATAGCCACCCATGTTTACTCCTGAATGCTTGAATCAGTCAACCGAATACGGTCGACTACGCGCTATGTACAGTTCGGGTGAACACGATTACACTGTAACCGTAGCCTAAGAGTTTAGAATCGACACCCAGGAACATTTTACGAAAAAATAATTTTTCTGAATGTCTTAGGCACTTTTTAAGTACCCCATCAAATTATAATGGGCTAATAATAATAATAATAATCTAAAAAATAGTACAATTATAAGCTTTATTATAGTTACGTAGGCAGTATAAAAATAAATATTGTTATAACACTTTTTTTTATTACTGGTCAGATATAAAAGGTTTCTCTGCAAAATGTATTCGTTTGTGTCTTTTGAGATTTGTTAATTGCGAAAATTCCTTATCACAATGATCACATTTAAATGGTTTCTCTCCAGAATGTAATCTTTTGTGTCTAATTAAATGTGATGAAACGGTAAATGCTTTATTACACTGATCACATTTGTATGGTTTCTCGCCACTATGAACTCGTTTGTGTTGAACAAGACTACCCTTCTGACTAAATGATTTATTACATTGTTCACATATATATGTTTTCTCTTCAGAATGTATTCGTTTGTGTCTAATAAGATGTGATGATACTGTAAATGTTTTATCACATTGATCACATTTAAATGGTTTCTCTCCACTATGAACTCGTTTATGATTAATTAGACTACCTTTTTGAGTAAACGCTTTATTACATTGTTCACATTTATATGGCTTCTCACCAGAATGTATTCGTTTGTGACTAGTGAGATTTGTTAATTGTGCAAATGCTTTATCACACTGATCACATTTAAATGGTTTTTCTCCAGAATGTATTCGATTATGTTTAACAAGATGTGATGATCTTGTAAATGCTTTATCACACTGATCACATTTGAATGGTTTCTCCTCATAATGTGTTCGTTTATGAATAGTGAGATCTTCTGAATATGAAAATGCTTTATTACAGTGATCACATTTGAATGGTTTCTCTCCAGTATGTTGTGGTTTATGTACAGCAAGATCTTCAACTTGTTCAAATGATGCCTCACATAAATCACATGTATAACTTGCGTCTGTTTGTGTTGTATTAATCTGTTTGGACTTGTTTACGGACACTGGCACACAACTCTCATCCGGATTAGCGGAAGATGTAACACTACCTGTAAACAAATAAGTGATTGATATATCGTATCCGTATTATTTTTGGAGACGTAGGAATAAATGGCTGACAGATATGGGTTTCAATTATAAGTTTTAACACGAGTTTTAAAGGGAAAATACTGTGTGATAGGAAATGAATTGAAACTCTACTGACCAGTGTTTGAGACAGCTGCACTCTCCAATTCATCTTCATATTCACTGGTGTCTACAGGTTCAGACTTGATGTAAGTTTCTTTTGTGTTGGCATGACCATAATTTACATCACCAGCATTATCTCTGATTCCTGGAATTAACTAATCATAGTGAATTCTTAACAAATTATTTGCTGCAAATAATGTGCAATATGATCGAGAGAAAAAATTTCGCAATAATGTTGATCATTATTGCATCAAGCTCCTGTAGATCACTTTTTTTTTATTTCTTTCTATTGTTTCACAAAATCTTGCATTGAACTAAAATTTGACGTCCGAGTTTGAGGTTACAATAAAACACATATATTTGTAAAAAGATATATCTGTATTTGTATTATAATTAATGTTCTTACTGTTTCTTCTTGCAATTGATGCAGTTATATAAGCTGTTAAGGCTGCGTATAACCCCCGGAGATTACTAGTTTCTTATACAAAACTAACAATCTGAAATAAAATTAGTATCAACCTATACATCAAATTTTGCACCGAATTTGTATCTAAACTCCATTTACCGTAACTATGAAATGACGTCACAGTTGAAAAACTCACCTTGTTGCCAATTCGTAATCTGTCAAAAAAGTTAGGTTATATCGAACAACTTCTAAAAATATATTGAAAACCTATATTTCCTATGGAGGAAAGGAATTAATGTAAATTATGATGCACAGCAATTCTTTCTAACCGATTTGTCGCGAAATTTATGGTTTATATTATATTAAGTGTGTAATGTAGTATTAAAAAAAAAAATTATAAATTTCAGTGTATAAGAATCATCAGAAATATTTGTTTTTAGAAATGTGTCGTGTTCTTTTAATACTTTTTATAAAATTTACTTTAATTTTTCGCTTGGTGTCACATTGACACAGCGGGTTCGAGAAACAAACACGGAGTGTTCCGAGTCACACTGTTTAACTGCAGACCGCTCGAATAAACGCGTTAAACCTTTTCTCGAACGCTCCGAGCTTGCTTCATGAACTCACTAAATGATATCGGAAAGCAAAGATAAAGAGTCAAATTTTTTATTATTCGAATAGAAATTTTTGAATTTCAGATGTTAGATACAATTTTGTTTCGAATAATGAATATTCAAATATTATTTCCAGCTGAACAGTTTATTGCCACTAGCTGCAAGTGTAAAATGTAATGAGTACGCTAAAATTTCTTTTCCTTTGCATTTGATGATAACTCTATTGCAAAATAACTAATAAGAGACAAAACCATCCTTTGAGCACGGCTACTAAGAGCTTTGGGCATTTTTACTTTTAAATTACAAATATATTTAAAAAGTATAAAATATAACCTCACTTAATTTCTCACTAAACGTCAACCTGACGTCAAAATAACGATTGAACTATCCAATTTAAAACCGACAACATTGTATAAAATTACCAACATAAAATAAATTAATGTACTAACTGAGTTATGGATTGATGTTGATTAAAACATATCATAACGTTGGTACTTAAATAAACCAAGTGTGACGTCATCTCACGTTTATTGTGAATGTAGTTTATCTAATATGATAGTTTTAATTGTAGAAACATTTATAGTAAAAATATTATCGCTCAATAACTTAAAAATAGACATCAGCGATATTGTTCTGTAATTTTTTAAATCTATTTGTGGGTTTCGAATAACTTTTATATTTATATAGTTTTGTGTAGAAATGTTCAAATAATACGTCAATTTTTTTGACACTTAATTTTGATTACTTATAGTTTAGAGCCTTCGTCGAAAAATATTATACTTAAAGATAATAAAATGCCACTTGGTACACGTATTCTTCACGAAAAATAAATCATTTTTACCCGTAACACCAATTTTAAAAACCGCGCCAGATTCAAGAGAGCGGTAAAAATAGATTACCAAGTACAATAACTATGAGTAATTTTCACAATACAACAAAATAGCTACAAACATATTTGTAGAATGAAGCTTTAGCTACAATTTGCCGCATCGTACTCAAATATGCGTCGATTGGTTTACAAGATGGCGTCTATAATGCAATTTGCTTATTTACAACTACCTAACAGTTTTTTCTACAATTAAAAATATACTATTAGATAGATAAAAATTCGCTGCAAATTTTGATATATAGATTGTTATTAATTTAATTTCAGATTATTAGTTTTATATAAGAAACTATTGAGGACTATAGGGTTGTGCGCCTCCTTAATAACTGCAATCAAGGCTATAATAGAGTAGGGTGACCATTTTCTTGAGAAGGCAATGTGGAGCGGAATTCGTATATAAGAGGGAAGGGGCACAAAAGATATCAAAAATATATTAAACGATTTAATTTAACAATTGTGGCTAATATGGTTTAAAAACTACCGACAAAAAAAATATCAATTGAATAAAAAATATCACAAAAAAATAAATTACCCTGATATTAGGTGTACCGGAGAGTTTTTTCGTTTATTTGGTATTATTAAAATAGAACCAAATCGAAAGAAAAAAATGTACTTTATTGAGTAAAATAGTTACCATTGTGATCTATAACACTCTGCTATTTATCAGGAAGACAAAATATTCCCGATTTATAAAATTCCTGATTTTTTTAAGGAAAAAATTGTTCAAGGCTCATTTTAACATGTTTCATATCTCTAAGTGTCTTGTGTCTTAAAAAGTGTTCCAGTGACCGAAATAAGTGATGTCCTGACTGTTGACATGTGCGTACAATTAGTTTATCATCATAAACAGTGCATATGTTTTATGTAGCAACTGTAGCAGATTTTTTTTATGGTACTCATACAATATTAAACAGCATAAAAAATGATTTGATGAAAATTCTTTCGCCATTTTAAAATGCAAGGGTTTAAAATGAAACGAAAACAATAATTAGGTACTCAAGATTATAGAGTTTAATCAAAACGCAAAAGACGTCTGTTTAATTCAGCGAATAAGTCGTGACTAGTTCGCATACTGAACTAATAACAAAAACGAAAAAACTTTCCGGTGCACCTAATACATATATAAAGTAAATATAAACAATTTAATATCAAAATTCAAAAATTAAAACTAAGTATAACAGTAACACAATACTGGTAATGATACAGTGGCCCAAAAAAGTATTTATACACTTTAATTTTTCTAGTAATCGATATACAATAATTTTTCTGGATTGTAATATTTTTAAATTTTATTTATATATCTTATGCTTTAACACTTTGAATGCTGTCGCTAGCTGTACTGCTGTGCCTGCAATCTGCGAATGAAAATCACTTACCTTACTGAATAAAACAAGTCGATTTTTTATCAAACTATAGAAAAAGTAGAACACTGACAGCTAAATAGATATAAAGTAAATTAAAATTAAAAATGCAGGATATTAAGTAGGACATGTGATGGGGCGGAACATTGTATCAAAATGCACGACTCTCCCGCAAAATACGGGACGAATGGTCAACCTACAATAGGAGCTTACTGTACAACTGGAAGTCCTCGATTATGCGGACAGTATGTGTTTAATTGCCTAAACTTTAGGAGTTATAGGTCCCTATATATTATAATTATTGAAAAGTATACCGTATAATTACGCTAGTATAATCAATTAAACTAGCTGTACTGACCAGTGTTCGCAAAAGCTGCACTCTCCAATTCGTCTTCAAATTCACAGGTGTCCACAGGTTCAGACTTGATATAAATCTCCTCTATGTTGGTATTATCGTTGGATATGTCATCTGTAACTTCATCTTTGATTCCTGCATTAAAAAAGTCATAGTCAAATATAAAGTAATTGCCTACTATAAATCAGAACTGTGTGAATTTTTGCACATTTCAGAGACTTTCAAGCATACTTAATTACGAAATGTGATCACATCAAAACAAAATACTCATATCTATGAGTATTTTGTTTATCTAAACAAAATACTCAAAATACCTCACACAGTTAAAAGTAGGCAGTGGGCAATCAAAATCGAGTGTAATTTTAACGGGTCGAGTAGTGGATACCAGGGTATCCCTCGTTATTCCTACTGTGAACTACATGTAAATATGCTCGTTACTGACCATTCTTCCATCCAGCCGTGTGCTCTATTCCAGTCTTCACTTCATGATCACCAGTAACTGCATATTCTTTCTTAACATCAACCTCTTTTTTAATATCACTGTGTCCGGTATCACTGGGATGCAAATTACAACTTGTCCCATCATTTACTCCTGACATAAAGCTTTTCCAACAACTATATTTAATTTCCAAATAACAACTTAAATTTAAAATAACTACCAGGTTATTTAAATTCAGTATGAAGCTGTCCGTGCCGATTTTTGTACAACTACCATAAAACCTTTTACCTGTTCTGCCCATAAAATCATTGATAAGCTGTGTATCGACACGGACTGTTATAAAGTGAATATATTATTAAAAGCTGGTCATACAAGCTTAGTAAAAACAATCTAATAATTTTGTGTACTTAACAAATTTTAAACTAATTTTCTGTTATAATGTATAATTTAACGGGTCTTTGTTGTATCTGCCTTAAACGTGAAACTCAATTACAACGACTTTTTAACAGTTGTGAAGATGTGAATTATTATTGCAGGCTGGTATTACTATTTCCAGAAATGGTTAGTTTTTAGTGTTAAGGCCCATTTAGACATCCAAATTAAGCTCTAATTTATTTTTGAAATATTTTTAAAACACAGCAGTGTTCAGATATTTCCGATTTACCAGTAAAATTAGTGTAAATTAAACAGAAATTAAGATATATACCCTCACTTTATGCGCAAAACAATTCAAACCGTGGTTTTAATAAATAGTCTACACTCTCTGTAGTCATTGTCCAAGTCTCTTTATAGTTTTAAAAGTTATAGCTAAAGTTGAAAAGGCAAGAAATCCACACATACATCTTTCCATAATCACAAAATATTCCAAACATAGCAAATTGACGCTTTTTTGTTCTGTGTTCAGTATTTTAATAGGCGAAGTATTGTTCAGTATCTCTTCTACTTTATAGAAGTTCAAATAAAGGTCATAATGTAACAACAACCGTACATATCTTTAAGTACTTAATTTCTGCTGATGTCAGTTCTGTGGTAGCTACAGCTGATTTTTTTCTGGATCCTTTCAACACACTTGCCAAATGTACCATTACATTCTAGTTAGACCAAGGATCTCTGAATAATAACATTTATTTCCAGATCTCTACAGTGTTGCACAATCAAGGAGCAATATGTACAGAATGCTGCAATAAAGTAGATGATTATTACAAATTTCGTGAACAATGTTTGCAAAACAGTCAAACATATATAAATTACGCATCACAAGTGAGTTCTGCTTCTAAAACTAGTGATGTGCAGTGTAATGATTTGACTAATTCCAAAGAAGAGAATCAGTCCTTGAAGAGTAGTGAAGAAAATGAAAACAGTTACAAAGGTAGTCGCTTATTTAATTTATTAACAAAAAGTATTAGTAGAAATGTTTTATCAAATGACGCATTGGAAGATTCCTACAGTAACAATTACGTAGTGAAAACAGAAAAGGATGAAAATGGCGATTATACAGGTGTGATTTTAAAATAGAACACAATTTTTTCATTAAACAATCGCTTTTTCCAAACTTTTTCGGACTAACGCCCCCTTTTATAGCATATATTTCTGTTTAGAGACAAAAATAAATGTGAAAGTATCGTTATTTCTTTAAAAAAGTGTACATTTGAAAGTCCAGCTTATATTATATTTTTAGTAGATACGTACGGAATCCTGAATTAGTGGCAATTCATACGTCCCATCGAATTTTGGGGTGTTCTTTGATTTAAAAATTACATTCCAATATCATATTAAACATATTGGACCAAGTTCATAATCTTTTTCTAAATATTGCAATTAAGCGTGATGTTAAATTAAGAGTGATGTTAACGTTAGTAGTGTTCATAATCTCTATTGAGAACTGACACGCTCGGATACGCAGTCTGGTGGTCAAATATTGTACTACGCGACTGTAGTACTGTTTGAAATTATTACATATGTTCTGGTGTTGATTTTTTGATAGAACGTCGATAGATACATTTTCATAAAATAAAAATGTACTGTGCTTAAATTAACCTGTTCCCTGTTAGCATATTGACAGCTGAATACTAGACAATTCAGCCATTTTGCCATGAATTACAGCGCCGCCAACGGTAATGTCACTTCTCAATACTACGATCTTTTAACTAATAGAGAAGTACGTTTGGCAACGTTTTCTGTTGTCGATAGAAAGAAATAGACATATGCACTGTACAGCATGTTAAAAGAGATGGAAGATGCATTACTAGCTTGTACTATTATCGCGGTAAAAACACAAACATAACCTCGTTTCTTTGACAGCGTTTGGTGACGATTTTATTACCGATTTCTTGTAGCTATAAATATAAATATTTTGAAAGAATTATAAGTAAAAATGTAATGCTACCTAACTAATTATTCATGTTATAAACTAGTTACCTATACCTTGTTGATATGAACATTTAGCAAAATAACGTAAAGCAATACAGTTCAGTTGGAATTTTCCCACCTTTTGAAGATTCCGGTTTTATATTGTCATTTTAGATTTTAATTAATATTAAAACCCTTTTGTAAATTTAATTCTTCACTTAAAGATTCAAATACATTTTTTCTTTCATTATAAAATTTTCTTAGTAATTGATTTCTTTGTTCACTCATTTCACGAACCCCGCAAATCTCTCATATATATGATTAAATTCAGTCAGTATCATAGACACATCACTATTTTAATGTCATTTAATACAGCCTCTCCGCGCTTCTAAATCTACTACTAAATTACAATTCACTAGACAGTATTAAGCTCTACTAACAATAATTCTTTATTATGAACATCAATTTTTAGTAACGCCTGTTACACTTATCTTAGTAGTGCTACTAAAATTTAGTAAAAGATTATGAACATTGCCCATTAGCTTTATTCGCGGAAGTTTCTTGTAGATTAGAGCACCACACGCGATCGCAATATTCCTTTTAGTGTTCACGGATGAAATAGTTACTGTTTCTGACAAGATGTTTGCTTTAGGAATAAATATGGTTGATGGCAAGTCAGGCTATGACTGGCATTCCAATAATACCACAGACAGCACTGTAATTAAAGAAGAGATTGATATTAAGACTGAATGTGAAGTCACTGATGAACATGAAGTGAAGACTGAAATAGAGCACGCGACTGAATCGGAAAATGGTCAGTAACGAGCACTACTATATATTAATTTAATAATAATTATGTGTTTTTCGTCTTTCGGCTTAAAATCTACTTTCCTTCTTTTTATTGCTGCCTTTGACTCCTTTCCTTAATTTCCTCATCTATTTTTCACTTCTTACATCCATTCTATTTCTGTTTCCCCCAAAATTTCCTTTCTAGTTTCCGGTCTACTTCTTATTTCTCCACATTCTTCAAACAAATGTTCGATTGTCTCTTTGCCTTTCCAACTCATTCTACAAGATCTTTCATCAAAAAATTGTTGTTTGTCTCTCGCCTCATTTCCACATCAAAATCTTGCTATCACTTTTTTCTTACCTCTACTTCCCTTTTCTGTCAAATATTGTGGTTTGCTTAGCATCCAGGTCTTTTCATATTTACTGTTTTACCTTGACTCTTTTATTTTTGTTTTCTGTTCCGTTTGTTGAATGTCGATCATGTGTTCTATTATTCCATGACCCAGTTCTTGTTCTTTCATTTTTTGTAACCTTAATTCTGTTGTTGAGTAACCACAATATTCATACATTTTTGCTTTCTTTGTTTTTCCCATTTCGATAGTGGCTTTTCTAGTTGATCCCTTTTTTCCATTTCCCTCCTGCATTCATTTAGAATTTCTTTTTCCGAATGTCTGATTATATTCACTTCGAATTTTATGGCTTTCTTGACTGCCTCTATTTTTTCTTCATTTTTGTTTCCTCCATTTCAATGTATGTTGGTGTATTTATGTCTAACCCTAACATCCATTTTAGGTATTTTAATTCTACCTTTTCTACATGTTCTCTTTCCGTCCATCGCCATACTTCTGTACCATACATTATTATGTTTTTAATCAGTAAAAATATTGAAAAGTCAAAATTTTTATGACTACAATACTTCTCTCTCTGTATATGATGGTCGCAAAAAAAAGGTGATGGAACTGCCCCGCCTGCAGACGTTGCGCCACCTTCCTACTAACTATTATCTGTTTCTTGTAGTATCAAGATCAGTACCAACTACAGACGACGCGAATAGATACACCGACTCAAACATCATCATCACTGAAGAGATATTCATCAAGTCTGAACCTGTGGACACCAGTGAATATGAAGATGAACTGGAGAATGCAGCTGTCGTAAATACTGGTCAGTAGAGCTAGTTTTATACAGATGCCTAGTTGTACAGTTAATTAAATATTGCTAGTACGGAGTTTCAAAACAATCAATAACTTTTAAAAAAATAATCAGATCAAAATTACTGTTGCACAATTCCAGTTCAAATTAATGTGTATTATTCAGAATTTGTCCAATTTTTTATATTAACTCCTCTGGGTTATAAGGCGTGACAAATCATGATCCGTTTCTGTCAATTCCTTCCACGATACTCGAAAACAATATATTCATACTATTTAAACTACTTATTTGTTTGCAGGTAGCGCAACAACTTCCGTGAATCCAAATAAGATTTGCGAGAAATCATTTACACAAGCTGAAGATCTTCCTGTACTTAAGGCACAACATATTGGCGAGAAACGTTTCAAATGTGATCAGTGTAATAAAACATTTTCGCACTCATCAGTTCTGAATAGACACAAACGAATACATTCTGGGGAGAAACCATTTAAATGTGATCACTGTGATAAAGAATTTTATCGATCAGAATATCTCATTAATCACAAACGAATTCATTCTGGAGAGAAACCATTCAAATGTGATCAGTGTGATAAAGTATTTGCGAAATCAGGATCTCTATTTAGTCACAAAAAGACACATACTCGAGAAAAATCATTTAAATGTGATCAATGTAATAAAGCATTTTCAAATTCATCACATCTTATTATTCACAAACGATTACATTCTGGAGAGAAACCATTTAACTGTGATCAGTGTGATAAAACATTTTCACAGTCATCACATCTCATTACACACAAACGGTTACATTCTGGAGAAAAACCATTCAAATGTGATCAATGTAATATATCATTTTCGCAGAACGGGCAACTCAATAGACACAAACGAATACATTCTGGTGAGAAGTGATACAAATGTCAATAATGTAGCAAGTCATATCCACACAAAATCCTCTTTCAATATTCACAAATTGGTACATATTGGTCAGAATCCATTCAGATGTGATTAGTGTAATAAAGCATTTACGCCATTGGAACATCTCAGTTTACACAAACTTTTACTTTTTGATAAGAATCCAAAACATTTTAATGAAGCATATTCATAGAAAGAGCAACTCTTCAGACACAAACGAACACATCCTGTTCAGAAGTGTGATAAACATATCTGCACTTATCATTTCTCAATGCTCGTAAATGGCTACATTCTGAAGAAAACCCGCTTCACTGTGAGCAGTGTAATAAATCATTTGCAAGTTGATCAAATCTCATTACTAATAAACGAATATATTCTGGATAGAAACCATTCCGATATTATTGATGTGAGAAATCATTTTCAGACCCATCTAGTGTCAAAAAACACAAACTAACATATATCAGCACCTTAGAGGTAAACTGTATCAAGTCACATTTTTATCAGAAATGACATTTTAGTGCCAAGTGACTTAATACTTTATGGTCTGTCAAGTGAATATAATTTGGAGCTGAATCTCTAGCCTGTTTCGATATTCGTTGTTTTAAAACTGTATTAAGTCGATCAACGCATGGCGGTAAACAATCTTAAATCGTCTTCTGAGCTATTTATCATTTGCGACGTAATACAATTTACCTCTGAAGTGCTGATATTGGAATAGTATATTCTGTAACAAAGTTGGAATGAGAACATTCGATGCAAGTGGAACATTCAGAGCGCGAGCCGCAAGCGACCGTGAGGAACCACGAGCATCAAATTTTCTCTTCCAACCTAGTCACAGACCCTATTTTCTCCACGACCACCAGAAAGAAAAGAAAATTAACAAATAATTATTTTAACAAACATTTTATCTTAACAAATAATTTATATTACATAACAAATTAATCAATTAATTAAACTTTTTTTTTTTATTTATTATTTGTTTAATTTTAATTTAATTTGCCGCATGTCGCCCACTATTTTAGTACTTTTTAGGAAGTTATGTTGCATTTGTTTAATGTAAACATTGCATATATTTTAATGTAACCCTACAAAAACAAATGACAACAAGCATAGAAAAGTTATATAGCAAAACGCATAAGAAGATAAGTGCTTTAGAATAACATTCCAACTCTTGTGTTAGAATATTAACTTTGTGTAGTGAAAATTGGTTTTAGAATTGGTAAATTCTGTAGTGGTCGTGGAGAAAAGAACTTATTTGATCAGTAATACAGTATTTTTTCAAAATGTGCAAGGACATTATAATTAATCCTTTGACCATGCTACGGCATATATGGCACATGTAACCAGGGTTGTACAGTAATTGTATTCTTTCATTGTAATTAAAGGAGCAAGAGTAATAAAAAATGTTTCTTTTAAACGTTGGTGCAATTTAAAAAACCTAATAGACGATGCTACATCCTTTTTATTTCAGATTTCAAAGTTATCTCAATATTCGCCTACTTCCAGTACTGGAAGTAGATGAAAATTGTTATTTGTCTATTATTGTATTGATTATATTAAATACTAACATCGAAACTTTGCCTTTTTTTTCAGATTTCATCGCGATCAAATTTTTCTAGAAAAGTCACTTTAGGATGAATCGCACAATTGTATATAATTTAATTGCTATATATTTCATACTACATCCTTTGGAAACATTTATTAGTAATAATTGTTTAACACATTTAATTTTATTCTCAAATATAAACAATTGACCTAAAAGGCCCAGAAATCAGATTCTATCCTTTTGTGCAGATTTTGTTAAGCAGCTTTTAGGCTTGCGTGCGCTAAATAGACCAACTATTGTACTGGTGCTTGGGACGGGGAGACAGAGCTCGGTACGTTTGCGTTCAAAGCACCGATGTATCTGGAAAGTGTGCTTAACGCTCTTGGGTACTCAAGTGCTTGATTGGGTACGAAAATCGCGACTGGAAAGCTGCTAGCATAATTTTCGTAATCGCCGAGAATGTACAGTAATCAGCACGGGCTGCTACAAAATGAAATTAATACAAGTGGGTTATAGCGGGCCTCATCTATAAATCCTTAGCGGGCAGAAAATAGTGTGGCAATCATTAAAGGAAATAAATAACTATCCTTTATCTGATAAAATAGTGTTGTCCAGTATAAAAAATTTTAAAAATGGTAAAATCATGTGCCTTATGCAAAGCCAAGCGAACCTCTCCAGAAAAATCTAGAATTGCTTTACACAAGTAAGTTAACATTTTGCAAATGTTGGAATTGTTTGTAATCTTCCTTATTTTGTATTTAGATTTCCTAAAAATCTGAAAGAGTGCAAGTTATGGAAGGAAATATGTGGATTTAATGATGAAGATGATATGTCTAAATCATATATTTGTTCAAGACATTTTACACCTGCAGATTATATAGATATGAAAGCAAAGGAATTTGGTGGTCGTATGACTTTAATTTTTGGGGCACATCCATCAGTATCTGTTCCTAATAAAAATATTCAACCTCTTTCGGTTGATATTAAAGAAAGAAAACCATTCATAATTAATCATTCAGATATAAGGATTCAGAGAACAGGTTGGTAATAATTAAAGTGTATTTCTTTTGAATTTTTTAAAATTAATTAAATATTTCACAGTTCACACCTTGGTAAAGGTTGTAAGTGCCTCGTTAGGCTGAAAATAGTGTGAAATATTTGAAAAAAAATATATTTTCTTCAACCGAAGATAACGATGACTTGAAAGATTTGCTGATAGAAACTCCTGTAATATTAATTTTAGTTTTTTTACATTTTTGTTCCAGAAATGAATATAAATGATGTGACAGGCCATGATATGCATCTTGATGATACTAGAGATATTATTAAGAAAGAGATTGAAATTAAGACAGAATATGAACACACTGATGAACATGAAGTGAAAATTGCAACAGAGCTCACGGCTGAATGGGAGAAAGGTCAGTAACGAGCATATTTACAAATAACTCGGCATATTTACAAATCAGTGAACATTAAAAAAATTACTATTTAGATCCGCACAAAGCTAAAAAATGGATAATAATTATTTATATTGTCATGTGGGTGGTTTTATTGAGGCAACTCCTGGTTTCAACTCAACAAATTTATTAAACATTTATCAAATTTACAATATAATGCTTGAATTGGTCCATGGAGTTGGGGAAGTCTTCGGTCCACCCCGTGTTGGCCAGGATCGGGTTGGACCTATCTCCGAGGCGGGGGCTACCCATCCGGGAGTCGAGAAGCCTGGAGAAGTCTTCTTCCACTCACATGGTGACTGCTTGCTTGGATTCACCAGCAGTACAAGTATTTAGCGTCGGTGTCTTGGTCGTCACCGTGTGGACTAGTACGTGTAGAGGAGTTGGCTACGTTCCCCTTCCTTAATACTCTCGACATCTCTCTATTTTGTATCGAAGGTTTAACCCAGTTCCAATATTCATTGGTCATGACAAATATTTCCTCATTATGAAAATGCGGCGTATGCATTTCGTAATCAGGCCACATACGTCAGACGCTGACAAATAGTTTTTTAATCAGACAGCTGACCGTCACAATGTCTAGATGTCGTAATCCTGACCTAGGATTACCTACAGGGGGTGCCAAATTATTAGGGACAGTACACCTCCCTTGCAATTTTCAAGTTTAAATGCATTTTGTGAGAAAATAAATTGTTTTTAAAACATTTTTTTTCTATATTCTTGTTGCTGGTATCATTATTATTTTAAAAAGCGGGAGATCGCCAAAGAAATCATCACCACCAAGCGGCTATTTATAGAAACCCTTATCAGAGAGTGACATCACAACCCCAATCTCCGACACAACGCAAACGTCTGCATAGAAAGCATGCCCAAACACCTGGAAGCCGCAATCGCAGCAAAGGGTGGCATTACAAAATATTAAGATTTTACTTAATTTGTTAAATTAACACTTTTTATACAAAAATAAATGGTTATGAATAAGCAATTATGTCGTTTTATATTCTATATAAAGCACTCTAATGAATAAAAATAAATACGAGACCCAAAGCCACTTATTTCCTCATTCAATTCATTTGAAAACTACAGAAAATTTGTACTGTCCCTAATAATTTGGCCACCCACTGTATGTGACAATATTGTATGATAGAAGAAAACAAATTTTTACATGGCCAAATGCAATTTTTTTTTTTTTTAATTATATTTTTTTATAGTAAGCAATTAGTTTATTTATGACTATGATGTGTTTACTGCAGAAATTAAAGATGAAGTTACTGACGACGTATACCACAGTAATACCAACATAGAGGAGATTTACATCAAGTCTGAACCTGTCAACACCAGTGAATACGAAGATGAATTGGAGAATGCAGCTGTCGCAAACACGGGTCAGTAGAACTTAACAGTGCTCGGTCACGAGTTGTCTGAAAAACTATTTTACATTAAAAAGACAGATTGATAGTAGGTATGGCTATTTATATTTCAGAGAGCCGCGATACTCGAAATACATGTATTATATCATCTACTGACGACATGACCCAGTATAACTACAACACTAATATCATCATCACTGAGGAGATCAATATCAAGCCTGAATGTGTAGATGACGGTGAATGTGAGGAGAGTGCAGCTGAACAAGATGCAGGTCAGTCAATAATATAATCATTTTTCAAATTGTCAGCTTGAAGTGTCGTACTGTGCGCATATGCTTTCGGTTTTCAGAATCCGAATTAGTGTCTCATTGCTCGTATTCACCTGATTTATCCCCTAACGACTTTTTTTTATCCCCAATGTCAAACAAAAAATGCGTGGACAGTGATTTTCATCACCTCAAAAACTGTTGAAGCTTTCGACAACCATGTTTTTGAGATACCAACTTCAGAGTGGAAAAAATGTTTCGAGAATTGGTTTGAACGCATGCAAACGTGTATCAATCTTAAGTGGGTTTTACACGATTCAATTAATTAATCAATTAATTGAAAAAGTTGACATTCAATTAATTGATGTGTGTAAAGCGTAAAAATTTCGTCAATTAATTGATCAATTAATTGATAAAAAAATTGATCAATTTATTTTGAAAATAGAACAAGTTCTATTTTTATTCAATTTTTTAGGGAATTCTAGGCATATTTTTATCCGTTAAGATATTGCCAACTGTTTAGTTGCAGCATAACCTCGAAACATATTATTTTTGTTTCGGTTTCAAATCTAACATAACCTCAAACGTTCTAATTTATCATCATCTAGGTTATTTCTTTTGTTTTTGTTCACAGCTCGTAATTTTGTGAAGATTTTTTCAATATTTTCATTTTGATAAATATATCAAAATGTTTTAGTTGGTAATGTAAATATTTTCAAAAAAATTGATAAATAAATTGATGTGTGTAAAGTGACGTTTTTGTTCCCAAGGTTACCAATAAATTTTTCAATTAATTGACAAAAAACTTGATCAATTTGTTGATCAATTAATTGAACTGTGTAAAACTAACTTGAAAGGGGAATATTTTGAAAAGCGTTTGTTCAAAAAAAAAATGTTTTTTCTTTCTTAGTTTTTGTAAAAACTTAAAAGGGAGTGCTCTTATAAACATAGCAGAGTATACTTTTTTATTTTGAGGAGTTGAATGCCAAACCACTGGCTTCACTTCACTCGCATATTTTTGTAAGATCGTTTTATAGCTCGGTACAGTGCAACATGCTACTAATTTTGCAATTTATTTTTGTATTAGCTAACATTTCACACTTGCAGATGCCCACAATATTTAGTATATTATTGACCACAAAAAGAAACAGTAAATGCCTTAAATTACTCCCCTCCATCACTTGTGGACGAGTAATTATTTGACCTGCAGCCACCAAATTTAATATATTGCAAACGGACACGCAAATAGTTGTCGAACCAAGTGCAAGTTTTGCAAAAAGTCCTAACTGTTATAATGCTTTCAGCAACATCGTACTTTATTTTATCAAATATTTTAGCCATGTAGTGATAAACAGTATCCACCTGAACCCCCTGATCTAGACAGGAAGCTATATAATCAGTTATAGATAGCAAGTTTGTAACTTTAGTCTGTAGGTCGCCGTGGCATGAAACCATGCTGCTTTTTATATGCGTAAAATAATAAATTTCACATTAATTTATGTTTTTCAAAATTCTTTTAACTGAAATTTGTATTACTGTTTACATTTGACAGTACGCTTATCTATAATATTTTGAAATTCTTGTGAAATATAATATGGAAATGTATTACTATAAGTTTTTTTTTTTCTGTCACGGTCTTGGGAAGCAGTATATACTATTTTAATTACTAATTTGTTTGCAGGTAGTTCAATATCTTCCGGTAATTCAGATGAGAGTTGTGAACCAGTGTCCGATAACAAATTCAAACAGGTTAATACAATAAAAATAACAGAGACATGTTATAAATGTGATGTTTGTGAGACAACGTTTGAACAAGCTGGAGATCTTGCGGCACATAAACCACTACATAATGGAGAGAAGCGATTCAAATGTGATCAGTGTAATAACACATTTACAGATTCATCTAATCTCAATAGACACAAACGAATACATTCTGGATTGAAACCATTTAAATGTGAGCAGTGTAATATAGCATTCTCACGTAATTCCAGTCTCGCTACTCATAAGCGAATACATTCTGGAGAAAAACGGTTCAAATGTGACCAGTGTGATAAATCGTTTAGAGAAAGGTGTTGTCTTGTAAAACACATGAGAGTTCATAGTGGCGAGAAACCATTCAAATGTGATGAGTGTGATAAAGCATTTTCACAATCAGCACATCTCATAAGACACAAACGATTACATTCTGGAGAGAAACCATTTAAATGTGATCAGTGTGATAAAGCATTTTCAGAATCATCAAATCTCATTAGTCACAAACGATTACATTCTGGAGAGAAACCATTCAAATGTAAGCAGTGTGATAAAACATTTTCACAATTATCAAATCTTATTAACCACAAACGAGTACATTCTGGAGTGAAACCATTCAAATGTGAACAGTGTGATAAAGCATTTTCAAGACCAGCAAACCTTAATAATCATAAACGAATACATTCTTCAGAAAAACCTTTCAAATGCGAACATTGTAATAAATCATTTAAAGCAAATGAAAGTCTCATTCGACACAAACGAAAACATTTTATGTAATAGGTGATAGGCAAGATTTTTATTTTATTTTTTATTATATTCCATTTGTTGCATTAAAACATAAAAAACAGCTTTGCATTTTTTTTTTTTTTTTTAATTAATAACTTTTATAGATTGCGTAAAGTTAGAGTGTTTTTAATTCAAATAAAGTTATTCTACATGTTTACCGAATGTAATTTTATATTAAATTATATAAAATATGGAAGATCCAGGCCCCAGTACTTCGAAACATCGAAAATTTTGATATGCACAAATACTTTATTTGGAACTACACAGAAACAATTTATTTCATTACCTAATCATGAAAAACAAAAAAAAAGGAGGAAAAGCATCAATGTTGGGTAAATTGTCACTCAAAAACAACAAAATCTTTATCTGTCATTTTAATAATAAATTCGTGAAAAATTGTTTAAAAAACAATTACAAAACTCACACAATACACTATACACGCTAGAGATGACAATAAAAATACATTAATCGATTAATTGATCATATGATTAATCGTTGGTAAAAAATAAATTGGTAAAAAATAATCGATTAATCGATTATGAAATAAAAAAAGAAACATATACACTCGCCAAAAAAAAAGAAATAAATGGGACAGTCTTAATGTTGTATTTTAAAGGCTGATATAAAATCATTAAACTGATTTATTAGGAAAATATAAGTAATGGAAGGTAATACAATGTCTGCATAAACAAATATTTTTTGTTGCTAATTAAACAGACTGCAACAATAAATAATGCCCGTTTGAACGAAGACTATATAATATTGCATATTAAGTATGTAAATTTTAATACAAATAATTCATTGTTAAAATAAAATGCGATTAATTACCTATTTTAGAGATTTCTAAGTTTCAACAAATTTTTGTTTATGCAATAAAATTAAATTGTGGCCGGAAAACGTTGTACGAGCTGCGCCATTATATGAAGATGACAGTAGTATTAGAATATCGCGGGTGTTTTGGAAGTAAGCAAAAACTAATTACACTATACAGCGTCCACGAGCCACAAGAAATTTGGCAATTTCATCACGAACTGTCCAAAGACGACTGAGGAAACAAGGGCTTGTATCTAGAAGGCCTAGGCTTGTAACTTGCCAGGCTTTTCTCGCAAATTATCGATTTGGAAGATTGCGTTTCGCTCGTGAGCATTTGAACTGACTGGACGCAAACTATAGCAGTTTATTGGGTAGAAATGAGTAGCGGGTCAGTTTAATTCTCCAGACGGGTGAGAACGAGTGTTCTGAAGGCCTAGTAATCTAGTGACTTTATTGAAAAGAAGAGATAAAAGTCATCTTACCGACCAGTGTTTCAACAATGCAACTAAGTAATTTCTTGAAAAAAAAAATAAAATTATCGATTCATTATTAATTAATCGAAACCAAAAGTATTGTATGATTAATCGATTAATTGAAACAAAATAATTGATTATATCAATATTCGATTAATCGTTGCCATCTCTAATACACACGTAAAGGCTTGGGTGTAGGTAGTCTGGGCCGTGTAGGTTCTGACGTCATGCTCAGTCGTATTTACTCGGCAACCTTCACGCTGTGGTCGGCATTATTTCAAATTTATAATATTTTAATTAAAAAATTTCGCTGAAATATTAATTAAAATGGGATTTTTGTTTTGTTAGGTGACATAACTAATATGAACATATAAAAAAAATGTACTTTTAAGAAGATATAAATTTTATGCGTATCACCTATTTGTAGTTTCTATTCGCGACTATAATTACCGAAACGGCGCCACTATCGCCTTGTGAACTTTTGACACGAAAAAGGATAGTCATCTGTCAACGTATGTAAACAGTATTGGTTTATAATCAATTTTTGGTCTAATTTACGTTTTCTTGCTGTATACAGTATATTTAAATTATAACCGAGTATTTAAAAAGTGTATAAATATATGTGAATCCATTTTATGATAAAATTTGCTGCTTGTAAATGAATATTTTCAGAGGTTATATATTGTATGTTGGTGCCGGCTTATACTCACAGAGAAAATAAAATGTTATACTTTGAACTTAAAACATTTATTTGAATACTTAATATCTACACATATCTCAAGAAATTTTATAGAAAGAGAACTTGTAATTTATTCTACACAAGAAAACTGTCAAATATTTGCAAACTAACACAGTTATGGAACACTCCCATGAAATAACAAGGGGTTTTAATTATATTAACAATAATTTACACAACATTAAACGATTTTCTTGCACATGTGAGACAGGGAAAATGAAAAATTCAACGTTAAAAACTTGTTTAAAATCATCTCAACAGTATAAATTCCCTTCAATAGAAACAAAATTTTAGAATCACTGATAATCTTTCAATCTAATATTCGAAGATGTTCTTCCTGTGATTGACTACCATACCCACAACAAGGAGTATTTAATCTTTTTTTCTTAAATTTATCACTTTATTCGCTGTAAAAATGGAGTGAGAATGGACAGAAACAATAAAACACATGGTGAATTATACGTAAACAATGACAGTAACCTTTTTCGAAGTGTTCGATTTTTTGCCCCTAGAGGGATACGCTTTAATTTGAGTCACCAATTCAGTGTAGAACTGCATTAAAATCTTGTTTTATGTCCACGGTTATCTGTATTTTGACGAAAACGTAATTTTTTATTTTTGAAATATATAGTATTACAGACTTCAAATCTAGACATTTTAAAAATAAAAACTAATTTGAAACAATTTTGTATTCTTGCATTTTTACTCTAAAATAATCAGGAGAAGCAATTTCCGCACTTATCTAAAATCCCATGTTAAACTGATGTTTTCAAACTAGTGTACTGGTGCTTGGGAGGGGGAGGCAGAGGTCGGTACGTTTACGTTCAACGCACCGATATACCTGGAAAGTGTGCTTAACACTCTTGGGTACACAAGTGCATAATTGAGTACGCAAATCACGCACCTGGAAAGGTAAAGTATAATTTTCGTAATCGCTGAGAATGACTGTAATCAGCACGGACAGCTCGTATTAGCGGCCAGAAAAGAGTGTGGCAATCGTTAGAGGAAACTATCCATTATTAGATAAAACAGTATTGTTCAGTATAAAACATTTTAAAAATTGTGAAATCTTGCGCCTTATGCAAAGCCAAGCGAACAGAAAACTCTAGAATTGTTTTACACAAGTAAGTTAGCATTTTGCAAATGTTGGAATTGTTTGTAATCTTATTATTTTGTATTTAGATTTCCAAAAAATCTGAAAGAGTGCAAGTTGTGGAAGGAAATATGTGGATTTAATGATGAAGATGATATGACTTAATCATATATTTGTTCAAGACATTTTACACCTGCAGATTATACAGATATTCAAGCAAAAGAGTTTGGTGGTCGTATGTCTTTACTTTTTGGGGCAATTCCGGTATCAGTTTACGTATCAGGTATCAGTATCTGTTCTTAATAAAAATATTCAACCTCTTTCGATTGATATTAAAGAAAGAAAACCTCATAATTAATCATTCGGATATAATAATTCAGAGAACAGGTTGGTAATAATTGAAGAGTGACATTTTTTTCTTGTTTTGTAAATCTATTAACCCCTTTACCGTTATCCCCGAGATAACTCGCCATACAAAAATGTGATCTATTCCATTGATCCCGAGATAACTCGTTGTCAGCTAAAAAAGTCATCTGTGCTCCGTTTACCCCTAATAAATTCATCGTAATGCTGTACGGCATAGAAAATCGATAACTTTATAACTTAAAGTATGCGGGGAAACATGCTAAATAATAAGAATACATAACATTTTTATTATCTATCTTGGCCTGTCGGTAAGAATCAAAGAAGTTCGATTAAATGAATTTTACTACCTGGTCCAGACAGAATGAAGTGTCGCAAAGAGACAAGATACTTTTGTCCGGAATGCGATGTTGGACTTGGTCCCGCACCTTGTTTTGGTGTATATCACACAAAATATAATTTTTGAACTGTGAATTTATTAAAATATAATAACATATATTTTTTTAACAAATAACAGTCACTCTTGACACTCATTTAGATACAGATTCAGTACCCGTGGCAATAATTATAGAGTAATTACACAAAAATATTAGTATTTTTTTTTTTTTTTTTTATAATTTCGTTATTATACCTTATATTCAACTAAAATATTGTATAAATTAACAAAACAACATAACATATCAAATACAACAATAAAAAAATACAATTTTGAAAAAAAAAATGTTTTTTTTCCACGGTAAAAGGGTTAAATATTTCATGGTTCACAATTTGGTAAAGGTTGTAAGTGCCTATTTATTTATTTATGACAATTTTGGCCACACAACAGGTAAAAACCCAATAATAGTGTGGCACTAGAAAAAAATTACAAAATAATAACAGTATCATAATGAAAAAAATATATACAAAAGGTTTATACTTATCCACTTAAAGAATTAATGACGATTTTTTTAATTGTAGCATAAGTACATGAGATTATGTCTGGAAAATTATTCATCTTAATAAATTTATTCAAATTTAATGATATACGATTAATCGGGGCATTATATGCAGAATTCTATCATTAGATAATATAAAAATTCAGTATCTCTAATATTGTAAGAGGTAACATGAATATTAAATTTACTTAAAAGTTCAGATATTTAGGCTTGTAATAGTGTGAAATGTTTGAAATAAATATATTTTCTTCAACTGAGGATAACTGTAGACAACGTTTTGCTGATTGGAAATTTTGTAATATTAATTAGTACTAGTTTTTTTTACATTTTTGTTCCAGAAATGAATATAAATGATGAGACAGGCCATGATATGCATCTTGATGATACTAGAGATATTATTAAGAAAGAGATTGAAATTAAAACAGAATATGAAGACACTGATGAACATGAACTGAAGACTGCAACAGAGCTCACGGCTGAATGGGAGAATGGTCAGTAAAAAGTCTTATATTTTAAGCAAATCAGCCTTATCCAGCCAATCAACATTTAAAAAATCGGTAACCCTGCATAATATCGCCGATAGTTTTCAACGGTTAGTGTGAATCCTAAACAGTGATTCACCTTAAAGTTACTATGTTAGGTTATTATTGAAAGCATGCTGATTGTTTTTGTAAACAACCTAAAAATAAATTGTGTGTTATAGTGAATTGAAGCATGAAAACAGTGCTAACATTGCAACAGTAGAAACTCAGGGCGCTATTATGCAGGATTACCAAAAAAATCACTTAATATTTGATATGCAGGCTACATTAAAAAAATAAATTACTATCTAGATCCGCACAAAACTAAGAAATGGACAATTATTATTTATATTGTATAGGAAAAACTTTTTAAGATCGCAGCGCCATATGCGGCAAAGCTGGAACACTCAAAAGTGACATTAAACTGTTACTCGTGTATTTGTTAACATGGTGAAAATGAACACGAGTTGTATTTTTCCTGATTTCTGAGCTTTTTTTTTTATTTCAAGGTAATCTACGATTTACAAGATATGTAATAATATACTATTCTAAAGAAATTTTAGTTTTTCATTGTATTTTTAATTCGTTTGACTGTCTGTCAATATAATAGCAATAAAATATGGTAAATATATTAGTAAAAATTAATATCTCTGCCTAAAAAAGTAGAAGGGCTTTATAATATATTAACTCATGATTTAGGCAAATTTTGGGTGGGATAAGTGCCTTTTTCAGTCTTTTCTTGGACGTAAAAAATCACTTTCCATAAAATGCAACGAGCAAACGTGCATGCATGGGCTTGGATTTTTGTCCATTTTTAGTTTTTGGGTCCATAAAAACCTACGATCCACTTTCTTTCTACCTCCAAACGTCGTTTCAATTGATATTTTTTTCGATTTATATAAATTATGAAATGTTTAAGAGGGATTCTTCCTTATTCACGATTTACATTGCGGCACACAACAGAATTGATTGTTTTTTTTTCCATGATTCACAAAAATAAAACACAGACAACAAAAAAACACGTATTTCTCCATTGAACAAAACAAAACAATGTCAGTTTCGTATCTTCCGCAAATTGCCACCAGATGTCAGGGCGCTTAGGAAGTTTCCTCTATGGTAGGAGAAAACACATGCCAAATATTTTCATGGCCAACTGCCAGTTTTTTTATTTATTTGTTCTTAATAATCACTTTGTATTATTTACAGTTAGCAATTTGTTTATATATGACTATGATGTGTTACTGCAGGAATTAAAGATGAAGTTACAGACGACGTGTACCACAGTAATACCAACATAGAGGAGATTTACATTAAGTCTGAACCTGTCAACACTAGTGAATATGAAGATGAATCGGAGAATGCAACTGTCGCAAACACGGGTCAGTATAGCTAAACAGTACTCGGTCACGGGTTGCCTGAAAAACCTTATGTATGGTTATTTATATTTCAGATAGCTGCGATACTTGGAATACATGTACAATATCATCTACTGACGACATGTCCCAGTGTAACTACAACACTAATATCATCAATGAAGAAAATTACATCAAACCTGAATGTGGAGATGACAGTGAATATGAGAAGAGTGCAGCTAGACAAGATACAGGTCAGTCAATAATTTTATCATTTTTAGGGTTTTGTAGGTATAACCAAAAAACTCTTATACCGTAATTTTGTCGTATGTCTGTCTGTCTGTCTGTCTGTTCGGTAAAAATTGTAGCCAAACGGCTAAACCTAGAGAGTTGAAATTGGGCATGCTTATACAACTCTTTGACCTGCACATAGGAAAAATTCTACAACATCTACAAAACATATCCCCTCTAAAAATATAAACAAATATGGGCTCATAGAAAAAAATATATTTTTTTAAAATTTTGAGTAGGGTATCAAATGAAAGCCCTTAGTACGTGGATTAACTAAGGTGACCATATTTTTTAGTTCAAAATTCGGGACGGGAGCTCATAAACGGGGGTTAATTATTCAAATATAATTGTTAATTCATTTTTTTTAAATAAAAATTATATGCAATAAATAATTATAATTTATAGTAAATAAAAATTTCCAATCACAGATAATTAATTTATATTATTAAAAAGAACATTATTAAAATCACAGTATTTTTTTAAATGATTTCAAACTTTATTCTTAAAAATTACTCAGTAGAAATCTTTTTTAATTTTTCCGAACTATGGATCTTTTTGGGTAGGTGTTTTTTGCTTTGAAGCATTTTATAAAAATCCGCACAGTTTTCTTCATAATTTAATTTAATCAGTAATATTGCTTTTAATGTGTCTACATCAAGTTAAGTCTTGTCACTTGTCCAAAAGCTGGTCATCAAGGAAAATACCCTTTCGGTAGATTTTTTCTTTTTTTTTGTTCAAGTTTTGTAAAAATACGTTTGGTTGAAATATATTTAAAATAAATATTGAAAATAAGAACTTTTTCTAAATTTCGGGACAATTCGGGACAAATATTGCCTATGAAAAAATTCGGGACGCAAGGCGGAAATTCGGGGCTATCCCGGCAAATTCGAGACGTATGATCACCTTAGGATTAACGATCAAAATTTTATTTTTACAAAATAAATTATTTTGATGCGATTTTTGCCAAAATTGTCCCACACCCTATAGCCCAGATGGTTTAAACTAAAAATCTGAAAAAATTTTAAGTAATATACATTAGTGTGAACCGGAATAGTACAACAGGAATTTTTGATCAGATTATGTTTTCGAAAAATAACGCATTTTTTGTTTTTTGCTTGACCACATAAAATATTTAATAACTTATCTAACAGACTGAACCAGTATGCTTTGATAGTGTAATGGCTAGCATGCTCGCGTTCTATTTTGCAAACTTAAGTTCGCTCCGCTCTCGAGGTAATTTTATTTTTTCTGTTTTTTTTTGCATTTTAATTTTGTTTAAATAATGTTTTCAAAATTCTAGTTATATTTGGACAAATGTTGCATTTAATTTTTAAAAGCGTAAATTTAATAACTAGTGGAAATTGTTGAAATTGAATACACGAAATCAAAGGGGCGGGGTTATGACTTAAAACAACCAATGAAAGCCATAGGCGCAATTTTCAAAATCTTAATGAACCTTGCTATATATAAAAAAAAAAAAATACTGCACATATTTAGAAACCTAAATAACGGTGTAAGGCATTCGAATTAAAATAAACAAAAAAAATATTTTAACATAAAATTTGTTTTGGCGCCCTAAATAATCATCATTCACTTACTAAATACCTGCGAAACCCTGAAATGTGTGAAAATTCACATTTCACATACATTTTTTATATGTGCAAAACTAAATTTCACATTCATTTGTTTTTCAAAATTCTTTTAACTGAAGTTTGTATTACTGTTTACATTTGACAGTACGCTTATCAATAATATTTTGAAATTCTTGTGGAATATGATATCGAGATTTATTACTTAAGTTTTTTTTTATTTCACGGTCGTGGGAAGCAGTACATACTATTTTAATTGTACTTATTTGTTTGCAGGTAGCGCAATATCTTCCGGTAATTCAGATGAGAGTTGCGAGCCAGTGACCGATAACAAGTTCAAACAGGTTAATACAACCCAAACAACAGAGGCATGTTATAAATGTGATGTTTGTGAGACAACATTTGAAAAAGCTGAAGATCTCGCGGCACATAAACCACTACATAATGGAGAGAAGCGTTTCAAATGTGATCAGTGTAATAAAACATTTACAGATTCATCTAATCTCACTAGACACAAACGAATACATTCTGGATTGAAACCATTCAAATGTGAGCAGTGTAATCTATCATTTTTACGTAATTCCAGTCTCGCTATTCACCAACGAAAACATTCTGGAGAAAAACTGTTCAAATGTGACCAGTGTGATAAATCGTTTAGGGAAAGATGGTATCTTGTGAAACACATAAGAGTTCATAGTGGCGAGAAACCATTCATATGTGATCAGTGTGATAAAGCATTTTCACAATCAGCACATCTCATTAGACACAAACGAATACATTCTGGAGAGAAACCATTTAAATGTGATGAGTGTGATAAAGAATTTTCGGTATCTTCTAGTCTCATTAGCCATAAACGATTACATTCTGGAGAGAGACCATTTAAATGTGATCAGTGCGATAAAGCATTTTCAGAATCATCAAATCTCGTTAGTCACAAACGATTACATTCTGGAGAGAAACCATTCAAATGTGACCAGTGTGATAAAGCATTTGCACAATTATCAAATCTCGTTAGCCACAAACGATTACATTCTGGGGAGAAACCATTCAAATGTGACCAGTGTGATAAATCATTTTCAAGACCATCAAACCTCAATAGTCATAAACGAATGCATTCTTCTGAAAAACCTTTCAAATGCGAATATTGTGATAAATCATTTAAAGCAAATGAAAGTCTCGTTCGACATAGACGAAAACATTTTAAGTAATTAACTCTATGTAAAACTATTCAAAACTAATTTGCGTAATAAGGAATTTTCGCTCTAATTAATCACGAACGAATACATTCTGACAAGAAGCCTTCCAAATTTGAGCGTTGTAATAATAGTAGGTTCTGTACCTAGACGGAAAAGGGGATGTTTTTCGAACCGAAAGAAGAGGTAGATATCTGTGGCGAAGCTAAATCTGCTCACTTTTTAAGCCTCAGAAAACTATTTTCTTGTAGCTATCGACAGGCAATATCTGAGGACAATATCTTGACGAAGTATTTCCCGATATATGGATTGGATCTAGCGCCACATGATTTTTTTGTTTTTATGGGGATATTTAAAATAAAAAATTTGCAGTGATAAAAAATATCCAGTTTTAGAATCATTAAAACACAGAATATCTTTACAGTGTTCTAAGATATCGTGTTATCAACTAGCTAATGTTCGGTGTTATTTTTATGATAGATTAGGTTATTGTTTGGCAGGTAATGGAGACATTTATGAATATAAATTATATTTATTATAAATTTTATTGTAACTTCTCTATTTCACCAGTATCAGTATAATAAAATAATATTTTGTCTCAATTTGTGATTTATTTATTGTTACTTGCAAAAAAGGCAACTTATACGTTTTTGTGCACAGTCGATATTCGTTGTAGAACTACATTAAGGGTGCATTCGAGTTGTAGAGCGAGTGCTGAACGAACAGTTAATGGTGACGTCATGAATAGAGCACTGACGGAGCGCAGCAACTCGAACACAAAGCGAGCTTGGGTTGTGACGTAATATTTATAAAATCTGACCCTACAATTTTAGGCGGTGTTTTTACTGTCAGATTAGCTCACGTCAGTCATGAATCAAAATTATATACCTCGGTTTTTCGTTGATTTTCTTTTCAATTATGAAGACATTAAATTGACTAAAACTAAATAATAATTAATGAATTAATTTTTTTTTCAATTTTAATTTTATGCCTGGCTTATTTTAATAATTGTTTTGATGTTTACAGAACGTCAAAAATACACAAAATGGCCGTACTCTGTAGCCATAGACGAATAACAACATTATTTGTCTAAGGCTATTATTTATATGTATAATTTAATTTAAAACTTTTATTTGTTTCCCATCGTCATACCCCATATGCTCGGTCTTAAAACCCCGAATACATAAAGCGCACTCTAAATAATCGCTCGATCGCAAAACGAATGCAATTGAGTGTACTTCGAGCATCAAATCGAACACGTTTGAGTGTACAGAACGTGCTCGGAACACTCGGAGCGTCAAATCGAATGTACCCTAAAATTTTCTTTTATTTCCATGGCTATCAGTATTTTGACGAAAACGTAATATTTTAATTTTCAATTCTAACACCAACCAATATATCGGTTTGAGATGGCAGAAGGCGGTACGTTTTCGTTCGATGTACCTGGAAAGGGTGCTTAAGGCTTTTGACGTAAATCAGGTACCTAAAAAGTTGCTAGAATAATTTTCGTAATTGCCGAGATGTACTGTAATCAGCACGGACCGCTACAAAACGAAATTAATAAATCAGTTGCAGTGCCAAAAAATAGTGTGGCAATCATTAGAGGAAATAAATTAAATAACAGGTTGGTAATAATTGAAAAGTGTTATTTTTTTCTTGTTTTGTAAATCCATTAAATATTTCATGGTTCACAATTTGGTAAAGGTGGTAAGTGTGTATTTAGGCTGGTAATAGTGTGAAATGTTTGAAAAAAATATATTTTCTTCAATCGAGGATAACTATAGACTTGAAGGTTTTGCTAATTGAAAATATTGTAATATTAATTAGTACTTATGAGTTCTGTTTTTTAAATTTTTGTTACAGGAATGAATATAAATGACGAAACAGACCATGATATGCATTTTCATGATACTAGAGATATTATTAAGAAAGACATTAAGGCAGAATATAAAGACACTGATGAACATGAAGTGAAGATTGCAACAGAGCACACGGCTGAATGGGAGAATGGTCAGTGAAAAATCTCATATTTTAAGCAAAACAGACTTATCCAGCATATCAACATTAAAAAAATCGGTAATCCTACATAATACCTATATATATATATGTGTTGTTTTCGTTGATTCGTAGAGCAATGCCTGAAACAATAACTGATTCTCAAAAACGTCGATAGTAATATTATCACGACTTTAGGAACATAATAAATAATAGTAATGACATCAAAAATAATAACATATTATTATAATTTCAATTCTGTTGGTTTCCGAAAGTATACAATTATTATTAATATTTTCTTTTTTTGTTTCGCAAACTTACGGATTCGTATGCGCAGTCAGTGAAAAAAATACTTTTGGCGTTCGCCGCAAAATTAACACATTTAATACATTAACATCCGGTGTGCCTCAGGCTCTCACTTGGGCCCTTTATTGTTCTTAATATTTATTAATGATACAGTTAAATTTTTAAGTTGTGCAAGTGTTTACTCTATGCAGATGATGTAAACAAATTTCACTCTGTAAGAAACTTTGAGGAATCACTTAATATTTGATATGTAGGCATGTAACATTAAAAAAAGGAAATTACTATCTAGATCCGCACAAAGCTTAGAAATGGATAATAATTTTGTATATTGTATGGTAGAAGAAAACACATAGAATATTTTCATGGCCAACTGACAGTTTTTTTTTTCTTAATGAACATTGTATTATTTACAGTTAGAAATTAATATATATATAACTATGATGTGTTTACTGCAGGAATTAAAGATGAAGTTACAGACGACGTATACGACAGTAATACCAACATAGAGGAGATTTACATCAAGTCTGAACCTGTCAACACCAGTGAATACGAAGATGAATCGGAGAATGCAGCTGTCGCAAACATGGGTCAGTAAAACTTAACAGTGCTCGGTCACGGGTTGCCTGAAAAACCATTTTACATTAAAAAAACAGAGTGATAGTGAGTATGAATATTTATGTTTCAGAGAGCCGCGATACTCGGAATACATGTATCATATCATCTACTGACGACATGTCCCAGTATAACTACAACACTAATATCATCATCAATGAAGAGATTAACATCAAGTCTGAACGTGTAGATGACGGTGAATATGAGGAGAGTGCAGTTGGAAAAGGTACAGGTCAGTCAATTATTGAACATCATTTTTTACAGTTTTGTAGGTTTGACCACCCAAAAACCTTTTTAAGGTTACTTATACCAACCTCCTCCTACAAACCGTTTTTTTTTTTTTTTTCTACATCAATTTGTCTCTTTAATTATTGAATGTCCCTCGTATTTAATGAAAAAACAAATATAAAAAAATATTGTAATGGATTTTTTGTATTTATAGCGCCTTAGCTATGGAAAGTATATGCTTCTTTTGAAATTAAAAATATAATGAATAATTTTTAACATCCAAAGTCCACGATCTTTTTTTTTCACGGTCTTGGGAAGCCGTACATATTATTTTAACTACTTATTTATTTGCAGGTAGTGCAACATCTTTCGGCAATTCAGATGCGAATTGGGCGCCAATCTCCGTTAACAAGTTCAAACAGGTTAATGCATCACAAACAACAGAGACATGTTATAAATGTGATGTTTGTGAAACAACATTTGAAAAAGCTCGAGATCTTGCGGCACATCAACCATTACATAATGGAGAGAAGCGATTTAAATGTGATCAGTGTAATAACACATTTTCAGATTCATCTAATCTCAAAAGACACAAACGAAAACATTCTAGAGAAAAACAGTTCAAATGTGACCAGTGTGATAAATCATTTAGTGAAAAGTGGTATCTTGTGAAACACATAAGAGTTCATAGTGGCGAGAAACCATTCATATGTGATCAGTGTGATAAAGCATATTCACAATCAGCACATCTCATTAGACACAAACGATTACATTCTGGAGAGAAACCATTTAAATGTGATCAGTGTGATAAAGCATTTTCGGTATCTTCTAGTCTTATTAATCACAAACGATTACATTCTGGAGAGAAACCATTTAAATGTGATCAGTGTGATAAAGCATTTTCAGAATCATCAAATCTCGTTAGTCACAAACGATTACATTCTGGAGAGAAACCATTCAAATGTGATCAGTGTGATAAAACATTTTCAAGAACATCAAATCTCATTAGTCATAAACGAATTCATTCTTCAGAAAAACCTTTCAATTGCAAACTTTGTAATAAATCATTTAAAGCAAATGAAAGTCTTAGTCGACATAAACGAACGCATTCTAGATAAAAACAATTCAAATGTATTTTCTATTCTCTATTTATTCTATTTAAGGGAATTTCTACTGTTCAGATATTTTTAAACAAGATTAAGCTGCATTCACACTTCCCTAATTATAATTAACCTTATGATTTACATTTATTCTTAGAAGTTTGTCATACTGTCTCCTACGTAACCATTCACACTATTGTACTTAAGTGTGTTAATTATAAGTATAATTTAAAAGTTTGCAAACTTCAAACTTATATTTTGACTTTTGATTTATATTTAGCGAAAAAGAGACATAGTACACTAACCTATAAGTAAATTTGAATTTTAAGAACTCGGCCTATATAAGTTTAAGAACCCCTGTTTTAAGATATCGTGATTTCATGATAGATTAGGTTATTGTTTGGCAGGGAAGGAAGACATTTTTGAACATTTAATATAAATTTTATTGTAACTTCTCTATTTCACCAGTATCAGTATAATAAAATAATATTTTGTCTCAATTTGTGATTTATTTATTGTTACCTGCAAAAAAAAGGCAACTTATTATCTGCCTCATTTTATAATACGTAACTAACAGGGAAAGTTCATTTTTTATGTTGTATATTGACAATACATTTATAATATTATCATAGTATTGGTTCACACGGATACGCCAAAGTCTGTTTACACTATAACAGTCACCAAAGTAACCAGATCTAGTTTCGTATTACAAATTGAGGCGGATTATATACGTTTTTGTGCACAGTTGATATTCGTTGTAGAACTACATTAAAATTTTGTTTTATTTCCATGGCTAACAGTATTTTAACGAAAACGTCATATTTTATTTTCCAATTTTAACACCAACCAATATATTAGTGTTTGAGGAGGCAGAGGTCGGTACGTTCACGTTCAACGCACCGATGTACCTAGAAAATGTGCTTAACGATCTTGTAAATCAGGTACCTAAAAAGCAGCTATAGTGCGTTCAAAAGTGAGTTTGCAGTACAGGGCATATGGAGTAGTTCTTTTTCATACTCTCTAATGGGTTTACACAATGACACTATCCTTTTCTTGCTTCTCGACGTTGCCAGCTCTAAAACGCGCTGATCTGTGAAGACGCAGTATTCTACAAATGGCCATTTGTTTTTGTTGAGTGTTATTTTGAGTTTTATAAGAGTTGATTTTTGTAAATCATACGAGTTTTTCATATTATTATAATTGACACATTTGACACTTTTACAACATTTGGCAACACCGCTCCCATTTTCCATAATACTCTTTTCACACTAGATCTTTAAGAAGAGTGAACTTAGAGTTCACCGATGTTTAAGATCGGTATGCTTTCACACTTGATGTTTAAATCTCTGGTGCTGTCATCAGCTACAGTAATTTTGTCCTTAAGTTACCGTCATGAAATTACCAGTTTTGAACTGTCTGCGCAGACGCACATTTTGAATTATTATAAACAATTAAGGATATTTCATTTCATTCTACATTAAAGGCACTTCAATAAAGAATATATTACACCTGTATTAACATATAAGTCGATACATTTTATCTCAATTATTGTAGCTCTGTATTTTATTAAACACATTATTAAAATAAAGAATTTTATTATAACAATAAGTATAAACTTCTTATAACATCGATATAATACAGTATTCTTGTTTATGATAATATAAAATGTTGACAGCACAAATTCAAGGGGTATTTTTTTATAATAGAAATTAAGTTGGCAATTCGGACGAAGTTTAATACGCAGATCTCTGTCTTAAACATCGCTTGTATTTAACCGAGGCCATACGGTTTCACATTAGCGTTTAAAGATACATTCACTTTAACATCCGATCTTAAAGATCTAGTGTGAAAAGGGTATAAAAGCTATACTGCAAACTCACCTTCGAACGCACTATTGGATACAACAATGCCCGTTGGCGGCGCTACAAGCGCTGTGAACAGCTGATTGAAACGAGTAATGTGAAAGTTGTCCATATTTGTTTACATGTTAAATCATCGATTTGCAATGGATAATAAACAGCTATCCTTATTAAATTATTTAATTTTTTTAAGTGCAACACCTTCTTCTAGGTGTGTAGTTGAAGGAGAAGAGTTGTTAAACGCCGGAAATCTTATGTTGTGCGGAATTTTGGACAAAAATGATGAGCATGTCGACATATGTGGGTTATGTTTACAAACAAGCAGTTTGAGAACACCACCTCACGAAGTCACTGGGAAATTAAAATTTAGTAATGATGTTGAAGTTTTAAATATGTCCTGCACATGTAAAGCAGGAACTACATGCAAACACATTTCAGCTATTCTATTATTTTGTGCCAGGTGGTTAACAAACCAAAATGAAAGAAGCCAAGATCAGGGCATTGATTGATTGTGAAATATTTGATTTATCTTTTTTTTGTGTGGTTTCTGTTGGTTTTACTTTTTGTTCCAGAAACAATATATTGAGTATGGAAATATTAACCAGCACAGATTTAAAATGCCTGTGGTCTACTTTTAAGAAACCTGTCTTACAACAGTATGAACCGAAACCTCTGTTAGAAACTCCTTGCCTAAATAAATTGATTAAAAACAAAAGCAGGCACTGAAAGTTCAGTGAAAATGTATTAGAAGAGCTGCGTACAGAATTTGAGACCGCTTGCCCTAATTCTGCATTAAAATTACCCGGGTAGATATTTAATTATGTTCGAGAAGGGTTTTTATAATTTAGTGTTTGTTTTTTATTTAATTTGTTTAATAAATACTAGTTTGTTATTATCACTTCCACAGCACCAAATTTATTAACAGTTCACAAATTGTTTCTCATTTGGAAAATAGTGGAAGTAAATATTTTTGTTACTTCCTTTTCTAGAGTGACAGCCAAACACACACCAATTTGTGTTATAATAACTCATTATAACATAAAGTAATATAAAAAAGAATAATAATTGCTATCAAAAGTTAATATAACAAACAAACTGCAACACTAACTTTTAAAAGCAATACAAACTACACGAGAAAACACATGTAAACCAGATGTAAACAATAAACTATTACTCGTTTCGCTTAGTTCAGTTATAGTCCGCTTGGCGTCACTTCATAGCGCTGTTGAGCCCAATAGTATAATTTTTGTAATCCTCAAGAATGTACAGTAATCAGCACGGACTGCTACAAAACGAAATTAATAAGTCAGTTATAATGCCAAAAAATAGTGTGGCAATCATTAGAGGAAATAAATTACTATCTTTTATCTGATAAATCAGTGTTGTTCAGTATAAAACATTTTAAATATCTTGTGCCTTATGCAAAGCCAAGCGAACAGAAACATCTAAAATTGTTTTACACAAGTAAGTTAACATTTTGCAAATGTTGGAATTGTTTGTAACTTTACTTTGTATTTAGATTTCCTAAAAATCTGAAAAAGTGCAAGTTGTGGGAGGAAATATGTGGATTTAATGTTGAAGATGATATGTCTAAATCATATATTTGTTCAAGACATTTTACACCTGCAGATTATAAAGATATTCAAGCAAAGGAGTTTGGTAGTCATATGTCTTTAATTTTTGGGGCTCTTCCATCAGTATCTGTCCCTAATAAAAATATTCAACCTCTTTCGGTTGATATTAAAGAAAGAAAACCACAAATTAATCATTCGGGTATAGTAATTCAGAGAACAGGTTAGTAATAATTGAAAAATGATTTTTTTTTTTTCTTGTTTTGTAAATCTATTCAATATTTCATGGTTCACAATTTGGTAAAGGTTGTAAGCGTGTATTTAGGCTGGTAATAGTGTGAAATGTTTGAAAAAAATATATTTTCTTCAATCGAGGATAACTATAGACTTGAACGTTTTGCTAATTGAAAATATTGTAATATAAATTAGTACTTATGAGTTCTATTTTTTTAAATTTTTGTTCCAGGAATGAATATAAATGATGAGACAGGCCATGATATGCATTTAGATGATACTAGAGATATTATTAAGAAAGAAATAGACATTAAAACAGAATATGAAGACACTGATGAACAAGAAGTGAAGACTGCAACAGAGCACACGAGTGAATGGGAGAATGGTCAGTAAAAAATCTCATATTTTATGCAAAACAGACTTCTCTAGCATATCAACATTAAAAAAATCGCTAATCCAGCATAATACCTATATGTATGTGTTGTTTTCGTTGATTCGTAGAGCGATGAGGAACAATGATTCTCAAAAACGTCGATAGTAATATTATCACGAGTTTAGGAACATAATAAATAATAGTAATGACATCAAAAATACGGATTTGTTATAGTCCAGAAAATACTTAGTTTTCGAAAATGAAGTTGTTTCGATAACGAAAAGTTTTGGAAATTGGTGCGATTAATGAATGGTCTTTAAGTACTGTTTAAATATATATATATATACTGAATTAAAGAAATATAAATTCTCTATAATTTGGTATTCATAATTATTTTTTATGGGATGAACGGTTTTGCGGCTAAAGCGCTGCAAGTTGTTAATTGTTTTGAATTCATAAAAAATCTACTTTTCGTCGCAAAATGAACAGAAAAATATTATAATTTCAATTCTGTTAATTTCCGAAAGTATGCAGTTATTTTTGATATTTTCTTTTTTTTTTATTTCGCAAACTTACGGAATCGTATGCGCAGTCAGTGAAAAAAATACTTTTAGCGTTCGCCGCAAAATTAACACATTTAAGACACTAACATCCGGTGTTCCTCAAGGCTCTCACTTGGGCCCTTTATTGTTCTTAATATTTATTATTGATATAGTTAAATGTTTTAAGTTGTGCAAGCGTTTACTCTATGCAGATGATGTAAACAAATTTCACACTGCAAGTAATTTTTACGAATCACTTAATATTTGATATGTAGGTATGTAACATTCAAAAAAGGAAATTACTATCTAGATCCGCACAAAGCCTAGAAATGGATAATAATTTTGTATATTGTATGGTAGAAGAAAACACAGAATATTTTCATGGCCAACTGACATTTTTTTTTCTTAATGAACATTGTATTATTTACAGTTAGAAATTAATTTATATATAACTATGATGTGTTTACTGCAGGAATTAAAGATGAAGGTACAGACGACGTATGCGACAGTAATACCAACATAGAGGAGATTTACATCATGTCTGAACCTGTCAACACCAGTGAATACGAAGATGAATCGGAGAATGCCGCTGTCGCAAACACGGGTCAGTAGAACTTAACAGTGATTGATCACGGGTTGTCTGAAAAACCATTTTACATTAAAAAAATAGTGATAGTAAGTATGAATATTTATATTTCAGAGAGCCGCGATACTCGGAAAACATGTATCATATCATCTACTGATGACATGTCCCAGTATAACTACAACACTAATATCATCATCAATGAAGAGATTAACATTAAGTCTGAATGTGTAGATGACGGTGAATGTGAGGAGCGTGCAGCTGGAAAAGATACAGGTCAGTCAATTATTGAACATCATTCTTTACGGTTTTGTAGGTATGACCACCAAAAACCCCTTATAACGTCACTTATATGTCTGTCTGTCGGTAGAAATTGTTGCCAAACACCTGAACATAGAATATTGCAATTTAGCATGCTTATACAATTCTTTGACCCACAACTACTGAGAGTTCATAAAAAAATATTATGAGAGAAATGTAAACAAACATGTAGTTAATGAAAAAACAATTATAAAAAAATAATGTTATGGATTTTTTTGTATTTATAGCTCCCAAGCTATAGGAAGTATATGTCTTCTTTGGAATTAAAAACATAATAAATAATTTTTAACAGCCAAAGCCCACGATCTTTTTTTTTTTCACGGTCTTGGGAAGCATTACATATTACTAGGGTTGTCCGTAAAATAAAGTCTCCAATTATTTTTTCACTAAGAAAAACACATTTATTTGCAATGAATTATACATTGTTGAAAAGCCTTTACTTTCTACTATTTTTCTACATAATCCTCATTGCGAGCGATGCATTTTTGCATGCGGTGTAGCATTTTTCGTATACCCGTGTCATAGAACTCTCCCGCAGCGGCGCGCAGGTAGTGTACGACCTCTTCTTTCAACTCCTCGTTGGTCCTGAAATTCGTCCCACCCAGGTGTGACTTCAACGCAGGAAAGAGATAATAAATGAATTCGCGGGCCGCTTCAACCCGTTGCCGTTGGTGATCTTCGGTGAGTATTCTGGGGACCCACCTTGCACACACCTTATGTTAATGCAAAAGTTCTGTCAAAATCTTGTCAATAGTAGTCTTACTGACATCAGGGATCAATTTGCACAGCTCCCGAATTGTCACCCGTCTATCTTCAAGCATTACCCTTTTCACTTTTGCAATCATTTCGTCCGAAACCGATGGCCGTCCGGCAAGCTGTTCATCATGGACGTCTGAACGTCCGGTTTCAAACTCTCTGAACCATTTTCGCACGTTTTTGATGTCCATACACTTTACATAACTGTCGATAAATTTATATAGGCGTAGTGTCCTTAGCACACAAAAAACGAATCACAGAACGTAACTCACACCTGGCGGTAGCGGCGAATGGACGCCCCATCGCGGACGGCTACTAAACCAAGATTAAGCATCGCAGACAGTTCATAGTGGTGGGGATTTGTAGGCGGGGAATCAAGCTACACGCCAGTGTTGCCAGATCTTGCGTTAAAGCTTTCCTAGCGACTCCAGCTCCTTAGAGACCTTCTGTTACGGACAACCCTCGTATTTTAACTACTTATTTATTTGCAGGTAGTGCAACATCTTTTGACAATTCAGATGCGAGTTGGTTGCCAGTGTCCGTTAACAAGTTCAAACAGGTCAATACAACACAAATAACAGAGGCCTGTTATAAATGTGATGTTTGTGAGACAACATTTGAAAAATCTCGAGATCTTGCGGCCCATAAATCATTACACAATGGAGAGAAGCGATTTAAATGTGATCAGTGTAATAACACATTTTCAGATTCATCTAATCTCAATAGACACAAACGAAAACATTCTGGAGAAAAACAGTTCAAATGTGACCAGTGTGATAAATCATTTAGTGAAAAGTGGTATCTTGTGAAACACATAAGAGTTCACAGTGGCGAAAAACCATTCAAATGTGATCAATGTGATAAAGCATTTACACAATCAGCACATCTCATTAGACACAAACGATTACATTCTGGTGAGAAACCATTTAAATGTGATCAGTGTGATAAAGCATTTTCAGAATCATCAAATCTGATTAATCACAAACGATTACATTCTGGAGAGAAACCATTCAAATGTGAGCAGTGTGATAAAGCATTTTCTAACTTATCAAATCTCATTAATCACAAACGAGTACATTCTGGAGAGAAAATATTCAAATGTGATCAGTGTGATAAAACATTTTCAAGGACATCAAATCTCAATAGTCATAAACGAATTCATTCTGCAGAAAAACCTTTCAAATGCAAACTCTGTAATAAATCATTTAAAGCAAATGAAAGCCTTATTCGACACAAACGAACGCATCCTAGATAAAAACTATTCAAATGTTTTTTTTTTTTTTTTTTCTATTCTCTATTCTATTTAAGGGAATTTCTACTGTTCATATGTTTTTAAACAAACATATAACGTTGAATTTTCCTTGTCTCACATGTGCAAGAAAATCGTTTAATGTTGTGTAAATTATTGTTAATATAATTAAAACCCCTTGTTGTTTCATATAGGAGTTCCGCAAGTGTATTAGTTTGCAAAAATTTAACAGTTTTCTTTTGTAGAATAAATTACCATAAAATCTATAAAATTTGTATAAAAATGTGTAGATATTAAGTATCTCAAATAAATGTCTAAGTTAAAAGTATAATATTTTATTTTCTCTGTGAGTATAACCTGGCACCAACATTATAACCTCTGAAAATATTCATTTACAAACAGCAAATTTTATCATAAAATAGATTTACGTATATTTGTACATTTTTTCTTAATGGATTCACATATATTTGTACACTTTTTAATACTCTGTTATAATTCAAATATACTTTATTGTCAACTGACAATAACTGAAGCGCCTCTAGTGAGATTTTGAGAAACTGACGGTTGTAGGATAGTCGAGTTTGTGACAAGCATGGGAATATGTTCTTAGAAGTGGAAAGACAGTTAAAGACCATTTTAGAGTGTGTTCCCGTGTGTTTCAATAAATATCACATGAAGATACCATTGAACCTGTCAAAAATATCCTACCAAAGTCAGCCATGATGTGAATGCAGTAGCGCCTCTATGGGTAGTGTCAGATGCCAATACAGCAAGAAAACGTAAATTTGACCAAAAATTGTTTATAAACCAATACTGTTTACCTACGTTGACAGATGACTATCCTTTTTTGCGTCAAAAGTTCAGAAGGCGATAGTGGCGCCGTTACGGTACTTTTAGTCGCGAATAGAACTCATGTGTAGAAATCGGTACGGACTGCTATAAACTTTATTTAATATAACTAGCTACTTAAAACAAGGGCAACTTCCGTGCATGAAAAACATTATTTAGGAAGAAGTGAATATTATTAAAATAATAAAAATGAATGTTACGAAAAACAATGATATTAAAAAAGAGACAGACATTAAAACCGAATATGAGGATACTGATAAGCATGAAGTGAAGACTGGAATAGAGCACATGGGTGAATGGGAGAATGGTAAGTAACGAATTCACACTTAATATTGTAATTCATATTTTGTATCACAGTTTATATCAAGAGAATTTCAACAATTTTGTTTAGGGAACATTTTAAATGAAATATGGTTTACAATAAACAATTAGTTTATATTTGATTATCATCTGTTTATTGTAGGAATCAAAAATGAAGTTACAAACGATACATATCACGACAATACTAAAATAGAAGAGATTTATATTAAGTCTGAACCAGTGGACACCTGTGAACATGAAGATGAATTGGAGAGTGAAGCTGTCACAAACACTGGTCAGTACAGCTAGTTTTATTGATACCCATATTGTCATTGAAGGTTTAACCCCTTAATGCACTCAGCCGAGTTAACTCGGTTTCGAGAAATTAAATATTTTCCGCGTACCCGAGTAAAGTCGTGCAAACGGAATTTAGTTTTCACGCATAGGTTTCAACCAAGTATACATGCTAAACAGTTCCGTGCATATTGCAACTAAATCAATAAATAATTGGTGAACTAAATCAATAACTAAATAATTGGTGAAAAAACAACCATTTTTTTATTTTTAACTGGTGGGTTAAGGGGTTAAAGTGTTTTTTTTTTATTGTAACTACCGAGCTGGTGGACAATTACTTTGCATTATGTATCTTCACATATATTTTACATAGCCGATATGGCAGATTATCACTTGAGTTCATGAGTAAAACAAAGGTTTTTAAAATGATGGAAGTTCAGTGACATAAGTTTTGATGACTGCGCTGCAGAATTTTTTTGGACCCTCTACTAAACATTCTGAGGACAATCCAATGAAAACAATAACTCTATTCGTAGATGAAGTTTCTTACAGATTGGATCACTTCATGCGTGCTAAATATACCTTTCAGCGTTCGTGGATTAAATAGTCCCTGATTCAGACAAGATGTTGTCGCGGTAGTCTTTGGACAGTTACGTAACCTGTTCATAGTAAGTCAAACGTGTTTATGGATTAGGGTGAGAACCCCTAGACAAATTCTTGCGCTTTGTTAGTTTTGTTGAATTTATGTAATAAAACGAGTGCTGCCACGTCAATTTATACACCATGATTACAATCCTGTCAGCCAGACAAATTTATCAATCGCGGTCACAAGAATATCTAAAAATTGTTCAAGAACTTAGCCCTTAACTTGTTAGAAATATCCACCAACACAGTTTTTACAAATACGGGTGGTGAATAAGCCATAGCGATTTACCATGTAAAATAATAAATATGCACTTTCCTGCTTCCCTAATTGTTTTACACAAAACGTGCAAGAGATAAAATTTATTTAGAATTTAAAACTCTACATGTTATGTACGTAAACAATCTTCCAACTACTTCCCAGGAAATTAAAAAAATGTAAAAATTTCTACCAATGTCCTTTTTTTGGGACGTTGATTAAATATTTTTTAAATAATTAACTGCAATTTCTAAAATAAAACCAGCAGGCAAAACAAATATTTAAAAGCAAGTACTTCATAGTTATAGATAATATTACCGCCATTTTTCCTTACTTGTTGCGAACGTCAGTATGGAAGTTATAACTACAAGAATTTGCAAACGCTGCGATATACCATTGCATGATAAATGCTTTGCCCCGTTTCATACTCCGTAATTATATTTTTGTTTTTGTGGATTTTTAATTTTTTTTTGCTTATATTTTTGTATTACTTTCAAAACTTCAATAAAATAAGTAGTAGATAATATGTTGTTAATTTTATTTTAATAATTATTTATACCACATTCCGCCAATGTCCCCAAAATAGGACGGTTCATATTTTCAGATGTGCACACAAAATAAGTTTAAATTTGGCAAAATCACTTTCTTTGGACTTAAATAAAATAAGTTAAGTAGTTATTTTCAATTTTTTTTGTTTATTTGAATTATGGCAAATAATGGGTTAAACATTGTATCAAAAACTTTCTGCTAGAAAAGGCTTATTATTATTACAAAAATGCATTTAATGGGGTTTTCTCCTGATTTGTCCAATTTTTTTGATTCATATCTCAGTAATTGAGTACAATATGTTGAATACTTGGGACATCGATCTTATGAATTCTGCCCCACAACAGGAATGCCGCACAGCTCAAATTTAGGTCCATTATTATATCTAATTTTAATCTTACTAGACTAATATCATGCACAAAATTGTTATTTGCTGATGACATGAAGATCATAAACACAATCAAAGATGCAAATGATTGCTGCAAACTACAGGATGACCTTATTGCCATAGTAAGATGGTGTCATGACATCAAACTTTTCCTGAACATAAGCAAATTGAAAATAATATCTTTTACCAGGAAATGAGAACGAATAAAATTCAATTACAATATCTCTGGAATTAAAATCGAACGATCTAATACTGTGAACGACCTTGGGGTTATTTTTGATGATCACCTAACTTTCAACGAGCATATTGATAGTGTAATATCCAAGGCTACTAGAATGTTAGGTTTTGTAATGAGAAGTACGAAAGATTTCACAAATATTGAATGCATCAAAACACTGTACTTCTCTTTAGTTCGACCCCACTTAGAGTACGCATCCATTGTTTGGAACCCGACTCTCAACAAGGATATTTGTAAAATAGAACGTGTTCAGGGTAAATTTCTAAAATAACTTTATTTAAAAAAAATCGGAAAATACTTTGACCAAGGCTTTCCTCAAGAAAAATTACTGGTATTATTTAAAATCCAATCTTTAAAATTTCGACGAGAAAACCATTTACTGATATGTCTTTATAAAATATTAAATAATATCATTGACAGCCCTGTTCTTGAGATGGTAAATCTCCACTGCCGCCCTGTATTTACAAGGAACCTTAAAACGTTTGCCCTGGCCAAACCAAGATCAAACATTTTAATCAATTCACCATTTTATTCTATGTTTAGTCATTATAACCAGTTTGGCAGTGTACTTGATGTATTTTGTGGTTCATTTTTAAAATATTGTCATAATGTGAACTCTTGTTAAATTTAAACATTGCACACATTAATATTTATTACCAGTGTACCACAACTAAATTATATGTGTAAATTGTAAATGTTATATATAAATGTAAGGTTAGGTTAGTATAGCTATTCTATAATAGGATAAAAATCTGTTGATTGACTGTAATGCAATAAATTATTGCACCTCAGAATATCTAGATGATGACTTAACCTTCCTGGCATAGATATTACAATTGTCCATGATTTGTCCTCACTTAGTTTTTTAAATCTGTATGTACACTCAACTACAGTAAATGTATTATTTATTTATTTATGGTATTTTAATTATTTATTTGTTGCAGCTAACGCATCATCTTCCTGTAATTCAGATGAGAGCTGGATACCAGTGTTCTTTAACAAATTCGAACAGATTAATACAACACAAACAGAAGGATGTTATAAATATGATGCAAGTGAGAATATATTTGAACAAGTTGGAGATTGTATTCCACATAAACCAGAACATGTTGACGAGAAACCATTCAAATGTGATCAGTGTAATAAAGCATATACACGTTCATCACATCTCCTTACACATAAGCGAACACATTCTGGGGAAAAACCATTCAAATGTGATCAATGTGATAAAGCATTTGTAGATTCATCTAATCTCATTAATCACAAACAAATACATCATGAGGAAAAATCATTTAAATGTGATCAGTGTGATAAAGCATTTTCACGTATATTTCATCTCATTAGTCACAAACGAATACATTCTGGCGAGAAGCCATTTAAATGTGAACAATGTAATAAAGCATTTATTCAAAAGAGTAGTCTTGTAAAACACAAAATAATACATAATGGCGAGAAACCATTCAATTGTGATCAGTGTAATAAAGCATTTGTTTGTATATCACAACTCATTAGACACAAACGAATACATTCTGGAGAAAAACCATTCAAATGTGACCAGTGTGATAAATCATTTACACAATCAGCACATCTCATTAGACACAAACTAATACATGCTGATGAGAAGTCATACATATGTGAAGAATGTAATAAAGCATTTAGTCAAAAGGGTAGTCTTATTCAGCACAAACGAATTCATACTGGCGAGAAACCGTTCAAATGCGATCAGTGTGATAAAGCATTTTCACGCTCAGCAAATCTTATTATACACAAACGAACACATACTGGAGAGAAACCATTTAAATGTGAACAGTGTAATAAAGCATTTTCAGTTTCATCACAACTTATTTGTCACAAAAGAATACATTCTGGAGAAAAGACATACAAATGTGACCAATGTACTAAAACATTTATTCGAAAAAGTAATCTTCGTCAACACAAACTAGTCCATTCTGGAGAGAAACCATTCAGTTGTGACCAGTGTGATAAAGCATTTCCACAACTAACACATCTCGTTAATCACAAACGAACACATTCTGGAGAGAAACCATTCAGTTGTGATGAATGTAATAAAGCATTTACACAATCATCAGATCTCATTAGACACAAACGAATACATTCTGGAGAGAAACCATTCAACTGTTCTCAATGTGATAAAGCATTTGCACGTTTATCAGACCTCACTATTCACAAACGAATACATTCTGGACAAAAACCATTTACATGTGATCAGTGTAATAAAGCATTTTCGCAATCAACACATCTCGTTATACATAAACGAACACATTCTGGAGAGAAACCCTTTAAATGTGAGCAGTGTGATAAAGTATTTTCGCAGAAAGTACAACTCATTAGTCACAAACGAATACATTCTAAAGAGAAGTGATAGAAATATAATTAGTATTTTCACAAAATCTAAATCTTAGTTAACTAACAAATACGTACGGTTAGGGCTGCCGAATGCGGGCCCGGATCCGTTAATTCGAGGGCTCCGCCTCCTGTAAACATAATGTGCTCGTACCGTTCTTCCACACACCGAGTCAATTATTTTGCAGTTTATATAGTGACAGTACATTGATGTATATTGACTTGTAATATGTCTTGTAGCCATAAGATAAATAAATACAGTAATTCATAAGGCTTGTTCGATCTTGTGTGATCTAGATTGCTTAAATCGAGCAGCTAGATCATGATCTTGTGAGACTGCAAAAGTAAGTTTGAGCTGTGCTGTCCGATCGTCACAAATGAACGGCTATTCGCCAAAGAAAAAATATTGTCGTTTATTTTTATTAAGGCGTTGTTCCTCAACTTAACATTTCCTACTTCAATTTCGGAGGTAATACTATCTATTAGGTCGTCAAGGATGAAATTTGTAGAAAACAGGCAAAGTTGGTTGATAACTTGCAAATATAAGGAATTATTTTATTCATCAAAGTATATATAATATAAAATAAGTTTATTGTCATAATTAAATGTTACATTTTATGGTACGCATATTTACAATTTAGAGTCCCTGTTATTTTAACGTACAATTACCTCTTACAAATTAAAATTACCTAAATCTAATTTTTTGTTTTCGTAGAAAAATTTTTTAAAGCATAGGGTAAAATTTTAAATAAAAAACCCTATTCATTCCAAAATTATATAAATATATATTTTGAATATTGTTATTTTACTAATTTACAATATTTTATCTTTTTTATTTAACATTTTATTTACATCATTCATCAAAGTATGCACCTATATTGGCTATACACTTTTGCCATTTAAGCGGCAGGTTGTTCAGGCAGGTGGTATAAAACCCTGGCGAACGAGAGTCAGTGAATTCCTGGAAGGCCAGTTTTACAGCATTGTCAGAATTAAACTGCGATACGAAAAATCCATTTATGGTATCATAAATATATAAAATTTAAAATAATTTAGATATTTAGGATAGTTTTTCTTTGACATTTCTTAATTCGTAAGAGAGAACGGCTCTTTCCACTAAATACTCAACAAAAGTTTTCCATGCACAAAAATTTTCAGAGTAGATTGGAGTAGAACTTTTGGGAGTAATTCAGAGTATTTCACACCTACCTGGAAAGCACCTATAGTTTTCATAGTTTAATGTTATGTATATAATTTTTATTGTGTACATAGATACAATACAAATTAGTTAAAATGGTGAATTGCTGTTCATTTGGGTGTATAAATTGTAACTATGCTAAAACAAGAATCAGCTTGCAGCAGAAGAAATTAATTGTCCTGTATCATTTCATGCGTAAGTATTTTACTGTATTTGTAATTTATTTAAGTTTATTAAGACTTGCCTGTTGAAAAGATTATTATTATTTTTTGTTACAATCTAATACTTTTTCTAAAATATGCAATAAAGTATATTGACAGTATACCTACGCGTAAATTAAATATATATGTTATTTTTATTATTATTTTGTAGAATATGGTGTTTTATTTTTAGTTTTTATTTACATACAATAGAATTATACACTGTGATTTACAATTATAATGGTAATAGCTAATCCAATTTAGAGATATTTACTCAGAGTAAAACAAACCGGACACTTTAAAATATTGATTTAAAAGCTGCAAATAGTCCTAATTTAGCTGTTAATGCATTGTTAGTTATTTTATAATAAGAAGGGAGCACTTTTTAAAATTTTCTGCCGCTCCCTTAGTATTTCTTTTACTACTACACCCCCGCTCGTACCAAGATACATTACAAAACTGGTTCCTGGACAAAATGCTTTCCTTGGTGCCTTATGAGATCTGTTGAACGTGCAAATGCTTTATGACACTGATCGCATTTAAATAGCTTCTCGCCAGAATGTATTAGTTTGTGTCTACTGAGATCTGATGACCGTGTATATGCTTTATAACACTGATCACAACTGAATGGTTTCTCTCCAGAATGTGTTTGCTTGTGTCTAATAAGAACTGATGACCGTGTAAATGCTTTATTACACTGATCACATTTAAATGTTTTCTCTTCGGAATGTATTAGTTTGTGTGTAACGAGATATGCTAATTGTGAAAATGTTTTATCACACTGATCACATGAAAATGGCTTGTCTCCAGAATGTATTTGTTTGTGTGTAATAAGTTCTGATGAACTTGAAAATGCTTTATTACACTGTTTACATTTAAATGGATTATCTTCCAAATGTATTTGTTTGTGTCTAATGAGTTGTGCTGATAGTGTAAATGCTTTATCACACTGATCACATTTGAATTGTTTCTCTGCAGAATGTGTTAGTTTGTGTGTATTGAGATTTGATTTTTGTGCAAATGCTTTATTACACTGATCACATTTGAATGGTTTCTCTCCAGAATGTAATCGCTTGTGTGCAGTGAGATCTGATGAACGTGTAAATGCTTTATTACACTGATCACATTCGAATAATTTCACACCAGAATGTATTCGTTTGTGTCTAATGAGATCTGATGAATTTAAAAATGTTTCATCACACTGATCACATGAAAATGGCTTGTCTCCAGAATGTATTTGTTTATGTCTAATGAGTTGTGCTGATAGTATAAATGCTTTATCACACTGATCACATTTGAATTGTTTCTCTGCAGAATGTTTTAGTTTATGTGTATTGAGATTTGATTTTTGTGCAAATGCTTTATTACACTGATCACATTTGAATGGCTTCTCTCCAGAATGTAATCGCTTGTGTGCAGTGAGATCTGATGAACGTGTAAATGCTTTATTACACTGATCACATTCGAATAACTTCACACCAGAATGTATTCGTTTGTGTCTAATGAGATCTGATAAATTGGAAAATGATTTATTACACTGGTCACATTTGAATGGCTTCTCTCCAGAATTTAATCGTTTGTGAATAACATTTGATGACACACTAAATGTACCATACTGTTCACGTTTAAATATTTTTTCTCCAGAATGTGTTCGTCTGTGTCTAATGAAGTGTGAGAAGCTTGTAAATGCTTTATTACACTGATCACATTTGAATGGCTGGTCTCCGGAATGTTTTTGTTTGTGTGTAATGAGTTGTGATTTCTGGGTAAATGCTTTATCACACTGTTCACATTTAAATGGTTTCTCACCAGAATGTATTCTTTTGTGTGCCGTGAGATCTGATGAACGTGTAAATGCTTTACCACACTGATCACATTTAAATGGCTTCACACCAGAATGTATTAGTTTGTGACGAATGTATTGTGATGAATTTATGAATGCTTTATTACACTGATCACATTTGAATAGTTTCTCAGTAGAATGTAATCGTTTATGTGCCGTGAGATCTGATGAACGTGTAAATGCTCTATTACACTGGTCACATTTGTAGGGTTTTTCTCCAGAATGTGTACGTTTGTGATTAACGAGATGCGATGAACATGTAAATGCTTTATCACACTCATCACATTTGAATTGTTTCTCTCCAGAATGTGAACGACCATGTCTAATAAGATGGGATAACCAGGAGAAAGTTTTGTTGCATTGTTTGCATGTAAATAATTTTTGTCCAGAATGTTCAGAATGGGAAATAGATTGTACAAATGACGTTGATAATAAATGGGTTTGTTCATAATTTTTAATTAACATTGACCCACATCCCTCCTCTGGATTACTGGAAGGTATTTCATTCACTGAAAACAAATTTGCTTTGATTAATGGTACAAAAAGAAAATCATGAACAAACAATAAAAAGCAACATCCAGCTGCCCAGCAGGTAAATAATTGATGTGAAGGTAAATAATTGACATACAGACAGACACACATGAATGACGTTATAAGGGTTTTTGGTCATACCTACAAAACCTTAAAAAAGAAACCTAATCTAACCACCCAAGGAGTAAATCAAAAAGATCTAACTACCTACGAAAAAAAAGGAGAAAATGAAAAAGTAATACGTTCATACTAGTTAGTTAAAATTTTTGGCGCTCAGCAACAAAGGCTATTTGCGCCTAACGCAGCCCATCTATATGACTACACTACATACTAAAAATAATAAATTAAACGATAATTATATAAATAAAATGGATAAAAATACGCATACTTAATAAGAAATCTTGCACGGACAAATAAAAATAAATAAGATAAAAACTCTGTTCAAAAAATTGAACCGACGCAGGGTGATGGTAAGAGGCTGTAAAAGAGCCAATAACCATCAAATATCACAGTCTTGAAATAGAACACATTAAAATAAGGTGCAATACTTCACAAATAAAACAAGAAAAAAATAAGAAGGTCAAACAATTTGGCGAACAAAACAAAAACAATTTCTGCCAATATACAAAGAACGATAGTAAGGTATCAAAAGAAACATATTTGGCTAGAAAGTCAAATGTTATCCACCTAGCGAAACTATTAACCATTGTACACTTGTACTGGTTCTCAGTAAATAAAAAGTAAAAAAAAAGGTATTGGAAACTTACAATTAATACAATACCAATTTTTTGACTGACCTGTATCTAGTCCAGTTGCGCTCTCCTCATATTCACAGTCATCTCCACATTCAGGCTTGATGTCAAACTCCTCAGTGATGATAATATTGGTATTGTGGTTATACTGAGACATGTCAGTAGATGATGTAGATGATGCTTCTGGAGTATCGAGTTTCTCTGAAATATAAATATCGATATTTTCATGCATACCAACTTTTTCCTTGATTACACGTAACGAGTACAGTGGCGAGACAGTGTTCGCGGCCGAGTGCTCGGTTGGTATAAACATATTACCGAATGCTCGGCCTAGTAGGATGGCGAGACAGTCACTCGGACCCTTTTCTATTTACTAGACCGAGTGCTAATACTTAGGAAGTGTAGTGAAAAATAAAATACAAAATAGCCTTAACAAAGACGCCGATAAATCTATCTTTACTGACCAATGCTTACAACAGCAGCACTCTCCAGTTTATCTTCATCACATTCACTGCTGTCGACAGGTTCAGACTTGATATAGATCTTCTCTATGTTAGTGTTGTCATGAGATACAATGTCTGTAGTTCCATCTCTGATTCCTGCAATAAACACATTGTTCAGAAATATTTGGTGATGAGCCTCGTCACACAGCAATTTCAATAAACGAGTTTTTGGCCAGTAATAACTTTCCTGTGACTCCTTAGCCTCTTTATTCGCCTGACTTGAGTCCTTGTGACTTTGAAGATTGAAAAATCACCTCAAGGGGCGTCATTTTGCGATACTCGAAAACATTCAAACATCTGTAACCGACCAGCTGAAAACTATTCCACTATCAGAGTTCCAGCACTGCTATGAGGATTAGAAGAACCGTCTCCAGCGCTGTGTGACTTCCCAAGGAAGTTATTTTGAAGGAGACAATATTGAATTGTAATTTTATTCGAATAAAAAAATTTAAAAAACCAGTACGGTTACTTAATTTACACACCTCGTATAACTTGTAACTCGTTGTAAGACTTTTGTGCAACCATGCATAAGTATTAGCTTGTTACTAACCATTCTCCCATATAGCCGTGTACTCTGTTCCAGTCTTTACTTCAGGTTCATCAGTAACTTCATTTTCTGTCTTAATGTAAATATGATTTTGTATATCAATGGCTCTGGTATCATTAGGAAGTATATCACCGTCTGTCCAATCATTCGTATCCATTCCTTGAACCAAAATGTAAAATGAAACAGAACTAGAACTAGTCACTTTACATAAATAATGGAATAAGTACAAATTAATATTATAAAAATTTCAATCAATATGACTTTCAATTACTGTAGACCCTCGTTGTCCGCGGAATCTTTACCAATGAGATTTTTTGACAGAAGCAGCTAAAATATTTTAATAGAAGGTTACATTGAAAGCTACTATTCCTGTGTAGATGGCTCTACGTGCATATGCTGTGGACAGACAGATGTCTCTTATCATTTTGAAGTGTGAACATTTCCTACTAAAATTCAGTCATCAGAGGCAATACTTTGTTTACACAAGTGCTATTCTAAAACAGCATTAAAATGGAATGCGATAAATTGTTTTCCTGATGTGTACTTCTACACTACTTTGATTTGAAAAAAGTGTAGCTGAAACTCATCGATTGCTTGTGAAAACTAATGGTGAATGTGCTCCATCGGAAACAGTATGTAGATTGGTTTCGATAATTCAAAAGTGGTGATTGCGACGTTGAAGACAAACAACGGCCAGGTCAATTGAAACAGTTCGAAGATTTATTCCATATTTATTCTCTTTATTTCTTCTATATGACCAGGCTGATGGCGACAAGGATGCAGTCCCACAACCAATCTTAGGATGCAGACAGTTCATTACCCACTCAGCTCAGAAATCGATACGAATTTAAACCATGGATAATTCGTTGACGACCTCTGGCGCAAAGGCAATGGTACGAATAGGCATATGGAATTTAAGGCTGTTATAACCAACCCGTATTGCCCAGACTATAAAAGAAATAATGAGAGATGGAGGAACTTTGAGGAACTTGAACGTGAGAGACAGAATATTTAAAGCCCAACAAGGATTCGGCTTTCTGAAAGATGTCTGCAAATTTAATAAAAACTCATATAACACTAAGGTCAACATATTTACAACCAAGATAAAATCTGTTCTGATGTGTGGCAGCGAAATTACTAAAAAAAAGTACCCATAAATTCCAAGTTTTTATTAACAGATGTTTTCGCAGAATTTTTCGCATTATTTACTCAGACCATAATCCTATACTCATTTTTGGGAATGAACAACACAAAAACCTATCCACTTGGATAGACAATAAAGTGGAATTGGATTGGTCATACCTTCCGGAGGGCAATAAACGATATCTCCAGAATGGCACTAAAGTAGAATTCTCAGGGAAGCTGTCGTAGAGGTCGCCCTGTATCCATATAGAGGAGAAGCATACATAAAGAACTAGATGCCTACGGAACTACCTGATGCCAAGTTGGCATGCTTGTTCTTCACAAAACCCGATGGAAGTAGTTAGTTAACAAGTACAAGCTGTATTGCAAGAACACCCTGCTCAAACACTAAAATAATTGGCACAACAGCTGTCAATAAATCAGCCATTTCACGACTTTACAAACCAAGGGAAAGATCCGGAAATAATAGATGACTGTCACATGAATTGACCGAAAATGCCATTGTTAATCGTTTAAACATCTCGATTTATTTGCTTGCAACGCATAAAAAGAAGAGTTTCTTGTGAAGTATGGTGACCGGCGATGAAAAATTAATCTATTGCGACAACCCAAAACGCAAGAAATCATGAGTTGATCTTGGTCAACCATCAACGTCAACACCAAAGTGAAACATCCACAGTCACAAAGCAATGCTCTCTATTTGGTGGGATATGGAGGTTGTCGTGTATTATGAGCTGTTAAAAAAAAAGGAAACAATCACCGCCGAACTTTATCGACAAGAATTGAACCGTTTAAATGATAATTTCATGCGAAAACGACCATCAATTGCATCAAATCGCTGGACACTGATTTTTCTCCGTGACAATGCTCGATCACATGTTGCTATAGCTATGTGAAGTCGTTTTATCATTCGCCTGCGTTCCGTAATATTTCTAATTCTAATTCATATATCCATAATTCAATTTCAGATATCTGGAATTCCCCTCCATATATCCGTAATTCGTCTTGACATATCTTTAATTGAATTTAATATATCTAAAATTAAATTTCATATATCTCTTGAATTGAATTTTAGATATCTTAAATTCAGTTATGGATATATCAGTTCGAATTACAGATATCTGAAAATGAATTAGGATTTTTACAATTTTTTACCAATTGTTATTTTGAATGGATTGGCTTAAAAGACAGACCATTCTTTCGTCGCGGAATTTAACTTTTGCCAGAAAAGCGGAAAAAAATCAAAGCTGAATGTATTCACGCATTTTGTTATTGAAATAAATACTCAAAAAAAAACAGCGGATTTCAATGCAGCCTCCTAAAATATTCATTAAATTCTGGGGATATGTGGTAACAGATTAATTTTCATTTTATATTATTTTTATGGAGAAATTTAACTCGTGAGTCGAACAATCTTAAACTCGAACCGTCTCTTGGAATTGATCGTGTTCGAAGTGCAAGGGTTGACTGTATTCAGTAATCCACTTTACAAGCAAAATGGTAAAATACCTATGTAATCATTACTTTCATCCTTAACTGTGTTCACTGTGTTACTGATATGGCAGGACTTTTCCATTGTTTCTAAAGACCGTTTCTCTTCATTTTTGGAATCCGTTGAATTAACGCTAGTTTCAGAGACATAACTGAGTTGTGATGTGTTATTTATATATATTTGACTGTTTCGTAAGCATTGCTCACGAAATTCATAAATATCATCCACTTTATTGCAGCATTCTGTACATATTGTTCCATGATTGTACAACACTGTGGAGACCTAAAAATAATTATCATTCAAGATTTATATCGTAAGGTATGGGTTGAAAAAAATAAAAAGCAAAAATATAATGTGACTATAATATGTTCTTTAATTTCGTTTACAGGGAAAGAGGTATACTTATTTATAAATTAATTCAATTCTTTCTTGGTTTTCATTTGTGTCAACATTTTCAAGAACCTAATCACAAATAATAAGTAAATAATCCGTCATAAAAGTTCAAAAATGCGAGAAAAAACAATGCAAGCAAATTTTTTAACAAGAATTATTTTGAGCAACAATTATTTGTACTTAAATTTAAGCTGTTTTTAAATATATTAATAATTTAACTAAATTTGTGTTTACCATTTCCGGAAATAATGATACCAGCCTAGAATAGCAATTTAAATGTCCAGCACTGTTGAAAAGTCGGCGTAAATGTTTTCTATGTTTGAGACAGATACAACAAATACTTGGTAACATGATAACTGCCAATTATGTCCACAGTTTTTAAAATTTTCAGATAAGCAAAGAAACTTTTCCAGTAATAGTCTAGTTGTATTATAATCTATATGCAACAGGCCGTGCCGATCACTGAACTTTCTGTAGTAGATGGCTATTGACAAGTGACATTACCGTTGGCGGCGCTGTACTTCAAGGCAAAATGGCTGTCGTGTCTAGTATTCAGCTGTCAATATTCTAATAGCGAACAGGTTAATTTAAGCACTGTACATTTTTATTTTATTTAAATGTATCTATCGACATTCTAACAAAAAATCAACACTAGCACATATGTAATAATTTCATACAGTACTACAGTCGCATAGTACAATCTTTGACCACCAGACTGCGTATCCGAGCATGTCAGTTCTCAATTGAGAACTGACACGCTCGACTGAGTTTAAACGCGATACAAACAACACGAGGTAGCCACTAGTAAATAATAAACTCGTTACTCGTTCCACTAGTTCAAATTCTGTCCGCTTGGTGTTACTTCATAGCGTCGTTGAGCCCAAAATTCACTAATGGAAAATACACAGCTCTTTGCTCGACGGATCCGTTCGTCCGACTAACTAATCAGAAGCCTGCAAATATTTCAATTTGTCCGGCACCTCTGAAAAGTCAGATCGTGTTCAACTTCGTCCAGCAATACGCCCGGTTTTCTCTTTCTAGTATATCTAGATACTTGTCGAAGCGACATTATTTTATTTTTCCATAGCCAACCCTTATGTAAATACTTTTTGAACACTTGGTATAAAAACTAGATTATTACCTGTTCATAACGGTTAAAGGATATAGGCGTGTCTTGTTTATGCCTACGAAACCCTAAACATTTCTATATGTAATTTTATCCGCAGTTTCTCAGAGAATAAATCTGCAAAATATTGTTCATATCGGTCAAATGATATATGAGTCTCTTGTTCATGCCTACGAAACCCTAGACATTTATGTATGTAATTATATTCGTAGATCCTTAGAAAATAAATCTGCAAAATATTGTTCATATCGGTCAAAGGATATAGGATTGTCTGCCAATCACGAGAACCTTAGGAAAAATTGACGTCACAATGTTACCAACACTACATACAGACACTTGCTGAATATATGTCAGATAAGTTATATTCATAATTAAATGTATGCCTTGCGTTCATTTTAAATATTAATAACTTGAATTCAGGGTGTTTGAAATATTTTGAATCTTAGTCACGAAGATAGTAATGAATGTCAAAACATTCAAATGAAGTTAGTTGCGCTGCAAAAAAAAGAGCACAGAGCTAAAAACTGTAGAACGGGTAAATTGTCCGTGGACAAACGGATCCGTCGAGCTGAGAGCTCAGTACGTACCATTAGCATATCGCTTACCTGCAGTCTCCTATTGAGAATAAACATAACCTATAGAGGCGCTGTTGTCGCTTACAAAATGGCGATTGGAATAGGATATTTGTGACATTTGCCATTTGATACACAACAATTCACATTGCAGTTAATTTGCGATTTTAAAAACATTTTACTAAAGTTTTCTTCACTTTAACACATACAAACAATGCAATTAAATGAGCCACATCCAACAAAATCCTATTCCGTTAAGTTCCAAAATATTCCGCTAGGCGTCACTTCAGTTATTGTCAGTTCTCAATAGTGCCCCGTTAATTTATTAAAGAAAAATACGTTATGGGATGGACTGAAAATACAGAAAAAACTTTATTTTTTATACCTCTTTTATTTATGGTTAATTGATTTTCCAATTTAATATAATTTGTAGAGTAAAATTATTTCTCTATACTAATTTAACCTTCTTAACCTACATACACAGCTTCAAATTTAATGCACTGTATGTTGTGAGTTCTGAATAAATTTAACAGACTGCTCTTAACGTTAAATATTAACTTTCACAGCTGTTCAAATTAATGTGTAATGAATGTTGTGACATCTATGTGTCTTCAAATCAATTACGAAAGCGTATATACATTTTTGTGCCTTCATACGAACAACGTATACTGGTAGAATCGCTTTCAATATGAATGATGAATTATTGACAATCTGAAATTACATATACAGGTATCTCAACTAAGCTGTTTTGTCTAATAATTTTATTCATTTATCAGTAAATAAAGAAACGTGGACTACGTTTAACTTGCGATTTGTAATACCAGAAAAGTAATTGTTTAGAAAAAAGTGCAGTTTATTGGTAGTAAAAATAAAAATACAATTAAATTATAAACTAATAATTATAAATATTGTCACACAGATAATCCTAAGTCAGGATTGCGACATCTAGATATTGTGATGCTCAGCTGTTTGATTAAAAAACTATTTCTCAGCGTCTGGCTGATTATGAAATGCATACGCCGCATTTTTGTAATAAGGAAATATTTGTCATGACGGAGGAATATTTGAACTAAGCCAATTTTAGATTAAGTTTCCATTATAGATAAACTACAAGGGAGATTACGAATAGATTACATGTAGAATATACACGTAAATTACATTTCATTCTCTATGGAATATCCCTGGTTTAAAGTGATTTCTATTTTGATTTGAACACTTTCGCAATCTTCTTCCTGAGCTATCTATAGCTCGGAGTATTCAAGTACGATTTGAAAGTAAAATATTTATACAATGGTATCTCGGTTTTCGTAGATAATCCGTCCGAAAACAATCGTTGAAATCCGAAAGCGACGAAAATCGAGGCAATAATTTCTAACAATAGACTCTAAAATACATAACAAAAACACATTTTATAGAGAATAAATATAGTGTTTAATACTGAAAACAATAAGAAATTAATATAAAATGAATATAAAATACTAATGATATTATTGTTTGGAAGGGGAATCCCCGTCCATAAGGACTTAAGGTATTAAGGCACTATATAGGGTCACTTCCCTTCTTGGTATTTTGGCACTAGGGCTAGCTTCAGAGTCAGTGGACCCATGTCGCACGAGAAAGGTGTCCTACGAGGTCTGTTTCTGCCACCTCTTTAAGATTTGCCTAAAATGGGGCAATGCAGCAGCTTTGTCTGGGTGATTTTTCTCCACAAACCCCTGTACCTTACTCCACATGAAGAAGATATCCTTAATCTCTGAAGAAGGCACATTCTTTCTTGTATCTTCCTCCTGAAGCAACTTCTTCGTCTGTCGTCTGTTGCACTTCTAGGTGAAGGTCTTGCAGCTCTTCAGTGGTGAGTTCTTCAATTTGTTCCTCCACCAACTCTTCCACATTCTCACCACTCGTCTCCAAACCCATGGACTTCCCAAAATGAACAATTAACTGCACCACATATGTAGGGTCATCGGGGGAAGGCTCAACCCCTTCAAAATCTCTCTCGTGCATACATCTTGGTCATAATTTCATCCAGGCAGAGATCATCGTTCGGATGTCACTCCCTGCCAAGCCTTATCTATGAGGCTAATGCAAGTGAGAATGTTGAAATGTTTCTTCCAGAACTTTTTTAAGGACAATTTTGTATCTGATGTCACCTCAAAGCACTTTTGAAACATTGCTTTTATGTACAATTTCTTGAAATTAGAAATGACATTCTGGTATTAGGGGGCAATAACTTCACTGTGATAAAACTAAACTCGGTGTCTTCCAAAATTTGGAGGATATGCAGGAGCATTATCCATTACCAGGAGGCACTTAAGGGGCAACTGATTATCCTGGAGGTATTTCTTCACCCTCGGGCCAAACACTTCATTCATCCACTCAATGAAAATTGGCCTCGTGACCCATGTTTTCTTGTTTGCCCTCCACATCACACACAATTTACTTATAATCACATTATTTCTGGTAAACACTCTAGGAGTTTCTGAATGGTACACCAGTAAGGTCTTCACTTTACAATTACCACTAGCATTATCACACAACACAAGGGTTAGTCTATCTTTTATAGGCTTATGTTCCGGCAGTGCCTTTTCCTCCTGTGTAATGAATGTCCTCTTTGGCATCTTCTTCCAAAAGAGGTCAGTTTCATCACAGTTGAAAATTTGTTCTGGGATGAATCCTTCAGCCTCTACGTAATCTTTGAATTCGGACACAAATTTTTAGGCCCCAGACTTGTCCGAACTCGCACCTTCGCCGTGTCTAATAACACTGTGTATGCCAGTGCGCCTCTTGAAGTTTTCGAACCAGCCTCTGCTGGCCTTAAAATCACTAGCTCCACTAGTCCCAGGCATTTCCTTAATGAGATTGGCATGCAAGATTCTGGCCGTTTCACATATAATGACCTCCGAAACAGAGTCGCCATTTAACTGTTTTTGGTTGAGCCAATCTAATAATAACTGTTCGACATTTTCAATTGTTTGCGATCTCTGTTTCGTTAGCATATTCACACCTTTCGCTACATTAGCCTCCTTTATTGCTTCCTTTTTCGCCACAATGGAACTTATCGTCGATGGCGGCTTCCCGTACATGCGGCCGATTTCAGCAATCTTTATGCCGCTCTCGTATTTTTCAATGATTTCCTTCTTCAACTCGATCGTGTTCCTGGCCTTCTTCGAAGGTCTGCTTGCTCTGGAAACTTTCTTTGGACCCATAATGGAGCTAAAAGAAAAGTGTTAACTTATTAGCAAGGGAAACACTTAACAGGGACAATGAGATTTGAGAACATGTGATTTTATCTTATGTGCGTTACGTACATTTTGAAACAAAATGCACGTAAAACCTGGAACAGAATGCACAGCGCGCTACGCCGTCAGCGTGGCGTCATTTGCGACAGCGTTGCGTTAACGCCGTTGAGAATTTTCGCCTGCACACAATGCAATAATTTTTAACGCCGTCAAGTGTCACTTGACAACCTATATCTGTGTTTATACATGCGCTTTCTTTTATTAAAAGTATAATGGATGATGAAGACTTGTGTGTGATGTTATTTATGTTGTATGCAAGTTATTTATACATACAAACACTTTATTATTCAGTAAAAACTGAGGTTAGGTGTTCTGCGTCAACGTTCAACGGCGTCAAAAGTTGGAAGTTGACGAACATTCAGTATCAACGGCGGTCGAACGTCGTAGGACGTTGTCCATTCTGTGCACTTGCGTACGACAGCTTGGGTTTAACTTTCTCCTGACAGATAGCGCCGTACGAACGGCGTCAACGCGCCGTCAAACTCGTTGCATTCTGTTTCCCACTTAACATTATACAGTTATGTGCGTAAAAATAGCAGTATCAGAAAAATATCAGAAAAAATACAAAAAAAAAGTTGTTTTAAGGAATAAAAAAGCCAAATATTTACTGATATATTATATTTTAAGAACAACTTTATTATTTTGAAAAAAATAAAGTATTTTTGTCGATTCATTAAAATATATATATATATAGTATTTGTAAAAATATGCTCATTACGCTGTTCATAAATATAGCAGTACACTGCATAAAGTAAATAAAACTAATTTTAATATTAAATATTCTTTATTATTTCTGTAATATTTGGTTCCATGACATTTTTTTAGTATTACTTCTACACATCTTCTCGGCATAGAACAAAAATTGCCACCGGCATTTCTCCAAGGGAACAGATTTCCAAGCTGTTTCAATTTCTCTCCATAATTCTTCTTTGTAAGCAGGTTTTGAAGAAGATATTTCAATTTTTACATCAGCCCACAAGTTCACTATTGGATTTAAGTCCAGAAATTGAGCTGCACAACCCATAATAGTAACCCTATTTTCATTAAACCTATTTTTTGCTTTGAGCGAGGTGTGCTTTAGGTCATTATATTGCATAAACATCCATATTAAAGACATTTCCTTCTCTACAAAGGGAAGCATGACATACTGCAAACTACTGACATAAACATTCGCGTCCATTATATCTGTAATCCAGAAAATAGAGCCCACTCCGTTCCAAAAAAAAATATCCCCATGCCATAACACTACAGCCATGTTTTATTGTCTTTGTAGAGTACTTAGGATTGTACCTCGTGCATGAAGGCCTGCGTACTTGCTTTTAGCAAATACCAGGATTAAATAAAACAATTTTTGTTTCATCACACCAAACAATATTGCATATTTTTGGCCCGGACAAAGTTAGTGTTCTTTGGCAAATTTAATTCTATTTTCCCGTTATCTCTTTTTTAACAGCGTTTTTCTTGGTGTTCTGGCTTTCAGATTTGCTTTTATACGGCGTTTTCTTACAGTTGATGCAGTTGGCAGGTCTAATTCGTTTTTTATTTGTGTAGAAGTAAGACAAGGGTTTAACTTTGCATGACTTACAATTTTTCTATCTGTTGTCGGCGAAGTTTTAGATATCCGACCCCGACTTACAAGTTCTAGAGGCCACTTTTTGGCATTAGATACAATTTTAGCGGAGCATCCTAGCATATTCTGAATAAATTTAGAAGTTTTACCAGAAATCAACATTTGTAAAATCAACTGACGTTTCTCCTGTGTGTAATGTTTAGCCTTACCTATTTTTACTAAAAAATAAGAAAAATATTTAATATTTTCCGTGGTTTTAAATATAAAATCAACTTACTTTTCAATATACTGAAAAATGTATTAAAGAATAAAACTGTTTGGTTAGTTAGTTTAGTAAAACATGAGAAAACTTGTGGACACTGCTATTTTTACGAACACTAGAAAAATTATGTTTTTGGTTTATTTAAGGGGCAACTTACATATGTATTTAAAAAATTCAATGCTGCCAGCTTAAATATATTATAGACTTATTGTATATACTATAAATGTAACTACATAAATAATTAAAATTAAATAAAATAAATACAATTTTACAATTTGCATTAAACCACTGCTATTTTTACGCACATGACTGTACATAACACAGCTCTACAAAAAAAAAGGGTCTTACCCAGACATGCGATACATGGTTTCCGAAGTATTTTTGCTCGCTGATCACGAATCTGTGGTCGGTTTGTCTCCATCAGGTCCTCAAACCTTGCTAAGGTCAAATCCGAAAATTTGATTAAAAAAATCTAAAAAAATTCATATGGGGGTTTTTGAGGTCGCTGATTACGAATCCAGTGTCCGTTTGACCTTATCAAGATAAGGTTAAAATCTGTTCAAGGTCAAATGGCTGAAACACCTCCAAAAATTCTAAAAAAAATTACGGACACACCTTAAAAACTATGATAGCTAAAGACCTGCGGTCGGAATTTTATAATCCTGAGGTCCTAAATAGCCTTAGATTTCATTTTTAAGAAAAAAAAAAATTTTGAAAAATTTTGATTTTTATTTCATATTTTCAAAATTTAAAAAAATTCTATCACAAAAACGGTACAAGATAGATACCTGCGGTTTAAATATTTGAAATACGGACACTGGATTCGTAATCAGCGACCTCAAAAACCCCCATATGAATTTTTTTAGATTTTTTTAATCAAATTTTCGGATTTGACCTTGATCCTGACCTTAGCAAGGTTTGAGGACCTGATGGAGACAAACCAACCGCAGATTCGTGATCAGCGAGCAAAAATACTTCGGAAACCATGTATCGCATGTCTGGGTATGACCCTTTTTTTTGTAGAGCTGTGTAATCAATGGGATTCCGAAAACTAACGTTAGTTCACGCCGGCGTGAAATTTGAAAAGAAGCAATTACGTTGCAGATATTTTGAAATAAACGTTTTTAATTGGTTCATTTCAAATGTCACGCCGGCGTGAACTAACGTTAGATTTCGGAATCCAATTGAAAACTACATTATGTTTTCAATGGGATTCCGAAAAACGCAAAATAAACACATTACACCGAATACTGTATACGCAGTAATCACTTACATTAAATTGTAGTATGTATTATCACTAGCAATCAATAAAAAAGCACAAAAACACTAACACTGGAAAGCAATGGAATTGTTTGGCTAAACGGGCGAGCTAGACGCAACACTGCGTAGCGCGTGGTTCGTGGTACGCCGACGAAATCCGAGGCAACCGACGAAAACCGAAACTAATTTTTTCACGAAATTATCGACTAAAATCGATTCCACGATAACCGAAGTCATTGAAAACCGAGGTACCACTGTAATTACCATTTTATTCGATATACGTAATGGATAATTTCTTTGGACTTGATTAATGGAATGAACCCATCAACGAGATTGACGTTTATTTTAAATTTTAACAAAATTTTAGCCGCACCTACAAAAATTCTTTACTTTTCACTTTTTTCCAAATTTGTTAAAAATGATTTTCTAACTGTCAGTAATTTGTAAGACTACGTAGAGTGAGATACCTAATGTATGTTTATATATCACTCCCATTAAAACAATGCATTAAGACTGGAGAATTGAAACTTTTGTCTACAGTCCACAGCGAACAAATGTCATGCGCAACGCATAGTGCACTAAATTTATAGCTGTGTACGGTCGTTTAAGATATCATTTGACAAAGTGGTAAGTACACTGCGATCATTAATTCCTGAAAGTTACATAACAATTGATTTTAAAATATCAAAACTGTATTCTAATTCACAGCTGAAAATTCCAATTTAACAAAGAACCAACCAGATTACTTCGCTGGCCCGAACTCACCCGAGGAACAACGAAAATGTATTGCTAACTTAATATTTGTTCTCAACTCTTTGGCGTGTAGAGAAAAACAGTGTTCATTTAGTAATCAATTCGTATAAGGTAATAAAATAGAATGTACGTCTATGTGTACATGTCCTTGGTAATAAGTTTGATAACTAAATGTTTCTGTCAAGTATTACATAACGTTCAAGAACTAATGATCGCACTGCAGCAATCTACAATGAATCGCTTATGAAACATCACTCACTCTCATAGTTCACTGCAAGTTGTAGCTGTAAACGCAGCTTTACAATAAAAATATGAAGTGTGAACTTTCACACATTTCAGGGTTTCGCAGGTATTTAGTAAGTGAATGATGATTATTTGGGATGCGTAAACAAATTTTATGTTAAAATATTTTTTTTTGTTAATTTTTCCCTCTGATTTCGTGTATTCAATTTCAACAATTTCCACTGGTTATTAAATTTACGCTTTTAAAAATTAAATGCAACATTTGCCCAAAAATAGCTAGAATTTTGAATAAGTAATTTAAACAAAATAAAAATGCAAAAGAAAACCACACAAAATTTACAGGAATCGAACTGTATTTTGCAACTTAGGAAGCGAGAACGTTAACCGTATACATTCAAACATAGAATTAAATTATAATTTGAACACTTCCCACTGGTTATTAAATTTACGCTTTTAAAAATTAAATGCAACATTTGCCAAAATATAACTAGTATTTTGACAAAATAATTTAAAATAAAAATGCAAAAAAAAAAACAAACAATAAATTGACAGGAAAAACTGTATTTTGCAACTTAGGAAGCGAGAACGTTAGCCATTAGAATTCGGAAGTTCACTTGTTTACCTTGTTACATAGCGAATTAAATATTTTACATATTTAAATTAAAAACACAAAAAATGCCTTATTTTCCAAAAACATAATCTGATCAAAAATTCCTGTTGTACTATTCCGGTTCACACAAATGTACATTACTTAAAATTTTTTCAGATTTTTAGTTTAAACCATCTGGGCTATGGGTGTGGGACAACATTTTTTTTGCACAATTTTGGCAAAAATGTTTAAATAATTTACTTTGCAAAAATAAAATTTTGATCGTTATTCCACGTACTAAGGGCTTTCATTTGATACCCTACTCAGAATTTAAAAAAATATATTTTTTTTCGATGAGCAGATATTTGTTTATATTTCTAGGGGGATATGATTTTTAGATGTTTTAGTATTTTTCCTATGTGCGGGTCAAAGAGTTGTATAAGCATGCCAAATTTCAATTCTCTAGGTTTAGCCGTTTGGCTACAACTTTTACCGAACAGACAGACAGACAGACGACAAAATGACGATATAAGGGTTTTTTGGTCATAACTACAAAACCCTAAAAATGAGCAATGCTTAAACAGTTTCCGCTAACATGTATAAATATTAAACGAAAAGGTTAAGCATGTTTTTGTTTGTGAACATTGAGAGAAGATAAGTTTGAAAATGCTTTATCACACTGATCACATTTGAAAAGTTTTTTACTAGAATTTATTGGTTTGTGTGCCGTGAGATCTGATGACCGTGTAGATGCTTTATTACACTGGTCATATTTGTTTGGTTTCTCTTCAGAATGTGTTCGTTCGTGATTAATAAGATGCGATAACCATGCAAATGCTTTATCACACTTATCACATTTGAATTGTTTCTCTCCGGAATGTATTCGTTTGTGTCTATTGTAATGTGATGAACATGTAAATGTTTTATCACACTCATCACACTTAAATGGGTTCTCTCCAGAATGTGATCGTTTGTGTTTAAAAAGATTTGTTGAACTTGTAAATGCTTTATCACACTCATCACATTTGAATGGTTTCTCTCCAGAATGTGATCGTTTGTGATTCATAAGATGCGATGAGCATGCAAATACTTTATCACATTCATCACATTTGAATGATTTCTCTACAGAATGATATCGTTTGTGAATAATAAGATACGATGTACATGAAAATGCTTTATCACACTGGTCACATTTGTATGGTTTCTCTCCAGAATGTGATCCTTTGTGATGCGCTGTACATGTAATTGCTTTATCGCCCTCATCACTTTTGAATGGTTTCTCTCCAGAATGTGATCGTTTGTGATTAATAAGATGCGTTGAACAAGTAAATTCTCTATCACACTCATCGCATTTGAATAGTTTCTCTCCAGAATTTGATCGTTTGTGATCAATATGATGCGATGTACAGGTAACTGCTTTATCACCCTCATCACATTTGAAAGGTTTCTCTACAGAATGTGATCGTTTGTGATTAATAAGATGCGTTGAACATGTAAATGCTTTCTCACACTCATCGCATTTGAATAGTGTCTCTCCAGAATTTGATTGTTTGTGATAAATATGATCCGATGTACTTGGAACTGCTTTATCACCCTCATCAGATTTGAATGATTTCTGTCCAGAATGTGAACGTCCATGTTTAAAAAGATGTATTAACGATATGAAAATTTTGTTACATTGTAAGCATTTATATAATTTCTGTCCAGATTGGGGACTAGTTTTTGCAAATGTAGTTAGTAATATTTTGGTTGGTTCATACTTTTTAATTGACGTTGACATTGACGCACATCTCTCATCTGGATTACTGGAAGATACTGCATTCACTGAAAACAAACTTGCTTTGGTTAATGGTACAAATAAAAAACAACAGGAACATGTAAAACAAAGCAACATCCAGCTACCCAACAAGTTAAAAAAAAACGTTGAACAACCCGACAAGTATAAAAAAATGTATGTGAAGTGTGAATTATTACACATTTCAGGGTTTCGCAGGTATATAATAAGTGAAGGCGGCATGCTGAGTGTGTAGGACAAATTTTGCTTTGTAGTAAGCACGGCAAAATGAACGATATTTTTAAAATAATTTATCGTCTATTAATCTAAGAGCTTTAAAAACAAATTTAATGTTAAAATATTTTTTTGTTAATTTTGATTCGAATACCTAATACCATTATATAGGTTTATAACTAAATATGTGCAGTATTTCATATAGCAAGGTTCATAAAGATTTTTAAAATTGCGCCTATGGCTTCCATTGGTTGTTTTAAGTCATATGCTCCGCTCCTCTGGTTTTGTATACATGACACATAAAATAAAAATATAATTCCAACTGGTTATTAAATTTGCGCTCTTAAAAATTAAATGCAATATTTGCCGAAATATAACTAGAATTTTGACAAAATAATTTAAACAAAAAATAAAAATGTCTCCTCTGCCCGGGAGCGAACCCTAGTTTGCTACATATCAAGCGAGCAAGCTAACCATTAGACCAGGATACGCCTTCTGGTATAGTATGTTACATAACTATAACTTTTGTTCATCGTCAACAAAAAAACACAAAAAATACGTTATTTTCCGATAACATAATCTGATAAAAAAATTCCTGTTGTCTTATTCCAGTTCATACCAATGTACATTACTTAGAACTTTTTCAGATTTTTAGTTTAAACCATCTGGGCTACAGGGTGTAGGACAAAACAAATTTTTCACAACTTGGGCAAAAATCACATCAAAATAATTTATTTTGCAAAAATAAAATTTTGATCGTTAATCCACGTACTAAGGGCTTTCATTTGATACCCACTCGTTTATAAGTATTAGCTTGTTACTAACCATTTTCCCTTACAGCCGTGTACTCTGTTCCAGTCTTCACTTCAGGTTCATCAATAACTTCATGTTCTGTTTTAATGAAAATCTGATTTTGCATAATATCATTGTCTCTGGTATCATTAGGATGTATATCACCGTCTGTCTCATCATTCGTATCCATTCCTTGAAACAAAATATAAAATATAAAAGAACTAGAACTAGGTAGGTATTCTGTTTTAAGTGCAAAGGCCAATTTACGATATCAAAAATTTGTTGTAATTTCTATATTCAAGATATACTTATTTTATATTGTGTTTCAATTTTATATTAATTTTGAAGTTTTTAAATTTTTATTTTGTTATTTACTAACCTATAGAATCAAAATAACAAATACCATTAAAGTAAATAAATAAATATTTTTATTTTAACTATTTATTTATTATTTACTTTTTTAAATTTTTATATTTTTATTTATTTTACTTTTTTTGTATAAACTAAATTAAATCATCAATATTTGTACAATCGCTATTTCTTGTAACACCACTTACTATGGAATCTTAAATAATTTTATAAATATCTATCTGTCCAATAAATACATCTATTTTTTTCAAATACTTTTCTCTCGATAAAAATATGATTTTTGGTCAACTCTGTTTGTAAATCTCTTGTCTTAAGTAAATCTAAATTAATTAAATGTGTTAAATCTGCCACTATTCTATAACAAATTATTTGTTTATGTTTATATGAATAATTAGATATACGTTTTATTAACTTCGTTTATATTCCGTTTATCTTTTTGCATAAAAGTAATTTTTGTTACAAAAACTAACCTTTCTTTAAAGAAACGTTAAACTAATACGTACACAAAACAAAGTTTCTACAACCTACCAGTCACTCGATGTAAATGCGCATGAAAAATGTGTGTTCGACAAGTCAAGAATACCGATAGGAGAATCGCATACGAAACATAGAGAGTTGCGTACACGAATGATTTCAAGAATAAGACCCCTGGCCTCAAGCGATTACCATCTGTTTCGATTAATGCAACACGCTTTAAAAGATACACATTTCCATAAGTATGGAAAAGTCGAAAATTGAGTTACTGAATGGGTTTACTCAAAAGACAGACATTCTTTCTTCGTAGAATTCAACTTCTGACAGAAAGGCGGGAAAAAGTCATAGCTTCCGAGAGCAAATACTTTGATTAACATATTCACGCATTTTGTTATTGAAATAAATACTCAAAAAACACAAGAAAACAACGACTTTCAATGCAACTCCTAATATATTCCTTAACTAGTGATATGGAATAGATTCTCATTTTATATTATTTCTTATGGAGAAATTTAACTCGAAATTGATTGTGTTCGCAGTACAAGAGATGACTGTATTCAGAAATTTAGTTTACAAGTAAAATGGTAGAATATCTGTATAATAATTACTTTCATCCTTAACTGTGTTCACTATGTTACTGTCATTGCAAGACTTTTCCACTGCTTCCAGAGATTGTTTCTCTTCATTTTTGAAATCTGTCGAATTAACACTAGTTTCAGAGACAAAACTCAGTTGCGATGTGTTTTTTATGTATATTTGACTGTTTCGTAAACATTGCTCACGAAAATCATAAAAATCATCCACTTTATTGCAGCACTCTGTACATATTCTTCCATAATTAAACAACCCTGTGGAGACCTGAAAATAATTGTTACTGTTTAAATCTTATATCGTAAGATATGGTTTGAAGCAAATATAAAGCAAAAATATGTGACTAAAATATGTTTTTTGAAATCGTTTACATGAAAAAGAGTATACTTATTTTTAAATTAATTCAATTCTTTTTTCTTTGCTTTCATTTGTGTGAACATTTTTCAAGAACCCAATCACTAATAAGTAATACAAATAATAAGAAAATATTAGTCATAAAATTGCAAAAATGCAATAAAAAAACAACGCATACAAATTTTTTAACAAGAATTATTTTGAGCAACATTTATTTGTCCTTAAATTTAAGTTATTTTCTAATACATTAATAATTTAACTAAATTTGTACTTACCATTCCTGGAAATAATGATACAAGCTTAGAATAGCAATTTAAATGTACATTACTGTTGAAAAGTCGACGTAAATCTTTTCCATTTTTGAGACAGGTGCAACAAGTACTTAATAACATGATAACTGGAAATTTCTGCCTACAATTTTTAATATTTTCGTATAAGCGAAGAAACCGTTGCAGTAATAATCTAGTTGTATTATATAATATGTATGTAGCAGTCCGTGCTGGTCACTGAAATTACTGGAGATGATCAAATTTCACTGACGGTGATTTTTTCACCATAATTTGTAAGTCGCTGTTTGTAACGGTGATCGAAAACGTAAAATTACGGTGATTGTGATTTTACAGCTCTTTACAGGTGGTCTTATCACCATTACATTATCACCGAGTACAGTTATGAAACGTACTCAGCTCTACACTCGATGGTTCCGTTCGTCTGACTAACCAATCAGAAGCCTGCAAATATCTCAATTCGTCCGGCACCCCTGAAAAGTCGGATAGTGTTCAACTTCGTCCGCAAAACGAACGGTTTTCTCAATCGCAATCCTTGTCGAAGTGAAACATCACATATATACTTGAGCTCCATTATCCTCACTAAATGATCAAACTGGTTCTTATTCACATGTAAATAATTATAAAACAATTCCGCATCCTTTAAACATATATCTGCAACCAAATTATGATATTCTCTTTGCTCCTATATTTATTTATAAAATGCTGTAATTAAGAATCTTTTATTTTACCTTATTTTAAAGTTTCGTTTATATTTGTTACATAAACAATATGCTGCAATAGCTCTATTTCGGTTATATAAATATAATTTATATTCATAATTAAATATATGCTTTGCGTTCATTTTAAATATTAAGAATTGAGAACTGACATGCTCGAATACGCTGTCTGGTGGTCAAATATTGTACTAGACACACTAGTACTGTTTAAACTTATTACGTATGTTTTAGTGTTGAATTTTTGTTAGAATGTCGACAGAAGTTGTGAAAAACTATAAAATCAGAATTCATTGTAGTGCTTTTGGCTGTTATTCAAGACGGGACAAAGCATGACAGCTGAGTACTAGAGCCAACAGCCATATTGCCTTGGATCGCAGCGCCGCCACCGGTAATATCACTTCTAAATAGTCCGTTCAAACGTAAGAATACAGTATTGCCTTATGGGAAATGAGAGCGGTGTTACCAAATGTTGTAAAATTGTTCTTTTGTTGTTAATTCATAGAAACTAAATGAAAAAAGTATGAAAGACTTATATGATTTTCAAAAATTACGTAACACGGAAGAATAATGAATAACCATTTGTGGAATACCGTGGCTTCACAAATTAGCGCCTTTTACAGCTGGAAACGTAGACAAGAAAGTAGAGGATAGCTTTATTGGGAGAACCCATTTGAGAGTATGAAGAACTACTCTATTTGCCCTATGATGAATTCTAACGTTTGAACGGAGTAAGCACATGGGGAAAAATAACGAAAAATACAAAAATGATTTTTATATTGAAACAAATATATATGTGAATTTTTTATTCGGTAAGTAGAATTTTTCAACATATCAATTAAAATTAGAATGATTTACATTTATTCTTTTTTATTGAAATTTAACAGGTGTACTATACAGGATGTTTGTTTAAAACGCCGCACCTCGAATAACTCTTATATTTTAAGAGATAGAAAAAATTCTTCAGAAAAAAAGTTGAACTAGACAAAGGACTTTAATAAAAATTCTGCAACACTTCTGGTTTCAGCGGAAATTGTTTCAACTTTTTATCTAGCATAGGGAATCGGTACTTTAATTTTTATTTTTTGAAAGTACATTAAATCATCTTTACAAGGATTTTAAAATATCATACTTTAGTTTTAAATATTTCAAAATGGCGACCATTTATTTACAAAATAATAAATTAATCCGCAGAATTCTTATTATAGTCGTTAAGTGACGAAGTAAACAATTTCTACTAACAACCTATATAAATATTACATGAAAAGGTTAAGCATGTTTTTGTTTGTGAACATTGAGAGATGATAAGTGTAAATATATTTTATCACACTGATCACATTTGAATGGTTTCTCATCGGAATGTATTCGTTTGTGTCCAGTTAAAGATGATAAGTGTGTAAATGCTTTATCACACTGGTCACATTTGTATGGTTTCTCACCAGAATGCATTCGTTTGTGTCCATTAAGAGAAGATAAGTGAGAAAATGCTTTATTACACTGATCACACTTGAATGGTTTCTCTCCAGAATGTAATCTTCTGTGACTAACGAGTTGTGGCTTCTGCGAAAATGATTTATTACACTGTTCACATTTATATGGTTTTTCTCCAGAATGAATTCGTTTGTGTAAAATAAGATGTGATGAACGCGCAAATGCTTTATCACACTCATCACAACTAAATGGTTTCTCTCCAGAATGTAATCGTTTGTGACTAATGAGAGCTGATGAATTTGAAAATGCTTTATTACACTGATCACATTTATATGGTTTTTCTCCAGAATGTAGTCTTTTGTGATTTATTAAATGTGCTAGTTGTGTAAATGCTTTATTACAATGATTACATATGAATGGTTTTTCTCCAGAATGAACTCGTTTGTGATTAATAAGACTTCCCTTTCCACTAAATGCTTTACTACACTGATCACATTTATATGATCTCTCTCCAGAATGTGTTCGTTTGTGAATAGTAAGAACGCATATACGTGAAAATGCTTTATCACACTGATCACATTTGAAAGGTCTCTCACCCGAATGTATTCGTCTGTGTCTAATGAGATGTGATAAAACTGAAAATGCTTTATTACATTGTTCACATTTAAGCGGTTTTTCACCAGTATGAACTCTTTTGTGACTTATAAGAGTTGCTTTTAGACTAAATGCTTTATTACATTCCTCACATTTAAATGGTTTCTCACCACTATGAACTCGTGTGTGTCGAAGTAAATTACCCTTTTGACTAAATGTTTTATTACATTCTTCACATTTATATGTCTTTTCTCCGGAATGAATTTGCTTGTGAATAATTAGATTTGATATAGTTGAAAATGACTTATTACATTGGTCACATTTGAATCGCTTCTCGCCAGTATGTAGTGATTTATGTGCAGCAAGATCTTCAGCTTGTGGAAATGTTGCCTCACATACATCACATGTATAACAGGCCTCTGTTGTTTGTGTTGTATTAACCTGTTTGAAATTGTTAACGGGCACTGGCTCACAACTCTCATCTGGATTACCGGAAGATGTCGCGCTACCTGCAAAAAATAAGTAATTAAAATAGTATATATGTATTGTTTCCTGACAGGTTAAACATCAACAAAACACACATAACACAAACAGTAAGGTGAAAAAGGGGTGATATAGTCTCCGGCTTATGAATGTACTCTACGCTATGTTTATATGGGTTGATATGGAATCCTATTTAGAGACAACAATGGATTCCGAAGTCTGGGTACATATGCGTATAGTACGGCAGTTACAATCTTACAATTTAAAGGATAATAGTGAATTACTGACTGACCTGTATCTTGTCCAGCTGAATTATCCTCATATTCATCGTCATCTCCACATTCAGGTTTGATATTAATCTCCTCATTGATAATAATATTAGTGTTGTAGTTATACTTGGATATGTCGTCAGTAGATGATAGACAATATGTCTTCCGAGTATCTCGATTCTCTGAAATATAAGTTACTATAGTTACAATCACTCTGTCTATGTTATTATAGAAAACTAGTGTTGCTAATCACTAGAAGAGAAATTTTTTTAAATTAAAAACAAAAAATTTAAAAATATCATTCTTAGCACTCTTGTTTCAACGAGATTTCAATAAAATCTAAATGAAACTAATTTGCATTGTTCTCTACACTAAGTTACACAGTTACACTAAGCAAATACTTTAAATATTCAATGATAACATAAGTATAGGGGAAACTTCCTAAGCGCCTTGACATCTGGTGGCAATTTGTGAAAGATACGAAAGCCACATTGTTTTTTTTGTTCAATGGAAAAATACGTGTTTTTTTGTTGTTTGTGTTTTAGTTTTGTGTATCATGGAAAAAAACAATCAATTTTGTTGTGTGCCGCAATGTAAATCGTGAATAATGAAGAATTCTTCTTAAACATTCCATAATTTACCTAAATCGAAAAAAAATATCAATTGAAACGACGTTTGGAGGCAGAGAGAAAGTGAATCGTAGGTTTTTATGGACTCAAAAACTAAAAATGGGCAAAAACGCAAGCCCATGCATGCATGTTTGCCCGTTGCATTTTATGGAAAGTGATTTTTTACGTCCAAAAAAAGACTGAAAAAAAGCATTTATCGCACCCAAAATTTGCCTAAATCATCAGTTGATATATTAAAAGGCCCTACTTTTTCAGGCAGAGATATTAATTTTTACTAATATATTTACCATATTTTAGTTGTTATTATATTGACAGACAGTCAAAAAGAATTAAAAATACAATGAAAAACTAAAAATATCCTTGAAATTTCTTTAGAATAGTATATTATTACATATCTTTTAAATCGTAGATTACCTTTAAATTAAAAAAAAGCTCGGAAAACAGGAAAAATACAAGTCGTGTTCATTTTCACCATGTAAACAAATACACGAATAACAGTTTAATGTGGCTTTCGAGTGTTCCAGCTTTGCCGCATACGGCGCTGCGATCTTAAAAAGTTTCCCCTATTAAACTAGCGTTACTGACCTGTTTTGGTGACAGCTGCACTCTCTAATTCATCTTCGTATTCATTAGTCTCCACAGGTTCAGACTTGATATAAATCTTCTCTATGTTGGTATTACCGTGGTATACGTCGTCTGTAACTTCATGTTTGATTCCTGCAATAAACAAATCATTGTCAAATATAAATTAATTACTTACTGTAAAAAATATGTCATTATAAAATGATCAGGATTTCAAAATGATTGAACATGAAAAAAATATATAACCAATTACATTTATTTAATAATAAGACAAGTTAAACTCGGGTTAACCGCGGGTTACCCGGACCGCTTGGGCAGGGAGGACACGCTGATTCCTTTAGTGTAACGCGCGTGCGGCCCAGCAAACACTTGAACGCACTATACATAAAAATTATTAATATTCGCGACTATAATTACCGAAACGGCGCCACTATCGCCTTGTGAACTTTTGACACGAAAAAGGATAGTCATCTGTCAACGTATGTAAACAGTATTGGTTTATAATCAATTTTTGGTCTAATTTACGTTTTCTTGCTGTATACAGTATATTTAAATTATAACCGAGTATTAAAAAAAGTGTATAAATATATGTGAATCCATTTTATGATAAAATTTGCTGCTTGTAAATGAATATTTTCAGAGGTTATATATTGTATGTTGGTGCCGGCTTATACTCACAGAGAAAATAAAATGTTATACTTTGAACTTAAAACATTTATTTGAATACTTAATATCTAAATTTTATAGAAAGAGAACTTGTAATTTATTCTACACAAGAAAACTGTCAAATATTTGCAAACTAACACAGTTATGGAACACTCTCATGAAATAACAAGGGGTTTTAATTATATTAACAATAATTTACACAACATTAAACGATTTTCTTGCACATGTGAGACAGGGAAAATGAAAAATTCAACGTTAAAAACTTGTTTAAAATCATCTGAACAGTATAAATTCCCATCAATAGAAACAAAATTTTAGAATCACTGATAATCTTTCAGTCTAATATTCGAAGATGTTCTTCCTGTGATTGACTACCATGCACACAACAAAGAGTATTTAATCTTTTTTTCATAAATTTATCACTTTATTCGCTGTAAAAATGGAGTGAGAATGGACAGAAACAATAAAACACATGGTGAATTATACGTAAACAATGACAGTAACCTTTTTCGAAGTGTTCGTGTTTTTGCCGCTAGAGGGATACGCGTTGAGTCACCAATACATAAAAATTATTAATATAAGCATGCGCAAACGGTCTAGTAATAGTACCAAACCGGGGAAAACTCTCAGAGGAACTACTTGAATGTAGAAAGCATATCGCAAATTTTCCGTAACCTGAAAGTGTAGGACAAGGACAAATATTTCTAAAACAGGACAAAAAAAGGGCATAAAGGTTGGGCAGGAAAAGAACATCTAAAGGTCTGTCCTCCTCAAATGGGGGCAGTTGGTCATCTTATATTTCACATATTCACCAAAGTAACATTGCTAAAATTCGCCTAAAATAAACTGTAATAACAATATTAAGTATTAGTAGTAAATGTGGTCATTACTAACCATTCTCCCATCCAGAGATGTGCTCTAATTCAGTCTTCACTTTACGTTGATCGGTATCTTTATATTCTGTTTTAATATAAATCTCAGTTTTTATACTATCACTGTTTCTCGTATCATTCATATTAATTCCTGAAACAAAACCCTTTCTAATTTGTTCTAATTTGCAGAAAAACTTTCGCTCAAATTATTCTTGAAATGATCGGCCTGCATTATTAATTTCAGTATGTAGCAGTCCGTGCAGATTATTGTATGTACAGCCTAGAGTGCAATTAATTGTATTAGCATTTTTATAAAGAAATTCAAGAAGGGTAGTTTCGGGGATACATCTATTGGTGACTCAACTTAACGCGTATCCCTCTAGCGGCAAAAAAGCGAACACTTCGAAAAAGGTTACTGTCATTGTTTACGTATAATTCACCATGTGTTTTATTGTTTCTGTCCATTCTCACTCCATTTTTACAGCGAATAAAGTGATAAATTTAAGAAAAAAAGATTAAATACTCCTTGTTATGTGTATGGTAGTCAATCTCAGGAAGAACATCTTCGAATATTAGATTGAAATATTATCAGTGATTCTAAAATTTTGTTTCTATTTAAAGGAATTTATACTGTTCAGATGATTTTAAACAAGTGTTTAACGTTGAATTTTTCATTTTCCCTGTCTCACATGTGCAAGAAAATTGTTTAATGTTGTGTAAATTATTGTTAATATAATTAAAACCCCTTGTTATTTCATGGGAGTGTTCCATAACTGTGTTAGTTTGAAAATATTAGACAGTTTTATTGTGTAGAATAAATTACAAGTTCTCTTTCTATAAATTTCTTGAGATATGTGTAGATATTAAGTATTCAAATAAATGTTTTAAGTTCAAAGTATAACATTTTATTTTCTGTGAGTAAAAGCCGGCACCAACATTATAACCTCTGAAAATATTCATTTACAAGCAGCAAATTTTATCATAAAATGGATTCACATATATTTATACACTTTTTTAATACTCGGTTATAAATTAAATATACTGTATACAGCAAGAAAACGTAAATTAGACCAAAAATTGATTATAAACCAATACGGTTTACATACGTTGACAGATGACATCCTTTTTCGTGTCAAAAGTTCACAAGGCGATCGTGGCGCCGTTTCGGTAATAATAGTCGCGAATTACAAACATTACCGCAGTGTTAAGATGTGGACTGTAAGCTGGCTGCGTACGTTCGGGTAAATAGGTGTAAAATAGGGGTAAGAAAATGCCATAACCGGACTTACCTCTCAGTGCTGCCTCGACACGTCGGAAGGGGCCCCTGGTGTCGTCTGGTAATGCACCAACTGGCTGTAGAAGGGTTAGACACAGTATCAATTCACAAATATCCAAAGTATTTAAAATATCGAAAAGAAAAAAATGTATTTTAATATATATAATATAATCTAGAACCGAAATAAGTAAAATAAGGATTATGATGAAAATTACATTGAAGAAATAAATAAAATAAATTAATAGACAAATATAAAAATTTTACCACAACAAAGAAAAAAATTTGTAATTATAATACATAATTTACCAAGAGTCTACATTTTTTTTTACTCCTCCAAATTAAAAAGCAGACTATAGAATTGATTATATTGATTGGAATTTCATTTGTGATTGTTAATTTATGCATTTAAATATCTCTTAACCGTGTAAATATTAACGTGCGATTTAAAAAAAATCAGAATAAGCCGTGGAAGAGAAAGACAGCACTATGGGTCATGTTGTAAATAATCAATCAGCAAAAACAAAAACTGTTTAAAACTGTAATTTTTAACAATTTAACATGTTTGACTTTCAATAATACTGCCATAAATTGCATTCAAAGAATTGTGAACTGTATTTCAACTATTTAGTATTTTAAATACTAAAAAATAATGTTTAATTAAAATATTACATACAGTTTTCCTTAAAAAAAGTATTTGTATTCAGTACTTCGAATACACCAAAAAAGTATTTTACCCAGCACTGATTATAAATATACATCTTTATAATTTGTCAGATAAATTTTAATTTATCATGGAATAAATGATATAATATCTGCTCGTTTTTAATTTAGAAAGTGGCGCAAAAAGTCTTTGTTGCTGTGCGCCAAAAATTTTAACTAACTAATTTAGAAAGTATCTGAAGCATTGCTATAAAATATGATCGTAAAAAAAGGTAGATAAACAAGGAATTCATATATTTTTATATTAACAAAATTGTCCACTGTACATTTTAAATTCAGGGCCTACTAGACATGTTTTTTCGATCATATTGTATTTTAAAAGTATGTAATTTAAATACCTATAATTTGGCTAATTGCCTAAGTATCAAAGGCCATAAACGTGAAGTAAAAAAAAGACTACTAATTATCTTTAAAATATATTAATACATTAAAGTTAATTTAATATTGTTTATGAAATTTATTTTATTAAAATTTGCAGTTTGCTGTTTTAAAAAAACATATTATTACTTGCAATTCTTATCGGCAAAACATTGATGTAAGCAATGAGGTTTAATGGCATATGGTTTATATGACGTTATTGGATGTTAGCATCACGCACAACTCCTCGGGGCACCTTCCTTCTCCCCGCCTAAGAGGGTGTTGGCTTCACAACACATCGCCCTCGTCCAGTCTCTATATTATACTACCACATTGAGTATCACCCATTAAAAAAGAAATAAGAAGACCGTAAACACCCTGTATTTGCTTAATAGGGGAAACTTTTTAAGATCGCAGCGCCGTATGCGGCAAAGCTGGAACACTCGAAAGCCACATTAAACTGTTATTCGTGTATTTGTTTACATGGTGAAAATGAACACGAGTTGTATTTTTCGTGTTTTCCGAGCTTTTTTTTAATTTAAAGGTAATCTACGATTTACAAGATATGTAATAATATACTATTCTAAAGAAATTTCAAGGATATTTTAAGTTTTTCATTGTATTTTTAATTCTTTTTGACTGCCTGTCAATATAATAACAACTAAAATATGGTAAATATATTAGTAAAAATTAATATCTCTGCCTGAAAAAGTAGAAGGGCCTTTTAATATATCAACTGATGATTTAGGCAAATTTTGGGTGCGATAAATGCTTTTTTTCAGTCTTTTTTTGGACGTAAAAAATCACTTTCCATAAAATGCAACGGGCAAACATGCCTGCATGGGCTTGGATTTTTGCCCATTTTTAGTTTTTGAGTCCATAAAAACCTACGATCCACTTTCTCTCTGCCTCCAAACGTCGTTTCAATTGATATTTTATTCGATTTAGGTTAGGTTAGGTAAATTATGGAATGTTTAAGAAGGATTCTTCATTATTCACGATTTACATTGCGGCACACAACAAAATTGATTGTTTTTTTTTTTCCATGATACACGAAAACAAAACACAAACAACAAAAAAACACGTATTTCTCCATTGAACAAAACAAAACAATGTGGCTTTCGTATCTTTCACAAATTGCCACCAGATGTCAGGGCGCTTAGGAAGTTTCCCCTATAGCTCTGTAGTGTCAAAAGATTTTTTTTTTTTTTTTGTTTTCTCAAAAGTATTAATTTATGAGTAACAAAAGTTGCAATTATAACTTGGATAGCAAGATGATTTATTACTGGTATGGATGTCTTAATACAGTCTAAAATGTTCTACTTTTACTAACATTTTATTACACTCTTCGTATTTAATTTACATCTAATCATACGTATTCGTTTAAGTTTAATCCTCCTTCAGGCGCAATGGCACTGTGAAATAAACCGCACTAAACTTTTTCAGTATCTTATTGGCTACACCAGCTAAACTCCCATTCGCACCTAAGAGACTTTTGCACAATAATTTCGCCTGATAAATACAAAATACAGTGCCAGTGCTAAAAAAATTATTTGAACAATTTTCTACGTCTGTTACTGGCCATGATGCGTTCATTTTACTATTGCGCCTGATGCAGGATTAATAAGAAGTACATTTTGTGAAAATACTGTATTATTGATCACTTTTAAACGGTTTCTCTCCAGAATGTGTTCGTAAGTGTCTAATATAAGATGATAAGTGTAAATAGGTTTTGTTACATATTTCACAAATAGAAGGCTTCTCATCAGAATGTATTCGTTTGTGACCAGTGAGAGAGGCTAAGTGTGCATATGCTTTATCACATTGATCACATTTGTATGGTTTCTCCCCAGAATGAATTCGTTTGTGTCCAACCAGTGATGATAAGTGAGAAAATGATTTTTTACAATGCTCACATTTATAAGGTTTCTCTCCAGAATGTAATCTTCTGTGACTAATAAGTTGTGGCTTCTGTGAAAATGCTTTATTACACTGTTCACATTTATAAGGTTTTTCTCCAGAATGTATTCGTTTGTGCAAAATGAGATGTGCTGAACGTGAAAATGCTTTATCACATTGATCACAATTGAACGGTCTTTCTCCAGAATGTAATCGTTTATGACTAATAAGAGCTGATGAATTTGAAAATGCTTTATCACAATTCTGACATTTAAATGGTTTCTCTCCTGAATGTATTCGTTTATGACTAATGAGATGTACTAACTGTGAAAATGCTTTATTACATTCATCACAAATAAATGGTTTTACGCCAGTATGAACTCGTTTGTGTTTAGCGAGATAACCCTTTTCACTAAATGCTTTATCACACTGATCACATTTATATCTCTTCTCTCCGGTATGTATTCGCTTGTGAATAGCGAGAACAGATGCACGTGAAAATGCTTTATTACACTGATCACATTTGAATGGTCTCTCACCAGAATGTATTCGTTTGTGTCTAATGAGATTTGATGAATCTGAAAATGCTTTATTACACTGTTCACATTTAAGTGGCTTCTCACCACTGTGAATTCTTTTATGACTTACAAGTGTTCCTTTTAAACTAAATGCTTTATTACATTGATCACATCTGAATGGTTTTTCTCCACTATGAACTCGTTTATGTTGAACAAGATTACCCTTTTCACTAAATGCTTTATTACATTGTTCACATTTGAATGCCTTCTTTCCAGAATGTGTTCGTTTATGACTAATGAGATATGCTGATTGTGAAAATGCTTTATTACACTGGTCACATTTGAATCGCTTCTCGCCAATATGTAGTGTTTTATGTACAGCAAGATCTCGCTTTTTATTAATCTGTTTGAACTTGTTAATGGACATTGGCGCCCAACTCAGATCTGAATTACCGGAAAATGTTGCGCTACCTGCAAACAAATAAGTAATTAAAACAGTTTATACAGTACCTAGACAAAATATTATAACCACTTATGAATTTTTAAAAATTCATTGTTTTACACAAAATCAACAAAATAGTAATACACCAATTTTATTTTTATTTTGTATTTTATTATTTCAAATTATTTTAGTACATTTATAAAATGTTTATTAATATTTTGTGTTGCCCCCCTTTGCTTTTATTACTGCCGCAATTCTTCGAGGCATACTCTCAATACATGCCCTAACACAATTTTCAATTTCTGGAGAGCCATGCCATACTTTTTTAATATTATCTGTTAAAACTTGTTTATTAGTATTATTTAAATCATAAACAAGTCTTTTCAAGAGGTTCCAAACATTTTCGATAGGATTGATATCCGGCGAATCACCTGGCCAGGACAAAATCGGTACTTTTTGTTCTTGCAAATTAGTCTCAGAATAAAAATACTGAGTTGAAGATGTTTAAAATAGCTTATCTTTTAATAAACACACGATATGTTAAAGAAATAAATAAAGTAGCATATGATTATATGTCGGCATTTTTAATAAACAGTTGTTTTTGTAAGTGGTTATAATATTTTGTCTAGGTACTGTATGCAGCAGTGGGATTTAAAGACTTTAATGTAACAAGATAAAATTAAAATATAATTAATAAAGAAGAAAGCAAACTAATTTTGAAATCATTCTGTGAATCCATCAAACCCACCGATGTTACTAAATTGTAACAGGTTAAATTAAATGCACAAAGGGTGACAGATTACTATACTTCATTCACCAAGACTGTAGACAGCATCATAATAAAAACACGTGCTTGTAGGAGAAGTTAACTCATAGACGTAAGATATGATATAGAATGCTAGCTCCACACGCTCGTCCGAGCGACTCGGACGAAGCGCTCAGCGAACGATGACGATACGAGTGCAGCATCCACATGCTTCTCAAGACTCACGAATCGCGAATCGCGATACGCTCAGTCATTCGTCAGACTTATAGCACGACTGGAGACGTAGAACTTGCAGCTGCAACAGCTTTTAAAATTAAAACTTGATTGATGCGGACCCATGCATCATTTACTTTCTTCCTATCTTTATGGTCTCTGGTTTTTGGATCCCATATAACAGGCTCGGCTTGATAACAAAAATTTCAAGACCGTATCGTTCGCCCACTCACTCATTGTACTTATTCAAATTAATAACAAGAATAAAACAGAACTGTTCAATTACAGCGCGAAACGTGTTTCTGCCAAGAGTTCTACTGTATACTGTAACAACGACGAGCCCGTAGACGGAGCATTTTCGTCGCTTGGGATAGCCGCTCGCGTTTGGCATTTGTATCCTTTGATAAAAACCGACATAATACGGAGCGCTGGCGCAACAGAGCGAAACAGGACGAAGCGAGGCGAATGTGTGGAGCCGGCATGATATAGAAATATTATACATGTTATCTGGTATTCATAAAAATGGCGCGACACTCCGAGGTGACCCTTGGCCTCTTTTCAGTGTCGTAACCATATTTTCAATCTGTGTACATTAAGGAGTAATACGGTCAGTATTGCGAACTTTTTTAGCGCACACAGAAAAGCAACTACAGTTTATAGCCGGTTGCAAATGCCTAAAAAATTGAACCCCATGTACTATGTTTATAAAGGTTGAAAAGACTTCCTTTCCAGAGACAACAATGTATTATGAAGTCCAGCTGTTGGTACGCATAATACAGCACAATTTTAAAACTAACACAATAATATAAAGTTATTGACTCACCAGTATCTTGTTCAGCTACACTCTCCTCATATTCACCGTCATCTATACATTCTGACTTGATATAAATTTCCTCAGTGATGCTATTAGTGTTGTAGTTATAGTGGGACATGTCGTCAATAGATGATATGCAATTTGCCTTCCGAGCACCGGAGCTCTCTGAAATATAAATAACCCTTAATACTCCCACTTTTTTCACTACTGGTGATTCAAATTAACATGTATCCCTCTAGCGGCAATAAAGCGAACAATGCATAAAAGTATACTGTCATTATTTACGTATAGTTCAACATGTGTTTTTTGTGTCTGTCCATTCTCACTCCAGTTTTACAACGAATAAAGTGATAAATTTAAGAAAAAAAGATTAAATACTCCTTGTTGTGTGTATGGTTGTCACTCGGAGAAGATAATGTTCCAATATTAGATGAATTTTATAAGAAAAATTATAGTGTATGACAAAGTTTCTTTATTAGTTTTGCAATTTAATTTTAATACCAACAAGAAAAATGCGTTAAAAGTTAATATATGCACCATTTGTACTTATGTTTTGCTACAAGTGAAGAAGTAAGTTTATTAATGATTCTACAATTTTGTTGAATTTTTCATTTTCCCTGTCTCACATTTGCAAGAAAATGGTTTAATGTTGTGTAAACTATTGTTAATATAAATCTCTTGTTATTTCATGTGGGTGTTCTGTAAATGTGTTAGTTTGCAAATATTTGATAGTTATCTTGTATAGAATAAATTACCAGTTCTCTTTCTATAAAATTTCTAGAGAAATGTATAGATATTAAGTATTCAATAAATGTTCTAAGTTTAAAGTATAATATTTTATTTTCTCTGTGAGTATAACCTGGCACCAACATTATAACCTCTGAAAATATTCATTTACAAAAAGCAAATTCTATAATAAAATGGATTCAGATATATTTGTACACTTTTTTAATACACGGTTATAATCCAAATATACTGTATACAGCAAAAAAAAACGTGAATTTGGCAAAAAATTGGTTTTAAACCAATACTGTTTAGATACGTTGACAGATGACTATCCTTTTTCGTTTCAAAAGTTCAGAAGGCGATAGTGGCGCCAATTTTAGTCGAGAATAAATAATGTGTTTTCACAATTCGCGACAAATACTTTTTTAAATTTGATTTATTTTAATCATAAGATCAAAATTATAGTGATAAATTTGCATATTTTTGTAAACACGTGTTAGAATAAAATTTCCAAGTCTTAAATAATATTCAAATACTGTGTGATAAGTCAAAACTTAAAGGCGTGGATCCTGAAAAAAAAAAAAAAAAACTACAAAAGTAAAACTTGGATAGCGTTCTAGTGCAATATGCCCTTTACACTAAGAAAACATTTCAAGTATCAATTAAATAAGTTCCACTGACCTGTGTTCATGACAACTGCATCCTCCAATTCACCTTCATATTCACTGGTGTCCACAGGTTCCGATTTTATATAAATTTTCTCTATGTTGGTATTGTCGTGGTATATGTTATGTGTAACTTCATCTTTTCGTCCTGTAACCAGGGATCATAATCAATTATAACTATTTACTTAACGTAAAAAATAAAGCACCAAAGATTTTCACTAATCAAACATTACTGAAATTCTTCTATAAATGTGCCCATCACTGACCATTCTCCCATTCAGCTGTGTGCTCTATTTCAGGCTTTACTTCATGTTCATCACTATCTTTATATTCTGTTTTAATATATATCGCTTTCGTACCATCCATATTTGTTCTTGAAACAAAAGCCATCCAATTTTTTTTTTTTTTTTCAATCGCCGAAGAAGCAAATTACTCCTGCTCTATCCGAGTTATTTTATTAATTTCAATATGTATGTAACAATCCGTGCGAATTTTTGAACGTTGTCGTTTAGAACAGAACTACTTAATGGAGGTTCTGTACTTTTTTTTTGTTTCATGATTTGAACCTGTCTAGGAACACCAAAATCAGGTTATACCAAGTTATAGTACGTATTTATGTATGGCTCCGGAACATGGACCTTAACAAAACGAAATCGACAACACCTAATAGTTTTCGAAAATACAATATTACGCCGGACTTTTGATACCATTCAAATTAATGGTGAATGGAGAATCTGTAAGAACAAAGAAATCCGAGAACTGCATTCAGAATGATTATACACGTACGAATATACACGTCGAGTAGGGGGAGAGATCAGTTAACCGAATAAGTATTGGTATACAGGACACATGGAAAGACCTGAAAATGAACAGACCAAGATAGAGGACTTATGTAAGTGAGGCCAAAAGTCAACCCGACAGAGAGTGGCCAAAAAAGAAAAAGAAGAAGAAGAACACTCAATGCAAAGGTATTGAGAAGTGACATTACCGTTGGCGGCGCTGTAATTCATGGCAAAATGGCTGAATTGTTTAGTATTCAGCTGTTAATATGCTAACAGGGAACAGGTTAATTTAAGCACAGTACATTTTTATTTTATGAAAATGTATCTGTGGACGTTCTAACAAAAAATCAACACCAGAACATATGTAATAATTTCAAATAGTACTACAGTCGCGTAGTACAATATTTGACCACCAGACTGCGTATCCGAGCGTGTCAGTTCTCAATAGCGCATTCTGTTTCAAATTAAATGACGTCAATGTAATCGAAACTCAAAAATAAATAACAAAACCCTTTTAATTTTCTACGTAGTTCGTAAAGTTCTACGTAGGCTTCCTACAGTAATCTGCACGGTCTACTACTTAGTGAAATTAATAATGTTACTTAGTCATAGCAAGAGCAATATGGCTTTTACCCAAATTTAAAAAAAAAAAACGTTTTTGTGCTAAGAATAAAAATGAATAATATGAGAGACGGTGATATTATTAAAAAAGAGATTAATATTAAGACGGAATGTGAAGATACTGATGAACATGAAGTGAAGACGGAAATAGAATGCACGACTAAATGGGAGCCTGGTCAGTAACAAGCACATTCACAACTAAAGTTCGTTCTACATTATACTTTTTTGGGTAGCACTACAGATTTTTTGCGTAGTACTGACGTAAAAAGTATAATGTGAAACACAATACTTCCTTCCAACTTTCGATACTACACTACAAACTACACTATTTTCAAAACTACCTCCGGTCAAATTTTTGGATGACAGTTGTATACTTCTCAGTCGTACCAACTACCAATTTTTGAGTTTTTGTTTACAACTTAACTTTTAGAAGTTTATTAAGTTGATAAGAAGTTTATTTAGAACATATAATTAAATATAAACTTAGCACAATTAAACAATATTTATAAATTGGTTACTAGAATTGGTTCTATAACCAAACTGTTGTCTGTCTAAAATTTTTTAAGTTGGAAGTGAAGAGTATCACACAGTAATAAAAGATGGAAGGTATCGTTGTCCCTTATTTTTTTCCCCCACTATATTCTGTAGTATCAAAAGTTGAAATGACGTCAGAGTTGGATAGTATTGAAAGAAGTATAATGTAGAATGGACTTTACTCACACTAATAGTATACAGTGTAAATGTGCGAAAATAGTCAGATACTTGGTTGTGGTTAGTAATGGTTGGTAGTTAATTATTTAAGGTACACTTTTTTTTTTTTTTTATTTTCATATTATGGTGCTTCGGCTACTTGGCTAATAGCACCTGGTACATTGAAACGGTTTATAATTTGTTTACATAGCTAATTAAATTACAATACTTTTCATACAATACATGTTGATATATGGCATTTACAGTGTTTTTTTTTTTTTTTTATATTTTATTGTATATGTCTATTTGTCTTAAGTAATTTATTATGTTTGTGGTTGTGTCTGTGGCGTTAGATAGGGCATGTTTGATTGTATTCTGAATGTTGTGACTTCGTCGTTCTGGTTGGTACTTTTGGCACTGTAGTATGATGTGTTCCACGGTTATCCTGGTGTTGCATGTTTCGCATATCGGTGGTTCCAAGTTGTGGAATAGGTATTCGTGCGTTAAGGCTGTGTGGCCTATTCTCAGTCTTGTTAAGATAACTTGATCTTGTCTTCCTCTGCAGTGGCTCCATTTTTTTGTATTGTCCTTGACTGTCCTTAGTTTGTTGGTCGTGTCTGTGTTGGTCCATTCTATACTCCAGGCGTCTCTGATCTTTAATTTGATATAGTTTTTTACATCATCTTCTGGTACTGGGATGTTTTGGATTTCTTCCTGGATTGCTAGCTTTGCAGCACTGTCTGCTTGTTCATTGCCCTTGATTCCGACGTGGGATGGAATCCATATGATGGTGACTTTTATGTTGTATTGTTTTATAGCCTCATTTATGTTTTCTTGGCTCTTCTTTATGAGGGGACTGGTGTGATACATCTTTTGGAAGGTTTGCAGTACGCTTAGGGAATCTGAGTAGATGGTGTAAAAAGGTACACTTTGTTTGAATGATGTTTAAAAATATAGCATCAATATTCTGAAGTGTTTTACACATAACATACACATATTGTATGTTTAAATATGTATCGACAACATTTTTTAAATGATTAATCATCGGATGAAAGCGATGATGATGGATTTATTAAGAATTATTTGAACAGAGAACTGTTTTGTGTCATATAAAACTGGAGGAGGGTAATCAACCGAGTAAAAATCAGGATTTGCTCTTGTTTGATGAGTAAAAATTGCATTAGTGGTTGAAATCTGGTATTTACAGTGCATATTATAGTAAAACTTAACAACCTGAATCTCCATTTTATATACAAGCACAGTAGTTTTTGTTGGCGCTAATTTTAAGAACAAGACAGAGTTTAGGTCAGGATACTGAACTACTGATCTAATGCTAGGCCGATTGTTATAACTTCGATTTTGTCTAAAATATATGAAGGGGCTCTGAAAAATTAGGATAAATAATTTTTTAAATAAAAATAAAATATTCGTGTATCGACGAAACATATGTTTAACTATAATCTATTTATTGCAGGACTTAAAGGTGAAGTTGCAGACGACGTATATAATACCAACATAGAGGAGATTTATATCAAGACTGAACCTGCAAACACCACTGAATATTCTGATAAATTGGAGAATGCAGCTGTCGCAAACACTGGTCAGTAAAGCTAGTTTAATTGATGCTTGTGGATGCCAATATGTTTGAATAAGTTCAATTTACTTATGTGTTCTTTTTATAAGGCGCTATTATATTATAAGTTTTTTGTTTCGTTTCATATGTGATTATTTACTTCTCTCAAATTTGATTAGTAAGAAATATGAGGGGTGTTTAATGTAAGTAACCGTTTTTACCAAAGTGCGTCTTATTTTTCAACATATTTTACAATGCCCAACTATATTTTACAACAAAAAAATAGACAGTGATATCAACTATGAGTAATTATATTTCAGAGATCCGCGATACTCGGAAAGCAGTTTGCATATCATCTACTGACGACATGTCCCAATATGACTACAACACCAATATTATCATCACTGAGGAGTTTGACATCAAACCTGAATGTGTAGATGGTGGTGACTATGAGAAGAGTACAAATGAACAAGAAACAGGTCGGTAAAAATTCAATATTATTTTATTATATTCCGTTTAGGGATCACTTGAACAGGTGTAAAATTGATGATAATTTGCTAGTTTTAATAAGAAAAGGTGTTACGGTCTAATTAGCAAAATGATTAAGTAGGCGAAGATTTTACATTGTTTAAATGCGTTGTCGGCTCATCGGACACTTGGTAAAATATACAAGTACCAAAAAAACGTTTGTTTATCATTAGTGAAAAATTCTGAAAAGCAAAAGACAGCAATATAAAAAGCTCTTCGGCACCTAATATATTTAGAGATATAGTAGTCAATTATATTTGGTAACCATATCATGGGATTGTAGAAAAGTTTAGCTGTGTAGGGCTGTATGTCCGTACAATTCATTTGGATTTTATTTCTGTTTTGAAAAATTTATATTTCACACTTAAAGAGCCATATTCAATCTAAGGTAACGTTTTATTTTATCTTTCTGCACTAGTCAGGTGTATGGTGTCTCGAACACAAATTTGAACATGTATTTCGACTTTTAGGCTCTTTGTATCCAGTTTTTGGTATCTAGACTCATTCCAAAGATTGTCCAGTAAACCTTCCGGCGTGGCGGGATTGTAATTTGCTGCAAAACGTTAGAGAAAAGGCTACGTGGATGAGACAAACGAAATTTGCGACGAAACATTTAGTAGTTTGATTATTGGGTTTTTCATATACTTTGTCAAAATTGTTGTTTACTTTTGTATTCAAAATTATTCAAGGTTATGGGTCTGGAATTACATTATCGTACCTTTCTCTAATCAATTTAAACATTATTTAATTCTTTTGATATCTTCCCCGAATCTTGTATAATTATTAATATAACTTCTCATTTATCATTGTAATTTTAGTTGTAGTTTTCTTTATGATACTTAATAGTTGTTCTTAGGACATCATTTTGAAAATATATTAGGATCTATTGGTGGGTCCTAAGTACACGCATTTTATAGCCCAATTGACGCCCTTAAATTGTGAACCGCACGACCATCTCGGCTGTGTAAGCTAGTCGCTGGACAAAATATAAGTTAAATTATATTTAACAAAGGTGCTATTTATTTCTACCACTCTTTTGTTTACCTGATTTTGGTTTTATTGATTAACTTAAATTTATTTACAGCTAGAGGAACTTTCAGTTATCCAAATGAGAATCCAGATGCGTCAGATACGAAGTTTGAACAATTCACATCAAATAAATGTGATATATATAAGAAGATATTTGAACAAGATAGTTCAAATGTCTACAAACGAATACATTCTGGAGAGAAATCATTTAAATGTGACCAGTGTGATAAAGCATTTACGGTATCCTCAAATCTTATTAGCCACAAACGAACACATTCTGCTAAGAAACCATATAAATGTGATCTATGTAGTATAACATTTTCATACTCATCACATCTCATTACTCACAAACGGACACATTCTGGACAGAAACCGTTCAAATGTGATCAGTGTGATAAAGCATTTTCGGATTCTTCAAATCTCAATACTCACAAACGAACACATTCCGGAGAGAAACCATACAGATGTGATCAGTGTGGTAAAGAATTTTCAGTATCATCAAATCTTATTACTCACAAACGATTACATTCTGGAGAAAAACCATTCAAATGTGATCAATGTAGTAAAACATTTTCAAGATCATCAGGTCTCATTGGTCACAAACGAATACATACAGGAGAGAAACCATTTAAATGTGAGCAATGTAATAAAACATTTTCACTGTCATCACATCTCTTTTCGCACAACCGAGTACATACAGGAGAGAAGCCATTCAAATGTAATGAGTGTAATAAAGCATTTTCAAAGTCAACAAATCTTATTGCTCACAAACGAACACATTCTGGAGAGAAACCATTCAAATGTGTTCAGTGTGATAGAGCATTTTCAGTGTCATCACATCTCAATAGACACAAACGAGTACATTCTAGAGATTAATGATTCAAATATGATTAATAATAAAATCTATTCACAAAATATTTATCTTAATAAACATGATTGAATTGTTTTTATGAAAAATAAAAGAAGTTATGTATGTTTATTCATTTGTTTTATTGCTCAATTTTACCTATCTACCCAACTTAATATTAGTATGACAGATCAGTATGAGTAAAACTATTTTTCCAAGTTTTATAAACATGCCGGCAACGATTAGCAGCGATACACTTTACAGTCACCAGCAATGAAGTCACTTCTTTTAAAATCTGGGTTGTTTATACCCATCAGTTTAAAATATATCCTCTCGTGAGATTTGAGATTTAATAAATGTCAAAATACTAATTTTATTATTAAAATATCTGTAGCAAAATCCTGCACTGTTACGGTGTATTTCATGTTTGCGGTTTTTTTTTTTTTTAATTTTTAATAGCAAGTCGAGTCCTTGGGTAAAACAGGCGTGACTCCGCATGAGGCTTAGTGTACATTTACTTTTTCTTTTTTTTTATTGTTTACTTTTTGTTTATTATTAAAAAAAAAGAGAAAAAAAACTTCTTTAGTGCAATCTAAACTGAAACTTATTAAATATTTATGTCTTAAAACAAAAAAGCCGATCAAAATTCTCGAAATATCTTACATTATACTTCCCTTCATCCACTTTGTTCTGAATTTAATACCAATCATCAAAATAAATAAGCTATAATTAATAAAAAAAATCCTTCTGAAATCCCACCAAATGTCCATATCCTAAGGTCTAAACCAGTATCGCCGATAGCTAAAAGAATATATTTTAGGGCACTGACTGAAGCTGAACAATGGTACAAAGAAAATCGCGAGCTCAAGAACCAGGCTCTAGGGTGGTTCACTAGTAACCAGTTATGCTTAAATACTAGTAAAACTAAAGCTGCATTCAGAGCTCAGTAAATTAACACGCTGTGCGTTATGGATAGTTTTTAAACGAGTGCAATTGGTATGATCGGACAAGCTCGTACTATATCGCTCAACAGTAGTATAGCAACGACAAAGCACGAGCATGTCCGATCATACCAAATGACCTCGTTTAAAATTTATCCATAGCGTACAACGTGTTGATTTACAGAGCTCTGAATGCAGCTTAATACTATCGCCTTCAGTCTGAACAAGAACCTGCATAATAATTTACTGTACAACAACAATGCAGTCAGATTTCACTTGGACTCCAGACTAACGTGAAAAGACCACATCCATCAATTAGCGGGAACGTTGAGCAGAATGTTATATATGCTAAAAAGAATTGTTAATTATGTGTCAGATGAGACCGTCAAAATAGTTAACTATTCCCACTTCCAGTCGCACTTAACTTATGGCATTGAGTTATGGAGCAATTCATACGACTGGAAGAGAATATTTATAATACAAAAAAAAGCTATAAAAATCATAGCCAAAGCCCTTGCTCATTGTAAAAGCTTATTTAAAGGCTTAAATATCTTGACGGTCCCATCCCTCCATATTTTATATTTATTAATGTATACAAAACAAAATAGTCAAGAATATTGATGCCCATGATTACCATACAAGAAATAAAGACATGTTCCGTACGCCACTATGTAAGTATACAGTCACCCAGCGTATGCCTATAGCGCTAGGTACTAACTTGTACAATATACTACCCAATGAACTAAAAAATCTCAATGACGGCACATTTAAAAGAAAACTTAAATCATTTCTTTTAAAACATGCGTTCTACAGCATGGATGAGTTCATTGATAGTATCAAACAGCTAAAAAATGTAAGATGGTTGTTCTCTTATGTATGATTGTATCTTGACTTACGTTATTCTGGTACGAACAACTTCAATAAATATGTTATTATTATTAAGAGGATGAGTATGTTGGGAGGAGACTTACAGGAACAATATCCATGTTCCATCACCTATTATTAATGCTCTGTATATATATATATATATATATATATTTTTTTTTTTATATTTCAACATGCATTATAACATTATTTGTATATACGTAGATATCTGTTATTGGCTACACATTGTATTATGGCTGTTGATATCTTATATGGAAAATAAATAAATACAAGATGTTGTAGACAGCGGGGAAGATTTGGAAATGCTCAAACAATCCATCAAAGGTCTTAGTGTCAATAACACTAGTAAACAAAACAGAACTTATTTTTTGTGACATGAGCAAAACATAGTCTATCCTAAAGTCACTATATTAAACAAAGTAGCGCAAGCCTTTGAAGAAGCCGGCAGACCTTAGGGTTTGATTGCCGACACTGGTTCCCCAATTAAGCAAACTAAAGCAGCAACATTTTTACGTTCTTAAGTTTGCGTCTGCGCTGTCACATCTCTCTTTCTCGCTCTAATTTAATAACCTCCTTTGTCAGCGGTTTGAATATTTAAGGTTAAGTTTCATTTAAATTTATATATTATATCCATTTTATTTAATAAAAATAAAAAATAATTGAAATTGTACCACAATTTTGTTACAGTGCATCTTTGATTAAAAAAATCATGATTACAATGTTTAAAATAAAATTATTGGTAGTACTAATTTCTTATTTTTGTATTGTTGGAATCACTGAACATCATTTGTGTTGGCGACATTTTTAGCCCCAGCATGGCCGCCGTTGCGCTACTTTGTATAATATAGTGACTTTAGTCTATCCCACTTAAAATTTGACCTAAAAGCCGAAAATGACCTAACGAAATATGGTCATATACGTATTATTATCAATTTTAACTTGCCTCAAAATGTTGTTTTTGATGTTTTACGTCGATATATTGTTTCTGAGGCATATCTTCCCAGCAAACATTTTTATCCGGACCAGTACTGGTAAAGCACATACTCGCCGGCATTGAAAGTAATGGGCCAGTGCTGGCATTTCGTACTGGGCCAGTACCCCGGTGTCCCGTGGCCCTTAGCTGGTCCATTGATGTATCAGTTGCTGGCCCAGCAACGGTAAAGTGCATTGAAAGTAATGGGCCAGTGCTGGCATTTCGCACTGGGCCAGTGCTGGCATTTCGCATTGGTCCAGTGCTGGCATTTTGCACTGGGCCAGTGCCCCGGTGTCCCCGTGGCCGTTAGCTGGCCCATTGATGTATTAGTTGCTGGCCCAGCAACGGTAAAGTGCAAAATAATCGCATTAGTTGCAAGATTTATTTCTGACAGACTAGTGCTTATATTATACCCACTCTCTAGTGTTTCAAATGTAATATATGTGTACTTACCCAGTATTAAAATAAATTAATGGTTAGGTGCAAAATAAATACTCATTTGGCCATTTTCACCATCGTTGAATAAATTTATTTAACAAGTAAAGTTGACAATATCGCATCGGTTTTAAACTATTAATGAAGAAATTAACATTGCTGTCAATAGAATGATGCGATATTGTTAACTTAAGTTGTTAAATAAATTTATTCAACGATGGTAAAACTGGCCGATTGTAAATTGAATTAACAGTTATAATTTATTGATTTATTTATAAATATTAAATAAATATAATTTCAGGAATAACAGGAATTAGTTTATTTAATTTATTAATTTAATGAAGAATTTTAAGAAAATGGTTTTCTGCCATTTCGGTCAAACCAATTTCATGCTAAAGATAAGGGGTGACTAATAATTTTCGCCAATATTCGTCTTGTATTATCTACCACATCTTTTCCCCCTGACTTGAAGAGTGCCAACCTAAAGAAATCATACTTGTTAAAATAAATTCAATAAACAAATTTTATAAGCATTAATGCTATAAGCTGTTCACTTTTGTAAGAACAAACTAGATCTGGTTATTTTGGTGATTTTTATAGTGTATTACTGACTTTTAGAAACTTGGTTATATTGTAAAAGAAGTTTTACAGTTTTGGATTAAGTTTGTATTATTTTAGGTTAGTATTATATTTACAAAATATTTAAGATGTCACTATTCAAAATGAAATATGACAAATTATATTTTTTAAATGACATATTTATAATCTTGTATCAGATTTATTAATAATTGAAAATTTTATTACATGAAAAAAACTATGATTGAACTAAACTAAATATTAAACAATTTAATATGAAGAAGTTTGTGTAAACTACGTCCTTAAATCTAACAAAACACACACAAATCACAATAAAAAACTGTATAATGCTCACAATCAATAACTATTCAAATACACATCCTGATAAACTGTTCACCAACACGTCCAAACTTGTACTCACAGAATATCACTTGTACCGACCCTCGAAGGCCACGCCGTTAGGGTGTTTTATGACTAAGAACGATCAGACTTTTCAAATTATTACATTCAAAAAAAGTTATGAACATAAGCACTGGCCCGCTAGAAATAATCTTGGATTAATACAAATAAGGAATGCTTATAAAATGCTGGTAAAGTACTTCGTATAGGCGGAGTGCGAAATACAAATGTGAAGTACATTATTAATACTGGCGTTGCACTTACTTTTGGTGCCAGCAATGTACCAGCGTAAAAGCAGTTTACCGGCATTCGGCCGTTAGTTCAATGTTTGCTGGGTTATTAATACTCAACAGTAATCAGCAAGCAAATTTGGATTCCATTTACCCTGATATCGCTTTTCCATGGCGGAAATGTCTTGATGGAACCGTTTCCCATGTTCACCACTTAGTATACCCAGATCTTCTGGGAAGAAATGTAGATGAGAGTCCAGAAAGTGATTTTTTAAAGACATCCCATTTCTTTGTAGGCATCAAGTAGTTCATTCACGATAACTCTGTAATTGTCAGCTCTCACATTTCCAAGAAAATTTGAAACTACTGTTTTAAAAGCTCTCCAAGCGTAAGAGAAAATAGTAATAATTGCTATCAACAATTAAAATTACAAACAAACTGCAACACTAAAGTTCAAACGCGATACAAACAACACGAGATAACCGCATGTAAACAATAAACAGTTACTCGTCTCACAAGTTCAGATTTTGTCAGGTTGGCGTCACTATATAGCGCTGTTGGGCCCAATTCCTGGAAGAATTAACAAGAAAAGAAAGGGCATAAAAGGTATAAAAGGCTTAAAGAATATGTATAGGGTTTTAAAATATAATAAAATAGTTATTTCTAATGATTTTTTCTTAATAAATATATTATAAATCAATGTGAAATAATTTTAAAAATGAATTTAATAGATGCCGTTTTACATTTCAAAACTACGCCTATGTAGACATATTAAATGTAGTTCAGAGACTAATTACGTCTTAACACTAGTTACCATATCAATACACCATTTAGAGATTTAAATGGTACAATATATTCTTTAATGATATATAATTTTTACAAACAAGTCTATGTTTAATATCGTATCAAATAACTTATGCTTAAAAAATATTTTCTAAAAAAAAAATAATATGTATATATAATATTGCTAATATTCGAACACTAATCTAATAACTAAACGCTATTTCTGGTTTCTCTCCAGAATGTAATCGTGATTACTAAGACTTATTTTCTATTCAAACGCTTTCTCACAATGATTTTATTTGAATGGTTTCTCTCCAGATGGCAACAGTTTGTGTCTAATGAAGACGCTGTATTACACTGATCACATTTGATTGGTTTCCCTTCAGAATGTATTCGTTTGTGGATTACAAAAAGTGATGAACGAGTAAATACTTTATCACACTGATCACATTTGAATAACTTCTCTACAGAATGAACTCGTTTATGTCTAGTAAGGTATGTTGAAGTTGCAAATACTTTATCACACTGATCACATTTGAATGGTTTTTCTCCAGAATGAAGTCTTTTGTGTTTATCAAGATAATCTTTTTGATTAAATTCTTTACTGCAATGATCACATTTATATTTATTCTCTCCAGAATGTATTAGATTGTGTCTAATGAGATGTGATGAACGTACAAATGCTTTATCACACTGAACACATTTGAATGGTTTTACTCCAGTATGAATTCGTTTATGTTTAAAAAGATTATGTTTTAAAGTAAATGCCTTAGGACATTGATCACATTTGAATGGTTTCTCTCCATAATGTATTCGTTTGTGTCTACATAAATCTGCTGATTGTGAAAATGTTTTATTACAATGAATACATTTGAATGGTCGCTCTCCAGAATGTACTCGTTCATGTTTAATGAGATATGATGAAGTCGCAAATACTTTATCACACTGTTCACATTTGAAGGGCTTTTCTCCAGAATGTATTCGTTTGTGTAAAGCGAGAACTGCAGAACGTGTAAATGTTTTATCACATTCATCACATTTGAAAGGTTTTTCTCCAGAATGATTTCGCATGTGATCAACAAGATGTGCTGAATTTGTAAAGGAATAATTACACTGATCACAATCGAATGCTTCTCCTAGATTAATTCGATTGTCATCAGCAAAAGATGTTGATTCTGGAAATTCATTATTGTCTGTTGTATTATTCTGTTCGAACTCGTTAGCTGACATTGCTGTCAAACTCTCTTCTGGTTTACTGGAAGATTTTGCGCTACCTGCAAACAAATAATTTAATATTATTTCCTCTAATTGTTCTTGATTTTTGAGAAACAACTGTTTGTCTACCTTTAGAATCAATGTTTTTAGATGCAATAAATGCATCGTTTCCGTGTCGTCTTTTAAGATGAGATATAAAATTCGATGAACTATTTTTATATCGTATATTAATGAATAGATCGAGATGAAGGGCTTATGTGTGTGAAACCAAAAGTCAACCTGTCTGATAGTGCCCAAAGAAGAATTTTTCTATCTTTTAATTTCAATTTTAGATTGGCATTGACAAATGAACTTATTTTGCTTTACACAGCTTTTTTCGGCTAAATATATTGAATATTGAAAAAAACGTATCATCTACCGTTTTCGATTTAAATAAAACATTTCTTCTCTTACCATAATTGGCTTACTGAGAAGAGTTTGAAGCTCCTGATGCTTCAGATATTAAAAAAGGTGATGCACCAAAACTTTCACGAGCATCGTTGTCACTCATGCTGGCGAAAAAATACAAATATATAGTTGTAAAATATAACACTCAAATTTTTCACAAATTAAATCTGCGCCAGACGTCTACAATGTTTAAATACTAAATTCCAATGAACAGTGAGTGTGAAAAGATCAAATGTCAATCCTGATTTTAGTTTCAATCATAACTAAAAATTTAATCATGATAATGAGTAAATATTTAATTTAGTTACCAGTGTGAATAACTACATTATGAGTGATGTACCTTACTCATTAATCAAGTTGTGAAATTAAATTATTAATTTCAATCCTCAATGTCTGCAATTTGCCCAACTCTGCCGCCAGTGCTACATGTTATGCCCAGCGTCAGAACCAGCGTTAATGAACGCTGCCACACCGTCTGTAAGAGCCTTTAGTATTAGGCGTCTTTACAGATTTAACAATAAGATTAATTATTGACTGACCTGTTGTATCTTGTCCGGTTGCATTCTCCTCATATTCATCGGCATCTTCAGATTCAGAAAGGATTTCGATCTCCTCATTGACGATATTAGGATTATAGTTATACTGGGACGTGTTGCCAGTAGATGTCTTACTATTGCGTTTCTCTGAAATATAAATAGGCAAATATTTAAATACAATTTATTTTAAAATTATCATATATCTGCACTGTGAAGCTCGCACTTTGTTTAGCCAACTACAGGACTCTATTTTAGGCAATGAACTTACACCGCAAAGTGTTAAAATCGTTTATACAATACATATGTTAAAACACGTAATAACTGTCGGATAGTTCAACAGTTAATTAACCCTTTCGCTGCTCCAACCGCATATACTCGTAAATAAAAGTGTGGCCCGATACGCTCCGAGCGAGTTAACTCGCGCCGTGTTTTAAATTGTTCCCTGCTCAACACGACTATTCTCGCTGTAAACCCCAACCAGTTCAAGTACCTGCGAGCACGTTGCGTTGGTATACGTTGCTGTGCCGTTCAATTCAGTAAGATAGGGTCTTACATTCAGTATATCTACTTATTTATATTGATTTTATATAAATATATATGGTAAGTATATTATAGTTTATTCCAGTTCGGTATACGGAACTAGATTACTAACTCTTTATAAGTTTCATTGTTAGTATAGCATATAGGTAAATATGTAAACAAATATTTTTTTAAATAAAATCTTTTTGATTGTATTTTTGTATTCATTCACTCACATTACATTTTTCCTAACATTAGTCATATCGTCACCATCATTTATCCTTACATGTCATGAAAACTTACACAAAAAGTTCACGCCAACTGCTCTACACGAATAAACTCGCAATCACCGAAATATGTGCGCACAGCGAGCACAAAATCTCAAAGCGTATTGCGCAGTGAAAGGGTTAAGAAAACACATTAAAAGATCAAAAATAAGCATTAATTACTGATTTTTAATTAAACAATCTCTACTAACCACTGTTTGCGGTAGCTGCATCCTCCAATTCATCTTCAGATTCACTGCTATACACAGGTTCACATTTGACGTAAATCTCTTCTATGTTGCTATTATCCTGGTCTACGTCATCTTTGATTTCTGCAATAAACATAACACAGTCAAAGTAAAAATTCGATATGCATACGCAAATGATATCGGTGGATAGACACCTATCAAGTTTCGACTTCTTCTGTTCTAACCTTTTACTAACTAAATCTAACCTAATTATCTAGTTTTTAGGTGCACAATACTTTATTTTTACTCCACATTAGCCCAATTAAAATTGTTTATCGTTATGTATTCGTTCATAACCCAAATTCACAATGAGCTTTAGTGTGTGGATATCGAATGTGAATCCATAGTCAAATATAAATTAAGAGTTTATTATTGTAAAAATATATCATTTAGGATGTGCAATAATCAAACATCGATTAATTAAATGTAAGATAATTGTAAATGTCCTAATTACTGACCATTCTCACAATCATCTCTGTGTTCTAATTCAGACTTCACATCACCTATTGCCTTATTATCAATTTTTTTCTTAAAAATTTCACTGTCTATGGTATTTTCAGGACTTGGATCATAACCAGGCTCATCATTCATATTCATTTCTGAAATAATACCCTGCCAATTTTTTATAGTTACCAAAAAAAGTACTATTAATCTTGCTTTACCTAGACAGTTTTATTAAAATCAGCATGTAGCTGTCCGTGCGAATCAATGTATGACACGGAAGTTTTACAAATTGTTTTAAACGGGTTTTAATTATGTTTGAATCACGAACTTGATCTGTACGGGCCAAATTCGTGTATATTTTGGTATTTATACTCTATAAACGATGAAATCTTTTTTATTTCTACGTTTGTGGATACCATTGAAAAAAAGAATAAAAAAAATGGAACTTGAAGATTTTGTTCTTATTGATTTGGTACCTTATATATGTCCATTCATATACACGAACAAACAGTAAATAAACGTGAAAATTATTCTTTTTTTTTTTAATTTTATTTATTTTACATCGGCCTATTTCTGCAACGAGGCTAAAAGGTGAAATGGGAGTAATGTAAACATATTATTCTCACCCGAATAATATAACCAGCGGAGGAGAATCGAACCACCAACATTACAATCTAGACTGCTTTCACCAGTCCAAACTGCACGATTTAACGAGCTCGGCCACTCCGTTGGCAAAATTATTCTTGTCATCTACTTCTGCGCTTGTATTAATATTAATTGTTATTTTATTTGCATAAATACTACTCAGTGCCATACTCGTTAATTTATAATTCATAATTGGTAATACTTACTTGATAATTTTTAACTGGCTGTGCATAAATCCACACTATGTTTAAAGCATAGAGATCTCCATTTTTTTAAGTTAAGTTTCGAGTTTGTCTTTTGCTCCGTATTATTTTGTTCTAAAAATAAAATAGCTAAAGATTTTAAGATTTTTGCGAATATTTAACAACAGAAAAATATTTCGAAAAAATATATTTAACAAAAGTTGCTATAAATGCAATTACTAATAACTTTTATTTGAGACATTTTTTGATAAAACGAAAAAAAAATCGAAATTTTTTCTAAGTATCTTTAATAAAAATAGTAAAAATTAATCTTGTTGAATATTTTGTAATAAGATCACATTTTTTAAAAGATATTAAATAAAATCTGTAGAATATACTGTTCTATTTTAAATTTTTATTTATATACAACATTATTTTAATGATATTTCACTCCTAGTTTAAAAAAGATCAACTAAAATCAACACGTAACGTAGGTATTATGGATTATAAGCTAATGTTTTGACCAGAGTTAATATGGTGGCTGCACTGTTTTTCCCTGGCGCACACTGCTACATCTATCAATACTAAAAGCGCTCCTTACGTTATCTGTTTCCAATTCTGTGCTTTCTCTCCAGAATGTATTTGTTTGTGACTAACGAGATGTGCTTGCTGTGTAAATGCTTTATCACACTGAACACATTTAAATGGTTTCTCTCCAGAATGTATTCGTTTGTGTCTAATTAAACGTGATGAAACTGAAAATGCTTTATCACACTGTTCACATTTGAATGGTTTCTCCTCACTATGAACTAATTTGTGTAAAACAAAAGTACTTTTTCGACTAAATGCTTTATTGCACTGTTCACATTTGTATGTTTTTTCTCCAGAATGTATTAGTTTGTGACTAATAAGATGTGCTAACTGTGTAAATACTTTATCACACTGATCACATTTGAATGGTTTCTCTCCAGAATGAACTCGTTTGTGATTAATAAGAATACATTTTTGACTAAATGCTTTATTACACTGTTCACATTTGTATATCTTCTCTTCAGAATGTATTCTTTTATGAGTAGTGAGATTTGATATACATGAATATGCTTTATCACACTGCTCACATTTGAAAGGCCTTTCTCCAGAATGTATCTTTTTATGTCTATTGAGATCTGTTGATTGAGAAAATGCTTTATCACACTGCTTACATTTAAATGGTTTCACACCAGAATGTATTCGTTTATGTCTATTGAGGTCTGTTGATTGTGTAAATGCTTTATCACACTGATCACATTTGAATGGTTTCTCTCCAGAATGTGTTCGTTTGTGAACTGTGAGAACTGATTTACATGAATATGTTTTACTACATTGATCACATTTGAATCGCTTCTCACCAGTATGCACTGCTCTATGTGTAGCAAGATCTCGAGCTTGTTCAAATGTTGTCCCACATACATCACATTTATAACATGCCTCTGTTGTTTGTGTAGTATTAACCTGTTTGAACTTGTTGATGGACTCTGGTACACAACGGTCATCTGGTTTATCGGAAGATGTTTTACTAGCTGCAATCAAATAAATAATATATAGGTAATCCCTTTTAAGACTGCAACGTCAAAGTGGCAAAATCGAAACTAACCAAATAGACAATAACAACATTTTGACATATGGACAATAGGAGAAACTTTTGAAAAATTTGCTCGTTGCATTTTATGAAAAGTGATTTTTTACGTCCAAGAAAAGACTGATAAAAAGCACTTACCCCACCCAAAATTTGCCTAAATAATCAGTTGATATATTAAAAGGCCCTTCTACTTTTTCAGGCAGAGATATTATAAATATTATAGGAATATATAAAATTTTATTTTATATTTATTTATATTTTATATTCTTTCTTCTTATATTGTATCATTTATGTAGCTCTGATGAAGAAATAAAATATTTCGAAACTGGTCAGCTAGATCTAGTTGTATCATTTATGTCCGCAACCCGTACAACCTTCTCCTTACGATATATTCATTTACGGACACGACCAATTCCACACAAGTATTTAAGACAATCCCTGACATGTCAATTTGCGGAAGATACGAAAGTGACATTGTTTTGTTTTGTTCAATGGAGAAATACGTGTTTTTTTGTTGTTTGTGTTTTATTTTTATGAATCATGGGGAAAAAAATAATTAATTTTGTTGTGTGCCGCAATCTAAATCGTCAATAAGGAAAAATCCCTCTTAAACATTCCATAATTTACCTTAATCAAAAAAAAAATATATCAATTGAAACGACGTTTGGCGGCAGAGAGAAAGTGGATCGTAGGTTTTTATGGACCCAAAAACTAAAAATGGGCAAAAATCCAGGTCCATGCATGCACATTTGCTCGTTGCATTTTATGAAAAGTGATTTTTTACGTCCAAGAAAAGACTGATAAAAAGCACTTACCCCACCCAAAATTTGCCTAAATAATCAGTTGATATATTAAAAGGCCCTTCTACTTTTTCAGGCAGAGATATTATAAATATTATAGGAATATATAAAATTTTATTTTATATTTATTTATATTTTATATTCTTTCTTCTTATATTGTATCATTTATGTAGCTCTGATGAAGAAATAAAATATTTCGAAACTGGTCAGCTAGATCTAGTTGTATCATTTATGTCCGCAACCCGTACAACCTTCTCCTTACGATATATTCATTTACGGACACGACCAATTCCACACAAGTATTTAAGATAAAACTATAAATATATTTACCAGTGTTTGTGATACATGCTTTCTCCAGTTCAAACTTAATGTCTATCTCCTCAGTGATGATTATATTTGAGTCAGCGTAGAGATATCTGTCATCTTTAGCTCCATATTTAGGTACTGAAATAAAGAGATCATAATTAAATATAAACTAATTGACCACAATATAAAACATAATATTATCCGAGTTGTTGCTTAAGTTAATAAACTCAACTGTTACAATAAAAGCCAACGGAGTGGCCGAGCGCTTTAAATAGTGCAGTTTGGATTGGTAAAAACAGTCTGGATTTTGATGTTGGTGGTCCGATTCTCCGTTGGTGATATTATTCGGGCAAGAATAATATGTAACATTACTATCATTTCACAATCATTCACCCCTCATCCAGGTGTAGGATCTCGCCTCCTGGCATCGGCGACTAGCCTCGTTGCAGAAATAGGCCGATTTAAAATAAATAAATTTAAAAAAATAAATAAATAAATGTAAATAATCACTGAGCCGGCTCGGCAAACTGAACGACCTCCACTGATCTGGTTCCGCAAACTGAGCCGAAATTCCTATCTCTAATTAAAACAGAATTTAATGAAGGGTATCAAATAAAAGTACTTAATACTTATTGACTGAAAAGTTTATATAAAATCTTTATTGCCATTGTCTATTATATTACATACTAAAAATCAAATACTTAATAATTTAATACTGGTCCGCTATATTACATAGTTTGTGAAGCGCTGCTGTAGACAACAGTGGATTAAATTTAACCATAAACTTGAAAACTAATTTATTGACAAAATACCGACGCATCTAAAAGACATGTGTTAACCAATCATGGTAATATTTACCAGAAACTTTCAAGAAAGCCACTATCAAGATGGGAAAAGGAAAGGAAGGAAATGTACAAATATTGTGGCTACTCAACAACAGCGGTAAGACTAAAAAGAATCAATGGAGAAGAATTGGGCCACGAAGTAACAGAGCGAATGATCGACCTACAACAAACGGAGCAAGATACAAAAATAAGAGAATCAAGATATAACAGCAAATATGAAAAGACCTGGACGGTGAGAAAACCACAGTATTTGACAGAAAAAGGCAGTAGAGAGAAGAAAAAAGTGATAGCGAGATTTAGATGTGGAAATGAGGACAATAATTTTTGGATGAAAGAGGAAGAAAGAACATGTAGAATGTGCAGGGAAGATAAGGAGACAATGGAACATTTGTTGGAAGAATGTGAAGAAATACGACTCAGAAAAACGAAAACGAGAAAGGAAATTTTGGATGAAACATGACAGGGATATGAATGGATGAAAGAAGTGAAAAACAGAAGGGAGGAAATTAAGGAAGAGTCAACGAAGATATTAACTAAAGGAGAAGGAGAGTAGATTTTAAGCCGAAAGGCGAAAATTATAATTATTATTAAGTGTAAGTTAAATACTGTAAGATAAAATGTAGTACATAATATTTAATAATAAAAATATCTATGTCTAACAGCAACTTTCAAGACGAATAAAACAAAAAAGTGCCTGCGAACAGCGTACACAGCATTTAAATGACATTCCAATAATGAAAGTATTGTACTACTGATCACCTTTGAGTAGTACATCACCAGAATGTATTCGTCGGTGTCTAATCAAAGATGCTAAGTGTGAATATATTTTGTTACACTGTTCACATTTGTATGCATTTTCACCAGAATGTATTCTTTGGTGATTTATGAGTTGTGGTTTCCGCGTAAATGATTTATTACACTGTTGGCATTTAAATGGTTTTTCTCCAGAATGTAATCGCTTGTGTCTAATTAGATGGGATGAACGTACAAATGCTTCATTACACTGATCACATTTGAATGATTTCTCTCCAGAATGTGTTCGTTTATGTCTAATGAGATGTGATGACACTGAAAATGCTTTATTACACTGATCACACCTAAATGGTTTTTCTCCAGAATGTAATCGTTTGTGTCTAATGAGATCTATTAATTGCGAAAATGTCTTATTACACTGTTCACATTCAAATGGTTTTTCTCCTGTATGTATTCTTTTGTGAATAGTAAGAACTGATAACCGTGAAAATGCTTTATTACACTGATCACATTTAAATGGTTTCTCGCCACTGTGAACTCGTTTGTGTATAACAAAACTACCCTTTCGACTAAATGCTTTATTACATTGTTCACATTTGTATGTCTTTTCTCCAGAATGTATTACTTTGTGACTAATAAGATGTGCTAGTTGTGTAAATGCTTTATTACAATGTTCACAAATGAATGGTCTCTCTCCGGAATGAAGTCGCTTGTGAATAATAAGATTACACTTTTGATTGAATGTTTTATTGCACTGTTCACATTTGTATGCCTTCTCTTCAGAATGTGTTCCCTTGTGAGTATTAAGATGTGATAGACATGGAAATGCTTTATCACACTGATCACATTTAAAGGGTTTTTCCCCAGAATGTGTTCGTTTATGAAGATTAAGAACTGATAAACGTGAGTATGTTTTATCACACTGATCACATTTGAAGCGCTTCTCGTCAGTATGCACTGACTTATGTGCAGCAAGATCTCTAGATTGTTTAAATGCTGCCTCACATATATCACATTTATAACATGCCTCGCTTGTTTGTGTTGTATGAACCTGTTTGAACTTGTTAACAGACACTGGCGCCCAACTCTCATCTGGATTACCGGAAGATGATGCGCTAACTGCAAACAAATAATTAAAATAATATTATGTGTCTCATTTTGTAATACGAAACTTATAGGGAAATTTCATTTTTCGGATTTTGTGGGTATGACCAAAAAACTCTTATACCGTCATTTTATCGTCTGTTTGTCTGTTCGGTAAAAATTGGTGCCAAACGGCTAAACCTAGAGAGTTGAAATTTGGCATGCTTATACAGCTATTTAACCCGTATATAGGAAAAATACTAAAACATCTAAAAAACATATCCCCCTAAAAATATAAACAAATATGTGCTCATCGAAAAAAAATATATTTTTTAAAAATTCTGAGTAGGGTATCAAATTAAAGCCCTTAGTACGTGGATTAACGATCAAAATTTTATTTTTGCAAAATAAATTATATTGATTGTGCAAAATTATGCAAAAAATTTTTTTGTCCCACATCCTGTAGCCCAGATGGTTTAAACTATAAAATCTGAAAATCTCTAAGTAATGTACATTGGTATGAACTGGAATAGCACAACAGGAATTTTTGATCAGATTATGTTTTCGGAAAATAACGCATTTTTTGTGTTTTTTGGTTGACGATTTACAAGTTATGTAACACACCAGGATAGTAGACGTATAATGGTTTAATGTAGGATGACCATTTTCTTGAGAAAGCAATGCAGCACGGAACAAAAAAAAAGGTCGTCACTTCCCAAATATAAGTGAAGAGCAAAAAAAAAGGTCCTCATCTCCTCAAATACAAGTCAAATGCACAAAAGTTAGGATGCGGGACACCCAATCAAAATGCGGGACGAATGGTCACCCTAGTGTAATGGTTAGCATACTCGCTAGCTACCCAGAATTCTAGATTCGCTCCCTATCAGAGGAGACAATTTTATTTATTTTTTTTTTTTTCATTTTTATTTTGTTATATTATTTTTATTAATTCTAGTTATATTTTGGTAAATGTTGCATTTATTTTTTAAGAGCGTAAATTTAATAACCAGTTGGAATATTGGAATTATATTTTCATTCTATGTGTCATGTATACGAAACCAAAGGGGCGGAGCATATGACAACCAATGGAAGCCATAGGCGCAATTTTCAAAATCTTAATGAACCTTGCTATGTAAAAAATACTGCACATATTTAGAAACCTAAATAATGATATTAGGTATTCGAATTAAATTTAACAAAACATTACTTTAACATAAAATTTGTTTTTAAAGCTTTTAGATTAACAGACGATAAATTATTTTAAAAATATCGTTCATTTTGCCGTGATTACTATAAAGCAAAATTTGTCCTACACACGCAGCATGCAGCCTTCACTTATTATATACCAGCGAAACCCTGAAATGTGTGAAAATTCACACTTTACATCAATTTTTATATCTAGGAACTTAAGTACTGACCAGTGTTTGTGACAGCTACATTCTCCAATTCATCTTCAAATTCATACTTAATCACAGGTTCAGACTTGATATAAATCTTCTCTATGTTGGTATTATTGTGGTATGCGTCGTCTGTATCTTCATCTTTGATTCCTGCAGTAAACACATCATAGTCAAATATAAATTATAGGGATTCAGATACTCTAGTTATAAATGTGCTTGTTACTGACCATTCTCCCATTCAGTCGAGTGCTCTATTCTAGTTTTCACTTCGTATTCGTCAGCTACTTCATATTCTGTCTTAATATATATCTCATTTTGCATACTGTCTCTGGTATTATTGGGATACATGTCAGGACCTTTCTCATCATTCATTTTCAAACCTAAGACAACACACCTCCAATAATTTATTTAAAAAAATTCAACTAGGTATTCAAGTACTCTTATTATAATTAATCTTTTGTATTAAATGCACTATGTAGCTGTCCGTGCTTGTTTCTAATCAATATTCGCGACTCTAAAGTGGGAAACAGAATGCACCGAGTTCTACGACGCGTTAACGGCGTACGTACGGCGATATCTGTCAAAAGAAAGTTAAAACCAAGCTGTCGTACGCAAGTGCACAGAATGAACAACGTCCTCCGGCGTTCGACCGCCGTTGATACTGAATGTTCGTCAACTTCCAACTTTTGACGCTGTTGAACGTTGACGCAGAACACCTAACCTCAGTTTTTACTGAATAATAAAGTGTTTGTATGTATAAATAACTTGCATACAACATAAATAACATCACGCACAAGTCTTCATCATCCATTATACTTTTAATAAAAGAAAGCGCACGTATAAACACAGATATAGGTTGTCAAGTGACACTTGACGGCGTTAAAAATTATTGCATTGTGTGCAGGCGAAAATTCTCAACGGCGCTAACGCAACGTTGTCGCAAATGACGCCGCGCTGACGCCGTAGCGCGCTGTGCATTCTGTTCCAGGCTTAACTAACGTTGGCGGCGCTGCATACGACAGTTAATGGCAGACGAGAAGCGTATTTGTCAGAAGTTTTTTCTTAATATTTATCTATTTAAACAATATTTCGGCAAAAAAGAACTGTATTTAAGTCACTATATTTAAAAATACGTCTTAATTCACATAAACTGCAGCACAACACACTAAAAATATTATACAAATATACGCTTATTTAATTTACCAAGTCGCCACCAGATGTCTCACTGTTATTTGGAGTCGCGAATGAAAGAAGCTTTCAAGCAGACAGAATTTGAACTAGTGGAACGAGTAAATGTTTATTGTTTACTAGAAGCTACGTTGTGTTGTTTCTATCACGTTTAAACTTTAATGTTGCAGTTTGTTTGTAACATTAACTTTTGATAGCAACTATTATTCTATATTATTTTGAGTTATGAGTTGTCAGTTAGTTAAAAAATTTGGCGCACAGCAACAAGGGCTATTTGCGCCTTCGGACATTAGTAGATGCTGCACTGGTTGGGTAGATGGAATCTATAGGTTTTATCGCCTATTATGGTTGTTGATCCCGTTTGTTCGTCTTTTTTTGATCCGTCTGTATATATTTCTATTGCGTTGAGGTATTTATTTCGTATTTCGTGGTAAGCTTGCTTGTATATTTCAGGGCTGGTTTGGTGTTTAGGATATTTTGTTAGGGTTAGGTCAGTCTGTGGAGAGAGTAGCGTTTTTCTTTTTAACGTACCTTGTATTGGGTACAATACCCCATTTTTTATTCAAAGTTTTCCAGTACTTCACTACACTTTTCACATATAAATTACAGTACCCCTATTTATTCGCTTATGTTTAGTATATATATAATCCTTTATTTCCCCTCGACCATTCGGTGTTTAGGGTATTCACTACAATTACAAAACATATCTCATATCAACAACCCAATATCATATTAACCATGCATTACATTACATTACTATTTTATTTTATTCCATTCTCTTCCCTTCCAACAATTTCCTCACCCCTCCACCAATTTCCCTTTCTTCCTCCCCATTCCCAGGTAACCTCAGCCCCCTTCCTTCCTTTTCCTGCCATCTGCTTCCCATCGGGCCTCTTCCTTTCTTCCTTTACACCTTCCTGTTATCCTTCCCCAATCTAAATCGTTGCCTCTAATTCCCTCGCGCACCTTTCACCCCTATCATCTTCGTGCAACAGGTCTAATGTGTTCCCCGACCACAATGTCATCTCCCTACACCTCTTCGCGAGGTGCTCTATATCTTCTTCCTCCTCCCCGCACATCTTATCCTCCTATTTCCTCCAATATCTATTTCCTCTCTCTTCATTCCCGGACCTTAGCCTTGCAATCCTGACCTTCCTCTTTTTCCCTTCAAGTAGCTTGGTACCCCTATAGTTCTGACCTCATTATATCTGCCTGCGCTCCTTGATTTGTCTTTTCTGATTGTCCTTTCTTGCTCCCCCACTTCCTTATGCCTCCTCCACACCTCCTCAATCACGCTTATCCCTTCATTTCTTCTCCTTTCCACCTCTGTCTCATCCACTACACATCTCCAGTAATACTTCTTTCTCATCTACCCCCATACGTACCATCTTCCTTTCTGTTCCTCTCTGGCTCTTTCGTCCCAGAATTCCCTCACTATTCTTTTGTACTAAGCTTATGTTTAGTAAGAAGGGCATTTTGTAAAATTACAGCATCACGGATCACATTTAAATGATTTCTCTTGAGTGTTTTCGTTTGTGCCAAGTTAAAGATGATAAATATGTATAAGTTTCATTACAATGCTCACATTTGTATGGCTTCTCACCTGAATGTACTCGTTTGTGACCAGTTAAAGAAGATAAGTGCGAAAATGTCTTCTTGCACTCATCACATTTGTATGGTTTCTCAGGTATGTGTCTCTCATGCATTTGTTTATGACTAGTAAAAGATGATAAGTGAATAAATGTTTTATCACAGTGATAACATTTAAACGGCTTCTCCCCAGAATGTATTCGTTTGTGAATTATAAGTTGTACCGTCTGTGAAAATGCTTTATCACACTGCTCACATTTAAAAGGTCTCTCTCCAGAATGTATACGTTTGTGACTAATAAGATGTGCTAACTGTGAAAATGCTTTATTACACAGATCACAAATAAATGGTTTCTCTCCAGTATGAACTCGTTGGTGTCTAGCAAGATAACTCTTTTCACTAAATACCTTATTACATTCTTCACATTTGAATGTTTTCTCTCCAGAATGTATTCGTTTATGAATAGTTAGAGCACATATCCGTGAAAATGCTTTATCACACTGATCACATTTAAATGGTCTCTCTCCTGTATGAATTCGTTTGTGTCTAGTGAGAAGTGATGACTCTGTAAATGCTTTATTACACTGATCACATTTGAATGGTCTCTCGCCACTATGAAGTCGTTTGTGTCGAGCAAAACTCCCCTTTCCATTAAATGTCTTATTGCACTGATCACATTTGAATGGTTTCTCGCCAATATGTATTGGTCTATGTGCAGCTAGATCTCGAGCTTGTTCAAATGTTGTCTCACATACATCACATTTATAACATGTCCCTGTTGTTTGTGTTGCATTAATCTGTTTCAATTTGTTAACTGACGCTAGCACCCAACATGCATCTGGATTACCGGAAGATGTTGCACTAACTGCAAACAAATAAGTAGTTAAAATTGTATAATATCTTTAAAATACAAAATGTAATAGACTAGCAGTGACGGCACTAGGACTAAGTAACTGCACACAGATTGATGTGCGCATACTATTAAAAATTATAAATTTTTGCTGACCTGTATCTTGTCCAATTGTGCTTTCCTTATATTCATCATCATTTCCACATTCAGGCTTGATGTCAATCTCCTCGCTAATGATGATATTACTTTTGCAGTTATATTGGGACATGTCGTCAGTAGATGATACGTCATATGTCTTCCGAGTATCACAGCTTTCTGCATTACAAATACTCATATTTACTATTACTCTGTCTATGTTTTCATTGTAAAATAATTTTTCCAGTTCACTCACAATTAAACGAAACAAACTAATTTACTAACACTACAAGGTGTTCGGCGGAATCCCAGGGTTCCGCGATAAATTCAGGGGTTCCGCGGGACAAAGTGTTCTTTATATCTCTCTTGTTTCATAAAAATGAATATTTAAAAAAAAGAATTTAAGATATACAGGTTAAACTGTATTCAAAAAAAATACCAACAAAATTTTTAATACAAAAAACCAGAAAAAACAACTTTCTGGTCTGATATATATGACGAATATCCTCACTTATCAAAAAGGGCTGGTTTTTGTTACCGTTTACAATTACGTATATGTGTGAGTCTGGATTTTCAAAATACGCTGTTACAAAATCGAAATATCGCAGCAAACTAAGTTCTGCACCAGATATGCAAATTCGATTATCCAATATTATACCAAATTTTGAAAGGATGTTAGAATCCAAAAAGCAAAAGCATGCTTCTCTTTAAACCTAGTTGTATTATCTAAAAGTCACACTTTATATGAAAAATATAAATATAAAATAAAGGCAAATCTAGCTCGCTTACTTCATGATTTTTTAATAAATTTTATGTTCAATTTTTAGGAATACAATTAAAATGACTACTAATTTGTAAACACTTACTTTTCTACCGTATTTATAAAAAAAAAATAGTTTCCAGTAATGTGATGTTTTTATTTTTGTATTTAAATTTGTTCAAAAATGTTTCCAATAAAAGAGTTCTGTAATTTTTGAACAGCGCCTAGGGGTTCCGCGACAAAATAAGTTTGGGAACCACTGCAATAGTCTATAATATGGCCCGTACCGTATATAATATCTGTCTCATTTTGTAATACGTAACTAGATCTGGTTACTTTGGTGACTGTTGTGGTGAAAATAGACTGTTATGGAAACATGTGAACTTGTAAATATGGTTTTTAAATTTTTGGTTAAGTTTCATTATATTGAGGTTATATTCACTCCAAAACTACAAATGTCAAATTCCAAATTGTCAGAATTACGATTAGTATGTCAAAATTGTGATTGACATGTCCAATATTTTGAAAGGTACCATTTCAGAATTAACACCCAAAGATGATATTATAAATGTGCAACATAAAAAATGAATTTTCCTCCTAGTTACGTATTACAAAAACAGACATATTATATGCTAAGATACATAATGCAAAGTTATTGTCATTTAGATAATATATTCGTCATTTAAACTAGCTCTACTGACCAGTGTTAATGACATCTGCATTCTCCAATTCATCTTCAAATTCACTCTTGATCACAGGTTCAGACTTGATATAAATCTCCTCTACATTGGTGTTATTGTGGTATGCATTGTCTGTAACTTCATCTTTGATTCCTGCAATAAACACATAAAAATGGCTAAATATAAATATCTATCAATTAAGATGTTCACTAAACAATTCTCTTTAAATTAACTGTGACAACTAAATATAAATAACAATGCGAGTTAGTATAAATGTACTGATTACTGACCATTCTCCCATTCAGTAGTTTGCTCTATTTCAGACTTCAATTCATGTTCATCAGTAACTTTATATTCAGTTTTAATATAAATCTCGTTTCTAATAAAAACACTGTCTTTTTTATCATTCATATTAATTCATGAAACAAAACCCTTCAAAAATTGTTTTAATTTGCAAATAAGCAAAATTACTTTTCTTATAACCAGCTTGATGTATTAATTTCAGTAGTAGCAGTCCGTGCGCTTTGTGCCGACTAATACAACCGAAAAGCAAGTAAAACTAATAATACGTATGCGTAAACGGAGATTTTGTTGCTTTGGTTTCCAATAAACTTAGCATATCGTGTAAAAACTCTTTAAGTTAAACTTTTTATAAATAAGTTTATTAAAAAGTGTCGATTAACATGTATTCATAAAATAATATGGATAATGATTTAGCAATGCTAGCAATTTTTATTGTTACTGTTATACTAATTATTCGCACACATCATAAACACAAAATATCTACAACACGATAATGTGCAGGTCGTATCGCCGTGTGCAAACATACATAAGACCTGCTTTTCTAGAATCGAATCGAATATCGCCCATGCGTAAGTTTTCATAAAATCGACCAACAAATATTGATAGGTTCTAAAAAAGAATAAGACTCACATACAGTGAATTCTCACAAGCACGAGTTATTTATTCTCAGACCCTTTTTACAGTTTAACAACTTAATTACTAAAACATTTACATTATATTTACAATTTATACAATTCTTAATTAATTGAATTTCATACAATCTAGGTCTATTTGGAACTTTTCGTTTTTAGTGTACCTTGTATTGGGTACAATACCCAATTTTTTATTAAAATCATTTTGAACATAAACTTTCTCTTTTACTATTTGTGCATAATTAATTTGTATCTGCATAATTTTTTTTGACACATATGCAATGGGATAATTATCTTGCAAAAATACGGCCCCTACGTATTTTTTAGTAGCCTCTACTGATATTTGGTGGGATTCTGAAAGATGACGTAAAGTCACGATAAGAGTTAACATTAAGTCACGCCGGTTTTTGTCGAATTGCGATTCTGAACGAAAGTTAACGTGCACGTTAACGCTGAAAGTTTGAGGGACTTAAGTCCAGTTAAATTGCAGCGTTGAGAGATAACTACTACTGACATTAACATATCTTAATTTCTAAATATCTAGATTCGAAGTTGTAATATAATTAAAATTACATCAATCTTTAATAAATAGCACACTTGACTGTATATTATACTACGGATTACATAAAAAAAAGAAGTAAGCACTAAAAATTTGTATACAACGAATTACAGTAGATTCTCGATTATCCGGACCAGGTCGGGGATGAAGGTAGTCCGGATAACGAAAAATCCGGATAATCGAAAAAAAAAGTGAGGAGAAATAGGAAAGAAATATCTTTTTTTATTGATATACATACGTGCAGTAAACTGTGTAATTTTTTTACTTTGTTTTTTTATATCCGATATTGTGGAAGTGCCGACGCCATATATATCAGACCAATAACGTCCTTAGTCACCTCATTTCAATGCACTGATGATGTCTAATTTGTCTTTTAATGATAGTACAACACGTTTTCTTTTCGATGATATATCGGTAATATTAAAAGAAAATATTTAAATCGCACGTCCAGACACGTGTTGAAAACCGGTACGTAGCGGCGTATCACAGCGAATTCGTAAAATAATTTCCTCGTTTAAAAGAGTCCGGATAATCGAAAATCGAAGTTCTACTGTATTTATAAAAAAAATATTTTAATTATATAATAAAATCACGTTATGTAAAAATTCTAAAAATCATTTAGTAACAGAGGAGGGAAAATTCAGAAAATTAACTGGGGGTGGTTATGCAAAAATTTTAAAAATCACTTGAGGACGAAGGAGGTAAAAAGTAGAAAATAAATAGGGGAGCAAGGGCAAATATTCTGAAAATCACATGAACCGAAGAGGGCAAAAGTACAAAAAAATAAAATAAAATCATGTAAATAAGGTGGGGGCAAAGATGCCAAAAATTCTAAGTCACTTAATTTGAGGAGTGAGCAAATTTTGTAATATTACTGCATCACTGATCACCTTTAAATGATTTCTCCAGAATGTTTTCGTTTGTGCCAAGTTAGAGATGATAAGTATGGATAAGTTTCATTACAATATTCACATTTGTATGGCTTCTCGCCTGAATGTACTCGTTTGTGACCAGTTAAAGAAGATAAGTGCGAAAATGTCTTCTTACACTCATCGCATTTGTATGGTTTCTCACCAGAATGTATTCGTTTATGACTAGTTAAAGATGATAAGTGAGAAAATGTTTTATCACAGTGTTCGCATTTATATGGCTTCTCACCAGAATGTATTCGTCTGTGAATAATAAGTTGTACCGTTTGTGAAAATGCTTTATTACACTGTTCACATTTAAATGGTCTCTCTCCAGAATGTGTTCGTTTGTGTATAACAAGATGTGCAGAACGTGCAAATGCTTTATCACACTGATCACATTTGAATGGTTTCTCTCCAGAATGTAATCGCTTGTGACTGATGAGAGGTGATGAATTTGAAAATGCTTTATCACACTGATCACATTTATATGGTTTCTCTCCAGAATGTATACGTTTGTGACTAATAAGATGTGCTAATTGTGAAAATGCTTTATTACAGAGATCACAAATAAATGGTTTCTCGCCACTATGGACTCGTTTGTGTTTAGCAAGATATCCCTTTTCACTAAATGCTTTATTACATTCTTCACATTTGAATGTCTTTTTTCCAGAATGTATTCGTTTGTGAATAGTTAGAACACATATCCGTGAAAATGCTTTATCACACTGATCACATTTAAATGGTCTCTCTCCTGAATGAATTCGTTTGTGTCTACTGAGATGTGATGAAAGTGAAAATGCTTTATTACATTGATCGCATTTGAATGGTCTCTCGCCACTATGAACTCGTTTGTGTCGAGCAAAATTACCCTTTTCATTAAATGTTTTATTACACTGATCACATTTAAATCGCTTTCCGCCAATATGCACTTGTCTATGTGCAGCAAGATCTCGAGCTTGTTCAAATGTTGTCTCACATACATCACATTTATAACATGTCCCTGATGTTTGTGATGCATTAATCTGTTTCAACTTCTTAACTGACGCTGGCACCCAACACTCATCTGGATTACTGGAAGATGTCGCACTACCTGCAAAAAAGTAGTTAAAACATATAATATTTTTAAAATACAATATGTAATGGTCTAGCGAATGGTCTAGGACTAAGTAACTGCACACAAATTGATGTGTGCATACTATTAACAATTATAAATTTATGACTGACCTGCATCTTGTCCAGCTGTGCTTTCCTTATATTCAACATCATTTTTACATTCAGGCTTGATGTCAATCTCCTCAGTAATGATATTATTTTTGCAGTTATATTGGGACATGTCATCAGTAGATGATACGCCATATGTCTTCTGAGTATCGTAGCTCTCTGCGATATAAATACTCATAGTTACTTTTACTCTGTCTATGTTTTCATTGTAAAATAGCTTTTGCAGTTCACTCACAATTAAACGAAACAAACTAATGAACTAATACTACAAAACAATAGTCTACAATATGGCACGTACAGTTTATATGTAAAGATACATAATGCAGTTATTGTCATTTAGATAACATATGCGTTATTAAAACTAGCTCTACTGACCAGTGTTTGCGAGATCTGCACTCTCCAATTCGTCTTCATATTCACTGGTATCTACAGGTTCAGACTTGATATATATCTCCTCAATGTTTGTATTGTCCTGATATACGTCCTCTGTAACTTCCTCTTTGATTCCTGCAATAAATAAACCATAGTCAAATGTAAAATAATTGCTTATTATAAATATATTATTCAAATTGTTCACTAAACATTGCCGAAATTCTCCTGAAATAAACTGTGACAACAAAATAACAGTTTTAAACGCGAGTTAGAGCAAATGTGATGATTACTGACCATTCTCCCATTCAGCAGTTTGCTCTATTTCAGACTTCATTTCTTGTTCATCAGTAACTTTATATTCAGTTTTAATATAAATCTCTTTTTTAATAAAATCACTGTTTCTTTTATCATTCATATTCATTCATGAAACAAAACCCTTCAAAATTTGTCTTAAATTGCAAATAAGCAAAATTACTTTTGTTATATCCAACTTGTTTTATTAATTTCAATAGTAGCAGTCCGTGCGCATTACTATATGTGCCACTCAGAGTAAAACTTCTCAAATTAGTGATTGTAAAATAATGTTTTGTTTAACAAGCATGTAATGGAGGCTATATTGCACGAGAATGCAGCTTACCCTCATAAGAACCACTAATAGAGGGTATCGCGCATTCATACTCATGTAAAACATCGTAGCCAGAGAGATTGACAAAGAAAGAATACGTAACTTCTGTCTCAAACTAAAGTCGACATATTTTCAGTCGGTAATTTAGTTCACCTACGACAATTATCGTCATTCTGGTCTGTGATTCTGTGTGCCATTTTCGTTTGCTACTATTCTTCTTTAAGACGTGTTTCCAAGCAATTTCTATAGACGATTTTAATTTAGTGTATAGTTTATTAGAACAATGGTTACATCCTGCATTGTATGTAAAAGAAAATTTACGAAAAGCACTATCATATCTTTCCACACGTAAGTTAATAGCTTAACTAACATTTATCAAAGTATTCATTTAGTTATTATTAAGGTTTCCAAAAGAAGAAAACCGAAGAAATGACTGGATAAAGGCTTGTAATATAAAAAAGTTTCAAAAATATTACAAATTATGCTCTCTACACTTCACTGAAGATGATTTTCTATATAATAGAGAGGGTGGCGTCAGAATATTGAAGAAAAATGCTGACCCTAGTATATTTCAACCTAAAGTACACCAAAAAGACACAATGTGAGTTGATGATATAATATTTTTAAGAAAAGTTGAGTTATCATAAAATGCTCACAATATTATTAAAAACTAATTTAATATTAAAGTATAATGCTGCGTTCAGAAACTCAAAAATAGAAATTAGAATTAACATTAAATTAGTACTTAACATTAAATTTCTATGTAGAAACTAAGTAGAGTTCACAGTGTAAATTAAGAAATTAAGGTGACTCATTAGCCAGAGCAAGAAAAAGTGCTCTTAAAACAGTGCCCTCTCTTCTTTCATAGTTTGTAATTATTCTATTCATATGAATGTATTTCTTAAACCTTTTGTATTTATGAAGATGGCCTCATAAGCCGAAATAAGTATCAAATAAACTTGTTTTATTCTTTTCCTGTTATTCAATATGTTTCAACAAGAGCCTACAACTAAATTTATCAATTTAATTAATTTAGAAATTCTAAATGCAGCATAAGTTTATTTTTAGCCCCATTCACACACCGCTTAAGACTGAAAATATATCAGCTGGGCAAACCACAATTATACCAAGGTATATTACGATGCATAAATATTGTTGTTTATGTTTTTATTTTATTGTATTTTTCTACAAACTTAAATTAATTTTATAGTGATACGGATAAAGGCTTACAAGGTAATTCAACATCTGTACAGATTATTATCGTAAAACTAGAAGCAACATCAAGTGAGAAATCACCACAGCATTTAGAAGAGCCCAAATCAGTAACACAGTAAGTTTATAATTACACTTATTTCATTTTAGTAGTAGCCAATAGAAGAACAGGTATAAATGTAAATTGAGTAGATTTTTTATAGGTTTAAAGTTTTATAATAATAAATCTCTAGTTATAATAATCTTCGATATCTGTTCGATTATTTTTTTTTTATTGTAATATTGTATCGTATTGTTTGTATCTAAAACGAATAATTAAATAAACATAGCGATTCAAAAACAAAATCTAATGCAATCGGGAATAATAATCTTCTAATAAATGTTTTTTAGTCATTTAGATTTTCAAGCAGCTTCAAGTTCTGGACAGAATACCACTTTGTTAGAAGATTCTGATCTTAAATCCTCTGAATTACTTCTGGATTCTCCAGTTTTAAAGAAGAAACGAAAAGTTTGTCGACCAGCTTATTTCGGAGCTTGTTTCCCAGATGTGAGTACGCCTAGAGGAGCGTCAAAGAAACTAGAATTGGCAAAGAAGACCATTGATGTTAAAAGTAAGACGATTAAGGCTTTTACTCTTTCAGGTCTGGTGGATTATAGTTTGAACCACTTTATTTTACACTTATGACGTACAGTGTGAACACTTATGGAACATCCACAGAAATAACAAGGGGTTTTAATTATATTAACAATAGTTTAGTCAACATTAAACGATTTTCTTGCACATGTGAGACAGGAAAAAATGAAAAATTCAATATTAACTGCTTGTTTAAAAACATCTGAACAGTAGAGATTTCCTTCAATAAATAGAAGCACAAATTTAGAAACATTAATAAACTTTCTTCTTCACTTTCTTGTAGCAAAACATAATTATAAATGGTGCATTTATTATTTTTTCTCGTTGGTATTAAAATTAAATTGTAGAACTAATAAAGAAACTTTGTCATACACAATAATGTTTCTAAAAAATGCATCTAATATAAGGGAAACCTCCTAAGCGCCCTCACAACTAGTGGCGATTTTCGGAAGATATGAAAATGACATTGTTTTGTTTTGTTCAATGGAGAAATACGTGTTTTTTTGTTGTTTGTGTTTTATTTTTGTGAATCATGGGAAAAAAAACATGTATTTTGTTGTGTGCCGCAATGTAAATCGTGAATAAAGAAGAATCCCACTTAAACATTCCATAATTTTCCTAAATCGGGAACAATATCAATGAAATGACATTAGGAGGTAGAGAGAAAGTGGATCGTAGGTCTCTATCATACACAAATGTCTCTGTGAATCAAATGGGCAAAAATCCAAGCCCATGCCAATGCGTCTTTGCTCGTTCCATGAAATGCAACGAGCAACTTTAGCAAGTGTTTTTACGTCCAAGAAAAGACTGAATAAAGGCATTTACCCCACCCAAAATTTGTCTAAATCATCAGTTCATTAATTAAAAGACCCTTCCACTTCTTCAGGCAGAGCCATATTTTTGTTGATATATTGACAGACAGTCAAAAAAATTAAATATGCAATGAAAAACTAAAACTTTCCTTGAAATTTCTTTAGAATAGTATATGTATAGGTAACCCCTTTTAAGATTACAGCGCCAAAGTGGCAAAATCGAAACTAACTAAATAGACAATAACAACTTTTTGACTTATGGATAATACGTTGTAATCTTACATTTAGAAAGAATTTATTAATATTTTTGTCTTGAATTATGTTTTCTTAATAAATATCACACTCATGCCAAACAAATACAAAATCTAAAAATCCAAATAAATGTAACACGTTTTTCAGAACAATAACAAAATTTTCTATTTGGCTAGTTCAACATAATTCCGCCAGATAGAGTCTCTCTTATGATCATTTGCCTATTAATACAGAGCGATTAAGAAATCTTGTCCTTTATGCAATAGTTGACAGAAACATTTAGTTAGCAAACTTATTTCCAAGGACATGTACACATAAGCGTACATTCTATTTTTATTACCTTATACCAGCGTTTCCCAAAGTGTGGGTCGCGACCTGGCACCGGGTCGCAGAAAAATATTGCCGGGTCGCGAATAAAATTGTTAACACACAAAAAAGATTTTTTTGTACATATTTTTTTTTTACGTCAGTTAATCACTAGAATAGTGTGTATTTGTGCTCTTTATTACTATACTATATTCTTTATTACTATACTATACTCTTTATTACTATACTATACTCTTTATTACTCTTTATTACTATAAAGCTACTGCTTTAAAATAAAATTTGTTTTGTAAATAAATGTTTTTTTTTCATAAGGTGGGTCGCGAAAAATTTTAAAACCTCGTGCCGGGTCGCGGTCAAAAAAGTTTTGGAACCGCTGCCTTATTGGCATCTGACACTACCGATAGAGGCGCTACTGCATTCACATCATGGCTGACTTTGGTAGGATATTTTTGACAGGTTCAATGGTATCTTCATGTGATATTTATTGAAACACACGGGAACACACTCTAAAATGGTCTTTAACTGTCTTTCCACTTCTAAGAACATATTCCCATGCTTGTCACAAACTCGACTATCTTACAACCGTCAGTTTCTCAAAATCTCACTAGAGGCGCTTCAGTTATTGTCAGTTGACAATACGAATTGATTATTAAATGAACACTATTTTTCTCTACACGCCAATGAGTTGACAACAGGTATTAAGTTAGGTATATTTTCGTTGTCTCTCGGATGAGTTCGGAAGAACGAAGTAATTTGATTGGTTCTTTGTTAAATTGGGATTTTCAGCTGTGGATTATAATACAGTTTACATTGTTTACTGTTATGTAACTGACAAGAAATTATGATCGCATGGTACATATTTTGTAAATCGTAGATTACATATCCGCACGGACTGCTACTTACTGGATCTAATAAAGTCAGCTAGTTGAAAACAATTAATTTTACTTATTTGCAAATTATAAAACACTTTTTGAAGTGTTTTCTTCCACAAATTTACATGAATTATTTGAGTGACAGTAATATTAATAAAAATAAAATTTATATTAAAACAGAATATGAAAATAGTGATGAACATGAAGTGAAGACTGGAATAGAACACACATCTCAAAGAGAGAATAGTCAGTAATGAGCATATTTACAACTATCTTACACTTAATACTATTATATTTTGTTGCCACAGTTTATTTCAGGAGAATTGCAGTATTATTTATTTAGTGAACATCTTAAAAGATATATATTTTTAAAGTAGACAACTAGTTTATATTTGACCATGATATATTTATTACAGGTATCAAAGATGAAGTTACAGATGACGTATATCACAATAATACTAAGATAGAGGAGATTTACATCAAGTCTGAACCTGTCGACACCAGTGAATTTGAAAATGAATTGGAGAATGCATCTGTCGCAAACACTGGTCAGTAGAACTATTATATATCTAATTTTGTAATATGTTAGTAGATCTGGTGACTTTGGTGATTATTGTGTTTAAAAGTGTAAATATAAAGTAAAAATGAGATTTAGTAACAGTAACTATTAGTATTTATATTTCAGAGAGCCCCGATACTCGGAAGACATGTATCGTATCATGTACTGACGACATGTCCCAGTATAACTACAACACCAATATCATCATCAAAGAGGAGCTCGACATCAAGACTGAATGTTTAGATGACGATGAATATGAGGAGAATGCAACCGGACAAGATACAAGTCAGTCAGTAATTTAATTTTAAAGTTCATTCACAATAACTCACAAATGACGTCATACTTGGTTAATTTAGGTGCCAATGTTAGAATATAATGCAACTATCATGCAAGCATTACTGAGTATATTTGGCTCCCAAAGGTTGGTAGCTGTTTCCTTTTAATCAATTTTGTTAATTATTCTATAAATTTTATTACAAAAAATTGCTTTTTATATTTTATTCAAATTTTTATTATTTGTTGAGTGACGTTATAATCGCAACGAACGCGTGTTGTACCGTTCCAAACCTGCCCGTTGTTCAGCTTAGTATATATTTCTTTTGTTAATTTACGTAATATTTTTGTTATAAATTTTATTTTTGATGAACGTAAGCCATTTGCATGTTAAAAAAATCAAAGATGTCGGAGTCGAACAAAATATGTTTTTAAACAGAATAACTATTGTACATTTTGGACTTTGTAAATCGTTTAATGCGCTTTTCTATCACCTTAATAGCGTTTGCTTCTCCCACGAGCCCTTACGACTGCAGTCATTCGCCTTCCCATAATTCTTATGAGGTCGTCAATCAATTCTTGGGTCAATTTGTCCCATTTCTGAATCAGTGCGGCTCTTACCTCTTCTCTGTTTTAAACAGCTGGAATTCTTGACCGAAGTCTTCTGCCTAGCATGCCCCACACATGTTCAATCGGGTTGAGGTCAGAGAAGCACGCTGGCCAACCCATTGTTGTTATACTCACTTGATTTAAAAAGTCTGTTACGCACTGGGCGCGCATTATTCTGCATTAGGGTGACATTTTCTCCGATATATGGGGCAAAATGTACAACATGGTCTTGAAGAATATCTCTAATGTACCTGTCTGCAGTTAACGCTCCGCCATCAATCACCACTAACTCTGTGCGAGCTCCCAAACATATTCCACTCCACACCATAATAGGGGATAGGCATGATTTTTTTAAAATTTTTTATTATATTCCTCTTGTTGCATATAAACATAAAAAACAGTTTTCAATTTTTTTTTTTTGTAATTTGAAGGCTTAAAAAAATTATAAATGTTTGTAGCGCGCGAAAACGACGTGTGACGTCATACCCCTTCTAACTGACGCATGACACTACTAGCTTAGCGGCGTACATAATCTGTTGTGAACTTATTTGTTTGTATAATTTTTATAGGTTATGTAAAGTTAGAGTGATTTTAATTAAAATAAAGTTTAATTCTATAAAAACAATTTATACATGTTTACCGAATTAAATTTTATGTTAAAATAGATAACTTATATTGCAGTATTTCAATTATGCCTCTAACGTTTTGTAACTTCATGTAAACAATGTAGTAAAATTCTGACATCTAAATTACATAAATATTTACATTTTACAGAGTTGCAGCTTGTTTACATAAAGTTATAGAATATAAAATAAAAATTACTTTGACACCACGTATTTCTTCAGCACTGTAGCATTCATATTTTTCATATATTCCATGAGCATAAATGCATCAATGTTGGGTAAATTATCACTCTGAGCCCTAACAAAATCTTTATCTGCCATTTTAATAATAAATGCGTGAAAAATTGTTTAAAAACAAATACAAAACTCTCGAACAATACAATACACACACGTGTAAAGATTATGTTGTAGCTGTATCTGTGATGTGAAACCCCTATCGTTTGACGTCATACTCAGTCGTTTTTACTCGGCAACCTTCGCTCCGTGGTCGGCTTATTTCAAATTTACAATATTTTAATTCAAAAATTTGGCTATAATATTAATTAAAATGTAATTTTTGTTTTGTTAGGTGACATAACTAACATTAACATATCAAAATAATGTAGTTTTAAGGAAATACAAATTTTATGCGTATCCCCTATTGAACCTCCACCAAAAGATCGAGTAGTAGCAAAATTAAATGGTGCATTTTGTTCTCCTTGGCGTCGATACAATCTTTTCCTACTGTTTAGTAGAGCATTCAAAGATATCTAGATATAGGCTACAAAATAATAGAGTTTAAAAAAAAAACTAATTTTCAATCTGTTCCTTTAAATTTGCGTATATTCCTTTCCTATTTTAATTACTTATTTGTTTGCAGGTAGCTCAACATCTTCTGGCAGTCCAGGTGAGAGTTGTGAGCCAGCGTCCGTTAACAAGTTCAAACAGGTTAATACAACAGAGTCATGTTATAAATGTAATGTATGTGAAGAAACGTTTGAACTAGCTCGAGATCTTGCTGCACATAAACCAGAACATATTGGCGATAAGCGATTCAAATGTTACCAGTGTAATAAAGCATTTCGTATAAAGAGTAATCTCTCCAAACATAAGCGATTTCATAGTGACGAGGAGCCATTCATATGTGATCAATGTAATAAAACATATGTACGTTTATCACATCTCATTAGACACAAACGAATACATTCTGAAGAAACTACATATAAATGTGATCAATGCAATAAAGAATTTACTCAAAAAGATTATCTTGAAAGACACAAACGATTACATACAGGGGAAAAGCCATTCAAATGTAATGAGTGTAATAAAACATTTTCACAATCCTCAAGTCTCACTAGTCACAGACGAATACATTCTGGAGAGAGACCGTTCAAATGTGACGAGTGTGATAAAGCATTTTCACAATCATCACATCTCATTAGACATAAACGAATACATTCAGGAGAGAAACCATTTAAGTGTGGTCAGTGTGATAAAGCATTTAATCAACAAGGTGTTTTAGTTATTCACAGACGAGTCCATAGTGGCGAAAAACCATTTAAATGTGATCTGTGTGATAAAGCATTTACACGTTCATCAGATGTCATTATACACAAACGATTACATTCTGGAGAGAAACCATTTAAATGTGAAAAGTGTAATAAAGCATTTACGCAGAAAACACATCTCACTTATCACAGACGTGTACATTCTACCGAGAAAACCTACAAATGTGATTAGTAAAGTAACAGCGTAAAGACACTGTTGGATTAATATTATTGTAACAGCATAGAGGATCTTTGGATGGAACTTTTGAAAAGAAACAACTATTACTTTAATATGTTTTAATAAAATTTACGGTTTACAAAAAAAAAAAATTATAAAACTAAATGAGGATTTAATGAGAATATAATTTATTTTTTATAATTGTTTCTGTGTTATTTAACTTATTTATATTAAACATATGACACTCCTAATAAAATTTAATTAAACCAAATAAGCTGTTTTGCACAATTTCTCCAATGGTATCTGCAATCCTTTCCATTGATCCCTGTGACGAAGTTATCTTACTGTCAATATTCTTGAAGGAATTCGATTTATTTCCGGAATTACTATTAATATTTTGTAAGACTTGGTATTTCTATTCAAAATAACCCCCTGTTACAAGTCTGTTGGTGACTCAAATTAACGCGTATTCCTCTAGCGGCAATAAAGCGAACACTTCTAAAAAGTATACTCATTATAAGTATAGTCATTGTTTACGTATAGTTTACCATGTGTTTTTTTGTTTGTCCATTCTCACTCCGTTTTTACAACGAATAAAGTGATAAATTTAAGAAAAAAAAGATTAAATACTCCTGCTTGTGTGTATGGTTGTCATTCACACGAAGAACATCTTCCAATATTAGATAAATTTTATTAGAAAAATTGTACTGTATGACAATGTGTCTTTATTAGTTCTGCAATTTAATTTTAATACCAATGAGAAAAATGCGTTAAAAGTTAATAAATTCACCATTTATACTTATGTTTTGCTACAAGTGAAGAAGAAAGATTATTAATGATTCTAAAATTTTGTTTCTATTTATTGAAGGGAATTTCTACTGTTCAGATGTTTTTAAACAAGCTTTTAACGTTGAATTTTTCATTTTCCCTGTCTCACATGTGCTAAAAAATCGTTTAATGTTGACTAAACTATTGTTAATATAATTAAAACCCCTTGTTATTTCATGTGGATATTCCGTAAATGTGTTAGTTTGCAAATATTTGAAAGTTTTCTTCTGTAGGATAATTTTACCAGTTCTCTTTCTATAAAATTTCTAGAGAAATGTGTAGATATTAAGTTTTCAAATAAATGTTTTAAGTTCAAAGTATAATATTTTATTATCTCTGTGAGTATAACCTAGCACCAACGTTATAATTTCTGAAAATATTCATTTACAAACAGCAAATTTTATCATAAAATGGATTCCCATATTTTTGTACACTTGTTTAATATTCGGTTATAATTCAAATATACTATATACCGCAAGAAAACGTAAATTTTACCAAAAATTGATTATAAACCAATACTTTTTACCAGTGGCGGACTTTCGCAAAGACAATTGTCTTGGGCCCGTAATTTTCAAGGGCCCAACGAACCCTTACCCCTTCCCCTTTGAACGCCTCTAGGTTGAGGGCCCGTAAATCAAAAATGTCTTGGGCCCGGCGAAGGCTTAATCCGCCACTGCTTTTTACATACATTGACAGCTGACCTTTTTCGTGTCAGAAGGCGATAGTGGCGCCGTTTCGGTAATTTTAGTCGCGAATAATCCCTTGTTTCTGCCTAACCTTGTCCGCACGGACTGCTACATACTGAAACTATTAATGTTGAAATTGTAAACAAGTCTTTTTACTTATTTTCAAATTAGAAAATACTTTTTGAAAGGTTTTCTTTCACGAATTAATATGAATGATTCGAGTAACAGTGATATTATTAAAAATAAGATTTATATTAAATCAGAATATAAAGATTTAGGTGAACATGAAATGAAAATTGAAATAGAGCACATGTCTGAATGGGAGAATGGTCAGTAATGAGTATGGCAACAATAAAAACCCTAGTTATTGTTTCAAAAAAATTTAATTTATTGTATTTAAAAGTATTTCAGCTTACTAGGTCATCTTCAGAAGATTTTAAAGTAGCCATAAGGATAGTAAGCCAAAATACACACAGAGCGATCAATAAATCTTGACCGTTATGCAATACTTGACAAGCATTTCGTTATCAAACTTATTTCCAAGGACATGTATACATAGGCGTACATTCTATTTTTATTACCTTAAACAAATTGATTATTAAATGAACACTATTTTTCTCTACATGCCAATGAGTTGAAACAGGTATTAAGTTAGAAACACATATTTCCGTTGTTCCTTGGGTGAGTTCGGGCAAATAAAGTAATCTGATTGGTTCTTTGTTAAATTGGGATTTTCAGCTGTGATTTAGAATACAGTTTTGATGTTTTTAAACTCATTGTTTACTGTTATGTAACGGACAAGAAATAATGATCGCACGGTATAAATACAATACAATAAATTTTTTTGAATCAATAACCGAGTTTTTTTCTTTTCACCTTGTTTGATTGTGATGTGTTTATTGTAGGAATCAAAAATGAAGTTACAGATGATATATACCACAGTAATACCAACATAGAAGAGATTTACATTAAACCTGAACCTGTGGACACCAGTGAATATAAAAATGAATTTGAAACTGCAGCTGTCACAACCACTGGTCAGTAAAACTATTATCTATTTCGTTTTGTAATACGTTACAAAAATGAAATCCTTATATATATAAAAGAAGAAAATTGTTTATTTATTCGCTATACTTTCCTAGACCGTTTAACTGATTTAGACCAAATTTTGCAGTTACTTTTAAGACTCTGCGGAACTAACGGTGCAAAAAAATAATCGGTTTTTAAATGATGTACATGTTTTTAGGGCCTACGGACGGAAATAATTCGGAAAACCTCTTGCGTGAACATTAAAATCGTTACAACGGGTAAACTGTAAGATATATATTGAAAATATATATGAGACTTAAATAGTTTAATATTACTACAAATAAAAGTCCGGATGAGCATATCCCAGGTCAATAGATAACTCATATTTATCATTTATAAGTTTTCATTTTAGGCGAAAATTATAACGCTCAGTTTGCTGTGAAATCGTTGTTACCTTTAAAGATTTACGAAGAAAAATTACTTTAATACCAAGAGTATTTACTAACGAAAAAAGCTGTTTGACCCATGTACCTATCGTTTATAGATCAGAAGTAATCACAGAAAGAACATCATAGTAAATAAATTAATCTGATGCGTGTATTGGTAGACAGTCAGTCTGATCGTTAGGTGGTGAAGTAGGGTGCCCGGCGGGTTAACAATACTGTTGATTTAAAAATACAAGTTGTGCTTAGCAGTGGCGCACCCAGGAATTTCTTGGGGGGAGGCGGTAGACAAAACAGTGAAGATATAAAAAAAAGCTCCTCGCTTCTGAAATACAAGTCATGACCAAAAAAAAAGGTCTTCACTTGTAAAATACAAGTGATGAGCAAAAAAAAGGTCCTCACTTGTAAAATACAAGTGATGAGCAAAAAAAAGGTCCTCACTTGTAAAATACAAGTGATGAGCAAAAAAAAGGTCCTCACTTGTAAAATACAAGTGATGAGCAAAAAAAAGGTCCTCACTTGTAAAATACAAGTGATGAGCAAAAAAAAAAAACAAAAAAAGTACTCATCTCTACTTTTACATTCATATCTATATATTTACCTAAGATCATAATGCTAAAAAATTAAAAAATTTGGTATTTCCATCCTTCTTGGGGGGGGGGTCCCCTGGGTGCGCCACTGGTGCTTAGTTGAATTAAATATTAAATTGTGTTTTGATATTTGTTATTTGTATATTATTGTATTGATTATATTAAATATTAACATCGAAACTTTCCTTCTATATTGTATTTTAATACACTAGATCTTTTTTTTTGATCATTTCTCATATTTGTTTTGGACTTACGCAATAGAATTGCCGCTTCAGCATCAGCAATGAAACCGTTAAAAATATAATTATTGTTACTACCGAATTAGTGCTGTTTACACGTTACACGTACCAGTTGATGAGATATCGTACGCAGCGTACGTCCATTGTTAAAACCCTACAGAAAACTATTTTGATACATTAAACACTCTTAAATTAAATAACTAAAATAAAAGGTAACGTAAGTTTTTAAAAATAATTTAAATTTTTTGATTTTACTGCAATTTTTTATATTTACGAATTAAAATATTTTTGATAAATTGTTATTTTTCTCCCGAGCAACGCCGGGTATGTCTGATAGTATATAATAATAATAATAATTTTATTACTCAAAATATACAACATTTTAGATATAAATATATACAGATTTGTATAATTGGTGTGCTATAAAGCAATAAAATACATGTCCTATCAGCGATGGGTACGCCACATGAGCGTAAGCTCAGTTTGTGGCTTCGATTTTTATTATTTTATTATAATGAACTGAATATTTTTATTTTGAGTCTTTAAATTTCATATTTATTTATTTATTAAATATAATTTCGAAATAAAAAACATGTGAGAAGAGAGAAAATAAGCTAGAAGATGAAAATTTAATTTATATTCTTTTCATAATAGAGTTAAAATCATTGCTTTGCAATTGTAGTACCCAGTTTTGAATTTTTTGTTTATAATTGGTTTTCGTTATAGTAATATTTGATGATAGCTATATATTGATCAAACGCATTGTATACATTGTCAGCCACAGATTTAAAATATGTATCAAGTTTATTTTTCTTATATTTAGCAGGTAATGCTCGCTTCATAATATTATTTCGTGTATTGTATACAGTTACTCACAAAATTGAGCGTACAAAAGTTTTAGAAATATACCTCTTAGGTAAAGATGCCTATAAAACAGATTATTTAAACCAATTATTTTTTATTTCTAAAATACATTTTAGAGTTACAAAACTATCATAAATGGTATAAAATTAAATAATATTTAATAAACATTTGTCAAAGAAAACAAAAAATATATACATTTTCAGAGACACAAAATTGAGCGTACAAAAAGTAATAATACTAATAAAATAATTAGAAAACAATCAGTTAATTTAAATTAATATTTTGTCGCGTCACCTTTTGCTTCTATTACTGCTTGAAGGCGATTTGGCATAGACTGCACTAATTTTCCACAAACTTCTGCAGGTATATTATTCCATTCTTCTTGAAGTTTCGTTTTAAAATCATTTTTATTCGAAAATGAATTTGTTTTTATCCGAACTTTTAATTCTCTCCATAAATTTTCAATTGGATTGAGATCAAGCGATTGTGGCGGTGTTTTGAGTAATTTTAGTGCATTGTATAACAGCCATTCCTTTACAATAAGCGCAGTATGTTTGGGATCGTTATCTTGTTGAAAATAATAAACTGGTGGCATATCTAATTTTTCTGCAGTAACCGTAAGATTATTTTTCAAGATGTTTAGATATTTCCATTTATCCATGATCCCTTCTATAAATTCTAAATTACCTAGGCCGTTTGAGCCCATAACACCCCACAACATAACTGATCCGCCTCCGTGTTTTACTGTCGGAACGGTATTAATTTTTTTAAATTCTATATTGGGCTTCCGCCAAACAATTTGTCTGCCATCCGACCCAAAAAAAATAATTTTCGTCTCTTCAGAAAAAATAATCATTCCAGAAGCTAATTGGTTTGTTTACATACATTTTTGCAAATTCTAAGCGTTTCTTTTTATTCGTTTTTGAAATCAATGGTTTCTTGCGTGCAATTCGAGCATTGTAGTTATTTTTCCGGAGTACTCGGCGGACTGTTTCTACTGAAATTTGTTTATTTTTAGATTAATTTAAGTTTATTTAAGTGCAATTCTACTGCTCCCCCAGCTTAAAATACCGTACTGAACTATGGAGTCAACCAATCCGAAATAAAATGTTTTTAGATGCTGCAAAGGAAATATATTTCTGTCTATACAATAGTTATATCATAATAGATGCAGCACTATCCCAAATTAAACAACTATCCGAAATACAGTGACTTTCTTCTAATATTTTAATTTCTTATTTGTTTGCAGGTAGCGTAACATCTTCCGGTAATTCAGATGAGATTTGGGCGCCAGAGTCCGTTAACAAGTTCAAACAGGTTAATACAACACAAACAACAGAAGCAAGTTATACATGTGATGTGTGTGAGACAACATTTCCACAAGCTGAAGATCTTGCTGCACATAAACAAGTGCATATAGGCGATAAGCTATTCAAATGTGAACAGTGTAATAAGACATATAGCTTCATGAAGAACCTTTTGACACATAAAAGAATTCATAATAGCGAAAACATATGTGATATATGTAACAAAGCATTTCTACGTGTATTCCAACTCATTAAACACAAACAAATACATTCCGAAGAAAAAACATATAAATGTGAACAATGTGATAAAAGATTTAGTCAAAAAAATTATCTTGTTAAACACCAAAGATTACATTCTGGAGAGAAACCATATAAATGTGAACAGTGTAATAAATTATTTGCTGAGTATTCATCTCTCATTAGTCACAGACGAATACATTCTGGAAATAAACCATACAAATGTGAACAGTGTGATAAAGCATTTAAGCAACCATCACATCTCACCAGACACAAACGAATGCATTCAGGAGAGAAGCCATACAAATGTGATCAGTGTAATAAGCTGTTTAGTCAACGTACTGTTCTAGTTAATCACAAACGAATTCATAGTGGCGACAAACCATATAAATGTGAACTGTGTGATAAAGCATTTACACAGAAATCACATCTCACATATCACAAACGAGTACATTCTGCTGAGAAATCACATACAAATGTCATCAGTAATATTAGTGATTCAAATTAACGCGTATCCCTCTAGCGGCATTAAAGCGAAAATTCCTAAAAAGAATATTGTCATTGTTTACGTATAGTTCAGCATGTGTTTTTTAGTTTATATTCATTCTTATTTCGTTTTTACGAAACGAATCGGTGATGAAGATTTTTTAAAGTTAAAGCAATTTTGTACTTATTTCAATAAATTTTTAATTTCATTGTTGGAAATTGATATGCAATTTTTTTTTTTTTGATAATTTTATAAAGTTATGACCCGGTAAATTTATTTTATTTGTATCAGTGTATGTTGCTAAACATTTTAACGACATTCTTGAAATTGCAAGATGTTTGTTTTTAGTAATATAACCAGGAATGAGGAGTCGACAGATAAATTACCGACTCTCGACTCCGGTGTCGGTATTTTTGAAAACCGACTCCGACTCCCGACTCCTTTCACTCGTAAATTGTAAGCTCTATTGTCCAAACAAACCAAGTCCAACTGTTTAAGCGGAACTAAATGGAATTTTTATTTTCTTAAGTCACGACGAGTTCACTTTTTAATGATCAAAGTGCTTTTGTTAACCCAAGCTTGACCAAATGGGGTGTGTCACACCCCAGTATATTAATAGTGGAAATGATGTATCTATTGACAATATTTATGAATTAGTTAATATTTAACAATAATTTAATTTTTAATCGACAAAAAAATCAAAAACACCATTTACAAAAAATGTCTAAATTATATTTGGCAACAGCGCATTTCGAACGAATTATAAATAAATAAACTTTCAAAATTCAAGCGTTGCTTGAGAAATGAGGAAGAAATTGTCTCCCCCACCAAAATACATAGACCAATCAGAGAGCTAGTGTGTGAGAGTTGGTGTGAACGAGATATGCAATGTTGTCAGTCAACTCGAGACGCTACTTGAAGTATGATGCAATTTAGGAAAGAAATTGGCGTGATTTTGACTTTTATTGAAAAAATTATTAAAAAAACATTAAATAATTACTTTGAAAAAAATTTTTTTTTTTGTAATATTGTTCTATAGGCTTGACAGCATCTAACTGTATAAATTTTACCTTATTTTAATTGATATTAAATGAGAAAAGCCTGGGGTATATAAGCTGTTCACTTTTATAAGAACAAACTGAGAGGGAATTTTGTTTTCATTAGTTTGCACCTTTGAAGCTGTATGTCATGTTGGTATTAAAAAATGTCACTTTTTTAAAATGTCGATCCATTTGACATATGTCATAATGAAAAATTATATCTTAATTATAATGATCATAACCTTATTAACCTAAAGTCGGTTTTACAGCGTAAGGAATATTTTTAATTGACATTTAAAGTCAGTAACACACTATAAAAGTAACCAAAATAACCAGATCTAGTGTGTTCTTACAAAAGTGAATTGCTTATACTACACCCCACTTGGTTGGATGTGTATATTTTGGTCAACTACGGGTTAAACAAAATGATACAAAGCCTCATTCAATCCTTAAAAGTTAGTAGATTGCGATATCTAATTCCAAAAACAGACTACACTTTCATTAAATATCTTGGGTTGGGGTGAGCTGTTTTTATAAAATGTTATTTACATTTCATCTATACTATTGAGTCATTTTTAATACAAAAAAAAATATGAAATAAAGCTCATTACAACTTGAGAAAATAAAAATCCAGTTTAGTTCCGTTTAAACATAATAAACAAAAAGTACGTTTTATTGCTAACAAATTCCTTCCACTGCCACCAGTGGCAACACAATTCGCCGTTTTATTGCAAATATTTTTCCACCTCCTTTCCACTTTTGCTACGAGCTCGAGAGGGCGTAGCGTTGGTGGGAAGATAATTTTCGCGCTAAAATATGGTTTTGATTTAGTCTAAAAAGTTTGTTTGAAAGATTTTGACAACGAATTTATAAAATTGCTTCAAATGTGAAGACATTCATTCTAAAATGTGATTTGAATGTTGCATTTGAGAACTGAGGAATAGTCAACTATACATAATTTTTAATTTTTGGAATATGATCATTACACATGCTAAAAGACAATTTTATTTATAAATAATAACACTGTATCTTTTCTTCAATTCTTTTATTAGTTAATTATTACACTTTAAACAGACTTTAAAAAAACCAATACTTACTTCTGAATTATATAATATAAAATACTACCATCCAATTTTTCTACCTCGTAGTATTTTCTAAGTCGATAGAAATTATTAATAGCAAATAATATGACAGCTTTTTGATCCATTTTGTATAATTATTTTATGGTTATGGTGAATTATCAAAGTGACAGTTTCGACCTTGATCGCTTCAAACAACAAACGATTCTTGATCGTTTTTTTGCACACCTTCTTCTGGCTAAACTTTCGCAACTCTATAGGGATTTGCAGCTAAGCACCCTACCATCTGGTGAGCGTTTCATGAACTTGTGTACATCAGATAACATTTCGTTTTGTGTATTGGTTTTGTATGAAGTTTGTTTTTAAAGTTTTATTATAATCATTGAAAAATGTATAATACATATTGTTGTGTGCCTATGTGCAATTCATTGAAAAGAAGAAACCCGGAAATATCGTTTCATTTGTTTCCACTAATATCAGACACCGTACGGTTCGAAACAAAATTGGGAAAGCAAGAGGTTAGGAATCGACGCGATGTTTAGATAAACAATTTAAAAATTGGAAAAAAAGTGAGCCCTTATATCAAAGTTTGCACATAACATTTTAATGATAGTGACTACAAAAAATATTTTCAATTTTGTATTTATAATCGCATATCTTGAAAATTCCTGTTATTGTGTGTGGGTTTGTAATGCACAAGTCTCTAGGCATAATGCATAAATCTTTATGAACTCTCTGTTTTTTTAGTGACTCCACACAATATTATATGCCCAGCATTGTAGATTTCTACCCCTTGGTAAACAACACGGGAATTATTATTTCCCCCAATATAGTTAAAATAATCGACAATGGAAAACCGCCATAACTTAAAACCAGATCACAAAATATAGTATTTTAGATGTTTACAAGTGTTGTCACTTCACAAAATCAGAAAATCCCAAACAATTATTTATTTTTTGTCGTTTTTTGATACACTTTTCGCTATTATTTACTAGTAAATGTCAAGTGGTATCTGATTTAGAATGGTTTCAAAAAAATCCGCGTGGCGCTACGATCTTAAAATTTTTCCCCTATTGAAAGCAATAAAACGTACTTAAAATATACAGAAAAAGAAAAATTAGATATGACTAAAAACAAAAATCTTTATCCTACATCATTAATCTGTTAATACTAATGATATTAATTAAATTTTTAACTGGAAAGCATGCAGGAAACCGTGTAAAACCGGTATTGAATATTTTCAATTTCATTTTCATTCATTCATACAAAATGTCGTTCATGTTTCCGTGCTTTAAAAAATTCTGGTAGTAAGGTATTTTGCTTTCGTTTTCGGATTGTTTTCATCCTTGATAAAAATTTAATCAAAGAGTCGGGAGTCGATAACTTTTTCCGACTCCCGACTCCGACTCCTCATCCCTGAGTATAACCATGATCAAGTTTATTGATAACTATTGGCTTTTTCTTAATGTATTTTAAAGTGCTTAGAATATATAATTGTGAAATTTGCATAACATGACTGTCTACAAAAATTTGTTCAGTTGGATAAGTTCTTTTTTTTATGCATGATTTTGATTTTATGTTATTTATTAACTATAATACAAATATCCATCAACTTAAATTTTATATAAATCAGTATAAAATTTCCTTAGGTTTTTATTTATAATTTATTCAGTAGAACTGTCTTGAAATAAATATTTATCATGAAAATAGTCAATAAAAATATTTAAAAACGTGCAACATCTATATTAATTCTGTATGCTACTTTGAACTACGCATACGTGTGACGTATTCCCTTTCACGCTCTGATTGGGTAGAAGTTACAAGACAACCTTTATTTTATTAATCTTGATACTTAAGTAGTTTGTTCAGAACTGATTAAAAACCTCTGAAACTTCGCACTGATTGAGAGTCACTGATTAAATCGTATTTATCAGCACCATCTACCCACCATAAATTAACACATTAATGTGGATAATGTAGGAATTACTCCGCATAATAAATATTTATCTTTATGTATATACTACACCATCCTGTACATATATAGTATTATATGTTGTATAGGATTCAATTCAAATAATAAAATGATTTAATTGTTCATTGTAACGTGCTAAAAGTAATTAAAAGAGCGGGCATTTTAAATATTCCAGGGCACTACGAGCTAAAACGCGCATGTGCGGGGTTTATTGACATTTGTGAACCAAATCCCACATTACCCAGACAACTAATTTTAAGCAAAAAATTAAGTAAAACTATCAATTTTTCCTCAAATTAATAAGTGGGTGCAAATACAAAAGTGTAAAAGTGTTATAAAATGTAATAAATAGAATTTAATGATATATAAAAGGGTACAGTCAATTTGCATAGGTAATTTGTGTTTTTATAAATAGCAAATTATCTTGTAAATAATTCTGTACTGAATCTAAGTATTTCTCAACATTTGAAGGTTATAAATCTTTCGATAAGTTGATAGTATTTAAGTTCAATCGGAATGACTAATAGAGGTTTACGATTGTACAATAGTATCATTGTAACTCCCACATATTGGTTATTTTTGGTTGAACTTCACAGCACACTTCGATTAGAGACTCTACGGTTACAACAATGTTTATAAAAATGTTTCGTTATAACGTTGAAGTTTCAAACGATAAGGACTAATATGTATTACATGATTTTAGTATTGAAAAAGGTTCTTTTGGTACAAAAATGTTTATTTTTTGTTTGGTATAAAGGTTATTAACATTGTCGAGTCGTCGAAGCAATGATATAATATGCTGCTCAAACTGTGGAAAAGATAAAAAATGTGACTATTTTCATTGCTTCAGAGGCTCAACTATAATGTTACGGTAAGTGTTAATGTGTCTAGAGCAAGAAGATACCATCTCTGTACTTTTAATAGTGAAATAATACATTTAAACTATCGAATTCATTAGAAACCCATTCATATATCGTCAACGCACGGTAAAAAGATGAACATAACCTAGTTTTCAATGACAAATGAATATAAAAATCTGTCATTATATTTACACTAATAAATATTGAGCATACAATTTCTACATTCTTTTTATCCAAGCGCTCAATTGCATAGCTCACTGAGCAAAATTGAGTTGAAATAATTGAACACTCAGATTAAAATTAAAACAGTATATTTTGACAAGCTGAACAGGATTTAATACTGGGCAGGTTTAGCGAACATCACTTACCTTGTTTACATGCACACTATACTGGGAGCAAGTAAAAAAGGGTTTTATTACACCCGATATTTATTAGCATTCACATGTCGAAGCTTTATATGTATTTACTTCGAGATTAAAATAATCAGAATTTCCAACTTATATTTATAGCAACTGTCACCGGCATAGATTCCACATGAATGTTTTCATCCAAATACGTCATAATCTTGAATTTATTATTAAAGTCAGGTTGGGTTCAAACCTTCTTTTGGAAAACTAATAATCTTCTACATATTGCTCTTCTCAAAATTATTTTCACTTTCATTATTTACATCCAATTTTCATTTATTTGATGAATATAATTAAAAAATACTACGTCTGTAGTAACCAGTATTTTCCATTTTAGATTAGACGAAAACATACCGATTTTTATTATGAAAGGGATTAAATATGTCAACCCTCAAAAATTCCACTCAATACTCGCATTTTGCGACTGGAAAAAATAGCATTTGCGGGTGAGCTATCGCAGACTATTTTAGTTTTTTTCATAACTTTCATCAAATTCGTTTTTCGGTCATCACTTCCATCCGTCTTCCTTTTTTTTTTTTAGCCAGTGAGTTATTACGAATTGTGAGTGATTAATGCCCATAATTTTCGGGGGTTGAAATATGTAATGTCGGTAGAAAGACATTAAACCGGTAGTAATTGTTTGAAGGACTTTAACTTCGGGTGTTAAATCACTAATACACTTTGCACAAGTGAATTACATTAAACCAGGAGTTCATTTAATGTTCAATTAAATCGAGAGTTATGACTTTTTATATGCAATTTTAAAGTAATGTGCTTACCTAACTCTGAGAGTAACAGTGCTTGTAAACAAGGTAACTGTTGAGTATGTAGACTTTAGCTGTTTGCTGAACAAGTCTGCTGACTTTACGTTTTCTGTAAGTGGCTTACCAATTTAACGAGAGTTTCCCGATAGAACGAACTGTTAAAACTAAACTTGCGGGTTGCCTACGTTCCATCACATAGCGAACCGACCTACGAAGATTGTCGTAACTCAATATTTTCATTTTTTAAATTATTAAAGATATATATTAGAATATCGTGTAATCTTTCAATTAAAAAAATCTCACAAAACTATAATTTTGGTAGCTTATGTACAGTTTTGTGAGAAAAATTCATTTTTTCACATAAAGAATATCGTGCATTCAAATATTTAATTTAGATATTGAGCTACGATGATCTTCGTAGAATGGGTCGGTATGTTCTGAAATGTCGGTGACAAATACCATGCGTTCGTAACAAAATGAATAAAGCAAAAGCTCGATCGCAAAACGAATGCAATTGAGTGTACTCCGAGCGTCAAATCGAACACGTTTGAACGTGCTCGGAACGCTCGGAGCGTCAAATCGAATGTACCCAACAAGAGTGCTTGCTAAACGCTCGCTCTGTTATAATTTTTAATAGGGTACATTCGATTTGACGCTCCGAGCGTTCCAAGCACGTTCTTTACACTCAAACGTGTTCGATTTGACGCTCGGAGTACACTCAATTGCATTCGTTTTGCGATCGAGCGAGCATTTAGAGTGCGCTCTATGTGTTCGGGGTTTTAAGACCGAGCATATGTAGTATGACGTAAAAAAGTGGGGGAACGGCGGGAAAGAAGTGAAAGTTTAAAATTAAATTATAAATAAAATAAAAATAATAGCCTTCGACAAATAAAAATAGACAAATAATATTGTTATTTGTCTATGGCTACAGAGTACGGCCATTTTATGTATTTGTGACGTTCTGTAAACAGCAAAAAAATTATTAAAATACACCGTGCATAAAATTAAAATGGAAAAAATTCATTAATTATTTAATTTTTAATTAATTTTATTTCTTCATCATTGAAAAAAAATCAAGGAAAAACCGAGGTATATAATTTTGATTCATGACTGACGTGAACTATTCCAGGGCTTCGAACCGTTATTTTTTTTGATTCGGTTTTCGTTCCGGTTCAATTTAAAAATTATATATCAGTTCGGTTCCGGTTTTCGTTCCGGCAAAAATAACGGTTTTTTTCGGTTTTCGGTTCAGTTCCGAGTGATAAATTTTTAAATGCTTTTATTTGTATTAGAAATTTATTTTCTACTCTAATTCAGAAGTAATTTTTTAAATTTGAAAAAGTGGTATTGTGCATCTTTGGCTAGTAGCTCCCAAAGAACATACAAACTTACTTAGAGCTATTAAAAATATTGAATGGAAAAAACATTCCAAAAATTTACCTTCACAATACTTACAAAACATTTAAAATTCACAGAATTTTTTAAATTTGAAAAAATGGTGTACAACACTTTAGTCTATTAGCGCCCAAAGAACATACATACTTACTTAGAGCTGTTAAAAATTTTGAGACGTAAAAACATTCCAAAAATTCACAATACTTACAAAAAATTTAAAATCCACAGAATTTTTGTAAATTTAAGAAAATGGTGTGTAGCATTTTCAGCTATTAGCGCCCAAGGAACATACATACTTAGAGCTATTAAAAATATTCAATCGAAAAAACGTAAAATTTACCTGTACAATACTTACAAAAAATTTAAAATCCACAGTATTTTTTGAATTTTGAGAAAATGGTGTGCAGCATCTTTGGCTATTAGTTCCCAAGGGATATCGACACAGTATAGGATGTCCCTTCTTAACCCTTCAATAGACACTCAACTTGTTTCATCACTATTGCACTTTTTGAAATTTTACTTTTTATAAAACTGGTAAAAATGTGTACACACAGCATTTAGGGCTACTAGCGCTTAAGTTAGTTATTAATTTAAGGGTATTTTATACAAAAAATGCACTGGTCAACATTTGTTGTTACTTAGAAGGTTCATAAACGATTGTGAACAAGAAATATTTGGAAGGATTAAGGACGTAATGTCTACCAAAATTATCAAATAAAGGTTTAAGTAAAGAAATTAATCCTCTTAATTAGTTTCGCTAATGAGAATTTTAATGTGGATTTTTTTGCATAGTTCTGTATTGCGTAAACAATAAATGGTCCACGACAGTGAACAGCAATTTAAATATAAAAATTTTAAAATAATTTTTTAAATTTATAACAATTTTGTTAGCATTATAGGCTATTCTAAACATTTACGCGGAACTAAATTGCTTTTGCATAGTTCTGTATTTCAACAACAAATGTATAAACAATAAATGGACCCCGACAGTGCACAGCATTTTTAAATATAAAAATTTAAAAATGTTTTTTCTGGGAAACCAAATCAAAAAAATCTACATTCTACGTTTCATTTCTACGTCTACGTCAATTGGAAACCATCTTTCATATGGCGTGTTACATTACGCGGTACGTTATAGGATCGACTCGCCAATCTGAACCCAGCTTAATGTACAATCAGTGAGTTCATGCATCTGACCTGTCCATATTTTAGAAGATCTATCTTTTGAATATTTTCCTTCCATATTACCTTATTAACAATTTTGTTGAAGTTTGCTATTAATTGTGCAAAGATGTGTTCTATGTACTGCAGATGCATACTTTATTTTACATTTTAAAATTAATTTAAATAAGTTTGTAAATTTATACAAAATAAATTTTTTAAATTTATTATTTGTTTTATTTTGAGTATACATTACAGATATGATTATTTTTTGCAGGTTTTCTAAAATATTTGGCGTTCAAATTTGGATCTACTATCATTTTTTTCTGTGCGTATATTAATTAGGGATGTGCCAGATTATACAAATTTCATATCCGTAGATACGGACACATATAAAAATGTTCTGTTAACTTTTATTAATAAAATTTGTTACAAAATTATAGTTTACGAATCTTTTCATATTAAGGTTAATTTAAATAACTTTTGAGCTGTTTTGAGGAAAAGTTTTAGGGTTAGAAATAAAATAAACAATAATAAGTTTATAAAATTTAATACAGAAATACAAACAATGTTTAACGATATTTATTAGAAATTCAATTATTATTATTTTTATTTATTTATTTATTTTTTTTTTTTTCATTATATTTCCATATTATTATTAATAAAACTATCTGTATGATATGCGCAACAAAATCAGCGGATACGGATACAGATATGTTTTTTTCTCGCGGATATGGATATAAGTATCTAGCATATCTCTAATATTAATTATTTATTATTACTACTGCGCAAGTGTGGTTTTTTGACTATGTGGTTATTTGGCTGTAGATGAGAGGATAAATCTGACGCTCGATTGACACGTATACGCATGCGTCCCAGTGTAGCGGGAAACATGGACTTTAAAATAAGATTATGTGTTTACCACTGTTGTGTTTACATGTACTTATATGCAGCACACGCATTTTTAAATACATTGGAAATGACTATTATGTGCTTAATTTGCAATAAAATATTTTCAAAACATTATAATTTAAATGTCCATTTAAAAAGTAGGTATTTATAAGATATCCTTAAATGGTAATCGACGAATTTGTAAAAACTTAACGAATAACCCTTAAAGAATCAATATTTATAGATATGTTACCAAACGCAATAGATTTTATACTTTCGGTCAATGACGTGAAAAAATTTGGTGAATATTTTTTCACAAATAATTATGAGAAGCCCAAGCTTTGGGCTTTTGGGGACACTTACAGAAAATGTTAAAATTAACACTAATATTCACCTTGAATCCATGCATAAAACTTTAAAGTATTTTTATTTAGAAGAAATATTAAGGGAAAAAATAATTCTCACATTGGAAACATAATTAAAAGGCACCGAATTACATTAACTTTGGAATATGATATAAGAATAACAGCATGAAATAAATTTCTAGTAATTGGAGAAAAGAACTATGAAGTCACTAAACTTAAATCTTTATGTTGTAAATTAATATGTAATTTTTGTAACATCTGCGTCCACTCATACAGTTGTGAATGTCCTAATTATTACATTAAACATACAATATGTAAACATATTCATTTTGTTCATTTAAAATACGGGATTCATTGAAGTTTCATGAACCAGTTGAAGAAACATGCAATAATGAAAATATTTACGACACATATAAAACATTAAAGAAAAATAACAACACACTAAATGATACATATGTAAAAGTAAATGCAAAGTTCAAAGAAATACAAGATGATTGTTTAAAATTGATGGAAAATAATGATACAGAAACTTTAACAGAAGTGAATGACAACTTTTAAAAAAATTAAAACTTGATGAAAATTAATAAGGTAAAGAAAAAACTGAAACGCCAACTAGATACGAGAAAATTTGAACCAAGTAATAAAAAAATTAATAAACAAATTTCTCTATTTAGTACCAGGAAAAAAGTGAAGAAGTTGCATATTAAAAAAAAAAAACGACAACGCAAGAGTAAGAAAATATTATTGAAAAAATACAGAAGTAACTTTTTTTTTGTCTTAACTTTGTGATCTGTTACACGCACACACATGTAATTTCATTCATTTTATCACCTTTGTTTTTATTTAAGCTAATTATAACTTAAGAATGAATTATTTGTAGCTTAACAATAATTTTATGTATATCGACAATACTGTGATATTTGTTCCTTTTTGTTTTTTTTTTTTTTTTTTTGTTCTGTTTTGTATTATTGTTCATATTAGCTACGTACTGTTCTATTAAATAAATAATAAATTGTTGATTATTATTGTCTTATTATTGGTGTATTAATGATAATCTTAAATATATCTGCAATAAATCAGAATATTATATGTTTAATCTCCGCGCAAGGTCATTTTAAAGCATGCGCACATGTGTCAATCGAGCGTTAGATTTATCCTCTCATGGCTGTAGCGGCTAGACCAGGGGTTGGCAAACTTTAGAAGCTAAAGAGCCAAATTCACCTTTTACGGCATCTGGGAACATTTTAAAGAGCCATATTTTTGTTTTAATATATGACTTTTTGAATATTTTCTTAATTTGATTCCTTATGAACTTAATTTAAAGAGCCACGCGAATGTCCTCAAGAGCCGTACGTGGCTCTCGAGTCGCGGTCTGCCGATCCCTGGGCTAGTCAATCACTGGTGATAATGAGCGAGCGCACGAGACAGAAAATAACAAAATTTAAGTTAACACTTCTTTCATTTGTATACATGTAAATTATTAAAATTAATATTATAATATTACATCGTTGGATCTGACGTACAGTGGAACTTCAATATTCGTCATTAATAAGGTGTCCATACGTCCCGAATTTGCCGAGACAATTCGGAATTTTTGCCTTGCATCCCGAATTTTTTCAGAGGCAACATTTGTCCCGAATTCGAGTGTTTTGTCCCGAATTTTAGAAAAGGTACTTATTTTCAATTTTTATGTAGGTATTGCAGGTATTTAGTAACTGAATGATGATTATTTGGGATGCCAAAACAAATTTTACGTCAAAATATTTTTTTATGAATTTTAATTCGAATGCCTAATACCATTATTTAAGTTTCTAAATATGTGCAGTTTTTTTTTTTATATATATATAGCACAATGGCGGTCGGTGAAACATATTTGGGTATGCAATTAGTATGATCGGACAAGCTCGTACTATATCGCTCAACAGCAGTATAGCAACGACAAAGCACGAGCGTGTGTATTCTTTGTAATTGCTTACCCAAAAATGATTCACCGACCGCCACTGATATAGCAAGGTTCATTATGATTTTGAAAATTGCGCCTATGGCTTCCATTGGTTGCTTAAATCATAAGCCCCGCCTTCTGATTTCGTCAAACATAGAATTAAATTATAATTTCAACACTTCCCACTGGTTAATAAATTTACGCTTTTAAAAATTAAATGCAACATTTACCGAAATATAACTGGAATTTGGACAAAATAAAAATGCAAAAAAAAAACAGAAAAAACAAAATTAACAGGATTCGAACTCTACTTTGCAAATTACAAACCCCACGACAAAACCAACTACGCTATTAGAGCTACTGATCTTGTGTGTTACATAGCTAATTAAATATTTAACATATTTTAGTTAAAAACACAAAAAATGCGTTATTTTCCGAAAACATAATCTGATCAAAAATTCCTGTTGTACTATTCCGGTTCACACCAATGTACATTACTTAGAATTTTTTCAGATTTTTAGTTTAAACCATCTGGGCTACAGGTGTGGGACAAAATTTTTTTTGCACAATTTTGGCAAAATCGCTTAAGAATAATTTATTTTGCAAAAATAAAAATTTGATCGTTAATCGTACCAAGGGCTTTCATTTGATACCCTACTCAGAATTATAAAAAAATATATTTTTTTTTTTTCGATGAGCACATATTTGTTTATATTTTTAGGGGGATATGTTTTTTAGATGTTTTAGTATTTTTCCTATGTGCGGGTCAAAGAGTTGTATAAGCATGCCAAATTTTAACTCTCTAGGTTTAGCCGTTTGGCTACAATTTTTAACGAACAGACAGATGACAAAATGACGGTATAAGGGTTTTTTGGTCATACCTACAAAACCCTAAAAAGACGAACATTGGCGTGGACGAATATTAGAGTTCCACTGTATTATGTTGGCTTCTTATATTTATTAAATACCTACAAAATCCAGAATTGTGTGAAAATTCACACTTCACATCAGTTTTTAAAATACGTACCCACAATTTGTTATCACTTGCTAAATACCTACAAAACCCTGAAATGTATGAAAATTCACACTTTACATTTTTTTTTTTTGTGTTTCTCAGAACGAATCAGAAAAATCGTTTCCCTCTATCTTGTTACACTCTATGTTATACGTGTGTATGTATGTATGTATGTAGAAATAATTTGTATGTATGTGGACATAATAAATAAAAAAGAAAGAAAATATTCAGTTTTGTTTTTAAGGACAAAATCCTTGCATCATGTAATACATATAAGTTCCAGAACTCGTAGTATTTCAGTTTTTGGAAAATTTTAAATTAAATTCTTAGATAATTCGTTTGATAATATACTGAATTATGTATTAATTAAATTATTAATTTTCCAAACTTTGAAATACTGAACTAAGAAATATACTAATATTTAATCCTATATCTTGCAAATATGAAACTAAAACGTTAAAATCTACCATAAAACCAAAAAATTTTTTAGAATATGGCAGAAATAGAATGTCCATTTAATGGTCAAATAATTAAAGAAAATGGAAAGCCGAATGGATTTGAATTTCATATCCTCGATGAAATTAATGAAGACAGACTATCCGATGATGAACATGGGTCTGATTATTCCGATTCATTGGAATCGGATATTGGTTATGATGAAATTGATAAGATGCTCGATGAGAGATTTGAAGAAGATGCTGTGAGGAAAAGAAGAAGATTAAACGATGATTCAATCGAAGGTAGCACTTTTATTTCAAGGGTCACACTAAAATTATTGAGAATAATAAAATCAGGTAGGCCGTGGAATACAAATGTACCACTATTATTTTATGCAGTAATTTACTTGTCATTTGAAGTTGTAAAAGTTACAAATGGTAGTCGGAGCATATGGTCCAGACATCGCACCATCCGACTACCATTTGTTCTGCTTTCTACAAAATTCCATTAACGGAAAAATTACACCGGTCAACAGGAATTTTGAGTCTGGGTTCTGCATATCTGATTTTTATTTCTTCCACATTATTAATTAAAGAAAAAATAGTTTTACCCGAAAAAGTTTGCTTTTGTAGCTATCAGAATGAAATTACGGATTTTAAGAAAATTTCCCTTTTTTCAGACCTTTATTGTATGTAAAAATAATACAAACTTTTGTTATGAATTTGAATCAGTTTTATTTACAAGAAAACCATTCGAAACAAACAACTACTGTAACAGAATATATAAAAAAGTTTAGAAATGTTTATTTTTCGTATTTCTTCTGTGATTGTATGGATCTTCTCGTAGTAGCCCCCAAATATAGTCCCCCATCATACTCTCATTGTATTGCCCCTGATAACGACGTTCAAAGTCAATCACGTCTTGATGAAAACGTTCACCTTGTTCTTCCGAATAGGCTCCCATGTTATCTTTAAATTGGTCCAAGTACGCATGTAGCATATGCACTTTAAGGGACATTCTGCAACCCATGAGTTTAAAGTTATCAAGTTAGCATAGTTGCAATAAGCTCTTTGTAATTGTCTACTCTGTTGTTTCCGAGAAAACCATGATCCACTGTTTTCAGGCTTTCCTTTCATGAGTATTGAGTATCTGTGAAAATTCGTCACTGGCCATTATTTTCTTTATTTGTGGTCCGACAAAAATAAAGGTAGCAAGGATATTTAGTATAACCGCCTATGTAAGGCGGTCGGAATCTCATGCATTCCTTCTGACTGGCGTCTTTTCATAGACAGTTCTACAAAAAGTTTAAAAGCTGTCCTTCTTCATAATGGAAATAAATTTCAAACTCTTCCTTTGGCTCATTCCGTAATGCTCAAAAAAAATTACGAAAGTGTGAAGATACCTGGCCAGTGATAGGGGATTTTAAGATAGTTGGATTTCTGATGGGATGCATTCCCATCAGAAATCCAACCATTCTTTTGTTTTGATAAATTCGCCGCAAATATAGCAGGATGAGTCTACCTCATGTTTACAACTTTTTGACGCCATTTTTGGATCTGCCGCCACACAAAATGCGTTGTATCGCTGCAATGCGCATGCGCATACCGTCAGTGAAATGCCACTTGCTTTCCACCCGCTCGTCCCCACCCTTACTTAATATAACGCGCTTCTCCTTATATCGTCATAAAAATAAATAAATATATATTGATCGTTGAAAAATGTACAAAAGCAAAGTTTTTCAAAAATAAACGAAAGTTTTAGTTATTTTTCGATATAAAGAATCAGAAAATAGTCATTAAAATAAAGACTCAAAAAAAAATTTTTTTTTTTTTGTGGACGATATCAAAATTCATCTGGACAGATTCTTCGAGAGCAAAGACAAAAAAAAAAGAACGGACTTATGTAACAACCCAATATATGTCTGAAGTGCTCAGCAATGTGCGACTTTTGGCTATTTTTGGCTTAAAAATAATTTATGGGGTAGAAGCTTTTCGTCTGATGAAGAGTTTGATATTGAGATTCATGATTATTTTGAATGTATTCCGAAAAAAGATTGGTTGGGAGCTTTTAAGAAGTGGAAGGAAAGGATGGCCAAGTGCATTATTGTTCAAGGGAACTACTTAAGCATATTTAAAATAAAATCCTAAAAAATTGAACCACTTGTCTTATTCTCAATAATTCTAAGGTGACCCTGGTAAATCGAGTTTTCAAAAAAATAGAATTTTAAACTACATTTTTCACAATTATTTTGTTCTGGGAAACTATGACTTGTTTATATCGTAGAATTCAGAATAAATTATCTTTCAAATAAACGAAAAACAATTGTGTGTTCTTATTTAAAATAAGACAGTTGCACAACGTATTTTCAGAACCACTGGTCGAAACAAAAATTGTTTCTCTCGTTGATAATTATAATTCCAATGTTAAGTTGGTTTTACACAGTTCATATAATTGATCAAGTTTTTCGTCAATTAATTGAAAAATTTATTGGTAACCTTGGAAACAAAAGGATCACTTTACACACATCAATTTTTTTGAAAACTTTTACATTACAAACTGTATAATCCGTCTCAATTTGTAATACGAAACTAAATCTGGTTACTTTGTTGACTGTTATGGTGTAAACAGACTTTGGTGTATCCGTGTGAACCAATACTATGACAATATTATAAATATATTGTTAATATACAACATAAAAAATGAACTTTCACTGTTAGTTCCGTATTACAAAATGAGACAGATAATAAGACATGTTGACATATTTATCAAAATGAACATATTGAAAAAATCTTCACAAAATTACGAGCTGTGAACAAAAACAAAAACAAAAGAAATAACCTAGATGATGGTAAATTAGAATGTTTGAGGTTTTGTCACATTTGAAAACGGAACACAAACTATATATTTCTAGGTTATGCTACAACTAAACTACAAGAATTCCCTAAAAAATTGATGAAAAATAGAACTTGTTCTAATTTCAAAATAAATTGATCAATTTTTTCATCAATTAATTTTTCAATTTATTGTTGAAATTTGAACACTTTACACACTTTTCTATAAATTGAAGGTCAATTTTTAATTAATTGATCAATAAATTGAATCGTGTAAAACTAACTTTATATAGCCACCTATTGCATTGAGATGAAATAAATTTTAAAGTTAAAGTTCCGTATGAGTCCACCAGAACTAGGCTGTATGCTTAAAATGAAGTATATTGTAACGTTAGAAACGAGAAGGCATGGTCATAAGAGTGGGGAGCCAATAGTAATCATTCATGCATTTGTAGTTGGTAGAGAAATACGCGTTTCTAACATGAGGATACGTCGGAATATAACTGATATTTTTGGAACTCTTTATGAAGTTAATGTTTTTCAAAATATGTATACAATAAATCTCATTGAAAACAGGTAAAGATTCCTTATGAGTACCTGTTTATATACATCTATCAAGCTCCAGTTTTTTCTGTCCAAAATTTTTGCTAATTAATGCTAACCTAATTAGTTTTATCATTGATTGTTTGCATATAGTGAAGATATAAATGTTTTATACAGTTTTAATACATTTACATAATTTAGCACCTATGAATGCGACGAAAAACGGAATGTTCTATTTCAGACATAAAATTGGTAGGTCGGAATATATTGATATTTGTGAGGATTCTCTTTTTTAATAAAGTTAATGTTTTTCAAAATTTGTATACTATAAATCTCATTTAAACCATTTAAATGTGACTTTAAGCGTATAAATATTGAAATTTCATTATTCAAGTTTTTCTTTAAAAAGGTTAATACGAGCTAAATGTTATATATCTCTAGATCTCCTCGCTGGAGCATAGGGCCTTTACAAACTCGCGCCATCGGAGTCTGTGAAGAGCAAGTCTCTTCACCTGGCACCAGGTAGTTCCGTGAGCATCAAATTCTTTGTGTATCGTTCTCCTCCGTGTGGATACAGGTCGACCTCTACGACGGCTTCCCTGAGGGTTCCACTCTAATGCCATTCTGGAGATGTCGTTTACTGCCTTCCGGAGGATATGCCCAATCCAATTCCATTTTCTTGCCTGAATTTCCAAGTGGATAGGTTTTTGTGCTGTCGATTCCCAAAGATGAGTATTGGGGATATGTGATCTGACCAAATAATGCGAAAAATTCTGCGCAGACATCTGTTAATTAAAACTTGGAGTTTATGGGTAATTTCTTTAGTGACTTTCCAAGTTTCGCAGCCATACATCAGAACTGATTTTATATTGGTTTTAAATATGCGTACCTTAGTGTTACGAGAGATCTTATTGGATTTCCAGACTTCTTTCAACAAGCCGAATGCTTGTTGAGCTTTAAGTATTCTGTTGTTCACGTCCCTTGTAGTTCCTCCATCTCTCGTTATTGCACTACCGAGGTAGCAGAATTCTTCCACATCTTCTAAGACTTCGCCGTTAATGTAAAATCTGTTGACGTTATTGGTACCAATCCGCCATTACTTTGGTTTTCGCTTTATTTATGCATAAGCCAACTAAATTTGCCAAAGAAGCGAAATGTTAACAAACACTTATTAAATAATTGTTTGGATTTCAGAACGGATAACTATTCAGTACTTATTTAGATTTCAGTTTTGAATAAAAATATTGGAAAAGGTAAAGTGAATCGTAAAGGTTATGTTTTGAAAGAAAGAGGCGGCGCTTCGCCAAGGCCAAATCTCATTCTAACTAGCTTACGCGTTTTCTCAGACGAGTTGTTTGTAGTGGACTTATACGGAACATTAACCAATGTTAAAAATCAAGTTTTAATAACTTATTCTTAATATAGATAAATAATTTTTTTTTAATTTTAAATTAAATTATTAGAATTTAAACTTCAATAATTGATAGGAGCAAATTAAAAAAAAAAATCAATTTTCAGTTAATATCAGATAAATAAATATAAAAAATCTCTTAAGACTTGATTTTTAAATACAGGTTGTTCCATTTAATAAAAAAAATGTTTTTTGTAATATCTCGTTTATTTGATTCTAAATTAATTTTCTTATTTGTAGAGCAATAACTTCATCTTTCCTAATATGTACCCCCTTTGTATTTCTTACAATAAAGAAGCAATGTTTAAACAATTCTCTAAAAACACTCTGTATAAAATCTAAGTAATTTTTAGGTTATGAAGATGGTCAAAAACCGTATGAAGAAAGAGACAAAACTGTACTAATAGAAAAAGGTCAAAATCATTTTGATGTATTACCGGAAGGATGGATTCAAGTTACTCACAACTCTGGAATGCCCTTGTATCTACATAAAACAAGTAGAGTCTGTACTTTAGCTAAACCTTATTTTTTAGGTAATTATAAAATGAAATATATTAAATCCCTTTGTCGTCCCGTGCTTAACGTTCGAGGTATTGAGCGAGGGTGCAGACGTACGACGGTCAGACTAGCTGAGTGGAAGGGGAATGAAGTACTCGACGTCTGCTCTCCGAGAACCGACGAGTCAATACAGTGCTGAAATGAACGCAGCGTTTAATTTTTGCTAAACTTAAAGTACTTTCAAGAAAAAATAAATAAAGTTCCGATTCCCCATGCTAGATAAAAAGTTGAAACAATTTCCGCTGAAATCGGAAGTGATGGAGAATTTTTATTATAGTCCTTAAGTAGGCCCTTTTGTTTAGTTAAACTTTTCTTCAGAAGAATTTTTTGTATCTCTTAAAATAAAGGAGTTATTCAAAGTGCGGCGTTTCAAGCATACACCACGTATAGTGCGGGCGGTCTAGTAACGGAGAACTTACCTTCTCTGCCTCAATACGTCTATCTAGGTGTTGGGAACCTATTATTTATTTATTTGTGTTAGAAGTGTACATGTGGTATTTCCATTCAAGCCAGTCTTTTCCCATGGACAGTTATATATGTTGCTTTTTCAAATCAAAGACACGGGAAAATATTAAAATTAAAATCGCTTCAGAGACCTTTGACTAAAGACACAGGAAGGAGGGTATTGTCTAATCACAATTCTACCCCCCCCCCCACTCCTAAGAACTTCAATATGACTCCTATTGGTGGTTGTAAAGACACGTGTTTTTATATTGAAACAGTGCGTCAGATTATTTAATATGGTTGGTTGTAAAGTTTCTGGCCGTTCAAACTTCAAACCAAGAGCTCTCTAGTTCCCTTCAAGGTCGCGTTTAGACTATTTCCTGTGTCTTTATATTCAAAGATCCAGACAGTATTCTTTTATCAAGTTTTCGCCATATTGCCGTTAGAGGGATACGCGTTTAATTGAGGCACCAATAGTAACATTTTCCTCCTAACCTGTATCTTATGTTCTGTATAGGACCTGGAAGTGTACGAAAACATCAGATACCATTAAGTGCTGTGCCATGTTTAAGTTACCAAAAAGCGATAGAAGACGAACAGAATAAATCCCCAATAGAACAGGAACCAGAAATTAATAATGCAGGATTAAATCTACCAAATGCTAGAATAGAAACAGTTCAAGAAAATTTAGAAACACATTCACTTACACCAGACCAGTTGAGAGACTACTGTGAAAACAGGTAATCATCATCAACATCATCTATCAACCGAATTCGTCAACTGCTGAACATAGACCTCCCTATTACTCCTCCAATCTCTTCTGTCTTAAGTTAACAATAGTCCATTTCAGGGAATTCTCTTAATATCTACCCGTCTGGTAAGTGGTCTACCTGGAGCTTTTTTCGTGGTAGAACGTGTCAAAACAGCGTTTCAGTACCTATTTTTGACGATTTTTCCATTGTTTTAAACGTTGTTTTTGAAAATTATTTAAAATTTTTATGTATTTTGTGCCCTATGTACAAGGGTTGCTATTTAGGTTTTGCGGTTAAGCCGTAGCTTGATTGAAGTTGTTTTTAGGGTTTTGTAGGTATGACCAAAAAACCCTTATACAGTCATTTTGTCGTCTGTCTGTCTGTCTGTCTGTCTGTTCGGTAAAAATTGTAGCCAAACGGCTAAACCTAGAGAGTTGAAATTTGGCATGCTTATACAACTCTTTGACCCGCACATAGGAACAATACTAAAACATCTAAAAAACATACCCCTCTAAAAATATAAACAAATATATGCTCATCGAAAAAAAAAATATTTTTTTACAATTCTGTGTAGGATATCAAATGAAAGCCCTTGGTACGTGGATTAACGATCAAAATTTTATTTTTGCAAAATAAATTATTTTGAGGCGATTTTTACCAAAATTGTGCAAAAAAAATTTTGTCCCACACCCTGTAGCTCAGATGGTTTAAACTAAAAATCTGAAAAAATTCTCAGTAATGTACATTGGTGTGAACCGGAATAGTACAACAGGAATTTTTGGTCAGATTATGTTTTCGGAAAATAACGCATTTTTTGTGTTTTTAAGTAAAATATGTAATATATTTAATCCGCTATTTAACATAGTAAACGAGTGATCCTGTATAACACAGTGGTAACGTTCTCGCTTAGTAAGTTGAAACTACTGTAAGAAACTGTTTTCGAATCCCGTCAATTTTTATTTTTTCAGTTTTTTTTTGCATTTTTATTTTGTTTAAATTATTTTGTCAAAATTCTAGTTATATTTGGTAAATGTTGAATCTAATTTTTAAAACCGTAAATTTAATAACTAGTGGGAAGTGTTGAAATTATAATTTAATTCTATATTTGAAGGTATCAGACGGCGAGGCTTATGATTTAAGCAACCAATGGAAGCCATAGGCACAATTTTCAAAATCTTAATGAACCTTGCTATATAAAAAAATACTGCACATATTTAGAAACTTAAATAATGGTATTAGGCATTCGAATTAAAATTTATAAAAATATATTTTGACATAAAATTTGTTTTGGCATCCCAAATAATCATCACACAGTTAATAAATACCTGCGAAACCCTGAAATGTGTGAAAATTCACACTTCACATAATTTTTTTTTTTTTTGTGTGGTATCAAAAAGAATCTCTTAAGACGTAGATTAAGGAACAAAAAGTAGATTTTTAAAATTTGTTTCTTTTAACACGATTTTGGCCAAAAATATGCAAAAAAAAGTTCTTGTCTCGCCCGTTTTATCCAAACAGATTAAACTAAAAATCTGAAAAAATTATAGGTAATGTACATTGATCTGAGCCGGAAACGTACAAGAGAAATTAATTATTTTTTAATTAATGGCTAAATTATGGCTTATTATTTAAATTTAGTTATTATTTAAATTAAATGGAAGCTCTTGGTACTCAAAAAACGAATAAAAATGTTCAAAAAATGTTATTCAAAAAATTATTTATAGACATCCATTCTGTTGGATTCTTACACCTATTAAATACCTACAAAACCCTGAAATATGTGAAAATTTACACTTCACATCAATTTTCCTATACTAACTTTTCATTATTATATTAGGTGTGTTCAGAAAGTTCTTTCGTTTTTATTATTAGTGCAGTATGCTAACTAGTCACGACTTGTTCGCTGAATTGAACAGACGTATTTTGCGTTTTGGTTAAATTCTGTACCTTTGAGTACCTAATTATTGTTTTCGTTTCATTTTAAACCCTTACATGTTAAAATGGCGGAAGAATTTTTATCAAAACATTTTTTTACGCTGTTTAATGTTTCATGAGTACCATACAAAAAATTCTGCTACAGTTGCTACAAAAAACATTTGCACTGTTTATAGTGATAAACTAAGTGTAATCACATGTCAAAAGTGGTTTAAAAAATTTAGATCAGCAAATTTATGCTTGGATGATGAACCCCGATCTGAAAGGTCCTATAAAGGAATAATTTATTATGAGATGTTAAAACCGGGGCAAAATTTTAATTTTGATCTCTACTTGGATCGATTGAATCAGAACTTTACGAGAAAACGGCCAGAAATTGTGAATAGAAGAGGAATTATTCTTCAACACAACAATGCCCGACTTCATGCATCAAAAAAGACACGCGAAAAACTTTCCGGGCTTCGTTGGGAGGTTCTACCACACCCACCCTACTCACCAGACATTGCACCTTCCGACTATCACTTATTTCGATCACTGGAACAATTTTTAAGAAACAAGCACTTAGAGATATGAACCATGTTAAAATTACCCTTGAACAATTTTGACCTTCTAAAAATCAGGAATTTTATAAATCGGGAATATTTTCTTCCTGGTAGATGGCAGAGTGTTATAGATCACGATGGAAACTATTTTACTCAATAAAACTTTTTTTCGATTTGTTTTTATTTTAATAATACCAAATAAACGAAAAAACTTTCCGGTACACCTAATATATTAACGGGTAACTGGTAATTAACGGGTAGTGGGTAATTAATGGGTAGCGGGTAATATCCGGGTAATAGTGACGGGTACCCGGTTCCATAAATATCTATTTCTCGTTTTACCTTGTACAAAAGTATAGTTTATATTTAAACAAACTTCTTTATTCATGAGGCTCAGTATGTTTCTAATTTTGTATTTTTTTAGGTTTCTTTTTAAAACTATTAAAGTAATGAGATTTAAATCTTGGTCAGCGAGAAGAAGATTTACGAAAAAGAAAAAACATGAAAAACAGCTTCAACGACCAACTTTACCCGATGGCACTAAACTCATTACATTTCCTATACAAAATGCAGAAGCTGATTCTTCTGGAAATCAACCGAAGAAAGAATGGATAATGAATCCAAATGGAAAGAGCTACGTTTGTATTTTACATGAATATGTACAACATGCTTTAAAAAAACAACCTTCTTATAAGTTTGTTGAATTAGGTATGTGAACATAAATAATAATTTATTGACAAAATTACACGTAATGTGTTTTAAGTCAGTCAAAAAAAAACATACTTAGGTCATACAATAATAAAATTTATAAAAACACGTTGCAAAACACATTTACATTTTTAAATTAAAAAATTACCATTTTAGTGTTTTAAAATTAAAATTAGTAAAATCTTCCACTTTATAAAAAGGAGGCTGCATTAGAAAATTTTATTTTTAAATATTTCTATGGAGTACGATTTGACTTGTGTTTGTAACACATTTAAAAATTTAATCGAGTAATAATTGCTACAATTTCTTGTTTTTGTTAATCTAGTGTAAACAGTGTAGATTTTTGTTTTATTTCTTGTGTTAAAAGAATGTAACTGCTCAACAGTAGTGTACGATCCAACATTTTTAAATCCGTAGAGGAGACACTGATAAAAATAGAGGGATGGCAGAATCATTATATTTAGACCGGGTCCGGACAATTCATCGCAGAAAATTCATCGTGGAAAATTCATCGTGGAAAATTCATCGCAAGAAACTTCATCGCGGGGAACATTCATCGCAGGGAAAGTTCATCGCGAGAAAATTCATCGCAAGAAAATTCATCGCAGGCAAAATTCATCGCAGGGAAACTTCATCGCAAGAAAATTAATCGCAAGAAAATTACAAACGCTAAGGTCGTACGTACGTACGCATTGCTGGGAACGAAATTTATTGATGAAAAATTATTAGGTAAACTCCAACTATGTAGGGTCGAAATTTTTGAATCAAATTAGGTTCAATCCAACTTACTTACGCGTTACGCGTGTGTGTCGCGAGTATTGAATGAAAATAGAATAAGGGCTTATCAAATTTTTAATCCAAATTTATGTGAAAATTAGCGTTTTCCTTGCACATTTTAAGAGTTTCTAAAGTAATCGACTCACCGAAATAGGTAAATACAGCTTTGTGGAAAACATAGAAGACCACCATGCCAAATATTAAAACTAAACAATATTTTGTTTATGTAAAGTATTTTTGTTGATATTAACTGTCTATCTTATTTATGTCTCTTATATGTAATAACAATTAGCAATTAAACGATTTCAATTTCTATGTAATTCGCTAACTGTACGAATTAAAATGAGCCGATATTTATCTTAGTTTCCCTGCAATGAATATTCCCTGCGATGAATTTTCCCTGCGATGAATTTTTCTGCGATGAATTTTCCGTAAATCTATTTAGACTGATAAAATGTTCCCTGCATTCTGCTTTGTAGGATACTCCCGCGATTATCCTTATTAAGCGTATTTGCAATTAAAAAATACGTTGCGCTGATGGACTGTGTCCCCATACAGATAGAGCGTAAGATATCTGGGACTGGAATAACGTATAATAAAAAATACGTAAAATATTCACCTATACGCAGTTTGCTACATTCCTGAAAAGATATATAGTATTGCATAATTTTCTTGATAACACAGATACGTGTTTATCCCATTTAAGAGTTGGGTCTATTTGAACACCTAGGAAAGTGACAGAAACAGAGTTATTGAAATTATTATTTCTTAATGTTATAAGTAAATTATTAGTTTTACTAATATTTAAACGTAATTTGTTTGTAAGAAACCAAGAATGTACTTTATTAATAATTTCCTCATTGTTCGGTAATAGGTCATTATATGACTGAAATCGAGTAAGAATGGTTGTATCATCGGCATATAAAAAAGAGAACAATTGTATGTATAACAAGGGAAATCATTTATATATATTAAGAATAGCAGCAGCACTAAAATAGAGCCTTGCGGCACACCACAGTTAATATAAAGCGGATCTGATATTACGTAATTAATTTTTACGTATTGCGCACGATTAATTAAATATGACATTATGAGAACAGTGTTGGAATATACGTGACTATAGTTCATTTCTTAAGGATGGTTTCCAGTTGACGTAGACGTAGAATCCTACGTCTATTTGTTTAGCTATTATCATACCAAATTACGTGAAAATATGTCTAGCCCTTTTTGCGTGAATCTCGGAGAGACAGCCAAAAATTGTTTTTCTTTTTGTTATTTTTGAAAAACAATAAATAATTAAACATTATTTTTTAGACGACATAAAATCTATTAAGTATTTCATTATCTTTTCGTTTTATTTAACTTACTAATTGACTTTTCGTTTTTAGAAAATGCTGCCACCCCTTACATGGCTACTGTTTCTATAGCAGATATGCAATATGGCGTTGGATATGGTACTAGTAAAAAGCAAGCCAAATCGGATGCTGCAAAAGCTACTCTCGAAATTCTGATACCTGAGATGAGGAACAAAATTACAGCTGATGCCAAAGCTGGAGGTTCAACAACTAGTAAATTACAAGATCAAGACTTATCGGTAAGAAAAATTTCGCGTTACCGGTAGGGTTAACAACACACGCCTTTCAATTTCACGCCTAGTGCCTAAAACACTCCCATTTCGCTACTTTTTAGCACGACTATATAGATAGAGTCCATTTACCATAACTTTGACAAGACGTCACAGTTGCAAAACTTGTGTCATGTTGCCACCCATGTTGCCACTTCTATAATTGTCAAAAAAGTTAGGTTTTCTCGAACTACTTCTAAAAAAAGATTGAAAACCAAAATTTCCTATGGAGGAAAGGAATTAGCAGGTCTTTCCAACCAATTTGTCACGAAATTTATGGTTTAAATTGTGACTGTGAATGTATGTTATGACTACGTATGACTTAAGTATGATTACATTAAGTGTGTAATGTAATATAAAATAAAATGAAAATTTCAGTGTATAAGAATCATCAGAAATAATTGTTTTTAAAAATGTTTCGCGTTCTTTTCATCCTCTTTATACAATTTACTTTAATTTTTCACCTGGTGTCACATAGACACAGTGGGTTCGGGATAGGATGACCATTCGTCCCGCATTTTGCGGGACAGTCCCGCATTTTGACTCTGCGTCCCGCATTGTTACTTGCCCGCAAAATGTCCCGCATTTTGATATTTGTCCCGCAAAATGCCCGCATTTTTAATTCTAACTAACTTTACATCAATTTAACTGTCAGTGCTCTACTTTTCCTATAGTTTGATAATGATAATTTTTGAATTTTGATATTAAAATGTGTATATTTACATTATACTATGAGTTCTGAAAGAAATTACATAAGGGTTGGCTATGGAAAATAAAAGTAATGTCATCAGCAAGCTTTAGAATTAATTAACTGTCATGACTTTTGTTGTTGTCATAAGTTTATATTGTTATATAAAGCCTGCAGTAGACATTATTTTATTTTTCCATAGCCAACCCTTATGTTATTTCTTTTTAAGCTCGTGGTATATAGGTATCAGTGTAATTTATTTTTTTTGTGATATTTTTTATTCAATTGTTAATTTTTTTGTCGCGGTAATTAAATTATACTAGCCACAATTGTTAAATCGTTTAATACATTTTTGTTATCTTTTGTACTCTTTTCCTCTCATGTACGCAGAACCGTGTTTTGGCGCCCTTAGCAAATAAAAACAAGGTTCTCACCTCCCAAAATCCAAGTGACGAGCAAAAAAAAAAAAAAGGTCCTCACCCTGGACTGTCCCGCATTGCCTTCTTAAGAAAATGGTCAGCCTAGTTCGGGAAGCAAAGTGTTCTGAGACATTCTGTTTAACTACAGACTGCTCGAGGAACGCTCTAGAGGTAAACAGAGTGACTCCAACCTTGCTTCCCGAACCCACCTAAAGAGATCGGAAAGTAATGATAAAGAGCCAAATTTTTTATTCGAATAGAAAATTTTGAATATTTGAATTTCAGATGTTTGATACAATTTTACTTCGAATAATGAATATTCAAATATTATTGCAAGTTCGAACAGTTCGCGTCTAAAAAGTTAATTAACAATTATTTGTAGAAAAATATTCAAGTGAAAAAACCATAGATATAAATAAAATTTAATATTTACTTATATGTATATTACTAATGGATTTGAAATGTGTGGAGACATTTCAAATCCATTAAAGATCTAGCATTATCTCGCTCTCTTTCAAAATAATTAATAAGAGACAAAACCATCCTTTGAGCGCGGCTACTAATAGCTTTTGGCAAGTTGTGCATTCTTTCATATAACTTCAACCACATATATATTATTTCATGAATATTATTTCATGTTTATATTGTTGTTTTTCTTTTTAGTTCTTTGATGAAATCAAAGTGGAAGATCCGAGAGTGGCAGAATTCTGTGCCAAAACAACCGAACCATCTCCCCATGCCATTTTACTTACCTGCCTACAACGAAACTTCGGATTAGGAGACATGGATATTACTTATCAAGGCAATACTTTAAAACATCAAAAGAATGAATTTACAATGACTGTAGGGAAACATACTGCTACTGTTGTTTGTAAAAATAAAAGAGATGGTAAACAAAGGGCGTCACAAGCTATTTTACAGGTAACAACACATTAATAGTCAGTCTTAAAATGACCCGAATATGTAAAACCTTACTTTGTTAAATAGTAATCGTTAATTTTCATATAATCAACTTGCAAATAACATTTAAATATAAGTACATTTTTACTCATAATTGGCGTCGTGGATTTTTTGTAATAGTGGTAGAAAAAGATTAAAGTTACCTACTTTTAACAATGAAACCTCTACATAATCCGCGATATCCTCTCGCTTGTTACTCGTAGTTGTCCCATAGATATTTTCACTGAGGTTTAATAGTAACGCATATTCGGGTCTATTATGTACCTTAAATAGTTAAAAATTCTATCTATCTATCTATCTATCTACAATATTTTGTTATTCTGTAATTCTATGGCGTTAAAATTTAAACCTCGATGTGGTTAATTCAGTAGGTTATATTTCGAATTTTAACTCCAGCCAAATACATAGTGTTAACTTTTAACCAGCTGTAGTTCTAACCTCTAAACGTCAAATAGCCAGAAAAAATCCATTTTTAGAATTAATTATGGCAAGTCTGTTTATTTTAAACCAATTATTAATAAAACAAATTGAACAAAAAGATGTTAATTAATAATGGGAGTAATGTTTACATTTCTCCCATTTTCACAATCATTCACCCCTCATCCAGGTGTAGGAGCTCGCCTCCTGGTATCGGTGATTAGCCTCGTTGCAGAAATAGGCCGATGTAAAATAAATAAATAAATAGATAATTTCACAATATACTTTTAACCGTAAGGTTAAAAAGTTAGAACTTAACGCTTAGGTTATAACATGAGATACAGAATAAGAAACAAGATTAAAATTTTAACGCCTACTTAAAATGTTACTTTTTAATCATCATTTTTAACCAAATCTTTTTAACCACAAAAGGTACAGAATATATATTAAATTACGTATATTATTTTAAAACGTTTTTTTTTTTTTTTAATTTAGCTTCCTTTCACATTTTTTCAGGCTTTGGACTGGCAGATTTTTATTTTTTTTTATCAAACTTTTATTTCTTCAATAGAAGTAGCCGGTTTTTGTACCCCACCACATTTATTTTCTTTGAACAATTTATATATCATCGTTTTCTGGACACCTGTCATTTTGCAACAAATTACCGCACAATCATCTACTATTATACAGGATGGGGTATAATGAGTCCCACATTTCCGAGGTGAATTCTAAAAAAACGGTACAAGTTATAGAAAAAACCTTTTTTTCCTTTACCGACCGCCAACATATATAAGTGGGACTCAAGTATGCCTCACCATGTCCTTAGCAATTTAGAACCATGCTTTTTTGTTATCAAATACCACACCACTGTTTATCACATATATGAAAAATAATATTTTATAAATTTTCAGGCTCTACATCCTCATATAACTTCCTGGGGCTCTCTACTAAGACTTTATGGTAGTCGTTCTGTTAAATCATTTAAAGAAAAGAAACAAGAAGAACAAGAAATCACCCTCCTACAAAGCAAAGCGGCAGTTAACCTGCCAAACTTTGCTATCTTAGATAAATTAAAAATAGAAATGAGTAAATTAAGAGAACAACGTTGTTCTATAAAACCGATCGGCACTTTTATACCTCCTGAAGATGCCGAATTACCACAGCTTAGTAGTTCAAATCTTAATAACGTCAATTTATAGCCCATGAAACTTAGCCACATTTAATGTATTAAAGTGTTCAGTGAGACTACGACTTAAATGTTAAAACGGTGTTTAAACATGTTACAGCATGCTAAAGCGGCATACAGTCGGATTTTTAATGGAGAAAATGACATCATCTAGCAATTAAAGACATATGTATATACATAATATTTACCAGAGCCAGAAAACCAGATTTACCAAACCCCGAGTACCCCACTGAAATTACAAAATCTTAACCGAAACCCTAACTTTAAACTTAAAATTTTAAAAACTGGAACCTCGTGAAATAAAGGTTCTAAGGGTTCTGTTGGCTACCGTTCAATCGACTATTGTCGGCTCACCGGATTTTTTTTTTTTTATTAACTTTGATAGTATTTAACTGGTGAGCAATTTTAATAAAGATATTAATTTGAGCCGAAATAAATGAATTTAAAAATATATATGAAAAATTAATCAAAACAAAGAATGTATTAGTTATTATTTATGTTATAGAATCAATTTGAGATTTTAGTCTAGTGCTATTTTGTATAAAACCATAGAAAGCAAAACATTATAAATTAAAATTTTGATTAGAATTTCATAAATTAAAGAATACTATTAATTTTTTGTCACAAGTTCACAATAAGTTGGGAATCACGTCGCTGCCAGTGTTGCCAACACTTTTTGAAGAAAATTCCCACAGCAAGGTATAAAATTTCACACAAACGGACAAAAATTCCCACAATGTAATATTAATTTTAAGTATAGCGTGACAAAATGAATTGTAAAAAAGTTGTCATAACTATTTTGAAAGTGAAGAGGCAAACAAAATTACGGTAACGAAAAAATGAGTACAAATCATTCTTTATTGGTATAAAGTGTGTGTCTTGTAAAGGTCTAGGTGTCGGTGTGTCACACGAAATTTTGTGCAGTTAATATCTAGCCTGGAAACTAGACCTAATTACTAAAACTGCATTAAGAACTTCGTCGCCCATCCTGTTTCTTTTCTTTGTTTTGGCATTATTTATCAATGAAAATATTACAACTAAATGTAAAGAAACAGGGGAAGTCCCAAAATATTGTATAAACAGTGTTGCCATAAGAAAACACCTACACAGGGCTCTATTCAGTGGCGGACTTTCGCAGAGACAAAAAACGGGCCCAAGACACTTGTCTTGGGCCCGTAATTTTTAAGGGCCCGGATTTGGGAGGTGAGAACCTTTTTTTTTGCTCTTCACTTTGAACGCCTCTAGGTTGAGGGCCCGTAAATCAAAAATGTCTTGGGCCCGGCGAAGGCTTCATCCGCCACTGGCTCTATTACAAGTTCAAAAGTTATACGACACAGAAATTTCATATATTTTTTTTTCCTGTATTTGCTATTATCATTATTTTTATTAATATCAGAGAAAATTCTGAAATTTCCCAAGATCTTTAGATTTTTACTTTTTTTCCCTTTTTCCCACAACACAAGAAATAGTGCCTATTTTTCCCTCGTTATGGGAAATTTCCCACGAGTTCGCAACATTGGTCGCTGCCGGGGAATACCCGTAACTCATTTGCAGTCGAACGCAGGGACGTAGCCAGACTTTTTTTTTTTTTTTTCGGAGGCGTTGATAAATTTTTTGAATATGTAATTTTTTTGTAATTTAAAAGTACAGGTATAATAATTTATTATTGAAAATAGATTTGAATAATAATAATAATAAATTAAAAAGTAATGTTAGTAAAAAAGCAAGTAGCAAAGTAAAAATGAACGCATTTTATCGCTGAAAATTATTTAGTGAATTATTTAATTTTAAATTATTTGTTTTATATACATCGTATAATTTTTTTATTTAATTTGTTAATATTTGACTGATGAATATATAAAGAATGTCGTATTCTATATTTCTTAGGACTATTGTAAATAACGGTTTTAAACATTTAACAATAATTTGTTATGTTAACAATTTAAACTGAATTTATTGGCCTGTATTTGATAATTACAATTTTCATGTATAGAGCTCGTTCATATTAACTTCATCACAGGGTATCATAAATTACGTCATCAATTCTGCGCGAGAAAACAGTTGATCACATTGACGTACATTAGGGTTTTAAACAATTGTTGTGGAAACCAAACCCATAAAATCATGTATTTCAAATACATTTTTACTCATTTTAGTACACGGTATTCCTTGAAACGTACGAGAAATAAATAATAACGGAAATAAACAAACAGCATCGCACAATAAGCGTAGTTAAACACAAATCAAAGTAAGTGACGCCACTGAAATGTGTTAAGCTAACTGTTGGTAATGTAATGAACGAAATTTGGTTCCTGCGCAAGGGACTGGTAATATTCGCCTGTGTTGAAGTTAACTTGAACGTATTCTTCTAAACTAAATATTCTGTGAGCGTCTTGTCAGCGATGTTCACAATATGACTGCCCTTGTTTCTCTATTTTTATTCTTACGCTACTTCGGCTTCATCTCCTCTGACGCGTCTCTGGAATAACACGCGCGCGCTCTCTCTCCGCGGCATTTTGAGTTGACCATCAGGCGACAGTTATTTAATTCGATTAGTTAGATTTTGCAGTGCAAAAAATTAAATTTTGTTTATCTACGACCATCCAATAATAAACGCATTATGTGTTTTGTTCATGCAATTTTACAGCTTAATGTTAAATTTCTTTTTTTTAGAATCCTACTCTTAACCAAACCCTATTAGAAATTTATACTGAAACCGTACCTAAAACCGAACCCCAACAATTTTCGGATTTTTCTGGCTCTGGTATTTACTCAAATGTACAGATGTTGTATGGGTACCAAATACGCCGTATGTCACGCTACCATCTATACGTTGTAATTTGTCTGAATATTATGTTTACATTAGCAAGTCTTGTACTTAATGTCAAAAAAATTAAATCGCTGTATAGAAATATTTTAAAATGAGGTTCTCAGTTATCTAAGAGGACTAAAAAGTTGATGCGTGTACTCATGAACGCGCGTTATAAATTCTACTTCTTTGGCATGATTGTACGAGGTTTGCCTGTTATATTTCGGGATTTCATCAAAAACAATTATTTGTCAACAAAAGTGGCTTTATTGTTTTTCAAAATATTCTCCATGCAGATAAATACACTTTTGCATGCATTTGAACCAATTTTCGAAGCACTTTTTCCACTCCGATTGTCAAATTATGTGGGATCCAACACGAATAAATCTTCTTTACGGCCAAATGTTCATGCAATAGTGAATATATGCTGGTCCCATTAAGACCCCAAGCATACCTCAATCTCACGATAAGTCACATGGCGATCTTGCAGTATCAGTTCACGCACAACATTAATCTTTTCCGGAACAATAACCGATTTTGGACGACCTTCACGAAATTCGTCCTTAAGCGAACTACGGCCTCGATTGAAATCGGCAAACCATCGATAAACAGTAGTCCTTGATGGTGCTGCCAAAAGTCTAATTAAGTTCATCGATACACTGTTGTTGGGTTAATCCAAGATGTAAAAAATAATCGGAGGCAGAGTGCTTGAATGTTTTTTAGTTCATAAAAATGAGTTTAAGGCATAAAAATGAAGCTTCAGCATGCGGAAAGATTTTCAGAACACGTTGCAAATCGTACTTTCATAGGGTAATTAGTTATAGAGTTCTAAGCAGTTATGTTTTTAGGGAATTATCACCATATAATTTTAAAACTTTTGCTTCATTTTAATTGTTTTTAAAAAATTCAGGGATCCGGAGAGTCATAAAAACAGGCCTATTTTACCATAAATGATAAATCAACGGCGTTATCTCTAATGTAAATAAACCATATCTCTCTGCCTTCCCTCGCCCCCCGTCTATCAACGTACTATCACAGAGCAAAAAACCTACATGCACAGTCCACTGAACGCTTCAGTGTTTTTAGTTTATAAAAATATGTTTTAAGGCATAAAAAAGAGACTTAAGTCTGTGGAAAGATTTTCTGAACACGTTGGAGCAATCCAGACTTTCGTAGGATTATTAGTTACAGAGTTTTAAGGCATTTATGTTTTTAGGGAATTATTACCATGTGATTTTAAACATTTTGTTTGATTTTAATTATTTATAAAAAATCATGGACGTTAAGAATCATAAAAATAAGCTCATTTTACCATAAATTATGCCATGAACAAGTTAGTTTATTTATTTTTTTAAGTCAGTGCAGCAATTCTTTAGTTTTTAGGGAACATACATACACACATGCGTACATACAGTGAGACCATTCATTCCTGAACGTTATATAATAATTGACAGACACATTTAGTTATCAAACTTATTTCCAAGGACATGTACACATAGGCGTACATTCTATTTAATTACTTTATACGAATTAATTATTAAATGAACACTGTTTTTCTCTACACGCTAATGAGTTGATAACAAATACTAAGTTAGCAACAGATTTTCGTTGCCCCTCGGGTGAGTTCGGGCCAACGAAATAATATGATTGGTTCTTTGTTAAATTGGTATTTTCACCTGTGAATTAGAATACAGTTTTGATATTTTAAAACCCATTGTTTACTATTATGTATGTAACGCTCAGGAATTAATGATCGCACTGTACATACATACCAGTGGCGCACCCAGGAATTGGGGGGGGGCTCGGAAGACAAAATTATTTAAATCATAAATAATGTTCTCATTTCTGAATTACAAATATTTCAGTGATGACAAAAAAATCTCACTTCAAAAGGTCCTCACTTCTAAAATGTAAGTGATGACCTAAAAAAAGGTCAAATACTTAAGTGATGACAAAAAAAAATGGTCCTCACTTCTAAAATAAAAGTGATGATCTACCAAAAAAAAGGTCCTCATTTCTAAAATATAAGTGATGACCTAAAAAAACGGTCCTCACTTCTAAAATAAAGTGATGACCTAATTTAAAACAAAGGTCTTCATGTCTGTTTTTAAATATACAGGGTGTTAGGTAAATGTCCGGCACAATTTAAAAGACAGCATGGTGACGTAGAATGCAGTCGATTTTTCTTTTGCCAATTTTCTCTAAAATGTGAATTTCGTCCAAAAATAAATAAACAAAAAGATGCCCCAAATCTTGAAAACCACTGACTTTTTTTTATTTTTCATATTAATCCAGAAATTGTGTAGTTGCCATAGAGAAAAAAACACGTACTTTGATATTCTATTATACCCTTTTCACACTAGAACTTTAAGATCGGATGTTAAAGTGAATGTATCTTTAAACGCTAATGTGAAACCGTATGGCCTCGTCTAAATACAAGCGATGTTTAAGACAGAGATCTGCGTCTTAAACTTCGTCCGCATTGCCAACTTAATTTCTATTATAAAAAAAATACTCCTTGAATTTGTGCTGTCAACATTTTATATTATCATAAACAAGAATACTGTATTATATCGACGTTATAAGAAGTTTATACTTATTGTTATAATAAAATTATTTATTTTAATAATGTGTTTAATAAAATACAGAGCTACAATAATTGAGATAAAATGTATCGACTTACATGTTAATACAGGTGTAATATATACTTTATTGTAGAATGAAATGAAATATCTTTATTTGTTTATAATAATTCAAAATGTGCGTCTGCGCAGACAGTTCAAAACTGGTAATTTCATGACGGTAACTTAAGGACAAAATTACTATAGCTGATGACAGCACCAGAGATTTAAACATCAAGTGTGAAAGCATACCGATCTTAAACATCGGTGAACTTTAAGTTCACTCGTCTTAAAGATCTAGTGTGAAAAGGGTATTATTGAACTACAATTAAAATATTTTTTCTCTATGGCAACTACACAACTTCTGGATTAATATGAAAAATTAAAAAAAGTCAGTGGTTTTCAAAATTTGGGGCATATTTTTGTTTGTTTATTTTTGGAAGAAATTCACATTTTAGAGAAAATTGGCAAAGGAAAAATCGATTGCATTCTAAGTCACCATGCTGTCTTTTAAATTGTGCCGGACATTTACCTAACACCCTGTATAACATATATCTACCTAATACCATAGCGATATTTTTTTCGTCCTCTTTCTTGGGGGGGGGGCAGGCTCCCTCCCTTGGGTGCACCACTAATCCATACACACAAATGAACTAATTTATGTATTAATATAGATTTTAACATTATGATGAATTAATGGGATTCGGACTGGTCATAAATATTTTAAATCTTCATCAGAGCTAAAGGAATTGCGTAGATTTTATTTTATGTTAAGTTTTTGAAAGTTAATAAAGAAAATTTTACATAATTATTAATATCAAACTAAATGGTAAAAATATAATTAATTCTACATCTGAAAATAAATAAATAAAAATAAAATAAACATCAAATAAAAATTTTTACATATATTTTATATTTTCAACTTAATTTTATTTTATTTCATGACTAATTAACTAAGTATGTAAAAATTTTAATTTGCGGTTTATTTTATTTTAATTTTATTGTATTGTTATTTATTTATTTATTTTCATATGTAGAATATATTATATTTTTACCATTTAGTTAATATTAATAATTTTCTTTATTAACTTTCAAAAAATTGTAACATATAATTATATCTACGCAATTCTTACACCTCTGATGAAGTTTTCAAATATAAATCAAAACGTTAGCGAAAATATTTTTTTATTTTTATTTAATATTTTTTATTGTTTTAATTTCTGACCAGTCCGAATCCCATTATTTCCTCATAATATTATATTCTACGGGCGTAACTCATCTACTAATGTATCATTTTCATGCTGGTGTTGGAAGCGTGGAACAAAAATTCAACCAATAGGATCGAGCTATTTTGAAACCACCCGTACCACGGTGTGATAGGCGATATCGCAAGTTCAGAAATTTCAACGAAAGTAATTTACATTTTTAAATTTTGGTTAAAAATTCAAAATTTAAATTACTCCCTTATTATTGACTTCGCAAAAACTTTTATTACAAATATTCTTAACAATATTTAGAAAACAAATATTATCTGTCTCATTTTGTAATACGGAACTAACAGGAAAAGTTCATTTTTTATGTTGTATATTGACAATACATTTATAATATTATCATAGTATTGGTTCACATGGATACGCCAAAGTCTATTTACACCACAACAGTCACCAAAGTAACCAGATCTAGTTTCGTATTACAAATTGAGATAGATTATATGAAAACAAATCTTTTATCTAAATGCATTTTTTTGATTGGATAAATATTTAGAGAGTTATAAGCTGTTCAGTTTTGTAAAAACACACTAGATCTGGTTATTTTGGGTACTTTTATGGTGTGTTACTGACTTTAAATGTCAATTAAAAATATTCTTTACGCTGTAAAACCGACTTTAGGTTGATAAGGTTATGATCATTATAATTAAGATATAATTTTTCATTATGACATATGTCAAATGGATCGACATTTTAAAAAAGGGTCATTTTTTAATACCAACATGACATACAGCTTCAAAGGTGCAAACTATTGAAAACAAAATTCCCTCTTAGTTTGTTCTTACAAAAGTGAACACTTATATAAGCTGTTCACTTTTGTAAGAACAAACAAAATCTGGTTAATTTGGTTACTTTTATAGTGTATTACTGACTTTAAATGTCAATTAAAAATATTCCATACGCTGTAAAACCGACTTTAGGTTGATAAGGTTATGATCATTATAATTAAGATAACATTTTTCATTATGACATATGTCAAATGGATTGACATTTTAAAAAAGTGACATTTTTTAATACCAACATGACATACAGCTTCAAAGATGCAAACTATTGAAAACAAAATTTCCTGTTAGTTTGTTCTTACAAAAGTGAACAGTTTATATGGCGGAGAAAACCCAAAAGTTCAAAATTTAAATAACTGCCTTATTATTGACTTAACAGCAAAAACTTATAATTCAAATATTGTTAAGAATAAGAAGACAAATCTTTTATCTAAATGCATTTTTTTGATTGGATAAATATTTGGAGAGTTAGGAAAAACCCCAGAAATTAAAAAATTAATATCTCTTTTATTATAAAACTTTTACTAAAGTGTTTTAAGGTTTTTCACCTTCTTTTGACCTGTAGTATCACCTATAAAAAAGAAATAAGAAGACCATAAATATTTCCAAGAATATTTCCATAAACTTTTACGTTAGATACAACTGCTGTCAGAGTCGAGAACTCATACTTATCACGCCTCTAACACCAGCATGAAATTCAAGTCTCAAGCCCCTATCAGGCCTGTGACATCATGAAAATGATGCATAATTCAATAGATTTTAATTTACTTATAATAAGTACGTTTAATACGTATTCTGTAAATATAATAGGTAATTATCATGACGTCATTCGTTTTATTAAATAATCCGAATGTATCTGCGCAAATATGTCAGTGCAGCTAAATCTGATTACCATAATGTAGCATTAATTTATTTTGGTGACTTCTGAAACAATTGGTTGTGTACAAACGTAGTTTCTACCATCAGTATTTACATTTTTTTTTACTATTTAGGGTTTTGTAGGTATGACTAAAAGACCCTTGTACCGACACGTATGTGTCTATTTGTTACAGAAATTGATGCCAAACATTGATCTCAAAAGTTGAAATTTGGCATGCTTCTACAACTCTTTCACCTATGTACATATAAGAAAACTATTGAGATTTGAGAAAAACACATAGCAGAATATATACAGTGATGGTCATAATTATGGCTACTTTATATTTTTCCTAATAAAAATTAAATTATAGATATATTTTTTTTTCTTTTAATTTGTATATAATTCAAGAGAAAATAGAAATATTTTGCAACACTTTTAATTATTTTTACATATTCAATATTTTATATTGAAATTTTAAAATACGCCTGGCCAAAAAGTATGGAAACCTTATCAAACATGCTCCACTATGCATTAACCAGCTTGTTGTATTGAAAATTTTAGTATACAACTTATTCATTATTGTATTGATTTGGGAATTTCGGCTCAGTTTGCGGAACCAGATCAGTGGAGGTCGTTCAGTTTGCTGAACCGGATCAATGAGCCGGCTAAGTAAACATGTTCTCGATACACAGGTCGGTCGTTCGTTCAATACGATTGTTGGTTTGCAATATGTAGGTAGAACGTCGCTCAGACACAGGTCGGTCAACACACAATATTTATTTTTGTATTTCCATACTTTTTGACCAAAATAAAGATCATTTATGTTGAATTGTATCATTTATTTCAAACATATTATCAGCTGTACAATAAATATATATTAAAAACTCATTTCCTAAATTAATTTTGATATATTAAATACATCAGCATATCTCAAGTTGAATTAATATGTATATAATAAAAGTTTCCATACTTATGGCCACCACTGTATATGCTGTTCACTTTTGTAAAAACATACTACGAGTAAATTTTGATTTCAATAGTTTACACCTTTGAAACTGTATGTCATGTTGGTATTAGGTCGTCAAGGATGAAAATTGTAGAAAAAAAAGGCAAAGTTGGTTGATAACTTACAAATATAAGGAATTATTTTATTCTTCAAAGTATGCACCCATATTGTCTATACACTTTATATTTTCTCACTCATATTGCATTTAAGCGGCAGGTTGTTCAGGCCGGTGGTATAAAAACCTGGCGGACGAGAGTCAGTGAATTCCTAGAAGGCCAGTTTTACAGCACTGTCGGAATTAAACTGTTTTCCTATTAAAAAGTTGTCCAAATTGCGGAGGAAGTAGTAGTAGTGGGGACTAGGTAGTCTCTGGTGAGTCTGGAGGATGATGAAGAAGTTCCCTCCAATCCCTGTAGTTTTGCCACAGTCATTTGTGCAGTGTGTGGTCTAGCGTTATTATGCAATAAGATAGGAGTCGATCTGTTGACCAATCTAGGCTGTTTTTCTTTAAGTTTTTGCATCATTTCGTCCAGTTGGTTGCAGTATATTTCTGCTGTGATCGATGGAGCCAGGTTTTTTTTTGTATGGTTTTTAAGTTACCTGTACGAAATTTGGCGAACCAATTTGATATTTTCTGCTGCGTAGTAACACTAGAGCCAAATACACTATTAATGTTTCGCGCGGTCTACGATGCCGTGGTTCCACGTAAGAACTCAGACTTCATAATAGTGCGAATTTCCGACCGTTCCATTTTCAACAAAATTAATTTAAAAAAAAGATTTTGATATTTAGTAGGCATACAATGATTTCTTTAAACAGGCGAGACGGTTAACTTACCAAAAAAAAAAAGTAAAATATTAAGCCAATGTCAAATAATAAGCTGTTAAAGTTGGCAATATTATTAACTACAAATTTCATCCTTGATGACCTGATATTAAAAAATGTCACTTTCTTAATATGTTATTCCAATTTGACATATGTAATAATGAAAAATAATATCTTAATTATAATGATCATAACCAACAAATCTGAAGTCTTACAGCGTAAGGAATATTTTTAAATGATATTTAAAGTTAGTAATACAGTATAAAAGTAACCAAAATAACCAGATCTGATTTGTCCTTACAAAAGTAAACGCAATATATAAACAAATAAAGACTATTCCAATAGTTTAAGCGGAACTGACTAGAATTTTCATTTTTGTAAGTTGTCATGCGCTCTGCTTTTAAGGTTTGAAGAAGGCTTTTGCTAAACAAAATTATCAAAAGTCTCACTTAAACAGTAAAAGTTACTAGAATTCAATTTCTAGTTCCGCTTAAACCAAAGAAACAGGCTAAATGTACCCAATTCAAATGTTGAACTGGGTATCAAATGAAACCTCTTAATGCATAGTTAAATAATAAGATTTTATTTTTAAAATCAATTGTTTTTGTATTTGTGCCAATAATTTTGACCCCCACCATTTTTCCCATGGGGGTTGATTTAAAAATCTGAAAAAAATCTTAATAATGTACATTGATAGGAACCGGAATAGTTCAACAAGAATTATTACAGATAAGTTTTCCAAAAAAATAACGAATTTTTTGTGTAGTTATTTTATTAACTGTAAGGGCGGGTTTCTGAAAGCTTAGCCGAGTTTAATCTTTTGGTTAAACTGGGTTACAATATAACAATCCCTTAAGTAACCATAGCAATTATTTTCTAACTATTTGGCTATAGGGATTTGCAGCTAAGCACCCTACCATCTGGTAAGCGTTTCATGAACTTGTGTACTACATATAACATTTCGTTTTGTGTATTGGTTTTGTATGAAGTTTGTTTTTAAAGTTTTATTATAATCATTGAAAAATGTATAATACATATTGTTGTGTGCCTATGTGCAATTCATTGAAAAGAAGAAACCCGGAAATATCGTTTCATTTGTTTCCACCAATATGAGACACCGTACGGTTCGAAACAAAATTGGGAAAGCAAGAGGTTAGGAATCGACGCGATGTTTAGAAAAACAATTTAAAAATTGGAAAAAAAGTGAGCCCTTATATCAAAGTTTGCTCATTACATTTTAATGATAGTGACTACAAAAAATATTTTCAATTTTGTATTTATTATCGCATATCTTGAAAATTCCTGTTATTGTGTGTGGGTTTGTAATGCACAAGTCTGTAGGCATAATACATAAATCTTTATGAACTCTCTGTTTTTTTCAGTGACTCCACACAATATTATATGCCCAGCATTGTAGATTTCTACCCCTTGGTAAACAACACGGGAATTATTATTTCCCCCAATATAGTTAAAATAATCGACAATGGAAAACTGTGCCGCCATAACTTAAAACCAGATCACAAAATGTAGTATTTAAGTTGTTTACAAGTAAGGTCACTTAAAAAAAATGACCTCACAATACGTGTGTATACTTACTAGATTATAAAATTTTAAAACAAAATCAGAAAATCCCAAACAATTATTTATTTTTTGTCGTTTTTTGATACACTTTTCACTATTATTTACTAGTAAATGTCAAGTGGTATCTGATTTACAATGGTTTCAAAAAAATCCGCGTGGCGCTACGATCTTAAAATTTTTCCCCTATAGTTAACTAAGCTTTCAGAAACCTGCTCTATGTTGTTAATTTTAAAATAATATTCATTATTTTTGTTAAATTGATTGTGTAGTATCAAAAGAAAGATCTCAAGAATAGTTAAATAACGAAAAGTAGTTTTTAAATTTTCCACGATTTTTACCTACTTTACAAACTTTTATCCCACACTGAAATTCTGAAATATTCTGTAATGCACATTGCTGTGAACCGGAGTAGTTCAAAAAGAATTTTTGATCTGAATAAGTCTTTCAAAAGTCATCTAGATTTTTTTAATATAGGTGACCACATTATCAGGATTTACGTCATCAATAAAAGTTACTAAAGCAATGTCGTCACTTTGTAATACAGAACACTGCCACCTATTTTTAATAACTTATTAATTCAAAATAATATACATAGGATATTTACATATATTTATTTATTTGTTATCTCTCTCTCTCTTATTAGAATTAATAAATGATTTATGACAATATCTCATACATATTTAAGTTTCACACACTATGTAATAATTTTGTTTAAACACAAAATCAAAAGCTTTAAGAATAAAGAATAACACAAGTCAATCTGACACATATAATCAAATACGGGTGCATGCTGAACTTGGTAAAATCGTCAATATTGCCAATAGCAACATTATAATATTTTAATTTTTACTTAATAATAGTTAAAACTAGTCAAAACTCTTGATAAATAAAATTATAATTGTTGTTTTTCATTATACAAGGTGTTTGTTTGAAACACAGCACCTCAAATAACTCCTTTATTTTAAGAGATACAAAAAATTCTTCAGAAGAAAAGTTAACCTAGAGAAAAGGGCCCACATAAGGACTATAATAAGAATTCTGTATCACTTCCGGTTTCAGCAGAAATTGTTTCAACTTTTTATCTAGCATAGGGAATCGGTATTTATTTATTATTATTTTTTTTTTTTTTTCTTGAAAGCACATCAAAGCTAATTTAAGCTTTACAAGGATATCAAAATATCATACTTTAATTTAAACCATTTCAAAATGGCGATCATTTATTTACAAAATAACATAAATCGTACAAAGTTAAACATAGTAAGCTTTGAAAATGATTTAGTAACATAAAAAAAACCAAATAACACCTGCAAATTTTCTTGCCTGTTAGTACGAGTTTGATATTAATGATAACATCAAATCGTTGGTAATTATGGCTTACTTACGTTATTCAAATGAAGAAATGACAGATATGGTTCTGACATTCGGGAAACGTCAAATAAATTTTGTTAGGGCCCAGCAACTCTACCAAGAAATTTATCCTGAAGGTAAAGGTTAGAAGACTTAGAACATAGGGTAAGAACAGCCATCAGGGAAATTCAAGAGAATATCGTTCTAAATGTAATGGAAGAGTTTTTATTACGAGTGATAAAATGTGTGGATAACTGAACATTTCTAAATTTTCCTTAGTTTATTACTAACTTTAGTCATATTTTGTTTTATTGTTTTTATTGTAAAATTGTAAATATATATCATATTTTCGGGCAAGAAGAAAATCAAAATGTATATAAGCAGTTCACTTTTGTAAGAACAAACTAGATCTGATTATTTTGATGATTATTATAATGTGTTACTGACTTTTAGAAACTTGGTTATATAGGCTTTACAGTTTTGAGTTATGTTTGTATTATTTTAGGTTAGTATTATATTTACAAAATATTTAAGAAGTCACTATTCTAAATGAAATATGACAAATGATATTTTATTAAATGACATATTTATAATCTGACATTTCAAATTATTTTTCTGTAATACCAACATGACATACAGTTTCAAAGGTGCAAACTGTTGAAAACAAAATATCCTCTTAGTTTGTTCTTACAAAAGTGAACTGCTTATACCATATTTTCGGACAAAGGGAATATTATTTAATTTATAAGTTTTTTTTACTAAATTTGTGACGTAAATCCTATGATATTGTGGATATCTATATCGTGCTAACATTGTTTAATTGGCTAATCGGACAACTATCTCGTTGCAAGCACATCTTATAATTAAGTACACTTGTAAGTTGATAGATGGAAACATTATCGAATTTTTTATATGTACCCACATTTTTTTTTTTTTCACAATAGATATCTACAAAACCCTGAAATGTATGAAAATTCACACTTCACATTATTATACTTATTATTTAATTTAAAACTTTATATTAAATGCTTCGGGAATTATGACATACATTCGTACATACAGACTAACTAATTTATATAGGTATTTATGTACATATTGACAGCTAATTATTTCTTAATTTTATTATTACTTTATTTTGACAATAGGGAAAGCAGAAAGTGCAGCTAGTATATTAAATAAATCTGTGGAACATACCAAAATGATATAATTTAACAATCTTCTATCCATAATACCCTTTTCACACTAGAATTTTAATAATAGGATGTTAAAATTTAGCTGATATTCGGGTTTATTCTGTAAGAAATGCGTTAAAGTTAGCGTCAGGTTAAAATTTTTATTTTAACAACTTGTTTAACGCCATGTTAAATGCTAATTATACTGGTTTATTCTGTAACAAATGCGTTAAAATTAACGCCATGTTAAATGCTCATTATACTGTACTATTCTAGCCTAGTACTATCAGCAATGGCAAACGTCCAAAATAACTGTGTCCGCATTAATATTGGACCATTGCAAAATAATTTCAAAGATATTGGGGCAAGCCCATAATCATTTACTTTTTTTTATATATTTTAATGGCCTTTGTGCTGTGGCAATTAGCCAGGACAATTTTTATTTGAGAAAATTTCCATGCCTGAACGGGATTCGAACTCGAGACTTTAGCAACGCAGAGCACATGTGTTATAACTATGCTACGCCGGTTGGCAATCATTTACTTAATTCTACAACAAAATTTGACGTTTATGAAAAGAGTGCAACATACCACCCAGATACTGAGTCAGAGCGAGAAATATGATTAGTAGTTGCATATGCTAGTAGTGCTACTAACATATAGAGTACGTTCATCTTAACTTCATGCCAGGGTATCATAAATTACGTCACCAATTCTGCGCGAGAAAACAGCTGATCACATTGACGTACATTAGGGTTTTAAACAATTGTTGTGGAAACCAAACACACAAAATCATGTATTTCAAATACATTTTTACTCATTTTAGTACACGGTTTACCTTGAAACGTACGAGAAATAAATAATAATTACGAAAATAAACAAACAATATCGCACAATACGCGTAGTTAAACACAAATCAAAGTAAGTGACGCCACTGAAATGTGTTAAGCTAACTGTTGGTAATGTAATGGACGAAAATTGGTTTCTGAGCAAGGGACTGGTAAGATTCGCATGTGATGAAGTTAACTTGAATGTACTCTAGTAAAAGATTATGAGCTTTGTCCATTATGTTTAACGCCTTTATCGAAAAATGTTATTCTTTAAGAGTTACTATCATATTTGTTAACGCGAGGTACTAAAATACCTTGTTAAGAGGCTATTTATTTGCACGCACATGCGCTACTTCGTTAAGTTTTAACGTTTTTGACAAATGTCAAATGCTAAGAAATCCTTAACCCAATATTTCGGTGTAAATTTAAATATTCATCTTGACGATATTTATTTTAAAAATGGTACAGAAATGTTTGGTTCTGTAATACTCATTATAACTGGTTTCCACAGTACATTAAATAAAACTTATTTAGTCAATTTATAAACTATAATACATTGTAAAGTAGGTTTTACACGATTCAGTTTATTAATCAATTAATTGAAAAAGTTGACATTCAATTAATTGATGTGTGTAAAGATTTACGAGCTAAAAAATGAGACTCAGACGTTTTTAAAGGCGCAGGGTTCAGATTTTGCTTCTCTGTTTAAAAAAGAATAGGTAAAACTTGCATATCTGGCGGACATATTCGCTCATTTAAATGAGCTCTTTTTAATAATTAATAAATATTGAATAAACATTGTTTTTTTTTTTTTCTTTGGTGTACCTCTAAAATTTCTTGATTTGGTAGGTGTACCTTGAACACAAAAAGTTTGCGGAACACTGTCTAGGCATTATGGCCAAACAACACCGAAGTGAAAAATAAGAGATTTATTAACATATTTACAAACAAATCCAACTTTTATGATTTAATATTATATTTATAAAAATGACAGGCGTAGAGAATTTATTTTAGTTCTTAGTTTATAAGTTTCTTGTTGACAAAGATACAACTTTTTTATACATGTATAGTTATATAGTAAATTTATCTACGACCATCATATAATAAATGCATCATGTGTCCAATTGTAAATAAATAAAGCTGCCCATATTGCGCGCCATGTGTCAAAATGTGAGACGCATGCGTGTTCTTCCGTGAATAATGAACGTTTTATACTCTGTAAGTTGTTTTTTTTTTAATAAGTTAGTTAGTTAAAATGTTTGTCGCACAACAGTGATGGCTATTTGCACCTCACACAATCCATATTTATAATAAGAACATTATTTATAAGTTAGAATAAATACAACAATAAATAATAGTATTTTAAACATTATTTTACATTACAATCAGCTGATTACAATCCATCTTGATGACGTCAGTTCTAAACGCCTCGTCTTGCTTTTGCACTCCTTTCAAAATCTGAATCATTCACTACAATTTAATCAACGATTTCAGTTATTGTTACCAAACTTTCACTAAGAAAATCTTTAGCAAGTTCTTTGGGTTCTTCGTTTTTAGAATCACTATTTTCAAGTTTTACATGAATTCCTTGTTCTGACAGTTCTTGAAGGTCGTCGTTGGTAAGGCTCTTACCAGAAACCTGCAGGAACTCCTAAATATTTTGCTCATCTACATCTCCTAGTCTTGCTGTATCGATTAGATTCTTCTCGTTGAAAATCCTTGGATACCTTGGATAAGAATCAATGAAATGTCGCAATAATTTGAATCAGCGTTATTTTTTGTAGGCTTCGAGCAGACCGCGTTATATCGAGAAAGCGCTAAACGAGGTCTTGCTGTACATATATCTTGTTAAATAATTTTTGAACGAGAGTGGTAGATTCATCCGATCAACAGAACATTAAAAAGTTACTACTTAATTTTTTATATCAGAAGTTGCCAAAGAAGGAAATGTTTATCAGTAATTTGTTATTATACTTTATGTTGTTTTAATTTTAATTGTTATTCTATTTTATTCTAATTAGTTGCCTTGTTAAATATTATTTAAACTTTTATTTACTTATATTTAATTTTATAAGCATTATGTAATGAGGATATAAATAAAAAAAAAAAATAGATGTAGTCTCTAATTTTATTTATATACGTACTTAATCCTAAGCCTTTCTACCTTTTGGTGTAAGGCGTTGTGAAGGAGAGTCATGGTACATCTTCTGGTGGTCTTTTCCAGATTTTTTTCCTGGCTCTCCTATTTGCCGTGAAGGTTTTAATATCTGTCCATTTGACCTCTCGCCTCTCTGTTGCTTGTCTCACTTCGTTTTTCCAGATCTTAATAGGTCGTCCTCTTCTTCTCTTTCCTATTGATCGTGCCTCAAATGTTGCTTTAGATATTCTTTTATCTCCCATTCTTTGAACATGCCCTAGCCATCTCATTTAGCTTTCTTGAATTAGGTGTTCTACTGGTTTCGTCTGTAATTCTTCCCTGAACGTGGCGTTTCTTTCGGTCCATCTTTCTCTTTCCTGATATTTTTCTAGAAAATCTCAATTCCTTACTTCTGATCTTACTTTAATGTTTATTAGAGGTTTTCCACGGTTCACTGGCATTAGTGAGTATTGGTACTATCACCTTATTGACCACCTCGACTTTCGCCTCTGTGGAGAGTTGTTTATTTCCCAGGAATTTACTTTTGAGGGCATTAAACAATCATCCTGTTCTTCCTATTCTTTCCATTATTTCATCATTTAAGTCACTGTCAGTATTTATTGTTTCTCCTAAGTATTTGTAGCTGTTCACTTGTTCCAAATGTATGTCTTTTATTTTTATACAGTGTGTTTTGTTCTTTCCATTTATTATCATTATCTTTTTCTTATTTTTGTTAGCACCATATTCATTTTCTTTCGTTCTTTGTAACACTTTTATGTTATGTTGTAATTCTTGTTCGTTTTCTGGCACTACGATCATATGCATAACATAATTCTGTGACTTTTACTTCTTTCTTCTTCCAATATCCTACCATATATGGTTTTGTTCTCTTTTTACACTATTTCACCACGTCATCAAGCACTACTGCGAAAAGGTGTGGACTTAGAACACATCCCTGCCTGAGGCTTATTCCCATAGTGAATGTTTTGGAAGTTTCGTTCCTCGTTCTGACATAGCTTTTGCTACAGTGATACAGGCTTTTCACGTGGTTATTGTTTCTGTGTCTATATCTCTTTTCTTTAGACATTTCCAAATATTCTCTTTGCTTATCCGGTCAAAGGCTTTCTCTAAGTCGATGAAACAGGTGTCTATTTCTTTCCCTCGTTGCCTTGCTTTTTCACATATTTGTCTTATTGCGAATATATGGTCCTGGCTCCCTCTGTTCTAAATCCACACTGAGTGGCCTCCACCGTGTTTTCCAATTATTGTCTAATTCTTCTGTGTGTCTGTGTGTATACACGATAACTCAAAAACAGTTTAACTTAAAGAGTTCGTTCTGGTACAAAAAAATTCTCCTAATAATTGGGAAGAACCCTATTGTTTTTTATTAAAAATCCGAAACCGGAAACGGAAGTTAATAAACATTAAAATTTAAAAAAATTCGTAACTAGTAAACCAAGCCTTGGACAAAAAATTGTATAGGACATAATTTGATGTATTTTTGAAGATTTACCTAAATCTTTTTTTAAATAAAAAAAAATGTATTTTTTTTTTATTATTTTTTTTTTATGGGAAGGCAAGTCTAGCGGAGGTCTTCCTTCACTGGTTTATACTCTTTACTGTCCCCGTTTCTTGTATATGGGTGTTATAACTCCTATTTGCCTGTCTTTCGGAGTTTTTCTCTTTGATGGTTTCATTTTATTTATATAAGTAGATAAGCTTAAGTAAACCCACACCGCTCCCATTCCCCATAAGAGCAATACTGCATTCTTACTATACATAAAAAATTACTAAAATTCCCGTTTAAAATCTATGCCAAGAATATAAATAAATAAACGTCTAAATATGTAGATCAATAACAAAATATACCCTATATATTTCCATGTACAATATTAATTAATTCACGACGACAACGATATTAATTCATTCAAATGTACGACGCTGAATAACTGTCGTGAGTAAAAACATTTTTTTTTGCCGTAAACCAATTAGAAACAAAATCCAACAGCTCATATCTTTTTGGACTCTGAATTCTAGTTTGAAGTATTGTCAACTGACAATAACTGAAGCGCCTCTAGTGAGATTTTAAGAAACTGACGGTTGTAGGATAGTCGAGTTTGTTTACTGTTGTTTTCATAGCAAATTTTTAAAAAAATGTCTTAAAAATTGCAAGACAAAATTAAATGCAACGTGAATTGTTGTGTTTATCTTTGCAATGCATAAGTAGGTCGTGATAGAGACCTAAGTTTTCATCGTGTTCCGAAACATGGCAAAAAAAAACGTGTTTCTGAATTTACGTGGTGGTGCACGTGTAGTTATGGATAGAAGACAAGCGTGGGAATATGTTCTTAGAAGTGGAAAGACAGTTAAAGACCATTTTAGAGTGTGTTTCAATAAATATCACATGAAGATACCATTGAACCTGTCAAAAATATCCTACCAAAGTCAGCCATGATGTAAAATGCAGTAGCGCCTCTATCGGTAGTGTCAGATGTCAATAGTGTGAAAGCAAACTGATTTTTAATATCAGTAGACTTTAAGTTCATATCTTAAAGTTTTAGTATGAAAAGGGTATAAGTGAGTTTCACAATGTTAAACTGTCGACAATTCGATGTAATATTTTAATTATTAAAACTATTCAAAATATTAAAATTTAGGTAATATTAAGTAAAATGTCCAGTTGTTAACAAGTAAATATAATGTAATAGTGGAAGCAGCTTGTAATTAGGGACCAGACGGACATGTGTCATGAAATACTGGACCCATCTGTAATTTTATTAAATTAAACAAATAATTTAAAAAATGTGTTTTACTAACCCTTTATTGCAAACAAATCATGTATCATGAAAAAATATAGTGTGCCTGGGCAAACAAAAGCCCCAGAAAATATATTAACCGTATTCATAAAGTTAACGCTTAACTTGCAAAATAAACAACGATGTACACACCCACTCAGAGCTTTTGTTTGTGTAGACCAGTGGTATTCAACCTGTGTTCCGTGGAACGTTTTCAAGGATTCCACAACTTTAATTAAATGGTTTTATTCTGTATTTTTTAATGACTGTTTGCTTGAATTCAATGATTTTGGTAAATTTTGAAAATCCGAGGGTGCTACAAATTTCCTAATCACCATTTTCGTCATAAGTAGGTCATATTTATTCCAAAACAGCTAACTTTACTCGACAAAAAGTTCAAATTTGTTTAGTATTGATTATTATTTACTTCTTAATATATACCTTTTAAATATGTACTTATGTTTATAAATTACTATATTAATTTGATTTTTATGTTTATGATTGCTAATAAAGGGCCGGCGCTAGGTTTTGCGAGGCCTGTTGGGCCGCGAGGCCATGTGTCACTGCACATGCCTAGCGCCGGCCCTGCTAATAAATATTTATAATAAATAAATAAGAAGATTCAAAACAGCATAAGTATCGCTAATTATTCGATTCACGGAATTACAGTTATCTTAAATTCATTTAAGGATATGTCAAGACGAATTACGGTTATGTGGAGGGGAATTCAAGATATTATATTTGAAATTGAATTAGAATAGACCATATTAGTGTGTCTTCACATACATGTGCAGCCATCTCAGAGCTGAGTCCTTTGGAAGTTTTTGACTGGTTTAAAATACATGTGACATTACTTTTGTTACCTTAATTTGATGAATATCTTCAATTTTGGAGCAAAAAATATGTATTTTTGATTATATACAGTCCAGATACTTTATATTATAGAATAAGATTTTATAAATTTATAAATAAGGATTCGAAGATATATTTATTGATTACGTTTTTAAATCATATGAAAATCGAAATATCTTAGATATTTATTTAATTAACTCTAAATAATCATTAATATTTTGTTTTAGAATGCATAATGCTGTATTGTGTTCAGTGATGGGCGCGTAGAATACATGATGTAGACTAATGTAGATTTTACGCGTAAACATGTCAAGTAGAATATGCCTTTATTTACGTGTCGAATGTAGAATGTAAACTGTACATGCGCAGTACGTCTAAATGTAATATTTGAAATAATAGAATGGTAATAGTTTAAATTTACTTTAGTGTTTATGTTTATTTCAATTTTATGTAGTTCTAATTACATATATTGTTTCCAAAAATGTTATCTCACAAATCGTATGTTGTTATGGACAACATAAATTACTTGGTTTCTGTCTGTATGAACTACAAAAGTAAAATTAAAATTAAAAGTTAGCAGTTGTTTTAATCAGAAAGGATCAGGAAGCTGTCAACAATATTAAATTTGAGTTCTTTACTTCTTCTTCTACTTAAAACTGGCGGTATTTTATTTTTTAAACGTTACATAACCTCATTTTTCAATATTCTACGCCAGATTCTACGTGTCTACACTTCTCTACTCTGTCTACGGTAAATTTACACGTAGACGTAAAAAATTCAAGTTTACGCGTAGACGCCCATCTCTGATTGTGTTGCTCTTAATTATAACCATTACAGCTACATTCTTAATTGCAATTTTTTTCGTTTTTTGATAGATGAAAATGAAAAACAATAATGGATAAAATAAGAACAACATAGTGTTCCTTCAAACTATTTAGATATGGCACGATTATTAACGTAAAATTTTCAAAATTAACCTGCAAAATAATATTGTTCTGCAAAAATAATTACATATTAAATTAAAATGTATAAAATAAGAATTTTAATAAATAAATATTGGCTTGTAGTTTTGATGTGAAACATTCTCTTACTTTGAAAACTTAATTTATATTCCCAAAATACAATTTAACAAAAAAACAACATGCTACATTCAAATAAAAGGAATCCAACCGCGAGACGACAGCACTGAATCCCATTTTGTGACGTAGTTACTAATATGCATATATATATAAACTAGTTTATATATATATATATGCTAATATGGTCTATTAGAAATATTATACGGAACGCAGGCGAATGATAAAACGGCTTCCCATACGTGTTGCACAAAATTGAGACCTAATTTACAAAGATTATTCTAATATGGAGAGTAGAATTTAGGGAAATGTACTGGTAAAAGGTACGCAAGTCAAAAAAGGTTGGTAACCATTGCCTTAGAAGAGTTACAGAGTTAATATCAGGTTTACACTATACGGGTTAAGGTAAAAGAACTACAATTTTAACGATTTACAATACCAGGAGTTCAGAAAATAATAGAGTTAAAAAAATTCTTTCGTAAATTCCCTATCACTTTCCTTGACAAAAGTTTCTTTGGATCATATATGTAGCAGGGAAGCAGAATATCATGTGTGTAATTATTCAAAATTCCTGATTTCAATTTTTATGTTCACTGTATATCAAAATTATTCCGGAAAATAACAGAGCGACAGCAAGCACAAGAGGTGACGCTGTTAGAAATGGAGAAAGGTGCGTTTACACCAACGAGATAAAAGATTTCTTTTATCTTGTTGGTTTTCACTTACAAAATACCTTTCACATTTGGCCTTCTTAAAATAAATAAACAAATATTATATACAGGGCCGGCATGTAATTTTTCAGGGCTGAGTTCAGAAAAAAAGGAAATCCAAATAAGATGATTCAAAAGACGGATCAAAGTAATGAGCAAAAAAAGGATAGGATCGAAGTGATGAGCAAGAAAAAAATCGGGCAGGGTAGTATCGGGGACACAGTCACTACGTAGAATATGTCAGTGTTTTGTTTCGTTTTGTCGTGTCGTTTGTATGTAGTGATAACTGGTTAGCAATGTTTTTTTTTTTTTTTTTGATAAATTTCATTTGTTTTTATATAGGCTCCGTGGTAAAACTGGTAGCGCCGATGTTGACGCCGTTCGCTGCAGCTTTAGAACGCTCTCTTCAGCGCCGTGTTCGTCTGGCGTCGCTCAAGGGCTCTTTTAGTTCGGCATTTTATCTTCTTTCTTCCATCACCCGAATCTTTTACAATTTTAGATATTTTCTATGAAAATGTTGCTTCATTTAGACGTTAGGTCTAAATTTTTAATACTTTTTGCACTGTTACGCAGTGGCGCACCCAGTATTTTTTGTGGGGGGGGGGGGCGGAAGACAAAATTATTTAAATTATGCATCAGAAGGTTCACTCTTCTAAATTTCAAGTGATGACCTAAAAAAAGGTCCTTATCTCTATTTTAAAAATTTTCTCGTGTGTTTGTGTGTTTTTTTTTTCCTTCCTTCTTAGGGGGGGGTCCCTGGATGCACCACTGCTGTTACGGGTATCTGTTCACTGTTTCTGCACTCTAGTATTGGATAATTCGTTATTACGAATAATTTGAGCGGTCAAAAACCAGTATAGCCTCTCCGATTGTTGAATTTTGACCGCGGATAGTGTCATTTTTGTCTCACATTCTGACGTCGTCTCAAAGTCAAGATCGCGATAAGTCGCTATAAGTATACGTACATGTATGGTCTATTACGTGATACTGTTGTTATGTGTCTACGACTATTGTACGCGTAGCAGTAAGCGTTTGAAATTTCGTTACGCTGGATTTCCAAGAACGACTGCCCATATCAGCTGCAGACGAACACGTATTCTACGTCAAAAAGGAGGCCTGACTGAAATAATGAACAAAAAGAGGGCGGGGAATGTGTTGAAGCCACGGCTGTAGGTCTTTTGGGCGTAGAATACGTAGCATGGCTGTTGTCTGGGAGTTAGAAATGAGTGAATGTGCATAGTTAAAATTAAGAAAAATTTATTTTAATTTAATTTTATTTATTATTTTTTGCTTTTTACGGGAGTTTTCTCACAAATATTCTTACAGATATCGATAGATCTCGTGTAGACGAAATGAATGAGACCTCGCGGTACATGCCATCGGTTGCGGTCCCGAGTTATACTAATTTTACAGTGCGTGCTGAACACCTCTTTATCACAAAATGGCGGACGGGCTCTCCGCTCACAACTGCATCAACTGACCTTAATCGTTATTTCGCTAGACTCTTTCGACCTGCCTCTCTTTAACTCAGTTATTATACTCTTTCTAGCTTACTAGAAATTATTGCAGGAAGTCTGGTGTACACTTTTTTGGGACACACGGAATTTTATCGAAGGTCCCAGTACTGGAACGATACGACTGATGAATTCTACGTCAAAAGAAAGAACTCTAAAACTAGTTAGGCCGGTCCGGAGACCACTTAAAACCCGAAATTATATTAGACGTATAACTAAACTAGATTTAACAGTTTAATTTTAATTAAAATTCTGTATACTCTCTTCTAAATCAAGAAGTAGTATTCATGCAATGTTCACGTGATAATTTTGGCAAACTCTCGTTGGCTGTTGAGCTATTAATTTTATACGACAGCCAATAGGGTGGCGACTTCAATCTATCACGTGATTTTATTATTATTTCTGCATTTCGAACAAGGTATAGTATGATGTGTTTTGTAAATTTTGAGGACTAAAATATTGGAAATTGAAGAATGTATATAATCAAAATGGTTTTATGCAATTTATATGTTTTAAAACGTGTTTAACAGATTAAAAATTATTTATTTGTTATTGTTTTGCGTGTATTTTGAAGGAAATTAAATAAATTATAACAATTATATCTAATTATTGTTGTTGAATTTGTCAACAATGATATGCTAGGTAGTGTAAACGTAGCTTTACCCACTGACAGATCAATATTCAAAATGTCCGCTTGTCATAGACATAAGTGTCATGTTTAGTGATATCTAAGTAAAAATTAAGTGTTCTTATGCCAGAAAAGCAATTTGAAAACAATTTTCCAGAAATGGAAGATATGTGCGATTTTGGGGGTGAAGTATCAGTGGTTGATGTGTATGACATAGCATCAGAAATTGGTAAAGAGTGTGAAAAAATTATAGACCAATTTGGAGCAGAAGCTGTCACATCTTTAATGCCAAAAGTTATAAGTGCTTTAGAGTTATTAGAAAATTTAGCTACCAAAAATGAAAGGGAAAATACACAGATGCAGGAATTACGCGCGAAAATACAACAGTTGGAAAATGACAAGCAAGAAAAGGCAGAGTATAGGCAAAGATTTGAAAAGGTAACATTATTGATTAATTCCTTATATTTATAACCTAACCTTTAAATGTCAAGATTTAGATCCATATGTTTTAAGAATAAAACATCTAACACCTGTTTTACATATTTCTGAAATACCTATTACATTACGCCGTATGAATCATCAAATTGTTGACAATAGAAAAAATCTACATATTAATAACTTTTTTTGTTTTCCGCTTATTTTTATGAATAAATAATTCAACTGACAAATAGATTCATAATTTTAATGCATTAGGTAACCAAAAAATATGTTTTTTTTTTTTCTAAAATATGTACTGTTGACCCTTGATTTCAACAGGCGCGCACTCAAATATTTTTTAGGGAAGGCTCACGTATTTACAGGCTGTTTAAAATTTCAATACCTAAATACATTTTTTTTGTAGTAGACCGGGAGCTCATGACATTTTTGGTCTCCGATTTCATACAGCATTCTTTTTGGAGGAGAGAATATTTACCCTGTGACAACAAAAAAGGGATGGTACTAAACCCCTGCACGCTTTCCGGTCATAGGGAAAATTGCATTTCCACTTGCACAAAATTTTTGTGTTTTTCTCTGATTTAATATTGCTTCCCCTTTTGTCAAAAGAAAGTTATATAAAATTTAAAGTCTTTTAATTATAGGCATACTGTATGAAAACGCGGAAAATCATATTTTTTTATTACAATATCACATGACCGTTTGAGCCCTTTGGAACCCTCCGAATCACATGCATATATTTAAAAGAAATTTGTTATAACTTTCTTTTGACAAAAGGGCAAGCAATATTAAATCAGAGAAAAGCACAAAAATTTTGTGTTTAAGTGGAAATGCAATTTTCCTTATGACCGGAAAGCGTGCAGGGGTTTAGTACCATCCCTTTTTTGTTGTCACAGGTTAAATATTCTCTCCTCCAAAAGGCATGCTGTATGAAATCGGAGACCCAAAACTGTCATGAGCTTCCGGTCTATAGAAAATAGGTACGGTTACCAGACGTCCGTAATTATTACAGACAGTCCGTATTTTGAAGGTCTTGTTCGGTCATTTTTATTAATTTTTCCCGTGTTTTTCTCTTTTTTTATAACAATATCCGTATTTTATGATTGCAAAATCTGGTAAGATTTAATTTGAATCTTCGTATTCAATTCGTAGCTTCATGCAAAACTAAATTTTGAAATCTAGTGACTTAATGATTGAATGAGACCGATGACTATGACACTGATTGTTTTAATATAGTAAATCGGGCTTTATAAGATAACTTAAGTTAAAATGTTTTATAATCCGTCTCAATTTGTAATACGAAACTAGATCTGGTTACTTTGGTGACTGTTGTGGTGTAAACAGACTTTGGCGTATCCGTGTGAACCAATACTATGATAATATTATAAATGTATTGTCAATATACAACATAAAAAATGAACTTTCCCTGTTAGTTACGTATTACAAAATGAGACAGATAATATTAGAGTTTGATTTTTAAATAATAAATGAAATATTACCTTGATAACTGTATAACATAACAGTATGACATAACAATTCAAGTAAAAATTTGACATAAACCAACATATTTTGGGCAGATTAGCCAACATTAAAAAAATAAATTGTTATCTAGTTCCGCACAAAGCTAAGAAATTAATTATAGGCTATTCCAAATGTTTAGGTGAAACTTGATTTTGAAATCTAATAATTTTTATCTATTAATTCGGACTTGGTCATTTTGTCTAAGCTTTGTAAATCATACATTGCAAATACTACATTAAATTGATTGTCATTATAAAATGTACTTTTCATTATATTTAAATTTTTTGTCATTCTTAATAAAAATTTCTCATTTATTTATTTTTTTGACTTCAAAATATGTAAAAGTGTATTAAAATATTTAATAAATGTCATTCGTTTCCATGGTTTGTCTGTTGGAATTTTAAATTTTCACATACCAACGTGAAATATGAAATAACCCAAGCAAGGTCCCTTCTCGTGACAACCTAAAAGAACGAAATTCCCATTTAGTTCCTCCTAAATGTTTGGAATAGCCTGTATATTAATATATTGTTATAACAAAAATATTTTTATAAATAAAAAATCAAACTCAAATGAATCTGACATTAAAACGTACCTTAAATTAAAATTAACTATTTAGAAGTGACACGTTCGAATACGCTAATTGGTGGCCAAATTATTGAAGAACAAAATGATCAAAAGCATCATTTAAACGTTAAAAGTTACTAGACTTCAAAATCTAGTTCCGCTTAATTCAAAGACACAGAATGTTTGATATTCTATTTTTTATAATAAATGTCTCATTTTTTATTAATGTTTTGAATTTTGACATACAAACATGAAACATGAAATAACTTACGCAAACTCAGTTCTTGTGACAATTTAAGAAAACGAAACTCCCGTTTAGTTTCGGTTTTTGTTTCGGTTCATTTAAAGAAAAATATACCAGATCGGTTCCGGTTTTCGTTCCGGCAAAAATAACGGTTTTTTTCGGTTTTTGGTTCAGTTCCGAGTGATAAATTTTTAAATGCTTTTATTTGTATTAGAAATTTATTCTCTACTATAATTTAGATGAACATTTTATTCCTTATTTTGTAATAATCATACCAAGGCCACTGCCAGGGGGGCGGGTCTGGGAGTTCACCCCCCCCCCCAAATAATAGAAGCGGATTTTTTTTACTTATCAGTTAATTACGATTTTTTTCTGCTCATCAGTTTAAAAAATAATCTTTAATAAAATGTATTTTATATTTTGTTTATTATTATTATTATTTTTATTATTATTAAGGGGTTTATCAGGTCTTGACAAGCGTCCACTAATCTTAAACTTCAGCAACCTTTTGAGCCGCGTCATACTAGAGACTAGTGGAGCTAAATACACACGACTGCATCCCAAACCCTGGCGATATGCAAACCCTGCTTATTATTATTATTATTATTATTATTATTATTATTAAACATTATCTGAACCGATATTTTTTTTCGGTTCAGCTCCGGTTTTCGTTCCGACAAAAATAACGTTTTTTTTTCGGTTTTCGGTTTTTTTCGGTTCAGTTCCGGTTCGAAGCCCTGGACTATAAGTATACCTAAGCAATAAAAATACTTGTTTTGATACAAGCAACAAACTGTATTTTCAAGCACCCAAAGTAGTGTTCAATTATTGAACTTCGCTTTAGCCGCATAGTTGCAGAGCCGTAGCAATGTTTTTTTTGGCGCCCTTGGCAAATAAATTACTTTTACCTTTTTATTTAATGAGGGCATAATTTTTATTTTAAGGTGAAAATACAGGTGATGACTTAAAAAAAAAACGCCCTCACTTCTAAAATACAAGTGATGACGCAAAAAACAAAAACGTCCTCACGTTTAAAATACAAGTGATGACAAAAAAAAAACCTTGCGATGGCGCCCCTCATGCCTCGCGCCCCTGTAGCTTGCCACGATGCCAGAGCGTTGCTACGACTCTGCCTAGTTACGAACTGTTCGGTACAATTCGTTCATATAACCGAAACCAGCTCTTATTTATTGTTTTTAGGAATTAGAATCTATAGAAGAACAGTGGAGAATTGAGTCTCGTGAGCTGGTCTCAGTAGTCTCAAGACTTCAGGATGAGAATCGAAGATTGATCAAAGTACAAGGGGCATCCCAAGGAGAGCTTCCACCTGAAACCAACTCAGATTCCGATGTTATGCTACAACGATTACAAACTATAATAGATAAACAACGGGAAGAACTTAGAGTCAAAGAACGAAAATTACAAGAGAAATCTTCAGAATTTGAATCAGTAAGTTAATTTTTTAAGGTTTATATATATATGATGAAGGAACCCTCAGTGGTTCTTAAGCAAGGGTGCACGTACCCTCTGGGAGTATGAGCGAGAGCCTTGTTTAATCTTCTTGATTACCATATACAGGGTGTATTAGACACCTGCACACTCTCATTTTCTTGAAAATGCGATGTGTGATCAAGTTGTGGAAAAGATTGTGATTACCATAGTGTCTACCATTCTTGAATTCCTGGAATTTCTTGTAATTTGAAATTGGTCCTTAACTTCCTTGAATCTCAGTGCTGTTCTTTGAATTAAAAGTTTTAAGTCTAAACGATTCATATTTAAAAAATCTCATACCAAAAGGTAATAACTTAGTAATTATTAGCAGTGCTATAATCGTAAAATCAGCACTGGGAATACTGTACATATGTATATACAGGGTATAACAGCGTAACCGACCACCGCCAATATTATCTTTATTATTATAGTTACAAAAAAAATAATGTTAAACAAAGTTGTAGGAGACCAAGGGGGGACAGCTGCTTAGAGAAGAAAATTATTTTTTAAACCAGTGTTTCTCAAGTTAGAGTACTAAGTTATATTTTTTCAAATGGGATTATATATATTTTTTATATTTATTTAATAGCGTATTTTTTTCTGAATTCAACCATGTACTAGTTTAATATCCTTACATAATAAAAATATTGAAACAAATGCGATTGGAATTTAAATAATTTTTATATTAAAATGCAGTAAGCTATGGATGAAAAACAAGAGATAAATTAAGGTTAAAAAATTAATAATTGTGAAATACTCCTTATAAATGATGTTCCATTATTTTCTAAACATAATTCTATTCAACTTAAAACAGAAGAACTAGCTACTGGATATTAATATTAAAAAGTAAAATTATTTAAATTTCAACTGCATTTTTACCGACCGTCAACATATATAAGGGAGGTATTGTGATCATACCGATTTTGACATTTCGAGATTTCGATGGATCTCCACGAATTGAGGTCCCTACATAACGTTTTGACTATTTTTAGCATGATGTCTGTCGGTCTGTCTGTCCGTCTGTCTGTCCGCCTGTCTGTCCGCCTGTCTGTCCGTCTGTCTGTCTGTCTGTCTGTCCGTCTGTCCGTCTGTCTGTCCGTCTGTCTGTCCGTCTGTCTGTCTGTCTGTCCGTCTATGTACACGTGCAGAGCAAATTCGGCTGAAAGGATTTTTATGAAACTTCATATTTAAGCTTCTGCCATCAATGGCACGAGTTGATCAACTTTTGGTAAAAATCGGTTGACTAAAAATGGGAGTTTACTCGTGTCGATTTTAAGATATTTGTGAATATTTCACAACAGAAAAATATTTCGAAAAAATTTATTGAACAAAAGTTGCTATAAAAGCAATAATTAATATCTTTTATTTGAGACGTTTTTTGATAAAACGAAAAATTTCGAATAATTTTTGTAAAATTTTTCGAAATTTTATCTAAGTCAATTTTTTCAAACTTATATGTAACGTTTCCATGGTCATGATAAATAATAATAGTATCTCTGTTAGAAAATATTAGGCCAAGTTATTTCTACTCTGCTGCTAAATAAATATATTATTTTATATAAGAACTTTATGATGGCGGTCGGTCCTGTGGTGGCCACAGCTGATTTTTTTCAATATTTTTACTATGTAAGGATATTAAACTATTACATGGATGAATTAAAAAAAAAAAAAAATACGCAATCCAATAAATATAAAATATGTATATTTATTATTATAAATTGTTCCCACATGTTTGACTTTAAAATTCCCATCAACTGAGAAGCAGGTAAATTCAGTGGCAGCCTTCCCCCGTTTTTACAGTTTGGTAAGTCCCCCCCCCCCTGGCTGTTGCATCGCTGGTGGCAGCGGTGGGATTTTTAAATAAGAGATCTTTAGTAGCTTTTGCCTACTACAGCCGCCTTCGGTGGACCCTAGCCGATCCCTGAGGGTAGATTTTGTTCGTTACTCCCCCTAAAAAGTCGAGATATGGCAAAAATCGCATCTCCTACAAAATTCAAACCTACCCTAACGTGGTAGAGAAAATCGGAAAAAAAGTATTCTGCGACTTTTGATGGCCTTTCTTCCATCCCTGAATAGAGATTTTGCTCATTGCGATTCCTAATCCCCTCCCCCCAACTGTTGGATCGCCCCTACCGCTGAGAGTAAAAATTCTTCGCTTCATCCCCTAATGGAACCGGGGCAAAATTATGAAAGAAGAAAATCGTGAAAAATCAATTTTTCCGACGTTGGGAGATAGCTCAAGAGTAAGGATGTGAAAGTGTTTAAATCAAATGAAAGTAATTTAGAACAGTGTTTCTCAACAGGTGGTCCGCAGAAAAATTTTAGTGGTCCGCGAAAGTTTTTGTATGTGTTTTTTGCAATTTTTTTTTTTTGATATTTTTTACGTAAATAATTTATATTTTGTTTATTATCTGTAAACTTGCTGTGATTTTATACAAATAAAATAAATATATTTAATAGCACATTAAATATATTTGTTTTCTTGCAAAGAATGAAACAACAATTATTATTAGTGGTCCGCGTTAGAAAATTATATATTTACTGGTCCGCGGTGCATTTTTGTTTGAGAAACACTGATTTATAACACTTGTAAATGAAAATATTTTACTTTTAAGTCGTTATAGATAATACATTTTTTCGTAAACCGTAAAAGATATTAAAAAAATGTTAAAGTAAAAGTCTTTTCTTGTCAAAAGCTCTATCCAAAGACACCCAACACGACATACGTTCCCATTTAAAAATTCAAAGTTGTCCTTGATATCATGTGCTTCCGGTTTGTTCCGGAAGATTTAAATACCATTCGATTCTTTGAGTAGATTTTGGATCAAATTTTTTTTCCCAACTTGCTCACACATCGCCTTTTCAAAAAAAAATGAGCGGTCGCGTGGTTTGATACACCCTGTATGTATTAAGACTGATTTGAAAGATATTTTTAATCTAAGCAAAAATTAACTCCATCATTTGTTTTCTTAAATTTTTTAATATAATTGTTTACCAAAGATGTTAACAAAATTAAATAATAGTAATAAAAAATGAGACTTTGCTCTTGAGAATAGTTGAAGGCTATTCTATAATTTGTAATTTAGTTTATCTAGTTGCAACATAATGAATAAAATGTGTATAGAAAAAGTTTTTAAACAAGGTTGACAGTAACTTTTGGGTGCGCATTAGATCTTTTAATACTTAAAAAATATTAAACTATTAAGAAATAAAATTTAACTAACATAGAATGTAACTTATTAGGTCAAGACAAGTTTTTTGCGGAACTGTGGGATGATTCCTTTTTTATTTTGTGTAGGTTTGAAGTATATTTGTTACTGTAACATTTTGAAAACGGTATCGTGTTAATAAATGTACCTGTTCATATAAATGTGTCTTACTAGTTAACAATTACTATAGATATATAATTTTTCTTGTGACAAAATGTAATTAAATGTAAAGACATGGATGCCTTTTTGATATATTTGATTGAGCAAATAAGATTTGACCAAAAAGTGCTGATTTTAGTTGTGGTTTTCTTTCTTTCCTATATTTCTATTAAGGTATGTATTTTATTTTTATACTTCGAAATAAATTAGCACAGCTAAATAAAGCTGCATTCAGAGCTATAAATTAATTCAGTATGCATAGTGAATTATTCATTGTAAACTGTCACTAACAATATTTTTATATAGTAACTTAAGGGAGCGTTCACAACTATAAATTTAGTGCTCTATACGTTGTTCGTCCAGTTACTGCGCTGTAGACTAGTGTTTCTTAACTAGTGGTCCTTAGCAACATTTTTGTGGTCCGCGAAAAGCTTATAAATTATTATTTTTGAGATTTTTTGTTCATTTTTTTTATACTCTGCTTAATTTTCTATGATTTTTGTTAATTTTTCTGTGATTTTTTATTACTGAGATATTATATACGTATAGACTACATCGTAATAATATAATTAGCAAGTGTCGGTAACATTATAACGTCAGTTTTTCCTAAGGTTCTCGTGATTGGTTAAATGGGGACACCCTGTCTATTGATTGGCTGATAGGTGACACCCTCTCCCGTGATTGGCTAACTGGTGATATCCTGTCCCGTGGTTGGCTGACCTGATATTATTTTGATAAGTTAAAAAAAGGTTGCCCAAGATAACACAGTAAAATTTTTTTTTTTTTGTTAAAACCCCTAATTGTTGACGGGTTAAACAACCTAGTATACAATAAATTTGTTTAATAGTGCATTTATTTTTTGTCGTCCGCGGTAGAAAATTAAATATTTTACTGGTCCGTGGCACATTTTCGGTTGAGAATCGCTGCTGTAGACTATGGACAAAAGTTTGCAAGCTCCATACTTATAGACTGTTTTAATGAAACAAATATATAAATAGCAGTGATGGGCGTTTACACGTAAACTTTAATTGTTTACGTTTACGTGTAAACTTATGTAAACAATTGGTAAACATGTCAACAATGTAAACAATGTAAACTTTGTAAACTGTCAAATAATGAGGTTAGTTTTAAGTTATTTAATACGAATAATAGAGAGTTAATGAACAAGTATATTCTGTTCAAAACAATAAATTTATTAAAAAAATGGTGGGAAGAAACCGAAGGAATAGTTCTGAAGAACTAGGTTTTGTTTTAATTAAAGAAAATGAAAGAAAATATAGGGCGTTATGCAAAATTTGCAATGAATCTGTTCGTTATTAAAAAATATAGGCTGATTTTCTTAAAGGTGAAATTTATTTTGTTATTATAAAAATTAGACTGAATTTTTTAAAGAAAAAAGTTTTTTATTTTTCATATTCATATTTACTAATTTGTATGTAACACCTGTATAATGATGCAAATTCGATTTTTATTAATATGTATATTGGCTTGTCCTAATTTTATATACTTACTTTTTCATTTAAAATCGTTTCATTAAAATTTTATTATTTTTAAAAATGCGAAACAAGTGCGCATGTCTAAATCATTGTTTACATTATTTACGTTGTTTACATTGTATATAAGAGTTTTTGTGTTTACTTTACATCAATTGTTTACGCGTCAACAATGAGGTAACTTACATCATGTAACTTACGCGCCCATCACTGATAAATAGACATTATCTATCTCACTATACAGAACCTAACAAAATGTCACAAATTTCAACAAATTTCAGTGACACAAAATGGCGGACGCCCTCCCCTTCTCAGTATTGCGTTATATGACTTTGAATGCTATTTCCGTAGACTCTTTGAACCCTCCTCTCTTCAACTGTTATTATATTGTTGCTAGCTTTTATAGTTTTGAAATTATTGAAGTCTGGTGTACATTTTTTTGGGACATGAAAGATTTTTTACCGAGAGACCCAGTACTGGAAAGAAACGATGGAGTAATGAACTCGAACAATAGTCTTGAAATATTTGATGTGAATTATATCGAATCTTTCGCTCATAAATATCCCCGAAATCCTGAAATGTTTGAAAAATTCATACTCTAAATCATTTTTTTGTTATTGTAGCAAACACTAGGAATAGAAAGACTTCAATCTTGTATCCGTGAATTGAGAAGAAAACATAGATCACTTCAAAATCAGGTCAGAACACTGTGTGATGAACGAGCTGATTTCCTAGTACAGCTGCAGGATCAGAAAAGGAAGATTGGATCACTTACTCAACGTCTTGGACTCGCACAAAAAGAAAACGAGGACTTAGTCAAATCAGATGTAAGTAAACACACCTGGCTTCTTAGGAAGTGTATATAGAAAGAAAGGCTAACAAAGAAAATTACGCGCGAATATATACATAAAACGTATTAACTGCGATAAAATTGCAAATACAAAATACTAATAAAAGTATTTGAAATATGAAATGCTATTTCTTGACCTTAAAATAAAAGGGTTGTATCTGACAATTTGACCATTTTGAGAAAATCGAGTACAAACATCAATCTTGTACTTGATTGTTATGACGCAAATACATTACTTTGAGCAATATAGCAATTCATAAAGATATTGTAGTGGACTATGTTCTCTTCAAATATATTAAAGATTCAATCTGGTGCATTTTCAGATATGTGAGCATGTTAAATAGTTTGTTATCAAAATTAATCTCAATTAGGCCCGGTTTTTCCACCTTCAGATAAAGTGGCTGGTAACGTTATCTGATGGATAAAAACAATACAGCGTCTTTCAACCTTCAGATAAAGTTATTCCTACAAATAAACTATGCTATCTGGAAAATAAGTTATTCGGTAGTCAAGCAGCGAATAAGTAACAAATAAGTGCTGTCACTGTCAAAAAGTTAAAAATTAATTGATTTCTCGGAATAATAGAGAATTATTGCAACCTCTGTTCTACTGATCTTTTAATAAAGTTTTCCTTTATTTGACATGTGCGCATGCGCAGTTGATATATCCTTAATTTCTTTCTTTTATTAAAATACAGGCAACCTATATTTAATTTAAATAACGACAAAGCATTTTTTATTTAAAGCACCTTAATTTTGACAGGTCTTCTGTCAATGTAACCTCAAAATTAACAACGGAGTAAATTCGAACAAAAAATTGGTGACTTTTCTTGTGAGTAATGATGCAAGCTAAAGATAAAAAACGTTGACGATTTAAATACGAGGACGATGTTATTCTTCTCCGAGAAATTGTGTCACGAAACCCTTTTGCGAATGGTTGTGCCGTATGCGAGTATGCCGTATGGGAAAAAAATAGTCTGTTGCAGTTAACTCATATAAGAGTTGCAGTTAACTTCTATATTCATTACGATTTCGATCTATCAATTTGGCATATTTGTCAAAATAAAGTATGAAGCAAGAGCACCGTTGCAATAACACTCTTTAAAACATCATGAAAAATTTTAATACAGGATACTTTATTAGAGGTTTCTTTTAATAAAGTCAGCTTTTTTTCACTTTGCAATATCTCTCTATTAAATTGCAAAATGACTTAGGTCCAGTCTTTCCACCTTCAGATAAAGTGGCTGGTAACGTTATCTGACGGATAAAAACAATAAAGCTTCTTTCCACCTTCAGATAAAGTTATTTCTACGAATGAACTATGCTATCTGACAGATAAGTTATTCGGTAGTCAAAGTAGCGAATAAGTAACAAATAAGTGCTGTCACTGTCAAAAAGTTAGAAATGAAATAATTTCTTGGAACAATAAATTGCAAAATGGACTTGAAAAAATATAATTTGTTTGAATTTTATTATTTGTAGAAATAATGCTTTAACTCCAAAATAACAGTGCACCAGTCCACGGTGAGAAATGTCTGAGCTTATGTCTGATTTCATTTGTATGCCTTGTACGGAAAATTAAATACACAAATTTCAACGAGTATTTTACGAAATTGCCCGCTATCCACGATTGGTTGCAGCCTGGGATGAAATGTTAGTGAAACTGCTTTCTTCTGTGAAAAAAAGTCTGAAGTAAACGGTGTCGAGAAGTATATTTTATGTTAAACGTTAGACGGAATCCACGCCTTACAATAAAATGTTTAATAATTCTAATATTCGCTTCGAATTTTAGCAATAAGATTATGGTTGGTATAGTAGCAACTGCAGTATTACGCAACTTTAATATTACAAGAGTGGATATGAAGAACCACAAAAGATCAGTACTGTGTCGACGTACCTGAAGAAACTGATTACTCAGAAGAAATGAAAATGAAAGAATACTCCGTGATTTAATTTCTTATTTTCAAATTTATTATAATTTATTTTGTATTTACAACAACCATAATAAAAATTAAAAATTATATAAACGTAGAATAATTATTATTAATATCTACTAGCCAAAAAATTTAACTAACTAAATAAAGAGTGCTCCAATTAAAGGAAAAAAAAAAAACACCAGCAGTTCATGGCATCGTTTCTGATAAAATAGACCTGTTTTTATGGATCCTGGATTTGATTTATTCACAAGCAACTCAGTGTCAGAATGGGTATATAGCCTATTCCAAACGTTTAAGCGGAACTAACTAGAATTTTCTTCTTTGTAAGTTGTCATACGCTTCCTTTTGAGGTTTGAAGAGGGCTCTTGCTAAACAAAATGATTATTAGCCTCACTTAAACGGTAAAAGTTACTAGAATTCAAACTAGTTCCTTAAACCAAAGCAACCAAGCAACTTTGTTAGCTTTTCTTCCGTTTCTTGTACAAATAATATATAATAAACATATTTAGGTAGTACAGAATATTGTAATATTTTTTACAGAAAACGACAGACTGTAATGAAACTCAAACTTCTCCGGTAACAAATAAAATTTCTTTACATGCACTGACGATTAATTATATGCAAAATTGTAATTATAAGAAAACTGTGTTTAAAATGCAATTTTTACTGTGAGATATTACTGATGACCATATTATTGAAAACCAATTTATAAAAAAAAGATTTCCACACTAGTGCGGTTATGGAGTTTATTTTCGCACTAGTGTGAAAATCAATGCCATTACCTAACTGCAATAAGTTAGATGAGTAGGATTGTTACCGAACGATCGTAGAAAAAAAAGCATATTGTATTAATTAAAATAAACCAACACAACTTCGCGTCGACCTCGAAACCGCTATGCTCCCTTTGCATCTGTGCAAGTTATTTCTGTATTAGTGCAGTTCTGACTGGTTAAAATAGTCTGAAATGTGAGATTACTTGTTCGATTCCCCGTTGGTGATATCGGGGGAGAATAATATGTTTACATTACTCTCATTTTCACAATCATTTACCCCTCATACAAGTTTAGGAGCTCGCCCCATGACATCGGCGATTAGCCGCGTTGTAGAAATAGGCCGATGTAAAATAAATAAAATAATAATTATTATTTCTGTATTAAACAAGTCTAAAATTTCAAATCTTAAAATATATTAATGGTAAAAATTGCATTTTAACAATGTATAAAATTAAATATAAATTATAATGGTTAAGATTAATGAATATGTAATAAAATAAGTAACGGTACGAACACGTAGAAAGATTATTTCCGGTGCTTTTACTTTCAAATGTACCCGGACACGTAGATAGATAGTCGGTACTTGCAGGCGCATGCACCATAGGCCAATCAGTAAACAGGAATCTTTGAAACATTATTTACCAGCTTACAAGAAGTTGGCAATACTTTTTTGTTTATACTTTGTTTTTTTTTTGCGAACCACTTGTTTTAAAATATTAATAAAATTTCTTTGATGTAGTGTTACAATTAATTATCGGTAGAATAAATTATATTATTTTGTTATGAATTTGTTTTACAACATCTGCTGAAATGGAAAGTTTTAGTAGGTGTATAACACTCCCAAGCAGGTTCAGGAACATTAATTCTAAACCAGCCATTTTTAGGGTTTTGTAGGTATGACCGAAAAACCCTTACAACTCATGTGTCTGTGTGGTAGAAATAGTAGCCAAATGGCTGAACATAGAAAATTTAAATTTGGCATATTTGTACTGGTCTTTGACCCATATGTAGGCAAACCATAGAGAGTTCAAAGAAACACATAGCGGGGAATATACCACGAGTTCCACGAGAAAAAGAAATTACATAAGGGTTGGCTATAGAAAATAAAAGTGATGTCAACAGCAAGCTTTAGAATTAATTAACTGTCATCACTGTTGTTGTTGTCATAAATTTATATTGTTATATAAAGCTTGCAGTTAGACATTATTTTATTTTTCCATAATCAGCCCTTATGTAATTTCTTTTTTTAAGCACATTTTAAGCATATTTTTGTGAATTTTTTTCAAATCTATGGTTAAATTTATTCATTTTCAAACTAAGTACATATATAAAGTATGTTTTGAAGAAGATACAAAAAAATTTTGAAGGCAAAATATGGCGAAATGAGCCAGCTGTGGCAAATCTTCTCAGACTCCGGGAAAAAAATTAGATTTTGCGGTGACCAGCATAACTCGTCACTGGATCATCTGAAATAAAAAATCCAAAAAGATTTTGTTAGTTTATGAGTTTGCCGAGGTAACGACGTTGAGATATATTTTTTTTCATGGTTTTTTTTTTATTTAACAATCACAAATATACTAATTTTTAGGTTTTTTTTAGGGGGAATTAATTTTTTTTTTGTCTTCTAAGTAACGCTAAAAACTGAAAAATCATTTTAAAAATAAAAACTCAACGTCATTACTTCGGCAAACTCATAAACTAACTAAATCTTTTTGGATTTTTGATTTCAGATGAACCAGTGACGAGTTATGCTGGTCACCGCAAAATCTAATTTTTTTCCCGGAGTCTGAGAAGATTTGCCACAGCTGGTTCATTTCGCCATATTTTGCCTTCAAAATTTTTTTGTATCTTCTTCAAAACATACTTTATATATGTACTTAGTTTGAAAATGAATAAATTTAGCCATAGATTTGAAAAAAAATCACAAAAATATGCTTAAAATGTGGTTATCAGATCCTATCCCCCCCCCCTTAATAAACAAATGAAACCTCTTAATGCGTGGGTAAACCAACATTTTTTTTTAAATTCATATATTTTTATGTGATTTTCGCAAATTATTTAAATTTAGTAAAAAAATTATATGAAAGCTCTTAACAAATTCACGAATAAAAGTGAATATCGATAAACTGTTGATTTTGATATGTTTATTAAAAAAATATTGTGCTAGACATCCGATGTTGGCTTCTTATACTTACTAGATAGCTACAAAATTCTGAAATGTGTATAAAATCACACTTCACTTCGATTTATTAATGAAGAAATCTCAATAAACCGGCGCCAGTAACTATCTTTCTACATATGCACTAAAAGCGCTTATAAGCACCGCTAAAATAAAGTAAAATCTTCGAATCCATTATATATAAAAATATCTACTTCAATATAAAAAATAAACTATCCTTTTCACAACATGGCTTTATGCAACACAGATCCACATCGACCAACCTTTGTTATTTCACGCATTACGTTTCGTCTGCTCTGGATAGAAATAATCAGGTAGACGTTGTATATACCGATTTTGCCAAAGCTTTTGATACAATTGATCCCCAAATTATCATTGAAAAACTTAAAATTTTTGGACTGTCACCATCACTGGTAGCGTTATTGTCGTCGTATCTTCTAGATCGCAATCTATCTGTTTCCTATTGTGGTCATACAACCTCACCTTTTAAAGTCACTTCCGGAGTCCCACAAGGATCAAATTTAGGCCCTCTTCTTTTTTTAATATTTATTGATGACATTAATAATGTAATAGTCAGTGAAAGATTAGTTTTTGCCGATGATCTCAAAATTTTCCGCACTATCTCTTCAAATAATGATTGCCACATTCTTCAAAACGACCTGGAAAATATCTCTAATTGGTGCACCTTAAACAAACTTAACCTCAATCTTTCTAAATGCAAAATTCTGACATTTACACGAAAATGTAACCCCACTATTTTCTCCTATTCGATACTCAATCAGTTGCTTACTCGTTGCGAAAGTACCCGGGATCTGGGCATCGAGTTTGATAGTAGACTTACTTTCAACTCGCATATAGATACGATTTGTTCTTCGTCCTATAAAATGCTAGGATTTATTATCAGGAATTCACGCACTTTTTCAAACATAAACGTTATCTTCACACTTTACTATGCATTCATTCGCTCTAAAATTGAATATTGTTCAATAGTATGGGATCCCATTTATGAGATTCAAAAGAATGCCATTGAAAAAGTGCAACATAAATTTTTAAAGTTCATCTACTTTAAAGTTATGGGATCCTACCCCCCTTTCGATCTCTCGTATAGTACCCTTCTTCATATTTTTTCCACCAAATCTTTAAGTGAGCGTCGTGAGTTAAGCTCCACAAACTATCTTAAAAAATTAGCATCAAATCTAATTGACGATCCACTTTCCTTTCAACAATTAAATTTCCACATCCCATCTTTCCGTACAAGGCATTCCTCACTTTTTTATCTTCCCCAGGCACATACCAATCTATTCCTCAAATCCCCATTGAACAGGATGTGTTCATATTACGAGCAGAATACAAAAATTGAACTGTTCTAATAATTCTAATAATTCTAATAATTTTCATATAAAGTTCTATAAATTTATTCATTTTTGTGTATTATGATTTTTTATGTTTAATAGTTTTTAATTTTTAAGTCTTAATATTGTTAATTATGTTCCTGTCCAATTTTGGCTATGCTGTTGGGACAGATGTATTAAATAAATAAATAAATAAATAAATAAATAAAAATCGGCGCCTAAAACAATCTTTCTTCGTGTTCAAACCTTAAGGCACTAAGAATGTTCAATTTCGGTATTTTATAACAGGAGCACAGCATTATTGAAAAGTGTACAGCATAAATATTACACATAAGTCTTCACAAGCACGCCATCTATTATTTTAATTCATAACTATATAAATAATGCAATATTCTTTTAGTCTGAGGCCCCAGATTTAACGAATAAAGCAGTTTACGACTTAGATGATCCTAACAGACCGAGATTTACAACGGCAGAACTTAAAGATATTTTACATGAACGGAATGAATTGAAGGCTCGGGTCAGTGATTTGGAGGATGAGTTAGAAGGATTTCGACCCAAAAATAAAGACTCGTAAGTAATATTTATTTTTAGCTGTACTAAATGGTTTTTTTAAGTTAAATTTTTATTTTATTTTATAGATTTTATAGGTTTAGGAAAATTTCACCGAATATTATTGAACATGTTCCAAAAAATATAATGCAAGAACTATCTAGTCTAAGTCAGGAAGAGTAAGCATTTTTTTAATTTTTTTTATTTTTCTTATCAAAAGTACATAATTAATGATATTTACAACAATTCGCTGCAATATTGTAAGACAGCGCTGCATGCATATATGTACTTACAATATTAATAATTTTTTAGTTTAATTATTATCGTTAATAAATCTATTTTTTGATGAAAATTATTAGGTTAGAGGGAAAATTCTGTTGTATTTTAAATAAATAACTGTTTTTGCTTTTAAATAAAAGACACTTGTGGCTTATGAGTCATGGGGATATTTTTATTATATCTTTTATTATCTGTTGTTGAATATAAAAAGAATTGTTTCAAGAATTCATCAGTATCTTACCATATTTATACAATGTTCCGTAACTGCACACCTAACTACCGCGGTCGCGGTCACGGTAAAGTCGTGGTAAGTTGTGGTTACCCAGTGGTTACCTGAAAACGCGTTTTAGTTACGGAACGGTAGTCACACCTCACAGTTGATAAGACAGACAACTGAACTGTCATTTTATGGACGTTATAGGTTATAGATATTCTCTTACAAACTTATTAATAAAAATATTTGTTTTATTAGTACTTGTTTACAATGGCACATTATATAAGAACATATATGATTTTTCCCGATATTATTTTTCATGACATCGATCAATATTACTAAAAATCAGTTACTTACACTCATTCTTACAGTTTTAATTATAGACTATAGTAAAATAATATTATAATTTAATACTTGCACTACTAATAAACTATTAATTCCCTCCACTTAACTCTCGCCTTATTGTAATTGTTTTGAAATTCCCGCCTTTTGTAGTTTACATTAGATCTGAAGTTTGTAGTGGGAGGAAATAACCACACTAACCACGACATTTCCACGGTTAGTTTGGTTACAAAAAAGTAACCAAAATTTTCAGTTACCGCGTTCCGAAACCTAACAATTTTCCTGAAAAGGTTAATGTCGTACACTTTCGGAACGGGAAACTTCAACCGCGGTTACTTTCGTCGAGTAATGGAACATTGTATTAGAGTGAGCATGATGTCAGTGATTAAAGTAGATTTGTATGAGTTCAAAAGAGAAAGCAACACACCGGTTGCATGTGAAAACTTATGTGCAGTATCTGGAAGAGATGTTGTAAATGTTCGCACTTGCCAAAGATGGTTTACAAAATTTCGTTCCGGAGATCTGAGCCTAAAAGAAGATACTCGATCTGGAAGACCATCCAAGATCGATAATAATGTTTTGCGGTCCATGTTGGAGCAAAATCCACATCTAACAACTAGAGAAATTGTAAAAGAATTCGGCATCCATCATACAACTGCTGGTGACCACATTAAATCTCTTGGTTTTATCTTAAAGCAAAGCATTTGGGTTCCCCATGAATTAACCCAAAAGAATTTATCAGATCGTGTAAGAATATGCTCTTCACATATCATTAGACACAATTTGGAGCCGTTTCTGGACAGGCTGATTACTGGAGATGAAAAATGGATTTTTTACGAGAATATTAAGAGAAGAAAAGCTTACTGCAAACCTGGAACATCGTCAGCAACTCATGAAAACCAAATATTCATCAAAAAAAGTTATTCTTTGTTTGTGGTGGGATAGAAAAGGTCCAGTGTATTAAGAGCTGCTAAAACAAGGGCAAACTGTCACTGCGGATCTGTACTGCAACCAACTCGATAAATTGCATGCAGCTATCAAGCAAAGAAGGCCAGTATTAGCTTGATTCCAAAAAGGAATCATGTTCCATCAAGATAAAGCTAGACCGCAGACCGCAATGGTGACACAACAAAAACTTAGTGCGTTTGTATGGGAAGTTCTTAGTCACCTGATATTGCACCATCAGATTACTACCTATTCAAATCTCTGCAAAATTATCTAACGGGAAAAAAATTAATTCTTTCGAAAGTGTTTCTAAGGCAGCTGCTGATTATTTTCGTTCCAAGGACGAGAACTTTTACAGAAGAGAAATTGACAGGTTACCTGAAAGATGACAACAAGTTGTTGCAAATAATGGAAATTATATCATTGAATAATATTATATGTATACTTTTTTAAATATCTTAAAATATTTTTATTTAAATACGATAGAACTTTCCTTCCAACCTAATATAAATAAAGATAAGGCCCCACCTTTGAAATAGACCTCCCTGTAATTGTTTATGTTCATAATTATGAAGGTCATATTTGTTTCAAGGCCAGTCGAAGAAGATGCACCAGTTCAAGGTCCTTTGCCCTACGAACCAGATGATGCCCCATGGAAAAAATCCGAATCTGGTATTAGGAAGTTGTAAGTATATATATGCATATATTATAGATATTTATTATTTTGTATAACGCCTTCTCTTCAATTCTGTACTCCCTCGATATCTGTTCCCAGCCAATGGAGAGTGGCCGAGCTCGTTAAATCGTGCAGTTTGTACTTGTGAAAACAGTCTAAATTGTGAGGTTGCTGGTTCAATTCTCCGTTGGTGATATTATTCGGGCTAGAATAATATGTTTACATTACTCCCATTTTCACAATCATTCACCCCTCATCCAGGTGTAGGAGCTCGCCGTCTGGCATCGGCGATTAGCCTCGTTGCAGAAATAGGCCGATGTAAAATAAATAAAATAATAATAATGACATCTCGTCCCCTCCAGTTTACACCCTAGGCCAAATAAACTTCGTCCGCTGGTGTAAACTTTCTCTTTCAGCCCTCTATAAGTATTAGGTGTACTTAAAAGTATTTTCGTTTTTATTATTAGTGCAGTATGCGAACTAGTCACGACTTATTCGCTGAATTAAACAGACGTCTTTTGCGTTTTAATTAAACTCTGTAATCTTGAGCACATAATTATTGTTTTCGTTTCATTTTAAACCCTTGCATCTTAAAATGGCGGAAGAATTTTCATCAATTTTTTTTTTATTTTGTTTAATGTTGTATGAGTATCATAAAAAAAAATCTGCTACAGTTGCTACATAAAACATTTGCACTCTTTATGGTGATAAACTAAGTGTACGCACATGTCAACAGTGGTTTAAAAAATTTAAATCAGGAAATTTATGTTTGGATGATGAACTTCGATCTGGAAGGCCCTATAAAGGAATAATTTATTATGAGATGGTAAAACCGGGGCAAAGTGTTAATTCTGATCTCTACTGTGAATTGAATCGACTGAATCAGAACTTGACCAGAAATCGGCCAGAAATTGTGAATAGAAGAGGAGTTATTCTTCAAGGCGACAATACCTGTCCTCATCAAAAAAAGACATGTGAAAAAAATTCCGAACTTGATTGGGAGATTCTAACACACCCACCCTATTCACCAGACATTTCACTCTCTGACTATCACTTATTTCGATCACTGGAACACTTTTTAAGAAATAAGACACTTAGAGATATGAACCATGTTAAATTGACCCTTGAACAATTTTTTCCTTAAAAAAATCAGGAATTTTATAAATCTGGAATATTTTCTCTTCCTGATAAATGGCAGAGTGTTATAGATTACAATGGTAACTATTTTACTCAATAAAGTACATTTTTTTCTTTCGATTTGTTTCTATTTTAATAATATCAAATAAACGAAAAAACTTTCCGATACACCTAATATATAACTATTTTCTACGGCCCAAAACTACTAAAGCTAGTCTGAGATTTGATGAATATTATTAAATTATCTGTTTATTTTGTTACAGTTTTCGGAAGATATTTTCCGAGAGTGGAAATAACACAGGAAATTTTCCTCGACGTAGTTTATCCACTCTCACAAAGATGGCTCTTTCTGCTACTAACGAACCAGTATCCGTATAAGGACTCATGACAACACGATAAATTACGTACTTTACACCGATGTATCATTATTTTACAGACCGTAATATTCACTTTTACTTAAAAACAAAAGTCACAGTACACGCAGAAAGTACAATAAGCATTATAAATTTTCACCGAGCTACAGTTTAAACTATGTATGTTTTTCGACACATACACTGTAGGTGTTTACGAAAATTGTACCGGTAAATATGTACCATTTTAAAGTAAGTGTGCATTGGGCCGCACCGCAGTAACACGCTAGTCGCTTGTTTTTCGGTGAGTGCTTCCATTAAGCCGCAGTGAACGCACTACAGACATAACACCAGTTGCATTTTTTCCCGAAGAGAGCCTACCGAGCCTCGTTCCAGTTGCCAGTTCGTTTTCATTAGTAAATACAAAATGAGTGATAGCGAGGAAGAATTGGCTGTTATTACTTAATATTAATAGAAAAAGAAGAACTAATAAAAAAGAAAAGCTTGGTTCCTCCATACAAACAAAAAAGATTATATTATGGGGAATTTCATACATTATTCCCAGACCCTTTTCTTGTATTTTAGATTGAGCCATGAATAAAACAGTCTATATAATCAGGCATTTTCATATATTTTCCTATTTCTTCCCAAATACTATCCTCTTTGTTGATTGGAATAAAAATTATGTTTTAAATTGTACAGTTCTTCGTACTTCTGTACTAAATTAATTAGTACTTTGTTATTCATTATTATAACAACTATAGGGAAATAAATTTAAGATCGTAGCGCTGCGGTGGTCAATTTTGAAACGTAGGTAGATGGTACTTAATTAGGCTGACCATTTTCTTGAGAAGGCAATGCGGGACGGTCCAAGGTGAGGACCTTTTTTTTTTGCTCGTCACTTGGATTTTGGGAGGTGAGGACCTTTTTTTTTTGCTCGTCACTTGGATTTTGGGAGGTGAGAACCTTGTTTTTATTTGCTAAGGGCGCCAAAACACGGCTCTGCGTACATGAGAGGAAATGGAGTACAAAAGATAACAAAAATGTATTAAACGATTTAACAATTGTGGCTAGTATAATTTAATTACCGCTACAAAAAAATTAACAATTGAATAAAAAATATCACAAAAAAATAAATTAAGCGTTTTCTACATTATACTTTATTCATCAATTTTCTAAACTTTTTTCTTTGAACTAGAAGTTGTCAAAGTTTTAATACAATTTATTTTTCAATTTTTTGGTAGAGTATGAAATTCTTACACGTGTTTCAGTTCATTTGAGGTACCAACATAAAAATATAATTCATATCTTGTCAAGTGTTTATAACCTAGCTATTAGATTTGTAAAATTACTGATTTACGTACAAAACACAATTTATATATTCGCTTATTCAAACCAATGATCAACAAAACACTATTAAACACGTGGTAATACAAAATATTTACAAGCGTAATTTTAATGTTGGTACTATTGTTAAAAGTGTCTACTGCGCATGCACCGAGTTCCAAGTTGGATGTGTTTTCAAGAAAAGTTTGATCAAATCTAGTTTTGAATAAAGTTGACCTTGACTATATAAAGTGTTCTACACTGTTCAATTTCACTGATTTATTTCTAGTACAAGTTCTAGTCAAAGAAATAAGTATGAAAATTTGATGAGAATTGTATAATGTAGATCACGCTTTACACTGATAACTACATAAACCACGAGCTCAAAAAGAAATAACATAAGGGTTGGCTATGGAAAAATAAAATAATGTCTACTGCAGGCTTTATATAACAATATAAACTTATGACAACAACAAAAGTCATGACAGTTAATTAATTCTAAAGCTTGCTGATGACATTACTTTTATTTTCCATAGCCAACCCTTATGTTATTTCTTTCAGAACTCATGGTATAATGTAAATTTTACCCATTTTAATATCAAAATTCAAAAATTGTCATTATCAAACTATAGGAAAAGTAGAGCACTGACAGTTAAAATGTAAAGTTAGTTAGAATTAAAAATACGGGACAAATATCAAAATGCGGGACATTTTGCGGGCAAGTAACAATGCGGGAACGCAGAGTCAAAATGCGGGACTGTCCCGCATAATGCGGGACGAATGGTCACCCTATACTTAATGTTATTGTTATATAGCTGTGAAAGTAAAATTATAGGAATAAATATATTTTACAAATTTTATGAACCTGTTTTACTATTTTATCAACAAGTAAGTATATTCAAATGTTTATAAAGCCATTTTTTTGTATGACACGTCTCTAAACAAAATTTGTGATTGTTGTAGGTTATGGTGATAAAATTTTCGTAGTGGATTATTTAAAATATCGGCATTTCCAGATAAGAAAGATTCTAAGTAGTGAACTTTTAGTGACTTACTTGAAAGTAGAAGACGTTGGCATTAGTCATACTGTTTAAGTTTGTTTATGTTGATTTGTTTTTGCAAAGTCCAATAAAATGGATAGATCTTATTGTTGTGTACAAGTCAAGGAAAAAGAGGAACCCTGAATTATCGTTCCACAGATTTCCACCTACTTCAGACAATGTTAAATTAATAACAAAACTTGGAATCGAGGAAGTTGTCAATTGTCGTAAAGCTTGGATTAGAAAAGAAAAATGTGGAAAAAAAGTGGGCCATAGGTTGAAAATTTCCTTACACTTCAAAACCAACGCGTGAATTTTTAATTTCATCTATATACTTGAAATAATCCACTATAACATTTTTTACAATCATAACCTACATTACAAAATATAGTTTTTAATTTTTTTAGAGACGTGTCATGCAAAAAAATGGCTTTATAAACAATTGTATATACTTACTTGTTGATAAAATAGTAAAACAGGTTCACAAAATATTGTAAAATATATTTATTCCTATAATTTTACTATCACAGCTTTGTAACAATAACATTAAGTACCTTCTACCTAAGTTTCAAATTTGACCAACGCGGCGCTACGATCTTAAATTTATTTCCCTATAAACTATTGTCATCTGACACTACCGATAGAGGCGCCACTGCATTGTACATCATGGCTGACGCAGATAGGATATTTTTGACAGATTCAATGGTATCTTCATGTGATATTTATTGAAATTAATTTATTACTCAATATGAGGGTTGCGTTAAATGAAATTTTCCGTTTTCTCAGTGCCCAAGTAACCTCTAGGGTTATAATTGAAGGTAATAAGGTTTTTTTGCCACGTTTCGGAACACGATGAAAACTTAGGTCTCTATCACGACCTACTTTTGCATTGCAAAGATAAACACAACAATTCACGTTGCATTTAATTTTTATTGCAATTTTAAAGACATTTTTTAAAAACTCGCTATGAAAATAACAGTAAACAAACTCGAATATCCTCCACCTGTCAGTTTCTCAAAAACTCACTAAAGGCGCTTCAGTTATTGTCAGTTGACAATAACAAAATAAATAAATTTCGGTGCGAACAAGAACTGAACAGGTTGTTTTGTTTACATTCGTATCAGCTTGGAAGATGCTACTATGCGTACGGTTTAAACTAAGAAGCAATTTATTCCGTCTTACTTCGTCGCCAGACATTTTGTCAGTTTAGTAAGATAGGCGTTCGCTTTATAGAAGTATTAAATATATGTATAAACCCACATCTTGAAAATCAAACTTTTTTACAATACTTGCAATACTTTGATCCCGGGTTCATATTTCCACGTCATAGAGAAGAATAAAATCTGCTTTGAAAGTAATGTCGTCAACCCTAAATGATGAATTCTTTATGAGACTGAATAAAAAAACCAAGATAATGGTGTGTGGCAGAAATACTGGTGATCTAACGACTTCAATTGTCCAGACGTTATCACAAGTCAAATAATTCACATACCTAGGATCTGTTATCATGAACGATAACAGATCAAAGAGGGACATCACAAGCAGAATTGCTCAGGCTAAGCCCGCTTTCAACAAGAAACGAAATCTATTCTCCTCGAATAACATCGCAATAACACTGAGGAAGAAGTTTCTAAAAATATATGTATGGAGCATAGCACTTTATGGGTGTGAAACGTATACCATAGCAACTACAGAAAAAAGATTGGAAGCCTTCGAGACATGGTGTTATCGACGCATGTTAAAAGTGAAATGGGTTGACAAAGTCTCGAACAAAGAGGTGTTTCAGACCTGAAGCAAGACGATTTCTGCTTCAAAATATTAATAAAAGACGAGCCAGTCTGATGGGGCATATTTTGCGATATGAGGATTTGCTGAAAATAATCGTGGAAGGTATGGTCGAAAGAACAAATCCTGCAAAGACCCCCCTTAAACTATATGGGTCAGTTGAAGCAGCAGCTTAACTGTCAGAAATATGTTGATCTAAAGAGAAAGGCAGAAGTTAGGGTGGATTGGAGTGCTGCTGCCAACCAAACTTAGGATTGTAAACTTTAAGAGAGGGAGAAGAATGGAAAATTTATAACAACTTAAACTGATTCTTCGATAGACTTACCGTATTAGCCCGAATATAACGCGACCCCGAAATTAAAGCAACAGCAAAATCTGTATCGTTAGTATCCTCGCTTTCAGTCTTCCACAAAATGTCATCTTCAGATTCATTTAAATTATTTGAAATGCAGCATTTCTTAAAACTATCACTATCGATTCAGGTTCGATCTTGGGCCAAGCGGTTGCAATCCATTCTTCTAAAAGTGAGACTGAAGATTTCTTTGTTTTCCTGAAGGTGTCAATGGGTGATTTCCCGCTAATACCCAATTGTTATATTCTTTTCGTTAGTTGTCTTTAAATGGTTTATTGACCACCACATCCAAGACTTGCAACTGAGGTGTCGTACCCTAAGATGATTAAGTAAAGGATGCGCTAGTCGTTTACTAACAACATTGACGATTGTGTGGAAACCCCTGTTGAGAAAGAAGACAATATATGTCTGTACTGTGCACACTGCAACTACGTAATGCGCATGTGGTACATTTGAATTTGAAACAAGCGTATTTTTAAATGAAAATAATTATGGAATTTCTTAGAAATTATTCTAAAATCTCGTAATTTCACAGCAAATTTTATAACATATTTGAGAAATTTGTATAACACGGTGTTAATTTTCTGCGTATCGTGTCAAACGGACCTGAAACTGTATAAATGTGTATTTAAAATTTATCTAATCATTTTAAAATAATATTATTTGTCATTAAAACAATCTTTAATGATATTTTAAAAATTAAAGGCTGCCAATAAAGGAGGCAATATTATGAATTTAATCAGTCAGTTAAAGGATAAAGTGGTAGTTAAAATAAACTAAAATAAGCTTGAAAAATATTAGTGCCAAATAATACTACCCAAACATCTTGTTGCGAAAATCACATGACTATGGCCCGATTGCAAGAATCTCTAAATTTAATGATTCAAAATACCAGAGGTGGCTAGCTATGGGTCCTTTTCAAATATTCCGATAAGACGTTGAAGGGCTACATCCTTTGAGTATCCCCCCACAAACCAGAAATTTATTTAATTTTTATCGTTCGATTAATGAAGGATTGAAAGACGGATGTACAAAATGAAATATATGGGGGAGGGGGCGCAGAGGGGTTAATTTTGATATATATTTTTTTACATTACATAGAAATATTCTAATCTTTACCTATAAAGGATGGTTTGATAATTTTTATTTGGTTGTGATAATTGATTAAATGAAAGTATGGAAATAAAATATATAACACAAATACATACAAATATTTTTATTCGTTTTGAAATATCACAAGTCTGTTGAACATTTTTCTTTTCGCCACCTTGTGTATATCTAACAATTTAGCACAGTAATAGCGTCTTACGTGTGTACGCAGTACCGCGATATATATCTTTCTCACTCAGTAAGGGTTTCCACACATTTTACACACGAATAGCGCATCCTTTACTTAATCATCCTAGGTCGTACCACCTGGTACTATCGGAATTAAATGGCTACATTTTTTCCTTAGTACCTGACGTAAGGTGGCCTCGAAATGCATCAAGGCGCAAGGTTTTCTCAGAGAACTTGGCCGTTTTCTGCATATCACATTTAACCAGTCTAATACCAGTTCCTCTGTCATCCAACCTTTTTCTTGGGCCCGAAAAATTATTCCAGGATGCAGCTTTTCTTTGGGCTTTGCTTTACGTTTCAATATATCGTAAGGTTAAAGCTTCTGTCCATCAGCAGTAACGGCAAGCATAACAGTAATTCTGGAATTATCGTAACCAGTTTACAAATAATTGGTCAAAAAATACCGCGTTATATTCGGGTTAATACGGTATTTAACACAATATAAAATAAATAAATTTATTGTCATAAACTTTTGAATTGCGTGCCAGAATCGTGTAATAAAGCGCATTTACCGACGTCTAGAGTCGATCCACAATTTATTTACCTGATTGATGCACTGGGTTACTTTTGTATAATAATCAAACACGAGACATGTTCACCGAAGGTATTTTGGAATGTAATCGGTGCAACCGATAGATACCGGTACAATTTTCGTCTATTCCAAACGTTTAAGCGGAGCTAAACAGAATTTTTATTTAGTTGTCATGAGCTTACTTTTTAACGATTGAAGTTGGCTGTTTTTAGTAGTTAAAAGTTACTAGATTTCATAATATAGTTCCGCTTAAACAAAAGAAACAAACTATAGTATTAAAATGCGAACAAGAACGATTTCTTAAGAACGTTTTTAGAAAATTTAAAAAATGAATTTATATCAGTAATATGTAACAATTAAAGTTCCTTGAAAAAGAAAGTAGTGCAAAACATTATAGTAAATTTTGTGCCTCAGTGTTTAATTGGAAACACTGGTTCCCCTGCTCGACAGCATTATTACTTTAGATTGGCAAATCTAAAGATTCAGTGGCAACATAAAAAGATTAAAATAATTTCTTTACAAAATACAATCAAATCCAAATACTGAATATTATAGCTTGTGACAACAAAAATAAAAATTCCATTTAGCGCCGCTTAAATGTTTGGAATAGCTTATACTTTCTTTATCTAGGGACTTAAGTATGACCCACATTATAGACCGTTTATAATACTAATGCTGTTACCATAGCAACGATAATCCACTTTTAAAGAGACTAAATAAGTTTAGAAAATTGTCAATTGTTTAGAATTAATGTTTCTAGCTAAAATTATCTATTAAGTAAAAAGTGAATATTATGAATTTAATTTAACACAATCTGTGAGCTTTTGCACAGAACACAGCTTAATTTATTCCGATATGATATTAACGAAAACTTAACGAATAGAAAATTTGATATTTTATAGATTTTACACTTCCGAAAAAAAATAAATGAACACAGAAACTGCATTTCATGGAACAGACTAACCAGTTTAAAACACAGTATAAGGCAATCGCCAAAGAAAGACACAGTATCTTTTATGGTGATACTGTTATTTTGTGTGATATTTGTAATATTTATTTGTATATTAGCATATCATTTGTTTTTTCCTAGTGATGTTGTTTTTATTCTGAATTATATAGTCACTTAAAAAAACAGTTATGTCATGCTCTGGTTTAGTTAGTACGGTAATGCATCATTTTCATGGTAGTGTCAAAGGGGTGAGAGGCGTGGTGTTATATTGGAAAGTTCGAATTTCATAGTGGCGTTATAGGTGTGATAACCTAAAAGTTTATACAAGTATTCGGAGTAAACGGTTATTTAGTTTCATTAAATATGTCATCAAATCGAAGGAGATGTCTAGTTCTTTTATATAAACATTTAGACTTACTGCGATATGAAGAAAAGCGATGGTGGATACGTCCCATATATACATAGAAACAGAAGGCAACAGGGAGATTATTTTAACTTGTTGCAAGAAATGAGAAACAAAAAACATAGACAGTTACTGCAATTACAAGAAAAGAATTTAATACACAATCTTTTTTACTTGACATCACAGTTTAGAATGAAGATACTGTTGGCCCCTGCTTGGGGGTGTATTAATAGTATACCGACTGCATAACATTTCTGCAGACCAGATATTTGAAACCGAATCCATAATAATAAACTTTATGACTGCCGATAACATTGTAAAAGTCGCTATTTCGCTACATCAATTTACGTTTTTTTAATTTTTTTTTAGGAAATTAATATACGTCTCGCTAAAGATCTCACCATTCCGAAAAAATATATCTGTTCCTATGGTTTCGACGGTGCGGCCAGCGCTAGAGTTAAAATTTCTGAACTTGCGACACCGCGCTTGTAACACCGCGCCTACGACACTATGGTACGGGTTTTTGCAAAATAGAGCGACACTATTAGTTGAATTTCTTGTTCTACGCTTCCAACACTCGCATGAAAATGATACATAACTCGTACAATTCTAAATATTTCTATTAAAACTAATGAATCATACAGACGATCAATGTTGTTCTATGCTAGTTAGTTAAAAAAAATTTGCGCACAACAACGATGGCTATTTGCGTTGTTTTTTCTTCGCGAATTCGTTGGAGTTACCATGAAAAGAGAGCCAAGGGTATGTAAGATATACCATTATAAATTCATAGGCCTCAGATATTAAGTTTCGAAACGTCGATATTTTTTATAAATTTCTTATTCCTTACAAATGTAGTTAACAGTGTTGTATTATATCTAGTTACAAGTATCTAGATACTTTTTCAAGTATCTAGATACAAATTAGATACTTTTTGAAATATGTATCTAGATATTTAAATTTAAGTATCTTGTATCGGTATTTCAGATACTTTACTCGTTACTTTTTTTTTTAGGCATTTCATCACTTGAGGCCTGGCTCTAATTTGACTAAAATTTGATTGAAAGGAACATCCTCTTAACACATTAAAGGCGGGAGATCTTGACGAAAGTAAGCTAGGTAACGCGGCGACCGCCCCGCCTCGTTTTTCGTCCTAGAGCGGACGATATTTTGTGTAATCATAAAAAAAATTAGACTTAAAAAACTTTATTTAAACTCTTAAAACTACAAGAAATATTAAAAAAGAACTAAACACTAATTACAAAAAATGTTTTAAAGTACATATTATGAGAGGAATCTAGTATTTTTTATGAGTGTGATAATGCTGATAATAATCGCCACGGTGAAGAGGTGCATTGCAAAACTCGCATTTGAAGCAAGTCAACTTTCTTTTTTTATGTGCTGCACAAACTACGCAGTTTCGTTGGGCATATAGCTTTTTGCCTTTATTTTCTATCCGAATTAATTTGTGCTTTTTAATGTCTGGCGAAAGACGTCCAGGCGGATCAATTTTATATCGTGGAGTCCGTGGTGCCGAGTTCGATGTACCAGGTTGTGGCTCTTCAATGTCCGCCTTTAAGGTACAGTCGAGATAAATCGTAGTACTACGACTCCCGCCTTTAATGTGTTAACAAGATCATAGCTGCGTATCTATAAAACTAACATTAGTCTTATACGTTGGCACATATGACTAGCATAAGACATACGTTATTTAGTACAAAATTATTCCGTAGAATAGTGTTTTACCTAGAATTTGGTGGGTTTTTTGTGACGTCGCATTCATTTTCGAGCAGCCTGTATAATACTGATTAATACGCACAGTTTGTTCGGTAAAAATATGGTATTTTCATTTTTCAGTGTTATTTTTTTCATAAGTATCTGACTGTATCTAGATACAACAATTTTTGGCATATATCTGTATCTAGATATTTTTTATAATTCTGTATCTGTATCTAGATATTAGATCAGTTTTTGAAAGCAAAATATTACCAGGTTTTTCTGAAGTGTAAATTCTATTAACTTATAAATTTGATAACTTATGGCTTTGGCCAGCTAAAAGATATGATGTCATATTCTTTTTAACTGGACTAGGTCTACTATATATAGTACATAGACCAAGAATTACTATAGATATTAACATTTTTTAGTATTTGGAATAATTATTTTAAAATATTATTAAAAAAAAAATCAAATTAATCTGTTATGCCATATTTTAACTTAAGTTTTAAAAATTTTAGTATTAATGCCATTTTTATTCGATCATATTTTTAGACTAGTCTTTCTTTTTCCTAATAATTTACTTAGTAAAATGTATAGCTGTTGTCCATTGTCTTCAGTTTATCTGGACTTTCCCCTTTACCTGCTTCTTGTTGGCAAGACCGTGTGAAGAAAAACCTGCGCCTGGGGCAATGCCTGAATTTAGCGTGAATTTGGATTTCTATTTTTATTTAAATATACCTAAAATTATATTTGTATTCGATTTTATTGTTATATTTTAACTCTAATACAAATAACCATCACCTTAAATTTTATATAAATCAGTATAAAATTTCCTTAAGTTTTTATTTATAATTTATTCAGTAGAACTTTCTTGAAATAAATATCTATTATAGGGTGACCATTTTCTTGGAGACGGCAATGCGGGACGGAGCAAAAAAAAAAGGTCGTCACTTCCGAAATATAAGTGAAGAGCAAACAAAAAAAAGGTCTTCACCTCCCAAATATAAGTACAGAGCAAAATTCGGCCCTGGGGACACCAAATCAAAATGCGGGACATCCCGCGAAATGCGTGACGAATGGTCACCCTAATCTATTATGTAAATAGTCAATAAAAATATTTAAAAACGTGCAACATCTATATTAATTTTGTATGCTAGTTTGAACTACGCATACGTGTGACGTATTCCTCCTCACGCTTTGGTCAGAAGTTACGAGACAACCTTTACTTTAATAATCTTGCTCAATACCTACTTTCTGTCTGGATATTTTATTAGTATTGATACATTTCTCGATATCAATACCGGTATCGAAACTATGAAGCGATACCGATACCTGTGTTCGATATTTACATCCCTAGTTTCAGTATCCTTTCATCTTCCATTCGTTAATATATTTATAAAATAAATTTATTAGAAGATTGAGAGACTGGATTTTATTTGTTAGTTCATTTTCATGCCACAGAAAAGTACTTATTTATAGATTTAAAATAAGACAATCGATTTATTTTTTAGAATAATTATTCTAGATTTTGTTAAAACTGTTTAAAAAATTAGTTTTTCAAAACATTGCACCTTAAACCACATGAAAAAAGAATGTGAAAATGCTATAAATACGGGGGGGGGGGAAGTGAGGGTGTGCTAAAAGCATTTCAAAGCTACAGATTACATCAATATTGTTAACTTATTAATATTTAACAAACTAGTATTTATTTTAAAAAAAATCAACAAATCAGAAATGCTAAATTATAAAAATCCTTCTCGGGCATAATTAAATATCTACCCGTGTAACTTTAACGTAGGATTAGGGCATGCAGTCTCAAATTTTGTACGTAGATATTCTGATACAGCTTCATTGTTTGCTTTCGTTTTTTATGGCAAGCCGTTTTTAATAATAGGATCATGTGTCATAGAAAATATTTATAAAATGTTCCTATCTCAAATTTTCCTCTTCAAAATATTACCTATCTCATAGAAATATTTCGAATTTCATTTACAATGAAATACATTTACAAACATTTTCATGATACACGTACATTTTTCTACTAATTTCTATGAGAGAGGAATAAATTTAGTATTAAATGTTAAAACGGCTTGCCCTGTAAGCGCGCCGAATTAGTATTTGTTACATGTTACACAAAATTAAATAATAAAAATCTTTCACTCTCATAGTAATTAGTTGAAAAATGTACGTACAGTATTGGCCATAAAGATTGCAACTTTTAACATCTTTCAATTTTTCAAATTTTAATAATAATATTGGAAAATAAATACTCTTAATTCTATAATTTAATCATATTTTGTCTGTTACATCAATCAATAGTCAAATAATCTGACTTACAGATTAATAATAAATTATTTCTTCATTTTTGCTTGGACAAAAATATTGCAACTACTTGAATTTTCTTGTTATATGCAGGTTTTATCCATAAATAATATGTTGTGCACAAGTAATATTTCAGTTTATATTAGTCAATCATGGGTCATAGTAAAACTGTTTCAAGTGAAATTTGAAACTTCATAATTTCTGGTTTTATTTGGGCTGCTGCAAAATGTGATTTCACAAAATTTAAATGTTCAAAAATCTACTGTGTCGCGAATTATAAAACGATTTCGAGAAGAAAATACGTTTGAAGTTTCAAAAATTCCAGGACGGCCACGAAAAACTACAAAACGAACTGATAAAAAAATTATTTAATTATCTACCAATAACACCTTTCTGTCATCGGAGAAAATTTTGGGCCTATTGCCACAAATGGATCAAGAAAACATCTCAACAAGAACTATTCGCAGAAGATTAGTTAGGAAGGGTCTTTTTAGTCGCCGTCCTGCTAAAAAACCACTTCTATCCAAAAAGAATGTGAAGGCCCGATTAGAATTTCCTAAAAATCATATTGACTGGACTGTGGATCAATGGAAAAAAGTTATTTTTAGTGATGAATCTAAGTTCAATTTGTTTAAAAGTGATGGTGTAAGTTACGTTAGGAGGCCTGCTAATAAAAGATTTGTTCAAAAATACACCTTGCCAACAGTTAAACATGGCGGAGGTGGTGTGATGGTATGGGGCTGTTTCTCGGGATATGGTATGGGTCCTCTATACCACATTGAAGGAATAATGGATCGATTTAAATATATAGACATCCTTCAAAATGTTATGGAACCTTATTCTGATGAGTTTATGCCTTTAAAACATATTTTCAGCATGATAATGACACAAAACATTCTTCGAAGTTGGTCAAAAAATGGTTCGAGGATTTAAAAATTAACGTAATGACTTGGCCGTCACAGTCATCCGATTTAAATCCAATAAAAAAACCTTTGGGAGATTGTCAACAGAAAGATTAGAAACAAAACGCATTCAAATATTGAAGAATTGTTTAAAGCTTTGCAGGGTGCCTGGTCTAATATTGATAATAAAATGATCACGAAATTATTAGAATCAATGGCGAAAAGATGTCGGGAAGTTATAAATACTGGTGGTTACTATACAAAATATTAAAAATGATCTATTAATAATAATTCATTTTCTTAATTAATAAAAAAAAATTTTTTTTAAGAGTAGTTGCTATCTTTATGTCCAGGTAAAAATAATAAATACTATAAAAAAAAATAGAATTTACTATTAAAATTTAATTTTTTACTATAATATATGTAAAGGATTGTTAAAGGTAAGAATTAAATTTTTTTAATTTTAAAAATATTGAATAGAATAAAAATAAAATAGGATTATCAAAAGTTGCTATCTTTATGGCCAATACTGTATGTCATGAGAATGCTTGTAAATGAAATTCGGAATATTTCTGTGAGATAGAAACATTATATAAATATTATCTATGACACATGATCTTATATTAAATGTTAAAACGGCCAATTTCAATGTAAATGAAATAAAATTGCGAACATTTTCATGAGATACGAACAGTTTTCAACTATTTTCTATGAGAGTGAACGATTATTATTATTTAATTTTATGTAACATGTAATAAATACTAATTCGGCGCGCTTACACGGCAAGCTGTTTTAACATTTAATACTAAATTTATTCCACTCTCATAGAAATTAGTTGAAAAATGTACGTATGTCATGAAAATAAGGTGACCATACGTACTGGTTTTACCAGCACAGTACTGGTTTTTTGGTCATTGGTCCTGGTTAGTCATAAAATATAACCAGTACAGTTTACGCACACAAAATCAAAAATTATTATTTTTTCAAAAGATCAAGTAATCGATCCATCCTTCAGTACGCCAGTAAATTTAAACACAAAATACGGCTCAGCAGTATGGCGATCTTATCAAAATTACTTTTTTAATATATTTACAATATAAATAAAAGAAGTAAATTTTATTGCACTTTTTCACTTAAAGGCAAAAAAATATAAACTTACTCCGCAATATTTTTTTTAACATATATTTTACAACAGCCACTATTATTCATGCGCACGCACCTAGTAGAATGACTGAGGTGGGTCTATTTCTAAAAAATATCTGTTAAATAATACAAAATTTATTATTGCCCCGTTACGGGGAGGGTTGGTCTAATTTATGTATTGATTGAAATTTTGACTATAATTTGTTTTTTATCAACAAATTTTATTTTCAGTAGCTTAGTTTTTATTGATTAAGTATATGATTTTTTAGTTTTCGGGGGGGGGGGGGCAGGACCCAATGACCCACCTCCTATTGTATGCACCTGTGCTTGAGCTATTTTAAATGTCCTGGTTTTATATTTGAAAAAAATGGTCACTTTATGAAAATGTTTGTAAATGTATTTCATTATAAATGAAATTCGAAGTATTTCTATGAGATAGGTAATATTTTGAAGATGACACCTTAATATTTAATGTTAAAACGGCTTGCCATAGTTTTTGATTAATTTTTTTAGGCAGCGAGTTTCTAACAAAGGTTGCGTGTACAGGTGCAATCTTGCAGTATTAATTTTCCAGTGACTTTGTGCGGTGGTGATTTTAGACTGCTTGTTTGTAAACATAACCCACATATGTCGACATGCTCATCATTTTTTCCGAAATTCCGCATTATTTAACATGACCGGCGTTTAACAACTCTTCTCCTTCAACTACACAGTTAGAAGAAGGCGTTGCACTTAAAAAAATTAAATAATTTAGTAAGAATAGCTGTTACATATTACTCGTTTCGATCAGCCGTTTTACAGTGCTCGCAGCGCCGCCATCGGCCATTGTTGAGTCCAATAAGTCGGATTGCTAGATGACGTCATTGTATTCATAAAAAATCCTACCCTATGTTTATTAACCTAATGTGATGCCCTGATAATTATTTTTAGGAAAATTTTTATTTTTATTTTGTGGTTTTGAAAAACTGATTTTTAAAATATTCCATTTTACAAACAAGATGCTTCCATTGCAGTTTTTATATCGTTAACATATCAATAGGTTTTGGTATTAATTTTGTTAGTATCAATGTGTCGCACTTAGCAAATTTTTAATTAATTTTTCTCGGTGTTGACCATATTAGATACAAATATATTTATTCGAAAATTATATTAGATTTTATAGATTCACCGAGAAAAAAAAAATAACTAGTCGCATTTATTGTTATTTTATTTCGTTGTAACATTCCAAATATAAATAAAAAATTATTTTCTTTTTGAATTTTACAGTGATATATTAATTATTAGGCCATGTTTTGTATTTTTTTATTTATATTGTTTTATTTTGTATACTAGAGAGCACTTAGTATTTAATTTTAAAGTGCCAAATAAAGAAATTAAAAAAATTGTTGTTTTCTTTATATTGTTTCACGACTCACCAGAAGATTATCACATCGAGGGGATTGAGTTTGTCATTTTTAGTGTCCCAGACAATTTTTCAAGAAAAAATATCAGGTTGTCTGGAAAGTTCCTGCCAATTTTCGGTAGATGGTATTGGGGCATGTTTGAAAATAGAGAAGGTAAGTTTTCTTTGTCTCAAATAGAACTGGAAAAGGTGTAGAATACGTTCAAATTAACTTCATCACAGGCGAATATTACCAGTGCCTTGCGCAGAAACCAAATTTCGTCCATTACATTACCAACAACTAGCTTAACACATTTCAGTGGCGTCACTTACTTTGATTTGTGTTTATTTACGCGTATTGTGCGATGTTGTTTGTTTATTTCCGTTATTATTATTATTTATTTCTCGTACGTTTCAAGGTATACCGTGTACTAACATGAGTAAAAATGTATTTGAAATACATGATTTTGTGTGGTTTCCACAACAATTGTTTAAAACCCTAATGTACGTCAATGTGTCCAGCTGTTTCCTCGCGCAGAATTGGTGACGTAATTTATGGTACTCTGTGATGAAGTTAAGATTGCGAACGGGCTGCAAATACCCAAGTGGCAGACCTGCGCATTCAGAGCTCTTTAAACTAACACGTTGTAGACTGTTCGTTGTTACGCTGTAAGTTATGTTTCTATGCATTGTTATAACGTTCTACGTACCGTTCACAGCTAGTTAGAAATTAATGTGTTACGAATAGTCCGACATATGTGTGTCTTTAAACCAACTACATGGCTTCGTAAAATGTTTTCTATGTAGTAGTAGTAGTAGTAAAGATTTATTTTCACCTTGCGGTGTTAAAATTTTCATACATTTACATTTTCTAGTAGCAAACAGTGTTATGTCATTATTATATGTACAGTACATTTTTTTTAAATTTTGTCATTTATAGTCTTTTCTTTAGTATGTTCTTCATCCAGGTTTCATCCGGGTTTTCGTCATTGAGTATTTGTATGGCTGATTTCGGGTTTCTCACTTCTTCCTTGCAGTCACGTGTTAGATGCTCTATTGTCTCTTCATTCCTCTCACATATTCTGCACTTCTTTTCTTCTTTTTCTCTCCAATATTCGTTCCTTCTTTCTTCGTTTCCTACTCTGAATCTGGCTATTATTTTTTGGTTTTTTGATTGTTTTCTTAGATACATAGGCATGCCTATTGTTTCTAAAAACCTGTATCTGGGGTTGTATTTTGATATCTGTATCTTCCCTCTTCGTTGTTGCAGTTCCATGTCCTTCTCCCTTCTCACAATTTCTTCTTTTAAGCTAACTCCCATTCGTCTTCGGTTCTCTACTTCTGTTGTTGAATAGCCTTTTCTTTCGTAATACTTTGTGCGTTCTAGTTCCCAATCATTCTTCTCTAGTTTATTTTCTTCTATTCTTCTTATCTGCTGCCAGCATGCAAAAACTAGTTCTTTCCAATTCGATCTTCTTGTTTTCTCCTCGTATATTATTGCTCTTCTGCCCGTTTCAACGCATAGTTTATGCCTCTTCGTTTCCTCGTGTATTATGTAGAGCGGTGTTCTTTTATCGATTGAAAGTGTCCATTGTAGATATTTGTTCTGGATTTTCTCTATCTCTTCTTGCTCTTTCCATCCCCATATCTCAGCTCCATAGTACAATATGGGTGCCACGAGTTTGTCGAAAAGGAGCATTCTTAATCTAAAGTTGTTTCTGAATTTTCTTTGTCCAATTCCCCATATCTGCGAAAGTGCTATGTTAGCTTTCCTTGCCATCTCCTTCATATGCCCTTCCGATTTCCCGTTTCTTTGGAAAGTGTATCCTAGGTATTGGACTGATTTGACTTTTTCTATCTCCGTGCCTTGCCATAGCCATTTTTCATTTGGTTCCCTTCCTCTGGCTTTACTGAACCTTACTATTTTTGTTTTAGCCGTGCTTATGGTCATGTCTTCTATGTATTATCGATTGTATAATTGTTGTTTTAGATTTTGACTAACTAAACCTAACCTAATTACCTAAACTGATCATATTTACTGCCTGTCTTTGTAATTTTGAGCAAGATTTGTTAATGATGACATTATGTTAGGTTATACTATTGCTATTACTGCTATTAAAGGCATACGATAACTACGGTGTCACTAATAGACTGAGATAGCCAATGCGTTTATATGTCTGTCTCATTAAAACATCTCACTAGTTATAAGTTTAGAAAATTATCCACAACGAACAACGTATTAAAATTAGAGGTCTGAACGGTTTCACGTCTTACCATATGACAAACTTCTAGTGACAATAAACAGAGTGCCAGCTACAGTCTATAAGCTCTGAATGCGGCTTTAGAGTCCGAATTCCTCAATATTATACATCCAATATGCTTACTCTAGTTCGCCAATTGTTCCAACGTTGTAAGGATTGTCAATTTTCAAATAAAAGACACTTTTAAAAATAAGCAAATTTTATTTCATAAACTATTGATAAGTACATATAATTCTTAAAATTACGGAATATTCAAAGTAAAAAATGCTTAGATCCATTTTTAAAAATTCATAATTGAAATAAAAAATAAAATTGCACCCTTCAACGCGATATGAAAGAAGATATTAGGCGTTTATCTACGGCTGTTAATTATTAAATAGTAAAGTCCATTCAAAATGTTTAAGCGGAACTAAATAAGGACTTTATTTCCTTTAAGTTGTCGCGAGCTCACTTAGCAATTGAAGTGGGCTTTTGTTAAACAAATTGAACAAAAGCCTAATTCAATCGTTAAGTCGCTAAATTTAAAAATGTAGTTCCACTTAAACCAAAGAAACAGACTATGTCGTACACTTTTTTTTTTAAATTGGAACACGCCTTTAATGAACATATCTATATAGTCGTGGAAAAATATATTTTTAATCTTATTCCTGCTTCTTTCTTTAAAAAAAATGTTTTTTATCTCTACAATCGAGCAATCTATACAGTATATTCTATTTAATATAGTAAACACATTTTATATAGCTGTCAATCAACGATAATTACGAAATGAAAACTAAATATTGCGCGTTATAATAAATTTACGTTTATACCGGGTGATCAATATTGACTCACCGTAAAATGCACTATTTTTATTCCATTATGTACAAAATTTTATTCCAGGAACTGAGATTTGTGCAAAATGTTACTTCTGCGCATATGTACATACCGGGTGAATTATTTAGGAGCAACATACATGTTTCACATATAATGGTAATAAGTGAGTTATTTCATTTGCAACATAGCAAATTATGAAAGCAAGATCATATTTATGGCAACATATATGCAATGGTGATTAGATATAATAGTTATTTGACATGAAGTTCCTAGACGGCTAAAAAATAGTAAATTAGAAACAATAAATGAATTTTAGTTTGTTTATCTTTACATTACTAAGTTCAAAAAATATTTAAATAAATAATATTTTGTCTTTTCTATGGATACGATAAACATTTGTTTTATAGCTATGTTGCTTTTGAAATAACTCACCTCATTAACATTATATGTGAAACATGTATGTTGCTCCTTAAATAATTCACCCGGTATGTATGTACCACGTGTATATATGGGTTTAGTTTAGTTCAGCATTATTGGTGAGCGGCCGAAAAAATATTGCGATAAAGCGGCCAAAACAATCAATATTGATTACCCCCGTAGTACGATACTAGTTACCTACTTAAAATTCATCGCTTTACCGTTATTTTGTTTTAAATATTTTATATTTCAAATATGAATTCTTAAAAAGAACTTTTAAGAAATTATAAAAAATTTCTTGGCACTCTAAGGAATGGGATCAATTGGAAAAAGGGCAAGGAGTTTAAAACCTTAAAAATTAAAGGAACGAACTGTTTTCTTTTTTATACTTATTTCTAAAAAAACCCTTCTGAGATCTTATACAATCCAATTCGACATAGTAAAACTTTTAAGTACTAAAAGCTATTTCGGCTTTATTTAGTTAAAATATTAAAATTATGTGTTAAAACATCTCGAAAAGGTTTAAATTTAAATCACAATCTTTTATTTATGTTTCATAAAATATTTTATTATAGTCCGGGAGGCAGCGTCATTTCATCCCGCTTAATTTTTTTTGTAATTGATAGTTTAGATATGGCTAGTAATCGAAACAAGCCTCAGCCGCCAGAATCGTGGTGGGGATGGTCGTAAGAAAATGCACATCTTGAAAAAAAAAATATATTCAAAAGTCATTTCAAACCACTTGAAAATTTGCACAGATATTGTTTAAGTGATAATAATAATAATAAAAAAAGTCAGCTGCGTGCATAGTGGGAGATTATACGTCAATCGCTTGTTTAAACCTGTCATAAAAAAAAATGTTGTTAAGTGATTTCAAATTCAATGAAACTTATACATCAAACTTATTATATAATTAGAATAATAAAAACAACAATCAGCTGTTTGCACAATGGGGGTAAGACCGTCAGCTGAGTGATTATAATTGCTGAGCGGGCATCTAGCCTAAGCATTTTATAATGTAACCAATGATGTAACTGACGATCTTTACCCCGTTATGTCGGCAGCTGCTAATATATATGTAAACTATTTATTATAAAAATTTCAAGTGGCTTCAATCAATATAGCTATAATTTCATTTTCATTGTCAAAAAATTGATCAAAACAATGAAATTATAGCTAAATTAATTTCAATCCACTTGATTTTTTTTTTAAACCTGCATTTAAAAGTTTGCAGTCGTTTTATCCCACATCAGCTTTCCAATTTCCAGAAAGCGGAGCCTGTAAGAATTTGCCATGAACTTTAAAGTTTTTAAAAAATGACTTAAATAATTTTTATAATGAGGAGATAAAGAATGTATTGTAGCGTAAATATCCTAGTTTTGAACTAAAGAAACATGTTTGTGCTTGTTATAAAATATAAGTTCCTTTTCGAGAAATTTTGCACCAAAATAAATCGATTCTATAAAAATATATATAATTTTTTAAAAATTAATATTAGAGATATCATATCTGAATATACTGGTGACAGATATTAGCTAAAAACATTTATTCAAAAATATTATTGCAAAAGACATAAAGTAATACCTTTGTTAACGTTGCCTCATCAACGTTATTTCTTCTTATTGAAATTATAACAATTAGACGCGAAATATTCACGGTATTTAACGGGGCCAGCCTAAATAAATCCTTTCCTTTTAAAACTGTATTAGATTTTAAAATATAAGATTTTCAATTGTCTATTTAATTTGATGAATAATATAGTGGTGCTCGGGTATGTGAACTAATAAAAAACAAAAATGTTCGTTTTTGGATGAAACCAGATAGGTAATTTTGGGCGTCGATGATGGCGTCTGAATTTATTTGTTAAATGTTGTTAGCTAAATCTGTAAATTAATATATTTGTCATGACTAACTACCGAAAAATAGAATTAATTCTCGCCTAAATCCATGGCACTTCAAGTGATATGCATCTGCAAAGAAAAATATTAACAATTTAATATACAGTCGGATATTTTTATAAAGACAATGACGTCACCGAGCAATCAAAGACATACACATATAAAGTCTGTTCAAGATAACTATGAAATGACGTCACACTTAATTAATATAGTTGCCAACGTTAAAATGTAATGTAACCACCATGCAAGCATTACTCAGTTTTTACATTTGGTTTCCACAGATTAGTAGCCCTCTCCTACGTAACCCTAGCCGCATCTTCATAAACATCATTTCCCTAGTCGTATTTTTGTTTAGCCTCTGGATGAACGAGGTTAAGCTTACGTTTAATTTTGAATTGTATCAAATATTATTACAATATAAATGCCTAAAGCTCTTAGTAGCCGCGCCGATAGAATGATTTTATCTCTTATAAATTATTTTTAATGATTCTTATATAATGAAATTTTCATTGTACTTTATTTAGATTAGTACGATTTTGAGCATAATACTCAAGAAATAGGATCATTTAAACCATAAATTTCGCAACACCCTTACTACTAAGTCGCGACACACCGGTTGGAAAACACTACTCTATTGGTGACTCAAATTAATGCGTATCCCTCTAGCGTCAATAAAGCGAACACTTCTAAAAAGTATACTATCACTGTTTACGCATAGTTCACCATGTGTTTTTTATTTTTGTCCATTCTCACTCCGTTTTTATAACAAATAAAGTGATAAATTTAAGAAAAAAATATTAAATACTCCTTGTTGTGTGTATGATTGTCATTCACAGGAAGAACATCTTCGAATATTAGATTAATTTTATTATAAAAATTGTAGTGTATGACAAAGTGTCTTTATTAGTTCTGCAATTTAGTTTTAATACCAACGAGAAAAATGCGTTAAAAGTTAATAGATGCACCATTTAACCTTATGTTTTGCTACAAGTGAAGAAGGAAGATTATTAATGATTCTAAAATTTTGTTTCTATTTATTGAAGGAAATTTCTACTATTCAGATGTTTTTAAACAAGCTTTTAACGTTGAATTTTTCATTTTCCCTGTCTCACATGTGCAAGAAAATATGTTTAATGTGGACTAAACTATTGTTAATATAATTAAAACCTCTTATTACTGCATGTGGATGTTCCGTAAATGTGTTAGTTTGCAAATATTTCAAAGTTTTCTTATGTAGAATAAATTACCAGTTCTCTTTCTATAAAATTTCTATAGAAATGTGTAGATATTAAGTATTCAAATAAATGTTTTAATTTCAAAGTATAATATTTTATTATCTCTGTGAGTATAACCTGGCACCAACATTATAACCTCATTATTCATTTACAAACAGCAAATTTTATCATAAATGGATTCACATAAATGTGTGCACTTTTTTAATACTCGGTTATAATTCAAATATACTGTATACAGCAAGAAAACGTAAATTTGATCAAAACTTGATAATAAACCAATACTGTTTACATACGTTGACAGATGAGTATCCTTTTTCGAGTCAAAAGTTCAGAAGGCGATAGTGGCGCCGTTTCGGTAATTTTAGTCGCGAATATCATAATTCACATTAGCCTCTTTACTCCAGGAAATGTTGGTTTTTCAATCTCATTTTCAAAGTGGTTGGATATAACCTAACTTTGAAATTTACGAACAAATAACAACCGGAAACAGAGCACATTTCTCAAATGTGACGTAATTTCATAGTTGTCTTACTTTACACAGTATTCACTGAAATGTACAAATGTTGTGCGGGTACCTAAGTATGCCGTTCGTCGCGCTACCATCCATGTGTTGAAACTGGTTTGAATATTATAGGTTGGTTTGTTAATTCACAACTGTGCACAGTCTGTGCTGAGCATCTGAAGCGCCATATGACAACTGTGCAAGTTTGTAAAAACGAGCACGTTGTGCATAACACCAGCAAGTGACAGATTAATATCTGTCACTTGCACACATAAACAAAAAAATACATCATATTAATTTTTGTTATGGCAAAAAACAGTTCAAGTATAAAATCAATTCTTATTTTAATTAAAATAGAAACACAAGTTACATTTTAGACATTGTATGATTTAGTAAAAGATTCTGAACATGGCCCGATGTTTTTAAGTGTCTAACTATCGGCAAGCATAAAATATAATGCCCCTATTTTACCGTATTAGATTAATGAAGACGTACATATTTATATATAGACTTACAGTCTGTTCCAAACGGTTAGGCGGAACTAGATTTTGCAATCTAGTTACTTTCATCGTTTAAATCGTGCTTTTCGGCCGTTTTGTTTAAGCTTTGTAAATCATACTTACAATAAACAATTTTTGGTTAAGGTTAGTATCATTTTAAAATGTCTTCTTTATATTTTTATTTTTTGTGTCATTCTTAATACAAATTCCCCATTTATTTTTTTATTTTTTGTCATTAAAATATGTAAAAAAAAATAATTTAATTTTGACATATGTCATTAGTTTCCATGGTTTCATTGTTGGAATTTTAAATTTTGACATTCCAACGTAAAAAATGAAATAACCCAAGCAAGGTCCCTTCTTGTGACAACCTAAAAGAACGAAATTCCCATTTAGTTCCGCCTAACCGTATGGAACAGACTGTACCATAATATTTTTTTCTCAAACCGAGACAATTTTGAGATTTCGTTCAAAACAGTACCTTCTACGCCAGGGGCGCTCAAACAGTCGATCGCGTACATATTTATAAAAAGTATTTTAAATATTTTTTTACAGTTATTGTAATTTAATAGTTATTAATTTAGTAACGAACATTAAATGTTAAACTATCTGATAGAATAATAGATGATAATTTAAGATTTAACATTTAATAGATATTATTTGGAATGAGGTAGATCTCATTCCAGTCTTGAAAATTATCTCAGATATACATCTCAAAGCCAGCGCAACAGATAACAAGTTTTGGGCTTGTTTATCTGAAGAAAAATATCCATGTTTGAAACAAATAGCCCTTCAGTTAACAGCATTATTTGGGTCAACTTATTTGTGCGAGTCTGCGTTTTCCGAAATGAAAATAATTAAATCTAAATATCGTAATCGGCTCAGTGACGAACATCTTAATTCATGCTTGCGTTTGGCACTTTGTAATTATGTGCCGTTTTATGAAAAGTATGCAGATGACATGCAATGCGATTCATCAACATCAAAATAACATTAGTTGTTGTATCTTTGCAATTAATAAATATAACCATTTATGAACTTTGTATTTTATTTTTACCTAGTCGATCGCTTGCCGCCTAATGCTTTTATTGACGATCGCCGATGGTTTAAGTCTGAGCGCTCCTGTTCTACGCTATGTACTTATGATTGAAAAGGCTAAATAACGGAATGGTTAACAAATAACAAAAATTACGTAAGTAGTAATAATTTTTAATTACTCTTAATTGAACATAACTTATTTTTAAAAACTTATACCGTGACCACACCTTCAAACCGGGACAGTACCGGTCAAACCGGAACGTATGATAAGCCTCTTTATAGATATTATGTAATAGGCAATTACTTGTGATATCATTGTCTTTATATTTAAAAAAGTCAGACTGTAAATGTGTTACCTCTCAATATCCAATCGCTAGTGCTGTTGCTGGATTTGGGCCTGCATTGCTGCCAACATTTCCTGCATTCTTTTTAATTCAGCCTCTTTCTCTTGTAGCATTCTATCTTTTTCATTCATAGCACCGTTATTCTCCACAGCAGTACTGCAACATGACATATTATTTAACATTTATAGTCGATTGCTAAAGAACGAATTAAGTGTTTCGACTTGAGTTATGCCTAAATCGAGTAAACAACACACAAAAACATAGAATTTTAACTTGAGTTGGGGATATATATATATTGTGTCCTAGATCTCCTCGTTGGAGCATAGGGCCTTTACAAACTCGCGCCATCGGGGTCTGTGAAGAGTAAGCCTCTTCACCTGGCGCCAGGTAGTTCCATGGACATCAAGTTCTTTGTGTATTGTTCTCCACTATGTGGATACAGAGCTCTACGGCTTCCCTGCGGGTTCCATGCTAATGTCATTCTGGAGATGTCGTTTACTGCCTTCCGGAGGATATGCCCAATCCAGTTCCACTTTCTTGCCTGAATTTCCAAGTGGATAGGTTTTTGTGCTGTCGATTCCCAAAGATGAGTATTGGGAATATGATCTGACCAAGTAATGCGAAAAATGGGTATGTAATGGGGATAACTCAAATTAAAACTCATTCTTTAGCAACTGGTCATTAGTCTTATTTCATATGTAACACTTATGGCGGATTGCTAAAGTAAGAGTTTTCTCTAACTCAAGTTAAAATCATTTGTTTTTATATGTTACAACATACAAAAACAAATGATTTTAACTCGAGTTAGGGATAATTCTTACTTTAGCAACCGGCCATTAGTAGTGTATATTGTTTAATAATTTTTTTGGTAATAAGATTAACTTACGTAGTTCTTTTGGGAGGTGCAGGAGCGCCTTTAGCCAGTCTTTCAGAACGATAATTTTCATAATGAACTTCCTGAGTAACTTCTTGCAGATCCTGCATGTGCGTTCTATAAAAAAAAATTGATGTGAAGTGTGAATTTTCACACATTGCAGGGTTTTGCAGGTATATAATAAGTGAAGGCGGCATGCTGAGTGTGTAGGACAAATTTTGCTTTGTAGTAACCACGGCAAAATGAACGATCTTTTTAAAATAATTTATCGTCTGTTAATCTCAGAGCTTTAAAAACAAATTTTATGTTTTTAAAGCTCTAATATCATTATTTAGGTTTCTAAATAAGTGCAGTATTTTTTTTTATATAACAAGGTTCATTAAGATTTTGAAAATTGCGCCTATGGCTTTCATTGGTTGTCTTAAATAATACGCTCCGCCCCTCTGGTTTCGTATAAATGACACATAGAATGAAAATATAATTCCAATTGGTTATTAAATTTACGCTCTTGAAAATTAAATTCAAAATTTGCTAAAATATAACTAGAATTTTAACAAATTAATTTAAACAAAATAAAAATTTAAAAAAAAAAACAAAAAAAAAATGACTCCACAAGCCAGGAACGAACCTGCGTGGTGAATAACAAATCTGTGTAGTTGGCGCGCAACATAGCCTCTAGACCACCACACGCTTAACAACTCAGCGTGTTATACGAGTATAAGCTATATGCATCGTCAACCAAAAAACACAAGAAATGCGTTATTTTCCGAAAACATAATCTGATTCCAGTTGTACTATTCCGGTTCATACCAATGTACATTACTTAGAATTTTTTCAGATTTTTAGTTTAAACCATCTGGGCTACAGGGTGTGGGACAAAATTTTTTTTGCACAATTTTGGCAAAAATAGCGTCAAAATAATTTATTTTGCAAAAATAACATTTTGATCGTTAATCCACGTAAGGGCTTTAATTTGATACCCTACTCAGAATTAAAAAAAAACATTTTTTTTTTCGATGAGCACATATTTGTTTATATTTTTAGGGGGATATTTTTTTTAGATGTTTTAGTATTTTTCCTATGTGCGGGTCAAAGAGTTGTATAAGCATGCCAAATTTCAACTCTCTAGGTTTAGCCGTTTGGCTACAATTTTTACCGAACAGACAGACAGACAGACAGACAGACAGACGACAAAATGACGGTATAAGGGTTTTTTGGTCATACCTACAAAACCCTAAAAAAGGTAGTTTACTTTATTAAATTTCAATAAAATAGATTCTAAATCTTTATATACAGTCTGTATAATAAGACATATAATGAATAATGTTCAGGCATGTGCACAAATAATAAAAAGGTTCAAACATGACAAGAACATCAATACCTAATACGCCCGATAGTAAAAATTGTTTAGTTAATGTTTTGTCTTTCAGTAGTGTGATTGTGTAATAATGAGCGCTATTTATGCAAAACGTTTTGAAGCGGTATTTCTATGTACCCACCCAAGAGGGCCAAAAATTTCCTTTTGAAGTACAGCAAAATATATGCACAAGTCAGTAGACTTTGTGAAGTATTAGGTGAAACGTTATAAAATTAATAAAAATGTTGACAATTTACCTAATCGTGGATTAAAAAAAGTGACCGCTAAAAAACAAGATGAAATGATTTTTCACGTTTTTAAAAATTATCCTATTTTATCTTCACATAAATATCAGACAATTTTGTTAAAAAAGAACATTAAGTTATGTCTAATGACCCTGAGAAGTAGTTTAATTGAAAATAGTATTAAATTCAGGAGCACCAAACAAAAACCATTGTATCGGTTAAACATGTCGAAAAACGAATCACTTGGGCCAAGCAAAATTTAAACCGCGATTGGAGTGATGTGGTTTTCTCTGAATCTGAAATCTGAGTATTTATGGCTGGATGAATATGGGGGTACATGGAATATAAGCTTCGAAGAAAAAATGTTCAAAATTTGGATTAGATAACTCGTCAAATACGGCAGATATGGAGATCACTGCCAAAGTATACTGAAAAGCTGGTAGAAATACAGTCCGCGCTCACTTAAAGCATGTCCGCTTAACATACGTTCGATGTTACGTACAGATATATTTTGGCAATATGTCCACACGAACGTACAAATATTCGCACGAAGTACACTTCACTTGGACCCGTCCGCGAAAATACTTGAGATTTCCGTAGCATTGAATAGATTATAAAATTATAAGTACTTTTTTATTCACAAATAATATTAACATTATAATGTATAGAGAAAAAAAAACAAATACTTGCATTACATACAAAATTATTGATATTGTTGATATTTTTTGTCAAAAACTTATCCATAATTAATTGAACTGAAGCCTTCCTCTTTTCCTAATACATAAATTTGTAACAAGCAGTACTACTGCAAAGATTGCGAACTACATTTTTCCAAATCAAGGTCCGAATTATCTATTAATTCTACAAGATTTTCAACCTCTATTTCTCTAATATTTCAAAAAATTCCCGGCGAAGGCTCATTCACAAAGCGGCGATTGTACGTTCGTGCGGACAAAGTGTACGTTCGTTCGGACATGGAAAAGCAATGTGAGTACCAAAAAATCGTAATCATGTACATTTATATGGAAATACACCGTCCGATACATAACATACAAATCGCATAACGTACAACACAGTGGAAACGCATTAAGTACGTTAAGTGAGAGCTGACTGTATATAAAAAAATATACAAATGGTTAATCAATCAGCATTTTCATGCATGTACTTACATTAACATCGTTCGTAATTTGATAAAATCACAGTGTTCTGGATTCTCTACTTCAACAACACCCCATGGATACAATCTTCCTCTAACCTTGCGTCCTCTAACTTCTAGTAAGGTGTTAGCTCCACACACAGCGAAGGGCACAGCTTGCTTAAGCTGACGGACCTGTTCTTTATATTCTTCGTCTTCGTCTGAATCACATTCGGGAAGAGGATAAATTTTAATACCGTGCGAGGCTATTTCTTCCAATACTCTTTGTTTAAGACGAGTCATTTCTCGTTTAGTAAGAACATCGGCTTTCGCAATTACTGGTACGATATTAACCTGTAAAAAATTATATTTAGATCTAATAATTCAGAGCTCCCTTACACCTTCGGGTATACAAGGATCAAGATTATATATATATATATATATATATATATTTCAGAGCTCTGCTGTGGCTATATGGGTGTGAAAAGATAGAGAATACAAATTGAAAACATGTCTAACATGTTTGGAGAAACAAAAAAAAAAAATAGTTCAAATGAAATATGTAGGGCTTTTAGTATACAGAATGGTTGAAGTTATATTACCCAATGCATAACTTTTTACCAACCGCCAACATATATAAGGGAAGTATTGTGATCATACCGATTTTGACATTTCGAGATTTTGATGGATCTCCACGATTTGAGGTCCCTACATAACGTTTTGACTATTTTTAGCATGTCTGTCGATCTGTCTGTCCGTCCGTCTGTGTACACGTGCAGAGCAAATTCGGCTAAAAGGATTTTTATGAAACTTCATATTTAAGCTTTTGACATCAATGGCACGAGTTGATCAACTTTTGGTAAAAATCGGTAGACTAAAAATGGGAGTTTACTCGTGTCGATTTTAAGATTTTTACGAATATTTAACAACAGATAAATATTTCGAAAAAATTTATTTAACAAAAGTTGCTATAAAAGCAATAACTAATAACTTTTATTTGAGACATTTTTTGATGTCTCAATATTATAGGTATATGTATGTTGGCAGTCGGTAAAAATTTATGTGAAGTGTGAATTTTCACACATTTCAGGGTTTTGTAGGTGTTTAGTAAGTGATTGTGAGTACATATTTGACAAATTGTGGGTACAAAATAACATTAAGAAATAAGTTGAAGAAATAATTAACATATTAAAAATTCCTTTTATACTATTCGATTTCACATTAATATGCGTTACTCAGATTTTTTTCAGATTTTTAAAATAACCCCCTTGGGTTATAGGGTGTGGGGCAAGTTTTTTTAGTACATTTTTGACAAAAAACGTTTGAAAATAATGAAATTTTAAAAAACTACTTTTTGTTCCTTAATCTACGTTTTAAGAGCATTCTTTTGATACCACACAATATATTTTTTTTAAATGATTCGTTTTTACAATGATACAAAAATTCTATATTTTTAAAAACTAATCTGATCAAAAATTTCTGTTTAACTATTCCGGTTCCCATCAATGTACAATATTGAGAATTTGTTCAGAATTATACCATGAGTTCAAAAAGAAATTACATAAGGGTTGGCTATGGAAAAATAAAATAATGTCCTTTATATAACAATTGACTAACTAATTTTCAATAAAAACTTATAACAACAACAGTGAAGACAGTTAATTAATTGACAGTTAAAGGTTGCAGTACACATTATTTTCTTTTTGAAAACATGGTAGATCCTTATTACCCCCTTAGGTACCCCCTTAGTTTATAGAGTGTAGAGTAAGAGTTTTTTTTTAGAACATACTTGACAAAAATCGTGGTAAAATCAATACATTTTAAAAAACTATTTTTCGTTCCATAATCTACGTCCTAAGAGCTTTTTTTTATGCCAAACAATAAATTTAAAAAAAATAATTATATTTTTCATTGCTTCGATATTCTTTCGAAACACTAATCTGATCAAAAATTTCTACTGAATTATTCCGGTTCCCATCAATGTACATTGAGAATTTTTTCATAATTTTAGATCATCCCCTCTGGAAAATATGGTGGAGGACAAAAGTTTCACAAATTTTTGACGAAAGTCCTATAAAAAATTAGGATTTTCAAAAATAAAAATTTGTTTATGCACGAATTAAGAGGTTTCATTCAATATCCCACTCAAAACTTTAAACAAATATTTATTTTTTACGTTGATTACATAATTTTTAATTTTTTAAGCATGCCAAATTTCAACTCTCTAGGTCAAGCCGTTGGGCACAATTTTTACAGTACAGACAAATGAGTAATGTTATAAGGGTTTTTTGGTCATACCTACAAAACCCTAAAAAGTACATCTATTTTCTTCAAAGCATTTTTTTTAAATGGATCAATACTTGTGAGATTCTGGGGGACACTACTTAATAAACTTGAAATATCTTACTTATTATTTCCATTACAGCAAAAATGCACAAAAGAAAGTACAAAGTACAGGTTTCTCAGTTGGTTAAGAATATTTCTTTTGCAAAAATAGTTAATACAAAAACAGTTATGATTTAAAATTCGCAGCACATGTGACATACTTAAAACTAATTATCATTAAATTAGAAGTCAAATAGAAAATTTATACTTCTCATTTCTAAAAGTACAGTTATTTAATCTTTACCTTATTATGGAGTTTTTTCATAAATTCTACATCTAAAGGCTTCAATCCATGTCCAAACGGTGAAATAAAATAAAAACAACAATGTATCCGATTGTCCACAATATTTCTACGATTCAACCCTGATTCATCTCTCAGAAACCTCTCAAACTGTTCATCAATATACCTTAATATTGCTGTAAAACTATCTGTATTATCAATAGCATCACCATAACCAGGCGTATCCACTACGGTTAACCGTAACTTAACACCACGTTCTTCTATTTCAACTGTAGAAGCATCTAATTTAACAGTTTGTGTAGCTTTTTCTGTTACATCAGGTATAACTCTCTCTGGATATAAATCGGTGAGAAAAAGAGAGTTTACGAGAGTTGATTTTCCAAGTCCAGATTCTCCGACTACCATAAGAGTGAATTCAAATCCTTTTTTAACACTTTTTCGGTGTACTTGATTTGGTAAATTGGCAAAACCAACATACCCTGGTGTTTCTATGTTAGAAAACTATAAAAAAAGTTAATTTATTATTGTTTAAATTTGTTTTTTTAACTTACATTTTTAACTGAGTCACTAGACATGGTTGTAGCTTATTCCTTGAACTGTTTCTTTGTTTGTTTAATGATGTTTGCTGTATTTATTCTTTTAAATGTAAATATTTTGACAGTTTACAATCGGTATGAGGTGTGGCGTGTATACGACAATTTTACAAGTTAAGCGCATGCGCGAAGGACGTCAAAAAGTATTTTTCAAAATAAATCAACAATTTTATTTTTTTTTTAATTCGCGGTACGTTTATGAAAGAAAATCAACACAAATTTTATCGTATTTTGTACAATAACTTGTCAAATTATAAATTTTGACATTTTATAGTTTCACAGTTTTGCAAGAGATCGCAGCATATGTATTAAGCGAAAAATAAACTCAGTTTTTTATTTATTTTTCAATACATATTTTTATATGACGAGTATATATATAACAAGCAATTCTGTTCCTTAATGGGATGCAAAGGGTATAATGAACCTGGACGGCATAATTTAGAGGGCGGCATAACTGAACTCATGTCCAGAAAAATTCGAAATATCAACCACAGAACATAAAATTTTGGTTTTCTTAGCGAAACATTAAGGTCGTCTCGGTGGCAGCTCGTGACAATATTGAGTGGTAGGGCCAATCCCCCCCCCCTCATTTTACCATTTTACAAAGTTTTGAATCAGCTCAGCTTGCAGTAATTTATTACCTGGTTTATTATCAATTTAAAAAACACCGACAAACAAATTTTAATGTAGACAAATTGAGAAGTCGTTTAAAAATGAAAAATGCATTAAGTACTTATCTACCTAAATATGGATACTTAAATTAAATGGAAGTGACTTACCAAAATCTCAGATGTGCACTAAATCCGTGATACCGTTCTTCGTCCATGTTAATTATCCCCCAAATAAAACGTAAGGAAAACAAAAACATCTTTTTTTTTCGTTACATCCGCAAATCCAATTGTTCTTTAAGTAAATGTTTCTATTAAATTTTCTTGTCCGTGTTTTAGAAACAGAGGCAAAAACATTTTTTGAAATGTCCAAATCCGGTAGCGGTATTCTCAGTTGTTTTATTTTGAATTTTTCCCTCGAGGGAATACCAAGAAAATGTTTTTTTGCAAAAGGTTACTGATACTGTTCATTTTTAATAGTAACACAAAACAACACAAACACACGACACAGTAAAAAACACGCTATAATACGCGACGCTATCTATATGCAAGCGTAACTCAAAAGGACCTCACTTATATTTTAACAAAAACACGTAAAACCCAAGTGTTTGGAGCTCTTGAGGGGGAGCAAGCAGTGAGACATAGAGTCTACAGACTACCTCATATAACGCTCTTATACAACTGTGATTGATGCATAGTTTATTGACGCCGGATTTTTATAATAAATGTCGATTTAAAAATATTAAGAGGTCGAATCTCCGGGATTTGCAAGATGAAAAGTTGCCGAATTTCCGGATTTGGAAAGATAAGACATGTTTTAATGTTTGTTTTTGATTTAGAAATGTATAATATATATGAACAATTATTTATTTCATTCTAAAGCCATTTTTTGTCATCTATTTATAAAATTCTATTCTTTTCAGTTCGTGTTCTTGACCTAAATCTCATATTATATCAAAAATACCATATTTTAAACGAAATTATAATATTCTGAGTAAAATAATAAGGTATTATTTAATATTTGTTGACAAACAAACATTTTTATTCCAAAAAAACTGATTAAACAAGCTAAAAAAATATTGGACGTATGTCGTAGTATGTTATTTATGTAGTATATTTTGAGGCATAAGCTAGGTGTGAACCCAAGTACTCTAAAAGTGAAATTGTTTAAAAAGTGAAGGTAATTGCGCCAGATTTTATGTAAACAAATACTAACATAACATTTTAACGAGGGTGCCCGGAAAAAGAGTAAACACATCTGTATTTAGTTTATTGTGTAGTATTTGATATTAGATGTTTTGACTTCGAGTTTATGATGGTTTTGTAACATGGCGTCGAACTCTGGACTAAAGCAGTGGTAAACAACATTTAAATATAGTTTTGTAATTATTTTTGTATACAATATCATAACTATTTTTATTTGTATAATTTTTGACATTTGAGGGGGGCGTGGTTTTAAGTTGACATGTTTTGACAGCTGTTTTGTATTTTTTTGATATAAAATAGGAACTAATAAAAACATTTGGTTGTTTCAAAAATTTTAATGTACTGCATTAATACATATTTCGGTTTATTTAGACATCTTCAGAATATAAAGATTAACAGACATGAAATATATACCAGCTACTAGTTAACAACAAGCAGTTATAAATGAGAGGAAATACATAAAGGATTGAAAAGATATTAGTAGCGGAGTCTTTTTTGCCCTATTTCTTAAATGTTAATTACGCTTCGGTATTTCAAAACGTACTGTTAAAATTAATTTTTCAATTGAATATTTTCTCAGAAAAGGATTGTTTCTATGGAAATTTGATATAAACGTTAAACAGTAACGAATGTTAATAAATATGGGAATAGTTGTTCGTTCATTTAATTTTGGCCAAACGGCTGGAACCACAGTCCGTAAACTATACAGTTATCTATTAAACATGTAGACACGAAGTATGTGGAAAAAAAAAGTATATAAAAACAGAAGCTTCCAATTTTATTTATATAAATTATGTAAAATTATACTTATTGTGATTTTTTTTTAGAAACGAAGTAGAAAATGGAAAGAAAAACTGAAGAAGAACCAGAGAAAACTGAAATAAAGGGTGCACGAAAAAGAAAATCGGCACAAGTAACTAGAATAATACAAAACAAAGAAAGTTTGGAAGAACCACCATATAAGAAATTAAACACGTGTGTGTCAGAGAAAAAGAATATATGCAATGTTAAAAAAGAAGAAACCATAAAAATTGAACCAATTTTCGAAAATGAACTTTTAAAAGAGCCGGAACAAAGAATAACACTTATTGAAAGAGCTTTAGGTACGTAAGCGATACATTAGTAATAAAGACTAACTTCCATTTACTTCCGTTTGAACCAAAGACATGAACATATATAGTTTTTCTTTGATTTAAGCGGAACTAGATTTTGAAAACTAATAACTCTTAACGTTTAAATGAGACTTTTGAACATTTTGTTTTGCAAAAACCCACTTCAATCGTTAAAAATTCATCTCATGACAACTTAAAATAAAAATTCAATTTAGTTCCTCTTAAACGTTTGGAATAGCCTATATATTTATTTAACAAAAAAATAAATATATAGGGTGTTTGTTCGGAACACCGAACCTCGAATAACTCATTTATTTTAGGATACAAAAAATTCTTCAGAAGAAAAGTTAAACTAAGCAAAAGGGCCCACTTAACGACTATAATAAGAATTTTTTCAACAACCTTTTATTTTTGATAAATTAAATATTTTTGTAGTATTCTTGTCAAAAATATGTCAAAACATTTTTATCCACCACCTTGTTTTCCAAAGGAGTTGATCTAAAAACCTGAAAAAAAACTTAATAATGTACATTGACAGGAACCGGAATAGTTGAATAGGAATTTTTGATTAAATTAGTATTTTGAAAAATATCGAAATGTCGATCACTGTATGTAATTTAAAATATTTATAGGTTCTTTCAACACTGCAAATGATGTAGAAGCGCAAAACAACCCATTAAACCAATCCGTGAACGGTGGTCCACCATTCACTTGTGATATATGCAAGTCTTGGTTTTACTTAGGCGAAAAACTCAAACTCCATTACCTCCTAAACCATAATATATACCACTGCGACATCTGTAGTAGTCTTTTCGAAACGGAAGATGAAAGAAACACTCATTCGGAGAACATGCACAACACCGTTCAGTGTGAAATTTGCCAAGATGAGCTCGGAAGACATGATATTTGGTTTCATTACGATCAGGATCATGATGCTGTTGCGTGTACGTACTGCGGAAGTGTGTTAAGACCAAAAGGAAGTTACGAGGACCATTTTGAATCAGGACATAAAGTTACGAAAGGTAATATTTTAACTTTTGTAGGTAAAACTAAGATACTCTTATGCCAGCACAAAGTTTAGAACATGGAACTTTGAGTCCGATTGTTTTTAAATCGAGTTTTTATAAGAAATTTTAAGCAAATATTACCTTGGCACATGAATAAACAAAAGAAAATATATTTCATATTATGACAATACTAATAGGGGAAACTTCCTAAGCGCCCTGACATTTGGTGGCGATTTTCGGAAGATTCGAAAGTAACGAAGTGAAGATTCGATTGTTTTGTTTTATTCAGTGGGGAAATACGTGTTTTTTTGTTGTTTGTGTTTTATTTTTGTGAATCATAGCAAAAATCAATTAATTTTGTTGTGTGTCGCAATGTAAATCGTGAATAAAGAAGAATCCCACTTAAACATTCCATAATTATCCTAAATCGGGAACAATATCAATTTAAATGACATTTGGAAGTAGAGAGAAAGTGGATCGTAAGCCTCTATCATACACAAATGTCTCTATGGATCCAAAAATCCAAGCCCATTAATGCGTGTTTACACGTTGCATTTAATGCAACGAGCAACTTTTAAAAGTGATTTTTTTACGTCCAAGAAAAGACTGAAAAAAGTACTTACCCCACCCAAAATTTGCCTAAATCATCAGTTGATATATAAAAGGCCCTTTCACTTTTTCAGGTAGATATTTTTATTTTTTACTTATATATTTACCATATTTTTGTTGCTGTTATATTGACAGACAGTCAAAAAGAATTAAAAATACAATAGGTGTGTTCGATTTGCACATTTGCAGTTACTGTTTACTGCCGCGTTAAAGCGTTAACAGCCGTAACAAATAATCCACAAGAGAAACAGCTGTAACTTTTTCGCAGTAGCGTCATAAACTGGCAGTAAATTACGACAAATTAAACAGATTTGCAGTTACTGCGACCAAACGAACAGATTTTTTTAACGCGGCAGTAAACAGTAACTGCAAATGTGCAAATCGAACACACCTAATGAAAAACTAAAAATTTCCGTGAATTTTCTTTACAATAGTATATTATTACATATCTTGTAAATCGTAGATTACCTTTAAATAAAAAAATAGCTCGGAAAACAGGAAAAATACAACTATTATTCATTTTGACCATGTAAATAAACAGATTTATCTTTAATCTATGAGTTTAATGTCACTTTCGAGTGTTCCAGCTTTACCGCATATGGCGCTGTGATCTTAAAAAGTTTCCCCTATGGTTTCATTGTTGGAATTTTAAGTTTTGACATTTCAATGTTATAAATGAAATAACCCAAGCAAGGTCCCTTCTCGTGACAACCAAAAAGAACGAAATTTCTATTTAGTTCCGCTTAAACGTTTGGAATAGCCTGTAACTACCTTACCACCCAAATTTCAAGAATTAATTCTTAATTTTGTTTGTAGAAGTTCTGACAACCAATCCTGAAAAAATTGCTGTTGTTAAAAACGACGACAAAGATTTCTTCTGTTCATTATGTAACAAATTAAGACGTTCAGACAATTTTTTTGGCCACATGCGTTCATATCACAAAATAACGACAACACAACTTATGAACATTGTATGTAAACAAAAGATAAATGTTACAATAACTGGAACAACGGTAGAAGAACGAACAAAAAATGAAATCGAAGAAATATTACCACTACAAAATCAAAAATTCACTAAAATGAGTTGTGATGTTTGCGAAATGAGATACAATGATAAAATATACGCAGGATTTCATCACGTGTACTGTCAACAAAAACTACAATGTTATTATTGTAACCATTATTTCGAAACAGAGACTCGTCGAGAGAGGCATATTAAAAAAAATCACATAGCGTTTATCTGTACGTATGGTTGTGATATTCCATTTATTACTGAAGACAAACTACAAGAACACTACATCGAATATCACGAATTAACAAACTGTCGATACTGTGAACAACTATTTACGTTACAAGAAGCAGAAAATCATATGTCCGAAGTACATCAATATACTGCAAACGTAATGAAAAATTTCACAGAAACACTCTTTGAAGTTACAGAAATTGAAAATCAACATATTGTGATATGTTGTTTGTGTGAAGATAACCTAACCTCACTAATTGATAATGTGGAACAATTATTTGATCATTTTTACTCCGAACATAATGTGTCAAATAAAAAGATACTGCGACTTATTACACCAAAACCCTCCGTAAGAGAATATGATGAGTTTTACAAAGAAATAAACAAAAGTATTGATAGTGAAAGTGAATTTTCTGATGAAGATTTAAAAGAGAATAAAGAAAATGAATGTTCAAACTTTGAGGATACGAATATTGAATTAGATTTTGATCCGCAGGAAGTAGAATGTGTTTTAGATAGTGATTTTGATGAGGTTATGTTAAATTGTCCGATTTGTAGCGTTGAAAATATAAATGTATTAGATTTTTTAATACATATAAAAGAAAAACATAAAGTATTTACCAAATATAAAGAATATGAATGTAAAGTCTGTTCTGAATTATTTTTAAGTGAAACTGGCCTTAATAAACATATTTTTACATCACACGATGTAAGTGAAGATACAGTTGATCTTTACAATTGCTGTTCTGAACAGCCGTTTAAATGTATAGCGAGAGAACATATTTTAGAAAAACATTCTTTTGAGTTGGAGAAACATGATGTTCAAGTTTTTGGATTGAAATGTCGATTCTGTGATAGATTTTTTTGGGAGAAAGTTGATTTAAATGAACATGAAGTTAACGAACATTTGATGGAACACGAGAAAGAATTTTTAAAGTGTGCCGTTTGTTTTAGTTCGTTTAGTGACCAGGTGAGTGTTTTTTTATTATACGTAAATTAATTCTTTCACTCTTATAAGGAGCATAGGGAATCAACGAAACTCATGCAGCGGACGCGGTTCTATGCTAGCGCTTTTACTTCATTCCAGTAGTTCTAATTTGTTTTTTTTTATATAAGGATATAAAATATTTGCATGATTGAATTCAGAAAAAAATTTTGTGATTCAGCTTGAGAACCACTGGTTTAAAAAAATATTTTCTTCTGTAAGCAGATGTCCTCCTTGATCTCCTACATCTTTGCTATTTAGTATTTTTTGTATCTCTAACAATAAATAAAATAATGGCTATGTCCCATTATGCTGTTACACCAGCTACATATTAATTTTTTTTGTTTTCAGTATTGCCTTAAAACCCACACCGATGTAGACCATAGCGACTACCATAAATACACCGAAATCTCATATAAATGCCTAAACTGTAGTATTGCTTATCCAAATATATCCGAACTTCGAGATCATTTCCGTAAACTCCATTTTAGTTCAATGTTATATCATTGTCCGTTGAATGGATGTACAAAAATGTATAAAGTATTGAAATATATTAAACTACATCTGAAAAAACCACACAAAAGTAAACCAGAAAATTTCGATACTAGTCCATGTGATTTATGTGGTGTTAAATTACGGAGTGCAAGATCGTTAAATGTACATATGATCGTAAAACATCGGAGAGAAAAACTAGGTTTTATGTGTCGGATATGTAAGGAAAGATTTCAGACTATTGAACAAAGGTAAGATTTTTTACATATTTATGCTGCTATTTTGATACAAATGTATGTACGTTTGTAAAATCATAACCTTGTAATTTGCAGATACAGTCTGTTCCAAACGGTTAAGCGGAAATAGATTTTGCAATCTAGTTACTTTCATCGTTTAAATCGTGCCTTTCGGCCGTTTTGTTTAAGCTTTGTAAATCATACTTACAATAAACATTTTTTGGTTAAGGTTAATATCATTTTAAAATGTCATTTTCTTTATATTTTGATTTTTTGTGTCATTCTTAATACAAATTTCCCAACTATTTATTTTTTTGTCATTAAAATATCTAAAAAAAATATTTAATTTTGACATATGTCATTCGTTTCCATGGTTTCATTGTTGGAATTTTAAATTTTGACATCCCAACGTGAAAAATGAAATAACCCAAGCAAGGTCCCTTCTCGTGACAACCTAAAAGAACTAAATTCCCATTTAGTTCCGCTTAACTGTTTGGAACAGACTGTACATGTAAAAACATGTACATCATGAAGAAAAATTTCTGTAGTGGCAAGTGTATTTACTAACATTTTATACGGTGTGAAATAAAAGCAGCTTTATGTATTTACAGTTGGACATATAATGCATTTATTATTTGATGGTAATAGAATAAACTAATGTTTAAATGGACCACACTGGTTGCCCCATCCCTCTTTAAGTGTTATTTTAAATTTGTCCCCTAGTTTCTAGAATTGTGCAATTTCATTGTTCAACATCATCATCATCAAGTGCCATATCTGATGCAGACTTCGGCTATCATGGAACGCCAATTGTCTCTATTCTCCACCATATTGACTAAATTTTTAAAGTTTTTTGTGTCAGTGTCACTAATGATATTGTCAATTAAAGTCATTCTTCTCCTACCACGTTCTCTCGTTTTGTCATACTGCGCACTACACATATCCCACTCAATGTTCCTCTGTCTCGTAATATGACCGAAAAATGATAATTGCAATTTTTTTATTTTGCTGACCACTTGTCTTTTAGTTTTCATTTTTGTCAACACTTCACTGTTGGTCATTTTTGCGGTCCACGGAATCTTTAGGCACTTTCGGTACACCCACATTTCACAAGCCTTTATCTTGTTAATATTATTTTTATTCAAAATCCAACTTTCACAACCGAATGTCAGAATACTCCACAAATAACTGTTTATTATTTTATTTTTAGTTGTCACATTAATGTTTCTGTTTGTGAGTACTGGTCTTAATTTAGAGAACGCACTTTTAGTTAACCCTATCCTTGCTCTTATGTCCGCATCTACTCTTCCATTATCTGCTATAATGCTCCCAAGGTATTTGTAACTTTTTATTCTTTCTAATTTATTACCATTGATGTTTAAAATACGAGGTGCATTGTTGTTCTCTTTTTTAGATATAACCATGTACACAGTTTTGCTAAGGTTTAATTTTAATCCCCATTCTTCACTGGTTTCTTGCACTTTAGTGAGTAATTCAGTCATCTCTTCTTCGTTCTCCGCAATCAACAGTGCATCATCAGCATATCTAATATTATTATAGCATCTTCCCCCAATATTTACACCTCCTATGTTCACAATATGTTGGAAAATTTGTTCGCTATAACAATTAAACAAGTCTGGTGACATTATACATCCTTGTCTGACTCCTTTTTTCACTTGTTTATATTCTGAAATACAATTCTCAATTCTTACGGCCGATGCTTGCATTTCATAAAGATTGTTGATGAGTCTTAAATCCTTGCTATCTATTTTTATATCTTGTAGCATTTTTATTAATTTATCATGCAATACATTATCAAAGGCCTTGCTATAATCGATGAAGCATATGTGCAGGTTCTTGTTCACTTCGAGGCTTCTGTCAATTAGAGTTCGTAACATGAATAATGCATTTCTTGTACCTTTGCCCGATATAAACCCTGTCTGTGTGTCTGTTATTTCCGATTTTACTTTGTTTCTTATTCTTTCCAGTATTACTTTTAGTATGATTTTCATTGTGTGGCTCATCAAACTAATCGTCCTAAATTGATCGCATGTTGTAGCGTTTTGTTTTTTTGGGAGTGGTATACATACTGATTTAGTTAGTTCTAGTGGAATGTTTCCTGTATCATAAATTAAATTGGCAAATTTGGTCAACATGTCTATTCCTTTTTCTCCGAGGCATCTTATCATGTCAACAGTAACGTCGTCTGGACCTGCTGCCTTGTTTCTTGCCAAACTTTTGATTGCCTTCTCAATTTCCTCTTTCATTATTGCTGGACCTTCCTCTACTACACCAGTGACCTGTTGTAAATTTCTCTCATTATCCTCGTACAGTTCCGAAATATAATCCTCCCAACACTTAAGCTTTTCTTCTTTTGTAAATAATTTCTTGCCTGTGTTATTTTCCAGGTATCCTGTTGCATAAACATTTTTTCTTTGACATAACTCTTCTATTTTTTTGTAAACTCCGTGACTGTGTACCTTGTTTAATTCATCAATTTCTTTACATTTCTCGTTTAACCATTTTTCTTTGGCTAGTTTGATACATCTTTGCAGTTTTACGTCTATTTCTGCGTATTGGGGTGTGTTCTTATTTTTTCTTCGCTCTTCGAACAGAACCTTTATTTCTTCTGTAACCCATTCTTTTTCCTCTTTTTGTACTGACTTCCTTGGAATATGTGTTTCTATTGTCGTTAAAATGCATTTTTTTATTTTCTCCCAAACATCGTCAACGTTTTCTCCTACATCTATTTTGCATGGTTGTACCGTTTTTTTAATCCGATCCAGCAGCTCCTCATTGTCTCGTATTATATTATAATTCCAACCGATTTTTACGTTTCTTTTAGATTCAATTTTCTTCAACTTCACATTTATAGTACTGACAAGTAGTCTATGATCAGATTTGCAATCAGCGCTTGGATAAGTCACTGTATTTCTAAGGGCATTCCTACATCTCTTATTTATAGTTATATAATCAATTTGATTTCTTGTTCTGCCTGTTGGGCTTATCCACGTCCATAATCTTCTAGGATGATGTTCAAACCAGGTATTTGTAATTATTTGTTCATTTCTTTTGCACCAGTTAACCCAGTTGTCTCCCCTGTCGTTCCTATTTCCGATTCCGAAGTCACCTACGATATCTTCCTCCCTTCCTTTTCCTACCTTAGCGTTCAAATCTCCCAATACAAATATAATTTCATGTTTTTTACATTGCTTCATTGCCTCATCAATTTCTTCGTAGAATTTTTCGACTTCCTCATCTGAATAGTCCGTTGTGGGTGCATATACTTGGATTATAGAAATTTTTCTGGGGGTTGTATCCAATTTAACCAACAGAACCCTATCAGAAATTGGGTAAAACCCGCCAATTTTTGACATAAATTTATTTCGTATAATTACCGCAATTCCATTGGCATGCTTTTCCCCTCCTGAGTATATAATTCTACCATTGTTGATTTTCATGTTTCCTGAGCCTGTCCATCTTGTTTCACTGATGCCGAGAATGCTTAAATTTAATTTTTCCATTTCTTCTACAACGTTCTGTAACTTTCCTGCCTGATATAGAGTTTTTACATTCCATGTTCCCAGTTTAAATAAATGTCTTTTGTTTTTATTCTTGCATTTTGCATAATTATTGCGTTCCATGATATTACTAGGCCTATGTAATAGACAGTAGCTGGCCATTGCTTTCTGTCTTGTGTGATTTGTTGCCTTTATTTCAATTGGAATTGTGTCTTCATATCTCTTGTCCGATTTCATTGCCATAGTCGTCTCCATATAAGCACTCCTTATATCCAATAATTGCTACTCATTATATCCTATTTTATCTTTTGTTTGGTTCACATCCTTTTCTTTTTTCCCATTCTTGTCCTCATTTCTTTGTTCTATAGAGCCAATTGAAGCGCTTTTAGGTCTAAAATAATTTTCTATTGGTCTTCCTGCCGCTTTTCCACTGAATTCTCCCTCTTTTCTTGTTCTTCTTTTTGTATCTTCCTTGAATTTCCTTATTGTTTGTGCTACTGTGGTTGATTCGTTTTCGTACTCACCTGGTGACCATCCTCTTTTTTGTCTGCTCTCCTGTGAATTTATATGAGTCTCTTGAGAATTATTGTTTTCCTTTACAGCGCTTGATTTATTCACTGCCCCCGTATTTTCTTTATAGTTCTTTCTCTCTTCTTCCTTCACAATTAACTTTCCATTTTTTATGAACGCATACTTCCCTTCTTCTCTCATTGCTAACATTCTTGGTATCAATTTTTTATTTTCCTCTCTAACTTCTTTTGGCAAATCATCCTCTAAATATATCTTCGAGTTCTTTAATCTCCCTCTATTCCTTAAAACTTCTAATTTCTTTCTCCATGCCATGAGGCCTATTTTAATTGGTCTATTTTTCTGTCCTTTCTTTCCTAATCGAAATATAAAGTCGATATCATTTGCCGAAAATTCTTGTACAATATTTTTAAAAATATTTATAATCATGTCTTCCAGCTCCCAATAATTATTTTCCTTCTCTTCCACTCCGAAAATAATTAAATTTCTCCTTACTACTTCCTTTTCTACTAAACTGACTCGACGTTCATTACTTTCAATTTTGTTTCTTGCCCAAGATAAGTCCTCTTTCAAATGTTCAAAATTTCTATTCATATTTTCGTTCATTATTGAAATCATATTTTTTAATTCATCCATGATGATTTTTATTCAAGTTCAATTAATTAATAACTTGATCAAAATTCCTTTCCGATTTTTAGTTTTTGCTATAGTTTGCAACACTGAGCCTGCTACAGGAGTTACAGCTACCTTTATTATCATTAATTACTGCTAGACGAGCGGGGGAGCGGGGGAGCTCTTATTATAACCTTTCTTTTTATTTTTAATATATGAATTAGTTAACTGTACTATTTAAGACACTTATTAACTAATTTAATATAACTTATTATTATTATTTATATTACGATTTATTTCTACAATATTCACTAAATTTAAGGTAAAAGTTTTAGTCTAACCTATAAACACACTTTTTAATTTATTTTCATTTATTATCCATTAAACACAGGTATTTTATTTTCTCGTTACAGATTTAGTTATTAACTTCCGATGTTCTCACTTTCGCTAATAAAAACACAAGGGAATTTAAAAAAATAACTAATTTTTAGAACTCGAAATTACTATACGTATTTTATGAATGACAACAAAACACACCCGATTGTTCAACATGTCTTCTTTTAATACATTTGTTTTATTTAATTTTAAGAATGTATCGCAAACATCGATCTCTTTATTAAGTCCGTATATTTGTAGTTAAATTATTATTATTTTTTAGAAAATTACATTGTGCAACTTCGCATCCTGGAGAAGTTTCTTATGCTTGTCGAGACTGTGGTAAAGGCTTCATTAGCAAGTCTGGTTTATATGGACATCGTAAAATACATGCTGAAAATACTGTGATAACTTGCCCGTACTGCAGTAAGGAATTTACGGTGAGTCTTAAATGACATACAATCAGAGCTGGGTTGTATTTAAAATAAAAGTATTTTAAACTACTATTTTAAATACAGTCTGTTCCAAACGGTTAAGCGGAACTAAATGGGAATTTAGTTCTTTTAGGTTGTCACGAGAAGGGACCTTGCTTGGGATATTTCATTTTTCACGTTGGGATGTCAAAATTTAAAATTCCAACAATGAAACCATGGAAACGAATGACATATGTCAAAATTAAATATTTTTTTAGATATTTTAATGACAAAAAAATAAATAAATGGGAAATTTGTATTAAGAATGACACAAAAAATCAAAATATAAAGAAAATGACATTTTAAAATGATATTAACCTTAACCAAAAAATGTTTATTGTAAGTATGATTTACAAAGCTTAAATAAAACGGCCGAAAGGCACGATTTAAACGATGAAAGTAACCAGATTGCAAAATCTAGTTCCGCTTAAGCGTTTGGAACAGACTGTACTTTTATTTTTCACTTCACTGTTATTTGCTTATAATTCCTTGGATACGAGATATTTTAACATATTCATAACAACCGGGCGTAATGGTTTTATAACTCCCGCTCATTAGCTCATTACGCCCTCAATTTTTTTTTTTTTCGTTTTGTTAAAAAATGTAAATATGTATTTAGTCCATAGCGAAGTAGGAGAGTAAATTTCAGACTAAAATAAAGAAATCAATAACCTTACGTATCCAAATATGTGAAAAATGTTTAACTTACCAATTCTTGAAAATACGCCAACAGTACAGTCTCATTTACGGCCGGCACCTTATTTTTTGATTGCCATAGTCTAAAGGTTTTATGTTCTTTTTCATATTTATGTTTTGATTTAGTTGGCAACAAACTTTTTGTTGCTTTTTGTGCATTTATGTTTATATATTTGGGCAATTCTTGCATATTTATTTTAATATCAATTCTGACAATTAAACGATTAAACAAAATCATTTGTTTTTTTGTCTATAAATCCCTTATGTTTATTGTCATAGGCTACCAGATCTGTTAATTTTTACTTTTTATTTTATTTGAAGTGAATAATAAAATCTTGTATACACCATTGGCGTTACTGGATAATTACACCCATCGAGCGACATCCACCTCTCGGGCCAGAGGCCCTCGGGTTGTATTACGTCACTCTCCGGGCGTAATCATCTTACTAACACCCTTGGTGAATAAATAGCTATTATGTCCGGTTGCATAAAAGTCTTAAAACTAGTTATAAACTATAACTATATAGACATAAATCACATAATTGCGTAGCAGCGCGCCGCGTTGCTAGGTATTTTTGTGTTATATATCTAGTTTTAAGACTTTTATGCAACCGGGCATAAGTACAGTGGTACCTCGGTTTTCGTTGACTTCGGTTATCGTCGGTGTCGGTTTTCGTCAATTTTTCGCGAAAATTTTGCCTCGTTTTTCGTCCGTTGCCTCGGATTTCGTCGGCGTACCGCGACCCAATTCAAGTGTCCGAATTCAAAGATTACGTAGAGGCTGAAGGATTCATCCTAGAACAAGTCTTCAACTGTGATGAAACTGGCCAAAAGAGTTTGGAAGAAGATGATAATCGACGAAAACGGAGGTACCACTGTATTTTAATGCTCAGTTGATGCCAACTGCCAACCTTATATAGAAATCTCACTTTTTTCATAAATGCACCTGAATTTTATTTTATTTCCAGCGTCGTGATTCTTATGGAGAACACCTTTTAATTCACATCGGACCAAAACACCAATGTCCACACTGTCCGAAGTTATTTACACAACGTTCAAATCTTATTCGTCATGTTCGTATTCATACAGGAACAAAACCGTATTCTTGTTGTTACTGTGATAAGCGATTTAGTGATCAGGGAGCGAAGAGAAGTCATGAAAGAGTTCATACGAAAGAAGAACATTGTGAATGTTCAGAATGTGGAAAAAAATTTACAAAATGGCAGAAATTAAAGTATCATATGAAATTACATACCGGTATTGGTAAGTTTTTATTATAATCTATTTACGATATTTCCTCATTTGAGTAGACCATGATATTTTTTTGTTTAGTTGGTTATTAAAATATTACATCGACTAATATTATTGCCAGTGTTGCCAATGAATATACAGGTGTTCATTTTAAATCAGGGCTTCGAACCGTTATTTTTTTCGTTTCGGTTTTCGTTCCGGTTCACTTAAAAAAATATATCAGTTCAGTTCCGGTTTTTGTTCCGGCAAAAATAACGGTTTTTTTCGGTTCAGTTCCAAGTGATAAATTTTTAAATGGTTTTATTTGTATTTGAAATTTATTTTCTACTATAATTTAGAAGAACATTTTATTCCTTATTACCCCCCTCACCCCGTAATAATAGACGCGCATTTTTTTTTTTTTTACTTATCAGTTAAAAAAAATGAGATTTATAGTATACATATTTTGAAAAACATTAACTTTATTAAAATAGAGAATCCTCAAAAATATCAATATATTCCGACGTACCAATTTTATGTCTGAAAAACATTCCGTTTTTCGTCGCATTCATAGATGCTAAATTATGTAATTGTATTAAAACTGTATAAAGCATTTATATATCTTCACTATATTCAAACAATCAATGATAAAACTAATTAGGTTAGGTTTAGTTAGCAAAAATTTTGGACAGAAATAACTGAAACTTCATAGACGTATATAAACAGGTACTCATAAGGAATTTTTACATGTTTTAAATGAGATTTATAGTACACATATTTTGAAAAACATAAACTTCATAAAGAGTTCCAAAAATATCAGTTATATTTCTCTGCCAACTACATGCATGAATGATTACTATTGACTCCCCACTCTTACAACCATGCCTTCTCGTTTCTAACGTTATAATATACTTCATTCTAAGTATACAGCCTAGTTCTGGAGGACTCATACGGAACATTAACCCAGTTTTATTTTATAGGCTTACTTACTTGTGAAATCTGTCAAAAACAATTTACGAATAACTATTCTTTGAACGAACATAAAAGAGTTCATGATACTGGAACTTTAATAATGTGTGAATGCGGTAGAGGTTTTACTACCGAGAAGTATCTACTGCGACACCAACAAAATGTTCATGGTAAAGGACCACCAAAATTTACCTGTCCGATATGTTTCAAAGAATTGTATCGAAGGACTGGATTTGAAGATCATATGCTTATACATGCTGGAAACAAACAATTTACAGTGAGTATACAAATTGAATAGTCATTTCACACTAATACGAGGATAACGCTAGATTTATTAAGAATAAGACACATGGTTCATATTTTTAAGGATTTTATTTTAAATACTAGTGCACCCGTTGCCAATTATGTTGGCAAACACATCATTACCATTAAAACAAATAAAATAAATAAAATAAATAAAATAAATAAAATAAATAAAAAAATAAAATAAATAAAATAAATAAAATAAATAAAATAAATAAAATAAATAAAATAAATAAAATAAATAAAATAAATAAAATAAATAAAATAAATAAAATAAATAAAATAAATAAAATAAATAAAATAAATAAAATAAATAAAATAAATAAAATAAATAAAATAAATAAAATAAATAAAATAAATAAAATAAATAAAATAAATAAAATAAATAAAATAAATAAAATAAATAAAATAAAATAAATAAAATAAATAAAATAAATAAATAAATCAGTTTAAATAATCGTGTAAATAAAAAATAAGGTCAGTATTATATAGGGATAAACCTGCAAAATATTATTCACATCGGTTATAAGAGCGTCTAGAGTTTCGCGTTTATGACTACGAAACCCTAGACATTTCTTTGTTATTTTATCCCCAGATTCTTAGAGAATAAATCTGCAAAATATTGTTCATATCAGTCAAAGGACTGATATGAACTAAGAAATAAGAGAGTCTAGAGTTACTTGTTTATGTCTACGAAACCCTAGACATTTCTATATGTAATTTTATTTGTAAATTCTTACATAATAAATCTGCAAAATATTGTTCATATGCGTCAAAGTATATAAGGGTGTCTAGAGTTACTTGTTTATGCTTACGAAACCCTAGACATTTCTATATGTAATTTTATCTGCAGTTTCTTAGAGAATAAATCTGCAAAATATTGTTCATATCGGTCAAAGCATATAGGAGTATCTAGCGTTTCTTGTTTGCCTACGGATCCCTAGACATTTCTATACGTAATTATATACGTAGATTCTTGGAAATAAATCAGCAAAATATTGTTCATTTCGGTCAAAGGATATGGGGGTGTCTAGAGTTACTTGTTTATGCTTACAAAACCCTAGACATTTCTATATGTAATTATATTCGTAGATTCTTACAGAATAAATATGCAAAATATTGTTCATATCGGTCAAAGGAATTAGGAGTGTCTAGAGTTACTTGTTTATGCCTACGAAACCCTAGACATTTCTATACGTAATTACATTCGTAGATTCTTGGAAATAAATCTGCAAAATATTGTTCATTTCGGTCAAAGGATATGAGGGTGTCTAGAGTTACTTGTTTATGCCTACGAAACCCTAGACATTTCTATATGTAATTATATTCGTAGATTCTTACAGAATAAATATGCAAAATATTGTTCATATCGGTCAAAGGAATTAGGAGTGTCTAGAGTTACTTGTTTATGCCTACGAAACCCTAGACATTTCTATACGTAATTATATTCGTAGATTCTTGGAAATAAATCTGCAAAATATTGTTCATTTCGGTCAAAGGATATGGGGGTGTTTAGAGTTACTTGTTTATGCCTACGAAACCCTAGACATTTCTATATGTAATTATATTCGTAGATTCTTACAGAATAAATATGCAAAATATTGTTCATATCGGTCAAAGGAATTAGGAGTGTCTAGAGTTACTTGTTTATGCCTACGAAACCCTAGACATTTCTATACGTAATTATATTCGTAGATTCTTGGAAATAAATCTGCAAAATATTGTTCATTTCGGTCAAAGGATATGGGGGTGTTTAGAGTTACTTGTTTATGCCTACGAAACTCTAGACATTTCTATATGTAATTTTATTTGTAGATTCTTACAGAATAAATTGCAAAATATTGTTCATATCGGTCAAGGCATATAGGAGTGTCAAGAGTTTTTCGTTTATGCCTACGAAACCCTAGACATTTCTATATGTAATTTTATTTGTAGATTCTTACAGAATAAATCTAGAAAATATTGTTCATATCGGTCAAAGCATATAGGAGTGTCAAGAGTTTTTCGTTTATGCCTACGAAACCCTAGACATTTCTATATGTAAATATTCGTAAATTCTTAGAGAATAAATCTGGAAAATATTGTTCATGTCGGTCAAATGATATAATAGTTCTAATTAGGTATAATTTTGGAAAAATATTCATATCTGCCACTATTAAAGTTTCATGGCAAATTTTGTTAATAACTAAGGATCCAATCTTAAATTGATGCTCTATTACCGCAAAAGTGGCTTTACTGTCTTCTTCAATTATCTACTTAACCGCAGCAATGTTTTTTTCGGTAACAGCTGTAGGAGGACACCTTGCTCTTTTTTGGCGTTGAATAGAATACCTGTCTGATTCAAATTCTTTATACCAGCAGTAAATTGTATCAAAAAAGGCGTAAAAAATGAATTTAAACTTTCTTGGCACTCATAAGTGCTTAACCTTTTTTACAATCAGAATAAATCATGATTCGAAAATGCTTCCTGGTTAATTCCATATTTTTACTCACAGTACTTTAAAAAATTAATTAAGCAAGTTTTAACTAATCTTACTTTTAAAATTTAACTTCAAAAGACAGGTAAATAAGTGCATTAGTGCTACTTTTGTATTCCACAGCGTACCTGATTTTTTATTCTTAATAATTCATGCCTCTCGTATGCATATTGAATGGTAATGTGACTAATATGTAATATTTTTTCAGTGTCTTCTATGCAACAAAGAATGTTACACCCGCAGAACAATCCGAAGACATATTACTAACAAACATAAAATAAAATCTGAAGAAATTGACAAGCATATCCAACAAACTCTTCAAACAGGAGACAAGGTCAATCTAACTGAACTCCTCAACGATTCAGAATTGTTACAAGTTGATATTATTGAACTTGAAAACTTGAATGGAACAGATATTAAAATTAAAGAAGAACCTTTATCTGAAGGAGATGAAGATGATAAAGATGATGAAGATTATGTTAAAGAGAAGAAACGAAGAGATAAAATTAAACCAGTGAGATCTTCGCCGAGGAATAAAAATAACCCAAAGTTATATTTTACCGATTTTTCTGATGATGAAAGTTAAGCACCAAATAGTAGTATATATTATAGTTGTGATGTTGTTTAATATATTTTTTAAGGCTGGGTTTTAAGGTTATTTTGAAGTATGCGTTATTGGTTATTTTTAAATTTTGTTCAAGTATTCGCGTTGTTATAGATAAGCATATGGACATAAATTGAGACTATCTGGCGGTATTATGTTGAACTAATTTAATAGGCATCGAATTACTGAGAAGTGACATTACCGGTGGCGACGCTGTGATCCAAGACAAGATGGCTGTTGGCTCAAGTACTCAGCCGTCATTTTGCTGAAAACGAACAAGTTAATTAGACCGGGAGCTCATGACAGTTTATGGTCTCCGATTTCATACAGTACCCCTTGTGGAGGAGAGAATATTTACCCTGTGACAACAAAGAAAGGAGGGTAATAAACCCCTGCACGCTTTCCGATCATATGGAAAATTGCATTTCCACTTGAACAAAAATTTAGTGTTTTTCTCTGATTTAATAATGCTTGCCCTTTTATCAAAAGAAAGTTAAAACTAATTTAAAGTCTTAAAAATTATAGGCATACGATTCACAGGGTTCCAAAGGGTTCAAACGGTCACGTGATCTTGTAATAAAAAATATGTTTTTCCGTGTTTTTATGCAGCATGCCGATGAAGAGAATTAAATTTTATGTCATAAAACCTTGTTTGACTCCAGTATGAATTCCGAAAGACTGTGTCAAAAAAATTTCTACTTTTACTCTGTTTATGGATTCCGACACACAGCATTGTCATCGTGATAAGTTTACTGGGTATACCAGATTCTTCCATGATGTCCCAGAGTTTATAAATTGTCACTAAGTCATTGTCTCTTTTGGCATGCATGCTGATATTTAAAAAGAAATTAAACCCAGCTTTAAGATAACTAAACCATAGGATTTTTAGTTTTAGTATAAACCAGCTATAGTTTTATATCTAGTTTAAGAATATGATAAACAGTGTCTTATTTATATGAAGATATTTTGAGGGATTTAGAAGTGTCGAAAAGATAAACTTAATAAGAATCATTTTATTTGAAAATTATTAGATAGACGTAAGAGCAAGTTTGGCAGTTACTGGGCCGTAATATTAAGTTCTTATACAGGGTGTTCATTCTAATTTGCTCACCTTTGCTATTTCGAAAACTATAAGAGCTACGAGGTTGCTTAAATTAGATGACAAATACTATTTTACAGAAAAATATCAGTGAGTGAAGCAATTTTTTATTTCGACCAGTGCTTCTGAGATTATGTTGTGCAACTTTCTTATTTTAAACAGGAACATACATTTTATTTTTACTTATTCGATAGAGTATTCTATTATGATTTCAACGATATAAATAAATAATAGTCTTAAGTCACAAAATAATCGAGAAAAAACTCAAATTTGGTTTATTTGAATTTTATTGAAATCTCGTTGAAACAAGTTAACATATAATTGACCGGAGAGTAACATTCAACCCAAATTGCTATACAGAAATAAAAAAAACACTGCGCGCTGTAAAAAAAAAAAAAATAAGCCAAAGCAAAAATAATCAAAATACCAATAAAAATAATAAAAATCGGAAATATAGTCGGATTGCTGATAGGTGACTGTTACATGTACAGTCTGTTCCAAACGGTTAAGCGGAACTAGATTTTGCAATCTAGTTACTTTCATCGTTTAAATCGTGCCTTTCGGCCGTTTTGTTTAAGCTTTGTAAATCATACTTACACTAAACATTTTTTGGTTAAGGTTAATATCATTTTTAAATGTAATTTTCTTTATATTTTGATTTTTTGTGTCATTCTTAATACAAATTTCCCATTTATTTATTTTTTTGTCATTAAAATATCTAAAAAAAATATTTAATTTTGACATATGTCATGTCGTTTCCATGGTTTCATTGTTGGAATTTTAAATTTTGACATCCCAACGAGAAAAATGAAATAACCCAAGCAAGGTCTCTTTTCGTGACAACCTAAAAGAACTAAATTCCCATTTAGTTCCGCTTAACCGTTTGGAACAGACTGTATGTATTAAGTAGTGCATTCATATAATAATCTAGTTACCATTTTTCAGCGATTTTAAAAATGTTTTGGTTATTTGTCTTAACTTTCAGTGTCTGGTAATAAATATTAATTAAAATATGGCTTGCTGCCAATTATTAAATTCACAAACTTTAATTTTAAATCTGCTGGAATAAACAACCAATTATAATCCAAAATTTACGTATGAGTATAAATTTTTTCTTATTTATAATTATATCCTTAAAATTAATAATTTTGTTTGTTTGATTACTCCTGTAAATTTATTTTCGTGTACTAATTAGTAAAGATATCTACGAATCATGCTGTTTCTTTCTAATACTTTGTTTTTTATTCAAATAATTTGGAAGGTTAGTTGTCAACTTGCGTCACTATACGTTACCATGGGTATGCAAATAATTATAATGATATAGACAGAGAAGGCATATAGTATTGAATATCGATACTTGTAGCAACGAACAGTCACTTATCAGCAATCCGACTATAGTCGATCATTTTCGAATTTTTACGATTACATTACGATCTTAGCGTTACTATGGCCCAGGTATGTTTGCATCAGTGTTGCCAGATGTACGATTTAAATTGTACTTGTACGATTATTTTTGATTGTGTACGATATACATTTTATGATATCCGATGTACGATTTTATTGAAAAACACATATATTTATATATTTTTTTAGTAAATTAAATATTTATATTATATAATGCGATATATGTGATAGCCCTCGGGTTCAAATCGATTCGCTCTTAAAACAATCGGTTTGTCTCGCTATCATCGGTAATGCTCGGACATATTCGAATAATCAAATATACAGTCTTTATACCGGTCTTTTCGTATTCGTGTTGAATATAGTAAAAATATGTTGAAAAATACCCTTTTTACGACAGATTTGTTTTGTTGAGCCATGTATGAGGCAGATGAAAAAGTTTATTTGGTTTAATTCAAACAGTTCGAGAAAACATTATTCATTTTTTATCTTTTTCTGGTAAAAATAATTGTGCAATACAAAAATATATACTAATAATTTACAAATTAATTAAACAGCAATTTTTTTACCCTCATTTAAAAAAAAAAAAACGATTTGTACGATTTTTTTCTTGAAAATACGATATGTTTGAAGTGCTTGTATGATTTTTTCTTCGTCGACATCTGTCAACACTGCCAGGTACATTTGCATTCTCGCCTCCCTAGATCTTCTCGCTTCCCAGTATTTCTCAACCTTTCAACAGTTGCGGACCACTTTCAGAATTCCACGCTAACCGTGGACCACCAACGTCAAGAATAAATGTATTTTTGCGAAAAGGCTCATTATTAATACTAATGAAATTTTGTGAGACTACAAAGAAATGACTCGCGGACCACAGTTTGGGAAACACTGCCCTTGATAACTCCGAACTTGCGCCCTATGTGTCTATACTTAAATACGCCATATTTCGTAGATAAAATTATTTTTTTAAATCTTAAACCATTTTTAAGATATTAATATTTTTATGCAACTAATTTTCATTATTTTTCAAAATAACGAATTTATAAAATAAAATGATATATTCTGCAATTCTGATTTAGTATAGTCTATTTAAGTTAAAATTATAATTGCGTATTACGTGATGCAACGTTGCAACGTTTTTTAAAATGAAAATATGCCCTTTCTTGGGCAGTATCACTTAACACATATGTGTTCAGCCAGCTTAGCCAACGGAGTGGCTGAGCTCGTTAAATCACGCAGTTCTGACGTAAATAGTCTCAATTGTGAGGTAGCTGGTTCAGGTCTCCGTTGGTGATATTATTTGGGCGAGAATAATATGTTAACATTACTCCCATTTTCACAATCATTCACCCCTCATCCAGGTGTAGGAGCTCGCCCCCTGGCATTGCGATTAGCCTCGTTGCAAAAATAGGCCGATGTAAAATAAGTAAAAAAAATACATCCAGCCTGTTCTTCCCGATAATGGTAACAATATCTGATAGTATTTTTCGTTATTTCAATAAGCGGCGTGCACTTATAATAGGGGATACGCATAAAATTTATATTTCCTTAAAACTACATTTTTTTGATATTTTAATGTTAGTTATGTCACCTAACACAACAAAAATCACATTTTAATTAATATTATAGCCAAATTTTTTAATTAAAATATTGTAAATTTGAAATAAGCCGACCACGCCGCGAAGGTTGCCGAGTAGATACGACTGAGACTGTAGCGGTTTGACGTCACAGATACAGACAAAACATAATGTTTATGTGTTTATATTGTATTGTTTGAGAGTTTTGTATTTGTTTTTAAACAATTTTTCACGCATTTATTATTAAAATAATTTATAAAATATATGTACTCACATTAAAATGGTCTTCACAAACATAAAGTTTAACTTTTTCTGAAATATCGGTTTTATTTCGCCTCATAGCTTTTCTGTTGTTTTTCGTGATCAGATAAAGATATAAATTATTTTTTTGGATTTCTAATTGAACTATTTGTGCACATTGGTACTAAACAATATTTTCGACTATGTTTCGAAGTACTGGGGCCTGGATCTTCCATATTTTATATATTTTAATATAAAATTTAATTCGGTAAACATGTATAAATTGTTTTTATAGAATTAAACTTTATTTTAATTAAAATCACTCTAACTTTACATAACCTATAAAAGTTATACAAACAAATAAGTTCACAACAGACTAGCTGATTTCCTTTTACAAGTTAAAATGCTTGGCTAAGCTAAGAAGTTAGTCAAATATCTTAGCAAGGGAAAAAACTTAGCTTATCTTAGCCAGTGTCTTATAAATGGAACGCTCTTACAACTTAGATTAACTTAGCTTAGCTTAGATTTCTTAAGTAAAGTGGTAAAAGGAAAGTGCCTACTATGTACGCTGGGTAGACTAGTAGTGTCATGTGTCAGTTAGAAGGGTATGACGTCACACGTCGTTTTCGCGCGCTTCATACATTTATGATTTTTTTAAGCCTTCAAATTAAAAAAAAAAAAAATTAAAAACTGTTTTTTATGTTTATATGCAACAAGAGGAATATAATAATAAATTTTAAAAAAATCATGCCTATCCCCTATTGTATTATATAATGTATAATTAAATAACAATAAACATACTTAATGAAAGTCAAAATGTCAGAACAACTAAGCAACATTGTACAGGATTGCCAACTGTTAATCTGCAAAAGACCCTATGTTTTGATTGTTTTTACCGTGATAGGTTGCCTAGCTTTGATTACTAATTATTGCGCAAGTATAATTTTAACGTAAATAGACTTTATATATTTAATGTGAATTTCAATATTATTTTTTTATATAATAGGCAGTTCTGTGAAAATTTATCTAGAGTATATATTAAAATATAGATTTATATATTATCTATATATAGATAGCTTTATTAAATGCAATAATTATACAGATGCATATATGAAAGTAAAAAGGCCTTTAGTATATATTATAGATATATCTATATATTAGAGAAATTAATAAGTACTTAAAATTTGTAAAAAAAAATATTGTTACAATAGTATTATTATTGAGTATATAGTATTTTTAATAAAGTATTTTTATCTAGATTATTTTTGTTATTATTATTATTTTTTTTTTAGTGTGTTTTAATAATTTTAAGTGCAGGTCTTTTCAGGTAACATCTATTAGCCGCAGGCGCAAGTATTGTTGGCATATATTTGGCCAACATATATAAGGGAGGTTTTGTGATCAGAGCGATTTTGACATTTCAAGATTTCAATGGATCTCCACGAATTGAGGTCCCTACATAACGTTTTGACTATTTTTAGCATGTCTATCGGTCTGTCTGTGTACACGTGCAGAGCAAATTCGGCTAAAAGGATTTTTATGAAACTGCATATTTAAGCTTTTGACATCAATGGCACAAGTTGATCAACTTTTGGTAAAAATCGGTTGACTAGAAATGGTAGTTTAATCGTGTCGATTTTAAGATTTTTGCGAATATTTAGCAACAGAAAAATATTTCGAAAAAATTTATTTAACAAAAGTTGTTATAAATGCAATAACTAATAACTTTTATTTGAGACATTTTTTGATGTCTCAATGTTATATGTATATGTATGTTGGCAGTCGGTAAAAATTTATGTGAAGTGTGAATTTTCACACATTTCAGGGTTTTGTAAGTGATTGTCAGTACATATTCGACAAATTGTAGGTACAAAATAAGCTGAAGAAATAATTTAATAAATAGAATAGAAAATAAGATTTTTTTTTTTTTGATAAAACGAATAATTTCGAAACATTTTTGTAATATTTTTCGAAATTTTTTCTAAGTCTCAATTTTTTCATACTTATATGTAACGTTTCCATGGTCATGATAAGAAATATCTTTGTTAGAAAATATTAGGCCAAGTTATTTCTACCCTGCTGCTAGAATGTATTTTATACAAGTATTTATTATGGCGGTCGGTCCTGTGGTGGCCACAGCTGATTTTTTTAAGTAATGTGTATCATATATTCAGACGGAGGGAGTAATATTTTTTTTTAATAACCACAAAAAAAAATTATATTTTTCTAAATTCTAATCTGATCAAAAATTCCTTTTGTACTTTTCCGGTTCCTGTCACTCATAGGCGCCCGCAGAAATTATTCTAGGGGGGGGGCAAGACCAAAACATAGATATTCGAACAATGCTTGATAAAAGTTATTTTATTACGTATTCTGTGGTATCCGGACCTTATACTAAATTCCAACGTAATCTGCTCATAAATATGAGAGTTATGGACATTTTTCAAATTTGGGGTCCTCCTGATGTCCTATTTTTGCATATTTCCCATTTGGGTGCACCTACATTCAAATATTACACCTTTTTACACGTCTGTACCAAATCTCAGCGATATCAGTCCATAAATAACCAAGTTATAGCCATGACCCACTTTTTGGCATATTTTTTGAATTTTCAACATCTTTCTGCGTCATAGGATTAATTTTGAGTTCTCATACCGAATTCCAACGAAATCTACTCATAAATAAGGGAGTTATGGGAATTTTTCAACTTTGGGGGCCTTCTGAGGCCCCTGTGCTTCATATATCCCGTTTTCGTGTACCTACGCTTAAAGATTACCTAATTTCACACCCCTGTGCAAAATCTCAACGATATCGGTCCATAAATGAGCGAGTTATAGTCGTGCTCTACTTTCGGCCGAAACTGGAGCAGATTTTTTTTGTTAAAGTTCGAATTTGGCACTTTTAGGGTTATAGACTGAAATATCTTGATGTCCTGATTCCAAAAGTGTGATTTTTTTGAAAATCGGTTCATAAATAAAGAAGTTGTAGCCATTTGTACTAGTTTTCACTTAATCTGGTCTAATTCTCAGTCTTAATCCGCGACTAGTTCGCGGATTAAGTGAAAACTAGTTCAAATGTCTATAACTTCCTTATTTATGAACCGATTTTCAAACAAATCACACTTTTGGTATCGGGACATCAAGGTGCTTCTGTTTACATGCTTAAAAGTGCCAAATTCGGACTTTGACAAAAAATTCTGCTCCAGTTTCGACCGAAAGTGGAGCACGGCTATTACTCGCTTATTTATGGGTCGATATCATTGAGATTTTGCAAAAAGGTGTAAAATTGGGTAATCTTTAAACGTAGGTGCACGGAAATAGGATATGTGGTGCACATGAGCCTCAAGACGCCCCCAAATTTGAAAAATGTCTATAGCTCTCTTATTTATTGACTGATTTAGATGAGATTTACTATCAGGGATCGAAAATAAAGTCTTATTGATAGATGTTAAAATTTGGCAAAATTGTGCACCAGTTTTCGCTGAAATTGGAGCACGGCTGTAACTTGCTTATTTATGGACCGATATCGCTGGGATTTGGCACAGAGGTATTAAATTAGATAATTTTTAAGTTTAGATGGAGCAAATTAGAATATATACAGAACAAGGGCCTCAGGAGGCCCCCAATTTTGAAAAGCGCCTGACACTCTTATTTATCGACTGATTTCGATGAGATTTACTATTAGGGCTCAAAATTAAAGTCTTACTGATACAAAATGTTAAAATTTTCCAAAAATATACTTCAGTTTCAGATGAAATTGTAGCATGGCTATGACTTGCTTATTTATTTACTAATTTATCTAATTGCACACCCCTGTGCCAAAACCCAGCGTAAGCGGTCCATAAATGAGCAAGTTATAGCCCTGATCTACTTACGACAAAAACTGGAGCTAATTTTTTTAAATTTTCAACATCCTTCTGTGTCACAAGATTAATTTTGAGCTCTCGTACCAAATTCCAACGAAATCAAGTCATAAATAAACGAGTTATGAACATTTTTTAAATTTGGGGGTCTCCTGAGGCCCCTGTGCTTTATATATCCCATTTTCGTGCCCCCATGTTTAAAGATTACCGAATTCCACACCCCGGTGCAAAATTTCAACGATATCGGCCCATAAATAGGCGAGTAATAGCGGTGCTCCACTTTCGGCCGAAACTGGAGCAGAATTTTTTGTCAAAGTCTGAATTTGGCACTTTTAAGGGTATAAACAGAATCATCTCGATGTCACGATTCCAGAAGTGTGATGGTTTTTAAAATCGGTACATAAATAAAGGAGTTATAAGCATTTGAACTAGTTTTCAGTTAATCTGGTCTAGTTCTCAGATTAAATTTAAGGAATTAGATCACCCACTTAATTAATGAGTTCACATACGTCTTTTCATCCTATTAATTGGTATTAAAACCGAATTTTTCATCGTTAATATTCGTATTTATTCGTCAGTTGCATTAATTCCAAAATTTAAAATTGGAGGCAGTAGGAGTCAAAGAAATTTAGGAATTATTTTTTCGTCTACGAAGGTCAGAGGTGCAAGTTAATTAGTTTTCAATATATTAATTGGGGGCAGCAGGTGTCAACAAAAATAATGTTTTGTTACTGAAGGTCAAAATGCTATCAGATTAATAAGTGATACGTAAAAAGAGTTATTTGTGATTTGAGTTGTTTAAATATCCAATTTCTGCCAAAACTGGAGCAGATTTTTTAAAATTTTCAACATTCATCTGCAACACAACTTATTTTAAACCTCATACCAAAATCAGTGTCGAATTAAAATTTTTATTTTCATTAAGTTGAAACAGCAGGTGTCAACATATCTTAAACAATGACAAAGCAGAATGCATAGAATGAGCTTCTAAAGAAATTTGATATGAGAAAACTAAACGAAGTGATGAACAAAAAAAGAAAAAGGGGAACTTCGGGGGCCGTAAGTCCAGGTCTATTTGGCCTAAACGGAAATCCACATATTACAACTGGTACCACTTTTCTACCTTCATTTTATAAGGTTTGTATGTTTTTTATGTTTTCTTCCAAAAATGAACTTTAAAAAAATACTGTCCCACACCTTAGCCTAAAAGGGTTAAACTAACAATCTGAAAAAATTCTAAGTAATGCTCACTGATCTGAACCAGAAACGTACGAAAGAAATGTTTGATTAGATTAATAGCCAAGCTATTAAGAAACAATATTTTTCACAAAACTTGTAATGCAAATTAACTAATATACATCAACTTAGACAATTATTGCATTTTGAAAAACTGTATGTGCTTAACTCTTAACGGAATATAAGGATGCGTACATAGGCGCCCGCAGAAATTATTCTAGGGGGGGGCAAGACCAAAACATAGATATAGATGTCATATTCGAACAATTCTTTTCACGTGGCGGGTCTGGGAACGATCCGCTGAGGATAAACATTTATTTTCTAGTTAAAAATGTGTTCTCTATAGTTAAAAATCATCGATTTAGTAAATAATAACTATCCTGGCTAATAGCCAAAGTTGCTAAAGCAAAAATAAAAAAACAATAGTTTTTACCGACCGCCAACATATATAAGGGAGGTATTGTGATCATACCAATTTTGACGTTTCGAGATTTCGATGGATCTCCACGAATTGAGGTCCCTACATAACGTTTTGACTATTTTTAGCATGATGTCTGTCGGTCTGTCTGTCCGTCCGTCTGTCTGTCCGTATGTCTGTCCGTCTGTCTGTCTGTCCGTCTGCCTGTCCGTCTGTCTGTCCGTCTGTGTGTGTACACGTGCAGAGCTAATTCGGCTGATAGGATTTTTATGAAACTTCATATTTAAGTTTCTGACATCAATGGCACAATTTGATCAACTCTTGGTAAAAATCGGTTAACTAAAAATGGGAGTTTACTTGTGTCGATTTTAAGATTTTTACGAATATTTCACAACAGAAAAATATCTCGAAAAAACTTATTAAACAAAAGTTGCTATAAAAGCAATAACTAATAACTTTTATTTGAGACGTTTTCTGATAAAACGAAAAATTTCGAATAATTTCTGTAAAATTTTTCGAAATTTTTTCAGTCTAAATTTTTTCATATTATATGTAATGTTTCCATGGTCATGATAAATAATATCTCTGTTAGAAAATATTAGGTCAAGTTATTTCTACTCTGCTGCTAGAATGTAATTTATATAAGTACTTTATGATGGCGGTCGGTCCTGTGGTGGCCACAGCTGATTTTTTTTTATGAATTTTATATTATATAATATATTTTTTTTTTCTAAGATACGAATTGGTAATTGGTTCCGAAATCCAGGGGTGTATGATATGACACTGTGAAAAACACAGTTCAGCCAGCGTTCTTCGCTATTCTTAGTGCTGAAACTTGCAGGGGCGGTTCGTGTGCTGGTGCAAAATGTATTTTATTATTATTATTATTATTTATTATACAAAATAAAGAGTATAAACAATTGTTGTTGATAAAATTAATTATTTTTTTCAAAAATGAAAAATCATTTGGCCGCAATTTCTATTGTACATGCAGAGAGACAGACACATGTGTGACGTTATAAGGGTTTTTGGCCATATAATACCTACAAAACATTTATTTTGTTTATTTTACATCAAAATACTATGAATTTCAAACTAATTTATGCTTTCTTCAAAATATATAAAAATATATTATAGCATGTTCCATTTAAATTGCAAATATAGTATAGTGCCGACGGTCCAAAAACGGTGAATCTACCTTTTCTGTCCAATTCAATTCTACCTTTTGCCTATAGGGATTTGCAGCTAAGCACCCTACCATCTGGTGAGCGTTTCATGAACTTGTGTACATCAGATAACATTTCGTTTTGTGTATTGGTTTAGTATGAAGTTTGTTTTTAAAGTTTTATTATAATCATTGAAAAATGTATAATACATATTGTTGTGTGCCTATGTGCAATTCATTGCAAAGAAGAAACCCGGAAATATCGTTTCATTTGTTTCCACTAATATCAGACACCGTACGGTTCGAAACAAAATTGGGAAAGCAAGAGGTTAGGAATCGACGCGATGTTTAGATAAACAATTTAAAAATTGGAAAAAAAGTGAGCCCTTATATCAAAGTTTGCTCATTACATTTTAATGATAGTGACTACAAAAAATATTTTCAATTTTGTATTTATTATCGCATATCTTGAAAATTCCTGTTATTGTGTGTGGGTTTGTAATGCACAAGTTTGTAGGCATAATACATACATCTTTATGAACTCTCTGTTTTTTTCAGTGACTCCACACAATATTATATGCCCAGCATTGTAGATTTCTACCCCTTGGTAAACAACACGGAAATTATTATTTCCCCCAATATAGTTAAAATAATCGACAATGGAAAACCGCCATAACTTAAAACCAGATCACAAAATGTAGTATTTTAGATGTTTACAAGTAATGTCACTTCACAAAATCAGAAAATCCCAAACAATTATTTATTTTTTGTCGTTTTTTGATACACTTTTCGCTATTATTTACTAGTAAATGTCAAGTGGTATCTGATTTAGAATGGTTTCAAAAAAATCCGCGTGGCGCTACGATCTTAAAATTTTTCCCCTATACGGCAACTGTACGTCGGGAACCTACACACATAGTGCAAATGTATATGCAGACCAGCTTACAGGAAAGTATAGCGGGTTACATAACTTACAAACACCGGGTAATTTCAATGCTAAGTCAGAACACAATTTTAGTGACATTTTTGTATTGAACTCAAATAATGTAAACATTTATTTGATATATAGCCTGTGTCTTTGTTTTAAGTGGAACTAGATTTATAATTCTAATAACTTTAACCATGTGAAGCTTTTGATCATTTTGTTTAGCAAAAGCCATCTTCAAATCTTAAAAGGAGAGCTCATGACAACTTACAAAAATGAAAATTCCAGTTAGTTCCGCTTAAAGGTTTTGAATAGCCTATAATTTCTAGTAGATTTAGTATTGTATACTTGTTTTCCACCCGGAACACTCAAAAGTTTTTACAAATTACTGAATTTGAGACCCCAAGAAAAATTTTGGCTTTTGACCCCCCCCCCTTAAAAAAAAACGTTGGCCTCCACTCGTCCCCAAGAAAAAAATCATTAAGTAAAAATATATAAGGTGTTCTATTTAAATTTTTCATAAAAATCTCGTATTTGATAGTAGTTTTTTTCTAAAACTGTTAAATCTGGGTTCAGAGCTCTTAAATTAGTCAAGTATAGGCTATGAGTTGTTTACTGTTCATTGTCACTAACTAGTTCGTCATATGGTAACGCGAGCAATCGTTCAGGGCTCTAAATTTAATACGTTATACTGCCAACCGGCATAAGGTCTCTAAGCTAAGGTCTCGGGTTTTAATCCCGTTTATGGAATTTTTTTAAAAAATAATAATTGTCCTGGCTAATTGCCAAAGCAATAAATATACTATAAGCCATAAAAAAAAAATTAAAATAAACGTTATACGTTGTCGATTGTCGATAGTTTTCCAAACTTATAGTTAGTGAGTTGTTTTAATGATACAGACATATAAACACATTGGCTTTCTCAGTCTTGATCGGAGAGAACGTTTAAATTGTATGCCTTTACACAACCTAACAAAATATCATCGCGCCGATGCAACAAATCTCGCCCAAAATTATAAAGACGAACAGTAAATATGAACAATTTAGGTAATTAGGTTAGGTTTAGTTAGTAGAAATCTAGGACAGTTTGATAATAAATAATAAACAATTTACGAAGCCACAGTAGTTGGTTTAAAGACACACAAATGTCGCACTATTCGTAACGCACTAATTTATTTAGCTGTAAACGCTGCCTTGAATGTTAAAATTATCTACTAAACTCAGGGCCGTAACTAGGCAGTGGCAACAGGGGCACTTGCCCAGGGCCCAGATCGTAAGAGGGCCAAGAAAGGCCTCTCAAAAAAAAAAAAAAAATCATCTCAGTTATTTTCTTTGCTTATTTTAATATATATAAGTTGTGTTTATGTATTAAGTTTGTTCATATTTTACATACCTATCCTATAGTTCATAAGCTCACACACTAGCGGCTATTTTTTTACTAATATAAATATTGTATTTTATAAAATTAATTGATGGTCTGCGTTGCACTTTACAAGCTCTACGGGATACAGGGTTTAAACAAATTTTTGTGGATGCAAAAAATGTCGCTTTGAAAATGAATATAGAATCTGAATTTTCAAACAACGAATTAGGCGAGTTGATGAAGAAAAAAGTACAAATCCAGAAAATTTGTTTCCAATGCAAATGTACAAATTTGACGTTTTACTTGCTGAAAAAGACTGGCGTTATAAACTAATTAAAAATATATTTGAAGATTTTTCTTTTCTTTTTGCCTCGTCCTTAGAATCAATGAGCGTTACTGAATTGCAAAAGGCGGCAGCGAATTTGTGCAATTTTCATGATACATATAGTGCAACAAATAGATTTTAATGATTTAATTGATGAATTTGCCGAAAAAAAAGCAAGAAAAATATAATTTAAATAAATTTATGATGTTTTAATTTATTGTTTTTTCATAAATATAAAATTAAATTAAAATTACGGTCATAATCAATTGAAGAAATAATTATTTTGTGTTTATTTATTAAGGCTGTTATACCAAACTTGAAAAAAATGAAAGAACTGGAGCTTCAGAACTATCGTATATGCATGGTAAGTTTTTTTTTTTATTAAAGGGGGCCCAATTTGAAAGTCTTGCCCAGGGCCCACAAAAAGCTAGTTACGGCCCTGACTAAACTTATCCATAGCGCACAATGCACAGTCTAATTTAAAGAGCTCTGAACGCAACTCTACACTTTAGTCATTTAGATGGGCTGTGTTAGGTGCAAATAGCCTTCGTTGCTGTGTGCCATTTTTTTAACTAAGTATCTTTTCAGGTATCTTTTATACCAACTCTGCAGCTCTTCTGTCAGCTGTTCCATCTTTAGCGAGGTCATACCGCAGCACTTGTTAAACAATTTCTTGTATTCATTTAGCTCCCCACCTGTAACATTTGGAATACCACTGCATCTAACTGAGTTGGCACTCCTACCTGTATATCTCAGGTCAGTCGCCGCGAACGCGTTCAACTGTTCTCTTGTTCAAGTGTTTTATAAAACCACTTGTTGCAGTTATGAACATTATATTGTGTATGTGTATGTGTTTTTGATAAAAATTAATCTGGATTAAAGGATTTTAGCCCGTGAAAGGTAAGAATTAACTCAAATATTAAGTTAAAAAACTATTCAAGTACGTTTTAGAATTAAAATTTTAATTAGGTTTTGGATACAAGTGTATTTAACTTGGATTTGTGTACATAGAACTTGCGTGGACTTGTTTCTTTTTGATAACGAAACAGAAAAAGAATTTTTCAACACAATTTGAGTACACAAGCTATTTAGGTACAGTTTCAAGTCTTTTAAATGTGCTGTTTGGGTATATAGGTAGTTTTTGGGAAACGTTTAAGCATTGATAACTTTATTATAAGAGATATAAAGTAGCTTAAATTAGGAAATATAAAGTATTTTAACTCATTCCTTCAATTAAATTCTATTTTTTTTTTAATATATGAGGGCTACTTTTTAAGTTTTTACAAAAACTAAGAAAGAAAAAAATGTTTTTTTGAAACAAACTGTTTTATTTCTTTTCAAAGTATTCGCCTTTAAGATTTATACACTTTTGCATGCGTTCAAACCAATTCTCGAAACATTTTTTCCACTCTGAAGTTGATATCTCAAAAACATGGTTTTCGAAGGATTCAACAGTTTTTGAGGTGATGAAAATCGCTATCCAGGCATTTTTTGTTTGACATTGGGGAACAAAAAAAAGTCGGGGATAGATCAGGTGAATACGGGCAATGAGACATTAATTCGATGTTTTTCTCCTTCAAATAATAAATTGTTTGACGTGTGGGAGCTTGCATTGTCATGATGAAGAATGATTTTGGTTGTTTTTTCTGATTTTGGCGATGACTTCTGGCAAACAAATTGTTGTATACCATTCAGCATTAACGGTTTTACGATCCTCTAAAGGAATGGTTGCGACATGTCCAGTACAACCGAAAAAACAATCGATTTTCTTGTGCTTCGTGAACGAAGTTTTGTGGGTTTCGGTTCATCTTGGAAGACCCAAAAAGTGGATTGTTGTTTAGTTTCCGGTTCATATGAATAAATCCAAGTTTCCTCACCTGTAACGATGTTGCATACGGATTTTGCAGTGCCTAGGTTGAATTTTTTTAGCATTCCATTACACCAATCAACACAAGCCGTTTTTTGAGCTTGGGTCAAATTATGTGGAATCCATCGGGAACAGATATTTTTCACAGCTAAATATTCATGTAAAATCGAATGTATTGCAGTCTTCGATATGCCAAAGAATGCCTCTTTCTCACGGTAAGTCACATGCCGATCTTCTTCAATCATTTTGCGCACAGCATCGATGTTTTTTTGAATCACAACCGATTTTGGACCTTCACGAGATTCATCACTGACGGACGCACGACCATGACGTTATTCTGCAAACCAATTGTCAACAGTCTTTTCTGATGGTGCTTCATTACCAAAAGTTTAACGAAGCGAATCTATGGATTGTTGTTGAGTTAGGCCTTTACTAAAATCGTAAAAAATCATCCAATGAAAACCTTGGAGTAATATCCATTTTTTCACAAACTTGATTTTTTAAACGCTCACTGTCAACAAATTGTTCGGTCAATTTATAAGCTGCTACTGATTTCACAATAACAAATGTCAATTTTTACGAATATAGTAATGACACATTTCAATATTGCCATCTAGTAGTCGTTTGTAAAAACATAAAAGGTAAGCCAAAAAACTTAAATTAAAGCCAAAAAAGAGATACGAAGAAGGTTAAACATGAAGTATTTCATTTATTCTTTCAGTTCAATTCTGTTATTATTTTAAAATATATTACACTTTAATCTGTATTTAATTTCACAAATCCTATAATTTAAAATAAAATAATTAATTTCTGACTGTTGTCTTTTCATTCCTCAGCGTTATGCGGTGGTATTTTGGCATTACTTTCGTTAATCCCACATTTTTACCGACCGCTAACATATATAAGGGAGGTATTGTGGTCATACCAATTTTGACATTTCGAGATTTCGATGGATCTCCACGTATTGAGGTCCCTAACATAACGTTTTGACTATTTTTAGCATGATGTCTGTCGGTCTGTCTGTGTGTCTGTCTGTCTGTCTGTCTGTCTGTCTGTCCGTCTGTCCGTCCGTCCGTCTGTCTGTCTGTCTGTGTACACGTGCAGAGCAAATGCGGCTGAAAGGATTTCTATGAAACTTCATATTTAAGCTTCTGCCATCAATGGCACGAGTTGATCAACTTTTGGTAAAAATCGGTTGACTAAAAATGGGAGTTTACTCGTGTCGATTTTAAGATTTTTGTGAATATTTCACAACAGAAAAATATTTCGAAAAAAATTATTGAACAAAAGTTACTATAAAAGCAATATCTGACTTATTTTTATTTGAGACATTTTTTGATAAAACGAAAAAAAATTAAAATTTTTTTCCAAATTATTCCCTAATAGTTTTATGTCATTACGGACCAAACATTAATTTTTTCTAGACAAAATAAGATGTGAGAATTCCAAAAATTCAAACCTCAAGTCTCTATTTCTTACCTTTTATGAGATATGAATTTTTTAAAGTTCCAAAAATAAACAAAATTTTCCCTAATAGTTTTAGGTCATTACGGACCAAACATTATATTTTTCTAGACAAAAAAAGGTGTGAGAATTTCAAAAATTCAAACCTCAAGTCTCTAGTTCAGCAGACAGGCAGACAGACAGACCGTCTGCCTGTCTGTCTGTCTGTCCGTCTGTCGGTCTGTCTGTCGGTCCGTGTACACGTGCAGAGCAAATTCGGCGACAAGGATTTTTATGAAACTTCATATTTTAGCTTTTGACATCAATGGCACGAATTGATCAACTTTTGGTAAAAATCGATTAACTAGAAATGGGAATTTACTCGTGTTTTAAGACACAGAGAAAATAAAAACAGAAATATTTCGAAAAAAAATAATATTTTACATAAGTTGCTATAAAAGCAATAACTAACCACTTTTATTTGAGACATTTCTTGATAAAACGAAAAAAAATTGAAAAATTTTTCGAAATTCTTTCGATGCATTTTTTTAAAATTTTTCATATTTACATATATGTAACGTTTCCATGGTCATGATAAATAATATCTCTGTTAGAAAATATTGGGACAAGTTATTTTAACTCTGCTGCTAGAATGTATTTTATGCAAGTACTTTGTGATCGCGGTCGGTCCTGTGGTAGCCACAGCTGATTTTTTTAAAGTAATTTTTAATACCAAAATAGCTCAAACGGTAACGATGCTGCTAAAGTAATTTAAATTGATTCTTCAAGAATTTGAAACACTTAAAAAGTCAATATTAATTGATAAAATATTTAAATTAAAATTTCCGCAAATAAAAAATTCCAACTGAACTAATAGATGTTTAAAGCTTTTCTAAATATACTTCTCACAAATGTTTAACTAAATTTGCACATTTTTACCAATTTCAAATTCAGAATAAATCGATCTCATTTTAAAAATGTCATTTCTAAACGGAAGCTATTAAATTTAGAACTAAAAAAAGTAGTAACATACTAAAATATACTAAATCACACGTGTTTTGGTGAAAATGATATTTTAGTTAAAGTGAAAAATGCAAATTTTGAGATTAAATTAATAGAAATCTTTTTTGATTCAAGATTTTGGTCAAGTATGTTGTATTAGTTCTACGAAACTCTATATATGTCCTGCAGGGTGTTTTTGGGAACTGTTTAAGAAATGCTAACTTCTCTATTATAAGAGATACGAAGAAGATTAAATTAGGAAAGATCAAGTATTTCATTCTGAAACTAAAATGGCCTTTACACGGTCAATTTATTGTTCAATAAATTTAAAAGTTGACCTTCAATTTATTGACGTGTGTAAAGTGTTCAAATTTCGTCAATAAATTGTTCAATTTATCGATGAAAAAATTGATTCATTTATTTAAAATAGAACAAGTTCTATTTTTCATCAATTGTTTAGGGAATTCTAGGTATAATTTTATCTGTTTAGTTATTGCAAACTGTTTAGCTGTAGCATAACCAAAAAATGTATAAGTTATGTGTTTCGGTTTCAAATGTGACAGAACCGCAAACTTTTTAATTCACCATCATCTTATCCTGATGGTTATTATAATAACCATCAGGTTATTTCTTTTGTTTTTGTTCACAGCTCGAAATTTTGTGAAGATTTTTTCAATATTTTCATTTTGAAATAAGTCAACATGTTTTACAGTTATACTCTATCTCAGAAAGACTGATAGTAATAAAATTTATTATTTGTAAAAAGTTATTGTTTTTTCACACAGAAGCGGCCCACAAAATATGAATAGTTCGAAACGAAATATTGTTAAAAACAACTGAGGTTGCCGCACATCTTATATGGGAATATGAACTAGGGTTAAACACAGTAGATCATAAAAATGTTACCCTAAAATTTTGAGGAAAAATTTGGTCACAGGAGTGCGTTTAATGATATGATAAATATGGTCACAGGCGTGCGTTTAATAAAATGATAAATAGTAATATAGAAATACACAAAACCAATTTAAACGTGTTTAAAGTGTGCACGCCACTGGTAACTGCCTGACAAAAAGAATTATTACTATCAGTCTTTCTGAGACAGAGTATAGTAATGTAAAAGTTTTCAAAAATATTGATAAATAAATTGATATGTGTAAAATGATCCTTTTATTTTCAAGGTAACCAATAAATTGTTCAATTAATTGACAAAAAACTTGAACAATTTATTGATCAATGAACTGTGTAAAACCAACTTTAGTTTTAGAGTGAAATACTTGATCTTTCTTAATTTAACCTCCTTCGTATATCTTATATTAAAGAAGTTAGCAATACTTAAACAGTTCTCAAAAATAATCTCTATATAGATATATCAGGTCGTCAAGGATGAAATTTTTAGTTAATAATATTGCCAACTTTAACAGCTTATTATTTGACATTGGCTTAATATTTTACCGTTCTGTTTTTTTTTTTTGTTGGAAAGTTACACATCTCGCATGTTTAAAGAAATTATTGCATGCTCTAAAAAATATCAAAAACTTTTTTTAAAAATTAATTTTGTTGAAAATGGAACGGTCGGAAATTCGCACTATTATGAAGTATGAGTTCTTACGTGGAAGTACGGTATCACAGACCGTGCGAAACATTAATAGTGTATTTGGCTCTAGTGTTACTACGCAGCAGACAATAACAAATTGGTTCGTCAAATTTCGTATAGGTTAATTAATAACAAAAAAAAAAAAAAAACTGGCTCATCGATCACAGCAGAAATATACTGCAACTGGACGAAATGATGCAAAAACTTAAAGAAAAACAACCTAGATGGGTCAACAGATCGACTCCTATCTTATTGCATGATAACGCTAGACCACACATTGCACAAATGACTGTGGCAAAACTACAGGAATCGGAGTTGAAACTTTTTCATCATCCTCCATACTCACCAGACCTAGCCCCCACTGAATACAACTTCTTCCGCAATTTGGACAACTTTTTAATAGGAAATTAGTTTAATTCCGACAATGCTGTAAATTGGCGTTCCAGGAATTCATTGACTCTCGTCCGCCAGGGTTTTATACCACCGGCCTTAACAATCTGCCGCTTAAATGGCAAAAGTGTATAGACAATATGGGTGCATACTTTGATGAATAAAATAATTCCTTATATTTGTAAGTTATCAACCAACTTTGCCTTTTTTTCTGCAAATTTCATCCTTGATGACCTAATATATGTTTTTAGTTAAAAGGGAAATCAAATCGTCTTAAAAATCAGGGCACATATTATATGCTGAGAAAAATGAAGTTTCTTTTTTTATAAATCTTCATCTAAACATTTTATTAATTATAATTAAATAAGATAGTGTTCCCATTAAAGACAATACAGGCAAGTAAAGAGAATAATGAAAATTAACATTGTTAACTCGTCAGAAACAATGGATTAATGAAATAGTATTATAAAAATACACTTAACTTAGAAAAATTGTTTTTAATAAATCTTTTAAAGATATGTAAAGATTTGAGATTAAAAGAAAAAATATGAAAACTTAATATTAAAAGAAAATTTTATGAGATACATTGTATAACTTTTTGAAATTTTAGTGAAAGCCAATAAGAAAATATGTAATTTACATTTTTGTAAGATGATCTTATAAGAAATTGTTACGACATGAAATTCTTTCAAAATTATGGCTATCGTTGCTTTGGCATCGCACAATTGAGAAAGCCAAAAGTGTTATCTAATATAGATAGAGTTATTTACCCAGGGCCGCGCTAAGCGGGGGTTTAAGGGGTGCATGGCACCCGGGCGGCACGTTATGGGGGCGGCACCAGAGGTGTAACTAGGGTATGGCAGACATGGCACGTGCCATGGGCGCCAAATGAAGGGGGGCGCCAAAACTGATAGAACGCAAAATTAAAAACAAATTTTACTGCCATTTGAAAAAAAAAACTAAAAAACTAAAATCACATAATTTTTTTTTTTTCTCAAACATCTGGTGAACACTTGTAACACCCTTATGAACATATGAAGTTATTTTCTAAAACATATTTATATCCCCACTCCCCGGAGGTACGAGACGGTAGTCGTACTAAAAAAATTAAATCATACAAATTTATATGTTCTATACTTATTTGATATAACATATTATCCAAAGTAAATGTAGTTAGTAAATTTTTACAAAAAAGCGACTTAGTTTTGCCAACTGCAATTGAGATGTTAAAAGATCTTAATGATTTCTTGCAACAATGTAGGTCCGATGATAATTTTGAAAATATCTTAAATGAAGCTAAAAAAATTGCACAAGAAATTGATTGTGAAACCGAGTTTCCAGCGATTGACATTGTCAGACCTCGAAAAAAAAAGAGAATATTTTCGTATGAAAATGTAGATGAAAGTCCTAATCTGCCATTACAAAATTATAGAATTAATTTTTATTTCACTATATTAGATACAGCAATATCGAAAATAAAAGAAAGATTTGAACTAATGACAGCTCATCTGCCATTACAAAATTATAGAATTAATTTTTATTTCACTAATGACAGCTCATAATGACACTTTTCAGTTTTTAAACAACATGTATTCGTTGCTGGAATTCAATCGTGACATGAAAATAAAACATTGTATAGATCTACAAATAAAATTATCTGATAATGCAAAAAATGAATCTGATATAAATGCAATAGATTTATGCGATGAAATCGAAATCCTATTAACTTTCATTAAGCCCGACATGAATGCTTTGGCAGTTTTAGAGTATATAGTAACTTATGATCTTACTGCAATTTTCCCAAATGTAACAATTGCATTAAGAATATTTTTGACCATTCCTGTAACAGTGGCATTTGGCGAAAAAAGTTTTTCCAAGCTTAAATCAATAAAAAATTACTTAAGATCTTCCATGTCACAGGATAGGTTAACAAATTTGGCTTTAATTAGTATAGAAAATAAAATAGCAGTGGATTTAGATTTAACGGAATTAATTAATGAATTTGCGACCCTAAAGGCAAGAAAGGTGAATTTTTAACTAAAATATATATGTACATATAAAGTTTCGTTTTTGTTTTTTTATTTGAAATTAGTGGTACTCGCCTTGTTTTTTTTTGACAAGCTGTTTTAATTTTAATTTTTTTGAAAAATGATATAGGAAAAAGTGGTTTGTAGTGATGAATTCTATATATAGTTAAATTTTCGAAGATAGGTTAAGAATCACTATATAGCAATCTGTGTATGTTTTTTTGTTATCCTGCGTAACATAGTTTTTTCGAAAATATATGTATACTTGTTATATTTAAAAAAATTGCATTTAACTTATTAGGGGCGGCAATTTTTACCTTGCACCCCGGCGCCAACACACCTTGGCGCGGCCCTGTATTTACCGATCCTAATACCTTTTTCACACTAGAACTTTAAGATAAATGAACTTAAAGTTCACCAATGTTTAAGATCGGTTTGCTTTCATACTAGGTGTTTAAATCTCTGGTGCTGTCATCTACTACGGTTATTTTTTTCTTAAGTAGCGTCAGGAAATTATTAGTTTTGAACTGTCTGCGCAGACGCACATTTTGAATTATTATTAAACACATATGGATATTTGATTCTATTCTACAATAAAGATACTATAATAAAGAATATATTACACCTGTATTAACATATACGTTAATACATTTTACCTTAATTATTGTTGCTCTGTATACGTTATTAAAATAACTAATTTAATTATAACAATAAGTATAAACTTCTTAATTTGTTCATTGCATTTTATGGAAAGTGATTTTTTACGCCCAAGAAAAGACTGAAAAAATGAACTTTTTTTATTTAATGGCCTTTGCTGCTGTGGCAATTAGCCAGGACAATTTTTATTTGTGAAAAATTCTATGCCTGAACGGGATTCAGACCCGAGACCTTAGCAACGCAGAGCACATGTGTTACCACTACTCTACGCCGGTCGACAAAAGGCACTTACACCACCCAAAATTTGCCTAATTCATCAGTTTATATATTAAAAGGCCCTTCCACTTCATCAGGCAGAGATTTTTATTTTTACCGACCGCCAACATATACAAGGGAGGTATTGTGATCATACCGATTTTGACATTTTGAGATTTCGATGGATCTTCACGAATTGAGGTCCCTACATAACGTTTTGACTATTTTTAGTATGATGTCAGTCGGTCTGTCTGTCCGTCTGTCTTCTGTCTGTCCATCCGTCTCTCTGTGTACACGTGCAAAGCAAATTCGGCTAAAAGGATTTTTATGAAACTTCATATTTAAGATTTTGACATCAATGGCACAAGTTGATCAACTTTTGGTAAAAATCGGTTGACTAGAAATGGGAGTTTACTCATGTCGATTTTAAGATTTTTGCGAATATCTAACAAAAAAATATTTAGAAAAAATTTATTTAACAAAAGTTGCTATAAAAGTAATAACTAACAACTTTTATTTGAGATATTTTTGATAAAACGAAAGATTTTTGAAAAAAATTTCGAAATTATTTCTGAATATCTATTTTTAAATACTTACATGTAACGTTTCTATGGTTCTGATAAATAATATCTCTGTTAGAAAATATTAGGCCAAGTTATTTCTACTCTGCTGGTAGAATGTATTTTATGCAAGTACTTTGTGATGGTGGTCGGTCCTGTGGTGGCCACAGCTGATTTTTTACTAATATATTTACCATATTTTTGTTGATATATTGACAGACAGTCAAAAAGTATTAAATATACAATAAAAAACTAAAAATGTCCTTGAAATTTTTTTAGAATATTATATTAGTACATATCTTGTAAACCGTAGATTACCTTTAAATAAGAAAAAAGTCACATAAAATCTGGGAAAATAGGAAAATACAACTCGTTCATTTTCACCATGTAAACAAATACACAAGTGACAGTTTAATGTCACTCTCGAGTGTTCTAGCTTTTGCCGCATATGGCGCTGCGATCTTAAAAAGTTTCCCCTATTGCCTTTCTAATGTGGTTGTTTGACAGACCACAGAAAGGAAAAATGTTGCTTAAATAAATGATATTTATTTTGGAACAACCTAATAATAAAATTTTATGACGGCAGTCCTCATATTTTTTTATCAAACTTCGCGTAAGGTGATTGTCAGTAAATGGGAGTTAAGTTAGAGTTAAAAGAGACAATATATAAAAAATAGAAAGTAATATTTAACATATGTATTATCAAGTTATTGGGTTTGGCAGCTTTCTTAATATAGCACCTACATCAGCCTCTCACTTAAACGTTCTTTACAGATAATTACGGGCTTTGTAAATTCAATTTCAATTTGAACTTTCGTTTAAAAAATAGTCTAGATCACATAAATAGAATTTTATTATTTCTCTTAATTCGTTTTCTTCTTAATTACGGTCTGTTATTGATAGCATCTTCTTACGATATGGATTTACAATTGAGGTATAATATTTCCAAAATGAAATGGCCACCCTCACTTATTGATTCCAATAATGACCGACAGTATAACCATTATACCTGCTGAGTTTATGGTTCTGTTAATAGTAGCTAACAGGGCCGTAATAATTATTTAAAATAAGCGTGTTTTCTTATATGCTATTTAGAATAAACTGTACATACTCACATGACATTTCTACACATTTTTATCAGGCTTAGGACTGGCTTTATTTGAATTATAAATATAGGCATGTTTAAAAATCGTTTTGTCTTAAAGTCTTTATAGTCTATATTAAATACTTCAAATTTGCACAAACAAAAATCATTCTTTTTTTTCAACAAAAATAAATCCTAGCAACTTCAAATAATTATATATATGGCTAACTTTGTATGGAAATTCTATTCCGTCTTCTTCCAACTTTTTATTAAAAGATGCACAGTCGGCACTATATTTTTCGAATAAAAGTCATATATTTTATTTATTATTGATTTAGACATAAAACTATCTATTTTCTTGAAAACTTGTAGATCGTTGTCGTTTTCACTGCTGATTTTTGCTACTTATATAAAATACTTCAAATTTCCACAAACAAAAATCATTCTTTTTTTGAACTTTTTATGGTAATTTAAAATTCCAGCGTGTAGTATAATAACACGTTTCCCTCTGGAACATGGTGTTTTTAAAACACATTTAAAGGAATTGTCTGATAAACCCTTCTTACGAATATCATACTTGTCGTATACTATGTTTCATCTAAATACACGATGAGTCTACCTTCTTCTCTGTATTTGTGTAATTGCTCCAAATACTGCGATCTCGCCCTAATTAATCTATCTGATTCCATAACATGTAAACGTGTATTTAACGTTCTATATCTAAATCCTAACAATTTCAAATAATTATACATATGGCTAACTTTGTATGGAAATTCTATTCCGTCTTCTTCCAACTTTTTTATTAAAAGATACACAGTCGGCACTATATTTTTAGAATAAAAGTCGTATATTTTATTTATTATTGTTTTAGACATAAAACTATCTATTTTCTTGAAAACTTGTAGATCGGGTCGTTTTCGCTGCTGATTTTTGCCACGAACAATGATACGTTGAATTGTTCTGTATGGAACACTAGTTAATTCCGCAGTTCTTCAGGCTGGTTTGTCATTTCCATCCGAAACTAACTTTTTATAAACGTTCAGTATCAGAACTTTGCAATCTTCTGACAAATGACATTTTTCTTTAGTATCCCCGTCTACATTTTCGCATTCCACGTCAACGTCCACATTTTCGCACTCCAAATCACCTTGCACAGATTCACTATTTTCACTACAGAAATTAGGAATATCTTCAAAATCAAATGGTCGCCAAAAAGCCATGTTGTTAATGTATGCACGCTATGAACGTTGAAAATTAACTAACAAACAAGTATAACAATCCCTAAAATTTAGAAACAATAGGATTATACATTTGGAAAATATCCTTAATGATTTTTAAGAAACTTCAATTGAACTACTGTTACATCTATTCAATTTAAATTTAAAATTCCCTTAATACCTCCTATATTCTTTTTACAGCAACAAATCCTAGGATTACTGCCATAAACCCATTACCGCATTGTTAAGCTTCTTAACAAGAGTGGCCATTTCATTTTGGAAATACTATAATTCTATTGACAAATGGCCGCAGAAACATAAACGCAGTGTAACGGCCAGAACTAGTAATTTTGAAAAATGATTCGTGTTTCTGATTTTAGATGCAACTATATAATATGTACTAAAAGAAAATTAAAGTATCTTTAAGAATCTTGTGGAATTTCACTGAAAACTGTATTTATGACACCACTAGGTATTTTGAATTTTTTCAATAGTTATTGTATTTTAACATTTAGTTAATTCAGTATTGTGACTTGTGTTTAATTCTTATAAAATTCTAGCTATTGCTTCGTTGATTTCAGCATAAATTACAATTAAACTAACCTTAAACTTTGATTGTAGTTAGCAGATAAAAATGTATAAGATTGTTAAAATAACCTTGACGAATAACTGAATAAATATTTACGAAATTAGTTTTTGTAAACAAATATAAGATTTATATTATCATGGCTTATAAAAAAATAAGATAAAATTTAAATAAATATTTAGGAAATGTTTTGCAAGTCTTAGATTCAGAACAATAAGTCGTTTTAAAAATATGAATTTTCAATGTAATGTATAAATTTAAATTAATTTAATGGAAAAAAATTATTTTTGTTTAAAATACCAGATTTCGATTCGATTTTCTTTACCCCGGCGATTTTTAAGATCAACCAGTTAGAAGAGCGGCATGCCTATGTGAAATTTGAAAAATGAAATATTTATTTTCTTAGTATAAACTATTTTGGTCATATATGATTTTGTTGTTAAGTCAATAATAAGAGGGATATATGTAAATTTTAGTTTTAGGGTGTCCCCCCCATATTCATCTAATCATAACTCGTATTATTACATAAAATGTATTTAAAAAATTATGTGAAGTGTGAATCTTCACACATTTCTGGGTTTTGCAGGTATTTAGTAACTGAATGATGATTATTTGGGATGCCAAAACAAATTTTATGTCAAAATATTTTTTTATGAATTTTAATTCGAATGCCTAATACCATTATTTAAGTTTCTAAATATGTACAGTATTTTATTTATACAGCAAGGTTCAGTAAGATTTTTAAAATTGCGCCTATGGCTTCCATTGGTTGCTTATATCATAAGTCCCGCCCTCTGATTTCGTCACAGAATTAAATTATAATTTCAACACTTCCCACTGGTTATTAAATTTACGCTTTTAAAAAATAAATGCAACATTTACCAAAATATAACGAATTTTGACAAAATAATTTAAACAAAATAGAAATGCAAAAAAAAAAACTGAAAAAAATAAAATTAACAGGATTCGAACTCTGCAACGTTCGCACTGCAGTTTACAAAGTGCGTTACGAAACCATCTGAGCTACCAGAATTTCTTATCTGAAGTGTTACGTAGCGAATTAAATATTTAACATATTTTAGTTAAAAACACAAAAAATGCGTTATTTTCCGAAAAAATAATCTGATCAAAAATTCCTGTTGTACTATTCCGGTTCACACCAATGTTCATTACTTAGAATTTTTTCAGATTTTTAGTTTAAACCATCTAGGCTACAGGGTGTGGGACAAAAATTTTTTTGCACAATTTTGGCAAAAATCGCATCAAAATAATTTATTTTGCAAAAATAAAATTTTGATGGTTAATCCACGTACTAAGGGCTTTCATTTGATACCCTACTCAGAATTTTAAAAAAATATTATTTTTTTTGATGAGCACATTTTTGTTTATATTTTTAGGGGGATATGTTTTTTAGATGTTTTAGTATTTTTCCTATGTGTGGGTCAAAGAGTTGTATAAGCATGCCAAATTTCAACTCTCTAGGTTTAGCCGTTTGGCTACAATTTTTACCGAACAGACAGACAGACAGACAGACAGACAGACAGACAGACAGACAGACAGACAGACAGACAGACAGACAGACAGACAGACAGACGACAAAATGACGGTATAAGGGTTTTTTGGTCATACCTACAAAACCCTAAAAAAAAGATTTAATTTATTACTATAAACAATTTTTGTTTTATATATTTTTCTGTTAGGTCAATAATAAGGGAAATATTTTAAGTTTTTTAACCCTAAACAACCCAGTAGTGTTAATAAAGAGTTTTAACCCAGAAACAACCCCCTAGAATAAATTTTTTGAAATGTCCTATACCTTATGTTCAAATCCTGGTTTTACTCTATTAACGTACCAAATTTTGTAAAAATATGTCCAGCCGTTTTTGCGTGAATCTCGGACAGATAGATAGATAGACCGACGAGTAGACAGACAGACAAAAATTGTTTTTTTTTGCGGATATTGTTTTATAATCATCTGAAACGTGTACGAGGGTTACCTTTTATGTTTTTACAAACGAGCACTAGATGGCAATATTGAAATGTGTCATTACTATATTCGTAAAATTTTACATTTGTTATTGTGAAATCAATCTTATAAATTGACCAAGTAGTTTGTTGACAGTGAGCGTTTAAAAAAACAAGTTTGTGAAGAAATAGATATTACTTGTGAAGGTTTTCGGTTGATTTTTTATGATCTTAGTAAAGGCCTAACTCAACAACAATCCATAGATTCGCTTCGTTCAATTTTTGGTAATGAAGTACCATCATAACAGACTGTTTACAATTGGTTTGCAGAATTTCGTCGTGGCCGTGCGTCCGTCAGTGATGAATCTCGTGAAGATCGACCAAATCGGTTGTGATTAAAAAAAAACATCGATGCTGTGCGCAAAATGATTGAAGAAGATCGTCATGTCACTTGTCGTGAGTTAGAGGCATCCTTCGGAATACCGCAGACTGCAATATATTCGATTTTGCATGAACATTTAACTGTATGGATTCCGCATAATTTGACCGAATCTCGAAAAAAGGCTCGTATTGATTGGTGTAAGAGAATGCTAAAAAAAGTCAACATAGGCTCTGCAAAATCCGTATACAACATCGTTACAGGTGACGAAACTTGGATTTATTCATATAAACCGGAAACTAAGCAACAATGAAGACTGTTTGGGTCTTCCAAGATAAACCGAAACCCACAAAAGTCTCATTGCCCGTAGTCACCTGATTTATCCCGTAACGACTTTTTTGTTTCTTAATATCAAACAAAAAAAAAATGCGTGGACAGCGATTTTCATCACCTCAAGAAGCTGTTGAAGCCTTCGAAAACCATGTTTTTAAGATACCAACTTCAGAGTGGAAAAAATATTTCGAGAATTGGTTTGAACGCATGTAAAAGTGTATAAATCTTAAAGGCGAATATTTTGAAAAGCAATAAAACAGCTGATGCATGTGACTTACCGTGAAATAGAGGCATCCTTTGGCATATCGCAGACAGCAATACATTCGATTTTGCATGAACATTTAGCTGTGAAAAAGATCTATTCCCGATGGATTCCACATAATTTGACCAAGCTCAAAAAAGGCTTGTGTTGATTGATGTAAAGGAATGCTAAAAAATTCAACCTAGGCACTGTAAAATCCGTATACAACATCGTTACAGGTGTAGAAACTTGGATTTATTCACATGAACCGGAAACTAAGCAACAATCCACTGTTTGGGTCTTCTAAGATGAACCGAAACCCACAAAAGTTGTTCGTTCACGAAGTACTTCCAAGAAAATGATCGCTTGTTTCAGTTGTACTGGACAAGTCGCAACTATTCCTTTATTGGAATGGAGAACAGTTAATGCTGAATGGTATACAACAATTTGTTTGCCAGAAGTCATTGACAAAATCAGGAAAAACAACCAAAAACGTCGCATCATTCTTCATCATGACAATGCAAGCTCACACACAGCACGTCAAACAATTGATTATTTGAAGGAGAAAAACATTGAATTAATGTCCAATTGCCCGTATTCACCTGATTTATCCCCTAACGACTTATTATGTTCCCTAATGTCAAACAAAACATGCGACGATATCGATTTTCATCACCTCAAGAACTGTTGAAGCCTTCGAAAACCATGTTTTTGGGATACCAACTTCAGAGTTGAAAAAATGTTTCGAGAAATGGTTTGAACGCATGCAAAAGTGTATATATCTTAAAGGCAAATATTTTGAAAAGCAATAAAACAGTTTGTTCCTAAAATTTTTTTTTTTCTCTCTTATTTTTTGTAAAAACTTAAAAGGTAACTCTTTTACAAACTAAATATCAGGCCGAATAAATTTAAAAAAAACAGATATAGCTCTTAATTTTATTAATATAGGTTGCTGGTTTTGTACAACAAACTTGTCAGATTGTGGTGCTTACCTTGTCGTTAATGGAACGATATGTGCATGTGATACTTTGTTTTTAGACTCGATTCGTTTCTAAAGAGCAGAAAATAGTGAGATTTTATGTTTCTGAGCTAAGTTTTTTTGAGTTGTAAAGTGCTAAATATTTTGAAACAGTCTCATTACTCTAAATTACTATGCATGAGTGTTAATTTCATGTGAAAGAACCAACAATGAGCATTATGAATTACTTAAATCCTAAGTCAGTAATCCTTAAATATGTGAACTGTTCTTAAAACATTTCGTAACATCAAAATGCATGGGAATAGTTACAAGATGAAACAAGAATTTTAAACTAAACTGAATTCTAACAAATTTTTCACGGAACATAAATTTAAAATATTTAAAAAACATTTTATTTAAACATATTTCAATTGTTTAATTTATAATTTGCGATTTTTTAGGTTTTGGTGTCTCATTTGTTAATTCAAAATATTGAGGCTAAGAGAAATTAAAGAAAATAAAATGATAAATAAATAGCACTATATAGGTGCTCACGGGCTTGAGACCCCCCCCCCAAGAGCTTCAAAAACAATTGGTTTTTACCTGTTTTTGCCAAAATACAAGTGACAACCCGTTTTAGGGTTTTGTAGGTAAGACCACCAAATAACTCTTATAACGTCACTCATGTGTCTGTCTGTCTGTGCGGTAGAAATTGTAGCCAAACGGTTGAACATAGAAAGTTGAAATTTTGTTATACTTGTACAACTTTTTGACCCACATATAGGAAAACTATAGAGAGTTCAAAAAAATACAGCGCGGGATATAAAAATAAATATTTTTTTAAAATGTAGTGGCTTACCACTTGAAACCACTTAATGCGCGGATCAACAAACAAAGTTTTATTTTTGAAAAATCTTTTTTTTGTTGGATTTTTGCCAAAAATATGTCAATAAACTTTTGTCCCCAACCCTATCTTTCATAAGGGTTGAACTAAAAAACTGAGAAAAATCTCCATAATGTACATTGATGGGAACCGGAATAGTTCAATAGGAATTTTTGATTAGATTAGTTTTTCGAAAAATATAGATTTTTTTGTGTCGTTGAAAAAATTATAATTTTTTAAAAATTCATTGTGTGGTATCAAAAGAAAGTTCTTAAGGCGTAGATTAAGAAACGATATATAGATTTTTAAAATTCGTTTCTTTTAACACGATTTTAGCCAAAAATGTGCAAAAGTTCTTGTCCCGCACCCTTTTACCAAAAAGGGTTAAAGTAAAAAATTTAGTTTTTCGAAAAATATAGATTTTTTTGTGTCGTTGAAAAAATTATAATTTTTTAAAACTTCATTGTGTGGTATCAAAAGAAAGCTCTTAAGGCGTAGATTAAGGATATATAGATTTTTGAAATTCGTATCTTTTAACACGATTTTAGCCAAAAATGTGCAAAAGTTCTTGTCCCGCACCCTTATACCAAAAAGGGTTAAACTAAAAATCTGAAAAAATGTAGGTAATGTACATTGATCTGAGCTGGAAACGTACGAGAGGAATTTTTGATTAGATTGTGTTTTTGAAAAATATGGCAGTTTTTGTGTTTTTGACAAAATTAATTATTTTTTTAATTCATCGCTAAAGTAATGCTAGGGCTAATAATGTTATGGATTTTTTGTATTTATAGTTAAGATAGTACGTGTATTTTTACCGACCGCCAACATATATAAGGGAGGTATTGAGATCATACCGATTTTGACATTTCGAGATTTCGATGGATCTCCACGAATTGAGGTCCCTACATAACGTTTTGACTATTTTTAGCATGTTGTCTGTCGGTCTGTCTGTCCGTCCGCCTGTCTGTCCGTCTGTCTGTCCGTCTGTCTGTCTGTCTGTCCGTCTGTCTGTTCGTCTGTCCGTCTGTCTGTGTACACGTGCAGAGCAAATTCGACTGAAAGGATTTTTATGAAACTGCATATTTAAGCTTCTACCATCAATGGCACGAGTTGATCAACTTTTGGTAAAAATCGGTTGACTAAAAATGGGAGTTTACTCGTGTCGATTTTAAGATTTTAGCGAATATTTAGCAGAAAAATATTTCGAAAAAGATTATTTAACAAAAGTTGCTATAAATGCAATAACAACTTTTATTTGAGACATTTTTTGATAAAACGAAACATTTTTGAAAACATTTTTCGAAATTTTTTCTAAGTATATATTTTTTCATACTTATATGTATCGTTTCCATAGTCATGATAAATAATATCTTTGTTAGAAAATATTAGGCCAAGTTATTTCTACTTTGCTGCTATAAGGTATTTTATACAAGTACTTTGTGATGGCTGTTGGTCCTGTGGTGGCCACAACTCATTTTTTTTTTTATTAATCTAATGAAGACGAAGCAAATGCAGTAAAAATCGCTGGGATTTTTGTCAAATAACGAAGAAAAGTGACTATCAAAAAACTGTTGATTTTAATGTGATTATAGAACAAATACTGTCCTAGACATCTAGTATTCTGGCTTCTTACACTTATTAAATACCTACAAAACCCTGAAATGTGTGAAAATTCACATTTCACATCAATTTTTTTTTAGACATCACTTGTAGTTTACTCTAAAATCCGATGTTACGCTGTTAAGTTCCGCGTTTTGTGGCACACACGGTTATGAATGGTGTGATGAATTAAAATTTTTTAGTTTTTAATTATTTTTTTAATGGTTGAGGAACTGGTTGATGATCTAAAGAACTGATTCTCGGAGAACCGTTTACTGAACCGGCACAGTAAACTAAACTATATCCACTGAGCCAGTTCCGCGAACTGCGAGTCGAATTGCTCATCTCTATTAATGATACATTTGTAGTTAATTTCATTTAAATATTATTATTTAATTATTTAATTTAAAAATACATTTCCATATCTTCCTTAAATCATTAATTATCATCTTATTTAAATAAACAATGGTAATAAACCGCTAATTATATTATCAAACAAGTAGGTGCAGTGTCTTTTGCAATATTGACTAAGCATATTTTATTGTTTAAACAGAATTTCCCTATTGACAATGTTTAAATACTGTTAGACCTCTCACCGGCTGCATAGGCCACGGTCATCCACGATCAATTACACATTGCGTCACAAATATTTCTATAAGCTCATCTCCAAAGAGAAAGGTCTATACGAATAAGCGGAACCATATTGAATAATAAATACTATATTGATTTTCTAAGAATACTTTCACAATTCAGATGGATGAATATAAAAATGCAATCAATACACAATTGTTTAATAGACATACTGAGGACATCAAAATTAAATGAAGAAGGAAAATATGATAGAGAAATTGCAGCTAGATTTTGTCGATGACTTCTGGCAAACAAATTGTTGTATACCAGCATTAACTGTTCTCCGATCCTCTAAAGAAATGGTTGCGACATGTCCAATACAACCGAAGAAACAAGCGATCATTTTCTGGAAGTGCTTCGTGAACGAACAACATTTATGGGTTGCGATTCATCTTGGAATACCCAAACAGCGGATTGTTGCTTAGTTTCCGGTTCATATGAATAAATCCAAGTTTCGTTACCTGTAACGGTGTTGTATACGGATTTTGCAGTGCGTAGATTGAATTTTTTTAGCATTCTCTTTCAATTAAAACGAGCCTTTTTTTGAGTTTCGGTCAAAGTATGCAGGATCTATCGGGAACAGATCTTTTTCACAGCTAAATGTTCATGCAAAATCGAATGTATTGCAGTCTGCGATCTAGCAAAGATGCCTCTGTCTCACAGTAAGTCACATGCCGATTTTCTTCAGTCATTTTGCGAACAGCATCGATGTTTTTTTTTTTTAATCACAACCGATTTTGTTCGACCTTCACGAGTTTCATTACTGACAGACGCACAACCACGACGAAATTCTGAAAACCGATTATAAACTTATAAACTAATAGTCTTTTCTGATGGTGCTTCATTACCAAAAGTTGAACGAAGCGAATCTATGCATTGTTGTTGAGTATCGAACGAAAACCTTCACACGTAATCAGGGCTTCGAACCGGAACTGAACCGAATACCGAAAAAAAAACGTTATTTTAGGGCAAACAAAAACCAGAACTGAACCGAAAAAAATATCGGTTTATTTCGGTTCAGATAATGTTTGTGTGTGTGAATATAAAATCTTTTCAAATATAAAGTGTTTTTTATTTAAGATTATTTTTTAAACTGATGAGTAGAAAAAAAACTAATTTTTTTAATAGATAAATTTAAAAAAATCGATTCTATTATTTCGGTGGGGGGAGGGGGGGGGGGATGTTGAAATAAATTTCTAATACAAATAAAAGCATTTAAAAATTTATCACTCGGAACTGAACCGAAAACCGAAAAAAACCGTTATTTTTGTCGGAACGAAAACCGGAACCAAACTGATATATATTTTTTTAATTGAACCGGAACGAAAACCGAAACGAAAAAAATAACGGTTTAAAGCCCTGCACGTAATATCCATTTTTCGACAAACTTGTTTTTTTAAACGCTCACTTTCAACAAACTACTCGGTCAATTTATAAGCTGCCATTGATTTCACAATAAAACATGTCAAATTTTACGAATATAGTAATGACACATTTCAATATTACCATCTAGTTGTCGTTTGTAAAAACATAAAAGGTAAGCCACGTAAGTTTTGGAATGCAGTACATCACTCGTAATTAGTTATAAATACAGTAAATCATCCCTTAACCGAATCCTTTCTTAAAAATAGGTATTTGAATAATTAGAGTATTGGAAGCTATTACTTGGCAAATTATTACACAATTACACCGCAACTTTCGGGAAAGGAATATTACTAACGATTTGGTAAACATATTATACAAGGTGTCTCAAAAGAAATTTTATATTTAGTGGATCGATTAAAAAAAAAGTAAGCCTTATATAGAAAAAATGTTTATTAATTATTAAAATACACTTTTTGGGGATTTATTTCTTAAAAATAATATCGTCTAAATGTAGACCCTCGCGTTCTCGGCACTCATTTAATCGAACAGTAAAATTACTTATGACGTCTCGGCAGGTGGACTCAGGGATGGCTGCCATTTCGTGACGGATATTTTCTTTCAAATGCGCCAGTGAAGTCGGTTTATTGGCGTAAACTTTAGATTTAAGATAACCCCATAGGAAAAAGTCCATAGGGGTTAAATCTGGACTGCGTGGAGGCCAATTTATGTCACCTCTCCGGGAGATCAATTTGCCTGAGAAAATTTCACGAACACGTGGCAGAGACATATTGGACGTGTGTGAAGTTGCTCCGTCCTGTTGGAACCATGTTCTTTGGTTATAGCCAGGAAAGTTTTGCAGTTCAGGTACCAAGAAGTTGTCTAACATCTCCACATAACGCTCTGAATTCACTGTAACTGCACGCCCCCTTTCGTCTTCAAAAAGGTAAGGGCCGATAATTCCTCGCGCCGACATCGCAGCCCATACGGTCACTTTAGGCGAATGTAGGGGTTTCTGATGTTTGCGTTTCGGATTCGTTGCACTCCAGTAGCGGCAGTTCTGCTTATTTACGTGGCCATTAAGATGAAAATGAGCTTCATCCGAAAACAAAATGTTGGCAAACGTTGAAAATGGCTCAATCACCTGATTTACGAAATTAAGCTTCTGACTGGCATCTTGGGGCTTTAATTCTTGCACCAATTGAATTTTGTAGGGGTGCAGCTTTAGGTCCTTGTGCATAATGCGATGTAATGATGATCTATGCACATTTAAAGCACTTGCGCGCTTCCGAATTGAAAGGTTCGGGTCGTCACGAACAGACTGATTAACATTCTCCACGTTTTCTACCGTTCTTGATGACCTAGGTCGCCCGGATTTTGATTTATCCAGCGTTGTACTAGTCTCTTCAAACTTTTTAACCCAATGTCGAATGAGAGGAATGCTTGGCGCATCATTTAAGTGGCGAAAACCTCGAATACTGCAGAATTTACTACGCGCTACAGTCGCCGAATCACCGTTTTTGTAAAACTGTCGCACGATAACGCGCGGTCTGCTCCCGAGAAACGCTCCATAGCGACTGAATTCCCAAGAGCCAGGCTACCGATTGACATAACCCCCGCGCCCCTCGGATACGTTGCGTTCACGCAGTAAGCTAAATAAATATAAAATTTCTTTTGAGACACTTTGAGACACAAATAAATAAAATTCCGGTATAAACAACAAATATATTTGAGAAACGCAAAATATGCAGGGGTTTAAATATGTAACCACAAGCGTTAAGTGGTTCATACCTGCTGTTTGCCCGCTAAGCAAGGGTATGGACGTGAGTTCAACTCCTATCTATGTCAAATAATTTGTGTAAAAAATATTTATACAATTTACAGGTTCTGTTTAGCCGTTCGCAACCGGCTTTAAACTGTAGGTGCCTTTCTGTGTACGCTAAAAATGGGCGTAATACTGACTATATTACTCCTGAATGTACACAGATTGAAAATATGGTCATAAAACCTAGTAACAGGAGGTCTAGGCTCACTTTGGGCTGTCGCGCCAATGCTGCCAATTTGCAAGGTGATGCTAGACTTTTTACCACCTCTTTAATCCACTACCACTCAACAGATTTCTTAAATGCTTGTATCATTTTTCTGATCTCTGCCGTCTTAAGCAATTAACTGTTAGAAATCTATTATTATTATTATTATTTTTATTATAAAAGTAAACGAAGTCAAAACAAATATAGAAACCCACGGCTACTTTTTTTGAGTTATTTAAATTTATTCGAAGAAGCATTCAAATTCCAGGCACACCCAAATAATAATTTTAAGATGATTACATCATAGACATATATTACACCTTTGATTATTTTAATTTGTGTAATTTTTTTAATTTAGCACCTACATATTACCTACCTTAATTATTTATATGATTTTCTATTACAAAATACTATTGAAGAAATAATTACCATTTCCGACAATTATTGCGGAGGGTCAAATTTAATTACTTTTATATCACAGATTGTTACAATACATGGAAACTTCAACGCTCGATCAGAACAGAATTTTACAAAACAACAGAATTGAATCCTAATGCGGGGTTTACATTGGTAGAATAAAAGAGCTACTAACTAGAGCAAGTAACTAGAAACTAGTTACTATCCCTGTGTAAACAGTTGACAATGTGACTAGTAGAGTACTAGCTTCTAGTAGTTGGGTTAGGATATCAGCTAGCTCGTCGACGTATTTACTAGCTACTATCTTTTCCCGCACTACGTAAAATTGATTCATTTCAAATTGGCGGCAAGCGGTAACCTTTCATACCAAATAGAAAAAAACCCATATCAGGGAAGTTATAATTTATTTACATAAATTGCGTAACATTGGTTTATTAATTGATGATTTCAGAAATCATCTGTGAAATACCTGCCTTTGATACACGAAAAAGATGTAGCAGAGTTCGATAACTATTTCCTGTGACTAGGAAATAAAGCGTTAATTCCAATTTTATTCTTGCTGGGATCGCATCCCTCATCATCATACATAGTGTATCAGTTGTATAGTCGGAATGCTGATAGGTGACTGTTACATGTATGTATCAAGTAGTGCATTCATATAATAATCTAGTTACCATTTTTCAGCGATTTTAAAAATTTGTTTTGTTATTTGTTTTAACTGTCAGTGTCTGGTAATAAATATTAATTAAAATATGGCTTGCGGCCAATTATTAAATTCATAAACTTTAATTTTAAATCTGCTGGAATAAACAACAAATTATAATCCAAAATTTACGTATGAGTATAAATTATTATTATTATGATTATTATTATTATACTGTACAGAATTAAAGCTTAATAGCTTGTAAATTCAATAGATACATTACATACAGCAATTATACATAACAAAAATTAGCAATTTTTACATAATTAAATTAGCATTTTTAATATAATTAAAATAAGAGAACAAAAATGAACAAAAATAGCAAAAGAAAAAAAGAAAAAAAGTTTTACACTGTTCTACATAAATAATTAAATTTAGCAAATTTTACAATTAAATTTAACAATATTTACAAAAGTTCAGAATAAGAAACAATAATCAAAAATAAACAAAAATAGCAAAGAGAGAGAGAGAGAAAAAAAAAAGAAAAGATTCTACACTGTTGACATTTGGGAATCTAAACAGTTTTTGAAAGAGTTCACTGAAGCTGCACTCACAGTGTCACTGAGTAACTCGTTCCACTTATGGAAAACTCTGTTCGTAAGAAAATTCTCACGGGGGATTCGTTTAAATTTTTCACGACTTAGTTTTAGGGTATGTCCGCGAAGTCTTGTGTTATTACTTAACTTGAACATATAGCACAAGTTAAGGGAAAAATCGTTGTGTAGAATTCTCCATGTTTGGATGAGATCACCTCTCGCTCTTCTTTTGGAAAGAATAGGCAGCTTGAGATGCTGGAGCCGCTCCGGATATTGAAGACCGCGAATTGCACGTGGCAGTCTGCTGTTTCCTTATTTATAATTATTACCTTAAAATTAATAATTTTGTTTGTTTGAGTACTGCTGTAAATTTATTTTTGCGCTCTAATTGGTAAAGATATCTACGAATCATGCTGTTTCTTTCTAATGCTTTGTTTTTTATTCAAATAATTTTGAAGGTTAGTTGTCAACTTGAGTCACTATACGTTACTATTGGGTATGCAAATAATTATAATGATATAGACAGAGAAAGCATATAGTATTGAATATCGATACTTGTAGCAACGAACAGTCACTTATCAGCAATCCGACTATATTAATGGACTAACTAAATTTAATAGCCTATTAAAATCATCTGGTGTCATTCTTAAACACAGTTTATACTCTTTTTGATCCTTCACAGCTAATTCACGAAATAAAAGGGCTGAAGCGCCATAGGTAGCTCTTCTATTAATCCATTTTTTAACCCGTTCTGTTTTTTTTTAATTTTTTTTTGTTGGAAAGTTGCCTGTCTGAAACATCTTGCCTGTTTAAAGAAATAATTGTTTGCTCTATAAAATATCAAAAACTCTTTTTAAAAATTTACTTTGTTAAAAATGGAATGGTCGGAAATTCGCACTATTATGAAGTATGAGTTCTTACGTGGAACTACGGCATCGCAGACCGCGCGAAACATTAATAGCGTATTTGGTTCTAGTGTTACTACGCAGCAGACAATATCAAATTGGTTTGCCAAATTTCGTACAGGTAAATTAAAAACCAAACAAAAAAAAAACCTGGCTCATCGATCACAGCAGAAATATACTGCAATCAACTAGACCAGGGGTACTCAACCTTTTCATACCTACCGCCCACTTTAGCATCTCTATAAGTAGAAAAATTTTCATACCGCCCACCTGTTGTATAATAATAATAACTTACCAAATACTTTCGCAAAATTTAGCTGCAAAAATCTTTATAAAACAACTTACTGCATCATCTCTTATTATTAAACACAACAAATATACATGCACGGGCGATAGAAATTGTATATTTTGAGAAATTGAACTATAAACAGTAAAGAATTTTATGATAACTTAATGAAAATGTTTTTCAATAATGCTATGAAATTTTTTTAAATAATACTTTAAAAAATTTCCATTTAAATGTTTTTAAAACGTCAATTAAATTTAAAAAAAAACGGAAAGTAGCCATCATTGGACAAAACCTCTACCGCCCCCCAAAAAAATTCCTACCGCCCACTAGTGGGCGATTGGGACCAGGTTGAGTACCACTGAACTAGACGAACTGATGCAAAAACTTAAAGAAAAACAGCCTAGATTGGTCAACAGATCGATTGCTATCTTATTGCATGATAACGCTAGATCACACACTGCACAAATGACTGTGGCAAAACTACAGGAATTGGAGTTGGAACTTCTTCATCAACCTCCATATTCACCAGACCTAACCCCCACTGAGTACCACTTCTTCCGCAATTTGGACAACTTTTTAATAGGAAAACAGTTTAATTCCGACAATGCTGTAAAACTGGCTTTCCAAGAATTCATTGACTCTCGTCCGCCAGGGTTTTATACTACCGGCCTGAACAACCTGTCGCTTAAATGGCAAAAGTGTATAGACAATATGGGTGCATACTTTGATGAATAAAATAATTTAATTTGTAAGTTATCAACCAATTTTGCCTTTTTTTGCTACATATTTCATCCTTGACGACCTAAATAAGAAAATGAATATTTTATCTCCATGAGTTTTTTCATTTAGATGAATATTTGGGGAGTTACGGAGGGGGGGGTATATCCGGTGTATTTTTATAGTTAAATATGTCATATATAGCTAGAGACCCAACATTGGGTGCGTTTTGTTGTGCCAATTCTGGTTTCGGTTTAATCAGAATACGTCTTTTCTTGCGACAATATTCTCGTTCTATTCATTCTACTCATTCGATGACTCGAGGCCGGACGACTGGAATGAATAAGTGTGATGGGGATGAAAAGTAATATGTATTTGAATGCAGTTGTTTTCATTTGATTTTTAAATGTTTTAGAATTAAATCTTGGTATTACTGCTTCAAAATTATTTTTACTTTTAGCTATTTTCTCATTTTGTGTCCTAAAATAAATATATACCTATATGATTTTAATATAGTATTGTTAAATCTAAACTTAAAATGTATTTACAATTCAGTTATTCGTTCTAAAACATTACGTTCTAGAATATTTGCTTCAAATATAAAGTTTTCTTATTCTGAATTTATTATTTAGATAACCATTTAGGTGAAATATGTTCGTTATTTGTTCTACAACCATATAACCTCCATGTAAATGTCCTTCCATGTTTACTTCACGATCAAAATTGTCGTTTTCTTGCGCATCAATTCTAGTACTCCCAACCAGCCACCAACAAAACGCACCCATTGTAAGACGAAAATTAGTAACACTGTAACGCGCTAAATTCAAATGCCTGTCAATCATTAATAAACTTTTTATAAAAAATCCATGGAAATTTCAATGGTCGATCACGCAACAAAATCGTAACACTTAACATAATGTTTCAGCAAGTAACAATTAGTTATGCAATGTAATCCAATTATTAAAACATCAAACGCTTGAATGATTCGTGTTTAAAATGTAAATGATTCCATAGATTTCACATTCCTCCATCCCCAATTCATGCCGAACTCAGTCCAGTGAAAATAAGGTCTGTGGGTCGCGTTTAACATATATGCTAACATATAAGCATTCATTTCATGGGCGTGCTAGAGGAAATTATTGGGGGGCGTTCAATGTCAAATTACAGTTTATTTTATGACTCACACGGATTTTAATATTAAATTTTGTGAATTAAATTTTTAGGAGTGTTAAGGGGAACGTCAGTGTTACTTCAAAAACATACATTTATGTTATAATTCATAAATTTGAAAATTAATTTGTTTATACGCTTCCGGATAGTATAAAATACGAAGGCTACCTTTTAAGTTTTTACAAAAACTAAGAAAGACTTTTTTTTTGAACAAACTGTTTTATTGCTTTTAAAAATATTCGCCTTTAAGATTTATACCAGGGGTGTCCAATCTTTCAGCTTCCCTGGGCCACATTATAAGAAAACAAGTTGTTTTTGGCTGCAAATAAAATAATACTATTATAGTAAAGAGACTTTAGTTGACAGATGACAGTTAATTAAAGCATATGGTTCAATGGGAGAGAACTATAGCAATAAAATTTCCATTTTTGAATAGAGCCGTATCATTTGTTCACAGACAAAGCTAGAAATAAAGAAAGAGATACAATTTGTTTCACTTGACACGCCTGTCTTCCATCTAGTGGTGGGAGGTTAATTTGATAAGACAATATATGTGTGATAACCTAAAAAAGATTATTTTTTTGCAAATTTTGTCATATTAAATGCATATTTCTTTAAATAAAACTTTTAGAAAGATTAGGGGAAATATAATATGAAAGTAATTTTATATTATATTATTATTTATACTAATTAATATATTATATATTATATAGTTTGAGAAAGATTTTATGATTCTCTCCAAAGACGGCATTAAATTAAAAAATGCATCGCTTATAAATTACTAGCAAATTGAAATTGTATTTGTAGTGTTATTAACGGTACTCAGGGACTTAGCAGGGGGGGACATAGACCCCCCCCCCTCCAGGATAGTTTACCCTATATAAAATATAATTTAGGTTGTTATAAGTTTTCTTCACCGGAGGTGAAGAACATTTATAACTTTACCGGACTTTTATTATTTAAGAGCGTAATGTACTGAACCCGTAGGTCACTTGCTCCTAGCGGTGTGTGGTGACGAGTAGCCTGTAGCCGTGGACAATTTATAGTTGGGGGGGGGGGGGGACGCAAGATGTAAATCAACATGTATTTGTTGAAACACTAAAATATAGACCAAATATATTCGAATCAATTTGATTTTTTTTTAATTGGGAGATATGAAACAAAATTTTGATTTATTTTAAATTTTCAATTTTACAGTGCACAAAAGACCTAGAACGCTGATTTATACACTTTATACACTTGAACAGGTTGAACAAGCCTGACTTATACACTTTTGCATGCGTTCAAACCAATTCTCGAAAAAAAATTTCCACTCAAGTTGGTATCTCAAAAACATGGTTTTCAAAGGCTTCAACCGCTTCTTGAAGTGATGAGAATCGTTGTCCACGCATTTTTTGTTTGACATTGGGGAACAAAAAAAGTCGTTAGGGGATAAATCAGGTGAATACGGGCAAGGAGACATTAATTTAATGTTTTTCTCCTTCAAATAATCAACTGTTTGACGTGCTGTGTGGGAGCTTGCATTGTCATGATGAAGAATATGCGACGTTTTTGGTTGTTTTTCCTGATTTTGTCGATGACTTCTGGCAAACAAACTGTTGTATATCATTCAGCATTAACTGTTCTTCGATCCTCTGAAGGAATGGTTGCCAGATGTCCAGTACAACCGAAGAAATAAGGGATCATTTCATTGGAAGTACTTCGTGAACGAACAACTTTTGTGGGTTTCGGTTCATCTTGGAAGACCAGTGGATTGTTGCTTAGTTTCTGGTTCATACGAATAAATTCAAGTTTCGTCACCTGTAACGATATTGTTTACGGTTTTTGCAGTGCCTAGGTTAAATTTTTTAGCATTCTACCAATCAATACGAGCCTTTTTTGAGCTTCGGTCAAATTATGGCGGAATCCATCGGGAACTGATCTTTTTCACAGCTAAATGTTCATATAAAATCGAATGTATTGCACAGATATGCCAAGGATGCCTCTATCTCATGGTAAGTCACATGGCGATCTTCTTCAATCATTTTGCGCACAGCATCAATGTTTTTTTGAATCACAACCGATTTTGGTCAACCTCCACGAGATTCATCACTGACGGACGCACGACCATGACAAAATTCTGCAAACCAATTGTAAACAGTCTATTCTGATGGTGCTTCATTACCAAAAGTTGAACGAAGCGATGCTATGTATTGTTGTTGAGTTAGGCCTTTACTTAAATCCTCAAGTTTTGTCAATAACCATACCGAGCTTTAAGAGCTTGGCAAGAATTATAAATCAACTTATAAAACTTCAACAAATCTAATGGAACAACCGTATTATTTTTATATTGTTTTCTTCTATAATTTTGCAGTGAATTAGTATATGATTTGCGCTCGGAGTGTAAATTATACATAATCTATAACGCGACTATAGTCAACACTTCCCGATATGAACATTGTAGATAAATTGATCTTTTCCGTAGTCATTAATAAACAGTTACACATTCCGCTGAAAGAAAGAAAGAAAGAAAGGCCTTGCCTATCCGTATTTAGTGCCATTTCAAACTAACCAGACCAGACCTGCTCAAAATCATAAAATGGTATAAACTTTCTGTTCTTTTTTATAGTTAAAACTTTATTCAGCCTTGAAGTATTGTCTGTTTTACACACGACTTCGAAAAACAAAGACAAGATTTTAATAAACTGTGAGGAAATAAATTTAAAATCCAGCGCCATCGCGGTCATTTTTTTAACTACCCTAGCTTTGTTATTGTTACGCACATGTCAAACTAAAATTATACGAATAAATATATTGTACAGTACCTACCCTCATGGTTTTGTTTTGTGCTTTTTGTGTTCTGTGTCACATAGTTAATATTTTTTAGGATTATATTTTAACACTTCTGCATGCGATTGGATATTTTAAATATCCAATCTCGTGCCAACCCCCCCCCCCTGTTTTACAAAGTTCAAGTTGCATTAATTTATTACCTCGTTTATTACTAATTAAAAAAACACCGACACAAAAATTTTAATGAAGACAAATTTAGATGTCATTTAAAAATGAAAAATGTATTAAAAACTTATAGCGGGTACTTATCTACCTAAATATGGATACTTAAATTAAAAGTGACTTGTTGTCCATGTTGATTCTCCCCCAAATAAATCGCAAGGAAAACAAAAAACAGCTTGCTTTTCGTTGCATCTGCAAATCCAATTGTTCTTTAAGTAAATGTTTCTAGTAAATTATCTTGTCCGTGTTTTAGAAGCAGAGGCAGAAACATTCTTTATGAAATGTCCAAATCCGGTAGTGGTCTTCCCAGTTATTTTATTTCGAATTTTTCTTCGAGAAAAAAATGTTTTTCTCAAAAGGTTACTGATACTGTTAATTTCTAATAATAACACAAAACAACACACACACACGACATGACATAGTAAAAAACACATTATAATACGCGACGCTTTCTATATGCAAGCGTAACTCAAACTAACGAACCAAGATACAGCTGACTCCACTATAATGTAATTCTAGCGCATAAACGCGTATATGTTTATTTGTATTTAACGGTATTTTTAAAGAAAATAAAAGCTTTTGCATGATTAATTTGTGATGGTGTCGCCATAATTTTGTAATGGTAGGGCCTTATATTCTTGGATCTTCATGAGGAGCCACCACTGCTGTCCATCCAGCTTCATTGCCTTTAGATTTAGGCATCTTGTAGTTAGTTTGAGTAGCTGATAACATAAGTTGTTAAAAGTGAAGGTTTACACACATTAAGTAAGCCGGTTTAAAATTAAAAATTAAGATTTATTATAATATAATATTTCCAAGAATATGTTAAAGTGAAAATATATAATAATTTAGATAAAAACAGGATCAAGTAAACCACCAGATATTCGACTCAGACCTTCTTATACTTTAACAATTTTAGTTTTACTCGCGAACCGAACTGTATACCGTATTTTTCGGACCATAAGACGCACCTTTTTACGCAGAAAAATCGTCTTAAAATAGGGGTGCGTCTTATGGTCCGAATGGATAGGTACGTTTAAAATGCGTGTGATGTTAGTGTGGAATCAATTCAGAACGCATAAAATAGAATCAACCAAGAAAATATAATAGAAATGAATTCAGAATTAGCTGTCATTTCTGGAGGCCTTACAAGTCAACCAGCCTTTAATGTGTCGATTAATAAACCATTTAATAATTTTTTGCGGGAAGAGTGGGTCAAACGGATGATAAAGCCAAATCACGATGTTTGCAACAGGCGTATGAAACAGACAATTTCAGAAGTATCTGTGTAAAAAATTCATTGGAAGCTATAAAAGAAAAGACGATTATAAAGTCTTTTAAGAAATGCGGTATAAGCAACGCATTGGATGGTATCGAAGATTGCCTTGGTTTTTGAAGAGATTGAAAATAATTCAGACGAAAATAATACGAACAATAACATTAACGAGACGAGTGATAGTACAGAGAGTGTAAATGAACAGAATGTTGCTGGTACAAGTTATAGTAATAATAAATATTTTTTATAAAAATTGTCTAATAAATTTGGGGTGCGTCTTATCGTCCGATGCGTCTTATGGTCCGAAAAATACGGTACTTATACCCCTCGTCTTTAGAGAGACGGGTGTATATATAAGGGTTTTGATAGCATTTCCAGGAATGGAAGTCTAAAATTGTTGAAGGGTATTTTAGTGTTATTAGGCAACTTTGAACAAAAGTCATTTAGAACATTAAAATGTATAAAATAATTTTGAAGTTATGTATTGTAATTTATGTAAGTATTATATATCCCTTTGGTACTAATACTCAGTATAATGTTAGTACATTATCTAGGCTAGAATAGTTTCTACCCTAGTACTATCAGCAGTGGAGGATTAAGGATAGTTGGGGCCCATTAATATGGGCAAATTAAATGAAAACATTAATCTATTTCAAAACCCTACATGAAAATATCGTGGCTTAGAGGCCCTTGAAAGCCTGGGTCCCTAGGCACGTGCTTCATTGCCTTAATGGATAATCTGCCACTGATTCTCAGCAAAGACAACCGTCTGAAAAAAACGTGCAAAATAATTTCAAAGAAACATATTTTATGTCATTTAAATAAATTCCCATTATCACCAAAATATAAATCACTTTTTGCCTTTCAAAGTTGTTTTTATTTATTTATAAATTTTAATCCTGTAATAAATTCGTTATAAAAACATGTTTACAAAAAGATTTCAAAGATGGCACCATCTGGAATTTTTAACATACCAGACTCAGTGTTAGATAAACTCTAAATAAACTATGACCAAACAAGTTTTGCGTTCCGAAATTTCGCCTAAAGCTATTAAGAAACCATCGTTTTACCAATAAGAAGAAAATTGAGGTCGAAACATATATTATTCCATCTCTTTCTTACCTTTAAACTTTGTTTCTCTTTCTTGCAGATTGAAAATTGGGTTTCTAGTTATTTTGGCTGTTTATGAATTTCTTTATACATCTGAGAGTTTAATTAATAATTAGAGACCATTTACTATTGCATTTTTTAAATTTGAGGTGTTCTACATGTCAGTAAACAATTAATTTTTAAATAACTATAAAATACTAGACTTAAATGATCGATCAAGGAACAAAAATTTGGTAAAATTGCAGAAAATGTTGTATCTTGCTGTTTTATGTCATAAAACTGCTAATAGTTTTGTTTAAATAGATATAACAATAAAAATAACATGTTTCAAACTAGTTTGTGATTTGTGCTGCTTAATGACACGTATAACCCCCGCAGATTATAATATTTATATGTAAAACTAACAATCTGAAATAAAATTAGTATAGTTCACGACACTTTACATCAGTGGTACTCAACCTGGTCCCTACCGCCCACTAGTGGTGGGCGGTAGGGGTTTTGTCCAATGCTGGCTACTTTCCGTTTTTTTTTTTTATTTAATTGACGTTTTAAAAACATTAAAATGGAAATTATTTAAAGTATTATTTAAAAAAATTTCATAGCATTATTGAAAAACAAAGAATGACCAAAGAAAGAAACCGTCTGAATATTTCCGAAAGAGGAGACCTTCGTTTGTTCCTTACAAAAATTGAACCAGATAACCAATATTTAGTTTTGCAGCAAATAAATGATAAATTTAACTACATGTTTTCATTAAACCTCTACTTAAAAATTACGGGTAAGGGAAGTGTGTGTACTGTGTTACACAGGGTACTTTGTGACATCCAACGTTGCCACGTTTTGGTGCATGTATATTTGTTGTGTTTAATAATAAGAGATGATGCAGTAAGTTGTTTTATACAGATTTTTGCAGCTAAATTTTGCGAAAGTATTTGGTAAGTTATTATTATTATACAACAGGTGGTCGGTATGAAAATTTTTCTACTAATAGAGATGCTAAAGTGGGCGGTGGGTATAAAAAGGTTGAGTACCCCTGCTTTACATACTGCTTGATCGACTAAAAAACCGATAAACAAATATATATCTACTTAATACAATTAAGCTGCATTCAGAGCTCTAAAATTAGTAGACTATACTAACAAGTACGTCATATGGTAACGCAAACGACCGTTCACAGCTTTAAATTTAATAGACTATACGTTGCCGACTATAGACAGTTTTCCAAACTTATAGTTAGTGCGCTGTTTTAGTAAAACATACATATAAACAAACATGAGATATCTCACTTTACATACTGGAATAACTAAACAAAATCATTTGTTTTTGTCTACAAACTGTTCACTGTCATAGGCTACTAGATAGGTATAAATATATGTTAATTATTACTTTTTGCCGACCGCCAACATATATAAAGGCGGTATTGTGATCATAGCGATTTTGACATTTCGAGATTTCGATGGATCTCCACGAATTGAGGTCCCTACATAACGTTTTGACTATTTTTAGCATGATGTCTGTCTGTCTGTCTGTCTGTTTGTCTGTCTGTCTGTTTGCCTGTCTGTCTGTCTGTCGGTCCGTGTACACGTGCAGAGCAAATTCGGCTAAAAGGATTTTTATGAAACTTCCCAGCAAACATTCAACTAACGGCCGAATGCTGGCAAACTGCTTTTATGCTGGTAAATTACTGGCACCAAACGTAAGTGCAACGCCAGTATTAATAATGTACTTCACATTTGTATTTCGCATTCCGCCTATACGAAGTACTTTACCAGCATTTTATAAGCACTCTTCTTCACTCATACTTTTTACTTAAAACCATCAGAAATAAATCTTGCAACTAATGCGATTATTTTGCACTTTACCGTTGCTGGGCCAGCAACTGATACATCAATGGGCCAGTAACGGCCCCGAGGACACCGGGGTACTGGCCCATTACTTTCAATGCCGGGGAGTATGTGCTTTACCAGTACTGGCCCGTATAAAAATGTTTGCTGGGTTCATATTTAAACTTGTGACATCAATGGAACGAATTGGTCATCTTTTGGTAAAAATCGGTTAACTAGAAATGGCAGTTTACTCGTGTCGGTTTTAAGATATTTGCGAACAATTAAACAATTACTTTGTGATGGCGGTCGGTCCTGTGGTGGCCACAACTGATTTTTATTTTATGTGTACGAAAAAATAAAATCTTGTATGCACCATTGACGTTACTGGATGATTACGCCTATCGAGCGACATCCATCACTCGGGCCAGAGGCTCTCAGGCTGTATTACGTTGCTCTCCGGTTGGAGTAATCATCTTAGTAACACCCTTAAGCCTAGAACAGAATGCACAGCGCGCTATGCCGTCAGCACGCTGTCATTTGCGACGGCGTTGCGTTAGCGCCGTTTAGAATTTTCGCCTGCATACAATGCAATAATTTTTAACGCCGTCAAGTGTCACGTGACAACCTATATCTGTGTTGATACGTGAGCTTTCTTTTATTAAAAGTATAATGGATGATGAAGACTCGTGTGTGATGTTATTTATGTTGTATGCAAGTTATTTATACATACAAACACTTTACCATTCAGTAAAAACTGAGGTTAAGTGTTCTGCGTCAACGTTCAACGGCGTCAAAAGTTGGAAGTTGACGAACATTCAGTATCAACGGTGTTCGACGCCGCTAGGACGTTACACATTCTGTGCACTTGCGTACGACAGCTTGGTTTTAACTTTCTTCTGACTGATAGCGCCGTCCGAACGCCGTCAGCGCGCCGTAAAACTCTTTGCATTCTGTTTCCCACTTTAGCGCATAAATAGCTATTATACATCTTCAGTGCATACACTGGAGGATCCTCTTAAAAGGGGCATTTAATTGTCTTAAAACTTTTATCTCCACGTTTTAATAACTAACTGTTATATAAATGGCTTATCTGATTTGTTAAAAATTATTGTTCATTCAAAAATGTTCTCGTAGTTATAAAATTAAACATTAACAGATGAAATTTCATAGATATGTTATATTTTAACGGTAACAAAACATGTGTGAAACATATGCCGAGTTATGAAAAATAAACAATCTTTATTACCTAACAGTATAATCTGTTATATATTCAGAGTTATATTTCTCTGAAGTTTCGGTTAGATCTCAGGCTGGATAAATATTTGGAGAGTTATGGCTGAAAAACCCTAAAAAATTAAAAATTTAAATGACTCCCTTATTATTGACTTAATAGCAAAAACTTATATTACAAATATTGTTAAAAATAAGAAGACAAATCTTTTATCTAAATGCACTTCTTTGACTGGATAAATATTTGGAGAGTTATGGCGCAAAAATACCAAAAATTAAAAACTTAAAAAATTAATATCTTTTTCATTATAAAACTTTTCCAAAGGTGTTTTAAGGTTTTTCTTCTTCTTTTGACCAGTAGTATCACCCATTAGAAAAAATAAATAATAAATAAATAAAAAAGAAGACCGTAAACACCCTGTTATACAGATTTCAAAAATTCCACGTGCACTTGTTAACTGGCAGAACGAGAAGAGCAACATAAGTATGTACTTTTGCAACAAAACTTTGTCTCTGACTGAGCTATGAAATATGATTTGTTTGTCTCTCCCGTACACCCGCACTCTATGAGAGCCCCACATCTTATTCCGCCCTGGTACGCCATTTCGCCTCAGTACGACATTCCGTCCCGGCTTCCCCTTCATTACAGTAGAAATATATTAGGTCGTCAAGGATGAAATTTGTAGAAAAAAATGCAAAGTTGGTTGATAACTTATAAATATAAGGAATTATTTTATTTATCAATGTATGTACCCATATTGTCTATACACTTTTGCCATTTAAGCGGCAGGTTGTTCAGGCCGGTGGTATAAAACCCTGGCGGACGAAAGTCAATGAATTCTTGGTAGGCCAGTTTTACAGCATTGTCGGAATTAAACTGTTTTCCTATTAAAAAGTTGTCCAACTTGCGTAAGAAGTGGTAGTCAGTGGGGGCTAGGTCTGGTGAGTATGGAGGATGATGAAGAAGTTCCAACTCCAATTCCTGTAGTTTTGCCACAGTCATTTGTGCAGTGTGTGGTCTAGCGTTATCATGTAATAAGATAAGAGTCGATCTGTTTGCTAATCTAGGCTGTTTTTCTTTAAGTTTTTGCATCATTTCGTCCAGTTGGTTGCAGTATATTTCTGCTGTGATCGATGAGTTTTTTTTTTGTTTTGTTTTTAAGTTACCTGTACGAAATTTGGCGAACCAATTTGATATTGTCTGCTGCGTAGTAACACAAGATCCAAGTACACTATTAATATTTCGCGCGGTCTGCGATGCCGCAGTTCCACGTAAGAACTCATACTTCATAATAGTGCGAATTTCCGACGGTTCCGTTTCCAACAAAATTATTTTTTTAAAAAAGTTTTTGATATTTTTTAGAGCATACAATGATTTCTTTAAACAGGTGAGATGTGTAACTTTCCAACAAAAAAAAAAAAAAACAGAATGGTAAAATATTAAGCCAATGTCAAATAATAAGCTGTTAAAGTTGGCAATATTAACTACAAATTTCATCCTTCACGACCTGATATGTTAGGAATATACGCATGAATGCGCCTCGGCCATCAAATTTATCAAAACACGAATAAATATTTTTCAATATTGCTAAAGATCTGTAGTTGCGCTAGCTTTTTCCAGGACCGTTTGGGCATGAATGGCTAATATCGTTATAAATGGCCAAAGAAAGTAGCTATTCTACTGTTGATAACCTTATTGAATTTTAAGTTAAAGATCCTAAATTTAATATGTAGTTTTTGAGAATTAGAAAGTGTTAAAATTTGCAATTAATGAGGTAGAGAAAAAATTAACGAATGTAAATAACTAAATTATAAATCTATAAAATTAAAAATCTATAAACTCTAGCTACTAATTAAAAAAAGAAACTTCACAGTTGATTTAAATTTTAAAACGATTTGGGTTTTGTGAAATCTCAAATCATAAAGAAATGTTTAAATAATTAATGCCAATTTAAAAAATATTATTTATTTCTGTGCTTTAAAAAGAGCCACGCTAATGAACATGATAATGTTATTTTTAATTGTCCCTTACGATAAAGTTTTGCTTTATTAATGTGTGGAATCTTATAGGAATTCCCTCCTTTTGCTAACATGGTTGCTTCTAGACAAGTTTGCTATGTTAGAAAAACATTATCAAGGGTTTTTATGTTTAATGCATTAAATGCTTTTTATACGCATTTAATCAGTTCGTCGATTGTATTCGGTGTAGCTGTGTGTTGTAAGAATTGTATAGAATTGAAAAAGCCAAAATCCAATAAATTAAAATCTGGACTATTTGGCAGTTGCGATTTAAGTCAATTTGGAACTTCTTCCTTGGAATTCAACACAATTTTGATCAAAATTCGCTATTTTGTTAAAACAGCGGGTGCCACTTTAATTTGTCTAACATACGCGTATGATAAGGGAGGTATTGTGATCATACCGATTTTGACATTTCGAGATTTCGATGGACTCCACGTCTTCGATCTCCACGAACTGAGGACCATACATAACGTTTTGACCATTTTTAGCATGATGTCACTCCGTCTGTCTGTCTGTCTGTCTGTCTGAACGTCCGTTTGTCTGTGTACACGTGTAGAGCAAATTCGGCTAAAAGGATTTTTATGAAACTTCATATTTAAGATTTTGATATCAATGGCACGAGTTGATCAGCTTTTGGTAAAAATCAGTTGACTAGAAATGGGAGTTTACTCGTTTCGATTTTAAGATTTTTGCGAATATTTCATAACAGAAAAATATTTCGAAAAAAATTATTTAACAAAAATTGCTATAAAAGCAATAATTAACAACTTTTATTTGAGATATTTTTTGATAAAACAAAAAAAAATTGAAAATTTTTTAAGTATATATTTTTTCATACTTACAGTGGGTGGCCAAATTATTAGGGACAGTGCAGATTTTCTGTAACTTTCAAATGAATTTAATGAGGAAATAAGTGGCTTTGGGTCTCGTATTTATTTTTATTCATTAGAGTGCTTTATTTAGAATATAAAACGACATAATTGCTTATTCATAATCATTTATTTTTGTATAAAAAGTGTTAATTTCACAAATTAAGTAAAATCTTAATATTTTGTAATGCCACCCTTTGCTGCGATTGCGGCTTCCAGGCGTTTGGGCATGCTTTCTATGCAGACTTTTGCGTTGTGTCGGAGATTGGGGTTGTGATGCCACTCTCTGATAAGGGTTTCTATAAATTGCCGCTTGGTGATGATTTCTTTGGCGATCTCCCGCTTTTTAAAATAATAATGATACCAGCAACAAGAATATAGAAGAAAAATGATTTAAAAACAATTTAATTTCTCACAAAATGCATTTAAACTTGAAAATTACAGGGGGGGTGTGCTGTCCCTAATAATTTGGCCACCTTCTGTATATGTAACGTTTCCATGGTAATGATAAATAATATCTCTGTTAAAAAATATTAGGCCAAGTTATTTCTACTCTGTTGCTAGAATGTATTTTATGCAAGTACTTTGTGATGGCGGTCGGTCCTGTGGTGGCACAGCTGATTTTCATACATATATGTTACGTTTCCATGGTCATGATAAATAATCAGATCAATTCTGTAAAAATTTACTGTGTAGTAACATTACTACAAGCTAAAATATTATAAAAAGTATAATGCCTTTCATTCATCATAGTAACTCAGTTACAGAATTGGTCTGAATATCTCTGTAAGAAAATATTGGGCCAAGTTATTTCTACTCTGCTGCTAGAATATATCTTATAGAAGTACTTTGTGATGGCGGTCGGTCCTGTGGTGGCAACAGCTGATTTTTTATAATAACTTGTAGACGAGGTTAAACAGCAAAGGTGAGGTGGTATAAGGGAGGTATTGTGATAATACCTTTTTTGACATTTAGAGATTTCGATGGATCTCCACGAATTGAGGCCCCTACATAACGTTTCGACTATTTTTAGCATGATGTCCGTCGTTCTGTCTGTGCGTCTGTCTGTCGGTCTGTCTGTCGGTCCGTGTACACGTGCAGAGCAAATTCGGCTAAAAGGATTTTTATGAAACTTCATATTTAAGCTTTTGACATCTATGGCACGACTTGTTGATCAACTTTAGGTAAAAATCGGTTAACTAAAAATGGGAGTTTGATCGTGTCGGTTTTAAGATTTTTGCGAATATTACACAACAGAGTAATATTTCGAAGAAATTTATTTAACAAAAGTTGCTATAAAAGCAATAACTAACAACTTTTATTTGAGACATTTTTTGATAAAGCAGCATAAATTAAACAAGTACTTTGTGATGGCGGTCAGTCCTGTGGTGGCCACAGCTGATTTTATTCTTTAAGATTTCGCGGCACACTGGAAAAATTTTGCGGCACACCTTTTGGGAAACACTTATGTATAGTCGGATTGCTGATAGGTGACTTTTACATGTATGTATCAAGTAATGCATTTATATAATAATCTAGTTACCATTTTTCAGCGATTTTAAAAATGTTTTTTGTTATTTGTCTTAGCTGTCAGTGTCTGTTAATAATATTAATTAATAGATCTTGCGGCCAATTATTAAATTTACAAATTTTAATTTTAAATCTGCTGGAATATTTTAAATCCGAAAAAGAGAACAATGGAACACTTATTTCTCTATCTTGTGTTCGTCAAAGAGTAGCAGCTGCCTTAAAGATTTCGGAATCAACAATTCGTAGAATTATAAAATGTAATAAATCTGAACTTCTCACTAACAAAATCACGAGAAAACGAAGTAAATTAAAATCTGAACCAGTTTATTTTATTGATACATTGGTACAAACGTATGGTCATGAAGTACTAAGATTACCTCCTTATCACTGCCAGTTTAAGCCCATTGAACTAATTTGGGGTATAACAAAAAAATATTATGATAGACATATTGGTCAAAACGGATATAGTGATAACGAAGTTTTGAAAATGTGGCAAGTAGCATGTGATCAAATTAGCAAAATCTGTTAAAAAAATCGAAAATTTAATAAATGAATGGTGGGAAAGGGAAAGGATTGTTGATGATATTAATCCAATAATAATAAATACAAGAAATGACAGCGATAGTTCAGATGACGACGATATCATGCATTACAGTGACTAATTTTTTTAAAATAAAAATAAACATTTAAATACAACTTGTAGCAATATATTATATGAATAAATATATTTTTACTTAATATTTTATTACTTTGTACTTAGGGGAAACATAAAAATTTAATTTAATTAAACAACAAATTATAATCCAAAATTTACGTATGAGTATAAGTTTTTCCTTATTTATAATTATTACCTTAAAATTAATAATTTTGTTTGTTTGAGTACTGCTGTAAATTTATTTTCATGCTCAAATTAGTAAAGATATCTCCGAATCATGCCGTTTCTTTCTAATGCTTTGTTTTTTATTAAAATAATTTGGAAGGTTAGTTGTCAACTTGCGTCACTATACGTTACTATGGGTATGCAAATTATTATAATGATATAGACAGTGAAAACATATAGTATTGTATATCGATACTTGTAGCAACGAACAGTCACCTATCAGCAATCCGACTATAAAGACTGGAAAAAATATATTTATTCTACTTATCAGATGTTACCATACAACATGTATTTTTATAATTACAAATTTTAAAATATAGGTATCAACACAAACATGAAATCTGTGAAGAAACAGAGCTAAATTGTCACGAAATTGCATCTGGTCGTAATCACTTACTGAGAGACTACAGTTTTGTGATTTTCATTACAGTTAGCGGAAGTATACAAGTATTACACGGCAGACACGTCTCTGAGTAACTCTGTTCTCTGATACCATCTTATTTAGATAATTTAGAAGCATGTTGAGAATTATATTGTATTAGAAACTAATTCGAAATGAGTACATGTATGACATGATGAATGCCTTTCTGTGAGAATTGGGTGAAATAATTTGTACTTAATATAATAACAAGAGTGTTGTGGGTTTATTTTATTACACTGCTAATGAGAAAGCCCAATACAAATATATAGACCAGTGGTTCTTAAACACTGTTCCACGGAACAAGCTCGTAACCAGTGGTGGTGCTACATCTTAAAATCTGGAGGGGCCAGAAAATATTTGAGCCAAATCTGGGGGGCGAGGAAATATTTGAGTAAAATATGGGGGGCTAGGAAATATTTGAGTAAAATCTGGGGGGCTAGGAAATATTTGAAGAGTATATCATTTTTATCGTTATTAATGGACAGGTGAAAATACAAGTGATGACCTAAAAAATAGGTCCTCACTTCTAAACTACAAGTCATGACGAAAAAAGGTCTTCTTCTTTTTTTGCTCATCAGCAACTTTGAATATTTTTTTTTTCTTGTCACATCAGCCAGTTGACTTCCTTTTTTTGGTCATCAGCTATAATCTATTCAAGATGTTTCCTCATGAATGTGTAAATTTTCACACATTTCAGGATTTTGTAGGTATTTAATAAGTGTGAGAAGCAGGGATGGGGAGTCGACAGAAAAATTACCGACTCTAGACTCCGGAGTCGGTATTTTTGAAAACCGACTCCAACTCCGACTCCGACTCCCGACTCATTTCACTCGTAAATTGTAAAGTCTATTCCAAATATTTAAGCGGAAGTAAATGAAATTTTTATTTTCTTAAGTTATCACTAGTTCACTTTTTAACGATCAAAGTGGGCGTTTGTTAAACAAAATGATACAAAGCCTCATTCAATCCTTAAAAGTTAGTAGATTTCGATATCTAATTCCGCTTAAACCAAAGAAACAGACTATACTTACATTAAATATCTTGGGTTGGGGTGAGCTGTTTTTATAAAATGTCATTTTCATTTCATCTTGACTATTGAGTCATTTTTAATACAAATTTTCGAACATATTAGTTTTAAAAAATTTTGTTTTGTATTTTATATACTTTATTTTTCATAACATGTCACTTTTTTCTTTTGACATTTTAGCTGCCAACATGAAACGTGAAATAATCACAAAGCTCGTTACAACTTGGGAAAATAAAAATCGAGTTTAGTTCCGTTTAAACATAATAAACAAAGTATACAGAAAAAGAAAAATTAGATATGACTGAAAACAAAAATCTTTATCCTACATCATTAATCTGTTAATACTAATAATATTAATTAAATTTTTAACTGGAAAGCATGAAGGAAACCGTGTAAAATCGGTATTGAATATTTTTAATTTCATTTTCGTTCATGAACAAATAACAAAATGGCGTTCCTGTTTCCGTGCTTTAAAAAATTCTGGTAGTATGGTATTTTGCTTTCGTTTTAGAATTGTTCTTATCCTTGATAAAAATTTAATCAAAGAATCGGGAGTCGATAAATTTTTCCGACTCCCGACTCCGGACTTTTCTATCAGCAGTTTTTTGATGACCATCTTTATTCGGTATTTAAGTACCTACTAAGAGCTTTATTGGTCAATAAATTGAAAAAGTTGATAAATAGATCAATAAATTGAACTGTGTAAAACTAACTTAACATTGCTTTCAATCTTTATCAATAGATAAAAGGCTTAATTTTTTTCGATTTCGAAAACTTATTTCTCACTATTAACAATGTGTTATTTGGTAAAATATTTTTATTTTATTTTTAATTTCATAAGAAAACACCAATTTAGCCATAAATACAGAAAATCCATAACATTATTAGTCATAATTTAGCCATGAATTAATAAAATTATTTTTGTCAAAAACATAAAAACTGCAATATTTTCCAAAAACGCAATCTGATCAAAAATTCCTTTTATACCTTTCTGGCTCAGTTCAATATACATTACTTAAATTTTTTTCAGATTTTAATTTATCCTCTTTGGGTTAAAAGGTGCGGGACAATAAATTTTTAAGTGCATTTATTAAAAAAAAAAAAAAAAAACTTAAAAACAAAGAAATTTTACTACTTTTGTTCCTTAATCTACCTCTCAAGAGCTTTCTTTTGATGCAATATATTTAAAACAAAATAATATTTTTTTTTAACGGCACAAAATTTCGGTCACAAAAAGATCGATATGTTTCGCAAAACTAATCTGATCAAAAATTCCTGTTAAACTATTTGAGTTATCATCACAGTACATTATTGAGACAAAAGTTTTTTTGACATATTTCTGGGAAAAATCCAATAAACAATTATTTTTCCAAACATAAAAATTTGTTTGTTTATCCACGCATTATATAAGTTAGAGGTCTGCACAGGTCTATTTTGGACCACCTTTACCCGGCCCGGTCCGTTATCTTTCCAGTCCCCGAGCCCGAAAATATTAATACAATTTTTGCCTCTACCCGGCCCGAACCCGACAAAAATTTAAATTCGGCCCGAATAAACCTCGTTAAAAAAATATTATGATACAAAAATTGCTTACAATTTGTAATAATTATAAAACTAGAAATTTAAATATATATATAGTCGGCACGAACTCGGCCCTCGGGCCGGGTCGGGCCTCGGCCCACGGGGCAAGACCGAGCCCGTGCAGACCTCTAATATAAGTTTCATTTAATACCCCACTCAAAATTTTACAAACATTTAATTTATCATGAAATACATATTTGTTGATATTTATCCCCCGATGTGTTTTTTGAACTCTATATTTTTTCTATATGTGGGTCAAAAATTTGTAAAAGCATGTCAAATTACAACTTTATATGTTCAGCCGTTTGACTACAATTTTTCGTACAGACAGACAGACATATGAGTGACCCTAAAGAAAGACTTAATCCTGAATTAAGTAGGCGCTGCAATGAAATCAATTTTTTAATCATTAGTTAGAAACTTTTACCAGTTTATATAGCTGTAAATAAATATTATAAACAAACATAATTTAAAAAATTTCTAATATATTTATTTTTTTGTTCCAGCTCAAGCCATAAAATGTGCCAATAACCATGTAACCAAAAATGGCTCTCCGTATAAGAAAAGACATAAAAAAATCTTCCTACTACGTCTGGTTTCTCGGTGCTAAAGAATCCAAGGGTTTAAGAGGAAAAGAATATATTCTACCAGTCATCGAACACTTGGTCCAGCGTGAAAAAGACATCGAACCCTTCAAAGTAACCCTTCAAGTCTCCCACAAAGGATTAAAGATAGTACAGAATGTACTTAGTACTAATCCAAAAACAGCAAAACCGAAAAATGAAACAATAAAACATTTTATACCACATAATACTATAACTTGTGTTTATCAAAACGAGGATATTGTTTCTTGTATTTTACTCCTTTTTAATCCAGTTACAAAATGTCCCTTACATGTTCATGTATATAGATGCGATTCTGTAGAGACAGCAACTTTGCTTAAGAATCAGTTGGAAATTCTTATAGATAGGCCAGAAAATCAAAAAAAGATTAATGATTTAGAGACACGAATAAAGATTCCTAAGAAAATCGACTCTAGTCTTGGTTCAGAGACATCTACCAGGGAATCGGAAAGTTCTGAAGAGAGATTTCCAGAAAATAGGATTACTAATTTGTACGATTCTTTAGCAGCAGAACTCAGGGCTAAACTTAATAAAAATGAAAGTCCCATTTTGCTTCCTCCAAGAGATTATGATACGGTAAGTTATATATATAATTTTTATAACCTTTATTACTTACTTACTTACTTACTTACTTACTTACTTACGTACTTACTTACTTACTTACTTACTTACTTACTTACTTACTTGATTTTTTTGTTTGCTACTTGTACTTGATCTCTTCTTTCGTGGGAGAATGGTGCCACAGCTTTTTCCATTCACTCCTATTCTTCGTCCTACTTTTCGCTCCATTCCAGGTGATGCCTCTTTTCTCTATTGCACTTTTGATTTCGTCACTCCACTCCTTTCTCGATCTTCCTTGGCGTCTTCCTTTAGTTACTTTGGCCTCGTAAACCCTCTTCGTGTCTCTACTATCTTCCATCCTTTGGATATGACCCTACCACCTAAGTTGCCCTTCTTCTATTACTTCTTCTACTGGTTTACTACCCAATTCTTCTCTATATTCCGTGTTCCTTATTCGGTCCAATTTTGTCTTTCCCTTGATTTTTCGTAGAAACCTCATTTTGCTACTTCTTATTCTGCTTCTTAGCTTCTCCGTTGTTCTCCAAGCCTTTGATCCATATGTCAGCACTGGTATGGCCACTTTCTTAAATATCTGGACTTTTGCCTCAGTCGGAATTTACCATTTTTGAAAGAGTTCTTAATGCTATTAAATAGCCTGCCAGCAGATCCAACTCGTTCCGTTATTTCTCGGTCTATTTTTCCGTCTGTTGAAAAAACGGATCCGAGATATTTGAATACAATCTTTATGAAAAAAAAAAAACTAATATTTCAATTTCCATTTTTGGTTTTGAAATGTGTCAGTTTTAGGCAACGGTAGTGCCTAAAACAAAAAAAAATAAATGTAAGCAAATTTTTAACCAATGGCCCACTTTTTTCCAAATTTTTCTTTTCTAATCCAAGCTTTACGACAATTTACAACTTCCTTGATTCCAAGTTTTGTTATTAATTTAACATTGTCTGAAGTAGGTGGAAATCTATGGAACGATAATTCAGGGTTCCTCTTTTTCATTGGCTTGCACATAGGTACACAACAATAAGATCTATCCATTTTATTGGACTTTGCAAAGACAAATCAACATAAACAAACTTAAACAGTATGACTAATGCCAACGACTTCTACTTTGAAGTAAGTCATTAAAAGTTCACCACTTATGCCTGGGCTACACCTGCATCTATCGTCGCTAAACTTCGGTTTAACGTGACATACACGCTAATGTGGCCAGCTACTATCGGTTTGCGTTCACAATATTAGCAGTGCGCGACATTAGACACATGACGATAACTGAAGTGGCGGTTTTAGAGCGCACATCAAAGGAACTTAGCGCAGAGCGTAGTATGTTCTGTTGGCGCGTGTTGTTGTTTATCCGGCATCATTTGAGGTTATGTTATACATATTTCTTTACAATTTATTTGTGTCAAAATCAGATAAGATTATGTTTGAATTTGTAAAATTAAGTGTACAAAATAATTTTAGGGTGCAGTTATGATGGATATACACCATTATTTTATTTAATTTACTTCAAAATAAATACGCTTGTACCTTGTAAACGTAAATAAAGTGTAGCGGCGAAAACGCAGCTATGGCCACAAGTTGCGTTTTAGCACGATATCGATAGTGCAGTTTAGCACGAATTTATATAGCGCGCAATTATCGGCAAAGCTTATAACGCAAGTGTGGCCCAGGCATTAGAATCTCTCTTATCTGGAAATGCCGATATTTTAAATAATCCACTACGAAAATTTTATCGCTATAACCTACAACAATCACAAAATATATTTTTTATTTTTTTTAGAGAAGCATAATACAAAAAAATGGCTTTATAAACATTTGTATATACCTACTTACGTGTTGATAAAATAATAAAACAGGTTCACAAAATATTGTTAAATATATTTTTTCCTGTAATTTTACTTTCACATCTATGTAACAATAACATTAAGTACCTTCTACCTGCGTTTCAAAATTGACCACCGCGGTGCTACGATCTTAAATTTATTTCCCTATATTTCACTCGGATGATTACAACCATCAACTACGGCTTGGATGGTAAACTATTTAGCATGTTTTTAGTAGAAATCCTGTTAAAATAATTTTTTTTTTTAAAACAACCCCGCTTTAAATGTTTTAAATACGACACAATAAATTTAACAAAAATATGTTTATTGCACCAAATTAATAAAAATGTTCATTACAGGTACATAGGCAGAAAGGAGATCTGTCCAAAATAGACCTAAGAAGATGTCTAAACACTTCAATAGTTGGACAAAATGTTAAAGGAAGACGAATCGAAAGCTCCGGAGGAAGTTCCGGAATTGGTAGCGATCACGCACCGAGTCCGGATAGTCCGGACAGCCCCGAAAGATTCGGAAATATGTTGGATAACCAGAGCACAAGCGGTAAGTACTTTTACTAAACATTTAATTTAATTTAAAGTTATAAGCTTTAGCATATTATGGGCAAAACAGTCCTCGAACTACTCCCAGAACAGTACAAAATAATTAGAGACTCCGGAAATAACATACATAATTTTTTATATGTTAACCCTTTACTGCATGAATTTTTATTTTTGGCTGAAATAATTCATGGGCATTAGGAATTCGTTCTTATTGATATAAAAAATAATTAAAAAAATATATTTAAAATATTAATTATTATTTTTATGAAAAAATAATAATTAAAATAATAATTTAGGGTTTGTGCCATACATGGAACATTATGATTCTACATTATGTTACAAAAGAAAATGATTCCGTATTATTTGCTCGTCAATTGCTAGGCGTTCTTCATTAGGGATTAAAAGCAGTCGCCCTCGAATTTTTGAAAGAAAAGGTCGTATCTTCTAGTTGTCCTTTTTAAATAAATTCAGAGTTATCGTTGAAGTGCAAATTCCGCTTGATATCTTCAAATCTATTGCAGCCCATTTCTTGAGATACTGCAGGATCCATCGCTGTGTATGTGGCATATATGAACATTTATGAATGAACGTTCTGATTCAGTTTTAAAAGTAAAATAAAAAATAAAAATCGGAACGTGCCATATATGGCACACTATGCTTAAATCTATGACCGACGAATCTGTCTATAAATGTAAAGATGAAATTTAAGAATGATTTAACCTGACCTAATCAAATATTCGACACGCCAAAGAGAAATTCAGTGTCACTAAATAGAAAAGTTGTGTATATGTAATATATTGACATAATTCGATAGTTCATATTGTGTTTCTGTTTTATAATTCTAGAGGTCAGCATGTCATTCTTACATATTTTCTATGTTTTCACTATGTAATTTGCATAGTAACTTGGTGACCTTTGACAAATTAACCTAGTGTAACACTTACAAACGTTTATAATGACATTTGTTTCCCGGTTTTCAGTTTAGTTAATATACACAGTGATAGCAAAAAGTCCTGCATCACCCTGTAAGGCCTTATCACACTAGCGTCAATACGAGGGTTATTATCTGTCTCATTTTGTAATACGGAACTAACAGGAAAAGTTCATTTTTTAAGTTGTTTATTGACAATACATTTATAATATTATCATAGTATTGGTTCACACGGATACGCCAAAGTCTGTTTACACCACAACAGTCACCAAAGTAACCAGATCTAGTTTCGTATTACAAATTGAGACAGATTATACCTTTTATATTTTTACACTATATTGCATTATTGAAATGTGTCATTACTATATTCGTTAATTTTGACATTTGTTGTTGTGAAATCAGTGGCAGATTATAAATTGACCGAGTAGTTTGTTGACAGTGAGCGTTTAAAAAAAAGTTTGCGGAAAAATGGATATTACCCGTGAAGGTTTTCGTTGGATGATTTTTTACGATTTTAGTAAAGGCCTAACTCAACAACAATGCATAGATTCGCTTCGTTCAACTTTTGGTAATGAAGCACCATAAGAAAAGACTGTTTACAATTGGTTTGCAGAATTTCGTCGTGGTCGTGCGTCCGTCAATGATGAATCTCGTGAAGGTCGACCAAAATCGCTTGTGATTCAAAAAAACATCGATGCTATTCGCAAAATGATTGAAGAAGATCGGCATGTGATTTGTCGTGAGTTAGAGGCATCCTTCGGAATATCGCAGACTGCAATATATTCGATTTTGCATGAACATTTAACTGTATGGATTCCGCATAATTTGACCGAATCTCGAAAAAAGGCTCGTATTGATTGGTGTAAGAGAATGCTAAAAAAAGTCAACATAGGCTCTGCAAAATCCGTATACAACATCGTTACAGGTGACGAAACTTGGATTTATTCATATAAACCGGAAACTAAGCAACAATCCACTGTTTGGGTCTTCCAAGATAAACCGAAACCCACAAAAGTCTCATTGCCCGTATTCACCTGATTTATCCCGTAATGACTTTTTTGTTTCTTAATATCAAACAAAAAAAAATGCGTGGACAGCGATTTTCATCACCTCAAGAAGCTGTTGAAGCCTTCGAAAACCATGTTTTTAAGATACCAACTTCAGAGTGGAAAAAATATTTCGAGAATTGGTTTGAACGCATGCAAAAGTGTATAAATCAAGCTTGTTCAACCCGTTCTAGTGTATAAAGTGTATAAATCAGCGTTCTAGGTCTTTTGTGCACTGTAACACACTGTAACACACGTAAAAGTGTATAAATCTTAAAGGCGAATATTTTGAAAAGCAATAAAACAGTTTGTTCCAAACAATTTTTCTTTTACTCACCGCAGAAAGTATTTTCCGATTGGTCAATATAAATTAAATAATACTACACATTTAAGTTTATTTTTTGTAATTAATTGTTATTTGACAATAGGGGATAGGCATGATTTTTTTTATTTTTTATTATATTCCTCTTGTTGCATATAAACATAAAAAACCGTTTTTTTTTTTTTTTTGTAATTTGAAGGCTTAAAAAAATCATAAATGTATGTAGCGCGCGAAAACGACGTGTGACGTCATACCCCTTCTAACTGACGTATGACACTACTAGCTTACCGGCGTACATAGTCTGTTGTGAACTTATTTGTTTGTATAACTTTCATAGGTTATGTAAAGTTAGAGTGATTTTAGTTAAAATAAAGGTTAATTCTATAAAAACAATTTATACATGCTTACCGAATTAAATTTTATATTAAAATAGATAACTTATATTGCAGTATTTCAATTATGCCTCTAACGTTTTGTAACTTCATGTAAACAATGTAGTAAAATTCTGACATCTAAATTACATAAATATTTACATTTTACAGAGTTGCAGCGTTTGTTTACATAAAGTTATAGAATATAAAATAAAAATTACTTTGACACCACGTATTTCCTCAGCACTGTAGCATTCATTATTTTTCATATATTCCATGAGCATAAATGCATCAATGTTGGATAAATTATCACTCTGAGCCCTAACAAAATCTTGTTTTTGTTTTGTTAGGTGACATAACTAACATTAACATATCAAAATAATTTAGTTTTAAGAAAATACAAATTTTATGCGTATCCCCTATTATTTAAAGTATTAAAATTAATTCCTCCTTCGAACAAAGAGTTGGCTGTTACACAATATACTTTTGCGGCAAGAGTTCTAACACTATTTTCTTTGCCGCTTCCTCTATCTCCTCGTCAGCCTCGCTGCTTACTTGATCTTCATACATTATTATTATTTATGTTATTTATTTTTTTTTAATTTTTGGACTTAGCTGCTAAGGCATTATCCAGTAGATGCATTTTATTTTTGAAAAATCCATGCCATAACCGGGTTTCGAACCCGAGCCCTCATGGCCTAGAAATCAGTGTATCGGTACCATTATTATTTAACAAACGTACAAATACCAATGTATTTTAAAATAATTATTTTGACATTCGTTTAATTGTTTATGAACATCGTAGCAACGACAAGCCACGTATTATGTATATAAATCTAACATACCAGGTCTACAACTATGAAATGCGGATTTTTTTTTTTTAAATAAAACACATTACACTCAAAAGAACAGTAAAAGTTTATTTATTCAAAGTATGCTCCATTAGAAGTTATACATTTTTCCCATCTTTCAGGCAATTTGTGAATACCTCGCCAGTAGAACTCTTCCCCTTTCCCCGCAAACCATTCATCTAGCCATTCTTTCACATTTTCATATGAACAAAAGTGCTGCTCGGCAAGTGCGTGACCCATCGATGCGAACAAGTGGTAATCTGAATGTGCCAAGTCTGGTGCGTAAGCGGCATGGGGTAGCACTTCTCACTTGAGTGCCTCCAATGTGTTGCAAACTGCTTTTGCCTTATGTGATGGAGCGTTATCGAGAAGAAAGATTACCTTGTGCTGTCTTCTTTCGTATTCTGGTCGTTTTATGAGCAGCGGATGGTTCAATTCGATCAGTTGTTGTTGGTAGCGTTGGGTATTAACAGTTTCACCAGGTTTTAACAATTCATAATAGACCACACCCTTTTGGTCCCCCCAAGTACAGAGCATTGTCTTTTTGCCAAAGCGATTCGGTCTTGCAATTGATATGGATGGTGAGCCTGGGTTCACCCATGATTTTTTGCGTTTAGAATTTTCAAAATAAATCCATTTTTCATCGCCAGTAATGATACGATGCAAAAAAGACTTTCTTTTGTATCGTGTTTTGCGTTTTTCCATCTGCCTCTCATTCAATGCATGTGGAACCCATCTGCCGACTTTCTGGATCTTACCCATCTCTCGTAGGCGATTGGAAACAGCTTGTTGACTAACGCCTAACTGCTCTGCTAGTTGTTTTTGTGATTGACTATCGTCTTCCTGTAGCAATGTTTCCAATTTTGTATCTTCATATTTTTTTGGAGGTTTTCCATGTTCTTTGTCTGTAAGATCAAAGTCACCACTTTTGAAAGGCCGAAACCATCGTTCACACGTATCTTGCGATGGAGCATATTCACCATAAGCTTCTCGAAGCAGTCGATATGATTCAGCAGCAGTTTTTTTCAAATGAAAACAAAACAGTAGTACTGTCCGCGAATGCCCTTTATTTGGCACAAAATCTGACATTTTTAATACAGTAAAACAAAACTATATGATCACTTTTCAAATTATAACTTATACGCATTTGACACTTAATGATAACTTAACAAAACGCCATATGTGTTGAAACTTTGAAATATACACTCTGTTATCGCGGCAAGTTTGAAAAAAATCCGCATTTCATACTTGTAGACCTGGTACATAATGATTTCTATTTCTTATTTTTAAAATTTTTTAAAATAGGTGTTCGTAAAAAAAATAGTATGTGTGACACGCGCAGAAAGTACATTTGCCGATTTCGAAAGATTCTTTCTCAATCGGCAAATGTATACTTTCTGCGCTTGTTACACAATATGCTATTCTTTCTTAGTTTTTGTAAAAACTTAAAGAGTTGCCCTCGTATTTTGCAGATCTCAAGAAATTGTATTTTTTAGAACATATAGAACTTGGAATATCGTTGGGTAAAATGTATCGAGCTAAAAGCAAACTATGTTGGAAAACAAGTGGCATTTCGGTAAAAAATCTCTTCGGTAAAAAAGACACTGACTTATCAAATACCCATTGTATAAACAATAACTAAATCCATGTTTATTAATTCTGACAGGTAAAGACTTGGAATTTGCTATCACTGCATTAAATTATAATACTGTCGCTTAAAAAACTCATATGATTCTTTAATGACAAGTCTTTATGATGTAAAATTATATACATAAACATTAATAGTGTTATTAACGATATCTAGAACTCAATTTCAATGAATAGCTTTTGAATACGCATTCTCAAGTCACATGAATGCGAAGTGATCATGCGATGCGCCACTTGTAACTTCCCATACCTGTATTTGGGTCACTCTCTTCATATTTGGATGTCCGAATAATAAACCTGTTATAATAATTTTGCTGTCGCGGAACTTAAAACATATTTTGGACCCATTGGCATTATACGATATTTTACAAGTAGGAGTTTTATATATTATATGCAAAATTAATGTAGGCTAGAAGTAAGTTACATTTAAAACGGTTATTTACATATTTTGACTTATTTTTAACCAGAAGCGGGAATTTTTCTTTGAGTACTGTCTGTCGGATTGACAATTGGCCTCACTCACATTTTGATCTGTTAAATCGATGTTTTTCTCCTTCAAAAAATCAATTGTTTGACGTGCTGTGTGTGAGCTTGCATTGTCATGATGAAGAATATGCGACGTTTTTGGTTGTTTTTCATGATTTTGTCGATGACTTCTGGCAAACAAATTGTTGTATACCATTCAGCATTAACTGTTCTCCGATCCTCTAAAGGAATTGGTTTCGACATGTCCAGTAAAACCGAAGAAACAAGCGATCATTTTCTTGGAAGTGCTTCGTGAACGAACAACTTTTGTGGGTTTCGGTTCATCTTGGCAGACTCAAACAGTGGATTGTTGCTTAGTTTCTGGTTCATATGAATAAATCCAAGTTTCGTCACGTGTAACGATGTTGTATACGGATTTTGCAGTGCCCAGGTTGAATTTTTTTAGCACTCCCTTACACCAATCAACACGAGCGTTTCTTTGAGCTTCGGTCAAATTATGGGGAATCCATCGGGGACAGATCTTCTTCATAGCTAAATATTCATGCAAAATCGAATGTATTGCAGTCTGCGATATGCCAAAGGATGCCACTATTTCACGGTAAGTCGCATGCAGATCTTCTTCAATCATTTTGTGCACAGCATCGATGTTTTTTTGAATCACAACCGATTTTGGTCGACTTTCACGAGATTCAACATTGATGGACGCACGACAACGACGAAATTCTGCAAACCAATTATAATGAGTCTTTTCTGATGGTGCTTCATTACCAAAAGTTGAACGAAGCTAATCTATACATTGTTGTTGAGTTAGGCCTTTACTAAATTCATAGATAATCATCCAACGAAAACCTTCACGAGAAATATTCTATTGTTTTTAACATTGTGTTTTGAAGATACACATGGTGACTTCAACGTTCGATCAAGACACAGTTTGGTAAAACTAAATGTTCCAACTTGTAGTAGCTTCTGCTGACGTTCCCCTTGAATGTTTACGTCACAGTTTCATGTTAGTATAATTTATTTATAAGTAAGAGAAAAGTCTATTGTTTGACAGTTGGCAAACATGCTACACTCTACTCTCGAGGACTTAGAGCTCAGATGATGCCAAATTCTTCACTAATTAGACAATTGTTAAAGTGAAAGAACTATTCTCATTACATCATTCCTTTATATACAGGTGTTTTTTTCAACATCGTGCCTCTTGTTTTTATATTTTTATAAAAACAAAATTTTATCGTTTATAGATATTATCTCATCTTGAATCATTCAGCACAAATAACTGCAAAAATATGTTTATCAACAATCTTCAAATAATATATTATGTATCCACCTCTAAATACATGAAGATACTCATATTACTGAAGATAAACAAACCAAAATAATGACAAACCTGGTACGAGGGCTACCTTTTAAGTTTTTACTAACTAAGAGAGAATCTTTTTTTGGAACAAACTGTTTTATTGCTTTTCAAAATATTCGCCTTTAAGATTTATATACTTTTGCATGCGTTCAAACCAATTCTCGAAACATTTGTTCCACTCTGAAGTATCTCAAACATGGTTTTTGAAGGCTTCAACAGCTTTTTGAGGTGATGAAAATCGCTCTCCACGCATTTTTCGTTTGACATTGGGTAACAAAAAAAAGTCGTTGGGGAATAAATCAGGTGAACACGGGGAATGAGACATTAATTCGATGTTTTTCTCCTTCAAATAATCAATTGTTTGACGTAGCGTGTGGATGCTTGCATTGTCATGATAAAGAATGATGCGATGATTTTGGTTGTTTTTCCGGATTTTGTCGATGACTTCTGGCAAACAAATTGTTATATACCATTCAGCATTAACTGTTCTCCGATCCTCTAAAGGAATGATGGCCACATGTCCAGTACAACCTAAGAAACAAGCAATCATTTTCTTGAAAGTGCTTCGTGAACGAACAACTTTTGTAGGTTTCGGTTCATCTTGGAAGACCCAAACAGTGGATTGTTGCTTAGTTTCCGGTTCATATGAATAAATCCAAGTTTCGTCACCTGTAATGATGTTGTATATGAATTTTGCAGTGCCTAGGTTGAATTTTTTTAGCATTCGCTTACACCAATTAACACAAGCCTTTTTTTGAGCTTCGGTCAAATTATGCGAATCCATCTGGAACAGAACTTTTTCACAGCTAAATGTTCATGCAAAATCGAATGTATTGCAGTCTACGATATGCTAAAGTATGCCTCTATCTCACGGTAAGTCACATGCCGATCTTCTTCGATTATTTTGCGCACAGCATCCATGTTTTTTTGAATCACAACCAATTTTGGTCGACGTTCACGAGATTCATCACTGACGGACGCACGACTACGATGAAAATCGCTGAAAAAAAATGTACTTTATTGAGTAAAATAGTTACCATTGTGATCTATAACACTCTGCCATTTATCAGGAAGAGAAAATATTCCAGATTTATAATATTCCTGATTTTTTAAAGGAATAAATGAGCATTGAACGCTCATTTTAACATGGTTCATATCTCTAAGTGTCTTGTTTCTTGTGTTCCAGTGACCGAAATAAGTGATAGTCGGAGGGTGAAATGTCTGGCGAGTAAGGTGAATGTGTTATAACCTCCCAATCAAGCTCGGAATTTTTTTCACGTGTCTTTTTTTGATGAATGAGGTCAGGCATAGTCGCCTTGAAGAATAACTCCTCTTCTATTACAATTTCTGGCCGATTTCTGGTCAAGTTCTGATTTAGTCGATCCAATTGTTCACAGTAGAGATCAGAACACTTTGCCCCGGTTTTAACATCTCATAATTATTCCTTTATATGGCCTTCCAGATCGAAGTTCATCATCCAAGCATAAATTTCCTGATTTAATTTTTTTTAAACCACTGTTGACAGTACGTACACTTAGTTTATCACCATAAACAGTGCAAATGTTTTATGTAGCAACTGTAGCAGATTTTTTTATGGTACTCATTAAAATTAAACAGCATAAAAAATGTTTTGATGAAAAGTCTTCCGCCATTTTAAAATGAAACGAAAACAATAATTCGGTACTCAAGATTACAGAGTTTAATCAAAATGCAAAAGACGTCTGTTTAATTCAGCGAATAAGTCGTGACTAGTTCGCATACTGCACTAATAATAAAAACGAAAAACTTTCCGGTACACCTAATACAAGGTGTCTCAAAAGAAATTTTATATTTATTTAGCTTACTGCGTGAACGCAACGTATCCGAAGGGCGCGGGGGTTATGTCAATCGGTAGCCTGGCTCTTGGGAATTCAGTCGCTATGGAGCGTTTCTCGGGAGCCGACCGCGCGTTATGCGTGCGAGAGTTTTACAAAAACGGTGATTCGGCGACTGTAGCGCGTAGAAAATTCTGCAGTATTCGAGGTTTTCGCCACTTAAATGATGCGCCAAGCATTCCTCTCATTCGACATTGGGTTAAAAAGTTTGAAGAGACTGGTACAACGCTGGATAAATCAAAATCCGGGCGACCTAGGTCATCAAGAACGGTAGAAAACGTGGAGAATGTTAATCAGTCTGTTCGTGACGACCCGAACCTTTCAATTCGGAAGCGCGCAAGTGCTTTAAATGTACATAGATCATCATTACATCGCATTATGCAGACCTAAAGCTGCACCCCTACAAAATTCAATTGGTGCAAGAATTAAAGCCCCAAGATGCCAGTCAGAGGCTTAATTTCGTAAATCAGGTGATTGAGCGATTTTCAACGTTTACCAACATTTTGTTTTCGGATGAAGCTCATTTTCATCTTAATGGCCACGTAAATAAGCAGAACTGCCGCTACTGGAGTGCAACGAATCCGAAACGCAACATCAGAAACCCCTACATTCGCCTAAAGTGACCGTATGGGCTGCGATGTCGTCACGAGGAATTATCGGCCTTTACTTTTTTGAAGACGAAAGGGGGCGTGCAGTTACAGTGAATTCAGAGCGTTATGTGGAGATGTTAGACAACTTCTTGGTACCTGAACTGCAAAACTTTCCTGGCTATAACCAAAGAACATGGTTCCAACAGAACGGAGCAACTTCACACACGTCCAATATGTCTCTGCCACGTGTTCGTGAAATTTTCTCAGGCAAATTGATCTCCCGGAGAGGTGACATAAATTGGCCTCCACGCAGTCCAGATTTAACCCCTATGGACTTTTTCCTATGGGGTTATCTTAAATCTAAAGTTTACGCCAATAAACCGACTTCACTGGCGCATTTGAAAGAAAATATCCGTCACGAAATGGCAGCCATCCCTGAGTCCACCTGCCGAGACGTCATAAGTAATTTTACTGTTCGATTAAATGAGTGCCGAGAACGCGAGGGTCTACATTTAAACGATATTATTTTTAAGAAATAAATCCCCAAAAAGTGTATTTTAATAATTAATAAACATTTTTTCTATATACGGCTTACTATTTTTTATAATCGATCCACTAAATATAAAATTTCTTTTGAGACACCTTGTATTATTATGACAATAATAAGTAAAAAACTAAATATGGATACAAATTGAGATATAGTTCTACGTATTTTAGCTAATATAATTTAAAATAGAGAAATTGAATTTGTATACAAAAAATTTTAACTTTTTTTCCCCCAAATTCCGTAAGTAGATGTTGTAGTTTTTGTAACGCTGTACAAAAAATGGAGGATGTAGTTATGACTTTAGCTGTCACTTCGTTCAAACGAAATCTCACTATTTCTCTCATTTTTTGACCCAAAATAAATTTACATCTGTTAAATTTTTACTACAGAATCGAATAAATTGCCACAGAACTCAATAAATAAGGAGAGAAAACTTGGGTTTTCAATATTTAGAAGCGTTGAACTTTCACAAGTATCAATGTGTTAAATCAAATGTCTAGTCTAGTGTATTCTTTGTAGCAATTAGTAGAAGACAAATAAAAATAAACATATGGTGTAGAACCAGAAAAATAACGTCTAAGCAATAAAATAAATGCTCTGAATTTCTTTATTTCAGATGCTACAATCTAAATTAGGTTACTAGGAAAATTATTTCACAGAAAATAAAAGAAAACGGAAAATAAAAAGAGAAAATGAATCGATTATTATATTTGTAATTTTCATTAAAAACTTGTTCAATAGAATACAAAAAGTCTAGTTAGGTAGTAGATAAAAAGTTAGATAGTATACTCTCTCCGCTAGTTTTTAATCTGAATTTAGAAACAATCTTTAGAAAAGTTCTTCAGACAGTTAATATACTATAAAGAAGAAGGCCCTAATATGGGCCCTTTTTTTAGGGTTTTGTAGGTATGACCAAAAAACCCTTATACCGTCATTTTGTCGTCTGTCTGTCTGTCTGTTCGGTAAAAATGGTAGCCAAACGGCTAAACCTAGAGAGTTGAAATTTGGCATGCTTATACAACTCTTTGACCCGCACATAGGAAAAATACTAAAACATCTAAAAAACATATACCCCTAAAAATATAAACAAATATGTGCTCATCGAAAAAAAAAATATTTTTTTAAAATTCTGAGTAGGGTATCAAATGAAAGCCCTTGGTACGTGGATTAACGATCAAATTTTTATTTTTACAAAATAAATTATTTTGAAACGATTTATGCCAAAATTGTGCAAAAAAAAATTGTCCCACACCCTGTAGCCCAAATGGTTCAAACTAAAAATCTGAAAAAATTCTAAGTAATGTACATTGGTGTGAACCGGAATAGTACAAAAGGAATTTTTGATCAGATTATGTTTTTGGAAAAAAAGCATTTTTTGTGATGTTTGCTAATAATGTTGAAAACTTATAGTTATATAACACGCTAAACAGTAACGTGTATCTTGGCGCAGTGGCTACGATACTGGTATTCTGCCCAAGAAAATGAGTTCGAATCCTACGAGAGGAGACAATATTATTTTTATGTTTTTTTTGCATTTTTATATTGTTTAAATTATTTTTTCAAAATTCTAGTTATATTTTGGCAAATGTTGCATTTAATTTTTAAAAGCATAAATTTAATAACCAGTGGAAATTGTTGAAATTATAATTTAATTCTATATTTGAATGTACACGAAATCAAAGGGGAGGAGCTATGACTAAAAACGAAATGGAAGCCATAGGCGCAATTTTCAAAATCTTAATGAACCTTGATATATAAAAAAAATACTGCACATCTTTAGAAACTTAAATAAAGGTAATAGGCATTCGAATTAAAATTCATAAAAAAATATTTTGACATAAAATTTGCTTTGGCATCCCAAATAATCATCATTCACTTACTAAATACCTGCAAAACCCTGAAATTTGTGAAAATTCACACTTCACATCAATTTTTGTTTTTTCTCGATAATTATTTAAGTTTTTGAAGAATTGGCATACATCTAGCCCAAAGACTTATACACAATATTCAAAATTGCATTGTTTCGAAAAATAGAAAAATTCCATGATTCACTACTGTAAAAAAGTACAGGGAGTACATCTGTCTTATATATCATTATCTTTGTTTTATGTTGTCAATCTCGGAAGTGCCATATACTCTTTTCACACTACAACTTTAAGATCGGATGTTAAAGTGAATGTGTCTTTAAACGCTAATATGAAACCGTATGGCCTCGTCTAAATACAAGCTATGTTTAAGCCAGAGATCTGCGTCTTAAACATCGTCCGCATTGCCAACATAATTTCTATTATAAAAAATACTCTTTGAATTTGTGCTGTCAACATTTTATACTATCATAAACAAGAATACTGTATTATATCGACGTTATAAGAAGTTTATACTTATTGTTATAATTAAATTATTTATTTTAATAATTTGACTGTGATATTCGATGGTAATTGGCCCCTTTACAGCCTCTTGCCATCACCCTGAGTCTGTTTTCGAACAGACTTTTTATATTATTTATTTGTGTTTGTCAGTGCAAGATTTCTTTTATTGAGTATGCGTATTTTTAATGATTTTATCTATTTATTTATTGTCTAATATATTGTTTTTAATATATAGTCTAGTCATTTAAATGGGCTGCGTTAGGTGCAAATAGCCTTTGTTGCTGTGCGCAAATTTTTTTTAACTAACTAACTAACTTTATTTTAATAATGTGTTTAATAAAATACAGAGCTACAATAATTGAGATAAAATGTATCGAGTTACATGTTAATACAGGTGTAATATATTATTTATTGTAGTGTCTTTATTGTAGAATGAAATGAAATATCCATATTTGTTTATAATAATTCAAAATGTGCGTCTGCGCAGATAGTTCAAAACTGGTAATTTCATGACGGTAACTTATACCCTTTTCACACTAGATCTTTAAGATCGGATGTTAAAGTGAATGTATCTTTAAACGCTAATGTGAAACCGTATGGCCTCGTCTAAATACAAGCGATGTTTAAGACAGAGATCTGCGTCTTAAACTTCGCCCGCATTGCCAACTTAATTTCTATTATAAAATATACTCCTTGAATTTGTGCTGTCAACATTTTATATTATCATAAACAAGAATACTGTATTATATCGACGTTATAAGAAGTTTATACTTATTGTTATAATAAAATTATTTATTTTAATAATGTGTTTAATAAAATACAGAGCTACAATAATTGAGATAAAATGTATCGACCTACATGTTAATACAGGTGTAATATATTCTTTATTGTAGTGTCTTTATTGTAGAATGAAATGAAATATCCATATTTGTTTATAATAATTCAAAATGTGCGTCTGCGCAGACAGTTCAAAACTGGTAATTTCATGACGGTAACTTAAGGACAAAATTACTGTAGCTGATGACAGCACCGGAGATTTAAATATCAAGTGTGAAAGCATACCGATGTTAAACATCGGGGAACTTTAAGTTCACTTGTCTTAAAGTTCTAGTGTGAAAAGGGTATTATAGATGTTCTTCGAGCACTGAAGGCCTCGTGTAATTTAAAGAGCTCTGAATGGGGCTTAAAGGAAAATTTTTATTTTCATGCTAAAAATTTTGAAACATACTCAATTTTAATAATCAATTTTATTTGAAAACCATTAATAAATAAATATTACAGTAATTGTTAAATTTGGGTAATATGGCCTCGATAAAATGATACAGTATTGATATATGTGATCATAGCGCAGAGGCTGACTCTCAACTACTTTCTAATTCTTCAAATGTTTGACAATAAACTCACAAGGACAGTGGGTTCGTTCTGAAGAATGGTACAAGTTGATGTTACTACAAATTTACACCGCTTTGACTTGCGTACACAGCATTCCAACACGTTCTATGCACAATTTTTTATTTAAGTCATCGAGTATCATGATAACAAATGATGTCTAACATTATGGCGATTACTAGTTCATAGGGATGTGTAACGGTTCACAAGTTATCGATAGTTGGTATCGATGGTAACATTGGATGTCTTTCGAAATATCGATGATTTACAACAGGGTTTCCCAAACTGTGCTCCGCGGAAAAGTAAATAAAATGTGATCAGAATAGTGTTTGATGTTTTTTTTTTTTCAAAACAAACGTTTTGAAGAACTGTTGAGATTCGAGTGTCTTTATTAACATTTATTGGGGGCAATAAAATATTATTGTACTGGCTTTGTTATCTTCAGTAGCGTATCATTTCTGAGTGTAAAGTCCATTCTACATTATACTTTTTTCAATACTATCCAACTCTGACGTCATTTCAACTTTTGATACTACAGAATATAGTGGGGGAAAAAAATAAGAGACAGTATAAATTTTATATCTCCCATCTCTTATTACTTTTCATTGCCAACTTATAAATTTTTAGGTTCAGATAGCAGACAACAATTTGGTTATAGTAAACCAATTTATAAATATTGTTTAATTGTGCTATAAGTTTATATTTAATTATATGAACTACATAAACTTCTTATCAATTTAATAAACTACTAAAAGTTAAGTTGTAAACAAAAACTAAAAAGTTGGTGTTGGTACGACTGAAAAGTATAGAACTGTCATCCAAAACTACCTCCGATCAAATTTTTGATTGATAGTTCTGTACTTTTCAGTCGTACCTATGGGAGTTTACTCGTGTCGATTTTAAGATTTTTGTGAATATTTCACAACAGAAAAATATTTCGAAAAAATTTATTGAACAACAGTTGCTATAAAAGCAATAACTAATAACTTTTATTTGAGACGTTTTTTGATAAAACGAAAAATTTCGCTTAATTTCTGTAAAATTTTTCGAAATTTTTTCCAAGTCTCAATTTTTTCATACTTATATGTAACGTTTCCATGGTCATGATAAATAATATCTCAGTTTAGAAAATATTAGGCCAAGTTATTTCTACTCTGCTGCTAAATAAATACATTATTTTATATAAGAACATTATGATGGCGGTCGGTCCTGTGGTGGCCACAGCTGATTTTTTATACTTGTATGTAACGTTTCCATGGTCATGATAAATAATATCTCTGTTAGAAAATATTGGGCCAAGTTATTTCTACTCTGCTGCTAAATAAATACATTATTTTATATAAGAACTTTATGATGGCAGTCGGTCCTGTGGTGGCCACAGCTGATTTTTTATATTATTGTCAAACAAAACTTCAAAATTCCTTCAAAACTTCAGAAAAATAATAACGTATAATCAAAGTTTAAATAAATGGTATTAATTAAAAATAAATGGTATGCATTACGCACATAAAATTGTATCATATGATTGTTTTTCAGATACAATTAACTTTTAAATTTAATATTTGCGGGCATGTGTCATATTTAGTTTTATTTTATCTAGACTGTGTAGACCACTGGAAACGAGTTATATTTACTACCTTTTAGGCTCAGGCATACCTACTATGTTCTACTTTATTTATCTAGGGTTTAAACTTATATCTAGTTTTAAATTATAACCATTGTAACTTTTAAACTAAATATTTTATGCAACCGGGCATGAGACTTATTAGTCACTAAATTCTTAATAGTTTGTTCTTGGAGCAATACGATGGCTTCTTGGCCTCCTTGGACTAAGAATTTGAGAGTGTATCCTTGAAAATCTCATTTGGTTTATAATCTATCAATACAACAAGTGTGATAGTATGTGTTGAAGAATTTAACAATAGAACCAAGTATGGGAAGGTTATTAACAAATTAAGAACATTATAATACAAATAACTATTTAATAAAAAAACAAATTATAAATTTAAAATTTTAAGAGGCAGTCTCACTTGACAAGCGTCTCACTTGACAATATTAGTACGAGAGCTAGCAACGTTTTAGAGAAAGAATTTTAGGTCGGCTGGTTTTTCGATATTTCCCTTTCTTATTGAAGTTAGGTAGGGATGCGGTACGTCTGGCACCTGGGAGCAGTTGCATTTACCTGTGCGCATCTCGCCTGTACAGGTAAAAAGATATTTTGGAATCATTTTAAGACATTTTTTTAAAAATAATTTTCTATATCTGTTTAGCATTATAAATTTATAGTTGCCAGACAGTTTTGTTGTTGCTAACTTTGCGCCAGATCTAATTTAAGTATTTAAAAAATAATAATTTTCAAACCTTTTTAGTATAGCTGTAATTTTAATATGATATAGTTCTGTAATCAAAGAATTCAATAATAATTTGCCAGACGGAAATTCCGTTGTTTAATTAGGAACCAGACCAATTTAAGTCCCGGGGAGAATAGGTCAGTTCGAAGAGTGTGGCACTTATTCGTTAGTTGCGTGAGAGAGATAGCTGCAACAGGGAGCGTTATGAGAGAGATAAACAGCCACAGCTGCTATTTTTAGGGTTTTGTAGGTATGACCAAAAAACCCTTATACCGTCATTTTGTCGTCTGTCTGTCTGTCTGTCTGTCTGTCTGTCTGTCTGTTTGTCTGTCTGTCGTCTGTCTGTGACCGCATCTCAAGTACGCTTGTAGGCCTCTAGATGGAAGCACGTTGAATTTTCTTTCAAAAGTTGTCGAAATTTATGATTTTTGGCATGTACCCAGTTGTTTCACTTACGAAATTCGACGGCACTTGGACAAAAAATCTCTTCACCAACGTACAATCAATCAGCAAGAGCTACTGCGCACATTAAAGCTATAAATTCCTAATTACAGCAGTTCAGAGCTCTAAATACGAGTTATACGTTATCGATTATCGATAGTTTTCAAAACTTATAGTTAGTGAGTTGTTTTAATGAAACAGACATATAAACGCATTGGCTATCTCAGTTTATGTCGGAGTGAATGTTTGCATGCCTTTACATAACCTAACAAAATGTCATCGCGCCGATTACAACAAATCTCTTCCAAATTTACAAAGACGAACAGTAAATATGATCAATTTAAGTAATTAGTTTAGGTTTAGTTAGTAACAAACTAGGGCAGCATAATTAGGAAAAGGATAATAGATAATAAACGTTTTACGAAGCCACCGTAATTGGTTTAATGACACACTATTCGTACCGCACTAATTTCCTTAGCTGTAAACGCTGCCTTGAACGTTAAACCTATCTACTAAACATATCCACAACGCACAGTGAATAATCAACTAATTTAAAGAGCTCCGAACGTAGCTTAAGTTGAAAAGATTTATAAAATCTGAATAGAAACGATCATAGTTTGTATAAAAGTGCTTGGTAGTTATAATGTTGCCTATTTTGGATTAAATCATCTTATAAGGATGAGATTTCCATTTTACAAAACACGAAATTTCTCTTGTCTTTTCTTTTTGTAATTAAGCAAAAAGCAATTTGTAATTTAGCATATAAAGTATTTTCTGAAGAAACAATATATTTTATTAAAATTTCTAGTTATAAAACTCTTTTGAAGAATACTTTTGAGTTATTTGACGTACGATTTCTAAATGGATAAGTAGATAATGAAGAACTCAATAATACTGTTACGTCGATCCTTGCGGTCTATTCTGTAACTTCTCGACAGTATCATGCACCTATGCACACTGAACTGTCTCCGTAGACTGTCCTCTGTGATGTTGTTTTGCTTTCGGCATTATCGAAAATATTGTGATAGAATAGATTTCTAACAGGGGGTTATTTTGAATAGAAATGCCAAAAGTCTTAGAAAATATTAATAATAATTCCGGAAATATATCGAATTCCTTCAAGAATATTGACATCGTAATTGGGATCAATGGAGAGAATTGTAGATACCATTGGAGCAATTCTGCAACACAGCTTATTTAGATTAATTAAATTTTATTAGAAGTTTTATGTGTAGAATATGAATAAGTTAAATAACTGAGACATTTATAAAAAATCAGCTGTGGCCACCACAGGACCGACCGCCATCACGAAGTATTTGTATAAAATACATTCTATAGTGCGTTCGAAGGTGAGTTTGCAGTACAGGGCATATGGAGTAGTTCTTTTTCATACTCTCTAATGGGTTTACACAATGACACTATCCTTTTCTTGCTTGTCGACGTTGCCAGCTCTAAAACGCGCTGATATGTGAAGACGCAGTATTCTACAAATGGCCATTTGTTTTTGTTGACTGTTATTTTGAGTTTTATAAGAGTTGATTTTTGTAAATCATACGAGTTTTTCATATTATTATAATTGACACATTTGACACTTTTACAACATTTGGCAACACCGCTCTCATTTTCCATAAGAGCAAACTCACCTTCGAACGCACTATAGCAGCAGAGTAGTTATTATTGTAAAAGACAATAACGTATTATATTACATTGATAATTTCATAATGAGTATTTATAATTTACGATAACCATGGAAAAGTACCTGCATACATACAAAATATATATATATAATAAAAAAGATAAATAAATAAAAAAATAAATGTTTCAAATAAAAGTTTTTATTTGTTACTTTTATAGCAACTTTTGTTAAATAAATTTTTTCGAAATATTTCTCTGTTGTGAAATATTCGCAAAAATGTTAAAATAGACACGAGTAAACTCCCATTTCTAGTTAACCAATTTTTACCAAAAGTTGATCAACTCGGCACATGTTGTCATCACGATCAATGGCATTGATGTCAAAAGCTTAAATATGAAGTTTCATAAAAACCCTTTCAGCTGAATTTGCTCTGCACGTGTACACGACAGACAGAGAGACAGACATCATGCTAAAAATAGTCAAAACGTTATGTAAGGACCTCAATTTGTGGAGATCCATCGAAATCTCGAAATGTCAAAATCGGTATGATCACAATACCTCCCTCATATATGTTGGCGGTCCCCAGAATCATATGGGAAATAGTTGAACTCTCTTGCTAATACACATATCTTCCGCTTTGCTCTGTTAAGTGTCTTGTCTATATTTAATAATCTATTATTACATAATACTCAATAATTCTATTTAATAAAAAGGCAGATTCACTTAATAATTTCTATGAGAAAAGATGTATATCTTATGTGAACATACCAGAACTTCAACTGGTATTAAAATCAGTATTTATAAGCTGCTATTCTCCGGCTATGAAAGCTATAATCTTGTACGTTATTTCCTTATGAAAACACGCGTAAACAACCAACAAAAGTAGCTAATAGCTTAGTATGTTAATTTAATATATAATTGCTTAAACAGTGCCGTAGAACTTACGATAAGTATCATAGTAAAGTAGATGTAACACTAGTTCAATTGGTTCAAAGTTTCTTAAAAACCATTAAGGATATTTTCCAAATTTATAATCCTATTGTTTCTAAATTTTAGGGGTTGTTATACTTGTTTGTTAGATAATTTTCAACGTTCATAGCGTGCATACATTAACAACATGGCTTTTTGGCGACCATTTCATTTTGAAGTAATTCCTAATTTCTGTAGTGAAAATAGTGAATCTGTGCAAGGTGATTTGGAGTGCGAAAATGTGGACGTTGATGTGGAATGCGAAAATGTGGACGTGGCTACTAAAGAAAAATGTCATTTGTCAGAAGATTGCAAAGTTCTGATACTGAACGTTTATAACAAGTTAATTTCGGAAGGTAATGACAAACCTATACTTAGAACCTGTAGAGAACAATTCAACGTATCAATATTCGTGGCAAAAATCAGCAGCGAAAACGACCCGATTTACAAGTTTTCAAGAAGATAGATAGTTTTATGTCTAAAACAATAATAAATAAAATAAACGAATTTTATTCGAAAAATATAGCACCGACTGTGCATCTTTTCCGACCGCCATCATAAAGTACTTTTATAAAATACATTCTAGCAGCAGAGTAGAAATAACTTGGCCTAATATTTTCTAACAGAGATATTATTTATCATGACCATGGAAACGTTACATACTGAGTGATTATTTAATGGCGAGACGACGTCACCGAATTTTATGTGCCTCCTAGCAGAATACTATGACTATAATAACCTTGAAGAAAATTTGACTATGAAGAAAAAAAGATTATGCGAATGCGCGCATAATCGCCTGCTACGACGTGTATGAAACGGCAAATTATTAAAACTTCCAGTGACGTCGTCTCGCCATTAAATAATCACTCCGTATAAGTATGAAAAAATTTAGACTTTTTTCGAAATTTTTCGTTTTATCAAAAAACGTCTTAAATAAAAGTTATTAGTTATTGCATTTATAGCAACTTTTGTTAAATAATTTTTTTCGAAATATTTTTCTGTTGCTAAATATTCGCAAAAATCTTAAAATCGACACGAGTAAACTCCCATTTCTAGTCAACCGATTTTTACCAAAAGTTGATCAACTCGTGCCATTGATGTCAAAAGCTTAAATATGAAGTTTCATAAAAATACTTTTAGCCGAATTTGCTCTGCACGTGTACACATATAGACAGACGGACGGATGGACAGACAGACCGACAGACATCATGCTAAAAATAGTCAAAACGTTATGTAGGGACCTCAATTCGTGGTGATCCATCGAAATCTCGAAATGTCAAAATCGGTATGATCACAAAGAAGACGGAATATAATTTCCATACAAAGTTAGCCATATGTATAATTATTTGAAGTTGCTAGGATTTATTTTTGTTGAAAAAAAATAATGATTTTTGTTTTTGCAAATTTGAAGTATTTAATATAGACTATAAAGACTTTAAAACAAAACGATTTTTAAACATACCTGTATTTATAATTTAAATATAGCCAGCCTAAGCCTGATAAAAATGTGTTTATTTCGAACATATAATTAAATATAAACTTAGCACAATTAAACAGTATTTATAAATTGGTTACTAGAATTGGTTCTATAAACAAACTGTTGTCTGTCACCTGAACCTAAAATTTTTTAAGTTGGCAGTGAAAAGTATCACAAAGTAATAAAATATGGAAGTATCGCTGTCTCTTATTTTTTCCCCCACTATATTCTGTAGTATCAAAAATTGAAATGACGTCAGAGTTGGATAGTATTGAAAAAAGTATAATGTAGAATGGACTTTATGTTTCATTCCCTCATAATTCATTCGCACTCTGCGCATACAGTCTTTCACCGTCCAGCTTAAATAGCCGACTTTATCTGTTTTTATGTTCAGTTGTCAGCGGCGCTACAATCTTTGCATATCTCTTTTACGTTACCTTGTAATAACACATTATAAACAACTAATAAGCTGGCGGGATTTTTAAATTGTGCAAACGAGTCTAGTTGCCATTTATGGAGTCGACTCTGACGTTCATAGGATAATTGATGGTATGAAATGAACACAGAATGGAATTCAGACTGGTTGCATGTGAACATAGGCGACTCCAAAGGGTATTTAATCTTTTTTTTCTTCGTTTAAAATGAGAAATTATTATCAAACTCTCTTTTCTATCAATGTCAGTTTCCAACGTTTCCAACTTCGAGGCGTATCAAATGGACTATATTAAACGCTTTATTTCGGATGTATATGATAGACAGTTATTTTATTTATACTTTTCGGCTAAAATATACATAATATTTACATACAGTTTAATTTAATTTATTTTCAAATACGTATTCTAATAGTTGTTGAGTCTTCGTCTCAAATCTTCTTTTCTCTCTAAGACGTTCTCCATCCATTTCCACCCTTGCCCTGATTCACACAAAACGCCTCCTCTTGTTCCTTCTTTAAATTTCATTTTTCCACAATTCTTCATTATATACTCCAAGGTCTCTCTTTCCTCTCCACACACCCTGCACATTCTTTGTTCATCCGTTCTCCAACACTCATTTTTTGCCCTCATTTCCGCACTTAAATCTAGCTATTACCTTCTTTTTCAATCCATTACTTTGGATTTTGAGGTACTCGGGTATTTGCGTTGACCAAGTTTTCTTTTATTTGCTGTTATACCTCGAATTTTTTAACCTCTCACTTCTTTCTTGTTCTTGAAAGTCCATCATTCTATCTGTTATTTCTAGTGTCACATCTTGTTCATCCGAACTCTTTCTTGATATTTCTTTAGTTTAGCCACTATGCTCAAATCTTTTCCTTCTTTTTACTTCCCATCTGGATTGCATCTTTCCTTGTATCTCTTTTCTCTCCATTTTTGTCCAGCATTGATACAGCAAGTTTTTTCTGGATGTCTTATTATTCTCTTCGAATTTAATGGATCTTTTTGTAGCTTCTATTCTGATGGTGTCTAATTTCACTTCCTCTAATAAATACCCGGCGTCTCCATCATACTTGTCACGGGGTGAAGTCAAGAACGGATTTTTTTCTACAAAATTTATTATATAATATTAATTTACATCAGAATATAATTATTTGTCAGAATGGCTGCTGGTGTTTTATAACTGTTAACCAGGACACTATGACGTCAGGTCCTACCTCAATTGTTTTGGAAACATTATTCATTTGTGTAATTTTTGGCAGCAATTAAAGACCATAGTCAGCACAATTGAATAATGTTTATCAACACATTAGAATGTAGTTCAAAACTTATGTTGACAAACACGCAACACTCTGCACATTCTCTAATTCCCAAAACCGTATGTCAGCAACCGCGACCTACACCGCCTAAAGGCCGCTCAAGGAATTGGGACATTATAATACAATTATATCATAACTGTGACAATATATTCCGGTGTGCATTTGTATAGGCCCAATATCCATTTGATGTATTTATTTTGCACCACTTCTAATTTTTCCTGATCTTCCCACCCCCATATTTCAGCGCCATACATCATTATGCTCTTGAATATGAAGTTGAACATAAGCATCCTTATTTTGATGTCTCCTTTAAATTTCCTCTCACATATTCCCCACACTCGTGGCAAGGCTAACATTGGGTGCATTTTGATGTGCCGATTCTGGTTTCGGTTTAATTACGCGTTTTGTTGGGACAACATTCTCATTCTATTCATTCTACTCATTCGATAATTTGAGGTCGAACGACTGGAAAGAATAAGTGTGGTGGGGATGAAAAGCAATATTTGAATGCGGTTGTTTTCATTTGGTTTTTAAATGTATTAGAATTAAATCTTTACATTACTGCTTCAAAATAATTTTCACCTTTAGGTATATTATCATGTTGTGTCCTAAAGTAAATACCTATACATATAATTTTAATATAGTATTGTTAAATCTAAACTTAAAATGTATGTACAATTCAATTATTCGTTCTAAAACATTACGTTCTAGAATTTTTCGAAAGTTTTCCTCTTCTGCATTTATTGTTTAGATTATCCATTTATTTCGGCGAAATACGTTCGTTTTCACACGCAGTCAGAATCTCTGATTTTCTATGACCATATGACTTAACCTCCATGCAAATGTCATTTTATGTTTACTTCGCGATCAAAATTGTCGTTTTCTTGCGCATCAATTCTAGTACTTCTAACCAGCCATCAACAAAACAAACCATTGCTTTCATTGTTAGAGTCCGAATATGTTCTTTTGAGCCTGTCTGCCTCCTCCTTTTTTAAACAACATTATCTTTGATTTAACTGCATTTAGCTGTTTCGGATGTATATGACATCTTATGATCAATTATTCAAAATGTCTACAAAAGGTATCGCAAAAAATTGCCATTAGAGTTAGGAAGTGAAATTCTAACAAGATAGTCGTGATCATTAAAAAGTAAAAGTCTACACATATTAGGGCGCAGTCTTTTCATTCTGCAGTCATTTTAGCCATAAGCAGAAAAAAACATGTGGGCAGTTTTCTTTTTAAATATGGCAATAAATCAATGGTAATTAACATTAGTTTATCTCTATGTGACATCTCTATCGCTATTTTTTTCTATTCGATACTATTAAACTTCGAAACACTCTATTTGTTTTTATAATATAAAATTTTGTAAATAATAATTCAAGAAATATAGGCTGATGAAGTTCAAGATAATAGTTTCCAAATGTGGGGTGTAGGAATTAATGACGTACAATCCCCACAGATTATAAGTTTCTTACGAGGGTTACCTTTTATCTTTTTACAAACGACCACTAGATCAGTGTTTCTCAACCTTTTCGGTCATGGGACCCCCCGAAGTAATGTAAAATTTGTCTGCGGCCCCCCTGTATATTATATATACAGGGGAGAGAGTACAGGGAGCGGGTGAGCCGTGACGTCAGCGTTTATATTGTGCCTGTGTCGTATTTTGAACGCTTAAAACAGGATTATATTTTTTTATAAAAATACTCAAAAAACTTCGAAATAAAAGGAAGCTCGACACAAAAACACTTATAAACAAAGCAATGAAAAAATATGGCTTTTAAAAGTTCAGAAGCTCTAATTTTCATCAACAGACGACACAAGTTAGTTTGCATTAGTAAGTTTTATAAAATGATAAATAGAATTGGTGTTTTATTGAGGTTCGGTCGACCTAAAAAATCACAGTTTGCGAAATATTTAAAATTATTTTATTCCTGTTTGCTGACTAGTTTTGGTTACATTCTGAACCATTCTCAAAGCTTGCAAACTATTATGTAAAAATCCAAAAAACATAACTGAAACTCTCCAAAATAAACCTGAATTATAGGATATCAAGGATAACTTTACTTTTTCTTAATAGAACTTTTGAAAAGAAACAGGTTTTACTTAAACATTCTTTTAATAGTTTTTATGGTTCACGAAAAACTGTATTCCCTATAATGACTTGAAAGTAAAGTATTTTTATTTACAAGTATTCAAAGTGGCTTCTATTTTCATTTAAACACTTTCGCATCTTTACTCTTAAGTTATCTGTAGCTCGATACATAATAATAAAAACATAAATAATAATAGTAGTAATAAATATAGCACTTTCAAGTCGTACCTACTTGAAAGTACTTGAAGTACCTCCACGCGAACTATTATCATAGAAACGCATCAGCCGACACATATACTTGATTTGACTTTGATATATTTTAAAATTAATTGTCAAAATAAGTTTTATTTTATTTCTGTAATAGAAGATATATTTTTATGAATATAAATGTAATAGGTATATTTATGAATTTAACACATTTTGAGCAAAATTGATCTCATTTCTATTATATTTTCATGTTTCGATCTTATATGACTTCGCGGCCCCCCTACGAAGCTTTCACGACCCCCCAGGGGGCCGCGGCCTCCCGGTTGAGAAACGCTGCACTAGATGGCAATATTGGAATGTGTCATTACCAGTGTTGAGCATTATCTAGATAATTTTATCTAGATAATGCTCGGAGAACTTATCTTCTCTGCCCCCTATACGCTTATCTAAACATTGGGAACCTCTTATTATTTATGTAATAATATTGACAATAAAAAAAATTTGAGCAGGGAATTTTTCATTGAAAACAGGAATTTTTAACCTGTAGTGCCGGAAAAAAATTGATGAGAAGGTTGACAAAACTGGATGTGATTACAGAACCAATATTCCTAGACATCCAGTATTATGTTGGCTTCTTACACTTATTAAATACCTACAAAACCCTGAAATGTGTGAAAATTCACACTTCACATCAATTTTTAGGATTTTGTAGGTATGACCAAAAAAACCTTATACCGTCATTTTGTCGTCTTTCTGTCTGTCTGTTCGGTAAAAATTGTAGCCAAACGGCTAAACCTAGAGAGTTGAAATTTGGCATGTTTATACAACTCTTTGACCCGCACATAGGAAAAATAGTAAAACATCTAAAAAACATGTCCCCCTAAAAATATAAACAAATATATGCTCATCGAAAAAAAAAAAATATTTTTTTACAATTCTGTATAGGGTATCCTTGGTACGTTGATTAACGATCAAAATTTTTTTTTTTGCAAAATAAATTATTTGGACGCGATTATTGCCAAATTTTTTTTGTCCCACACCCTGTAGCCCTGATGGTTTAAACTAAAAATCTGAAAAAAATCTAAGTAATGTACATTGATGTGAACCGGAATAGTACAACAGGAATTTTTGACTAGATTATGTTTTCGGAAAATAACGCATTTTTTGTGTTTTTTAGTAAAATATGTTAAATATTTAATTAGCTATGTAATACAGTAACTAAGTAAGCGCCCGTAGCGTAGTGCGTAGTGTCATCGCTTAGTAATTTGCAAATTACAGTTCAATTCCTGTCAATTTTAATTTTTCTGTTTTTTTTTGCATTTTTATTTTGTTTAAATTATTTTATCAAAATTCTAGTAATATTTTGGTAAATGTTGCATTTAATTTTTAAAAGCGTAAATTTAATAACCAGTGGGAAGTGTTGAAATTATAATTTAACTCTATATTTGAATGTATGCGAAATCAGAGGGCGGGGCTTATGTTTTAAGCAACCAATGGAAGCCATAGGCGCAAATTTCAAAATCTTAATGAACCTTGCTATATAAAAAAATACTGCACATATTTAGAAACTTAAATAATGGTATTAGGCATTCGAATTAAAATTCATAAAAAAATATTTTGACATAAAATTTGTTTTGGCGTCTCAAATAATCATCATTCATTTACTAAAAACCTGCGAAACCCTGAAATGTGTGAAAATTCACACTTCACATCATTTTTTTATTATAAACATGTTTAAACTCTACTGTTGTGTCTTTTATTACTTATATAATCCAAACAATATGACTAATTTGCTTGTTCCAACATGTCTGGTAAACAAAATAACCGAAAGTATAATAACCTCAATCTTCAAATAAACTGTGGTACTCATTATATATAACAACAGTTTATTCACCAGAAATTTCGTAATATTTATCTAACTGTACCAATGACCTTAACTTTTTTATCAAATAAAACAGTTTTTTCTTTGAATCATCAAAAAAATTCTTAAAACTTGACATTGAATCTTCGAATTTCCGGATAAACCGGAAGTCACGCTTAAACCCCAATTACACTAGGTAATTATACGGTTATTTGAATCCAAGTGTCATATATATTTACTGTTATTCGTACGTGTGAGTTGGGCTGATGAGACTAATTATTTTTGCTTGCTATAATATGTTATTTTGTAATTATTTCGGTTAAGTGACAGATTTTGCTGTATGACAAGAGATGTCGGTTAGTGTCATCATTAACATTTCAACCATAGGCGTCCGCAATAAGGGGCAACAGAGGGCACTTACCCTCTTGGAGACATGGGGTCTCCGCTTTCAAGTGTTTCATTCCAACCCTTATATTTTTTTGTTTATATTTATATTTGTCTATTTATTACTCGTGAACGTTTTCGTTGGATGATTTTTTACGATTTTAGTAAAGGCCTAACTCAACAACAATACAAAGATTCTCTTCGTTCAACTTTTGGTAATGCAGCACCATCAGAAAAGACTGTTTACAATTGGTTTGCAGAATTTCATCGTGGTCGTGCGTCCGTCGTGAATCACGTGAAGGTCGACCAAAATCGGTTGTGTTCAAAAAAACATCGATTCTGTGCGCAAAATGATTGAAGAAGATCGGCATGTGACTTACTGTAAGATAGATGCGTCCTTTGGCATATCGCAGACTGCAATACATTCGATTTTGCATGAACATTTAGCTGTGAAAAAGATCTGTTCCCGATGGGTTCCGCATAATTTCACCGAAGCTCAAAAAAAAGGCTCGTGTTGATTGGTGTAAGGGAATGCTAAAAAAATTCAACCTAGGCACTGCAAAATCCGTATGCAACATCGTTACAGGTGATGAAACTTGGATTTATTCATATGAACCGGAAATTAGGCAATCCACTGTTTGGGTCTTCCAAAATGAACCGAAACCCACAAAAGTTGTTCGTTCACAAAGCACTACCAAGAAAATGATAGGTTGTTTCTTCGGTTGTACTGGAAATGTCGGAACCATTCCTTTAGAGGATCGGAGAACAGTTAATGCTGAATGAGTTACAGCAATTTGTTTGCCAGAAGTAATTGACAAAATTAGGAAAAACAACCAAAAACATCGCATCATTCTTCAACTTGAGAATGCAAGCTCCCACACAGCACGTCAAACAATTGATTATTTGAAGCAGAAAAACATCGAATTAATGTCTCGGTGCCCGTATTCACCTGATTTATCCCTTACTTTTTTTTGTTCGACAATGTCAAACAAAAAATGTGTGGACAGCGATTTTCATTACCTCAAGAAGCTGTTGAAGCCTTCGAAAACCATGTTTTTGAGATACCAACTTCAGAGTGGAAGAAATGTTTCGAGAATTGGTTTGAACGCATGCAAAAGTGTATAAATCTTAAAGGTTAAAGGCGAATATTTTGAAAAGCAATAAAACAGTTTGTTTAAAAAAAAATGCTTCTTTCTTAGGCTAAGCACATGATGAAGCAGAGAGAAAAGCAGCGATGAAAGCGGAGAGCAAAGAGGCGAAAGAATGTCGCTCTTATAAAAGAGTGTCTACACATAGTGACACGTTTAAAATCGAGCAGAAAGTTCACAAAATTATAATGGATCTTTTACTAAGAGAAAACACTTCCCTAAAAATTTTGTATTTACTAAAAAATAAAAATAAACACACTAGAAGGTGCAATGTTCACAGAATAAATAAAAGTAGACATATACATGGTGAATTTCATCATTTGTATATGCAACTCCGCGAACATCCAGAAAAGTTTCATTCTTATTTTCGTATTAGTATTTCAACGTTTGATTATATTTTGGAAAAAAATCAGCATAAATTGGTAAAAAATTGGACAAATTTCAATCGGAACCTACTATAAATGCCTCTTATAAATGAGAACTATAGTGCGTTCAAAGGTGAGTTTGCAGTACAGGGCATATGGAGTAGTTCTTTTTCATACTCTCTAATGGGTTTACACAATGACACTATCCTTTTCTTGCTTGTCGACGTTGCCAGCTCTAAAACGCGCTACTCTGTGAAGACGCAGTATTCTACAAATGGCCATTTGTTTTTGTTGACTGTTATTTTGAGTTTTATAAGAGTTGATTTTTGTAAATCATACGAGTTTTTCATATTATTATAATTCACACATTTGACACTTTTACAACATTTGGCAACACCGCTCCCATTTTCCATAAGAGCTATACTGCAAACTCACCTTCGAACGCACTATACTTATAAATGCCCCAATATCCATTTTAAACAACAATTTTAGCAACGATGATAGCAGAAAAATCAAAATTGTTTGAAGGCGTCGCTTTGCTCGACTATAACAGCGATATAATCTCGCTGCAGTACGCTCCACTGTGCGCGTGTTAACTGGAATTCATTTATTTAATTTCGCCGCTTTGCTCTCCGCTTTCATCGCTGCTTTACTCTCTGCTTCACTATGTGTTTAGCCTTAGTTTTTGTAAAAACTTAAAATGTAGCCCTCTTAACAGTAATTTTTGTTAAATTGTATATTCTAAAGCATAGGTTCTCAAACTGGGGTACGCGTACCCCTGGAGGTACGCGAAGCATCTATTGGGGGTACGCGAGATCATTCACTATTGAAAAGTATCCATCAAATCTCAATAATAATAATAAAGAGTCATTGATTGAAATATCGTGCGATGGAGATTTAAAAATGAAGTTTAATGAATTGAAACTTGAAGAGTTCTGGCTCATGGCTAAAAGTGAATATCCAGAATTAGCCAAACAAGCATTATTGTTTTTAATACCTTTTTCAACAACTTATCTGTGTGAATGTGGGTTTTCCTCCATGGTGATTTTAAAAAACAAATATCGAAATAAATTAAATATCGATCCTAATATGCGGTTAAAATTAAGTAATCGAGAGCCCGATATTGAATCACTTATTTCAAGCATGCAGCTTCATCCTTCCCACTAAAGTTGGTAAGTGTATTTTCATGTATGTTATTTTTCAGTCAAGTATGCTTTGTTTAACAATTTTCAAATTGTTCCGATTTTTTTTTTACCTTTTTGGGGGTACGCGCCTGTTCTGGAATTGACATAAAGGGTACTCAAAAAAAAAAAAAGTTTGAGAACCTATGTTCTAAAGATTGCTTAATAAGCAGAAATATGTATTTATACAAAATTTTTGAAACAATAACTGCCTGTTTTTTATTATCTCCTTTTTCAATATGTTTAAACAAGTGCAACCTAATTTAATTAATATGTTATTATAATGATTTTTTTTTATGTCTGTTAAGATTTTACTATTGCTATTAATCAAATTTATTCATTAATGTCCAAGTTTTAAAATTGAATTATACTTCTAGAGAAAATTATTTTGACACTATCATGAATTACGACTTATAAAATTTTATTTCGAAATTTAATGAGTAAAAATTATTGGTTATGTTTATGAGCAATCATGCAGTGAAATTTTATTACTAAATATCATTGCTGCAAACGTGATACAAATTACGCATAAATGCAATTGTTAAGAAATTCAAGTGTGTCTTATTGTTTATTAATGAGATATGCAACACAAGTTAAATAATAATAGTGCCTTTTATGGCCCGTTTTTAAAGAACGAGTTAAATGTTTTAAGTCGAGTTAATCCCTAACCCAAGTTAAAATTATATTGTAACATGTCTATTATAAATAATACAAAATAATCCAAATAACACTATATTAAAAAAATACAAATAATAAGAACCGCTGTTTTGTAATGCAGTATTATTTGTAATAGTTTTGTTTCAAATCTGGGGCCCCACGTTGGGCGCCAGATTTGTAACAAAACTATTACAATTACCACAAAAAATACAAATAAGACTGTATTATAAATAAATACAAATAATAAGAAACGCTGTTTTGTAATACTGTATTATTTGTAATAGTTTTGTTTCAAATCTGGAGCCCCACGTTGGGCGTCAGATTTGTAACAAAACTATACAATTAACACAAAAAATACAAATAAGACTGTATTATAAATAAATACAAATAATGTGAAACACTATTATACTAGTATACAATCTCGTTTCTTATGTCAGAACTGTTCACTCTGTCCGTTGCCCCGACAACAGAACAGCCCCCCCCCTGCGCTTAGGGCAGGTGTAATGTCTTTGGATGGTATTTATTACAATAGTAGTAGAGTTTTTGTATTTTGACTTGGGCTAGGCCATTAAAATTTCATCATCTATAGACCAATTCTTCTTTTACTCGTTCTAAACTTTGGGTATCATTATAGCAATTCGCTGTATTATTTGCAGTCATTTGAAATAGTTTTCATAATGATCCTGAAGATCTAACTTCTTCCAGGACATTCCTTTAACCTTTCCCTGTACAAAATTAAGCACCACGAACATCGATAGGTAATTTCATCATCTTTATCCATCTTTGTCCGCCATCGGTTGATTTTGGACTGCCTCTAAAAGGAGCATAGTCTGTTTCCATCTAACTCGTCTATCTTCCACTGTCTTCATTTCAGTGATGTTATTCGCGACTGAAACTAACGTTGGCGGCGCTGCGTACAACAGTTAATAGTTGACGAGAAGCGTATATGTCAGAAGTTTTTTCTTAATATTTTTCTGTTCAAACAATATTTCGGCAAAAAAGCACTGTGTTTAAGTCACTATATTTAAAAATACGTCTTTATTCACATAAACTGCAGCACAACACACTAAAAATATTATCCAAATATACGCTTCTGTTGAATTTAGCCAGTCACCACTAGATGTCTCACTGTTATTTGCAGTCGCGAATTGTAGAGTATTTTGTCTTGATTTTGAGAGCTCCATGTATTTATCGCTGACAGTGTCGAGCGACACCAGGTGTTCTTGGGTCGTCCTCTTCTCCTACTGCCCCGTGGATTGTATACTAGTACATAGTGACCTCGCTAGGAGTTCTTCGAAGAGTGTGCCCCATCCAACAATACTTTTTTCTCTTTATTTGCAAGTTTATGTTTATTTGACCAGTTTTCTTCCTCAGTTCTGCGTTTGTTATTCTACGTGATCAATAAATGTCAAGGATTCTTCGAAGCCATCGATTTACAAATACTCGCGCTTTTCTCTTGATAGTTTCTGTAACAAGCCAAGTCTTGCAGTCCTACAAAGGTAATTTACAAGTCTTAATAAAGTTCTTCTTGAATGTATTTTTTCATGGCTATAGAGTCCAATGCCAAAGAAGGAAAGACTAACTTAAAAGCAAAAGTACAACTTGAATAAACTAAACTAGGAAGAAACAGCTGAAGAATATAAGCTGAATGGGAAATGCGCAAATTGGGAACATACAAAACTAATAGCAGAACAAACAGTGGAAAAAGCTTTGGAGAAATATAAAGAAATAAGTACGAAATCCCCCGCAGACACTATACGAAGGAAGGGCAGAAGTAAAGCAAAATAATTGGTTTGACGAGAAGTACAGAGAAGCAACAAATACAAGAATAAAGCACGAAAAAGGATGCTACAAAAGGAAATTAGAAACAACCAAAGTATAATACTTAGAACTCAGAAAACGGCTAATCAGTTTACACTAGAGAAAAAATTGATGTGAAGTGTGAATATTCACACATTTCAGGGTTTCGCAGGTATATAATAAGTGAAGGCGGTATGCTGAGTGTGTAGGACAAATTGTACTTTGTAGTAATCACGGCAATATGAACGATATTTTAAAAATAATTTATCGTCTGTTAATCATATAATAAGATTGGTTATTAAATTTACGCTCTTAATAATTAAATACAACATTTGTCAAAATATAACTAGAATTTTGACAAAATAATTTCAACATAATAAAAATCCAAAAAAAAACAGAAAAAATAAAATTCACTCCGTACTCGAACTCGAAACCCTTCGTTTCACACCAGTGCTCTAACCCATTAAGCTATCGCACGCCTTGCATGTGAGTTACATTACATTGTACCTTACATTGGTATAACTTTTGTACTTTGTGAACCAAAAACCACAAAAAATGCGTTATTTTCCGAAAACATAATCTGATAAAAAATTCCTGTTGAACTATTTCGGTTCACACCAATATACATTACTTAGAATTTTTTTAGATTTTTAGTTTAAACCATCTGGGATACGGGGTGTGGGACAAAAATTTTTTTGCACAATTTTGGCAAAAATCGCATCAAAATAATTTATTTTGCAAAAATAAAAATTTGATCGTTAATCCACGTACTAAGGGCTTTCATTTGATAACCTACTCAGAATTAAAAAAAAATATTTTTGTTTTCGATGAGCGCATATTTGTTTATATTTTTAGGGGGGTATGTTTTTTAGATGTTTTAGTATTTTTCTAATGTGCGGGTCAAAGAGTTGTATAAGCATGCCCAATTTCATTTCTCTAGGTTTAGCCGTTTGGCTACAATTTTTACCGAACAGACAGACAGACAGACGACAAAATGACGGTATAAGGGTTTTTTGGTCATACCTACAAAACCCTAAAAAGCCAGAATCTATTATTTTATTTTAATTCTTCTGTTCTAATTCATCTATTTTCATATTTCTCTTTACTGCTGCTACCATTTTAGGTAATTATTCTCCCTTAGATTTTCTGCAACTCCCTGAAACCTATATAACTAGGAGTTCGAGTATTAAGAAAATTAAAGAATTCCATAATCTTAATGAAAGTCGGAAATCCATCAGCAATAACAGACTGGAGTTAACAACCTGCAAGTGTCTTTGTGCCGAGATAAGTAAAATAACAACAGATAAAATATGCAACAGATCGCAAGTTTTGGCACGATGGGCAGAATATTTCAAAGAATTCCTCAACAGTCAGCCGAACGCTGTTGGATTAAGATGAGGTGATATCGATACCCAGATATATGCCCTGGCCGGGTTTCAATCGTAGGAACTTTGGCATGCAAAATATGAGACCTCTGCTTTACCGAGGTCGGTTGTAAAACATATGTTTAATCAAATATTTTTTAATAACTGTAATTTCTAAGATATTTACTTACGCAATTTATTGAAACTGTAAAAATATGTCAATAACAGACTTTACTGTTAATTGATAAGTATTAACTTATAATAAAATGAAATTGAAATCTACAAATATATGTTTATAATAAATAAAGTTGATAAATATCAAATCTCATACCTTGACATCAAATTTTAAACTAAATATTAAATTTAGTAAATTGTGATTTTGGGAATCTTCATTTACCACGTGGCTTTCATATCTATGGTCGACGGTTTAGTAATGGAAAATTTACCTTCTCTGCCACAATACGCCTATCTAGTCTTTGTGAAGGATTTGTAAAGGCTTCATCACACATTTTTTTGAAGGTAATGGAGCGGCTGATGTATCTGCAATATCTGCTTCACACAGATCTATGATTGATATTAGTTTAATATTTCCAAATAACGCAAAGAGCCATCTAAAACATTTGGTGTTAGTTAAATGGCAATATAATTGGAGCATCTTACAAAATATGAAGTTGAAGCAGATTAAGAGAGACGTTAAACCATGGGGTTCTTCCTGCAGGATTAACCACAGAGAGGAATCCGTCATCACACGCTTTCGTATAGAACACGGTTGCCCAACCAGTCGATCGTGGCGTGATTTTGAGTATATCTTGTTCAAAAAACCACTAATTTATAAAAATACACCAATACTACCCAACAAAACTTAAAAAGAAAGAACCTCTTTCTTATCATCTTGCATAAAATTCATTGGCGATCAATTTGTTAACCGTCGGGATAAAAGTGCAGCCTTGGAGGACCTGTGAAGAATCTTCATAAAAATTTGTTTTAAATTTCGTTAAAATTTCGTTTTTAAATTTCGCGTATTAGGGATATTTATATATGATTTTTACGAACCCGCCATCAGTAAGATCGTGATTTCTTACTAAATTTCAATAACAAAATTATAACCGCAACTACAGCAATTCTTTTTCGTTTCACGATTTCCGAAATTTGTTGAAATATGTGTGACAGTATTTTTTAGGTTATACAAGGTGTCTCAAAAGAAATTTTATATTTATTTAGCTTACTGCGTGAACGCAACGTATCCGAGGGGCGCGGGGGTTATGTCAATCGGTAGCCTGGCTCTTGGGAATTTAGTCGCTATGGAGCGTTTCTCGGGAGCACGCGCGTTATGCGTGCGAGAGTTTTACAAAAACGATGATTCGGCGACTGTAGCGCGTAGAAAATACTGCAGTATTCGAGGTTTTCGCCACTTAAATGATGCGCCAAGCATTCCTCTCATTCGACATTGGGTTAAAAAGTTTGAAGAGACTGGTACAACGCTGGATAAATCAAAATCCGGGCGACCTAGGTCATCAAGAACGGTAGAAAACGTGGAGAATGTTATTCAGTCTGTTTGTGACGACCCGAACCTTTCAATTCGGAAGCGCGCAAGTGCTTTAAATGTGCATAGATCATCATTACATCGCATTATACACAAAGACCTATAACCAAAGAACATGGTTCCAACAGGACGGAGCAACTTCACACACGTCCAATATGTCTCTGCCACGTGTTCGTGAAATTTTCTCAGGCAAATTGATCTCCCGGAGAGGTGACATAAATTGGCCTCCACGCAGTCCAGATTTAACCCCTATGGACTTTTTCCTATGGGGTTATCTTAAATCTAAAGTTTACGCCAATAAACCGACTTCACTGGCACATTTGAAAGAAAATATCCGTCACGAAATGGCAGCCATCCCTGAGTCCACCTGCCGAGACGTCATAAGTAATTTTACTGTTCGATTAAATGAGTGCCGAGAACGCGAGGGTCTACATTTAGACGATATTATTTTTAAGAAATAAATCCCCAAAAAGTGTATTTTAATAATTAATAAACATTTTTTCTATATACGGCTTACTTTTTTTTTAATCGATCCACTAAATATAAAATTTCTTTTGAGACACCTTGTATAAAGTGAGATAGCTAATGTGTGTATATATATCTGTCTCATTGAAACAACGCACTAGCTACAATCGACAACGCATAATCTATTAAATTTAGAGCTCTAAATGGTTGCTCGCGTTACCATATGACAAACTTATAGTGACAAACAACAGTGCACAAGTCATAGTCTATACTCGACTAATTTTAGAACTCAGCTTTAGTTCTGAGTGCTGATGCGTTACGTAAATGAACTACCATGGTGATGAACCATCTGCATCTCTCGTTTGATATTGGACCATCTCACACCTATTGAGAACCATTGATCTATAGACTGTAATGGTTGTTTTATTTTATTTTAGATGATGTTCGCTATAAAATAGAATTTACCGTACTATTTCATGTTCGCAGATTTTTAACAATAATTCTTAGAATTTAATGACTCCTAATCCGTGGATAACTTGACCTGTACATACGTCAGTTAGTTATTAATATTTACTACGTTTACACACCTAATTGCCTGCATAACTTTGCAGAACAGCGGCGTAGAAAGTGGGGATATTAAGTAGCTTAAGTCCTAGAATATATGAACATTTTATTATTTATAAATGCATTTGTACGAGGACGTTTAAAATTTTAACTTAAAGGTTTCCAAATCTGCATCATAAATATGTTATTATACAGTCAAAAATCACAGTCATTTTTAGGGTTTTGTAGGTATGACCAAAAAACCCTTATACCGTCATTTTGTCGTCTGTCTGTCTGTCTGTCTGTCTGTCTGTCTGTCTGTCTGTCTGTCTGTCTGTCTGTCTGTTCGGTAAAAATTGTAGCCAAACGGCTAAACCTAGAGAGTTGAAATTTGGCATGCTTATACAACTCTTTGACCCACACTTAGGAAAAATACTAAAACATCTAAAAAACATATCCCCCTAAAAATATAAACTAAAATGTGCTCATCAAAAAAAAAAATATTTTTTTTAAATTCTGAGTAGGGTATCAAATGAAAGCCCTTAGTACGTGGATTAACGATCAAAATTTTATTTTTGCAAAAAAAATTATTTTGATGCGATTTTTGCCAAAATTGTGCAAAAAATTTTTTGTCCCACACCCTGTAGCCTAGATGGTTTAAACTAAAAATCTGAAAAAATTCTAACTAATGTACATTGGTGTGAACCGGAATAGTACAACAGGAATTTTTGATCAGATTATGTTTTTAGAAAATAACGCATTTTTTGTGTTTTTAACTAAAATATGTTAAATATATAATTCGCTATGTAACACTTCAGATAAGAAACTCTGGTAGCTCAGATGGTTTCGTAACGCACTTTGTAAATTGCAGTGCGAACGTTGCAGAGTTCGAATCCTGTTAATATTATTGTTTATTTTTTTGCATTTCTATTTTGTTTAAATTATTTTGTCAAAATTCGTTATATTTTGGTAAATGTTGCATTTATTTTTTAAAAGCGTAAATTTAATAACCAGTGGGAAGTGTTGAAATTATAATTTAATTCTGTGACGAAATCAGAGGGAGGGACTTATGATATAAGCAACCAATGGAAGCCATAGGCGCAATTTTAAAAATCTTACTGAACCTTGCTGTATAAATAAAATACTGTACATATTTAGAAACTTAAATAATGGTATTAGGCATTCGAATTAAAATTCATAAAAAAATATTTTGACATAAAATTTGTTTTGGCATCCCAAATAATCATCATTCAGTTACTAAATACCTGCAAAACCCAGAAATGTGTGAAGATTCACACTTCACATAAATTTTTTATTTTCTTTTTACCGACCGCCAACATATATAAGGGAGGTATTGTGATCATACCGATTTGGACATTTCGAGATTCCGATGGATCTCCACGAATTGAGGTCCCTACATAACTGTCCGTCCGTCTGTCTGTCCGTCTGTCTGTCTGTCCGTCTGTGTACACGTGTAGAGCAAATTCGGCTAAAAGGATTTTTATGAAACTTCATATTTAAGCTTCTGCCATCAATGGCACAAGTTGATCAACTTTTGGTAAAAATCGGTTGACTAAAAATGGGAGTTTACTCGTGTCGATTTTAAGATTTTTATGAATATTTCACAACAGAAAAATATTTCGAAAAAATTTATTTAACGAAAGTTGCTATAAAAGCAATAATTAATAACTTTTATTTGAGACGTTTTTTGATAAAACGAAAAATTTTGAATAATTTTTGTAAATTTTTTTTAAGTCAATTTTTTCATACTTATATGTAACGTTTCCATGGTCATGATAAATAATATCTCTGTTAGAAAATATTAGGTCAAATTATTTTTACACTGCTCCTGGAATGTATTTTATATAAGTACTTTACGATGGCGGTCGGTCCTGTGGTGGCCACAGCTGATTTTTTTTAACATAAAATGGTGAAATCATGTTGACTTTAGAGTATGACTAATTTTTAGGGTTTTGTAGGTATGACCAAAAAACCCTTATACCGTAATTTTGTCGTCCAAAAAAAAAATGTACATTTATGTGAACCGGAGTAATACAACAGGAATTTTTGATCAAATTATGTTTTCGGAAAATAACGGGTTTTTTGTGTTTTTTTGGTTGACGATGTACAAAAGTTATAGTTATGTAACACACTATACTAGAAGGCGTATCCTGGTCTAATGGTTAGCTTGCTCTCTTGCTACGCAGCAAACTAGGGTTCACTCTCGGGCAGAGGAGACAATTTTATTTTTTGTTTTTTTTTTCGTTTTTGTTGTTTAAATTATTTTGTTAAAATTCTAGTTATATTTTGGTAAATGTTGCATTTAATTTTTAAGAGCGTAAATTTAATAACCAGTTGGAATTGTTGGAATTATATTTTCATTTCATGTGTCATTTATACGAAACCAGATGGGTGGAGCATATGTAACAACCAATGGACACTTGGACAACAACTTAATGAACCTTGCTATATAAAAAAAAATACTGCACATATTTAGAAACCTAAATAATGGTATTAGGTATTCGAATTAAAATTAACAAAAAAATATTTTAAATTAGTTGAAAAATATCGTTCATTTTGCCGTGATTACTACAAAGCAAAATTTGTCCTACACACTCAGCATGCCGCCTTCACTTATTATATACTTGCGAAACTCTGCAATGTGTGAAAATTCACACTTCACATTAATTTTTTGGATATAACAAAGTATTTAGTCAAAAAAATCGAACGTGGCTGCAAAAAGTAAAGTATTTGAATGGATACAGAACAAAACAGTTCTGAAAATCCCAAAAATAACATTAATTCAAAAAACTAAAAAATGGAGATAGAACAAACCAATTTTGGGGTGACGATATGAGCGACGGTATAAGAGTTTTTTGGTCATACCTACAAAATCATAAAAATAAAGCAATGCTGAACAAATTAAGTTTTTCTTAACTGTACAAGTTTGCAATAATGATTTAAAATATACAGTTTTGTATAAAACGCGTGCTAAACCAGTTTTTTGTGACAAAAAATTGATTATTACTTCCTACATCTTATTAAAAAAATATATACAGGGAATTAGAAAAACAACCTCATTTATTAAAAAGTGTAAGCATGCATAAAATTCTCTATTTTGATCTGTTAAAGCCGCTATTTTCAAATAAAAATAATATATAACCACTGACAGGTTTCCAACAGGTATTTGAAAGACTAAAAAGTATGGAAAGAGCTTTGAACTTAATTTGTATTCAAAACAGTTATCAAACGATTAAGTCATTTGTTACGTTTGCTGTATTTCTAAGGCAGTGGCGTACGTCAAGGGATGAAGTAATATGCTTAGAAAGTAGCAAATAGTAATGCTGTAGAAAAGTTTAAAAACAGTATTTAATTTATAGTATACTAATGGGTGTACTCACATCGTTAAAGATAATAAGACATACATGTACAATTTTAAACATTTCTGTGCATGCATACATTTTACACTATGATAACTCCGTTATTATTATCATTTATGTATAGTGTTAAATACGTTATGATTCTACGTGAAATGCTCTATTTTATTAATCTAAAATAATTGATACATCACTATAAAACTCCGATGTTATGCACCCACAAACTTAATAACACAAAAACTATTATGTTTAAAAACAAAAAAATGCCCAATACATGGTATTGGTGCATGATAGGTATAAGCTCTCGCGAACTTTTTTTTTTAGATCTAGTTGAGATCTACATTTTTTGTCTACATGATTTCGATATATCTCTTAAGGTTTAGCCTACGTAATCAATTTAAAATGCACGGAGAGTGAAAAATGATGGTTTCCCCCCATAACTTCCTCTAGAGGGACATGAACGAAGTTGGAACCCTCAGTAAAACCTTCCTCGGATAAATGTGTTGATAATCGGTCCATCCGTTTGGCTTTGCATAAAGATAGACAAACAAACAAAAATTGATTTATGTATATAAAGATATTTCATTTTGTAATACTAGATCTGGTGACTTTGGTTATTATTGTGTTGTAACTAGACTTTTATAGAACAATGTGAACTTTGAATCTGGCTTTTCAATTATTAGTTGAGTTCCATTATATTAAGGTTATATTCGTTTAAAAATTACAAATGTCAGATTGTCAGATTCCAAATTAACATGTCAAAATTGTAAAATATAAATATTAATATGAATTAATTATTAAATTTTTGTAAGATACCATTTCAGAATTACCACCCTAACACACAACATAAAAAATGAAGTTTTCCTCTTAGTTACGTTTTACAAAATGAGATATGCTATAATGTTTACAATAAATGTCACTCGGTTCCATAGTTTACCTATTGGAATTTTTAATTTTGACTTGTCAACATGAAACATGAAATAACCTGGGCATTTTCCCTTCTCGTGGCAACCTAAAAAAACGAAACTTCAATTTAGTACCGCTTAAATTAAAGAAACAGACTATACTCATTTCAATTTCGTTTTTTAACAAGAGGATTTTAAAAATAATTTTTTAATATATCAAAGGTTTTATGTATCAAAACACAGTTCACCAACCACATATAATAATAATAATAATAATAATATATTTATTTAGCTAAAAATGCTAGTAATTACAATTTCAAAAAAAAATCTAATTATACAATTGTTCTATGAAAAATAAATGTTGATATTTACAAAATAATACAATATAAGTATACAAAAAATAGAGAAAAAACGTAATCTACATATATGTACATGAACTTTATTTTTCTTTTACATAGTGCAATATTCATACAGTGTTTAATATTACTGCCCAGTTCGTTATATTTTATAATACCTTTAATAAAAATCAGCTGTGGCCACCACAGGACCGACCTCCATCATAAAGTACTTGTATAAGATACATTCTAGCAGCAGAGTAGAAATAACTTGGCCTAATATTTTCTAACAGAGATATTATTTATCATGACGATGGAAACGTTACATATAAGCATGAAAAAATTGAGACTGTATGAAAAATTGAGTAGTATGAAAAATTTTACAAAAATGTTTCGAAATTTTTCGTTTCATCAAAAAACTTCTCATTTAAAAGTTATTAGTTATTGCATTTATAACAACTTTTGTTAAATAATTTTTTTCGAAATATTTGTCTGTTGCTAAATATTCGCAAAAATCTTAAAATCGACACGAGTAAACTCCCATTTCTAGTCAACCGATTTTTACCAAAAGTTGGTCAACTCGTGCCATTGATAGGAGAAGTTTAAATATGAAGTTTCATAAAAATTCTTTTAGCTGAATTTGCACGTATACACAGACAGACAGACGGACGGACAGACAGACCGACAGACATAATGCTAAAAATAGTCAAAACGTTATGTAGGGACCTCAATTCGTGGAGATCCATCGAAATCTGGAAATGTCAAAATCAGTATGATCACAATACCTCCCTTATATATGTTGGCGGTCGGTAAAAATTGAATTATATGTTACATTTTTCTTTTTACACTCAATATAAATGTTCTTGTTACGCGTGTTATAGTTATGAATTACATTGCACTCAGTTAAAATATTTTCAAAATATGATGGCATCAAGTCCAATTTAATTTTGTGTAAAAAACAAGAGTGTGTAAAATTCAATACCAAATATATTATGTACGAAGTCTGTTCAAAAAGTATCGCGAATTTTGTGTTTTTTCAAAAATTATTTATTTATTCATGAATATCTATTTTGTCCCCTTCAAAGTAATCCCCATCAGATATTATACACTTGTGCCAACGTTTTTTCCAATTCTCGAAGCACTTGAAAAAATCATTTTTTGTGATCTTGTTCAGCTCCTCCTTCGATGCCGTTTTTATCTCCTCACTCGTAGCGTAGCGTCGTCCTTTCATGGGCCTCTTCAGTTTCGGGAACAAGAAAAAGTCACAGGGGGCTAGATCTGGGGAATACGGTGGCTGCGGCATTATTAGTGTGTTGTTTTTCGCCAAAAATTCGCGCACAAGCAACGATGTGAATTTCGCGGCGACCCGTCTCATGCCCAAATCATTGGTAAAAATCGAATGGCACGAGCTAATCGATATGTTTAGGCCCTCAGCAACTTCTCTAACGGTGATTCGTCGATTGGCCAATACTATTTTCTTCAATTCATCAATGTTTTCGTCTCTTGTTGACGTGCTCGGGCATCCGGCACGCTCTTGTCGTTCACATCATCTCGGCCCTCTGAGAACATTTTGTACCACCGATAAACGTTGCTTCGGTCCAAGGTAGCTTCACCATAGCCACAGTCAACATTCGAAATGCGTCCGCGCACTTAATTTTGTTTTTCACACAAAATTTTATACAGATTCTTTGATCCATTTTTTGGTATAGGCAAAAATCGAAGACGAGCCAAAACACGTGCAAGCAAAGCAACTGTCAAAAATTAACTGAACATTCAAAATGGCCGAACTTGTCGGCATAAGTGAGAGACATGAGTACCAACATAACGCCACAAAAAAATCGAAAATCGAATATACATAACCCGCGGAAATTCAAAATTCGCGATACTTTTTGAACAGACCTCGTAAATGGGCATATGATTCACATTCAGTACAATTTTAAACGTACAATCAAAAATGTTAAGAACTAGATTCACTGTTGATCTACGGTCCAGATGATGAATGATCAGTTGATGAACTATGATTTATACGGGCCTTATAATGATAATTCGAAATGAGTAGTTTTGGCAAAGTTGTCCGGTATATTAAGTATATTCGCGAGTGTTGCTGGGCGAGTCTCATGTGAGAGTTGGACCCCGCCGACACCTGTTCCGCATTCCTGAGTCATGGCCTATAGCCTCGGGCGCACATCGCACTTGTCTTGCCTCTACCGCCAATAAGGGGCGCACTACTCCACAAACACCCGTGTGGGAACACAAATGGACTCATTATCAGAAAGAGATAGTAATTGTGCTGTATTTATATCATTATACAGATTGTTTTTGGAAATCGTTTCAGCATTACTTCTTTATTATAAGAAATACTTGGTTAAAATTTTGTCTCACAGCAATGGTGGCTATTTGCGCTAACCACAGCCCATCATTGTGACTATAGTTTTATACATTTAGGGCTGTATTCATAAAACAGTCCATAATCGTACATTTTGTAATGAACATAATATATTTAATGATCATAATATTTCTATTGCTATTCATAAAAATAATGAACAAATTTTAAGGTAACATTTCATTATGTCCATAATGCAAATGAGTAATTATGTAAAGATCATAATACAAAATTACCAGGGATGTTTTTAATTTTTTTACTATTTTATGTACAAAATTTAAAAATATTGCTGTCAGTGTCATTTGTCATTAGAATTTACAAAATGGAAAAAAGGCAAAAACGTAAGAACTTCACGACTAACGAGTGCAGTTTATTACTTCATATATTAGAAGAATACATATGTACAATAGAGAGTAAAAAAACTGATCAGATCAATGTGAAATCTGATGCAAAATATCTTAGGGTTACTAGTAACCAGTGGCGGTTGGTGAGGCATGTTTGGGAGGGCAATTGGTATGATCGGACAAGCTCGTACTATATCGCTTAACAGTAGTATAACAACGACAAAACACGAGCGTGTCCGATCATGGTGATTACCCTCCCAAACATGCTTCACCGACCGTCGCTGCTAGTAACTGATTAACTGGGGTTATAGGCATGTTTCTCATCGTGGCCTTTTCTAGATCTCCCCTTATAATTTATATTATATTTGCAACAGTCATTTTATTTAAACAGAATTTTAATTTAAATTCAATATCGTCGAACATTGCAAAATGATTTGTTCGGTCTCGAAATAAACGAGATTTTGGTAAAATATTAATAACTTGTTCTATAAATTCAATGTCAGAATCAGACGACGAATCCATAATAATACTAAATTTCAAAAGAATCCTTAATTACACTTTTCGTTGGTTCAGACCAGCAGCGTAGCCAGGATTTTTGTTTGGAGGGGGGCCGGAAGACAGAAGAATTATTTAAAATATAAATAATGTTCTCACTTAAAAAAAAAGATCGTTACCTCCAAAATGCAAGTGATGAGCAAAAAAAAAGGTCCTCACCTCTCAAAATACAAGTGAAGAGCAAAAAAAAGGTCTTTCCCTGCAGAATACAAGTAATGGCAAAAAACAAAAGGCACTCACCTCCTTCATTGGGTGTTCACATGACTGATATAATTTTTAAAAATTATAATGGCATATAATTTACTATTTATGTATGTAAATAAAAAAATTTTGTCTTGAGAAATTATTGCGTAATGTTCATTCAAAAATGGCCCACCTATATAAAAAATATATTTTTTAAGAAACCATTCATCAGAACTTTGGTGCGATATTATGGCGCCTATTTGACAAGTAGATTAAATTCCGAGCACTTGATAACTGTGCCCCCGCAAGATAAAAAGGTTTCTTGCAAATCTTCATATTGGCGCCCACCACATGCGGCGCCTATTGCGGGGCCTCTGCTCGCATTCTCCTTGCCAATGCCCCTGGTAATTATTTACAGTTACATATAAACGTAAAGAAAAAATTTGATGTGAAGTGTGAATTTTCACACATTTCAGGGTTTTGCAGGTATTTAGTAAGTGAATGATGATTATTTGGGATGCCAAAACAAATTTTATATTAAAATATTTTTTTTGTTAATTTTAATTCGAACGCCTAATACCATTATTTAGGTTTTTAAATATGTGCAGTATTTTTTTTTTTTCATATATAGCAAAGTTTATTAAGAATTTTAAAAATTGCGCCTATGGCTTCCATTGGTTGTTATAAGTTCTGCCCCTCTGATTTCGTGTACATTGAAACAGAATTAAATTATAATTTAAACAATTTCCACTGGTTATTAAATTTACGCTTTTAAAAATTAAATGCAACATTTGCCAAAATATAACTAGAATTTTGAAAAAATAATTTAAACAAAATAAAAATTAAAAAAAAAAAAAAACAAAAAATAATATTGTCTCTTCTCGCAGGGTTCGACCCCTTTCGGATCGAGGTACTTGGGTGAAAAGTGAGCGTCAAAACCACTACACCAGCATACACGTTCCAGTGTAGCGTATTACAAAGCTATAACTTGTGTACATTATTAGCAAAAAATCACAAAAAATGCGTTTTTTTTCAAAAACGTAACCTGATCAAAAATTCCTGTTGTACTATTCCGGTTCACACCAATGTACATTACTTAGAATTTTTTCAGATTTTTAGTTTAAACCATCTGGGCTACAGGGTGTGGGACAAAAATTTTTTTGCACAATTTTAGCAAAAATCGCTTCAAAATAATTTATTTTGCAAAAATTAAAATTTGATCGGTAATCCACGTACCAAGGGCTTTTATTTGATACCCTACTCAGAATTATATATTTTTTTTTTTTTTCTGTGAGCACATATTTGTTTATATTTTTGGCGGATATGTTTTTTAGATGTTTTAGTATTTTTCCTATGTGCGGGTCAAAGAGTTGTATAAGCATGCCAAATTTCAACTCTCTAGGTTTAGCCGTTTGGCTACAATTTTTACCGAACAGACAGACAGACAGACAGACAGACAGACAGACAGACAGACAGACGACAAAATGACGGTATAAGGGTTTTTTGGTCATACCTACAAAACCCTAAAAACAGCAACAATATAAATTGCAAAGATTTTTCTAATATGTGGAGTACAGTTTAGGGAAATTGTTTCTCCAAGAGTACGCAAGTTAAAAAAGGTTGTGAACCACTGATATAAAGAAATAAACAATCCCACTCTTTGACTAATAAGTCATTCGACCCACTGTGTAACACCTACCAGACTTAGGTCTGCATTCTTGCATAATTATAAGTAGAACGATTATTAAAAATGATGTCAACTTATGGAAACCGAACCATTGGTTTCCGTAAAATACAGACAAACAAGAAATTTCTCTATTTTGGGGCATTGACTGTATTTTTCATTAATCTGAATGAAAAATTTGGCGTAGTGTTTTGTTTTTAATGTGCTGTCGATGTCTCTTTGTTAAGGTCTGTATTTCAGGAGCCATAGTATGAAATTAAACTGCGTTCAGAGCTCTTAAATTAGTAGACTATAGACTATGGATTGTGCACTATTGATTGTCACTAATAGTTTGCCATATGCTAAGGCGAACAACTGTTCAGACCTCTAAATTTAATGCGTTATACGTTGTAGATTGTGGATAGTTTTCCAAACTTTTTAGTTAGTGAATTGTTTTAATGAGACAGACATAGAAACACATTGGCTATCTCAGTCTGCATCGTAGAGAACGTTTACATTAGCTGTGTTCGGCATAAGCTAATAATCTATACATTCTGTATAATTTACGCAAGAAACGTTCGGCATAAAGTTTCTGTGTGTTCTGTGCTGCACGAAGATCGTTCGGCAAATATCGTGCAGTGCAGTTTGTGTTTCACAGTCGTCACAAGTTCAGATCGTGCGGCAATCTGTGCAATAGTGTTTTTCGCGGTTGAAATACAAGTTATTATTTCTACAAAACAATATTAATAAAAACATATCATTGTTTATGCCTGCAGCATTTGCAAAATAAATAGTACAGACATGAACCTCATGATGGAACATGTAAATACATTCAAAAAGACCCAAAATTTTCTGGATACAAGCGGAAATGTACTTTAAATTGATTTATAGTCATATTTGGAACAGTACTCTCTGCATATTCAAACATTTTTTCCAAAATATTTTCTGGTTTGGAAAATTCTTCTGAATTGTATTCCTCATCAAATAAAATTTAATTACTTAAAAGTATCCCAAAACCTTCATGCGTCATTTTTAGGGTTTTGTAGGTATGACCAAAAAACCCTTATACCGTCATTTTGTCGTCTGTCTGTCTGTCTGTCTGTCTGTCTGTCTGTCTGTCTGTCTGTCTGTTCGGTAAAAATTGTAGCCAAACGGCTAAACCTAGAGAGTTGAAATTTGGCATGCTTATACAACTCTTTGACCCGCACATAGGAAAAATACTAAAACATCTAAAAAACATACCCCCCTAAAAATATAAACAAATATGTGCTCATCGAAAACAAAAATATTTTTTTTAAATTCTGAGTAGGGTATCAAATGAAAGCCCTTAGTACGTGGATTAACGATCAAATTTTTATTTTTGCAAAATAAATTATTTTGATGCGATTTTTGCCAAAAATGTGCAAAAAATTTTTTGTCCCACACCCTGTAGCCCAGATGGTTTAAACTAAAAATCTAAAAAAATTCTAAGTAATGTATATTGGTGTGAACCGAAATAGTACAACAGGAATTTTTGATCAGATTATGTTTTTGGAAAATAATGCATTTTTTGTGGTTTTTGGTTCACAAAGTACAAAAGTTATACCAATGTAAGACACTCACATGCATAGCGTGCGATGGCTACATGCGTTAGAGCGCTCTTAAACTGGCTGGAAAACGAAGGGTTTCGAGTTCGAGTACGGAGTGAATTTTATTTTTTCTGTTTTTTTTTTGCATTTTTATTATGTTGAAATTATTTTGTCAAAATTCTAGTTATATTTTGACAAATGTTGTATTTAATTTTTATGAGCGTAAATTTAATAACCAGTCTTATTATATGATTAACAGACGATAAATTATTTTAAAAATATCGTTCATTTTGCCGTGATTACTAGAAAGTAAAATTTGTCCTACACACTCAGCATACCGCCTTCACTTATTATATACCTGCGAAACCGTGAAATGTGTGAATATTCACACTTCACATCAATTTTTATATTATTGTACAAAACAAGTAGCAGGAGACAGAATTCATTCAAATACACATAATTAATTTGCTTACAAAAAAAGGTTAGAATAAAAAGAATAACTGCACAATATGAACAAGCGTTCGTCTTTGACTTTCTTGCACAGTGTGCACAGTGGTCACGTGACAAAAAACTTGCACGACACAGAGTTAACACTGCACAGTCATGCCGAACGTATCTATTGTATGCCTTTATATAACCTAACAAAATGTCTACGGGCCGATTACAAAAAATCTAGCACAAAATTACAAAGATAAACAGTAAATATGACCAATTTAGGTAATTAGGTTAGGTTTAGTTAGTAAAAATCTATTCGAATATCTTCACATGTCTTATTACTTTTTGTGCCTACCAAAAATACTGCCAACCTAGCATGGCCTACTCAGTTAAGGAAACATCGTGAATGGATTATAGTAAAACTACTTTAACCGGTTTTTATTTTGAATGAAACTGGTATCAGAAGAATGTAATAGAACATAAAGAACGGAAACGGTATTTTTATCATTCTCAGTCCCTGCGTTTAATGATTATATCTATTGATAATGAGATACTTATTATTTTTCTCTTGTTTCAGATGAGGAATGGAATATAGAACCAACAGAAACAACACATTATCTTCTACACGGTGGACAAGACATGATTTTACCACGTGCGTCCCGTCACCCAGAGCAAAAATTCTCCCCAGAACCACCTAAAAGTCCCCAATATCGTTCTAAGAGTCCAGAATACCCAAGAAACAACACAGAGTATCCAAGAACTAATCCAGATTATCCTAGAAATCAGGACTATAGATTCAACCGTTATCCTGAAGAAAAGGAAGGACACAGCCCACAGAGATATAATAGATATTCTGAAGAGAAATTTACGCAGGATAAAGAGAAGAGTTTGGAGAGATTTAATAGGTATCCTGAAAGAGAAAGTACTCTGAGGCCGGAGAAAGGGAGATATGAAGAAAAAGAATGGAGGAATGAAAAGGAATATTATAAATATGGAGAAGAACCGAACACAAGAAGAAATGAAAGGTAAATAATATAGATTCACAAAGCTTATGGTGCAGAGGTTCGGTGATCATACATCCTTTATTATAGAGGACAGTCCTTAGTTTTAGAGCGTTGTCCTTTAGATTTATTTATTTATGAAAAACCCACTTTATTATTTATTAGTTTAAGAAGCATTGGGACATCGCTTTCGTAGAAGTTGAGAAATTCTAAAGCTTATACACTCTCGCTCCATTTGGACGTCATCCGTTTGGATGACATCAATACAAATTCAATACAAAAGTTTGTCACAATTATTTATTAACCCTAAATTGTAACGTTTTAAAAGAAAATTTGTTTATTTTATAAACAAATTTAAAACTGTATGCTAATGTACAGCAGCCTACTTTATTAAAATAAGACAATATCGCATAAATTTCGGTAACCATGATTACTCAATAATATATAAGTAATAGTCATTTTTTGGGATTGGTAAAAATTATTTGTAAGTGGACGCACCTTTGTTCTGAGCAAAATAAATTAATTATACTGCGAAGAGTATAAAATATTTTATATACTTGTATAAAGATTTTTTGAGAACAAAAAGGTGAAGAAGGACATTGTGTTCCTTCGAAATTATTCGGATCAAAATCGTCACTTGCAAAATTTACTTTACTGAGAGCCGCATTACCTCTTAAGGCTCTCCTTCCCAGTATTTCTTCTTTTCTCTCTTTCTCTCCCTCTTGGTGCGTCGCAGGAAATATCCAGAGCCAGCTTACGGCATTGGCGTTCTCGTTTGGATAATTTGGGGCTGGACGTACCGAGCGTCGGAAGAAGGTTGGATAGAGGAAACTTCAGAGAAAAATCCAGATAAGCCTTAAAAAATATATATATATTTGTGTTATTGTTTATATTTTGTTTTTTTTTTTTTGATTTTGAATATTAGTTATATATATTTTTTTTACGTTATAGACCGGGAGCTCATGACAGTTTTTGGTCTCCGATTTCATACAGCATGCCTTTTGGAGGAGAGAATATTTACCCTGTGACAAGAAAAAAGGGATGGTACTAAACCCCTGCACGCTTTCCGGTCATAGGGAAAATTGCATTTCCACTTAAACACAAAATTTTTATGCTTTTCTCTGATTTAATATTGCTTGCCCTTTTGTCAAAAGAAAGTTATAACAAATTTAAAGTCTTTTAAATATATGCATGCGATTCGGAGGGTCCCAAAGGGCTCAAACGGTCATGTGATCTTGTAATAAAAAAAAAATGATTTTCCGCGTTTTCATACAGCATGCCTATAATTAAAAGACTTTAAATTTGTTATAACTTTCTTTTGACAAAAGGGCAAGCAATATTATATCAGAGAAAAAAGCAAGCAATATTATATCAGAGAAAAACACAAAAATTTTGTGCAAGTGGAAATGCAATTTTCCCTATGACCGGAAAGCGTGCAGGGGTTTAGTACCATCCCTTTTTTGTTGTCACAGGGAAAATATTCTCTCCTCCAAAAGGCATGCTGTATGAAATCGGAGACCAAAAATGTCATGAGCTACCGGTCTATTAGATTTTATTGGGAATGTAGGAATTTCGTGGCGCTGGTCGACCAACCCGGGAAAATTTTGCCAAATTTAACATGATATAATTATTCTTATTATTATTAAATTTGTTATTGATATATATATATTTTTTACATTTCTATTTGGAATCACAATAAATTATATTTGTTTGCTATTTACTATATTCAGTCGTTGTTATTGTCTTATGTCCCAAATATCTCATTTTAGGTTAGGTTTCGCCTAGCGACACTGATTTATTCAGTGTTTAAAATCTAGTCTGTGCGTGGGATCTATTGGTCGGTCCCAATTATTTTATTTCAGACCAATTGGCGCCCTTTTATTTATTTTTTTAAATACTTTTATTTGTTTTTGAACCGCACGACCGTCTTGGCTGTTTAAAGGCTAGCTACCAGACTAAATAAACCTATAGCTGGTGAATTATAGGTCACAAAATATGCCACAATGTCCATATTTGTGATTGATGGTATGTCTTCCTAATAAAGTTCAACATTGAGTGGGTTCAGGAAGCAAGCTCGGAGTATTCCAAGTCACTTTCAGTTGTTCTTTTCATAGTACTGTATTTTGGGTAATCATTAATAACCAAAATATTTTTCCAGGTTTGAAAACAGAGAGCAAAAACATGTCAGAAATGGATCTAAGGGATACCATGATGAATTTGAAGAAGAATACCGTGAGAAGAAGGATGAAATAGTCCCCAGACCGAGGCATAAGTATCCTGAAGAAAGATTTTATACCGAAGAACAGAAAGGAAGAAAATATAATGAAGAATTTTACCAGAATGATAAAAGATATTTTGAAGGCGATCGAGGTGAAAAGATTAGGACTAAATATCCTCCTGATGATCCAAGGTTTTATACGGATTATGATGAAAGGAAGGAGTATTATAGGAATCAAAAATATGAAGATAGGTAAGATATTTTTACTCATATATCAAAGCGATGGGTATTTTAAGTGATTTCTTCCACAATGTTTTTGATCCTATTGTGAATGATAATTTACTAATGAATGTTTAAATAAAACTTGTTTTTTTTTTTCAAAAATTCTATCCAAAGATACCCAGCTCGACATACGTTACCAATTAAAAAACCAAAATTGTCCTTGATAGCTTGTACTAAAGTCACTAGATTATACAAAGTAGCGCAACGGCGGCCATACTGGGGCTAAAAATGTCGCCAACACAAATGACTTTCAGTGATCCCAACAGTAAAAAAATAAGAAACTAGTACTACCAAAATGTTTATTCTAAACATTGTAATCACGATATTTTGAATCAAACGTGCACTATAACAAAATTATGGTACAATTTCAATTATTTTTTTAATTTTTATTAAATAAAATGGATATAATATATAAATTTAAATAAAACTTAACCTTAAATATTCAAACCGCTGACAAAGGAGGTTATTAAATTAGAGCGAGGAAGAGAGATGTGACAGCGCAGTCGCAAACTTAAGAACGTAAAAATTGCTGCTTTAGTTTGCTTAAAAGGGGAAGCAATGTTGCCAATCAAACCCTGGGGTCTGTCGGCTTCTTCAAAGGCTTGCGCTACTTTGTATAATCCAGTGACTTTACTTTCGGTATTGCATCATGGGCGAAATAGTTCATCGGTGCATTTAAAGCTCTTCTCTTCGCATCAGGCTTGAACGTTATACCTCGTCCTATAAAATCCATTATTTCGCCCTTAATGCATAGAAAGTTGCTCCTATTAAAGAGCAAAAGAAAAAAATCTTCACCAGATTCTGAAATATGATTTTGAATGATGAAAAGATGGCAGGTGGAGAGGGAAGAAATATTAGATTTATTATGTCTAAGCTCACTATTTTTTCAGGTATTATCCAGAATCCAAAACTTTGGAGAAACAAAGGCGTGAAAAATTTAATCCGGAAGATCCTAGGTTCTATACCGATTCCAGACATTCAGAGAAAAGTAATCGATCTAAATATTCCCAGGAAGAAAATCCAAGGAATAAATATAATGAAGACTACTTTGAAGAAAACTCTGAACCCAGAAGAAGAGCTGAAGATAGACAAAGGTAACATATTTCAACCTTTTGTTGGAATTCAGTTTTTTTTTCTTCGTTTTTTGTGGTCTTGGCAACTTTGCCGGTAACCAGTGTTATATATTTTATCCGAATTTGTAGTTTTGCTTGTTGATATATTTGTTTTTTCCTTTATTTTTATTCTTTATTTACCTTTAGTTATATTATTTTTTATGAAATTATAAATGAGCTCTAGTATTGTTATGTTTTTGGTTGCAATTATTCTGTTGACGTTTGTTGGTAGTTTTATTGGAATACAGTTGCATAGTGTGGCGCAAGAATGTTAAAATATTTCAAATACTCTTTCATTTTTCAGAACTCCGTCTCCATTAGAACATAATGCTTCTCCAAAAGATCGTTTTAAGGATGCAAAAGAGAAGTTTCTTCTATTGGAAAGAGAAAGACTGGAAGAGGAACGTCGCAGACCAGAGTTACATCATTCCACACCCAACTTAAAGGATAAGACATTTCTAAAAAGACATGAAAGCATGATCCATCCTAAAGAGATAACAAGGTATGCAAAATAACGGTTTACCGGAAAGTTTTTTCGTTTATTTGGTATTATTAAAATAGAAACAAATCAAAAGAAAAAAATGTATTTTATTGAGTAAAATAGTTACCATTGTGATCTATAAACAGGGCTTCTTAAAGTGGTGGGCCGCGGCCCCCTAGGGGGCCGTGACCATCCCACAAGGGGGCCGCGAATATAACACTTGTTAATTTTTTTATTATTTAAAAAGGATAAGTAGCTTTAACTTTAAAAAGGATAAGTAGCTTTATGTAGTATGAAACTACATAGATATTATTCTTCATTGTAAATAGATTATTGAATGACTCGTAAAAAATATATGTACACAGAAAACACATTATTTTGGATTGATACCTTTTTATTCGTCAACATAGACTTCTTTTAGCTCGATACACTTCGCAGTAAGATTCCGGAAGGCGTTAAAATAGGCATCTTTTTATGATGTCTCTTCGTTCAACGTGAATCTTTTTCCGGTGAGCCATTTCTTCATGTTTTGAAAACAGGAAAAAGACGCTGGGGGCCAAATCTGGTGAATACGGAACAATTCAAAGCGTAATTCATACATTTTTGCCATCAACCACACGATTGCGTTTATTCTTCACTGTGGGTAAACGCGCCACCCATCTTGCCGATATCTTTTCCATACCGAATTTTTTCGTTCAAAATTGAAACTACTGAGCCATGTGATATGCTTGTGGCCTCAACTAGCGCACTCGTCGATCATTCAAGACGATATCGTGGATTTTATCAATAATTTCTGGCGTAGTCACTTCAATTGGACGGTTCAATCGTTCGAGCCGAACGATGATCATCACTTGTGGATGTACGACCATGTTTAGACTCATTCACTCAATTGTAAACAGTTTTAAACGCTGATGCAGATGTGCCATGAACTTCATCCAACTCGGCTTTTATTTCCTTCAATGTTTTGCCTTTCAAATGAAAGTGTTTAATCACTGCACGAAACTCGTTTTTTTCCATTGTTCCAAAATAACACAAGTTGTTTGTTTCAATCGATTGTAAAAATAAAACCACGCAAAGAATATGGCTGTATATCTGACAGCAGTCTATTGACATGTGGTACTTTTCAGAAACAAACTGGTTTCCGATACTACTAGCGCGTTCTCTTGGATTTTTTGAGAACTTATTGACCTACCGTCGTATATTTGAAACAAAAAAAATATTTTTTTTTACCCAACTGGGTTCAACAAAAAAAAAATAAAACTAGTTAGGCCGCGGACTATCGATTTGTGTTGCAAGGGAGCCGCGACATCAAAAAGTTTAAGAAGCACTGAATCTATAACACTTTGCCATTTATCAGGAAGAGAAAATATTCCCGATTTATAAAATTCCTGATTTTTTGAAGGAAAAAAATGTTCAAGGCTCATTCTAACACGGTTCATATCTCCAAGTGTCTTGTTTCTTAAAAAGTGTTCCAGTGATCGAAATAAGTGATAGTTGGAGGGTGAAATATCTGGTGAGTAGGGTGGGTGTGTTAGACCCTCCAATCAAGCTCGGAAATTTATTCACGTGTCTTTTTTTGATGAATGAGGTCAGGCATTGTCGCCTTGAAGAATAACTCCTCTTCTATTCACAAATTCTGGCTGATTTCTGGTCAAGTTTGATTCAGTCGATCCAATTGTTCACAGTAGAGATCAGGATTAAACACTTTGCCCCGGTTTTAACATCTCATAATAAATTATTCCTTTATAGGGCCTTCCAGATCGAAGTTCATCATCCAAGCATAAATTTCTTGAGTTAAATCTTTTAAACCACTGTTTAGTACACTTAATTTATCACCATAAACAGTGCAAATGTTTTATGTAGCAACTGTAGCAGATTTTTTTATGGTACGCAACATTAAACAGCATAAAAAATGTTTTGATGAAAATTCTTCCGCCATTTTAAAATGCAAGGGTTTAAAATGAAACGATAACAATAATTAGGTACTCAAGATTACAAAGTTTAATCAAAACGCAAAATAAGTCTGTTTAATTCAGCGAATAAGTCGTAACTAGTTCGCATACTGCACTAATAATAAAAACTACAGGATAAAACTTTCCGGTATACCTAATAGAGATGAAATTTGTCAAGTTAATTTTTGGCTAATACTACGTGCTTACATTGATTACACCGGTCAACAGGAATTTTGAGTCTGGGTTCTGCATATCTGATTTTTATTTCATCCACATTATTAATTAAAGAAAAAATAGTTTTACCCGAAAAAGTTTGCTTTTGTAGCTATCAGAATGAAATTACAGATTTTAAGAAAATTTACCTTTTTTCAGACCTTTATTGTATGTAAAAATAATACAAACTTTTGTTATGAATTTGAATCAGTTTTATTTACAAGAAAACCATTCGAAACAAACAACTACTGTAACAGAATATATAAAAAGTTTAGAAATGATTATTTTTCGTATTTCTTCTGTGATTGTATGGACTTTCTCGTATTAGCCCCCAAATATAGTCCCCCATCATACTCTCATTGTATTGCCCCTGATAACGACGTCCATCACGTCTTGATGAAAACGTTCACCTTGTTCTTCCGAATAGGCTCCCATGTTATCTTTAAATTGCTCCAAGTACGCATGTAACTTATACACTTTAAGGGACATTCTGCAACCCATGAGTTTAAAGTTATCAAGCATAGTTGCAATAAACTCTATGTAATTGTCTGCTCTGTTGTTTCCGAGAAAACCATGAACCACTGCTTTCAGGCTTTCCTTTCATGAGTATTGAGTATCTGTGAAAATTCGTCACTGGCCATTATTTTCTTTATTTGTGTTCCGACAAAAATAAAAGTAGCAAGGATATTTAGTATAACCGCCTATGCAAGGCGCTCGAAATCTCATACATTCCTTCTGACTGGCGTCTTTTCGTAGACAGTTCTACAAAAAGTTTAAAAGTTGTCCTTCTTCACAATGGAAATAGATTTCCATCTCTTCCTTTGGCTCATTCCGTAAAGCTCAAAGAAAATTACGAAAATTTGAAAATGGTGCTTGAGAGTTTAAAGTATGATGAGTATACCTGGCCAGTGATAGAGGAGTTTAAGATGGTTGGATTTCTGATGGGATGCATTCCCATCAGAAATCCAACCATTCTCTTGTTTTGATAAATGTGCCGCAAATATAGAAGGATGAGTCTACCTCGTGTTTACAAGTTTTTGGATCTGCCGCCACACAAAATGCGTTGTATCGCTGCAATGCGCATGCGTATACTGACTATGAACCACGTAAGTGAAATGCCACTTGCTTTCCACCCGCTCGTCCCCACCCTTACTTAATATAACGCGCTTCTCCTTATATGGTCATAAAAATAAATAAATATATATTGATCGTTGTAAAATGTACAAAAGCAATGTTTTTCAAAAATAAACGAATGTTTTAGTTATTATTAGATATAAAGAATCAGAAACTAGTCATTAAAATAGAGACTCAAAAAAAATTTTTTTTTTTGTTGACCTTTGTTATTAAATAACCAATCCGTGATGATAGGAAATTCATGCTAAATTTTGTTATAGATATCACGAAGAACGTCGATTTGAAGATCAACGATATCCGAAGCCAGCACCAAGAACATTAATAGATTCCGAAGAAGTACGATACAGACGAGAACCTCTAGATCGTTATAGAAACGAAGACCGATACGACGAAAGAAACAGAAGATCAATGTTCAGTCAAATTGAAGAAGAACATAAAACGAAATCACACGATATTGCCCGAGAATTAAAACGAAGAAGCTACATGGAAAATGATAAAGAACGCTATGAATTACCACAGGATAGAAGATATCCAGGGTTGGATAGAGAGCAGTTCTTCACTAAATCTAATGTTGAATTGGATAAATTGGAGAAATTTAAACCTCAAAAATTTAAACCACCAGGTTATAGGCATTCTTACGCTGAACCTAAGTTGTCCATGGAAAGACTTGCAAAGAAACATCCAGAAATGATTCATAGAACTAATTCTACTGTTTCCAATTCTGGAAGAGTTGGAATAGCTAGTGTTAATCCGTATTAGCTCTGCTAAATCTCGAGAGATTTAGTTTTGAGAACAATTTTTCGAAAGCCAGATGAAAGGGTTATGAGAGACGGAAAATTAAAACTGAAAATGTCTGATGAGAGAGAACGTGAGTGACAAACAGTGAAAGAGAGGGAGAGAGAAAGATAGAGAGAAAGAGAAAGAAAGTTAAGCTGTTTATTTTTCTTTTGTAAAACCCAGTTTTGTAAGATTTGTTATCAAGTCTTTTCAAGAGATTTGGAACAATTTTAAAATATTATTCAATCAAAAGAATTCGCAGATGGTAGCAGGGTCGATTCACAACTAGGCAATCCTAGACAGCTGCCTTGGGTCCCGTCATTTTAAGGGCCTGTACTCCCCGGAATAAAAAAAAAATGGAAATAAAGTATTTGAAAAAGTATTTCAATTATTTTTTGGTATTTCAAATATTGTGTTTCAAATACTTCAAAAAATACTCTTGGTATTTGGATATGCAAATGCTTTCTTCGTGGTTTTTGTATTTGATATTTGTTGCCTGAAAATGTTAGTATTTGAAATACATTAGAAGTATTTCAAATATTTCCTAGTATTTCAAATATTTTCATAGTTTTTCAAATATTTCAAATATTTCCCTAGTATTTCAAATGTTTCCCTATTATTTCAAATATTTCTCTATATTTGAAACATTTCCCTATAATTTCAAATATTTCATTAGTATATATTTAAAATATTTCCTAGTATTTCATATATTTCCTAATTATTTCAAATATTTCACTAGTACTTTTTTCAAAATTTTCCTTGTATTTAAAATATTTCCCTACTATTTCAAATATTTCTTTTATATTTCAAACATTTCCCTTTTATTACAAATATTTCCTTAGTATATATTTAAAATATTTCCTAGTATTTCATATATTTCCTAATTATTTCAAATATTTCCCTAGTACTTTTTTCAAAATTTTGCTTGTATTTCAAATATTTCCTAGTATTTAAAATATTTCTCTTGTACATGTTTCAAATATTTTCTAGTATTTCAAATATTTCTCTAGTTTTCAAATATTTCTCTAGTTTTCAAACATTTCCCTTTTATTACAAATATTTCCTTAGTATGCATTTAAAATATTATCCTAGTACATATTTAAAATATTTCCTAGTATTTCAAATGTTTCCCTATTATTTCAAATATTTCTCTAAATTTCAAACATTTCCCTATTATTTCAAATATTTCATTAGTATGTATTTAAAATATTTCCTAGTATTTCATATATTTCAAATATTTCCCTAGTACTTTTTTCAACATTTTCCTAGTATTTCAAATATTTCCCTACTATTTCAAATATTTCTCTTATATGTCAAAAATTTCCCTATTATTACAAATATTTCCATAGTATATATTTAAAATATTTCCTAGTATTTCATATATTTCCTAATTATTTCAAATATTTGCCTACTATTTCAAATATATCCCTAGTACATATGTTTCAAATATTTTCTAGTATTTAAAATATTTCCCTTGTACATGTTTTAAATATTTCCCAGTATTTCAAATATTTTTCTAGTGTTTCAAATATTTCCTTAGTAAATATTTCAGGTATTTCCTAATATTTCAAATATTTCTCTTATATTTCAAACATTTCCCTATTATTTCAAAAGTTCCTAGTATTTCAAATATTTCTCTTATATTTCAAACATTTCCCTATTATTTCAAATATTTCCTAGTATTTCAAATATTTCCCTAGTATACAAATATTTCCCTATTATTTCAAATACTTTTTATCATTAATGACTAATAGTATTTGTTATTTCAAATATTTCTCTCAGTATGTGATATTTGCTACTTCAGTTCATTATATTTTTCGCGAGATGATCGCAAAAGAACAAAACTGCACTATTACTTGAATTTTTTGCTTGCACCTGCTTTACTGGTGCAAATTGCAGATTTAACTTTTAGTTGCTCCTATCCAGCTAAATTTTTTTTTTTTTCATGAGACACTGAAGATAATTTGTTTGCAAACAGAAATCATATATTGTAAATTTAAATGATTCTCACTCAGCTAATGTACAACATAAAATTACGTGCCCGGCATTTAACACTTGCACACCTACAAATTACTTCAATAAATCTACTAAAATAAAACTTTAAATACTGTAATTTGATACCCATCTTCTGTTATACACCTCGACTCATGAGTAGCGCATAAAATTTCAAAAATATCGCAACTATTTACTAGAAATTTAATAAATTAAAAACGTATTGTGCTTAAATTAACCTGTTCGCTGTATGCAAATTGATGACTAAGTACTACTGTCACCAATCTTGTTTTCTTAGATCACAGTGGTGCCACCTGTATTGTCACTTCTCAATACAGTATTCGTTTCGAAAGAAGTGAAATCTTTTGTAGAGAATTCGAACTGATTTTTAAAACTCAATTTGGCCCTTGATATGGCCCTTTTGTGCAGTCTACAACTTGTTAACTTGCTTATGACGGCCCTGAATACTGTCTTCTTAATAAAAAGTTAAACAAATCTTACAAATTTCAAAATATAATCCATTCTAACTGCCAATATGTATTAGTTTTAAGGAATATTTATTTTTTTATGTGCCTTTAAAATTAGCTATAACAAATTTTAATTAATTAAAAATAATAAAAAAATTAAATTAATTTTTAGAATATATTTTATTGTACATTTTACTAATACTGTATATTTTATGAAAATTCGAAAATTTAAGAAATTTGTTATAACGTTATTTTGTAAAAAATATTTAAAATTTTTGGTTGTATGTTTATGGGATGTATTTTATTAGTTGAATAAAGATTTTTATTTAAACAAAACACTACGGGTTACATATTTCGTTTATGTTTTTAAATATCTTTCAGCTCCTTTGTTATATTCCCTCAGATATAGTCTTCAGCATTAAATAAATTAATAAAAATAATAGGTAACAATCGCCTAGATAGGCATATAAGGCCAAAGAAGGTAAGTTCTTTGTTTCTAGATCTTCATTAAATACTAGAAGCTTAGTTAACCCTATTTTTACCGCCCAGAATTAGGGACCCCCCCTAAGAAGGAAGGAAATAAAAATAAAAACACAAAAACACCAGAAAATTTTAAAAATAAAGATGAGGTTCTTTTTTTTTAGGTCGTCACTTGTATTTTAGAAGTGAGGACCTTTTTTTTAGGTCATCACTTTGTATTTCCGAAGCGAGGATCTTTTTTTTAGGTCGTCACTTGTATTTTAGAAGTGATGATCTTTTTTTTCAGGTCGTCACTTGTATTTTAGAAGTGAGGACCTTTTTAGGGTTTTGTAGGTATGACCAAAAAACCCTTATACCGTCATTTTGTCGTCTGTCTGTCTGTCTGTCTGTCTGTTCGGTAAAAATTGTAGCCGAACGGCTAAACCTAGAGAGTTGAAATTTGGCATGCTTATACAACTCGTTGACCCGCACATAGGAAAAATACCAAAACATCTAAAAAACATATCCCCCTAAAAATATAAACAAATATGTGCTCATCGAAAAAAAAAATATATTTTTTTAATTCTGAGTAGGGTATCAAATGAAAGCCCTTGGTACGTGAATTAACCATCAAATTTTTATTTTTCCAAAATAAATTATTTTGAAGCGATTTTTGCCAATATTGTGCAAAAAAAATTTTGTCCCACACCCTGTAGCCCAGATGGTTTAAACTAAAAATCTGAAAAAATTCTAAGTAATGTACATTGGTGTGAACCGGAATAGTTCAACAGGAATTTTTGATCAGATTATGTTTTTGGAAAAAAAAGCATTTTTTGTGTTTTTTTGCTAATAATGTTGACAACTTATAGTTATATAATACGCTCAACAGTAACGTGTTTCTTGGTGCTGTGGCTAAGATACTTGCGTTCTGTCCAAGAATTCGTAATCGGACTCATGTTCGAGTCCTACGTGAGGAGACAATATTATTTTTTATTTATTTTTTGCATTTTTATATTGTTTAAATTATTTTTTCAAAATTTTAATTATATTTTGGCAATTGTTGCATTTAATTTTTAATAGCGTAAATTTAATAACCAGTGGAAATTGTTGAAATTATAATTTAATTATATATTTGAATGTACACGAAATCAAAGGGGAGGAGCTATGACTAAAAACAACCAATGGAAGCCATAGGCGCAATTTTCAAAATCTTAATGAACCTTGATATATAAAAAAAAAATACTGCACATCTTTAAAAACTTAAATAATGGTAATAGGCATTCGAATTAAAATTCATAAAAATATATTTTGTCATAAAATTTGTTTTGGCACCCCAAATAATCATCATTCACTTACTAAATACCTGCAAAACCCTGAAATGTGTGAAAATTCACACTTCACATCAATTTTTTATTTTAGGTCATCACTTTGTATTTCCGAAGCGCGGACCTTTTTTTTTTTTAGATCATCAATGAAATTTAGAAGTGTGAACCTTATTCATAATTTTAATAATTTTGTCTTCCCCCCCCCCCCAACAACAATTCCTGGGTGCGCCACTGGATTATACTATAAAGTAACATCGAAGCTTTCCTTCAATATTGTGTTTTATTCAGAGCTTCGAACCGGAACTGAACCGAAAACCGAAAAAAAAACCGTTATTTTTGTCGGATCGAAAACCGAAACTGAAAAAAAATATCGGTTTATTTCGGTTCAGATAATGTTTATGTGAGTGAATATAAAATACATTTTATTTAAGATTATTTTTTAAACTAATAAGCAGAAAAAAATCGTAATTTTTTTAACTGAAAAATAAAATGAAAAATGCGCTACTATTATTCCGGGGGGGGGGGGGGAGTTGAACGTGTTACGGAACAACATGTTATGGAAGTTATATTCATTGGTGTCCTGGTTCACAGAGCCGCAGTAAGGAAAACTTGCGCTAGCGGCAAAACTGCGTTTTGGCGCCCTTGGCAAATATATGTAAGTGATAAGCAAAAACAAGATTCTCACCGCCCAAAATCTAGATGATGAGCAAAAAAAAGGTCCTCACCTCCCAAATTCCACGTGATGTGCAAAAAAAAAGGTCCTCACCTCCCAAAATCCAAGTAAAGAGCAAAAAAAAAGGTCCTCACTTTCGCAATGTGGCGCCCCTTAGTCAAGCTCATCGGCGCCCTTTTCCTTAGTGTGCTAGGGGCCATCGCCCCCTCCACCCCCTCCTTACTGCGGCTCTGCTGGTTCATGTACTATTGTAAGTATGACTTTCTAATAGCTCCATAAATTGGGCATTCAGTTAAAAAATGGTATACTGTTTCGTAAGAATCCAGCTGACAAATAGGACATTTATTTGTAGCATCCAGTTTGTAGCATATATTTCCAATAATTACTCGTATTTCTCTTTTATATGACCTTCTAAGCTGGGCCAGTGTCCTAGTCTTAATTACTGCCAAACTTAGGTATAGGGAATTTCTGAGGTTCTTATAAAAGACATTGTACCTAGAGTTTTTCAAAGCTTGTATATCGTTTTCTTGAAGTGTTTTATTATACGTGTCAAGAACTAGGTTTATGTCTATGGTTCCTGATGTCCACATGCTTTCTTGGCCATTTTCAGCTAGAAAATTATGAACTCTTGTGCACCAATTAAAGCATTCCTTGTTTAGAGGAGAACTGTCAAGTTCGACTAGTCTTTTATAGAGGATCTTGGGGTAAGTATTATTATCTTGACAAAGAATTTTTTGCCACCACTTTAGAGCACGTTTCCAAATACTTACAGAAATATGTGAAATACCTGTTTCGACACGTAGCATACTGTTTGGAGTCGATTTTTGGCATTGGAGAATATTTTTCATAAAGCGGGTTTGAATGACTTCTAATTCTGTTGGATTCAAAATTCCCCAAGATTCCGAGCCGTATAAGGCAGTAGCTTTTACAATGGCTTCAAATAACTTTTTTCCTCCCAGGTTTGAGATTTTCCTTTAGCTAGGATAGCCTTCACGTTGTTGTTGGCGATCCAGGACTTTTGAATGGAATTCTTTGTAGTTTCAACGAATTTACCCGATGAGGCGAAAGTAACTCCAAAGTAGGTGAATTTGTTAGCAATGTCTATGTTCTTGTCCTCGTACGTAAATGTGAGACCTTTAGTTCTTGAACCACCTGACTGAAAGTTAATTATTTTAATTTTTCGACAATTTACTATGAGTAGGTTTTCATCGCAGTAGTTCTTTAGCAAATTAAGTTTCTGTACGTCAATAGGTGATTTAGCAAACAAAACGATATCGTCGGTATATGCTAGCATTAGAATGTCGTTTATTCCAGCGATGTTGAGACCGGATACGCCATGGCTCCTAAAATAATCCTCCATGTCGTTGATAAATAACGCGAACAGTAAGGGAGATGGTTTAGAAGTTACTATTGAAATTACTTTTAATTGTAAGTTTTAACAATGAAAACCGTAGAAAAATCTGAAAAACTCTGGAAATGGATGGACAACAGAAAAAGCGAATTTCCTTGGTAACCATAAATGTTGACTAATTCATTGGGGTTATACCTTATGCCCAGGCAAAGTTTCTGATAATTTGCACATCAGTACAAAGTATAGTTTATAGCACAAAGTATAAATTCGTGTTTCAGCTCTTGCTCAGTTAAAGTATAATTAAAATTCCGTATTCTGTAACAAGTTATGTGCCCAGGCTCTCTTGTTGAAATAATGTATTTTATTTAAGTGTAAATAAATATTTCTACTGTAAAATTCTGCGTTTTGTTTGAAGAACCCGAACACATTAATGTAGATAGTTCATCTGTAGTTCAGCTTTTTGTTCTTAGATGTCTCTACTTGTATAAAATGTACACAATTAAAAAATGGTTAGAAAGTTTATTTAAATTAATAATTTATATTGTAAAGAACATAAAATTTGCATTAAACCAGGAAAATGTACACTAGAAACTATTCTATTATTTAATTCAATAATATTGAAAATATTTCCTATCATTTCTTGTTAATTAATTATTTATATATTGTAGAAATCACAACAGGGAAATAATAACTCAGTTCTGACCCCCCTGATATAACAGGAAAATAAACTTATTCCCTGAATTATTCATTATATTGGCATTATAATCTATTTTTAAACTAGGAGGAGTATATTCAGAAGCATAGTTACACTATAAACAAAACACCAGGGAAGTCACTCGACTGAAAATTGAATTTTGGCATAATAAACGTCAATAATTTTATACTGAAATTTTATTTAGGCGAACCTACAGTATTTTTGACCATTATAATATGTCATAACACAAGCTATTTCAAACGGTTAGGCGGAACTAAATGGGAATTTCGTTCTTTTAGGTTGTCACGAGAAGGGACCTTGCTTGCGTTATTTCATTTTTGACGTTGGCATGTGAAAATTTAAAGTTCCAGCAGTGAAACCATGGAAACGAATGACATATGTCAAAAATAAAATATGTTTTTATATTTTAATGACAAAAAAAATTTGATGTGAAGTGTAAATTTTCACACATTTCAGGCTTTCGTAGGTATTTATTAAGTGAATGATGATTATTTGGGATGCCAAAACAAATTTAATGTTAAAATATTTTTTTGTTAATTTTAATTCGAGTGCCTAATACCATTATTTAGGTTTCTAATGTGCAGTATTTTTTTTATATAGCAAGGTTCATTAAGATTTTGAAAATTGCGCCTATGGCTTCCATTGGTTGTTTTAAGTCATAAGATCCACCCCTCTGATTTCGTATACATTGAAACATAGAATTAAATTATAATTTCAATAATTGCCACTGGATATTAATTTAACGCTTTTAAAAATTAAATACAACATTTGCCAAAATAGAACTAGAATTTTGAAAAAATAATTTAAAAAAATAAAAATGCAAAAAGAAAACAGGAAAAATTAAATTGTCTCCGACTGGAAACGAACTCTAGTGTTCAATTTAGGCAGCGAGAATGCTAACCATTACACCATGAAAGCGTATTGGTTTACTGTGTTACATAACATATTAAATATTTACATGTTCAACTAAAAAACACAAAAATGCGTTATTTTCCGAAAACATAATCTGATCAAAAATTCCTGTTGTACTATTCCGGCTTACACCAATGTACATTACTCAGAATTTTTTCAGATTTTTAGTTTAAACTGTCTGGGCTACAGGGTGTGGGACAAATTTTTTTTGCACAATTTTACAAAAATCGCGTCAAAATAATTTATTTTGCAAAAATAAAATTTTGATCGTTAATCCACGTACTAAGGGCTTTCATTTGAAATCCTACTCAGAATTTAAAAAAAATATTTTTTTTTCGATGAGTACATATTTGTTTATATTTTTAGGGGGATATGTTTTTTAGATGCTTTAGTATTTTTGCTATGTGTGAGTTAAAGAGTTGTATAAGCATGCCAAATTTCAACTCTCTAGGTTTAGCCGTTTGGCTACAATTTTTACCGAACAGACAGACAGATAGACGACAAAATGACGGTATAAGGGTTTTTTGGTCATACCTACAAAACCCTAAAAACAAGCTTCATAAGCATCGCCCTAATTACTTCTTTTACTATATAAAAGATATACCGTGCGATTATTATTTCTTGTCAGTTACATAACAGTAAACAATGAGTTTAAAAATATCAAAACTATATTCTAATTCACAGCTGAAACTCCCAATTTAACAAAGAACCAACCAGATTACTTCGTTTGTCCGAACTCACCCGAGGAACAACGAAAATATGTGTTCCTAACTTAATACCTGTTGTCAACTCATTGGCGTGTAGAGGAAAATAGTGTTCATTTAATAATCCATTCGTATAAGGTAATAAAAATAAAATTTACGCCTATGTATACATGTTCTTGGAAATAAGTATGATAACTAAATGTTTCTGTCAAGTATTGCATAACGGACAAGATTTGTTGATCGCTCTGTAGATAGATTCATTTCTAAGCCGATACGTTCAGATGCTTCCCTTAGTTGCTGAATCATATCTGTGGGTTCATGGATAAATTCCGATGTCAAAACTATGTCGTCTACGAATTTCAAATGGTTTAATTTAGCTCCATTCATGATGACACCTTTTGACAAAAAGATAAATAGGTAAATCAGTTCTTACCCCTGACTTATCAACTTGGAAATAGTAACTCACCTCTTCCTCGTTATTTAACACCAGTGAAATAAATTTTAAAGTGTTAGTTTGACATTTGAAAACTTAACGACAAACATAAAGCCAAGTAATTGAATAAAACATAAAGTTGTAATAATTCTAAAATCATAAAACACCATATTATTGTTATTTAATAGTTTGTTATTAAGAATTTTACGTTTTAATTGTCACCTGTACAAGGAAGACAGTATCTTCAATGAATAAGGATGAGACATAGTTCGCGGTTTCCACAGAGGAGTTAAAAAGGAGAAAGCTGCTATTAAAGTTATTGCCATTGGCTATATGATAGTACTATTAACTTTGGAAGATGGCTTATTGCAACATTTTAACTTAAATATGGCGAAATTTACTTAAGTTAACTACAATCGGTTTTATTACGCCAAATACATGATTGAATATTGAGGCAGTTACATAATACTTGCAATTTTAGATTGGTGAATCTTTTATGTGTTTTATTTTTATTACAAGAAGAATTTTAATGGGCTCTTCCACATTTCGGGCTCTTCCACAATCTGGGTGCTAATCCATATGGCAAATTTAGTAAATATAATATTGGGTTGTTACATAAGTTCATCCTTTTTTTTTCCCACATTTTATTCAATAAAATATACATTCTAAATAAACTTTTATTGTCAAATGTACTGTCCAATATTTTCTATAACTTTGGACAAACGCTCAGGCAATTTCATAATGCCATCTCTCCAGAAGGTTCCGTCTTTGCTCTCGAAAAATCTGTAGAGGTGAATTTTGATATCGTCCAAAGATGTGAAATTTTTTCCGTTAAGGGAATTTTGTAGTGAAGAACAAATGATAGTCAGAGCATATGGTCCAGACTAGAGATGGGAATTTCGGCTCAGTTTGCGGAACCGGATCAGTGGAGATCGTTCAGTTTGTTGAGCCGGTTCATTGATCCGGCTCAGTGATCCGGTTAAGTAAACATGTTTCCGAGACACAGGTCGGTCGTTAGTTCGTAGGTAGAACGTCGCTTAGAGCCAGCTCTTGCTTACAGCCGGCTCTTGCTTACAGCCGGTTCTTGCAATATATGAACTGTAAACATGATCCCGAGACACAGGTCGGTCGGTCGTTCGGTCGTAGGTAGAACGTCGCTTAGAGCCGGCTCTTGCTTAGAGCCGGTTCTTGCAATATATGAACTGTAAACATGATCCCGAGACACAGGTCGGTTAGTCGTTCGGTCGTAGGTAGAACGTAGCTTAGAGCTGGCTCTTGCTTAGAGCCGGTTCTTGCAATATATGAACTGTAAACATGATCCCGAGACACAGGTCAGTCAGTTGTCGGTCGTTCGCTCGTAGGTAGAACGTCGCTTAGCCCCGGCTCTTATCTAACATATTTGAAACAAACAATTCACTTTATGTAGCTACTGTATTTTAAACCAGATGTGTTAAGTTTTTGGCGATGTTTATTGCCCTTATAAATCGGATATCTGGGATTTGGGCAATATTTTTATATAGTAAGGTTGTAAGAAAATACAGACTAAGCCTATTAGTTTCAAATAAACTGCCCTACAAATTGATGACAAAATACACTTTATGATAATACATTACAAGCCGAGTTCTCGCGAAGTTCAACATGACATCGATCCAGATCCGGATCACTCCGGTCACTGCTCACAATCGCCCGACCAATCGTATCCTTGAAACTTGAAACTATACAGTGTGCCGTGAGCCGGCTCATTTCAATTTGGTGAACCGTGCTACTTCGGTCAGTCTACTGAGCCGGCTCAGTGAGCCGGTTCGTTCATGAACGACCCATCTCTAGTCCAGACATCGCACTATCCGACTACCATTTGTTCTGCTTTCTACAAAATTCCCTTAACGGAAAAAATGTCGCATCTATTGACGATATCAAAATTCACCTGGACAGATTTTTCGAGAGCAAAGACGGAACCTTCTGGAGAGATGGCATTATGAAATTTCCTGAGCGTTTTTCCAAAGTAATAGAAAATAATGGACAGTACATTTGATAATAAAAGTTTTTTTTTTTTAGAATGTATATTTTATTGAATAAAAGGTGAAAAACATAAAAGGAACGGACTTATGTAACACCCCAATATTTCACTGAATACACATATCGGAAAAGTTTAGGGAAATTGAAAAAAAATATGAAAATATATTGCTTATTGTACATTTAATGTTGTATTTCAATTAAAGTAGGCAATTATGAGTGGTTGGCTATGGAAAACAAGTAAAAACAATAACCAACAAGACAAAACAAATATAAATTTGACAAATTTTATTCAGTACATGATCCGTAGATTGATCATTTATTTAATTTTAATTCGATTTAAAACGTTTATATTAATAATTGCAGTGTTTTTAAGTAGTGGTATTCTTTTTTTAATAATGGAGCGACAGCATTTAGCTATCCACGATAACAATCGTGCGGTGGGGCTTCTCCAAGCTGGCTTCAGGCAAGTTGATGTAGCCGAGCGGATAGCAGTTTCTCAAAGTGTCATCAGTCGGTTGTGGAGGCGTTACAGGGATACAGGAAGTCCAGCCGAACAATATCCGGGACGTGGTCACTGTACAACAGCAGGTCAGGACAGATTTTTGGTCTTAAATGCTACAAGACAACCTATTACAGCACCCGAATTGGTAAGGGAGTTACAGCGAGCGCATAACTTAACCGTTAGTCGAGATACTGTAAGAAATCGTCTCCACGAAGCTAATATTCTCGACGACCAATCAGATGTCAACCCGTCTCAATTTTCAATATTGGTGTGATACTGATTGGGCTACAGTTTGGTTTATTGATGAGTCCAGATTTGGAATTCATCCAGATTCTCGTCGAACAAGGGTATAGAGAAGATCCGGTAATTTGGAAAGTTTGAGGCACGTCCAGGCAGAGCCGCAGTAAGGAAAACTTGCGCTAGGGTCAAAACTGTGTTTTGGCGCCCTTGGCAAATAAATGTAAGTGATAAGCAGAAACAAGATTGTCACCGCCCAAAATCTAGATGATGAGCAAAAAAAAAGGTCCTCATCTTGCACAAACCAAGTGATGAGCAAAAAAAAAAAGGTCCTCAAAGGCAATGTGGCGCCATTTTCCTTAGTGCGCTAGGGGCCGTCGCCCCCTCCTCCCTCTTACTGCGGCTCTGCGTCCAGAAAGTTCACAGTTACACAGGTGGAATAGTAATGGCATGGGGTGGGATAATCATTAGTGGTAGAACTGATCTCGTTTTTCCCAATGGATTTTTAACAGCACAACAATATTTGGATAATATTCTTCAACCTACTGTGCGTCCATTTCATGGTACTGTTGGTGATCAGTTTCATCTTACCCAGGATAATGCTCAGCCACATGTTGCGCATTATACTGTAATAAATCGTCCCCACGAAGTTAATATTCTCTCCGACGACCAATCAGATGTCAACCCGTCTCTAGAGGCAATCGCAGAGCAAGATTAGACTGGTGTCACAATTTTTAATATTGGTGTGATAATGATTGGGCTACAGTTTTGTTTACTGATGAAAGCATAGCCTAGAAACTAATATGTGCCTTTCTTCATCGAGTAATCTAGATAATTTTAAAAATAATTTCTTTCTCATCAAAAAGTATAACACACACACACACACATACCCACTCTTTCTCTTATATTCTTATGTAAGCCCTAATTTATTTTTTAGTATCTAATTATTGGAGGTGTCTAATTTTTAGGTAATAAAAGAAAATTACCAAACATTTCAAAATAATAAAAATAATTAGTGAATGGTACTACAAACTGGGATATCAATTTAATTTTATTACCAACGGAAAACAATTACTACAAATAATTACCAACTTTAAAAAAAATATATAACCCTAACAATGGACTTTCACCTTAACAAGTGTAAGATATTTAGAAGTTGTTAATATTCAGTCTCATGGGTAATTCGGACGTCCGGTTTCCGTGCGAAAATATGGATTCAATCGGAGATGACAATCGAGAAAGCTACTCGCGCTAAGAGAATGTTAAATTACAAATGAGGCGATCAGGAATCGTTTCATATACTAAACAATTCTATATGAATTTTAGTTTAGATTAAAGTTTCTTCCAAAAAATTCTCAGGAAAAAATTGTAATTTTATAGGGTAAAAGTAAAGTTATTGACATCTTAAGCGCTGTTTGCTAATATATTTTTCACACTAGATTTTTAAGTTCCGATCTTAAACTCAAGGTGTCTTAAAGTGCTAGTGTGAAAGCTTGTAAAAGATTTCACGTGACTTACCGTGTGATAGAGGCATCCTTTGGCATATCGCACACTGCAATACATTCGATTTTGCATGAACATTTAGCTGTGAAAAAGATCTGTTGCCGATGGATTCCGCATAATTTGACCGAAGCTCAAAAAAATGCTTGTGTTGATTGATGTAAGGGTATGTGATGTAGGCACTGCAAAATCCGTATACAACATCGTTACAGGTAACGAAACTTGGATTTATTCATATGAACCGGAAACTACCAATAATCTACTGTTTGGGTCATTCAAGATGAACCGAAACCCACAAAAGTTGTTCGTCCACGAAGCACTTCCAAGAAAATGATTTTTCGGTTCTCGCTTCTCGATTGTTTCTTCGGTTGTACTGGACATATCGCATCAATTACTTTAGAGGATCGGAGAACAATTAATGCTGAATGGTATACAACAATTTGTTTGCCAGAAGTCATCGACAAAATCAGAAAAAACAACCAAAAATCGACGTTTCATCATTCTTCATCATGATATTGCAAGGTCCCACACAGCACGTTAAACAATTGATTATTTGAAGGAGAAAAACATCAAATTAATGCCTCATTGCCCGTATTCACCTGATTTATCCCCTATCGACTTTTTTTCTCAATTTCAAACATAAAATGCGCGTAGACAGCGATTTTCATCACCTCAAGAAGCTGTTGAAGCCTTCGAAAACCATGTTTTTGAGATACCAACTTCAGAGTGGAAAAAATGTTTCGAGAATTGGTTTGAACGCATGCAAAAGTATATACATCTTAAAGGTAAATATTTTGAAAAGCAATAAAACAGTTTGTTCCAAAAAATTTATATATGTACATTTTTTTTTTTTATTTTTTGTAAAAACTTAAAAGGTAGCCCTCGTATCGACGTTATAAGAAGTTTATACTTATTGTTATAATTAAATTATTTATTTTAATAATGTATTTAATACAATACAGAGCTACAATAATTAAGGTAAACTGTATTGACTTGTATGTTAAAACAGGTGTAATATATTATTTATTGTAGCATCTTTATTGTAGAATGGAATAAAATATCTATAAGTATTTAATAATAATAATTCAAAATGTGCGTCTGCTCAGAGAGTACAAAACTAGTAATTTTCTGACGCTAACTTAAGGACAAAATTATCGTAGCAGATGGCAGCACCGGAGATTAAAACATCTAGTGTGAGTAAAAACCGATGTTAAAAATCGGTGGATTTTAAGTTACCGACCGCCAACATATATAAGGGAGGTATTGTGATCATACCGATTTTGACATTTCGAGATTTCGATTGATCACAAATTGAGGTCCCTACATAACGTTTTGACTATTTTAGCATGATGTCTGTCGGTCTGTCTGTCCGTCCGTCCGTCTGTCTGTCTGTCTGTCTGTCTGTCCGTCTGTCCGTCCGTCCGTCTGTCTGTGTACACGTGCAGAGCAAATTCGGCTAAAAGGATTTTTATGAAACTGCATATTTAAGCTTTTGCCATCAATGGCACGAGTTGATCAAATCGGTTGACTGAAAATGGGAGTTTATTCGTGTCGATTTTAATATTTTTGCGAATATTTAGCAACAGAAAAATATTTCGAAAAAATTTATTTAAAAAAAGTTGCTATAAATGCAATAAGTAATAACTTTTATTTTAGACATTTTTTGATAAAACGAAAAATTTCGAAAATTTTTTGTAATATTTTTCAAGTCGCAATTTTTTCATACTTATATGTAACGTGTCCATGGTCATGATAAATAATATCTCTGTTACAAAATATTAGGCCAAGTTATTTCTACTCTGCTGTTAGAATGTATTTTATGCAAGTACTTTATAATGGCGGTCGATCCTGTGGTGGCCACAGCTGATTTTCTTAAAGTTCTAGTGTTTTTATTATTATTATATTATTTATTTTACATCGGCCTTTATTTCTGCAACGAGGCTAATCGCCGATGCCAGGGGGCGAGCTCCTACACCTGGATGAGGGGTGAATGATTGTGAAAATGAGAGTAATGTAAACATATTATTCTTGCCCGAATAATATCACCAACGAAGCAGGCTTGAACCACAGACCGGACAGTCGTACTGGGTTTCCACCAGTACAAACCGCACGACTAAATGCGCTCGGCCACCACGTTGTTGCCACCAAGTTCTAGTGTGAAAAGGGGATAAGATGGGTAACTGGTAATATCATATGATCATGTTTTCGGAATATTTGAAAATATTAAAGCAAGGTTCAAATTTTATTAAAAAAAATCAGTAAACAGGACGGTGAATTGACTTGTCTGCCATTGCGATTTAACATGTAAAATAATAAATATGCTATTTATTGCTTCCCTAAGTGTTTTAGAGAAAAAGTGCAAGAGATAACATTTATTTATAATTTAGAACTTTACATGTTAGGTAAAAAACTATCTAAGAAACAACTGCTTCCCATGAAATTTAAGAATCAATATAAATAAATTAGAATATTTTCAGATTTTTATTTAACCCCTATCAGTTAAAGGGTGCGGGGCATTAATTTTTTTTAGTACAGTTTTGGAAAAAATTGTATTAAAAGAAATTAAAATCTATTTTTTGTTCCTTAATCTACGTTTTAATTGCTTTCCTCTGATACCATACAATACATTTTTAAAAAATTATAAATTTTTTGAACAACAGAAAAAATCGTTATTTTTCGAAAAACAAATCTGATAAAAAATTGCTATTGAACTATTCCGGTTTCCATCAATATATATTACGGAGATTTTTTTCAGTTTGTTAGATTAAACCCTCTGTGGGGAACAAAAGATTTTTTACATATTTTTGGTGAAAATCCTATAATAAAAAATGATTTTTCAAAAATAAAAATTAGCTTGTTGATCCGCGTATTAAGTTTCATTTGATATCCCACTCAAAATTAAAAATAAATAAATATGTATTTATTTTTTCATTAATTACATATTTGTTTATATTTATCTGGGGTGTGTTTTTTTAACTCTCAGTATTTTTCCTGTATGTGGGCCAAAGAGTTGTATAACCATGCCAAATTTCAACATTCTATGCTCAGACTTTTGTCTAAGTTCTACCGTACAGACAGACACGTGAGTGACGTTACTCGTATAAGGGTTTTTTTGGTAGCCATACCTACGAAACCCAATGGTTATTATTATTGGCACAGGTTGTTGCAGTTATTGGCATTATGTCAATAAATGAATTATTTCATCCGTTATAATGTATTTATTTTAATTGTTTATGAAAAAATAACAAATTTTAATTTAAAACCTGTAAAGAAAAATCATAAAATCTTTGGATTAACCTATCCTATATAAATTTAATTGAATTTGAAGAAATTGTCTTTTTTTCTTAGAAACACTTTCTTACTGGAATCCTTTAAAAAAACTGTTACCCATGATCGACATTGGTCAAAATGTCTTGACAATAGCCATATGATACTTAAAATGATTATATGTTGGATAACTAACATCTATAATATTACTAAATATTTATTTTTCAAATCATTCGGATGCGTTACTTCCGTTTCCTCATTAATTTATTTAATTTATCATGAGATGTTCTTAGAAAGTTTTTCTCCAATGTCTTTTTGATGTTGAGATAAAACTGTTTTTAATACTAAATGTTCAAATTAGCATTTTACACGATTTTTAAAATATCATTTCCGTACCGAATCTATTTTAGATAATTTTAGATCACATATGGATATCTGAAATTTATGGAAAATATATTAAAATATACAAAATTTTATTTTGATTTGCAAAATAAGGACATTGTTTTGAATTTGAAGGTTATAGACCGGGAGCTCATGACAGTTTTTGGTCTCCGATTTCATACAGCTTGCCTTTTGGAGGAGAGAATATTTACCCTGTGACAACAAAAAAGGGATGGTACTAAACCCCTGCACGCTTTCCGGTCATAGGGAAAATTGCATTTCCACTTAAACACAAAATTTTTGTGCTTTTCTCTGATTTAATATTGCTTGCCCTTTTGTTAAAAGAAAGTTATAACAAATTTTAAGTCTTTTAAATATATGCATGCGATTCGGAGGGTCCCAAAGGGCTCAAACGGTCATGTGATCTAGTAATAAAAAATATGATTTTCCGCGTTTTCATACAGCATGCCTATAATTAAAAGACTTTAAATTTGTTATAACTTTCTTTTGACAAAAGGGCAAGCAATATTATATCAGAGAAAAACACAAAAATTTCGTGCAAGTGGAAATGCAGTTTTCCCTATGGCCGGAAAGCATGCAGGGATTTAGTACCATCCCTTTTTTGTTGTCACAGGGTAAATATTCTCTCCTCCAAAAGGCATGCTGTATGAAATCGGAGACCAAAAATGTCATGAGCTCCCGGTCTATTAGTAATAAGTTTTATATTAAGAATTTTGATACAAAATAGGTGTATTAGATTGTTTTGTAAATAAAATAAATCAAGCCGACCGGCGTAGCGTAGTGGTAACACATCTGCTCTGCGTTGCGAAGGTCTCGGGTTCGAATCCCGTTCAGGCATGGAAATTTTCTCAAAATAAAAATTGTTCTGTCTAATTGCCACAGCAGCAAAGGCCATTAAATTAAAAAAAAAATAAATAAATAAATTAATAATAGGTTCCTATCGTTTAGGTGGCGCATGAGAACAGAGAAGGTAAATTCTCTGCCTGCATGTGCGTGCACTATGAGGGTTACCTTTAATGTTTTTACGACCACTAGATGGCAATATTGAAATATGTCATTACTATATTCGTAAAATTTGACATTGTGAAATCAGTGGCACCTTATAAATTGAACGAGTAGTTTGTTGACAGTGAGCGTTAAAAAATAAGTTTGTGAGAAAATGGATATTACTCGTGAAGGTTTTCGTTGGATTCTTTACGATTTTATTAAAGGCCTAACTCAACAACAATTCATAGATTCGCTTTGTTCAACTTTTGGTAATGAGGCACCATCAGAAAAAACTGTTTACAATTGGTTTAGAAAATTTCGTCGTGGTCGTGCGTCCGTCAGTGATGAATCTCGTGAAAGTCGATCAAAATCGGTTATGATTCAGAAAAAAACATCGATGCTGTGCGCAAAATAATTGAAGATGATCGGCATGAGACTTACCGTGAGATAGAGGCATCCTTTGGCATATCGTAGACTGCAATACATTCGATTTTGCATGAATATTTAGCTGTGAAATAGATCTGTTCCCGATGGATTCCGCATAGTTTGACCGAAGCTCAAAAAAAGGCTTGTGTTGATTTGTGTAATGGAATGCTAAAAAAAATCAACCTAGGCACTGCAAAATCCGTACACAACATCGTTACAGGTGACGAAACTTGGATTTGTTCATAGGAACCGATCTTATTGGTTCGTCTGAGAGAGAATGACGTTTATTACCTGTTATTATTTAAAAAATCACTATCTTGTGGTGAATTACCAACAGTGTGGAAAAATACTTTAGTAACCCCTATCTTTAAATCTGGTGACAAAAGTAATGTGTGCAACTATAGGCCCATCTCTAAATTATCAGCTATAGCTAAAGTTTTTGAGTCCATCATATATAACGAAATATTTAATGCGGTGAAACATATAATAATACCTCAGCAGCATGGTTTTTTTAAAGGTAGATCAGTGGAAACTAATCTTTTACTTTATACGCAACAAATATCCGATGCTTTAGATCACCGTGTACAGGTGGATGCAGTGTATACCGACTTCAGTAAGGCGTTTGATAAAATAGATCATAATATATTACTTAAAAAACTTGCTGAAGCTGGTATACATGGTGTCCTACTGCGCTGGGTTAACTCGTATTTACAGAATCGGTCTCAGGCTGTGGTTGTTCATGGATTTAAGTCTGACTTTTATATCTCAACTTCGGGTGTCCCTCAAGGTTCGCACCTTGGTCCCCTTCTTTTTATAATATACATCAATGATATTGTAAACTGTTTTAAGCACTCGCAAATACTGCTATATGCTGACGACTTGAAGATCTATTCACAGATTACATCTATTACTGATTGTCTTCTCCTACAAAAGGATCTAGTCAGTTTACATGACTACTGTATTTCAAATAAACTATTTCTAAATTTTTCTAAATGCTTTCAGATAACTTTCACTAGAAACCATCAAACTTTTTCATTTTCCTATAGCATAAATTCATACACACTTCTTAACGTCAGCCATATTAAAGATCTTGGTGTAACCATAGACTCAAAGCTAAAATTTGACATTCATATAAATACCATAGTTCAGAAAGCTTACAAGATGTTGGGGTTCATCATAAGAACATCTAAATTTTTTTTAAATTACAAATCTGTCATCAGTTTATATAATGCATATGTAAATTCGCATTTAAGTTACTGCTGCACCATCTGGAATCCCCAATATAATGTTCATATATCCCGAATAGAACAGATTCAAAAAAGATTTATTTGTTATATTTCTTGGAAAGCACCAATTTCCAGCATGAATTACAGTACCGCATGTAAATACTTTAAGATGCTTACAGTAACTGATAAAAGATCTCTCGCTGACATTATTATATTTGCAAAAATTATTAATGGTATAGTTGATTCTCCATCTCTCCTGCAACTTACAAATATAAATGTCCCGAACCGGTATTTAAGAAACAAAAATTTAATACACCAGCCTTTTGCCAGAACCAACTCAAATTTTAATTCGCCTATTATTAGATTTTCATTTACTTATAATAACTTAGCTTCTATTCTTAATCTGGATAACTTTTTTCAAACTATAAACATCTTAAAAAAACAGATTAAAAACTATTATATTAACAAATATTAATAATACACCTATTTTATAAAAAAATGTGTATCAACTTTATATAACTTTTATATGTATATTGTATTTTTATTATGGGGTTTGTCAGGTCTTGACAAGCGTCCACTAATCTCAAACTTCAGCAACCTTTTGAGCCGCGTCATACTAGAGACTAGTGGAGCTAAATACACACGACTGCATCCCAAACCCTGGCGATATGCAGCCGCGGAAATTACGCCAGATCCAGTGCCCGCACAATGCGGAGCGACCCGAGCAGCACTGCTTTCTGCATCCTGCAGATCAAAGAGTTGGCAGAAGATCTGCAGACGGGAATGGACGGTATTTTTATTATTATTATTGTTATTATTATTATTATTTTTTTAATAATCACCAATGTAATTATATTGTTTAACAATGTTGTCGTTGTAGTGTTGGGTTAGTCCTGTATACAACGCTACGAACATTAAATAAATAAATAAATAAATTACCGTAGGTAACCTAAATTACCGACTGAAAATACATTTTGTGCGCATGTCGACTTTAGTTTGAGACGAAATATACCTATTTATATATCTTTCTTTGTCAGTCTCTCTTGTTACGGTATTTTACATGAGTATGAATGCGCGATATCTTACATATAGTCGGATTGCTGATAGGTGACTGTTACATGTATGTAGTGCATTCATATAATAATCTAGTTACCATTTTTCAGCGATTTTTAAAATGTTTTTTGTTATTTGTCTTAGCTGTCAGTGTCTGTTAATAATATTAATTAATAGATCTTGCGGCCAATTATTAAATTTATAAACTTTAATTTTAAATCTGCTGGAATATTTTAAATCCGAAAAAGAGAACAATGGACCACTTATTTCTCTATCTTGTGTCCGTCAAAGAGTAGCAGCTGCCTTAAAGATTTCGGAATCAACAATTCGTAGAATTATAAAATGTAATAAATCTGAACTTCTCACTAACAAAATCACGAGAAAACGAAGGAAATTAAAATCTGAACCAGTTTATTTTATTAATACATTGGTACAAACGTATGGTCATGAAGTACTAAGATTACCTCCTTATCACTGCCAGTTTTACCCCATTGAACTAATTTGGGGTATAACAAAAAATTATTATGATAGACATATTGGTCAAAACGGATATAGTAATAATGAAGTTTTGAAAATGTGGCAAGTAACCTGTGATCAAATTAGTTGTGAAACTTGAGCAAAATCTGTTAAAAAAATCGAAAATTTAATAAATGAATGGTGGGAAAGGATTGTTGATGATATTAATCCAATAATAATAAATACAAGAAATGACAGCGATAGTTCAGATGACGACGATATCATGCATTACAGTGACTAATTTTTTTAAAATAAAAATAAACATTTAAATACAACTTGTAGCAATATATTATATGAATAAATATATTTTTACTTAATATTTTATTACTTTGTACTTAGGGGAAACATAAAAATTTAATTTAATTAAACAACAAATTATAATCCAAAATTTACGTATGAGTATAAGTTTTTCTTTATTTATAATTATTACCTTAAAATTAATAATTTTGTTTGTTTGAGTACTGCTGTAAATTTATTTTCATGCTCAAATTAGTAAAGATATCTTCGAATCATGCCGTTTCTTTCTAATGCTTTGTTTTTTATTAAAATAATTTGGAAGGTTAGTTGTCAACTTGCGTCACTATACGTTACTATGGGTATGCAAATAATTATAATGATATAGACAGAGAAAGAATACAGTATTGTATATCGATACTTGTAGCAATGAACAGTCACCTATCAGCAATCCGACTATGTTAGTGGTTCCTCTGAAGTCCTAGGTCATGAGTATGATTATGGTCGCAAAATATAAGTATTTAATTAGATACAGCACTATCCGAAATTAGGCAATTATCCGTTATACTGTTACTTTCCCCTACGTTTTGTTTTTGACGTTATTATTTCCCCTTTTTGTTTAGATTGGTAAAAGTATTTTACACTGGAATGTTAATAAAATAATTTTTTCTTAAGAATTTCAACAAAACATCTAGCTTCATCAGAAGTGACAAAGTAACAAATAGTAAATGTTAGTATTCACTTTCTCGGTTAATGTAGTGAAACATTTTGTTATCAGCGCCACTCGACTAATTAAGTTTCAGTTTTGTTTGAACGTTGCGGTTAACAGAGACTATGTAGTCTAGTTCTAAATCCGCTTTAGTGAAAATACCATCCGTATTGATGAAAGTTCCACCAATATCAATGATTTTACCAAGTCTCACATAAGAGCAGAGTTAATAGCAGTGGCGTAGGATGAACTGGGCATGTGTCTGTCTGTATCTTAATTTCATCGCCGGTCAGCGAATCACGAGACAAGATATCACCTATTAGCCTATCACGGGAGAGGGTGTCACCTGTCAGCCAATTAAGAGACAGGGTGTCCCTAGTTAGCCAATCACGGGAGAGGGTGTCACCTGTCAGCCAATTAAGAGACAGGGTGTCCCTAGTTAGCCAATCATGGGAACCTTAGGTCAAATTGACATCATACTGTTACCGACACCACATACAGATACTTGCTAATTATATAGTTAGATTATTTATTCATTAACTTTTTAAGATGAGAAAACGATTCATTTTTACTTAGTACATTACATTTATATCGTTAAAATGAAAATAATTTGAGATGTTAATTTATGCCTACGAAACCCTAGACATTTCTATATGTAATTATATTCGTAGATACTTAGAGAGTAAATCTGCAAAATATTGTTCATACCAATTAAAGGATATAGGCTTGTCTAGAGTTTCTCGTTTATGCCTACGAAACCCAAAACATTTATATATAAAATTTTATCCGCAGTTTCTTAGAGAATAAATCTGCAAAATATTGTTCATATCGGTCAATGGAAACAGGATTATCTACAGTCTCTTGTTTATGCCTAGTTTATATATAGTTAGATTATTTATTCATGAATTTTTTAAGATGGGAAAACGATTCATTTTTAGTCAGTACATTACATTTATATTGTTAAAACTAAAAATAATTTGAGACGTTAATTTATGCCTACGAAACCCTAGACATTTATGTATGTAATTATATTCGTAGATTCTTAGAGAATAAATCTGCAGAATATTGTTCATATCGGTCAAAGGATATAAGAGTGTCTAAAGTTTTTTTTTTATGCCTAAGAAATCCTAGATATTTCTATATATAATTATATTCGTAGATATTTAGAAAATAAATCTGCAAAATATTGTTCATATCGGTTAAAGGATATAGGCGTGTCTAGAGTTTCTCTTTTATGCCTACGAAACCCCTAAAATTTCTTAATGTAATTTTATCCGCAGTTTCTTAGATAATAAACCTGCAAAATATTTTTCATATCGATCATAGGATATAGAAGTGTCTAGAATTTCTTGTTAATGCCTATGAAACCCTCGACATTTCTATACGTTATTTTATCCACAGATTCTAAAAAAATAAATCTGCAAAATATTTTTCATATCGATCATAGGACATAGAAGTGTCTAGAGTTTCTTGTTTATGCCTAAGAAACCCTAGACATTATTATTTTATTCGCAGTTTCTTAGAGAATAAATCTGCAAAATATTGTTCATATCGGTCAAATCATATAGGAGTATCTATAGGTTCTTGTTTATGCCTAGGAAATCCTACACATTTCTATTTGTAATTATATTCGTAGATTCTTAGAGAATAAATCTGCAAAATACCTGTCAATCAAGAGACCTCAAGAGTCCCCAGTTAGCCAATCTCGAGAACCTTAGGAAAAAATTTACGTCACAATGTTACCCAGATCACATACACACACTTGCTAATTATATACGTACGATTGTCCATTAAAGTAGCCAAATTTTCAGAGTGATCTCTCAGTTTTTTACATCGAGTGGTGACAAACTAAAAAACTCCTCAAAACGGCATTGTTTCCTGTTCGGTATTACCCAAGTCGTCCCTCCCATTTATTTCTCTATAGTGGTAGAGCGTTCCTTAAACAGTTGGACTGATACAGTGGTGTCCATTTGTAGTTGTTAACGCACGGCACTGTTTGTCGGCAATTCAGTGACCCAGATAAACTTTGCGAGAGTATACGATACGGCGAGTCTTTTTATCGGCCGAGACATTAAATTGGCATGCCTCTTTGCGAACAGAAACACACCGCAAAAAATTTAATAAACATAATAATCTCTCATTATAAATCTCTGAACAGATGAAAGTTGGAAGAGACGAACTTGACTCGGACACACACGAGAGTGTGAATCGAACACAGACATCAACAGAACACTGAAATAATAGTTATTTGTTTAACTAGACAGAATAGTTGCAGTTTTACTGTCATCGATGGTGATTCATAGCTGAGGATTTGACACCAGCCAAGGGTAGTAAAACTTTATTTCTGCCATGTTAAACATATAATTTATTCTCCGATTATTTAAAATTTACATTAATTTTGTAATAATTTTTAAAGGAAGGAGCTGTAGGGGAGACTGGGGAGTGTTGATAAACCTGATAAATATAGCAATAATAAATGGTTTATTTATTTCCTCCAAAAGAGAAATATTTCATGAGCATACAGAACATAAAGTCAATGACACATCTTCTGTGCTCCAATGTTTTTAAATTAAATTCAGTATCCGGAAATTTGTAACTAATAAAATTAGTAAACTTATTTTGAATACTGTCCATACGCTTTATATATACATCTTATTAAGGGTTCCAACAGGATGAAGCATATTCAAGTTGACTTCTAATTAATGAAAAATATAGTAATAGAAGCGTTTTTGGATTAGTAAATATCCTACCAGTTCTAATTAGTAATCCAAGCATCTTATAAGATTTTTAAATGATATTATTAATATGAACATCAAATATTGATTTCGAATCGATAGTGACGCCTAAGTCTTTAATTTTATTAACTTTAATCAGGGTTGTATCATTAATATTATAATTAAATTCAAATATGTATCTATTACGCGAAAAAGTTACATGAAAACATTTAGATATGTTTAATTTAAGTTTATTTTCTTTACAATATTTAATTAATACATATAAAATAATTTATATATAAGATAATCGTATTATTGGGGAAATAAGAGTGATGGGAATAGAGATGGGAATTTCGGCTCAGTTTGCGGAACCGGATCAGTGCAGGTCGTTCAGTTTGCTGAGCCGGCTCTTTGATCCGGCTCAGTGATCCGGTTAAGTAAACTTGTCCCTGAGAAACAGGTCGGTCAGTCGTCAGTTCTCCCACCGTTCAATACGATTGTAAGTTTGGAATATGTAGGTAGAACGTCGGTCCATGGCTCCCTTTATCTGATATTTTTGTAATCATACTGTATAATGTTTTTAGAATAATTAAGTTGTTTAGTTTATTATATTTATATTAGTTTAGTTAATTATTTTTTTAGTGTTAAGTAAAAATGTTTATTTCATTATGTATAAAATCTTTGTTCCAAATTATAACTTGTATAAAAAAAAAGTTTTTATTCATTTGTAAAATTACCTTCCCGTTTATCAAATTTTTAATAACTTATCGTGTATCGTCATTTTATATATGATAACACGTAATACGTGTATACATTAGAGATGGGAATTTCGGTTCAGTTTGCGGAACTGGATCAGTGGAGGTTGTTCAGTTTCCGAGACACAGGTCGGTCGTTCGTTCGTTCGTAGGTAGTACGTCGCTTAGAGCCGGTTCTTGCATTATATGAAGAGCCGGGTAAACACTTTCCCGAGACACAGGTCGGTCGGTCGTTCGTTTGTAGGTAGAACGTCGCTAAGAGCCGGTTCTTGCAATATATGAACTGAACACAGGTCAGTCAGTTGTCGAACGGGCGGTCGTTCGTTCGTAGGTAGAACGTCGCTTAGCCCCGGATCTTATCTAACATTTTTGAAACAAACAATTCACTTTATGTAGCTACTGTATTTTAAACCAGATGTGTTAAGTTTATGGCGATGTTTATTGCCCTTATAAATCGGACATCTGGGATTTGGGTAATATTTTTAATATTTTTATATAGTACGGTTGTAAATACAGACTAAGCCTATTAGTTTCAAATAAACTGCCTTACAAATTGATGACAAAATACACTTTATGATAATACATTACAAGCCGGGTTCTCGCGAAGTTCAACATGACATCGATCCAGATCCGGATCACTCCGGTCACTGCTCACAATCGCCCAATCAATCGTATCCTTGAAACTTGAAACTATACAGTGAGCCGTGAGCCGGCTCATTTCAATTTGGTGAACCGTGTCACTTCGGTCAGTGTACTGAGCCGGCTCATGGAGCCGGTTCGTTCATGAACGACCCATCTCTAGATGGGAAGTGTATCTTATAGAGCCGATTGTAAGTTTTTCTTTAAAGAATTTAGAATCATGACACTACCATCACTTTTTATCTATCACTGTTTAGTATATGCCCATCATAATAAATATATCAAGATATAGTATTAACTATAATTGTATAAAGTTTATAAATTTGTTACCAGTTTCTACAAAAGAATTAAGAATTAAACTCTAAACCACAAATTAGGACTAAATATCCCAATTACACTGTGGCTCACAAACATCTATGGCCTGATCAGGATTCGAACCCGAGACCTTTGTCTCGTGAAGCAGGACCGCTACCTCTACGCTACCAAGGTCAACAATAGTTTGTTAAGAAATATTTATATCTGAAAATACCGAACATTAATACTCATCTCTAACAACAGAAAAATGTATGGAGACTTCAATAGCCAATTAGAGTAGTAACCCAATGTTTTACGATACAAGAATTTTATTTACCAAGAATCAAATAAGTAAAAATATATCAATAACTGTCTACGTATCTTATAAATAACTGTGTTGGTACCAACTGAGTCATAACGACAAAAAACACAGGTAACTAGATATCATTTCTTTTATTTTGTGATACAATATTTATGCGTATGAGCCGTTAGGAAAGACATAAAACGTGCAGACTCCATCATTAACTAACACCAAATTTGTAGAAATTTATAATTTAATCATTTTTAATCCATAACTGTGAACTCTTAGAGAAAATAACTAGTCCTAATTTAATAAGTACTCGTACATTTTCCTGATAAAACACGAGATCGGAGCTTGGGCTATATTCTATAAGCTTTTCGACAATCGTTTTCATAGTATCTTGTTGAAACCGATTTTCAACACCTCGCGTTAGTATTCTGTAATTTATCGATTTTGCAATTTTAACAGTGTTGTGTCGCTCTTGAGAGAAGATGTAGGAACGTTTGAAAAGTGATATTGTTTTTTGCCATTTGTGCTAGTTGTTTACAGATGTTATAATATGATGTATATATTTGTAGGTTAGTGTGATTTAAAATGTGTTTTTAGGGTTTTGTAGGTATGACCAAAAAACCCTTATACCGTCATTTTATCGTCTGTCTGTCTGTCTGTCTGTCTGTCTGTCTGTCTGTCTGTCTGTCTGTCTGTCTGTCTGTCTGTCTGTCTGTCTGTCTGTCTGTCTGTCTGTCTGTCTGTCTGTCTGTCTGTCTGTCTGTCTGTCTGTCTGTCTGTCTGTCTGTCTGTCTGTCTGTCTGTCTGTCTGTCTGTCTGTCTGTCTGTCTGTCTGTCTGTCTGTCTGTCTGTCTGTCTGTCTGTTCGGTAAAAATTGTAGCCAAACGGCTAAACCTAGAGAGTTGAAATTTGGCATGCTTATACAACTCTTTGATCCGCACATAGGAAAAATACTAAAACATCTAAAAAACATATCCCCCTAAAAATATAAACAAATATGTGCTCATCGAAAAAAAAAATATTTTTTTATAATTCTGAATAGGGTATCAAATGAAAGCCTGAAATGGTACGTGGATTAACTATGAAATTTTTATTTTTGCAAAATAAATTATTTTGAAGCGATTTTTGCCAAAATTGTGCAAAAAATTTTTTGTCCCACACCCTGTAGCCCAGACGGTTTAAACTAAAAATCTGAAAAAATTCTAAGTAATGTACATTGGTGTGAACCGGAATAGTTCAACAGGAATTTTTGATCAGATTAGGTTTTTGGAAAAAAACGCATTTTTTATGATTTTTTGCTAATAATGTACACAAGTTATAGCTTTGTAACACGCCACACTGTAACGTGTCTGCTGGTCTTGTGGTATTTGACGCTGAATTTTCACCCAAGTAACCCGACCCGAAAGGGATCGAACCCTGTGAGAAGAGACTTATTTTTTTTGTTTTTTTTTTTTTATTTTTATATTGTTTAAATTATTTTTTCAAAATTCTAGTTATATTTTGGCAAATGTTGCATTTAATTTTTAAAAGCGTAAATTTAATAGCCAGTGGAAATTGTTTAAATTATAATTTAATTCTGTTTCAATGTACACGAAATCAGTGGGGCGGAACTTATAACAACCAATGGAAGCCATAGGCGCAATTTTTAAAATTCTTAATGAACCTTGCTATATATAAAAAAAATACTGCACATATTTAGAAACCTGAATAATGGTATTAGGCGTTCGAATTAAAATTAACAAAAAAAATATTTTAATATAAAATTTGTTTTCGCATCCAAAATAATCATCATTCACTTACTAAATACCTGCAAAACCCTGAAATGTGTGAAAATTCAGACTTCACATCCATTTTTAACAATATAAGGGCAAATATTGTAATCGCGAAAATTTTCGATGCCAAGATTTTGATTGCTGACCACGTTTCGTGGAATCCAAAAAACCTATTTTCGAAGTGCCGTCCATATGTGTGTGTGTCTGTGTGTGTGTAACTCAAAAACGGTACAACTTAGAGAGTTCGTTCTGGTGCTAAAATTATCCTACTAATTGGGAAGAACCCTATTGTTTTTTATGAAAATCCGAAACCGGAAATGGAACTTTAAAATTTAAAAAAATTCGTAACTAGTAAATCAAGCCTTGGACAAAAATTTGTATAGAACATAATTTGATATATTTTTGAAGATTTACCTAAAACTTATATAAATAAAAAAATATATATACAGTCGATTCCGCTTAATTGGGACACATCGGGACTTAGGCATTTTGGCCCAATTAAGCGGCTGCTCCAATTAAGCGAATTTCACATATAATTAAACAATGCATATTTTTCTTTCAATAATTTTACTTTATAAACTCGTGGACAAAACTGTAATTACATATAACCAAAAAATATAAACTTTTAAGAAAAAATAATAATAAATTCCAAAATAAAATAATAAATAGATACATACAATTTAATTAAATGCAAAAATGCGTCAAGTGTCTTTTGTAGGCTCCCTTCATTTCCTTCCTGCATAAAATAACGCTGTAATATTAAATTCTTTGTACATATTTTTTCTTGAGAATATGTGTAACATAATATGTACTGTGCTCTTAAATTTACTGTCCCAATTAAGCGGAATGTTGTCCCAATTAAACATGTAAATTTACTGTTGGTTCCTTGGTTTGGTTTCTGTTCTTTGAGATTTGGCCCAAATAAGCGGCTGCCCCAATTAAGCGGAATCGTCTGTATGTATATATATATATATATATATATATATATGTATATATATTTTTAATTTTTATTATTTTTTTTATGGTAGGGCAAGTCTAGCGGAGGTCTCTCTTCGCCACTGGTTTTCATTTAGTAGAATATGGGTTTTTATCGTATATATACATTTTTTAAAATTTTTGAATCTGGGAAAGTGGTCGACGCCGAAGCTAACTTTTGTCCGAACTATGATTTATTTAACATTTACGAGCTCAAATACAACGCCTCTCGTGGCTATTTTTCATACTTCTTTAGATCGTGTTTTCAAATTTTGTCGTGAATTTGAGTGCTGGTAAAACTTGCTTCTATGGCGGACATATTCAGTCTGCCCAATGAAGTCAATATTTCTCTGCAGGGGCCATACACAAATATTTTTAAATTAACACGTTCGCGGACAGTTTTCTACAATGAGATGTACCCAAAATGTCACTTTTTTAGATTTTTGTTTATAATAGGACATTTACTGTGTTTGGTATGTTCCTGATAGGACAGTTTATACTAGTTGTTATTTACTTAAATGGAATTAAAACCTGCCACAGCCGTCATTTGTATATTGGAATAAAAATTGATGTGAAGTGTGAATTTTCACACATTTCAGGGTTTTGCAGGTATTTAGTAAGTGAATGATGATTATTTTGGATGCGAAAACAAATTTTATATTAAAATATTTTTTTTGTTAATTTTAATTCGAACGCCTAATACCATTATTTAGGTTTCTAAATATGTGCAGTATTTTTTTTTATATAGCAAGGTTCATTAAGAATTTCAAAATTGCGCCTATGGCTTCCATTGGTTGTTATAAGTTCCGCCCCTCTGATTTCGTGTACATTGAAACAGAATTAAATTATAATTTAAACAATTTCCACTGGCTATTTAATTTACGTTTTTAAAATTAAATGCAACATTTGCCAAAATATAATTAGAATTTTGAAAAAATAATTTAAACAATATAGAAATTAAAAAAAAAAAAAATATAGTCTCTTCTCCAGGCTTCGATCCCTATCGGATCGGGTTACATGGGTGAAAAGTCAGCGTCAAATACCACTAGACCAGCACACACGTTAGAGTGTTGCTTGTTACAAAGCTATAACTTGTGTACATTATTAGTCAAAAATCACAAAAAATGCGTTTTTTTCCAAAAACCTAATCTGATCAAAAATTCCTGTTGAACTATTCCGGTTCACACCAATGTACATTACTTAGAATTTTTTTAGATTTTTAGTTTAAACCATCTGGGCTACAGGGTGTGGGACAAAAAATTTTTTGCACAATTTTGGCAAAAATCGCTTCAAAATAATTTATTTTGCAAAAATAAAAATTTGATCGTTAATCCACGTACCAAGGGCTTTCATTTGATACCCTACTCAGAATTATAAAAAAATATTTTTTTTTTCGATGAGCACATATTTGTTTATATTTTTAGGGGGATATGTTTTTTAGATGTTTTAGTATTTTTCCTATGTGCGGGTCAAAGAGTTGTATAAGCATGCCAAATTTCAACTCTCTAGGTTTAGCCGTTTGGCTACAATTTTTACCGAACAGACAGACAGACAGACAAACAGACAGACAGACGACAAAATGACGGTATAAGGGTTTTTTGGTCATACCTACAAAACCCTAAAAAAGTAGGATGGTTTAGACCGTCGTGACCTAAGCTAGGAAAAATATTCGACGGCTATAGCCGTACTGTCCGCGAACGTGTTAAGAAATAAAATGGATACGTTCAAAAAGAAGCTAGCTCTTTGGAATAGTCGCTTACAAGAGGAAGATGTTTCCACTTTTGGAAGAATTTTTGATTGCTGCTGATGTCAACCAGAAAGTCATATTCAACATAATAAGTCAACATTTAAGAGCATTAGCTAATAATTTTAATAATTATTTCCATGAAAATAAGGATCATCATAAAGGTAACCTCTGGATTAATAATCCATTCTTGAAAGTCATGTGCACTTGATCCTCGTGAAAAAGAAAAGCTGATCGAGTTGTCTTGTGATCACTCTGGTGTTCATAAAATGCAATCATTGTCTCTATTTTGGAAATCGCAAGAAAAAGAACATCGATTTTTGAGCTATAAAGCTATCAAATTATTGGTCATTTATTCGGCTTCCTATTGTGCGAAAATACTTTTTCAGCCATGCCAATAATAAAAACCAAACAAAGAAATCGAAAGGATGCTAATGCAGCGCTTCGTCTCTCAGAAACAACTCTGCAGCCATGTATATCAAATTATCTTAGCTTTCAGCCGGTCCGCGAAATATTTATCCTATTTTCACCGGTCCGCAGGTGCAAAAAGGTTGAAGACAACTGGTCTATATAACCCTTTAGGTCCAGCCACACCCACTATGAACTACTTTATTTATCTAGGGACTTTAGTTTGCAGTATACAATAAAAGACATTCCTATTTCTGTACATATCCTACTGAAATTTTTTTTTTCTTCAAAAAATCATTCGGTACATAAATCATCGGTGTAAACAACAAACATATTTAAGAAACGTAAAATTTGCAGGATGATTCACGATTTTTAACCATCACTGTATATAGTTCTTATATTTCTGAGCATATCTTTGAAATCTGTTTGTTCGTATGTGTGTGGTAGGCACGTCTGAATGTATCTGTGTAAGTGTGCGGATGTCAACAACTCCGTATCCGGAATGCCCACTCGCAAGAGAAGCGTAACTTTGTATATGTAGGTATATATGTATGTGTGTATTCTATATGTGTGTTTGTGCATTTGTGTGTATAGATATGTGCCTGGTCATCTCTGTATGTGTACATCTCTAGGTCTAAGAAGTTTGCATGTGTGCTACCTCTTTCAGTGTATGTGTTTGTCCAGCAACAGCATTCCAGTCTCTAACGCTAACTGCTTAAAGATTCACTAAGATACAGGCGTATGATATTAGAAAATACTGAAAAACTTAAGGGTTACCACCAGATTTTTCATACAAAAACAACAACATAACTTCCAATAGAAGACCTATGTGAGTACGGTTGTCACCTAACACCTCTCACTAATCCGAAGACTAAAATTTTGTTGTGTAGGTACGACCAAAAACCCTTAAAACGTCATTCATGTGTCTATCTGTCTGTCCGGAAGACAATTTGGCCAAACGGCTAGACCTAGAAAGTTGAAATTTGGTATATTTATACAACTCTTTGACCCACATATTGGTTAGTTACTCTCACTCCCGTCGAATTGGTTGGGGAGCATGAAGGGAACTCACCACAGAAGAACTGTTAGAGCTACATAAAAACCAAGAAACGGAAATGATGGAGGTGAATTTGTCTGGAGAGGAAGAATCTAGTAAAGCATCCATACCTAACGCTGACATCAATGAAATACTATCTAATTGGGCCAAAGTGCAGAATATGGTCGAATGGCACCCAAATTTTTCTACAGTCAACCAAAACTACTTCAGAAAGGTTTTACAGAGCAGACAAAATAGACCGGGAGCTCATGACAGTTTTTGGTCTCCGATTTCATACAGCATGCCTTTTGGAGGAGAGAATATTTACCCTGTGACAACAAAAAAGGGATGGTACTGAAAATCCCAAACGCAAAAAATCATGGGTGAACCCAGGCTCACCATCCACATCAATTGCAAGACTGAATCGCTTTGGCAAAAAGACAATGCTTTGTACTTGGTGGGACCAAAAATTGTTATCAATAAACTGTTTATTTTGATGTGATTATAGACAAAATATTGTCCTAGACATCCATCATTCTGTTAGCTTCTTAAACTTATTATATACCTACAAAACCCTGAAATGCTTGAATATCACACTTCACATATATATGTATTTATTTTCTCAAATATTACTTTATTAAACTGATTGTTGTAAAGTAGGATGAAAAATGGTGTGGCGCTAGAGATGTTTGTATTATTTGAAATTTCACAAAACAAAATCAAGAAATAGTGAAATCTTCTAACAGCTGGTTTTTCACGCATTGGAGATATCCAAAAATCGACCATAACTATCACATTCCATAGGCATTTCTCTTCAGAGAACAGAGCCGGTTTCAGACTACTTTACATGTTAGTTGGATATGTTTCACAGCAAGAATCGTGAAAGGTGTTTGGCTTGTTTGATTAATAATAATGTATAAATAGACAAAAAAAAAAAAAAAATTAAAAAAAATGTGTGAATTCTCACACATTTCAGGATTTTGTAGGTATTTAATTAGTATAAGATACCAACAGAATGCTGAATGTCAAGGACAATATTTTTTCTATAATCACATCAAAATTAATCATTTACTAATATAAATGATTTATTCTTTTTTGATACCTACCAAGAAAGTAGGCGATAACACACATGACTCGAAAATTAGCTGTTAATTTTTTTTAATTATATTTTTGTTTCCAAACGAAGATATACAGTACCTTAGTCATACATACAAAAAATCCATAACGTTATTAGGCAAAATTTAGCCATTAATTAAAAAAATAATTAATTTTGTCAAAAACCCAAAAACTGCAATATTGTCCAAAAATGTAATTTGATCAAAAATTCCTTTCGTACGTTTTCGGTTCAGATCCATGTTCATTTTTTCAGATTTTTAGTTTAACCTCTTTGGGTTAAAGGGTGCAGGTCAGTAGATACTTTTTTAGTACTTTTTCGAAAAAGAAAAACGTGTTAAAACTAGAAAAAAAAAAATTAAAATTACTTCTTGTTTCTTAATATACATCTTAAGAGTTTTCTTTTGATGCCACACAATAATTTAGAAAATAATTATTTTTTCAACGACATTTTTCGAAAAATTAATGTGATCAACTATTCCGGTTCCCATCATTGTACATTATTGAGATTTATTTCAGATTCAGATTATAGATTAAAATTATATCAACCCCTCTGGGGATTAGGGTGGGGGACAAAAGTTTTTTTTTACATATTTTTGGCGGAAATAACATAATAAAAAGATTTTGCTTGTTTATCTACGCATTAGAGTTTACATTTAGTTATGTAACCATAACATCAGGGGTACCACAGGGGTCCCACCTTAGCCCCCTATTATTTTTAATATTTATTAACGACATTAATCTTGAACTAAAAAATTCCTTCACTCTCTTGTTTGCTGATGATTTAAAGCTTTTTCGCAACATCGAAACTGTACTAGATGCTGAGCTACTGCAGGCAGATATTAACAGTCTTCATGACAATAGTTTTGTCTGACATGAAAATGCTGTTTAAAATCCTCAGGTTGATAAGTTGTTATGATATAGTTACTTTATTCAGTTACAATGTTCCAGTCTACAATACTCTTGCTTTACCTCTACTCAATATACCCTTTGCAAACACTAATTCATATCAAAATTCTCACATTATTCGTCTCTGTTTTACCTATAATAATCTTTTTCCTGGCATTGATATTTTTGGTGCTAATATTAATGTATTCATGAATTTGTGTAGAATAAAAATACAAAATTAATTTTAGGAAAATTGAAAAAAAATAATGTTATCATAGATATTTGTACTTAAACCAATTATGTATTTAGATATGCTATTTACAGGGGCGCACACACAATTTTGGCTTGGGGGGGGGTCCAATTATACATAATTTTTATAAACATAGGGCAAAATTTCAATTTCAAGTGAAGAGCAAAAAAAGGTCCTCCTTTCTAAATTTTAAGTGAAGAGCAAAAAAAAAAGGTCCTCACTTCTAAGTTTTAGGTGAAGAGCAAAAAAAAATGTCCTCACTTCTCACAGTACGGGGGGGGGCGGACCCCTTGGACCCCCCCTTGTGTGCGCCCCTGGCTATTTATAATTGTAAGTTGTGTAGAAAATTTTAGTTTTTTTGTATTTTCTTAGTGAACATTTTACTGGGCTAGTCCTGTATATAATAAAATAAATAAATAAATAAATAAATAAATAAATAAATAAATAAATAAATAAATAAATAAATAAATAAATAAATTAAGAAGTTTTATTTGATACTCCAGTTAGATTTTTTTTTTATTAAATACATATTTGTTTATATTTATTTAGCGCTGTGTTTTTTATATGTGGGTCAAAGAGTTGCATAAGCATGCCAAATTTCAACTTTCTATTTTCAGCCGTTTGGCTACAATTTTTGCCGTACAGACAGACAGACACATGTGTCAGTCATGAGTGACGTACTACTGTTAATATGTATAATATGTTTTTTTGATTTGAGCGAAACTAGATTTTAAAAACTAGTAATTTTCAATCATAACACTTCAGTCGTTAAAAAGTCAATTCGTGACAACTTAAAAAAATAATAAATCCATTTAGTTCCACTTAAACGTTTGGAATAGGGAATAGCTTTTACCCACAATTTATTATCACTTACTAAATATCTATAAAACTCTGAAATGTATGAAAATACACACTTCACAACAGTTTTTTAAATACGTTAGATTTTTTTAATTTCCGACTTTGTCAAAAGCCATGTACAGGTATGTTTTGAAGTGGACGTTAGTGAGTCCCACGCACGTTGCACGTAGTTCCCCGGATATAAGGGTGAGCGGATAAGGCATGAGTCAGAGTGTAACAGACAGGAAGTTGGTAGGGTGCTGGTAGTCTCGTTCTCCGTTCTCCTCCGCACTCTATAAGGTAACGTCTTGTACATGCATCACATGGCCAACACGTCTCTCGTAATGTCACACTTTATTTACCGAGAATAGATATGAGCAGTGTCAGGTAAACCTAGTACGGTAGAGCTGTGCCAAATACAATTATTTCAAATATCGAATACCGATCAAAGTATTTGAAATAACAAATACTATTAGTCATCACTGATATATTGTTTTCACTTTTGTAAGGACAAACCAGATGTAGTTATTTTGGTTATATTTATACTAGGTTATTACCCGTCAACAATGACGGATTTATATTATAAAAATTTCAATTGTTTGTATGTGTATTTGGTTTTATTTTTTAATTTATCCTAATTTCGTCGCCAGTCTGCGAATCATGGGACAGGATAGCACCAGTTAGCTAATCACGGGAGAGGGCATCACCTGTCAGCCAATCAAGAAACAGGGTGTCCCCAGTTAGCCAATCACGAGAACTTTAGAAAAATTGTCATAATGTTACCGTCACTACATACAGACACTTGCTAATTATATAGTTAGATTATTTATTCATTAACTTTTTAAGATGAGAAAACGATTCATTTTTACTTAGTACATTACATTTATATTGTTAAAACTAAAAATAATTTGAGATGTTAATTTATGCCTACGAAACCCTAGACATTTCTATATGTAATTATATTCGTAGATACTTAGAGAATAAATCTGCAAAATATTGTTCATACCAATTAAAGGATATAGGCTTGTCTAAAGTTTCTCGTTTATGCCAACGAAACCCAAAACATTTATAAATAAAATTTTATTCGCAGTTTCTTAGAGAATAAATCTGCAAAATAATGTTCATATCGGTCAAAGGAAACAGGAGTATCTACAGTCTCTTGTTTATGCCTACGAAACCCTAGATATTTATTTATGTAATTATATTCATAGATTCTTATAGAATAAATGTGCAAAATATTGCTCATATCGGTCAAAGGAAACAGGAGTATCTAGAGTCTCTTGTTTATGGCTACGAAACCCTAGGCAGTTATGTATGTAATTATTTTCGTGGATTCTTAGAGAATTAATTTGCAAAATATTGTTTATATCGGTCGAAGGAAACAGGAGTACCTAGAGTCTCTTGTTTATGCCTACGAAACTCTAGATATTTATGCATATAATTATATTCGTAGATTCTTATAAAATAAATCTGAAAAATACTGTTCATATCGGTCAAAGGATATAGGAGTACCCTAGGGTTTTTTGTTTATGCCCACGAAACCCTATACATTTCTATAGGTTATTTTATCCGAAGATTTTTAAATAATAAATCAGCAAAATATTTTTCATATCGATCAAAGATAATAGAAGTGTCTACAGTTTCTTATTTATGCCTACGAAACTCTAGATATTTCTATACGATGTTTTATCCGCAGATTTTTAGAGATTAAATTTGCAAATGTTTTTCATATCGATCAAAGAATATAGGAGTGTCTAGAGTTTCTATTTATATCTACGAAATCCTAGATATTTCTGTATGTTATTTTATCCGCAGATTCTTAGAGAATAAATCTGAAAAATATTGTTCATATCGGTCAAAGGATATAGGAGTCTCTTGTTTATGCCTATGAAAACCTAGACATTTATGTATGTAATTATATTTGTAGATTCTTAGAGAATATATCTGCAAAATATTGTTCATATTGGTCAAAGGATGTAGCAGTGTTCAGAGTTTCTTGTTCATGCCTACGAAATCCTAGGTATTTCTGTAAATAATTATATTTGTAGATTCTAAGAAAATAAATCTGCAAAATATTATTCATATTGGTCGAAGGATAAAGCAGTGTATATAGTTTATTGTTTATGCCTACGAAACCCTAGACATTTCTATATGTAATTATATTCGTAGATTCTAAGAGAATATATCTGCAAAATACCTGTCAATCAAGTCAAACTGGGAACACCCTGTTTCCCAGTTAGCCAATCACGAGAAAAAATGACGTCACAGTGTTACAGAATCACTAACATACGGTAGCTAATTATATATGTACGATGACGGTCAATGTCAGGAGTTCTATTCTTGAGTTCTATTCTTGAGTCTATTCAGGAGTTCTAAAATGTAATTAAACTATTTAGTTTAATTACATTTAAGCTGTTTTGCACAATAGCTCCAATGGTATCTGCAATCCTCTCCATTGATCCCAGTGACGATATTATCTTACAGTCAATATTCTTGAAAGAATTAGATATGTTTCCGAAATTATTATTAATATTTTGTAAGACTCTTGGCATTTCTATTCAAAATAATAAGTCTATTCTGACTATCACAATATGTCAAAATTTCATTATGGTGCCACTTATTTTCGATAATGCCGAATACAAAACAACACAGAGGACAGTCTACGGATACAGTTCTGGGCCGGTTTATGACCTAGTTAACTATAACCAAATAGTTAGAAAATGGTTTCTATGGTTACTTGTGGGTTTGTATTATTGTAACCGAGTTTAACCAAAAGATTAAACTCGACTTATAGTGATACTGTGCATGTGACTGTCGACAAGTTACAGAATAGACTCCCAGAAATTTGAACATTTAAAAATATCAGTTAAATTATAAAATGGACTTCACAATTGTGGGATATGTGACCCGTCTTCATCAATACAGATACTTATTCTTCTGTTAATTGATATAAATGAGGGCAACCTATTTTACGGTCACGGGCACCATTTAGTAACCTTTATTTTGTATTTATACGTCGCCGGCCGTATTTAGTAAAAAATATTTTTGGCGGGACATACTCACTTTTGTATTTTATTACTATTTATTATGATCTTAAGTTCTTGTTAACACCGGTTTACACGTATTTACTTAGACAAACTACGCCCATTGTTTAAAAAGCCTAAAGCAACAGTAATGTGTTGGCTAAGCTGGATAAGTAAACATTATATTTTCTTATTGGTGGGTTGCATAAAATCGTTCGTCGGGCTGCTGTTCTAAATGATTAAACAAAACAAATTCTTTGAACTTGCTAAATTTATACATATTTGTACCAGATGTTTTATATACCTAAGTTTCATGTACCTGCGAGAGAGACTCGTTCCCAGTCATTATTTTATTGTAGAAGTCATGCGACTAATTATGGGTTTAATACTTGCGTTGAAAGATATAATTTTTCGTTTTGTAAAATTGCGTTTTGTCAATATACAAGGTGTCTCAAAAGAAATTTTATATTTAGTGGATCGATTAAAAAAAAAGTAAGCCGTATATAGAAAAAATGTTTATTAATTATTAAAATACACTTTTTGGGGATTTATTTCTTAAAAATAATATCGTCTAAATGTAGACCCTCGCGTTCTCGGCACTCATTTAATCGAACAGTAAAATTACTTATGACGTCTCGGCAGGTGGACTCAGGGATGGCTGCCATTTCGTGACGGATATTTTCTTTCAAATGCGCCAGTGAAGTCGGTTTATTGGCGTAAACTTTAGATTTAAGATAACCCCATAGGAAAAAGTTCATAGGGGTTAAATCTGGACTGCGTGGAGGCCAATTTATGTCACCTCTCCGGGAGATCAATTTGCCTGAGAAAATTTCACGAATTTCACATTTTGCTCCGTCCTGTTGGAACCATGTTCTTTGGTTATAGCCAGGAAAGTTTTGCAGTTCAGGTACCAAGAAGTTGTCTAACATCTCCACATAACGCTCTGAATTCACTGTAACTGCACGAACCCTTTCGTTTTCAAAAAAGTAAGGGCCGATAATTCCTCGCGCCGACATCGCAGCCCATACGGTCACTTTAGGCGAATGTCCTACATTCGCTTATGAGAAACCCCTAGGTTTCTGATGTTTGCGTTTCGGATTCGTTGCACTCCAGTAGCGGCAGTTCTGCTTATTTACGTGGCCATTAAGATGAAAATGAGCTTCATCCGAAAACCAAATGTTGGTAAACGTTGAAAATCGCTCAATCACCTGATTTACGAAATTAAGCCTCTGACTGGCATCTTGGGGCTTTAATTCTTGCACCAATTGAATTTTGTAGGGGTGCAGCTTTAGGTCTTTGTGCATAATGCGATGTAATGATGATCTATGCACATTTAAAGCACTTGCGCGCTTCCGAATTGAAAGGTTCGGGTCGTCACGAACAGACTGATTAACATTCTCCACGTTTTCTACCGTTCTTGATAACCTAGGTCGCCCGGATTTTGATTTATCCAGCGTTGTACCAGTCTCTTCAAACTTTTTAACCCAATGTCGAATGAGAGGAATGCTTGGCGCATCATTTAAGTGGCGAAAACCTCGAATACTGCAGAATTTTCTACGCGCTACAGTCGCCGAATCACCGTTTTTGTAAAACTCTCGCACGCATAACGCGCGGTCTGCTCCCGAGAAACGCTCCATAGCGACTGAATTCCCAAGAGCCAGGCTACCGATTGACATAACCCCCGCGCCCCTCGGATACGTTGCGTTCACGCAGTAAGCTAAATAAATATAAAATTTCTTTTGAGACACCTTGTAATTCATTAAATAACAATACCCTAGATCTGTTCAACATGTCTTTTAACGCATTTATTAACCGAATAAAATCCCTTATTTTTGCCTAAATTATTGTGTATTTTTTTACTATGTTTTTTTTTATTATGTATTTTTTATTATGTATTTTTTCTACTATGTATTTTTGTTTACTATGTATTTTGTTTATGTTATATTTTTTATTTGCTATTTGGATTTTTATCTGTAAGCAAATTTCGTAAATAAAAAATAAATAATTTTTCAGAAATGATAGTAATATGAAGTTTATGTTTTTGAACAAATATCTCAAATATGCATTTTATTGCTGTTTTAACATTATTAACTGTGAGAACATTATCTATATTTTAAATAATTCTGTCTTCCGGGCCCCTCCAAACAAAAATCCTGGCTGCGCCACTGATACTAATAAATATGAAAACCAATTATCGACCAAAATCGGCAAAATTATTTATTTTACATTCATATTATTTGTAAATATAGGCATTCTTTAGTGCAGAAATCCCTGTTGTTGAATGCTTACAACCAGTTTCTTTGCTTTTAAATCCAGAAACCCCTTTAGCGTCACAACATATAGCGTTTCGCTAAAATTCGTTATTCGTACTGTTAGTAAGCATGTGCTGTTAATAATTATTAACTAACTACTAAAAAAATTAATCTGAATGAGAGCAAAGTTGATATTAAGTTTTTAAGTTTCATTACTTTTATTTTTAATTGCTTAATTTGGTTAATTGCTATTATTTTTTAGTTATATTCTTCTTAAATGGTAAATATTAATATCCTTAGTAACAAATTAACATTAAAATAGTGATGAGGAAAAACAGTTTATTGCAAAAACCACCTATGTGCAAGTTGGAAAACATTTTTAAAGCCTTAAAAAGCAAAATAGCTTTGACAACACCAAAACAGTGTGTAAGAAACAATTTTTTAAATTAATGATTTAGTTTTACCATCCTAAAAATTTACTTAGTAATGCTGAATAATTTTTTTGGATTTTTTCATAACACCGTAAGTTGGAGATAAGTGATTTGTGAAATAAACAATTCAAATGTAAATTGCATAAATCTATTTCTATTTTACAGTAAGCAAGAACTTCCTGATCTAATTAAACATTGCATCTCCTTGATATTTAGCATCAGCACCAGCCTTCTGTCGGAAACTCTTCCTTATAAGCAGAGAACGAGGCGGAAACACCTGAAGACCTTCTTCAAGGCACACCGCTTCGCCTGGCATTGACTCCTGGGTCAGAATCTCATCCAGGGTCATGTTTTGAATCGATGTCATTTTGTGGTTTAATTAAGGACAATTTATTTTATTTACTACCAGCTGAGTAACCTGTACTTCCTACGTTTTTATGTTATACTAGCTGTCGTGCCCGTACTTCCACGGTTTTTATTAAATAAATTTTTGTTGATAAGTGATTATGATAATTGAAATATTTTAAGCGTATGCTTATACAGAACTGAATGTGCTCCTTCATCCACCCCTTTATACGAGGGCTACCTTTTAAATTTTTACAAAAACTAAGAAAGAAACATATTTTTTTGGAACAAACTGTTTTGTTGCTTTTCAAAATATTCGCCTAAGATTTCTACACTTTTGCATGCCATCACACCAATTCTCGAAATATTTTTTCCACTCTGAAGTTAATATCTTAAAAACATGGTTTTCGAAGGCTTCCATAGCTTCTTGAAGTGATGAAAATCGCTGTCCACGCATTTTTTGTTTGATATTGGGGAACAAAAAAATGTCGTTAGGGGAATCAGGTGAATACGGGCAATGAGACATTAATTCGATGTTTTTCTCTTTCAAATAATTATTTGACGTACTCTATGGGAGCTTGCATTGCCATGATGAAGAATGATGCGAAGTTTTTGGTTGTTTTTACTGACTTGTCGATGACTTCTGGCAAACAAATTGTTGTATACTATTCAGCATTAACTGTTCTTCGATCCTCTAAAGGAATGGTTGCGACCTGTCCAGTACAACCGAAGAAACAAGCGATCATTTTCTTGGAAGTGCTTCGTGAACGAACAACTTTTGTACGTTTCGATTCATCTTATAAAACCCATCTTAGAAATAATAATAATAATATTTATTTATTGTCCACATACAATACATAATCATTAATGGACAGTCAATCACATAAATTACAATAACATGACAAATGATAATAGTTATACAGAAGTTATAAATTAAGTTCAAAAAATTCCTTAAAATTATACATTGGGTTTTCAGTCAATAAGTTTTTAATTGTTTTTTTAAATTGTACTGAACTTAATTCTTTGGTAGAAACTGGTAACAAATTCATAAACTTTATGGAATAATAGTTAATACTATATCTTGATTTATTTATTCGTGTAAAATTGGGGTAAATATTTGATTTATTACGCGTATTGTAGTTATGAACATCTTCATAAGAAACAAAAGAATTTAGGTTTTGATGGGCATATACTAAACAGTGATAGATAAAAAGTGATGGTAGTGTCATGATTCTAAAATCTTTGAAGAGTAACCTACAATCGGCTCTATAAGATGCACTCCTCATCACTCTTATAGCACGCCTCTGTAATCTAAAAACTCTTTCAGCAGAGGCAGTGTCCCCATGCTAAAAGAGCGTATGCTATGTGCGACTGAAATAACGCAAAATACGTAATTAATAAAACATCTCTTGTAACTAATTTTTGTAGGTTTCTTAGAAAATAGATAGTTTTGCACAATTTCCCACATATATGGGCAACGTGATGGTCCCATATTAAATGAGGATCTATATGGACTCCTAAAAATTTAATGAAATGCGGGTTATTATAGTTATGATTTTTTGTTGTCATGAGTAAATTTTGTGTTTTCTCCTCATTTAATGATAATTTATTTGATATAAACCAGTCTTTTGCTTTAGCTAAATTATCACTAGAAACATGTTGCATGTGTTCCAGGGACAATGATCTTGTTATAAGGGTCGTATCATCGGCATATAAAATAGATTTCGTCGCAATAGCAGAAGAGAAGTCATTGAAATAAATTAAAAATAGTAATGGACCTAAAATTGAACCCTGCGGTACTCCATACATAATATTGAGCGACTCTGACTTGGAATTATTTATACATACAAATTGTTTTCTGTTTGTTAGATACGATTCTATAAGTGAACAGCTACTATGACTGAAATCGTACATAGCGAGTTTAGCCAGTAATATATCATGCGATACACAATCAAAAGCCTTGCTAAACAGCGGATTGTTGTTTAGTTGCCGGTTCATATGAATAAATCCAAGTTTCATCACCTGTAACGATGTTGTATACGGATTTTGCAGTGCCTAGGTTGGATTTTTTTAACATTCCCTTACACCAATCAACACAAGCTTTTTTTGAGCTTCGGTCAAATTATGTGGAATTCATCAGGAACAGATCTTTTTCACAGCTAAATGTTCATGCAAAATCGAATGAATCGCAGTCTGTTTTGTTCAAATATCATTTTCTGTCGTGCAAAGAATATATCGTGAAGTCATTTATTGTTATAATGTAATTTGTAGTGCAAAATTTGTCTTACAATTTACATATTTTATCATGCCATTATATTTTGCCCATTTTAAATGTAACCAAAATAATTTATAATGGGACGTTTGACTGAATTTCCTAGCGCTAATCCTAAGATGTAAGCTTCTGATCTGATCCAGAGATTTTGCTTCTTAGTTCAATGTAATACCTTAGCTTTATCTGTATTGGTGTGGGTCATCGCCAGGTCAGTTGAGACCAGAATACAGAGTAATTGCCCACGCACTTGGCACCTACAGTCTTACCTACTCGCGGAATCAGAAGGAAGAAAATATGGCAAAGTCACTTAAACTAAATGGCCAAACAGTGGGCTAACGGATGACACCATGAGAATTAGGTGAAATGATATCATCTCTCTTAAATTGGGGACTATAAACATATATTTTAAAAGTTGATTTTAAGAGTGAATTTTCACAGTTTTTTGTGTTTCGCAGGTATCTATCTAAACCTAGTGGGATCTCAATCTAGTGTGCGAACCTTTTTCTCCAGACAAGTCAAAATTTAAATTGAAATTTAGTAGATTCAAATTTCGGGGCAAATATACCGTATGTTCTTGTTCAATTTGCAACATAAAGCTTTCCCATGTTAAATTTTCCATTGCATATTCTATCACTACTATAAGTTTTAGACAAAAACTTTCTTAATAAAAATTGTTCAGTATTTTAGTCCCAACACATTATGCTCAATTTTGAATAAAAAGATCCCAATTGGTTTGAAAAAAGGCACACAGTATTTTTTGTATTTTTACCGACCGCCAACATATATAAGAGAGGTATTGTGATCATACCGATTTTGACATTTCGAGATTTCGATGGATCTCCACGAATTGATGTCCTTACATAACATTTTTAGCATGATGTCTGACGGTTTGTCTGTCCGTCCGTCCGTCTGTCTGTCTGTCCGTCTATCCGTCTGTCCGTCTGTCCATCTGTCCGTCTGTCCGTCTGGCTGTGTACACGTGCAGAGCAAATTCGGCTGAAAGGATTTTTATGAAACTTCATATTTAAGCTTTTGACATCAATGGCACGAGTTGATCAACTTTTGGTAAAAATCGGTTGACTAAAAATGGGAGTTTACTCGTGTCGATTTTAAGAGTTTGTGAATATTTCACAACAGAAAAATATTGCGAAAAAATTTATTGAACAAAAGTTGCTATAAAATCAATAATTAATAACTTTTATTTGAGACGTTTTTTGATAAAACGAAAAATTTCGAATAATTTTTGTTAAATGTTTCCATGGTCATGATAAATAATATCTCTGTTAGAAAATATTAGGCCAAGTTATTTCTACTCTGTTGCTAGAATGTATTTTATACAATTACTTTATGATGCCGGTCGGTCCTGTGGTGGCCACAGCTGATTTTTTTTAAATGAAAAAATAAAATTGCCTTGGAAGCGGAGCGAACCTTAGCTTGCAAATTAAAACGCGAGCATGCTAGCCATCATACTATCAAAGCATGCTGGTTCACTGTGTTAGATAAGTTATTAAATATTTTACTTGGTGAAGCAAAAAACATAAAATGCGTTATTTTCCGAAAACATAATCTGATAAAAAATTCCTGTTGTACTATTTCGGTTCACACAAATGTACATTATTTAGAATTTTTTTAGATTTTTAGTTTAAACCATCTGGGCTACAGGGTGTGGGACAATATTTTTTTGCACAATTTTGCCAAAACCGCGTCTAAATAATTTATTTTGCAAAAATAAAATTTTGATCGTTAATCCACGTACTAAGGCTTTCATTTGATACCCTACTCAGAATTTGTTTTTTCGATGAGCAGAAATTTGTTTATATATTTAGGGGGATATGTTTTTTAGATGTTTTAGTATTTTTCCTATGTAGTTTTTTTCTATCCACTACGCTATCGTACGCCTTGCATGTGGTTGTCTTACATTGGTATAACTTTTGTACTTTGTGAACCAAAAACCACAAAAACTGCGTTATTTTCCGAAAACATAATCTGATCAAAAATTCCTGTTGTGCTATTTCGGTTCACACCAATATACATTACTTAAATTTTTTTTAGATTTTTAGTTTAAACCATCTGGGCTATAGGATGTGGGACAAAATTTTTTTTGCACAATTTTGGCAAAAATCGCATCAAAATAATTTATTTTACAAAAATAAAAATTTGATCGTTAATCCACGTATTAAGGGCTTTTATTTGATACCCTACTCAGAATTTAAAAAAAATATTTTTGTTTTCGATAAGCACATTTTTGTTTATATTTTTAGGGGGATATGTTTTTTAGATGTTTTAGTATTTTTCCTATGTGCGGGTCAAAGAGTTGTATAAACATGCCAAATTTCAACTCTCTAGGTTTAGCCGTTTGACTACAATTTCTACCGAATAGACAGACAGACAGACAGACAGACAGACAGACACATAGACAGACAGACACATAGACAGCCAGACAGACAGGCAGACAGACAGACAGACAGACAGACTACAAAATGATGTTATAAGGTTTTTTTGGTCATACCTACAAAACCCTAAAAATATTGTTACTGTCGAATAAGTGCTGTTTACACGTTACACGTACCAATTGATGAGAGATCGTACATTGTTAAAACCCTACATAAAACTATTTTGATAAATTAAACGTTCTTAAATTAAATAACTAAAATAGAAGATAACGTCAGCTTTTCCCCGTCATTTTTAGGGTTTTGTAGGTATGACCAAAAAACCCTTATACCGTCATTTTGTCGTCTGTCTGTCTGTCTGTCTGTCTGTCTGTCTGTCTGTCTGCCTGTCTGTCTGTCTGTCTGTCTGTTCGGTAAAAATTGTAGCCAAACGGCTAAAACTAGAGAGTTGAAATTTGGCATGCTTATACAACTCTTTGACCCGCACATAGGAAAAATACTAAAACATCTAAAAAACATACCCCCCTAAAAATATAAACAAATATGTGCTCATCGAAAACAAAAATATTTTTTTTAAATTCTGAGTAGGGTATTAAATGAAAGCCCTTAGTACGTGGATTAACGATCAAATTTTTATTTTTGCAAAATAAATTAATATGCGATTTTTGCCAAAATTGTGCAAAAAAAAATTTGTCCCACACCTGTAGCCCAGATGGTTTAAACTAAAAATCTAAAAAAATTCTAAGTAATGTATATTGGTGTGAACCGAAATAGTACAACAGGAATTTTTGATCAGATTATGTTTTCGGAAAATAACGCATTTTTTGTGGTTTTTGGTTCACAAAGTACAAAAGTCATACCAATGTAAGACACTCACATGCAAGGCGTACGATGGCGTTATTGTTTAGAGCACAAGCTAAAACTCGCTGGTAAACGAAGGGTTTCGAGTTCGAGTACTGAGTGAATTTTATTTTTTCTGTTTTTTTTTTACATTTTTATTATGTTGAAATTATTGTCAAAATTCTAGTTATATTTTGACAAATGTTGTAATTAATTTTTAAGAGCGTAAATTTAATAATTATCTTATTATATGATTAACAGACGATAAATTATTTTAAAAATATCGTTCATTTTTCCGTGATTACTACAAAGTAAAATTTGTCCTACACACTCAGCATACCGCCTTCACTTATTATATACCTGCGAAATCCTGAAATGTGTGAATATTCACACTTCACATCAATTTTTATATTATCATAATTATCCCATTCTAGCTGTTTAAAAATAAATTCTAACACACATGTAAATAGACACGGTGATTGTACTTGTTTGACACCTCTTGCTATCGGGAAATGTGGTCCTAGCGTTTCAAACATTATTATTAGTGCCCTACGTACAATCGATTAAATGGGACACCTGATACAATATTCCTCTGCTCAAACCTGTCAGAATTTCGACAGTCCACGCACAACCCTTTGTTATATCTCAAGAGTGCACTATAAATTCCTTTCCTTGGAATCTCATTTAGTACTCATCTAAACTAACTTATAGTTCTAACCCTCAATCTAAAAGTAAGAATATCTCCCACTCCTAATTGTCGACCATTCACCTGTAGTCGGCTGTACTGCGGTTCTCCACACTAGTAACAGGTGGTCTGGCCTGCTGTAAACACACTGTATGCCATAATCGACACACTTGAGACATATTCAGTGAAAATTTGTGACACAGAGTTTAAGACAGTGACACTGTGACATGTGATTGTTGTGCATTTGGATTATTTTAGATTTTAGGTATGTTACATTTAATTTTATTAAATTTTATTCTGCAACCTATTTATTTTTTATTTACTTATTTATTTATTTATACTTATTTGGCCACACGAACAGAACACATAGGTTCCAATAATAGGGTGGCACTATTATTACAAATATCTTAACAATAAAACATTAAATTTAACTAACACAAGATGATATACTTATAAACTAAAATTTATACATAGCTATAATATGCGAAACTATATAGGGGAAAAATTTTAAGATAGTAGCGCCACGCGGATTTTTTTGAAACCATTCTAAATCAGATACCACTTGACATTTACTAGTAAATAATAGCGAAAAGTGTATCAAAAAACGACAAAAAATAAATAATTATTTGTGATTTTCTGATTTTGTGAAGTGACATTACTTGTAAACATCTAAAATACTACATTTTGTGATCTGGTTTTAAGTTATGGCGGTTTTCCATTGTCGATTATTTTAACTATATTGGGGGAAATAATAATTCCCGTGTTGTTTACCAAGGGGTAGAAATCTACAATGCTGGGCATATAATATTGTGTGGAGTCACTGAAAAAAACAGAGAGTTCATAAAGATTTATGCATTATGCCTACAAACTTGTGCATTACAAACCCACACACAATAACAGGAATTTTCAAGATATGCGATAATAAATACAAAATTGAAAATATTTTTTGTAGTCACTATCATTAAAATGTAATGAGCAAGCTTTGATATAAGGGCTCACTTTTTTTCCAATTTTTAAATTATTTATCTAAACATCGCGTCGATTCCTAACCTCTTGCTTTCCCAATTTTGTTTCGAACCGTACGGTGTCTGATATTAGTGGAAACAAATGAAACGATATTTCCGGGTTTCTTCTTTTCAATGAATTGCACATAGGCACACAACAATATGTATTACACATTTTTCAATGATTATAATAAAACTTTAAAAACAAACTTCATACAAAACCAATACACAAAACGAAATGTTATCTGATGTACACAAGTTCATGAAACGCTCACCAGATGGTAGGGTGCTTAGCTGCAAATCCCTATAGTTAGATGGATGAGAGATTAAAGACAACGAAGAACAGATTTTTTAAAAGCTGTAATATTTGTATTGAAAATATCAGGAAAATTAGAGTTAGAGTGATAAGAGTTGAATAAAGTGGATAATCGTGAAACGGGTGAGTTAGTGGCATAGTTTGTATTTTGGTGAGAAACTAAAAGGAAATCATTATTTCTTATATTATATAAAGGTAGGCTGACCATTTTCTTAAGAAGGCAATGCGGGACGGAGCAAAAAAAAGGTCTTCATCTCCCAAATCCAAGTGAAGAGCAAAAAAAAGGTCTTCTCCTCCCAAATCCAAGTGAAGAGCAAAAAAAGGTCCACATCTCCCAAAATCCAAGTGAAGAGCAAAAAAAGGTCTTCTCCCAAATCCAAGTGAAGAGCAAAAAAAAAGGTCCTCACCTCCCAAATCCAAGTGAAGAGCAAAAAAAAGGTCCTCATCTCCCAAAATCCAAGTGAAGAGCAAAAAAAAGGTCTTCTCCCAAATCCAAGTGAAGAGCAAAAAAAAGGTCCTCATCTCCCAAAATCCAAGTGAAGAGCAAAAAAAAGATCTTCTCCTCCCAAATCCAAGTGAACAGCAAAAAAAAGGTCCTCACGTCCCAAATCCAAAATGTTAAAATGCGGGACAATGCGGGACAAAATGTTAAAATGCGGGACTTTTGCGGGACGCATCTTAATGCGGGACAAAATGTTAAAATGCGGGACGAATGGTCACCCTATATAAAGGTATTCTGAGGGAAAAGATATCAAGCAATAAAGGACTATCAATTACGTTGTTAAATATTTTGTAAACTATTGTTAAATCATTTAAGATTCGACGGTTTTCCATTGATGGTAGATTTAAATTGAAATTGGGGAAATTGTAGTTCATGAATTTTACAATTTTTTTTTGTACTCTTTCCAGCCTGTTGATATACGTAAAGTACTGCGGGGACCAGTACTATTTAAATCTTTTCTATTTAATTTTACTCTACGATTTTTATTTTAACTAACCTGAAATATACGATGTTCTCAAATTACAAGCTAAGGCATCTGGTCTATCTCAATTTTCAAAATGACATATATGCTCTCATAATTTGAATTGTATGGTCTGGTCTATCTCAATTTTCAAAATGACATTTATGCTCTCATAATTTGGATTGTATTTTCTTACTAGCTGATGTACCCATACTTCGTACGGTTTTTGTAAATAAATTGTAAATTTTTGTTTATAAGTGATTATAATGTAGTTAAGTTAGATGTTGGTAGTGTATATGTAGTCCTTCCTTTACCCCCCCCCCTTAATATTCATTTTATTAAAAACTACATTGAACAGAAAATAATCGTTTCTTTATTCTAAACAAATTTTCTTATATATATTTTGCTGTTAAGTAAATAATAAGTGAGATATTTCAATATGAGTAGCGTTAAATAGAACAGAATTATTTCTTCTTTCTACTATTTTTCATACAGATTTTCTTGCAGTTGAGTAAATTATAAGTGAGATATTTCAAGTATATAGATAAGGCTTCCCATAGCCCCCCAGAAACGAGAAGAATTGTTTCTTCATTCTTAACAACTTTTCTTATATAAATGTTTGGTGTTTGGATATGTGAGATACGAGTGTACCCCCGCAACTCCTCTAATACACATCCCTTTCAAAAAAGGTATAGAGCAAAAAAGATTTATGTTATTATTATCAATCCTCGAATTTTAGAGGCTAGTAACTCGCAATTTGTTCTGACAACTCGCTAGCGAAAAAATAAGGGAGGCATTCAGTGCTATTAAGTGGTAAGGGTACTCTTATCTAAACTGAAAATACTAGCCAAATTGATTGTAATTAAATTATTAGTTTAAAAGTAAGAAAAGAAAATTCCCAATTTCCAGTCAAAAAGTGCGAGTGGGTTTTTAGAGGATTGATTTTTATAAATAATTTTTCTTATATACATTTTTGCTGCCAAGTTTATAATAAGGTAGATATTTCAAAAGTTTAGTTTTCCCCAAATATTCACCAACAGAAAAAATGCATTGACAAAAAAGATTTGTTTCACTATCGTATCAAATTAAGTAAAAATATGTCCAGCCGTTTAGCGTGAATCTCGGACAGACAGACAGATAAAAATTGATTATTTTGCCGATATCGTCTAATAATGATCCGAAGCATGTAAAAACCATATACGAGGCCGAAAAATAAACAAATACAGCCTCCAATTTTATTAATATAAATAAAGAAAGATTCCCTCTTAGTTACTAGTTCTGAAATGAAACATATATCAAAACGCAACTATACAATTGCAATACAAAAACAGTTGTAGAGCTTTCACAAAAGTTAGGCGTTAAGTCTCGTTTATAATAGTTCCTTAACTTAGCACATAGCATATCCATAAAGATTTAACAAAGGTTTTCACTGTACTGAACATCTGTTTGTAATAAGCAGAAAAAAGAGATTACTCTTATTTTTATGCCATGGCTGTGTTATGTATTTATTATGTACGAGCCATCCAACAGTTCTAGGTTGCTTAAAACAAAATTTGTAGGCTTGAACCGCAAATATTTTCCTAAAGATTTTTACAGCAGACGACGTCACGATGAAACACATTATTATAACAAAGATTATTACGTGCGTCGTCTGTTAAAAAAATAAGCTGCGGCCACCACAGGACCGACCGCCATCACAAAGTACTTGTTTAATTTATGCTGTTTTATCAAAAAATGTCTCAAATAAAAGTTGTTAGTTATTGATATTATAGCAACCTTTGTAATAATTTTTTTTCGAAATATTTCTCTGTTGTAAATTATTCGCAAAAATCTTAAAACCGACACGAGTAAACTCCTAATTTTAGTTAACCGATTTTTACCAAAAGTTGACCAACTCGTGCTATTGATGTCAAAAGCTTAAATATGATGTTTCATAAAAATACTATTATCCGAATTTGCTCTGCACGTGTACACAGACCGACAGGCATCATGCTAAAAATAGTGGAAATGTAGGGACCGCAATTCGTGGAGATCCATCGAAATCTCGAAATGTCAAAATCGGTATGATCACAATACCATTCTTACAATAATATTTATTCATGTTAATAAAATTAAATTTTACATTCGTCATAATATAAAAATTTAGTACAATTTACAATAAAATAAAATATATTAAAATATAAAAAATATTACATTTTACAATAAAATAAGACATATTAAAATAACAAATTAAAAATTGAGAGACATATAAGTGAAAAAGCTGCAGTATCATGTAGAGAGTTTGTTAAAATTGTTAAAATATATGTTGGCGATCGGTAAAAGAGATTATTGTTATTTTTATGCTATGACTGTGTTATGTATTTATTATATACGACTTTAGCCATCGATTATTTTGTTTCAGTTAATCGATTAATCATATGATAATTTTCGTTTCGATTAATTAATAATAATTAATACTTTAATAATTAATTTTCCTTAGGTCGCTTCCCAGCAAACATTCAACTAACGGCCGAATGCTGGCAAACTGCTTTTATGCTGGTAAATTACTGGCACCAAAAGTAAGTGCAACGCCAGTATTAATAATGTACTTCACATTTGTATTTCGCATTCCGCCTATACGAAGTACTTTACCAGCATTTTATAAGCACTCTTCTTCACTCATACTTTTTACTTAAAACCATCAGAAATAAATCTTGCAACTAATGCGATTATTTTGCACTTTACCGTTGCTGGGCCAGCAACTGATACATCAATGGGCCAGTAACGGCCCCGGGGACACCGGGGTACTGGCCCATTACTTTCAATGCCGGGGAGTATGTGCTTTACCAGTACTGGCCCGTATAAAAATGTTTGCTGGGTTAAAACAAAATTTGTAGGTTTAAACCGCAACTAGTTTCCCAATGAAACACATTATTAAAAAGTTTAAAACGTGCGTCGTCTGTAAAAAAAAATATTACCTATCTAATACAAAGCTTATTCTAATCCATTTATATGTTTGATTGGTCACTCTTGTCTGTGTGTAAGTATGTATTTTTTATATTAAATGTCGGTCTGTTACTTTTTCTCCAAGAAAATGTAATTAATATGCGACATAATTAGCATTCACGAGTTTATAACACGTAATAGATATTCATGTTTTTCTTGCAATAAAAAATTACAATTTCTCTGCATTCCACAAGTACAGAAAGACATTTAAGTCTCGTGCAAACTACTAATGAGTACAGGAGAAGGAAATTAAATTAAATTAAAGGGTAAAATTTATTAAAACCAATCAATATCTGACTATTTAAGGATCGTTTTTAAATATTTTTACGAGGGTTGCCTCTTATATTTCGGGAGTGCGCTAAACTAGTGCTGCCATCTGGCAACTGACCGTTCTATCGTAAAGTTTGATACTTTTGACGGTATACGTACTCAGAACGTTTTGACGTACCAGCGCTATTTTTGGACTTATTTTAATTTTAAAGTAACTTGAAAAAATTCATCTCGGCTAAAAATGGAATTAAATCGTGAACATTTTGAGCGATTATTTTTTACAACTTTACCGCCATCACAAAGTACTTGTTTAATTTATACTGCTTTATCAAAAATGTCTCAAATAAAAAATATTAGTTATTGCTTTTATAGGAACTTTTGTTAAACAATTTTTTTTTCGAAATTTTTCACAAGGGTATCACTTCTTACTTACGTTTCGGCGATGAATTATAAGAAAAAATCAGCTGTGGCCACCACAGGACCGACCGCCATCATAAAGTACTTGTATAAAATACATTCTAGCAGCAGAGTAGAAATAACTAATATTTTCTAACAGAGATATTATTTATCATGACCATGGAAACGTTACATATAAGTATGAAAAAAATGAGAAAAATTTTACAAAAATTTTTCGAAATTTTTCATTTTACCAAAAAACGTTATTACATATACAGCAAATTTTGTTAAATAAATTTTTTCGAAATATTTTTCTGTTTCTAAATATTCGCAAAAATCTTAAAATCGACACGAGTAAACTCCCATTTCTCCTGTCAATCGATTTTTACCAAAAGTTGATCAACTCGTGCCATTGATGGCAGAAGCTTAAATATGAAGTTTCATAAAAATCAGCCGAATTTGCTCTGCACGTGTACACAGACAGACGGACGGATGGACAGACGGACAGACAGACAGACAGACAGACAGACAGACAGACGGACGGACGGACAGACAGACCGACAGACATCATGCTAAAAATAGTCAAAACGTTATGTAGGGACCTCAATTCGTGGAGATCCATCGAAATCTCGAAATGTCAAAATCGGTATGATCACAATAGGGGAAACTTTTTAAGATCGCAGCGCCGTATGCGGCAAAGCTGGAACACTCGAAAGCCACATTAAACTGTTATTCGTGTATTTGTTTACATGGTGAAAATGAACACGAGTTGTATTATTCCTGTTTTCCGAGCTTTTTTTTTAATTTAAGGGTAATCTACGATTTACAAGATATGTAATAATATACTATTCTAAAGAAATTTCAAGGATATTTTTAGTTTTTCATTGTATTTTAATTCTTTTTGACTGTCTGTCAATATAATAACAACTAAAATATGGTAAATATATTAGTAAAAATTAATATCTCTGCCTGAAAAAGTAGAAGGGCGTTTTAATATATCAACTGATTTAGGCAAATTTTGGGTGCGATAAAAGCTTTTTTTCAGTCTTTTTTTGGATGTAAAAAATCACTTTCCATAAAATGCAACGGGCAAACATGCATGCATGGGCTTGGATTTTTGCCCATTTTTTGTTTTTGAGTCCATAAAAACCTACGATCCACTTTCTCTCTGCCTCCAAACGTCGTTTCAATTGATATTTTTTTCGAGTTAGGTAAATTATGGAATGTTTAAGAAGGATTCTTCATTATTCACTGCGGCACACAACAAAATTGATTGTTTTTTTCCCATGATACACAAAAATAAAACACAAACAACAAAAAAACACGTATTTCTCCATTGAACAAAACAAAACAATGTGGCTTTCGTATCTTTCACAAATTGCCACCAGATGTCAGGGTGCTTAGGAAGTTTCCCCTCTACCTCCCTTATATATGTTGGCGGTCGGTAAAAATGAGATATTTGTAAAATTAGTTTGGCAAAACATATAGTGTTGGTGACATCACTTTGAATATCGTTTAGGTTAAAATGACAGTTTCATTAGAACTTGATTTTTAAATAATAAATTAAGTATTACCTTGATAATTGTATGACATAACAATATGACATGACAATTCAAATAAAGATCTGACATTTGAAACATAAACTGACATATTTTGGGCAGATTAGACAACATTAAGAAAAACACTTAATATTTGAAATACAGGCATGTTAAAAAAAGAAATGACAATCTAGTTCGGTACGAAGCTAAGCAGTAGATAATATTACAAAATGAAATATACAATACAACTAATGCCTTCAGTTTGTCGTTATCGTCTGAAAAAGGACTCCCATGTAAAAAAAAAAACCCCAACAAACAACATAAGAAAACCAAACGGTAATATTTTATGCCCACTATGTCAAATTTATTTGCAAACTAAATGTTTAAGAAGATATGCCTCAAAATTCATCCTTACTTAACCCTGTTTTATTTGTTGTGGAATAAAATACTTTTATTTTTAACCCTTTCCGGCACATGCTCGTCTGCTTGTACCGTTATGAATGTGTTTTTTATATAGTAGAAAGTTTCTTATAATTATTGATCGTAAGATTAGACCTAGCACCAGGCCAGCCAACATTATAAACTGATAGCTAGTTAATTGTTAGGATATTGCTAAATACAGTAATTTGTAATGAAGATTTTTGACGGTATTAAAAAAAAAGTTTATGATAAATTAATGGTTTTTTTTAATAAATCATAATTTTATATTTAAGATTAGATATGCTTTAAAGGATTTGTCGAGGTTTTTTTCCGTATAATCGCAGATATTTTGGGGAAATATAAATAAAATTCGTAGTTTTACGCATATAAAGCTTTAAATATTAACTGGAAGATCTTTCTATAAATCTTATTTCTGTATACCTATATTTATGCGGAGGTCTTTCTACAGGCCAAATTATAGACAATAAATGATTTACCGTCCTATAAATTTCCAGCTTATAAATTGACCGAGTAGTTTTTTAACAGTGAGCTTTTAAAAAATCAAGTTTGTGAAAAATGGATATTACTCGCGAATGTTTTCGTTGGATGATTTTTTACGATTGTAGTAAAGGCCTAGATTCGCTTTGCTCAACTTTTGGTAATGAAGCGCCATCAGAAAAGACTGTTTACAATTGGTTTGCAGAATTTCGTCGTGGTCGTGCGTCCGTCAGTGATGAATCTCGTGTAGGTTTACCAAAATCGGGTTTGATTTAAGAAAACTATCGATGCTGTGCGCAAAATGATTGCAGAAGATCAGCATGTGACTTACCGTGAGATAGAGGCATCCTTTGGCATATCGCAGACATATACATTCGATTTTGCATGAACATTTAGTTGTGAAAAAGATCTGTTCCCAATGGATTCCGCATAATTTGACCCAAGCTCCAAAAAAGGCTCGTGTTGATTGGTGTAAGGCAGTGTTTCCCAAAGGGTGTGTCGCGGCACATTAGAGTGCCGCAAAATTTTCCAAATGTGCCGCAAAATCTTTTAAAAAAATACTAGCGTCGTTTATATTGTAAGATCTTTGTCCGTAAATACCATTAATAAGAATAAAATACATGAAGGCTCTTTTTATAACGAATTAAAATTGATATATGAATACAGGGGCGTATGCATTTAAAATTTCTTCTTCTATTACTAAGTAGGTGTGAAATTTGTCTTCTTTGGAAAATGTGCCACGAGAGTAAAAAGATTGAGAAACACTGGTGTAAGGGAATGCTAAAAAATTCAACCTAGGCACTGCAAAATCCGTATACAACAGGTAACGAAATTTGGATTTATTCATATGAACCGGAAACTAAGCAACAATCCACTGTTTGGGTTTTCCAAGATGAACCAAAACCCACAAAAGTTATTCGTTCACGAAGCACTCCCAAAAAATCGCTTGTTTCTTCGGTTGTACTGGACATGTCGCAACCATTCCTTTAGAGGATCGAAAAACAGTTAATGCTGAATTGTATACAACAATTTGTTTGCCAGAAGTCATCGATAAAATGAGGAAAAACTACCAAAAATGTTGCATTATTCTTTATCATGACAATGTAAGCTCCCACACAGCACATCAAACAATTGATTATTTGAAGGAAAAATACATTGAATTAATGTCTCATTGCCCGTATTCACATGATTTATCCCCTAACGTTTTTTTTTCGGCAATGTATAACAAAAAATGCGTGGACAGCGATATTCATCAGCGTTGAACAACATTTGTCAAAATATAACTAGAATTTTGATAAAATTATTTCAACATAATAAAAATGCAAAAAAAACTGAAAAAATAAAATTCACTCCGTACTCGAAACCCTTCGTTTCCAGCGAGTTTTAGCTTACGACACCAGTGCTCTAACCACTACATAATCGTACGCCTTGCATGTGGGTGTCTTACATTGGTATAACTTTTGTACTTTGTGAACCAAAAACCACAAAAAATGCGTTATTTTCTGAAAACATAATCTGATCAAAAATTCCTGTTGCACTATTTCGGTTCACACCAATATACATTACTTAGAATTTTTTTAGATTTTTAGTTTAAACCATCTGGACTACAGGGTGTGGGACAACATTTATTTTTGCACATTTTTGGCAAAAATCGCATCAAAATAATTTATTTTGCAAAAATATTTTTTTTTTTCGTTAATCCACGTACAAGGGGCTTTCATTTGATACCATACACAGAATTGTAAAAAAATATTTTTTTTTTCGATGAGCACATATTTGTTTATATTTTTACGGGGATATGTTTTTTAGATGTTTTAGTATTTTTCCTATGTGCGGGTCAAAGAGTTGTATAAGCATGCCAAATTTCAACTCTCTAGGTTTAGCCGTTTGGCTACAATTTTTAACGAACAGACAGACAGACACACAGACAGACAGACACACAGACAGACAGACACACAGACAGACAGACAGACGACAAAATGACGGTATAAGGGTTTTTTGGTCATACCTACAAAACCCTAAAAATGAACAAAAAATCTGAAAAATAATAATTTATAAGCCTTTTGCGGACCACTAAAATTTTGCTAAGGACCACCAGTGGTCCGCGGACCACCGGTTGGGAAACAATGGTTTAGAGACAACGTGTATTACTATCTGTCAATGACTCACACATATCTTAAAATTGAGAAAAAATTGCATTAAACTAAATTAAAGTTTCCAAATCTGCTTTATCTTTTCGTTCTTGGTAGGGTCGAAAATATTTGTAGGCCCGAGGACGGCCCTCGCCCTGTCAAGTACGGTTATTACATCGGACACCTTTATGATTAGTTGTCCCTTGAACGAACCTATGTTGATATAAGTTTGTTTAAATTTAAATTATTGAAAGCACTTTCCCTTCAAATTTCGAAGATTTCTTTTGGTACAATTTGTATAAAACCTTTTATTAACTCGAAAATTTATCGGTCTTAAAAATTATTTTAAAAATTCAATTCCAAAAGTAATTTGGTTTTGATTAAAGATTCAATAATTGGTACTCAATAATCACCCTTGAAATCTGAGTAAGGATAACAAGATATAACCTCAATGATAGAAAAAGATCTCGACTTAGTTTCAATGGTTTACCTTGGAAACTAGAGAACAGGTTGAAAATTGTAACAGATCATAAATATTATATTAGTGATTAATTAAATTTGTGGTAAAATAGACTATGATTGGTTTTTTTGTAAACATCTTTATTTATGTTGATCGTTGAGGACACTTTGAACGAATATATTAACTATCTGAAGTCCAAAATACACTTTTTTTTATTATTTTTAATGGTCTTTGCTGCTTCGGCAATTAGCCAGAACAATTCTTATTTTTTGAAAATTCCATTCCTGAACAGGATTCGAACCCGAGATCTTAGCAACGCAGAGCACATGTGTTACCACTACGGTACGCCGGTTGGCAAAATAGACTTTTAATATAGATATACAGGAGTGTTTGGAAACTGTGTAAGGACTGCTAATTTATTTATTTATAACAATTTTGGCCTCACACCAGGTAAAAACCCAATATAGAGTGGCACTAAAAAAAATATTACAAAATAATTAAACAATATTATAATGAAAAAACTTGAGAAGGTTTATACTTAAAAAATTAATGACAAATTTTTTAATTGTTGCATAGGTACATGAGTAAATATCGGGAAAATTATTCATCCTAATAAATTTATTCAAATTTAATGATATACGATTAATCGGGGCATTATATGCAGAATTAGTTCTATTATTAGATAATATTAAAAATTCAGTATATCTAATATTATAAGAGGGATGAATATAAAATTTACTTAAAAGATCAGGCCAATCAATTTAGTTATTGAAAACCTCTTAAGAAAAATTGATATCTAAAATAATTCTTCATTTTCTAATGACAGAAGTCTTAAGTTAATATTGATGAATATAAAATTGATGTATTTTAAAAATCTTTTTTGTACGTTTTCAATGCGGGTAATGTATATAAGGTACTGTGGAGAACTAACTGGGCAAAATTCCAAATGACTTCTAACTAAAGAAAAATAGGGAGAAATCAGTGTATTTAACGATTTAAAATTTTTTGAAATTCTGGTAACGAACCCTAATATTTTGTAAGCTTTTTTAATAATATTGTCAATATGTATGACGAATATTAATTTCTGGTCAAATGTTATTCCCAGATATTTAACAAAAGTAACATTAGAGCTGACATCTGCATTCATATTATAATTAAAATCTATTGTTTTTCAATTTCTAGTAAATGATATTTTTGAACATTTTGAAATATTTATTTTTAATTTATTTATAATTTATAAAAATATTAAACAAAAGTGGGTCTAGGTGACTATCTTGGGGTACACCGGAAATTATTTTTCTGACGTCAGATTTATAGATATTAACGAAATACATTGAGTTCTATCCGTTATTGCATTGAGTATATACGTCTTAAACTAATTTAACAGATTACCATGAACGCTTCTATTTAATTATTTAACAATATGTCATGATTTAGTGTATTGAACCCCTTATAAAAATCCGTGTAAATGATATCGACTTGTTTGCGCTGGTCCATTGAGTTCAAAGTCGGTGTATAAAATTAAATTTGTATCCACTGATCTATCAGGATAAAAACCATGTTGTAAACCATTATAAGAGATATAAGGCACGCAAGGGGGGGGGGGGGAAGCCCTTAACCCCAGCTCGAAAAATACGTGGTTTTGATGTGTTTTTGTCAAAACACAGAATACAAGTGGGGACCTTTTGTTTTTAGGTCATCACTTGTATTTTGGATGTGAGGAATTTTTTCAGGTCATGACTTTTGCTCTGCAAATAATAATATTAAATGATATTTAAAAAAAATCTGTTCCGCCATCAGTTCACACATTCTCAATTACAACAGCTAAATTGGTCGAAGTGCGTTACATATTGCTCCCTCATCCAACTTATTCTCCATATTTGTTCACCTGTGACATCTTTCTCTTTCCAAACATAAAGAAATGGCTCGCTGGAGTTTGAAGATTCGTACTTTTTGGAAGGCTTAAAGTAATTGGAATATCGTTGGGTAAAATGAATCGAGCTAGAAGAAGACTATGTTGAAAAATAAGTCGCATTTTGGTAAAAAAAAGAAAAAAAACTTTTTTTCCGAAGTGGTCTACGTATCAAATACCCCTCATATGTTTAGAAAAGTTTTCCCGTTACCTACACCCCCATGATTATGTTTGTAGTGACGCTTGCCATCTGTTACTTAAAATAAATTAGCTTCTTTATAAAGAAAACAAGGGTTACTTTAACCAAAAACTAGAAGCTAGAAAACTATAAAATACGTTATTTTATAGTTTTACCAAATTCTATGTGTTCTAATGCAGCATTGAAGTCTTCCAGTTGACTTATTATTGTTGAAACTAAGTTTAAAAATTCTTTGGTGAGTGAATACATGTCACGTAATGTTCTGTAAAGGATTAGTATAAGTTTTTAGGTAAGTGTGTCGTCGAGTTGTTAATAATACATGAGACAACAAAATCTTTACCAACAATTTCGGTGGACTACATAAAGTTATATAAATACATTTTTGCAAATTATCAAGCAAAATACATGTATTCAGTGTACATTGGGGCTTTAAGTTTTAAGTTCTTGTTTATACTGATTTAAGTTGGCATAAATAAGCCTAGTATGTAAGAAGCCTAAAGTAATGTGGCAGTAATGTCCTTGTACAGTAGTAAATACTTTAATTACTCCCTATAAATAATTGCCTACCTGATTATTTTTAAATACAAGGTGTCTCAAAATAAATTTTATATTTATTTAGCTTACTGCGTGAACGCAACGTATCCGAGGGGCGCGGGGGTTATGTCAATCGGTAGCCTGGCTCTTGGGAATTCAGTCGCTATGGAGCGTTTCTCGGGAGCAGACCGCGCGTTATGCGTGCGAGAGTTTTACAAAAACGGTGATTCGGCGACTGTAGCGCGTAGAAAATTCTGCAGTATTCGAGGTTTTCGCCACTTAAATGATGCGCCAAGCATTCCTCTCATTCGACATTGGGTTAAAAAGTTTGAAGAGACTGGTACAACGCTGGATAAATCAAAATCCGGGCGACCTAGGTCATCAAGAACGGTAGAAAACGTGGAGAATGTTAATCAGTCTGTTCGTGACGACCCGAACCTTTCAATTCGGAAGCGCGCAAGTGCTTTAAATGTGCATAGATCATCATTACATCGCATTATGCACAAAGACCTAAAGCTGCACCCCTAAAAAATTCAATTGGTGCAAGAATTTAAGTCCCAAGATGCCAGTCAGAGGCTTAATTTCGTAAATCAGGTGATTGAGCGGAGAGGTGACATAAATTGGCCTCCACGCAGTCCAGATTTAACCCCTATGGACTTTTTCCTATGGGGTTATCTTAAATCTAAAGTTTACGCCAATAAACCGACTTCACTGGCGCATTTGAAAGAAAATATCCGTCACGAAATGGCAGCCATCCCTGAGTCCACCTGCCGAGACGTCATAAATAATTTTACTGTTCGATTAAATGAGTGCCGAGAACGCGAGGGTCTACATTTAGACGATATTATTTTTAAGAAATAAATCCCCAAAAAGTGTATTTTAATAATTAATAAACATTTTTTCTATATACGGCTTACTTTTTTTTTAATCGATCCACTAAATATAGTATTTCTTTTGAGACACCTTGTATAATTATGGACCAAAATTTTAAGGACAGAATTAAAGGCTTGCACAGCTTTTATCCAAGAAACAATAATTAAAGCTACTTCTCAATCCGCTTTAAACTAAATGGAATTATGTTTAGAAATGAATGGAAATTAGGTAGAAAATTATTTATAGGTAGTAAAATCTTAAGACTAATGACTTAAAAATAAAGACTAGTGTACACTAAGGTGACCATTTTCTTAAGAAGGCAATGCGGGACAAAGCAAGAAAAAAAGGTCGTCACTTTCCAAATATAATTGAAAAGCAAAAAAAGGTCGTCACTTTCCAAATATAATTGAAGAGCAAAAAAAGGTCGTCACTTTCCAAATATAATTGAAGAGCAAAAAAAGGTCATCACCTCCCGAATCCAAGTAAACAGCAAAAAAAAGGTCCTCACCTCCCGAATCCAAGTGAAGAGCAAAAACAAAAAAGGTCGTCACCTCCCGAATCCAAGTAAACAGCAAAAAAAAGATCCTCACCTCCCGAATCCAAGTGAACAGCAAAAACAAAAAAAGGTCATCACCTCCCGAATCCAAGTGAAGAGCAAAAACAATAAAAGGTCATCACCTCCCGAATACAAGTAAACAGTAAAAAAAAGGTCCTCACCTCCCGAATCCAAGTGAAGAGCAAAAACAAAAAAAGGTCATCACCTCCCGAATCCAAGTAAACAGCAAAAAAAAGGTCCTCACCTGCCGAATCCAAGTGAAGAGCAAAAAGAAAAAAAAGTTATCACCTCCCGAATCCAAGTAAACAGCAAAAAAAAGGTCCTCACCTCCCGAATCCAAGTGAACAGCAAAAAAAGTCCTCACCTCCCGAATCCAAGTGAAGAGCAAAAAATAGGTCCTCATCTCTTCAAATACAAGTCAAGAAATCAAGTGAAGTGCACAACAGTTAAAATACGGGACTTTTTCGGGACATGTCTTAAAGCGGAACACCCAATCAAAATGCGGGATTGTCCCTCAAAAATCGGGACGAATGGTCATCCTAGTGTACATTAATATTAACCCTCTAGTGCCACCGAAAATTACGCCACCGAATGAATCTAAAAAATATGTATAATCTAATTTTAAAAAATATAACTTTGTACTATGATTTGAGAACCACTGGTCTAAAATTTAGAAAGAAAATAATGTCGGTGTCCCGTTTTGCTGTTATACCTTGTACATAGGTAATAGTATTTTATTTAACAAGCATATAATGGGGGCTATAATTCATGAGGATGAAGTTTACCACCCGAGCCGTAGGCAAAGGTTGTAACTATTCGAGTGTAATATAGCCATTATATGGGAGTCAAATAAAAAATGTAAATTTAATTAGAAAATTCAGAAATTCTGAGTGTCAGTTATAAAACTAAACCTACGTCGTTAAGATGGCCACCGAATCATCAGCTGATTGTAACCTCCAGCAATGTTTAACACAAATTTACAAAATTTTGAATACTTATCGTTATGCTTTATTAAATTTGTTCAATTTATTGATCTAATTCTTAGAATATTTGATACGATCAGTTTTCTAATCTATTTGTTTTTTAAAAATAACGACATTCCACGTAGCATTATATAAGATATTTTTGTGAAAATATTCTTTTTATTTATAAACAGAACATTCCTGTGTGCAATTAAAAATTTCTCTTAATGCATTTTACACTTCACTGAAAATCTTGTTCGATATGAAATAATAAAAGTGTTTATAGTGTTGTAAAAAATTTAACAATACACAATAAATACAGTGTATTAGTTCAGTGTTTCTCAACTGATGGTCCGCGGACTACTGGTGATCCTTAGGAAAAATTTTGTGGTCCGCGAAAGGCTTATAAATTATTTTTTTTGAGATTTTTTGTTCATTTTTCAGCGATTTTTTATGACTGAGATATTACGTAGATGTAGCGTACATTAACAATAAAAAAATTTCCAGTCTCTACTTATTAAGTACATTGTTATGACATTGACTTGATGAAAGTAGATACACATTACTGAGGAAGCTTCGCTTACTATTAACAACGGGATGTAAGTAAAAATTTACCTCCCCCGGGGAAGTAGGTGGAAAAAATTAAACACAACCCAAATTTTTATGCCATCTGGTAACGTGCCTTCGATTTCTCTGACAGGAGGAAGGAACATGCAGCGTTTGCAGCCTCATCAATTCCCATTTCTCTTTTAGTACAGGAAATGAAGCTAAAAAAATGACAAAACCTCGCAATTTTTTCGTCCAGCATCGATTTGGATAAAAATTTGGAATTAGGCTCATTTCACCCTCTAGTTCATTTTCTACATTGTGCCGTTGTACGCTTTTTGTTTTTTAAGGGTGAAAACTACCCCTGATTGTAAAAATTATAAAATAACATTTTAAACCTTAATATGGGTAAAATTTGGTTTGGATTAGCAAAATATCGATCGTTTTATGCTTTAGAATACAATTTCGTAATGTTTCAACCCTTAAAAATCAACCCTTGTTGGATTAAAAAATGATTTCATCTTGCATCGATTTGTACCAAAATTTGAAATTAGGTTCGTTTCACCCTCTACTTCAAATTTTATATCATGCAACTTTATATCATAAAACTACCCCTAATTGTCAAAAATTATAAAATAACGTTGTAAACCTTAAGATGGGTAAAATTTGGTTTGGATTAGTTGAATAATGATTGTTTCATGCTTTGTAATACAATTTCTAATGTTTCAACCCTTAAAAACCCACCCTTGTTAGAGCTTGATATACAAAAAATCGCTCCAAACCGTGCTATTCGAATGTTTCGAAAAAAAAATTATTGGTTTTTTAAACATAGCTCCTTTTCTTTTAGTGATAGAAAGTTCGGAGATATTTTGAAGAAAAGGGTGAAAAATACGAAATCGCAAAAAATCGTTTTTTCTTTAAACTCCAATTTTTCTAAAATTAGGCATTTTAAATTGGTCAAACTTCTTGGATGTACTGAAAATACATATATGAAGAGAATCACAGAAGGGTGAGGGTCAATTTTAATTAGGGGGGTAAATAGGGGGTTGTTTTCACTGATTTTTTCGTAGAAAAAAGTAGGTACCGACCTTATTTTGATCATAAGTCGCTTAATTTTTATGCAAGAGACTTTTTTTTTTGTTTGAAAGGTCTAATCAAATACTTTAAAAAAGATTCAATGAGTTTTCCTCGAAAAATGCAAATTTTTCCTGTTATTTGACTTTGAATCTTTCAAATTATGCATTTGGCGAAAAAAAGTTAACCATTAATAAAGTTTTCCTCGAAAAATGCAAATTTTTCCTGTTATTTGACTTTGAATCTTTCAAATTATGCATTTGGCGAAAAAAAGTTAACCATTAATAAAGTATCTCGGTTCGTATTGGTCGTAGAAAAATAATAAAAAAAATGGTTTTGTTTGTTTTTTTAAAAGCTACAATTTTTCTTTCTACAGTTTTTTTGATAAAATGCATATTTTTCGAGTTATTCGCAAAAAACTTTTTAAAAACATCGATTTTTTCGTCGAAAAACTGTTACTTTCAACCGCGAATAACTCAAAAAATATTAATTTTACAAAGAAAACGTAAAGAACATTTTTTTCTTAGAATTACTTTTCCCATCGATTCCTATAGTTAAAAAGTAGAGAAAAATTTCCACCCCCGAGATGGGGTGGCAACCACCCCCAAGGTTTTAGCGTACACCGGCATGATGTAGAAAATGATCCTTGGGCTATTCCCTACCTTCTGTGAAAATTTCACGTAATTCCATGCTGGACGAAAAAATTGCGAGCCAAAATGCTTCATTTCCTGTACTATTTCACTTTTGTTCAAATTCATTTTACAAACTTTGGACACGACGCTTTTAATATTCACGCTTTGTTTGATGAAAACCATAGCAACCGGCCACAGACATACTGATATTTTATTCAAATATACAAAATAAATTAATCAAAAAGAAACTATGCAATTAAAAATAACTTTGAGAGTGGAAAAAATATTATAAACAATTCGGGAGGTAAATACCATATTTACCAGTCTCGGACTCAATTACAAGCCCTCGCCATCGCTCGGACGCAAAAACGTCATCGACTGGTAAATATTACTAACCTCCCTTAATGTTTAAATAACTATTAATAGTGCATTTATTTTTTGTGTTCCGCGGTAGAAAATTAAATATTTTACTGGTCCGTGGTATGTTGTCGGTTGAGAAACGCTGTATTAGTTAACTAAGGTCTAGGATGCACTTTGAAGATATGTGTTGGTTAATTAAAACTACAGAATATACTTTGATAATTAATTTGCTAATACTCTTTTCACACTAGAACTTTAAGATAGATGAACTTACGGTCCACTAATGTTGAAGATCATTTTAAATTCACTCATGTTTAAGTCGCAGATACTGCCATTTCCTATGATCATTATATTCTTAAGTTGGCGACACGAAGTTACCAGTTTACAACTGTTTGCACAGACGCACATTTTGGATTATTATTAAACACATATGGATATTTGATTCCATTCTACAATAGAAATACTACAATAAAGAATATATTACACCTGTATTCACATATAAGTCAATATATTTATTTATTATTGTTGCTCTGTATTGTACTAGGGTTACGTTTTGTGTTTTTACAAATGACCACTAGATGGCAATATTGAATTGCGTCATAACTATATTTGTAAAATTTGACATTTGTTATTGTGAAATCAATGGCAGCTTATAAATTGACCGAATAGTTTGTTGACAGTGAGCGTTAAAAAAACAAGTTTGTGAAAAAATGGATATTACTCGTGAAGTTTTCGTTGGATGACTTTTTACGATTTTAGTAAAGGCCTAACTCAACAACAATGCATAGATTCGCTTCGTTCAACTTTTGGCATTGAAGCACCATCAGAAAAAATTGTTTACAATTGGTTTGCAGAATTTCGTCGTGGTCGTGCGTCCGTCAGTGATGAATTTTTTGAAGGTCGACCAAAATCGGTTGTGATTCAAAAAAACATCGATGCTGTGCACTAAATGATTGAAGAAGATCGGCATGTGACTTACCCTGAGATAGCGGCATCCTTTTGCATATCGCAGACTACAATACATTCGATTTTGCATGAACATTTAGCTTTGAAAAAGATCTGTTCCCGATGGATTCCGCATAATTTGACCGAAGCTCAAAAAAAGCTCGTGTTGATTGGTATTATGCTTGAAAAATTCAACCTCGGCACTGCAAAATCCGTATAAAACATCGTTACAGGTGACGCAATTTGAAACTAAGAAACTAAGCAACAATCCACTGTTTGGGTCTTCCAAGATGAACAGAAACCCACAAAAGTTGTTCATTCACGAAGCACTTTCAAGAAAATGATCGCTTGTTTCTTCTGTTGTACTGGACATGTCGCAACCATTCCTTTAGAGGATCGGAGAACAGCTAATGCTGAATGGTATACAACAATTTGTTCGCCAGAAGTCATCGACAAAATCAGGAAAAATAACCAAAAACTTAGTATGATTCTTCGTCATGACAATGCGAGCAATGAAGGAGAAAATCATCGAATTAATGTCTCATTGCCTATTCACCTGATTTATTCCCTAAAGACTTTTTATGGTTCTCCAATGTCTTCAATGCGTGAACAGCGATTTTTATCAGCCCAGGAAGCTGTTGAAGACTTCGAAAACCATGTTTTTGAGATACCAACTTCATAATGAAAAAATGTTTCGAGAATTGGTTTGAACGCATGCAAAAGTATATAAATCTTATAGGCGAATATTTTGAAAAGCAATAAAACAGTTTGTTCCAAAAAACAATTTTTCTATCTTAGTTTTTGTAAAAACTTAAAATGTATTCTTCGTATGTACTAGTTTTTTCAGTCGTCAAAATACAATCTGAACATATTAATGAGTTATTTAAGACCTCATAATAAACTTGGCCACATATATGACTACACATACATGCAAATAATTTAATACTTATCAACATTATTTCATTCTTACGTCATATTAATAATTTTTATAATCTTAGTAAATTTATGAATGACATTAAGTGTATATAAAAATCCGTATTTTTTCTTGCGTCTGTTCCAAGCTTTAGATTCAGCATTCAATGATTGAAAAGTAGGTTATGTGACGGATGCTTTAGGCTATATCGGCAAGTTTGGAGTATTTCATCATTTAAATTTCTTACTGAATCAGTAACAACATTATTCTAAATAACTTGCTGTTCAAAACACTCAACAAATATAATAGGAGTCTTTTATAGAACAACAACAGCTAGATAAACACTTTTAACACGTTATAAAATAGGTTTTAGTATCAGAATTCTTTAGTTGGAATAATTTTATGGCTTGATCTAGTGTTGAAGTCTCCATATATTTCTTGGAATGCTAAGCCAACAGATTTCAGGATGTCTAGGACAATATTTTTTTCTATAATCAACTTAAAATCAACAGTTTTTTGATTCGATATTTTTATTCGTTATATGATCACTAAGGCCCGGTTTTTCCACCTTCAGATAAAGTTCCAGGTAACTATCTGACAGATAAGGTTATTTGTAACTTCATCTGCTGAGTAAATGTCATCCCTTCTTTCTATACAAATGTATCTATCGGATAGTTATCTAACAGATAATGAGACTGACGTATTGGATTCACTGACTGGTATTGACATTTATTCAGCAGATGAAGTTACAAATAACCTTATCTGTCAGATAGTTACCTGGAACTTTATCTGAAGGTGGAAAGACCGGGCCTAAGGGATTTATTTATTATTTTTTTTATTAAGTTTAATCGAAATTTATGCAAGAATTTCGGCTACATTTTAAATTCTGATTTAAATCTACATTAAATTAATAAAAAATAAATTGATAAATGCTTTAATTTTTTTCAATTTCAGAAACGTATTTTCCATTTATAACAATTTGATTTATTCCTCTTTAATACCTTAAAAACTAATTTAAACAATAGGTTGAAGCATGACATATAATAGTAGGCGGAGCCTACTGAACACTACACATTACACTCTACACACATGAACTCAGTTGTTATTTTTTTTTTAATTATATTTTTAATTTAAAAAAAGACACACTACTTTAGCTATAAATGAAAAAAATCCATAACATTACTAGCCATAATTTAGTTATGAACTAGAAAATATAAATTTTGTCAAAAACACAAAAACCGCAATGATTTTTAAAAGCGCAATCTGATTAAAAATTGCTCTCGTACGTTTTTGGTTCAGATCAATGTATATTACTTTTATTCAGATTTTAAGTTTAACCCCTTTGGGTTAAAGGGTGCGGAACAGTAATTTTTTAGTACATTTTCGAAAAAAAAAAAAAAAACATTAAAATAAAGAAATTTAGAAAAAACTACATTCCGTTCCTTAATCCACGTCTTAAAAGTTTTCTTTTAATGCCACACAATAAATTATTTAAAAAATATTATATCTTACTATTTCCTGTATACCTATTGCATACCTAAACATTGAAACAAGTGAAAACAAGTAAACAAATAAATGTCAAACGTAGTTGAACATAAATATTTCTATCGAATATATTAAAAAATTGATGTGAAGTGTGAATTTTCACACATTTCAGGGTTTCGCAGGTATTTAGTAAGTGAATGATGGTTATTTGGGATTCCAAAACAAATTTTATGTTAAAATATTTTTTTTTGTTAATCTTAATTCGAATTCCTAATACCATTATTTAGGTTTCAAAATATGTACAGTATTTTTTTTTTTATATATAGCAAGGTTCATTAAGATTTTGAAAATTGCGCCTATGGCTTCCATTGGTTGTTTTAAGTCATAATCCCGCCCCTCTGATTTCGTGTATTCAATTTCAACAATTTCCACTGGTTATTAAATTTAGGATTTTAAAAATTAAATGCAACATTTGCCCAAATATAACTAGAATTTTGAAAAAATAATTTAAACAAAATAAAAAACAAAAATAACAGAAAAAATAAAATTGCCTTGAGAGCGGAGCGAACTTAAGTTTGCAAATTAAAACGCGCGCATGCTAGACATCATACTATCAAAGAATGCTAGTTCAGTGTCTTAGATAAGTTATTAAGGCCCGGTTTTTCCACCTTCAGATAAACTTCCAGGTAACTATCTGACAGATAAGGTTATTTGTAACTTCATCTGCTGAGTAAATGTCATCCCTTCTTTCTATACAAATGTATCTATCGGATAGTTATCTAACGGATAATGAGACTGACGTATTGGATTCACTGACTGGTATTGACATTTATTCAGCAGATGAAGTTACAAATAACCTTATCTGTCAGATAGTTACCTGGAACTTTATCTGAAGGTGGAAAGACCGGGCCTAAATATTTTACGTAGTCGAGCTAAAAACACAAAAAATGCGTTATTTTCCGAAAACATAATCTGATCAAAAATTCCTGTTGTACTATCCCGGTTCACACAAATGTATATTACTTATAATTTTTTCAGATTTTTAGTTTAAACCATCTGGGCTACAGGGTGTGGGACAAAAACTTTTTGCACAATTTTGGCAAAAATCGCATCTAAATAATTTATTTAGCAAAAATAAAATTTTGATCGTTAATCCATGTACCAAGGGCTTTCATTTGATACCCTACTCAAAATTTTAAAAAAATATATTTTTTTCGATGAGCAAATATTTGTTTTTAATTTTAGTGGGATATGTTTTTTAGATGTTTTAGTATTTTTCCTATGTGCGGATCAAAGAGTTGTATAAGCATGCCAAATTTCAACTCTTTAGATTTAGGCGTTTGGCTACAATTTTTACCGAACAGACAGACAGACAGACGACAAAATGACGGTATAAGGGTTTTTTGTTCATACCTACAAAACCCTAATAAAAAAGGTAAAGAAAATATTATGAGGATGGATGTATTTAGGGTGTTTTCCAAGGCGCTACCCAACTCATAAAAGCAAGTTGAAACGTGTTTTCTAAGGCCAACAGATCAGAAAATAATCCTGAAAGTAGAAAACAATACAATTAACGTTCTGTTGATAATAAAATAGAATCGAAACACCTATATTACCAGTTCATTTGATATTCAAGATTTAATGTGAAATTATAATGCTGAAAACACTTATTTAAATATTTTTATTATCCATAACCGAGCTAAATCTTAGATTTAATGTATAAATTATGCAAAAACTGTAACGAATAAGTAATAGATTAAGTTAAGTAGATGATGGTAATCTATAATAAAGTTATGAGAAGACAGTGAACGAAGCAGTTGGTGGTTCTACTCCAATAAGTTTAATAGAACTGTTATACGATATACTTGGAATTAAATAAATGGAGCGAGTAGAACTATTTAAAAATTAAACATCTGGCTTTGCGCGAAAATATTACGAAAAATATTGTTATTGCTCTTTAACGAGGTAACTACTATTAGGTCAGAATATGCTCGGAACACATGATTGTGTCACTTATCTAAGAGCCCAGAACATAGTCCGAACAAATACATTCGTTACACAAAGTTCCAGAATAAACTTTGTAGATACGACCCGATGATTTTACGAGTAAAAATGTCGTTAAGCCTGGAACAGAATGCACAGCGCGCTACGCCGTCAGCGCGCCGTCATTTGCGACAGCGTTGCGTTAGCGCCGTTGAGAATATTCGCCTGCACACAATGCAATAATTTTTAACGTCGTCAAGTGTCACGTGACAACCTATATCTGTGTTTATACGTGCGCTTTCTTTTATTAAAAGTATAATAGATGATAAAGACTTGTGTGTGATGTTATTTATGTTGTATGCAAGTTATTTATACATACAAACACTTTACCATTCAGTAAAAACTGAGGTTAGGTGTTCTGCGTCAACGTTCAACGGCGTCAAAAGTTGGAAGTTGACGAACATTCAGTATCAACGGCGTTCGAACGCCGTAGGACGTTGTCCATTCTGTGCACTTGCGTACGACAGCTTGGTTTTAACTTTCTTCTGACAGATATCGCCGGACGTACGCCGTCAACGCGCCGTAGAACTCTTTGCATTATGTTTTCCACTTAAGTCAAAATTAAAATTATGCATAGTTTAGCTCTGCGAGCCTAGTAGGCCCATGGCTTGTTCTAAAATTTTCTCCACTTCCTCTTCTCCGTCGATATAACTTTCCATCTGTTTATGGTCACCCTCTTTACCGACCGCGACATATATTTCCGGAGGTAGCATTCAAAACGTGATTTATCTCAGTAATGCAGTTTTGAGATAATTGCAAAAAACATTATATTCCTGCAGGCGCGCACAAAGGAATATTGGGAGGGGGACTCCGTAGATAAAACTGTTTAAAAAAGGTAAGAATCGGGAAATTGCGCCGCAACAAATGCTGGCCCAAATTATTTGTTCTACTAGCAGACCCGTTGCCAACAACGTTGGCAAACTGATATCGAATAAAAATCAATATAAGCAGGAATCAAGTATTAAAATTTGCATGATTCTGCGTATATTAACAAAACAAAAACGTTACTTGATTATACCTACGAAATCCTAAAAAGAAGATCAGTGTCTGTCGTTTAAAAATTAGTATCGGGCCGGATGCGGCTCACTTTTATATATATAATGCTAGTAGATGTGCTCCATATAAATAGTGTTTTGGTTGTACGGGCATAATTGGTGCTAAATATTAATTAATTTTTACATGCAAAGGTTTATTTTAAAAATAAAAGTATAATCTAGTTCAGTGTTTCTCAACAGGTGGTCCGCGGACCACCAGTGGTCCCCAGAAAGTTTTTATGTGTTTTTTGCAGTTTTTTTTTAAATTTTTATGCACATTTTTTATGTAAATAATTTATATTTTGTTTATTTTCTGTAAACTGTATGTGATTTTCTACAAATAAAATAAATGTATTTAGTAGTACATTAAATATATTTGTTTTCTTGCAAAAAATGAACCATCAATTATTATTAGTGGTCCGCGTTAGAAAATTATATATTATAGTGGTCCGTGGTGCATTTTTGGTTGAGAAACATTGATCTAGTTGAAATTTGCAATTTTTATTTATTAACTGAGTGACAGTGAAGTTAAATAAAGTTTAGGTTGTTGTAAAACTGAAAAATCAAACAAAATTTCAACAAACGAACACACTGGGGTCAATATCAATAGTCAAATTTAAAAAAAATCAATCATTGGTCCGACTATATTTGGTCTAAATTCTATGGCCGAAACAAATGCATGTTTATGTGGAGCAAAATCTACTTATCTTACGCTCTTGTGCTTTCTTCTGATACCACACAATATATTTAAAAAGATAATCGTATTTTTCAACGATACTAATAGTTCTATATTTTTCGAAAACTTAATCTGATCAAAAAATCTATATATCTATATATCTATAATTAATATATATTATTGAGAATTATTTCAAATTGTTAGATCAACTTCTTTCGGAAACAGGGTGGGGGACAAAAGTTTTTTTTACATATTTTTGGCGAAACCTGTGTTTACTATTTTTGGCAAAACTTTATTAAAAAAGATTGTTTTCAAAAATTAAAATTTGCTAATTTATCTGCGCATTAAGAGGTTTCATTAGATACACCACTCAAAATTTTTAAAAAATATTAAATTTTTCATTTTATACATATTTGTTTATATAGCTCAGTCGCTAAAACAGCGCAGTTCGTCATTTTGCGTCATAACTTCAATGACAAACTTAGTGGCGAAAAAATAACTAAATCGATTTTTTTTGCATGCCAATTATAGACTAATGTTGCTCTTTACTCTTTTATTTTACTAAAACATACCTTTTGAAGTCATATTTAGTTTGTGTTCGATAGTCATTTTGATTTACAAATTTTTAAAGTTTTTATTTAATTTAGGGATATTTGTATTGGTATACCTGAATAAAACGATGTTTACATTTGTCATTTAATATTACATCTGTTGGTTTTGATACTGACTTGTGTTTAAATATCTAACTTATAGTAATTTCTAAAAACCTTTTTTATTTAGTTGTTGTTTATTTAGCAGTTTTGTGTTTAGTTATATATTTTCTTATAGATTTTCTTATTTGATTTTGTGTGTAGTGCATAGTTTTTAGGTTATATTCAACTTATTTTTATTTCATTTTCTTTGATCATATTTTTGGATCACATCAGTCCTTTTTAGGAGTGTTTTGCCTATTAGAATAGTTTATTTGTTTCTATTCTGATCTTATTCTTATATTTTCATTTCATTTCGATACAAGTGACATCGTACAAATATTACAATCGTTAAATAGATGAATGTAAACGTACTAAACCTGACGTCACATTTTCTTTGTGACGTTTCAAGTGACGCAACTGCACTGTCTCGCTGATTTCCCTATATTAATCTCGTGAGATGTTTTTTGAGTGCTTGGAAGGGGGGAAGGGGCTAAAGCCCGTTAGCCTCCCCCGGGGTCGTGTCTGTCGACATCTGTTTATTACGTTCATTTATCCTATCATCTATTTTTATCGTTTATCTGGAAAATTCCATAATAATTTTCTGAGCAATCCTTTAAGAAAACATTTATTTAAAGATATTTATTTATATTTCATGAGTGTATTACGTAACCAATACAACTAATATTTACATCTGTTTGTGTTTAAAGTTGAAAGTTAGATGTTTAAATAATGAATATAAAATATAATTTTCTTACGAAACAAAATTTTATTCATAATACTTGTCGGCAAATTTCTAAAATTTTCAAATGCAAAAATTTGCATAAGAAATTCAAGTGAAAAGGATTTAAAAAATGTTTGCCTTGAACTAAACTGACTTTTGAAAGTTACAAATATGTATTACTATTTTCCTGTTGTTAAATTGAGGGGTCAAAAGTTGAGTTATCATTTCTCTGTTGATAAATCAGAACAGAGCTATTACTATTTCTATATTATTAAATTCGAGGTCTTTTTTTGTTTCACTATACTTATTCTACAGCCAGAGTCGTGCCGAAAAATTTTGGCGCTTAAAGTAGACCATATAGTATCCATACTACATCATCCAGCATCTGGGATGGTTTAGTGGGGTGTCTCGCATGAAGGGGTTACTGGGCGTCTATTCTGTAACATCTCGACAGTCACATGCACAGTATCATGTCACCTATGCACACTGAACTGTGTCCGTGGATTGTCCTCTGTGATGTTGTTTTGTATTCGGCATTATCGAAAATAAGTGGAGCCATTTTGAAATTTTAACATAATTAATATTATTACTTTTTTTAGAGTGTATATACGAGGTGTGTAAATTAAATAACCGAAACGATTTAATATATATATATATATATATATATATATATATATAGTAGAAATATGGTTCTTGACGAAAAATGATATGAGGAGAAATAATAGTTCTTATTTACTCGTCAAATTTTATTAAAAAATATTATTACAAAATAATAATTTTACGAGACGTTTCGACTGGGTCATCTTCTGTCTATAAATAAAAAATATACAATTTTACAAATTTTATAAAACAGTCTTCAAAATAAAACTACAAATAAAATGTGAAAAATACTTAAAAATCAAGTTAAAAAATATTAAAAGAATTATAGATGATTAAAACAAAGCATTAAAATAATAAATAATATTAAATAAATGAATAAAAGTTTTTTGCCGCCATTTTAATTTTTTTTTTTTTAATTTTTTAAACTTTTATTCATTTATTTAATATTATTTATTATTTTAATGCTTTGTTTTAATCATCTATAATTCTTTTAATATTTTTTAACTTGATTTTTAAGTATTTTTCACATTTTATTTGTAGTTTTATTTTGAAGACTGTTTTATAAAATTTGTAAAATTGTATATTTTTTATTTATAGACTGAAGATGACTGGATGTCCCAGTCGAAACGTATCGTAAAATTATTATTTTGTAATAATATTTTTTAATAAATTTTGACGAGTAAATAAGAACTATTATTTCTCTATATATATATTCGATTAGAATTACAATTCAATATTGTTTTCCTCAAAATAACTTCCTTGGGAAGCCACACAGCGCTGGAGACGGTTCTTCCAATCCTCATAGCAGTGCTGGAACTCGGATACTGGAATAGCTTTCTGCTGGTCGGTTACGGTTTGAATGTTTTCGAATGTCTCAAAATGCCGTCCCTTGACGTGATTTTTCAATTTGGGAAGAGGAAAAAGTCACAAGGACTCAAGTCAGGCGAATAAGGAGATTGAGGAGCCCCAGGAATGTTTTTACTGGCCAAAAACTCGTTTATTGAAATTGCTATGTGACAAGGCGCATTCAATTCCCCAATTCATTGGTGAAAATCTGATGAACGGTAGTGTGAGTCATATTCAACTCTTCCCCGATCATTCTGACTGTCAACCGACGATCTGAACACACAAGATCCCGAATACTGTCGACATTTTCATCGGTTCTAGAAGATGACGGCCTTTCGCTGCGTGATTCATCTTCAATCAACTCTCTTCCTTCTGAAAATGCCTTAAACCACCAAAAAACCTGGGTCCTTGACAAAACACTGTCTCCGTAGGCCTGCTGAAGTTTTGCAACAGTTTTCGTTGCACTGTGCCCAAGTCTGAAGCAAAACCTGATAGCACACCGTTGCTCTAAATGAATGTCACTCATTTTTAGAACGCACTAGAAAAAACCGTTTCACGAAAAAAATTGCTACGGACAACAAAATTACTCTAGTCAGTTTTAACCCGTACTGAAGGCGTATCACATGTTCGCCTGCCGCACCTCCTAGTCCCGCGTCCTAAATGTTGCCAGATAAAACGCTATGTTGCCAGTCAGGTTACATAATTTGCACACCTCGTTTGTGTAAGTGCATCAATCTCAAAAATCATTTGAAACGTCCACTGATTTTTATTATAATCCACACATTTTGTAACAGTTTTTATGGCAGAACTAGGTATTTTAAACAGTTGTATACAACAAACTACTTGATAGAATGTTTCTCTGTTAAACTGTCTATTGTGCGAATTATAATTAAGTAATACAAAAGCCAATTAACTAATAGTGTGTTAGTTAAAGTGTTATGAGTTCAATTTTAATTAAACATTTTTAATAAGATTATTTTCACGTCAGTGGCAAAAGTGAAAATAAAATATAAATAAAAATATGAAAGTAACATTGACTAAAAATACCTGTTTTAAAAATTGTTCAACTTTTAACAAATGACTGGCTTGCTCTAAATAAAAATTTTATTAAATTTTTTAATATTATTTTGGTCCCAAGGTTGTTAACTGCAAATAAAGTATTTTTCTTTGCACATACAGGACCTGAAATAAAATAAAAATAAAATAAAATATATGACATCAGATGCTGTATCATTGATAGAAATACAGTAGAACCTCGATTATCCGGACTAGGTCAGGGCTGAAGATAGTCCGGATAACGAAAAATCCGGATAATCGAAAAAAAAAGTGAGGAGAAATAGAAAAGAAAAATTACGTACATTAAGCATGAATCTTTTTTTATTGGTATATATATATATATATATATATATATACGTTCAGTAAACTGTGTAATTTTTTTTCTTTGTTTTTATATGCGATATTGTGGAAGTACCGACGTTATATTTACCAGACCAATAACGTCCTGAGTCACCTCATTTCAATCCACTGACTGATGATGTCTAATTTGTCTGTTAAAGATAGTACAACACGTTTTTTTTCGATGTCATATCGGTAATATTAAAAAATTGATGTGAAGTGTGAATTTTCACACATTTCAGGGTTTTGCAGGTATTTAGTAAGTGAATGATAATTATTTGGGATGCCAAAACAAATTTTATATTAAAATATTTTTTTTGTTAATTGTAATTCGAACACCTAATACCATTATTTAGGTTTCTAAATATGTGCAGTATTTTTTTTATATAGCAAGGTTCATTAAGAATTTTAAAAATGCGCCTATGGCTTCCATTGATTGTTATAAGTTCCGCCCCTCTGATTTCGTGTACATTGAAACAGAATTAAATTATAATTTAAACAATTTCCACTGGTTATTAAATTAACGCTTTTAAAAATTAAATGCAACATTTGCCAAAATATAACTAGAATTTTGAAAAATAATTTAAACAATATAAAAATTAAAAAAAAAAAAAACAAAAAACAATATTGTCTCTTCTCGCAGGGTTCTATCCCTTTCGGATCGAGTTACTTGGGTGAAAGCCAGCGTCAAAACCACTACACCAGCATACACGTTCCAGTGTAGCGTGTTACAAATCTATAACTTGTGTACATTATTAGCAAAAAATCACAATAAATGCGTTTTTTTCCAAAAACGTATTCTGATCAAAAATTCCTGTTGTACTATTCCGGTTCACAGCAATGTACATTACTTAGAATTTTTTCAGATTTTTAGTTTAAACCATCTGGGCTACAGGGTGTGGGACAAAAAAAAATTTGCACTATTTTGGCAAAAATTGCTTCAAAATAATTTATTTTGCAAAAATAAAAATTTGATCGTTAATTCACGTACCAAGGGCTTTCATTTGATATCCTACTCAGAATTATAAAAAAATATTTTTTTTTCGATGAGCACATATTTGGTTGCACAAAGGTTGACCACTTTTTTCGGATTTTCCCTACCACAAAAGAGTGGTTTTGATATTTTTAAAAATTTATAATTTTTACAAGCAAAATATATGTTCAGGGATAGAATGAAGGCCGTCGAAGACCGTAGAATAATTTTTTTCCCAATTTTCCTTACCGCTTTAGGATAGTTTTGAATTTTTTAGGAGATGCGATATTTACCACATATTTTTAGGGGGAGTAATATATAAAATCTACCCCCAAGGATGGGATAGGGTCCGCTGAAGGTGGCTCTCATTTATCGCAAATTTTCTCTATCGTTTACTGGGTAGTTCTGATTTTCTTGGATTTGGTTTTTTTTTTTTTTGGAGATTTTTTCATTCTGATGGATTTTGGCAAATCAACCTCATATGTAGCGAATCGTGTTTATATAGTGTTATTTTATTTATTTTTTTTGGATTCGGGAAAGTGTTACTTTCACGATTTTATTTTTTAATACTTCGACCTTCGGTCTGGAGGGGATGAAATGCAAATTTTTAACCTCAGAGATAGGCGACTGGCAGGCAAAAGAGGCTGGTGACTTTTTTCTAAAGGAGTAACTATCCCAGCTACAAAACCACTATCCTATCCCAACTATATTAGTGCCAATATTAGGTCTGTTACTAGATTTATTTTAGTATAGGGGGGCATAGATAAAGTCTTTCCACAAAACCACGGTAACTCAAGATATGTTTTTATCGTATTGAATTTGTAATATAAGGAAGAAATTCTCAATCTCTTATTCAAATTTATACATTAGAATTCCACAGACTTCCGCGTTTAGAAGAAAAATTTGTCGTTATGTTATTTAAATTTTGTATTGTTCCCAGCCTGCTAGACACGAAAAAAACTCACATTTTAAAAACACTTTATGGAAATTCTAAAACAGTGTTTATTTGTAGAATTTTCTCATTTTTATAGCTTTCTTTTCTGTAAAAATATTTCCCAGGAAAGGTTCCAGGAATTAACATTGTTAATAAATTAAAAGATTTATTAAAGTAAACTAATACCCTTTTCACACTAGATCTTTAAGACGAGTGAACTTAAAGTTCACCGATGTTTAAGATCGGTATGCTTTCACACTTGATGTTTAAATCTCCGGTGCTGTCATTAGCTACAGTAATTTTGTCCTTAAGTTACCGTCATGAAATTACCAGTTTTGAACTGTCTGCGCAGACGCACATTTTGAATTATTATAAATAAATATGGATATTTCATTTCATTCTACAATAAAGACACCACAATAAAGAATATATTACACCTGTATTAACACGTAAGTCGATACATTTTATCTCAATTATTGTAGCTCTGTATTTTATTAAACACATTATTAAAATAAATAATTTTATTATAACAATAAGTATAAACTTCTTATAACGTCGATATAATACAATATTCTTGTTTATGATAATATAAAATGTTGACAGCACAAATTCAAGGAGTATTTTTTTATAATAGAAATTAAGTTGGCAATGCGGACGAAGTTTAAGACGCAGATCTCTGTCTTAAACATCGCTTGTATTTAGACGAGGCCATACGGTTTCACATTAGCGTTTAAAGATACATTCACTTTAACATCCGATCTTAAAGATCTAGTGTGAAAAGGGTATAATTCCATATAAATGTGCCACATGGAATGTAGGTTTGATAAATTTTGTCTTGATCGGTCATTGTAGTCCCCAAGTATTTCTTTAGATACGACACTTCGATATAGATTCACACTTTGTAGACCGAGCCTTTACCAGAGCTCCTTTAGCCATTTTTTTTCCTCTTCCCACACACAGACACACACAGACACAGACACACATACGGACGGCACTTCGAAAATAGGTTTTTTGTATTCCCTGGACCATGAAACGTGGTCATCAGTTAAAATCTCGACATCGAAAATTTTCGCGATTACAATACTTGCCCCTTTTATATTAAGGTCGGGCAAGTAAAATCTATTGCCGAAACAGCGTCTTCAAACAAGTCAGAAGATTGAAAAATGGACTTTCTTTGTTGTTTATATACATATATATGCATATACGATGCTTTATATATTTTTCAGAAGTCCAAAAGAAGACTGAATATTATTATATAATCAATAAATGTGTACATCTTTAAATTCAATTTTGTGTTTAATATGTACGAGACTGATATAGAAATTAATATTTATATTTTTGATCTAAATAAAAATAGAAAAACTTAATAAAAACTTATGCCGGGTTTACATTGGTACAGTAACAGAGCTAGTAACTAGCGCCAGTACTACGCGCTTTACTCAACTATCTTATTTTCAAGATAGTAGGTGTTCATACGCAATTGACATACATATCTTATTTTCTGGATAGTAAGTGTCAACTGTGATTTTGTAGTGAAATTATCTTTTTGCAAAAAATAGTTTATGAATGTGGATATACATCGTCGCCAGCGTGATGCCATTAAAAAATGGTATTTTGAATTACATCATTTCTTGTGGAGGAAATAATTGATCGTCTTATTGAAGTAATCGGTACAGAATATAAGCCTAAACGAAAATGGGTTAGAAATGGATTGATAGAAGAACTACCCATGGCGCATCAGTCCTTCTATTTCGTGAATTAGCCGTGGAAGATCAAAAAGAGTACAGACTGTGTTTAAGAATGATACCAGATGATTTTAATAGGCTATTAAATTTAATTAGTCCATTAATACAACAAACTGATACTGACACTAATAAGAGATGCGATTCCAGCAAAAATAAAATTGGAATTAACGCTTTATTTCCTAGCCACAGGAAATAGTTATTGTAGTCTAAAACATCTTTTTCGTGTATCAAAGGCAGTTATTTCACAGATGATTTAAAAAATCATCAATTAATAAATCAAAGTTACGCAATTTATGTAAATAAATTGTAACTTACCTGATATGTTTTTTTTTTCTATTTGTTATGACAATTTTGCGTTGTGGGGAAAAAGACAGTAGCTCACGAGCAAAGACCTAGCCCAATTACTAGAAGCTAGTACTCTACTAGTCACATTGTCAACTGTTTACATAGGGATAGTAACTAGTTGCTAGTTACTTGCGCTAGTTACTAGCTCTTTTACTCTACTAATGTAAACCCGGCATTAGATTATGTATATCTAAGCGTTTGTTTTGGCGCCAGTAAGAACTGGCGCCCTGGGCCTGTACCCCTGTCGCCCCTACCTTTCACCGCCGCTGCTTGTAAGTTACGAACTATGAACATTTTAATTAATAATTCAAATTAAAACTAATGCAATGACTAAAAAAATATATTTTTTTTTAGTTAATTAAATTGTTTTTAGTTAATAAATAATACATTTTTTAAGTTAAAACATTTTGTAGTACAAAATTCAATCAATATAATTTAAAATTCAAAGCATGGATACTTAATAATGATTTCTTTATCTGAATGTTAATTCTTGGCAATTAACATATGATTTATAAGAAACAAAAAATAAATAGTTACATCTTAAAAACCGTTAAACAAGTTTGGACATAGTGGTAAAAATATATTGAGAATACTTGATTCTATTGAGATATGAAATGTGGGAGGAGTACTAGCATCATAAATTTTTATTGAAAAAATCACACAGTTAAAACTGTTGATGACCGATTGTACGTTCAAATCAGCATCCTCATCGTTGGAGCGTTTTGGTGTATTGCTGGAAATAAACCCCTCTTTTTTATTTCTTCTTCTTCTTGTCGTTTATATACAGTTTTACCGTTCTCAGATGGTACCTCCGATCTACCTAGTCTACCTCAGATAGACCGCGACCTTAAAATAAAAGGGTTTATCTACAATTTTTAGAAAACCGAGATTTTTAGATAATAAGGTTTGGAGTGCATAATTCTACCTTCCTAATAATGTTATATTGCCATTTATTACGGTAAAAGTGAAGTTTTTAGGGTTTTGTAGGTATGACCAAAAAACCCTTATACCGTCATTTTGTCGTCTGTATGTCTATATGTCTGTTCGGTAAAAATTGTAGCCAAACTGCTAAACCTAGAGAGTTGAAATTTGGCATGCTTATACAACTCTTTAACCCGCACATAGGAACAATACTAAAACATATCCCCCTAAAAATATAAACAAATATGTGCTCATCAAAAAAAAAATATTTTTTTTTTAATTCTGAGTAGGATATCAAATGAAAGCCCTTAGTACGTGGATTAACGATCAAAATTTTATTTTTGCAAAATAAATTATTTTGATGTGATTTTTGCTAAATTGTGCAAAAAAAATTTTTGTCCCACACCTTGTAGCCCAGATGGTTTAAAATAAAAATCTGAAAAAATTCTAAGTAATGTACATTGGTGTGAACCGGAATAGTGCAATAGGAATTTTTGATCAGATTATGTTTTCGGAAAATAACGCATTTTTTGTGTTTTTAACTAAAATATGTTAAATATTTAATTTGCTATGTAACACACCAGATCAGTAGCTCTAGTAGCGTAGTTGGTTTTGTCGTGCGAATCCTGTTTGTTTTTTTTTGCATTTTTATTTTGTTTAAATTTTTTGTCAAAATTCCAGTTAAATTTTGGTAATAGTTGTATTTATGGTAATTTTTAAAAGCGTAAATTTAATAACCAATGGGAAGTGTAGAAATTATAATTTAATTCTATGTTTGACGAAATCAGAGGGCGGGGCTTATGATTTAAGCAACCAATGGAAGCCATAGGCGCAATTTTCAAAATCTTAATGAAACTTGCTGTATAAAAAAAATACTGCACATATTTAGAAACTTAAATAATGGTATTAGGCATTCGAATTAAAATTCATAAAAAAATGTTTTGACATAAAATTTGTTTTGGCATCCCAAATAATCATCATTCAGTTACTAAATACCTGCAATACCCAGAAATATGTGAAAATTCACACTTCACATCATTTTTTAATTTAAAACCTTAGAACTGAGAACCGTTTTTCTTCACTTAATTTTGATAACAAACTAGATAAAAGTTAGAATATCTATATGCTCACGTATCTGAAATGCAGCAGATTGAACCTAATATATTTGAAGAGGAAATAGGCCACTGCATTGCCTTTATGAATTACTATATTGATTAAAGTAATGCACGAGGTGTGTATTGATTAAGTAACCGGACTGATTTATTTAAATTTTTTTATTCGAATAGCATTACAATCCTCAAAATAACTTCCTTGGGAAGCCACACAGCGCTGGAGACGGTTCTTCCAATCCTCATAGCAGTGCTGGAACTCGGATACTGGAAGAGCTTTCAGCTGATTGGTTACGGACGTTTGAATGTTTTTGAGTGTCTCAAAATGACGTCCCTTGAGGTGATTTTTTAATCTTTGGAAGTGGAAAAAGTCACAAGGACTCAAGTCAGACGAATAAGGAGACTGAGGAGCCACAGGCATGTTTTACTAGCCAAAAACTCGTTTATTGAAATTGCTGTGAGACAAAGCGCATTTTTGTCATCCTCAATTCATTGGTCAAAATTTGATAACGGTAGTTTGAGTCAATTCAACTCTTTTCCGATCATTCTGACTGTCAACCGACGATCTGAACGCGCAAGATCCCGGATTCTGTCGATATTTTCATCGGTTCTTGAAGATAAAGGCCATTCGCTGCTTGATACATCTTCAATCAACTCTCTTCCATGAGGATTGGAAGAACCGTCTCCAGCGCTGTGTGGCTTCCCAAGGAAGTTATTTTGAGGAAGACAATATTGAATTGTAATTCTATTCGAATAAAAACATTTAAAAAATCAGTCCGGTTACTTAATTTACACACCTTGTATTTAAAATGAAACCCTAAAAAATATAAACCTTGTATCTTATTTTCAATAATTCTTACGTGAGCCTCGTATCTACTAATTTTTGCCCCACTTGCCAACGTACGTAAAAATCCCTGAAGTTCAATAACAAGTTCATAAACAAATTAAATATCAATTAACCTAATCAGAAATTAAATAAATAGCACTATATAAACATATAGTGTGTAATAAACATTAGTCTAATTCAAGCCTTATTTGGCATGTAACGATGTTAGGTAAGCATGTCAGATTACATGTAAATTGTATCATTACATGACATGGTATTGTCGCAGACAATTGTTGAATTTTCATCGCTAAATGTGTGTTAAATTATTGTCATTCAACAGACATATTTTAAACCGTGCTTGACCTGAGCTAATATATTGTTAACACGTCTTTAGGATTGGTCACTCTAGTTACATATTGTTACTTAAGGTTTATATAAAACAAACAGGTGGATAGAATTTTTTATTAGATTAGAATTGGAACTGTCAGCTGAGTAAAATGGGTTTGTAGCAACTATAAACAAAATCTGAAAATTCCAAAAGAGCTGAAGCAATCTTGGGAGAGCTGAATTTAGGGACAGGTCAACTAGACCACGAAAATTTGGAGATGGTTAACTCGGCAATGGTCTACTCGACGATGTTCAACTCGACAACAACTCAGCGACGATAACTCGGCGAGAAAAAATATTATTTGTAAACATTTCTTTAAAAGAGGCCGAAAAACGAGAGAAATAGATCCCTTTTCTGAACTTCGGCAAATGTACCCGGAACACAAAATTAAGCTTGTGGTTCTGATAATGGGAGTCCTCGGCGGGACGAAGACGTCTTTCAAGCAGGAACTTAAGATCATACCTGCCTGCAGACCGGTTTCCAGCTCGTTGGTCTGAAGAGTGCAAAAAGCGTGTTTGCTTGGTTCTTTGCGCACTTTGAAGACGCATGGCGTAGTGCACTAGCCGCTGCCGCACATCTGCAGGGTTTGGGATGCGGCAGTGTGTATTTTCCTCGTCAGGTATTCGCGTATGACGTTCTACTTTGTGGTAATTTATGTAACTTCGTTATTCAAAATTTTGTTCAAAGAGTCGTTATCTGTAATAGGAGCCGAGGTGGTAATTTGGCCGGTATCATTTTACACACATAATTATCATGTGCATTTATTACATTGATACCAATAGACATTAAAAAAAAACAATTTTTTTCATTGATTTAAAATTGCAGTTCTTACGAGGGTTACCTTTTATGTTTTACAAACGACCACTAGATGGCAATATTGAAACGTGTCATTACTATATTCGTAAAATTTTACATTTGTTATTGTGATAGCAATGGCAGCTTATAAATTGACCGAATAGTTTATTGACAGAGACTTTTAAAAATAACATTTTTGAAAAAATTGATATTACTCGTGAAGGTTTTCGTTGGATGATTTTTTAATATTTTAGTAAAGGCCTAACTCAACAACAATGCATAGATTCGATTCGTTCAACTTTTGGTAATGAAGCACCATCAGAAAAGACTGTTTACAATTGGTTTGCAGAATTTCGTCGTGGCCGTGCGTCCGTCAGTGATGAATCTCGTGAAGGTCGACCAAAATCGGTTGTGATTAAAAAAACTTCGATGCTGTGCACAAAATTGAAGATGATCGGCATGTGACTTACCATGAGATAGAGGCATCTTTTGGCATATCGCAGACTGCAATATTTTCGATTTTGCATTTTGAGCTGTGAAAAAGAATACTTATAAACACAATATTTTGTATACAAAAACTTCGAATTTAGATTTTTTATTCACCGAATTACCGGCAAATTTTTGTAATTTACCGGTAAAAATTTTGAACGTTAATATGACAATTTGCCGGTAAACCGGTAACCCGGTAATACAATCCCTATGCTGAACTATACGTAAACAATGACAGTATACTTTTATGAAGTGTTCACTTTATTGCCACTAGAAGGATACGCGTTAATTTGAGTCACCAATACAAACCAATTACAGGCTATTCCAAACGATTAGGCGGAAATTAATGGAAATTTGGTTCTTCTAGGTTGTCACGAAAAGGGACCTTGCTTGGGTTTGGTATGTGAAAATTTAAAATTCCAACAGTGAAATCATGTCAAAAATATGTCAAAAATTTTAATACCTTTTTCCATATTTTAAAGACAAAAAAATAAATAAATGGGAAATTTTTATTAAGAATGAAAAGAAATTAAAATGCAATGAAAATGACATTTTATAATGACAATCAATTTAGTCTAGAATTTGCAATGTGAGTATGATTTACAAAGCTTAAACAAAATGACCAAAAGTCCGAATTAATAGATAAAAATTACTAGATTTCAAAATCTACTTCCGCCAAAACCTTTGGAATAGCCTATAGTTTTATTGACATCGCATTGGCAGCGTACCATTTTTTATTTAGACTATTGTATTTAATCTGAATCCTTATTTTACGTACGCCGCTGTTAAATTTATTTAAACAAATCACAAATTGAAGTTGTAAAGTATAACATGAGAACTGAAATATGCGAACTACGTTTTAAAGCATTCTAGCATATAGAGTGTGTCTGTATGTGTGTGTGAGTGAATGTATGGAATTACAATAGAGTATCAAATGTTATGCCAAGAGCAGTGTCCCGTGACTTCCTACTGGCCGAATTATGCAGCCGAAACCATGTGAAACACAGACTAGAACACTAGAACAACCTGCTTGCATACAAACATGCACTCGGAGGTATCGGATTGCATATAGGTTAGAAAATATCGTATAAAAACAAAATAGGAATAAAAGAAAATGGTTTACTTAGGAAATATTTAAAGTTCTATATTAATAAAATTGGAGGCTATCAGATCAATTCTGTAAGAAATTACTGTGTAATAACGTTACTACAACATAAAATATTATAAAAAGTACAATGACTTTCATTCATAATAGTAACTGACCTTGCTCATAGTGCGAATTTAATTTGTTATCATAGTAACAGAGTTACAGAATTGGTCTGTATATCTGTTTTTTTAAATTTTTTCGTTTTTACCGACCGCCAACATATATAAGGGAGGTATTGTGATCATACCGATTTTGACATTTCAAGATTTCGATGGATCTCCACGAATTGAGGTGCCTACATAACGTTTTGACTATTTTTAGCATGATGTCTGTCGGTCAGTGTACACGTGCCGAGCAAATTCGGCTAAAAAGATTTTTATGGCACTTCATATTTAATCTTTTACATCAATGGCACGAGTTGATAAACTTTTGGTAAAAATCGGTTAACTAGAAATGGGAGTTTACACGTGCCGGTTTTAAGATTTTTGCGAATATTTCACAACAGAAATATTTCGAAAAAATTTATTTTACAAAAGTTGCTATAAAAGCAATAACTAACAACTTTTATTTGAGACATTTTTTGATAAAGCAGCATAAATTAAACAAGTACTTTGTGATGGTGGTCGGTCCTGTGGTGGCCACAGCTGATTTTTTCATATTTGGTTTCGACACCTTTCAGATGATTATAAGACAATATCCGCAAAAAACAATTTTTGTTTCTCACGGACAGACAGACAGACTGTCCGTCCGAGATTCACGCAAAAACGGCTAGAAATATTTTCATGTAATTTGTATAATGATAGAGTAAAACCAAGATTCGAACATAGTATAAGGCACAGAGCCAGCGCTACCCCTTTGGCACACAGGGCAAAGTTAGCCAAAATGCGCCCTTTTATTAGAATGTGCAGTGACATATCGAATAGTGGAGTTCTTGGACAAGAAGAAAAATTTGTATAATTTTATTACAATGGAATTTTTAGTAAATTTTCAGATTTTATTATAAATTTAACAACAAAAACATAGAAACGTTTAATATTTACCACACAATAATTTCCGAATATGTGTTATGGCCAAGTAAATTTGTTAATATAAATATGCTAGCAAAATCAGTTACAAAATGTTTGCAGATATGTTACTCGTATAATGAAATGTATCCAAATATATTCATATAAAAGTTTTAAAAAAATATTAGTAACGAACAGAAATAACATGTAAATTTTATACTAATTAATAAATAAAATACTAAAACTTTCTGAAAATTTAATAATTAATAAAACGTTTTCTCGTTCTCTTTTTCTGCTTTTCCACGTATGTACAATTATATATGTATATAAAAGCCCTAATTACTGTGTATCTTAACGTAACGCTAAGTTCCTTGGTGCTAGCGAGGCTTGAGGTGTGCGGTCGGTCACGAATTGACAGGTGGGTAGCGACGTGCTCCGACAGCAGCTCGGTTACCGAGACCAGAGCTCTAAGTACCTTGGCTTAATCAAGGAAGGTTATGTCAATTGATGTTACATTTAATAATTTTTGTTTACTGTTTTTATTACGTGTGGTTCAAAGTACATACTTCCTTTTTTTTTTATTTATAAAAATATTATAACATATATTGAGAAAAATGGAAGATCCTATAGCGAAAAAAAAGGCGATTAAATAAGGAGAGGCAACAGAGATGGAGAAATCGCCAGAAGAATGAAAATTCTGATATGGTACGACAGAAAAATAATGAGAGACATGTACGTCGCAAGATTTATTTGATTTGAAGAGACGGAAGCACGTCGTGCTTCTGATGCGCTTTCGCATGCACGCAGGCGAGAGCTTGAAACACCTGAAAAGACAGCAGCACGCCGTGCTGCTGATACGCTTTCGTATGCACGTAGGCGAGCGCTTGAAACAAATTAGTATCCGGTCCGATAATAATTTTTAAACGACACGCATTGAGCGGCTTTTTAGGATTTCCTAGGTATAATCAGAAACAGCTATACCATTGATGTCCAGCATATAGCCCGCGGGCCGTATCCGGTCCGATACTAATTATTAAACGACACGCATTGAGCGGCTTTTTAGGATTTCCTAGGTATAATCAGAAACAGCTATACCATTGATGTCCAGCATATAGCTCGCGGGCCGTATCCGGTCCGATACTAATTTTTAAACGACACGCATTGAGCGGCTTTTTAGGATTTCCTAGGTATAATCAGAAACAACTATACCATTGATGTCCAGCATATGTCCCGCGGGCTGTTCCCGGCCCGATATTAATTTTTAAACGACACGCATTAAGCAGCTTTTTAGGATTTCCTAGGTATAATCAATAAACGTTTTTGTTTTGTTAATATACGCAGAATCATGCAAATTTTAATAATTGATTCCTGCCTATATTGATTTTTATTCGATATCAGTTTGCCAACGTTGTTGTCAACGGGTCTGCTAGTCTATAATAATACATAAGTTTTCTTGTAGGGGGGGGGGGGTTAACACCCCTTGGTGTTACTTATAAGATTGATATATCTCATTTATCATTCATCATCGAAAATGTATATGATAAAAGAAACTATTCCTCTCTGTTAAATGCAGCTACCTTAAAGAAAGTATCTTACTTATTATTTATTTAGCATCCAAAATATATGTGTAAGAGTAGTTTAGAATAAAGAAATGATTATTTTGTGTTCTGTTAAAAAATGGCTAGATATATTTTCACGTAATTTGATACGATAATAGAGTAAAACCAGAATTCGAACACAGGCTATATGGCGTCTCAAAATTTTCTCTCTATATCACATTAGCCCCTTTACTCCCTAGGAAATATAGATTTTTAGGCTTAATGCCTTGAAAGCACCTCTCCCCCAGAGCTCAAAACACACGTGGTTTTTGTCTAAATGCAAGTGATGACTTTTTTGTTTAAGTCAACACTTGCATTTTGGAAAATAATTTGACCAGCATTTGTTGCCGAGTAGTTTTCCGATTCCTACCATTAAAACAATTTCGTCTTCTGAGCCCCCCCGTCCTAAAAAAAATTGGGTGCGTGCCTGCTGCTAATATACTGTGGTTATTAACAAAATAATCACGGAACATCAGAGTTAAAATTCTTCTTTCATAACTTTAAACGGTTGAAAAGTATTAACGAATTTTGTAAAAATGACTCACCATTTTTAATAACTAACTAAACAACACTTTAAATAAATTTTCTCTGCTTTCTTAAAAGATTACCATATTATTTACCATAGATCAAGCAGATATGTCAAAACTAATAATCTTTATTTACGAATTTACTCCGAAATATTAAATTTGAATAACCCGTGTTTGACATTTACAATTTGTATCTACGATTTAATATTGTAAAATGTTAAAGTTCACATACGAAGATGACACAAACATTTTTTTCTGTGCAGGATGTTATGTAAAGAACACAATGTCATAGAGGAACCTTGGGTTTCATATTAATTATTTCAATTAATAGTTTTCCGTCATAAATACATACTTTATGTAATGGTTATTATCCTTAATAATTTAGCAGATTTTATATTTTGTTAGTCATTTTTAGGGCTCGGACATACTACTTAGTAGATAATTTTATTTTATTTAAGATTAACCAAAAGCGTTACAGATTTCAACACAATGTTTCAGATGCAAAGCAAAATAATCTTTCAACATCTATACGAAGTGTAAAGCATTACAAGCTTTAACTACAGAATGTTCCAGATGTAAAGCGATAGACTTTCAACTGGGTCTATTCTCTAAGCATGATGTTAAAATCTTAAAGTCAGAAACTGACGTTAATTTTTTTAACACCATTTTTAACATAAATGCTATTCGCTAAACATATATGTGTTTAAATTATAGCGCGGCGGCGTTAAAATAGCCAGTTAACGTTCTACAATAAGCGCCTATTGAAACGGTGGCTTTAAAAGTTAACGCTAGTGTTTAGTTTGCAAAAATGGCTGATCCTATTTAAGTAAATGTCATGTTATTTTTTAAAAAATGAATAAAACACAAGACGGTAGGAATATTAATCAACTTTCTATTACTTTTTAAAGTGAATTCTTTACAGTAGAGATAAGAATGACGCTTCATAATTTTTGTTATACAAGTAACCCAGACGCAAGTTCAAGTAATTGTATAGAAAGGAAGTAAATGGAGTATTGGAGAGCAGTTTTGGTTTTTGTTGAGACACAGAATTTAAAATTATAATCCTCTGAAAGCTACAAAACTTCACTTAGGCCTCCGCCGTGTTTCAAAATATCGCAGTACATTTTAATGGTGTATTATTTGAAGAAACAATTGATGAGATTGATAATGATGATCACAGCAGTGTTATTCCAGGGTAGAAATTGCGTAATAAATTAAATTTAATAATTAATATCACTGAACACCTTTTTAAAAATAGAATGAACATATAGTTCACATATTATTAAAAAATTAGATAAACTGTTATAATACAATGTAGTATATAAATTGACTAAACAAAAGTTGAATAAAGTTATATTTTTATTTAATACACTGTGGAAACCAGTTATAATGAGTATCACAAGACCAAACATTTCTGTTCCATTTTTAAAATAAATTTCGCCACTGAATTCAACACCGAAATATTAGGTTAAGATTCTCTTGGCATTTGACTAAATAAATACTCCAGTTAAAATTCAACGTAACAGCGCATGCGCGTGCAGTTAATATTAGCCTCTCTACAGAGTGAGTTAGCGCCTCGCGTTAACAAATATTGTATTAACGCTTACCTTAACAAATGCTCTTACAGAATAGCATTTTTGGATAATGACGTTGAACATGGAGTTAAAATAAAAATATTAACATTACGCTAATTTTAACGCATTTCTTACAGAATACACCCGAACATCTATATATATCAAGCGTAAAGCGTTAGACTCCGTTCAATGTAAAAAAAAATACAGGCAGAAGTTAGTGGTTCCCCTGCGTAGAAACCAAATCTTGTCCATTACATTATCAACAGTTAGTTTAACACATTTCAGTGACGTCAATTACTTTGATTTGTTTTTGACTACGCTTATTGTGGGATGTTGTTTGTTTGGTATACACAACAATTATTGTTTAAAACTCTTATGTACGTCAATGTATGGTACTACTAGGCTAGAATAGTACAATATAATGAGTATTAGTATCAAAAAGATAAAATACTTCATGAGTATATAAAATATATACTCCACGACCACTAGAAAAAAAAAAAAAAAAAAAATGAACAAATGATTATTTTAACAAACATTTTATCTTAACACATAATTTATATTACATAACAAATTAATCAATTAATCAAACTATTTTTTTTTATTTATTATTTGTTTAATTTTAATTTAATTTGCCGCACATCGGCCACTATTTAAGGTTAGGAAGTTATGTTGCATTTATTTAATGTAAACGTTGCATATATCTTAATGTAACCCTAAAAAAACAAAAGACAACAAGTATGGAATAGTTATTCCATAAAAAGTGATGGAATGAAATACACGCAAAATGCATAAGAAGATAAGTGCTTTAGAATAACATTCCAACTCTTGTGTTAGAATATTAACTTTCTGTAGTCAAAATTGTTTTTAGAATTGGTAAATTCTATAGTGGTCGTGGAGAAAATATATTCGGACGTTTTGGATATATTTTATATACTCATGAAGTATTATATCGTTTTGATACTAATACTCATTATATTGTACTATTCTATCCTAGTACTATCAGGAATGGTATACGTCCAAAATAACGGTGTCCGCATCAATATTGGACCATTGCAAAATAATTTCAAATATATTATCAATGTATTCAGCTGTTTTCTTACGCAGAATTGATGACGGAATTTATGATACTCTGTATCTTTCTTCCAATGAAACGACCTTTACAGGCTTCTAACACAGAATATCGACTAATTCGCTTAACGACGTAGTCGTAGGAGCGAAACTTGGTCGTCAAGTGAGGAGTACCTGTATTTAAAAAAATCAGCTGTGGCCACCACAGACCTGACCACCATCACAAAGTACTTGTTTAATTTATGCTGCTTTATCAAAAAATGTCTCAAATAAAAGTTGTTAGTTATTGCTTTTATATCAACTTTTGTTAAATATTTTTTTTCTAAATATTTCTATGTTGTGAAATATTCGCAAAAATAATAAAACCGATACGAGTAAACTCCCATTTCTAGTTAACCGATTTTTACCAAAAGTTGATCAACTAGTGCCATTGATGTCAAAAGCTTAAATATGAAGTTTCATAAAAATCCTTTTAGCCGAATTTGCTCTGCACGTGTACACAGACTGACAGACCGAAATACAGACAGACAGACAGACAGACAGACAGACCAACAGACATCACGCTTAAAATAGTCAAAACGTTATGTAGGGACCTCAATTCATGGAGATCCATCGAAATCTGGAAATGACAAAATCGATATGATCACAATACCTCCCTTATATATATATTGGCGGTCGGTAATAATTAAATTCTAAGCCTATTGACACCTTATTTTCGATCATGTTGTATTATAGTATATTTGCTAATATATTTTCTTTTTGTTTCAGATAATGCCATACCAAAAATGCCAACAGCAAGACTACTTTCAAGAGAGACAATCTCGAATCAGTCCCTTACTTCGATAGTAGAAAAAAGTCAGTCTAAAAAACCACCATATCAAGATTACGACCTACGATTAAACTCAACACAAATTGAGTTAATACCAGTATCAAATCCAAACCAATATATAAAACCAATATCACCAGACGAAGGATTCGAATCGGACATCGATACAGTCTCAATAATCTCCTCAGACGACAGTTTTGCCTCATCAATTCTCGTAGAAGACCACGTATTAAAACACAGAGAAAATGATTCAGCAAATGGTTCAGCAAGTTCCGATTCAGATACAGAACTTCCACCAAAAAAACGAAATGAAAGTTACAATTTATCCGAAGTTTTATGTTATACAGATGTAAAATTTCCAAAATTATTAGTGTTTTGCATAAAAGATACAGTTTTAGTGTTTAGTTTTGATTTAGTAGAACAATTACAACAGTTATACACAAGTTTCAACACGTTAAAAGCAGTTTCAAATTCCAGAACGTATCATAAAAATCTTGGAACCAAATTCAATCTTTTACATCGCACAGATCAAAATGGTGTTACACATATAGAAATATCTCGTGAACCACGTGTTGTATTACAGGAAAAAGTTGAAAAGTCAAACATAATAAGTCTGAACACTCCAGAAAGTGAACTTAAAAGACAAGACTCAAAAGAAAAAAACAAAAAATCACTCGATGATTCAAAAGTCTTTTTACAAAGTGAACTGAAAAGTAAAAGTGAATTTTTTCCTAAACTCGAAGAAAAGAATGATGAATCTTTAAAGGTGTGGAAAAGTGCTGAAGATTTGTTGGATGCCCCTAAGAGACCAGAGAGAAAAAGAAAGCCAAAAGGTAAAGCACCACAACCTCCCGTCCAAGAAAAACAAAACATAATGAAAGGACAATTTGTGAGAGTTTCTGTGGATCCAAAACGCCCAACTGACAAACAAAAAGTAGAAGAACCATCTTTCCAAACCTTTTCAACAAATATCCAAACCTTTACCCCCAACTGGACAACATTAAGACAACCCCAAAGTCCATTAGTCTTAACTACAACTCCTAAAAAAGGTTACCCTAAAATCGAATACCGAAAAACCGATTATACCAATAGACAAACCCCAAATTGGACTAATTCAGTACCTCGTCTTTTAAAGAAACCTCGAAGTCGGTCAGAAACACGACAACCAATGGCATATCGATATATTGATACTACTAGACCTCAAGTATATGCAACAAATAGTGCAACTATTTCAAATCGTCTCTTTGGTCTTTCACAAAAATTGAAAGAATTTGGTACGAACGTAGCACAGAAAAATTTTTACGATGATGGTAGAAGAAATAGTGTTGGGGAAATGACGTATAAAAACGAAAATTTGAAAAGCGTTATTAAAAAACAGGATGATAAGAAGAAGGGGAATGAAAAGAAAGTTACTTTTAGTGCTTATGCTACAGTACAGGTTGTGTAAGTTTGGACCATTTAATAGTGTTATTCTGAACAAAACTTAACACTTTAACAGCTTTGTAAACATTACGAGCGGTGTTAATAATAAGAAGTCTATTTTGTATTCTATCTGTTAATATGTTGTAGTTAGATCAGTGGTTTTTAACCTTCTCGAAGTCTCGATACGAACGTCTCGAACACTAAAATCAATCTTTATATATAAAAGAGAATATTTGTGGCTATGTCCGGAAATTCTAACCCACTTCCAGATATGCTACCGAGTTGAAATTTTGCATACAGGTAGGGAATGCCTTCATCATAACTAGAAAAATCGAAAATCTCAAAAAAAGTCTCATTAGAAACGAGAAATTAATACTTTTGTTTTTAATTATATTGGACCATTGGAATATCTATTAAACCGTCAGTGAGAACACGGGAATTTCCCTTCAATAATTGGTTGTACAATTATATTGAGATCGGGAGTGTTCGGTCAAAATCGTAAATGGCTCCAATATGTAGGAGTGGGGACGCATTTAATCTCGGTAGTTCGTGCGGGCAACATCGCTCTGAGTACAGTCGGTAGAAAATCTAGCAATAGTAAATATGCATTTTAAAAGTAAGTTAAATGGTCGCGCTATTACTAGCCAAAGTCGCGAAATAGTTTCTTATATTTTGACTTTTATGAGGCTGGGGAACCTATTATTCCTTTTAAATCAGTTTTTGCTTGAGTGGCTGCTGCAACAGGCGTAACAAGAATTTCAAAAAAAAAACAAATTCTATCAAGGCGAACCCTCGAAATTTTCTTCACCTAGAAAAAGTGTACAAAAGAATCGTACGAAAAGAAATATAGACGATTTTGATAAAGGAGTTTTAAAGAAAACATGCAACAGAAAAAATAGTACCTACTCTGTCTACTATTTTACCAAAATTTTAAGAGTTCACGGGATATGACGGAGATCGGGAGACACTCCGATGGGAGAATTAGTATAGGCATCTTTAAAACAGTTTGTCCAGAAATATGACATTTTGCCTTGAAAACGCTAAAGAATTCTCACTTAAATTATTTGTGAACAAGCACATATTTATACAATGGTAGAGTAAAACAAAAAATATATAATTAGACCATACTAAAACTATTCGCACCAAATCTAATTTGAACCCATTCCGACATGGGCCCGGTCTAAACTGGCTACAGCTGTATTTTTTCCGGTAGCGAAGCATCGGGTACACTGCTAGTAACATATACAGGATAATCATTTTAATTAGTCCAATAATTTCTATTATATCCTGAGAACAATTTTATATGAGTATAGCAATGAGCGAATTTTGGTTTTTGTTTTGATAATAGGGGATACGCATAAAATTTGTATTTCCTTAAAACTACATTATTTTGATATGTTAATGTTAGTTATGTCACCTAACAAAACAAAAATCACATTTTAATTAACATTATAGCCAAATTTTTTAATTAAAATATTGTAAATTTGAAATATTCCGAGCACGGGGCGAAGGTTGCCGAGTAGAAACGACTGAGTATGACGTCAAACGATAGGGTTTTCACATCACAGATACAGACAGCTACAACATCCATATATATATAAACTTGTTTATATATATATGACAACATAGGTTGTCTATGTACAACATAATCTTCACACGTGTGTGTATTGTATTGTTCGAGAGTTTTGTATTTGTTTTTAAACAATTTTTCACGTATTTACTATTAAAATGGCAGATAAAGATTTTGTTAGGGCTCAGAGTGATAATTTACCCAACATTGATGCATTTATAAACACAACATAAAGTTTACTTTTTTCTGAAATATCGGTTTTATTTCGCCTCATAGTTTTCAGCCACAAATTTCGCCTTTTCTGTTGTTTTTCGCCATTAGGTAATGATATAAATAGTTTTTTTGGATTTCTAGTTGAACTAATTGTGCACATCGGTACTGAACAATATTTTCGATAATGTTTCGAAGTACTGGGGCCTGGATATTCCATATTTTAATATAAAATTTAATTCGGTAAACATGTATAAATTGTTTTTATAGAATTAAACTTTATTTTAATTAAAATCACTCTCCTTTACATAACCTATAAAAGTTACACAAACAAATAATTCACAACAGACTATGTTCGCTGCATAAACAACCGTTTGCTGGATTGGCTAGTAGTCTCATGCGTCAGTTAGAAAGGATTATGACGTCACACGTCGTTTTCGCGCGCTACATACATTTTTGATTTTTTAAAGCCTTCAAATTAAAAAAAAAAAAATTAAAAACTGTTTTTTATGTTTATATACAACAAGAGGAATATAATAAAAAAATAAAAAAAAATCATGCCTATCCCCTATTGGTTCTCAAAATACGTTGTACAACTTTCTTATTTTCAGTCATTTGAAATAGAAGTTTTTACATAGCAAAATAATTGATAAAATGCCGACCAGCGTAGCATAGTGGTAACACATGAGCTCTGCGTTGCTAAGGTCTCGGGCTCGAATCCCGTTCAAGCATGAAATTTTCAATTATACAAATATAATAGGGGATACGCCTAACATTTATATTTCCTTAAAACTACATTTTTTTGATATGTTAATGTTAGTAATGTCACCTAACACAACAAAAATCACATTTTAATTAATATTATAGCCAAATTTTTTAATTAAAATATTGTAAATTTGAAATAAGCCGACCACGCCGCGAAGGTTGCCGAGTAAATACGACTGAGACTGCTGCAGTTTGACGTCACAGATACAGACTAAACATAATCTTTACGTGTGTATATTGTATTGTTCGAGAGTTTTGTATTTGTTTTTAAACAATTTTTCACGCATTTATTATTAAAATAATTTATAAAATATATGTACTTACATTAAAATGGTCTTCACAAACATAAAGTTTATTTTTTTCTGAAATATCGGTTTTATTTCGCCTCATAGCTTTCATCCACAAATTTCACCTTTTCTGTTGTTTTTCGCCATCAGGTAATGATATAAATTGTTTTTTTGGATTTCTAATTGAACTATTTGTGCATATCGGTACTAAACAATATTTTCGACTATGTTTCGAAGTACTGGGGCCTGGATCTTCCATATTTTATATATTTTAATATAAAATTTAATTCGGTAAACATGTATAAATTGTATTTATAGAATTAAACTTTATTTTAATTAAAATCACTCTAACTATACATAACCCAGGCTGTACGCAGTACACTGGGTAGGCTGTACTTAGTTGGGGTATGACGTCACACGTCGTTTTCGCGCACTACATACATTTATAATTTTTTTAAGCCTTCAAATTAAAAAAAAAATATGCTTAACTGTTTTTTATGTTTATATGCAACAAAAGGAATATAATAAAAATAATTTTAAAAATCATGCCTATCCCCTATTGTTTAATACATTTTTTTAATAAAAATTACATCACAGATAATGAACTTATATTATTAAAAGGAACATTATTAAAATCACACTATTATTTTAAGGCTCGGTCTTTCCACCTTCAGATAAAGTTCCAGGTAACTATCTGACAGATAAGGTTTTTTGTAACTTCATCTGCTGAGTAAATGTCATCCCTTCTTTCTATACAAATGTATCTATCGGATAGTTATCTAACAGATAATGAGTCTGACGTATTGGATTCACTGACTGGTATTGCCATTTATTCAGCAGATGAAGTTACAAATAACCTTATCTGTCAGATAGTTACCTGGAACTTTATCTGAAGGTGGAAAGACCGGGCCTTAATGAATGAAAATGTATTCATTAAAATTGCTCAATAGAAAACTTTTTATATTTTTCTGAAGTATGGATCTTTTTGTGTATGTCTTTTTTCCTTTGAAGCATTTTATAAAATTCCGCACAGTTTTCTTCTTAATTTACTTTAATCAGTAATATTGCTTTTAATGTTTCTACATCAAGTTCAGTCTTGTCACTTGTCCAAAAGCTGTTCATCAATGAAAATACCCTTTCTGTAGATTTTTTTTGGTTCAAGTTTTGGAAAAATAATTTTAGTTGAAATATATTAAAAATAAATGTTGAAAATAAATATCTTTTCTAAAATTCGGGACAATTCGGGACAAAAAACCCAAATTCGGAACAGATATTGCCTCAATAAACAAAAATTCGGGACGCAAGGCGGAAATTCGGGATTGTCCCAGCCAATTCGGGAGTTAACTGTCAGCGTTACCACTGCGATGATATTTACATCGATGTTAAGATCTATGTTCAGAATAACACCATAAGTATTTGTATAATTTGTAAAATTGTATAGATCAACGAATATTTTTTATCTTCTGATAAATTTATTTGCATGATTGCATTCATTGCAATTTTTGTTCTTTTTATTTACCGAATAAATTTATTAGAAGTAATGGATTTAGACTTCTTAAGGCTTAAATTCAAGGTTTTGTGATGTTTTAACTAGAGATGAATATATAATTTATCTGTTTTTTCTTCTTTATTATTATTTTGTAAGAAAAATGATACTTTTATACCAAAATTGTATTTTTTTATTTGATACGTATCTCGTTTTTTAGTCGCACAAAAAAAAATGTCATTACCAATATTGGCAATATCTGTTAAAATTTGGTAAGTGAACATTCTCTTCGCACGCTGAAAGTCATATGAAATGTGTTAACATCACAAAGACCTTGTTTTCTAGCCTTAATTTTGAGTGTTTACACTCAAATTCGCACAGATTATTGTGCGACGTTGTTGCCAGTTGTATACTAGTGCTTAGTTCATTTAAGACTTGCGTCAAAAGGAACGTATCGTCTTAGTTGGACCAGCATATACTTATAGTTCTTTGTTATAGTCATATATTGTCAAAATAATACCAAAAATGTGTTATTTTTATATTAATATAACAGATTTTATAGATAATTGTATAGATTTGTAGATAATAGACACAACAATCTTCAATTTCATATATTTAAGACACTTACGCCCAGTTGCATAAAGCATTGTTAAGTTAACAATGTAGTTAACTATGCATCATGTCATCAGATGTTGCTGAAAGCATTGCTAAGTATACAACATTTTTTTTCATCTTGATATTGTCAGATATTTTGACAATATCGTCAACTGACCATACGGTTAACAATACTTTATGCAACTGATCCATAGATATATGGTATCTCAACGAAAAGTATCAAATTTATTTTCTTTAAATTTGACTTCTTTTTCTACTATCTGCACTACTTAGGAGCACAGTATTTTCCTATAAAAACCACCTGATTGTTTTTTTAGGTTCTATTCTTCCTATTCCTATCCCTGTTTTTGCTATTTTCGTAGGCCGAATCATAAATAAATAAAATTAAGTTAGGTAATACTAGCTCTCAAGACTCGACCATGCCAGAAACAGAACTAGTTTCAAAAAGCCAGTTCAAGGTATATTCGGTTTAGAATATCCGATTCTAGAACCGGGAATCCGAAACCGAGTATCCAGAATCGGAGTACTTGAAAATTATGTACTCTGCTTTTTTTTTTATGTACTCAGCATTAATTTCTACTTGAGGAGGAATAAAAACTACAAATCGAATAGAAAAAACAAGACAGTCTTAATCAAGTACATCAATGCAAACTAAAATGAGAACATAATATTCCAAATGTGATTTGACACGCAAAATTAAAAATTGAGATATTGGTATCAGTGTCTCCCTCTTTGTTAAATTATATTTATATGAAAGGAACTTACTGCATGCAGTCAGTCACGAACTGAGTGGTGGGGAACGACGTACTACGACAAGCAACTCGCTTACCGAGACCAGAGCTCTGCAGTCTGCAGTGAGTACATACGGTGGCTTGACTCAAGAACGTTGTGTCAAGTGCATGTTTTGTATGAATTCATGTTACGCAACATATAATAGCCCGCGGACCGTGTCCGGACCGATACTAATTTTTAAACTTTAAGCAACACACTTGGGCGGCTTTTTAGAATTTACTGGTTATAATCAGAAACAGCTATACCATTGATATCCAGAATATGGCCCGCGGGCCGTATCCCGCCCGATATTAATTTTTAAACGACACGCATTAAGCGGCTTTTTAGGATTTCCTAGGTATAATCAAGAAACGTTTTTGTTTTGTTAATATACGCAGAATCATGCAAATTTTAATAATTGATTCCTGCTTATGTTGATTTTTATTCGATATTAGTTTGCCAACATTATTGGCAAGGGGTCTGCTAGTTTGTAAAATAAAATCATTAAATTAATCTAAAACGTATTTTGTATCATCTAAAACGCGAACAAAAAAAATAATCAAAATATGTTTTTAATATTTTTAATTTTTTGATGAACTAAAATGGTACAAAGAACTAATCTACGATTTTCCATCTTTAGAAGTTTCTCAATAAGAGGTTTTATGTGATTATTTCGAAAATTAACGTTGTGATTTGCATATTTAAAAATTGATAAGTATGTATATAATAATATAAAAAAAAATAATAATAAAAAAAAATAACCTATTTTTGTTAATAAAGACCCATACCGACTTCCAAATTAAGCTCTAATCGTTTTTTTTTTTTTTAGGTTTAAATTATTTAATAATGGGCTATTCCAGAGCCGCAGTAAGGAAAACTTGCGCTAGGGGGGAAACTGCGTTTTGGCGCGCTTGGCAAATAATTCCAAGTGATGAGCAAAAAAAAAGGTCCTCACCTCGCAAATTCCAAGTGAAGAGCAAAAAAAAAGGTCCTCACTTTCGCAATGTGGCGCCCCTTAGTCAAGCTCATCGGCGCCCTTTTCCTCAGTGCGCTAGGGGCCATCGCTCCCTCCGCCCCCCCCCCTTACTGCGACTCTGGGCTATTCCAAACCTTAAAGCGGAACTAATTGATCAAAAGCTTTAATGAATCGGTAAAAATTACTAAATTTTGAAAACTAGTTCCACTTAAACCAAAGAAATCGCCTGTAACTTATTTGTGCCTTGAAAACCTATAGAAGCCTTCTGTGTAATAAATTAATTTATGGTTTTAATATTTTTAAAATTCACGATTTTATATATATCGCATATATTTTAGTTAAAACTTCTAATCTGGACCAATCACAAATTTGAAAAAATCTTGATTTTGAATACACTTATTCAAAGCCAAAAACTATTCTACTATATGATTGTGAAACTTGGCACATGTGAATATTACTAAACATCCATTCGATTAAGTTGTTTGAATTCTATTTTTTTTTTACGAATTTAACAACTAAATTGGTACAAAATTTAGACACTCAAAAATGACAACAACTTTGGTACAGAGAGAGTATTGAATAATGGTCATCATAGCTATGCCAATTAATAAAAAGGATACTGTTCTATATCTAGAGTTTATCTATACAATTATCTAGATCTATATCTGTTAGTTATTATCTATGTTTGTTTGTGTATATGTCCGTTATGTATTTTATGTATATATGTAAATCCTATTAAACAAATTATCTTTACAAACTCGAGTCTATTATTTAAATGTTTATACAAATATCCTGGCCCCAACCTTGGTTTTAACAGTTCTACATTAAGTGATAATTTCGGTAATGAATTTGAGAAATTAAGTAAACTTAGCAACAGACAACATATATATAAACAGGTGTTAAAATGTTACGTGTAATTGGAAATTTACTTAATTGTCAAAATGGTAAGTAGATGTTAATTTTTTTAAATTTATATGTTTTTTACTTTATTATAAAGGATTGCTCAACAAGAACTGACATTTTAAATTAATGAAAATAAATATATATATTTTTTTATTGTTCATATTTATTTGTATCAATGTAATAAGGAAAATTATATCGGTCAAATGAGCACCTCGGCTCCTTTTACAGATGTATTGTACTAGGATTTATAATTGTCTTTTCCCTAGTAAAATTATTAAACTTAAATTGTCATAGTTCACAAAATTTTGTTACTAATAGTAATAATATTTAAATGTACATAGTTTTAACAGGAATATGTAAGGTAAGCTATAAGCTTTTTTCTATTTTTATATGTACTTATTCTGGCGGTAATAAAGATTTTATATATATTTTACAGATGACGACTCTTTGAGCAAAATTTCCAATAACGGAGTTACATAAATTGATACGAGGGCTACCTATTTTTTACAAAAACTAAGAAGGAAAAAAATTTTTTTTGGAACAAACTGTTTTATTGCTTTTCAAAATATTCTCCTTTATGATTTGTACACTTTTGCGTGCGTTCAAACCAATTCTCGAAACATTTTTTCCACTCTGAAGTTGGTATGTCAAAAACATGGTTTTCGAAGGCTTCAACAGTCTCTTAAGGTGATGAAAATCGCTGTCCACGCATTATTTATTTGACATTGACGAACCACAAAAAGTCGTTAGGGGATAAATCAGGTGAATACGGGCAATGATACATTAATTCGATGTTTTTCTCCTTCAAATAATCAATTGTTTGACGTGATGTGTAGGAGCTTGCATTGTACGGATGAAGAATGAAGTGACGTTTTTGTTTGTTTTTCCTGATTTTGTCGATGACTTCTGGCAAATAAATTGTTGTATAACCATTCAGCATTAACTATTCTCCGATCCTCTAAAGGAAAGTTTGCGACATGTCCAGTACAACCGAAGAAACAAGCGATCATTTTGAAGTGCTTCTTGAATTTTGTGGGTTTCGGTTCATCTTGGAAAATCCAAACAGTGGATTGTTGCTTAGTTTCCGGTTCATATGAATAAATCCAAGTTTCGTCATCTGTAACGATGTTGTATACGGATTTTGCAGTGCCTTGGTTGAATTTTTTTAGCATTCTCTTACACCAATCAACACGAGTCTTTTTTTGAGCTTCGGTCAAATTATGCGGAATCCATCGGGCACAGATCTTTTTCACAGCTGAATGTTCATGCAAAATCGAATGTGTTGCAGTCTGCGATATGCCAAAGGATGCCTTTATCTCACGGTAAGTCACATGCAGATCTTCTTCAATCATTTTGCGCACAGCATCGATGTTTTTTTGAATCACAATCGAATTTGGTCGACTTTCAAGAGATTCATCACTGACGGACGCACGACCACGATGAAATACTGCAAACCAATTGTAAACAGTCTTTTCTGATGGTGCTTCATTACCAAAAGTTGAACGAAGCGAATATATGCATTGTTGTTGAGTAAGGCCTTTACTAAAATCATAAAAAATCATCCAACGAAAACCTTCACGAATTATATTAATTTTTTGACATTTTTTTTAACGCTCACTGTTGTCAAATTAGTCGGTCAATTCGTTAGCTGCCACTGATTTCATAATAACAAATGTAAAATTTTATGAATATAGTAATGACACATTTCAATATTGCCATCTAGTGGTCGTTTGTAAAAACATAAAGGTAACCCTCTTAATCATCTGAAATGTGTAGAAACCAAATATGAGGCGGAATTTTATTAATATAGATTTAAAATTTATTATTTATTATTTAATCGACATTAAATGAATTTGTAATTAAATAAAACGGCTAGACATGATTTCACGTAACTTGGAATGATGATGAACGATAAGAGTGAAACCTGGATTCATTGAAGGGCTACATGGCAACTTAAAATTTTCACAGTGACTAAAATTTCGGGACTAAAATTGTTTATTAAAAATTTTGAATTTATGAAATTTGAAATTACGTCACTAAACGAATCTCGGTGTCTCTATCGGTACATTAACTTTGTTTGAACAGAAAATCTGTGACTGATTTGCAGTGATTCACGTTAACATACCTTTATAGTAATAATTAATAGTTGTGTTCGATTTGCACATTTGCAGTTACTGTTTACTGCCGCGTTAAAAAAATCTGTTCGTTTTGTTTCGCAGTAACTGCAAATCTGTTCGATTTGTCGTAATTTACTGCCAGTTTATGATGCTACAGCGAAAAAGTACAGCTGCTTCTCTTGCGGATTATTTGTTACGGCTGTATTTGTTTACCTTTTTGAGTTGGTACCATAGATAAAGAATAAATGGATGGTACTTTGTTTTTGACTTTTTGACAGGAATATGGCTAGCATATTTGTTTTGATATTTATACTATATTCTTTGATGGCTAATGTCTTACAAATTCTTTTTTTTGAATATCCTGGGACAATAGTTTCTACAAAATTTTTTAGTTTTTCTATCCTGGGGCATTTTGTAAGCCTCGCCAATACAGTTCATAACTTCATCATCCGAACTCGAAAAATCTAAATCTGAATCAGATGATTCTGGATTTGATAATATTTCAAGATCCATTATTATCCTTAATTTAATCGATGAATTGTTTTCTTTATATTAATTGAGTTTATTTTGTAATTGTATTTTGTGTTATAATTATGCATCCTAGACTTAAGGTATGCAATTTATGTATTGTTTTAGCCTTCAATAAATTTGTTATTATTATTATTATTATTATTATTAAATATATCTAATATTTTTCACCCTTTCGACACTAGGCTGACCAGATTTTTCTCACAGAAAAAGAGTATACTAAAAAAAAAAAAGGTTACACTCCAAAAATTCAAATAATGAGCAAAAAACAGAGGTCCTCGTTCCAAAAAAACTAGTGACGAGCAAAAAAAAAAGGTCTTCACTCCCAAAATATAAGTGATGAGCAAAAAAAAAGGTCCTCACTACTAAACTAGAAGTAATAAAAACAAGTGACCATCAAAAAAGAGTATATTCAGGTTTTTTTTTATAAAAAGTAAGAGTATAGAAAATATTACTCAAAAAAGAGTATAATACTCTTAAAAAGAGTACGTCTGGTCACCCTATTCGACACACAAGATAATCTCCGAACCAAATCGTAAAAAGATTCTTAACCTGGAAAGTTATCTGACATCTGTCTGACATTTAACATTTACGTCAGACGTACTTCTTATTCTTTACGTATAAACAAATTGAACAGAAAATTAAACTCGCTGTATGGTACCAGTTTTTAGTAGTAAACTGCTAACTGCAGCGTTTTACTGCTAGCGTTTAGCAGTATAACGCGAATGTGCAAATCGAACATACCTAATATTTAAGTGATGTAGAATAAGATGATGGTGCAACTGAAACATTGGCAGAAATCTTCCATTCTTCTCTTCATTTCTTCTTGAAGTCTTAAGGAAATCAAATTGTCTCTATCTATTCAGGAAGTGAAATAAAATTTATTATTGTGACATGTCAACTAAAAAATAAGCAAATTAAAAAACGTATAATTTTTTTTCAAATTTCTCCAAATGTGATATCCAGTGACACTTGTGCCTTTGGCATATTTGGTAATATGTCTAATTACAGCAGTCCCCAATAGGCTAGGACGTGGGACGTGTGTTACATAATCACACGTAATATAAATCATGATATCGATATAAAAAAAACTTTCACAATTACAGGGTTAGTGTAGATTATATATTATGATATACGTGAGTGTTTCAGCTGATTTTTAATTAGGATACAGTGGAATTACAGGATACTTATCTTAAGGAACGAACACGTAGAAAGATCATTCCGGGCGCCTGTGTATCGGTGCATATAAGCGCTTGTTGTCAGTCTTGTTGATTCTGATTGTGTACACGCAGAAAAATTGTTATCAACGCCTGTTTATTTAAATGTCTTCATTATAAAATGATCTGGTGTAGAAATGGTGATCACTTATCTCGACTTTTTAATTTTATTTCGACTTCGAAATAAGATTTTCTACTTCGGTCAAATATCAAATACAAGTGAAATAAGTAATAAAAATGAAACTCTCGAAAAAAAAATGGTAATTGGTATTTAATTTACCTGAAAAGACTTGTCAATCAACAGAATAAGAGGAATTGTAAATGAAGTCAACCTGTACCCAGAAAGATAAAGCCTACTTAAGAGAATCTTGGAGAAAAGATGTAGGTGAATCTATTGAGTCATTTAAAAGTTATTTGTGTTCAAAAATATCTAACTAAAATGCTTTTTAGGATTTTGTAGGTCAAACCACCAAAAAACTCTTATAACGTCACTCTTGTGTCTGTCTGTCTGTTCGGTAGAAACTGTAGGCAAACAGCTTAATATAGAAAGTTGAAATTTGGCATGCTTTTAAAACTCTTTAACCCACATATAGAAAAAATACTGAGAGTTCAAAAAAGCACATTCTGAGATAAATATAAACAAATATGTATTTAATAAAAAAATTAATAATTGTTAAAAATTTTGAGTGGCATATCAAATGAAATTTTTTAATGTATGGATAAACAAGCAAAATTTTGTCCCCCATCCTATTTCCCAGAGGGATTGAACTAAAAATCTAAAAAAATCTCCATAAATAACATTGATGCGAACTGGAATAGTTCAACAGGATTTTTTAATCAAAGTTTTTCGAAAAATGTCTTTGTTTTTGTCCAAATTATGCCTAATAATGTGATGGATTTTTAACAGCTGGGAACCATTCTTAAATCTTTTTGCACATGCGGACCGGTGAAAATAGGATAAATATTTTGCGGACCGGACTTATTATGTTGAATATGACTTTCTGATTGACATCGGCAGCAATCAAAAATTCTTCCAAAAGTGGGAACATTTCTATATCTTCCTCTTGTAAGCGACTATTTCAAAGAGCTAGCTTCTTTTTGAACGTTTCCATTTTATTTCTTAAATTAAAAATATTTGTATATGACCCCTGCAGAGAAATATTAACTGAATATGTCCGCTATGTAAGCAAGTTTTGCCAGCACTCAAATGCACGGTAAAATCTGGAAACAGTTTTACGACTTTCTAGCATGGAGTTTACCAGAACAGTCTTTCTGAAGACTCCAACAGTAGTAGGCCATCATGTGGCTATCTTATTTTCCCTGATATCTATCTTCAATAGTTTTATGTCCTGATGGAATCTTTCACCCGGTTCTTCATTAAAATCACCTAGGTTTTCTGGTAAGTGGTCATAATACAACCGAGAATATTAAAGTTGGAAAGCATATTTTCCACTAATTCTCTGCCTATTCAATTTCCAAGAAAATTTTGTACTACTTGAATAAATGAACACCAAGAATTAGATTCAATCTCGTTCATTGCAGTTGGATTGGATTGTGGATCTTCAGTAGGTTGCCTTATCTGAGGACCATCAAATATTCTGGCAGTTTTTCCCAGGAAATCTAATAGTTAATCCCAGGAAATTTACGTGTCAAGCACAAAGCCTACACAAAGTCCACCTCGATTCGAAAGCCTTCAAAAATTGCTACATAAGCCCAAACTTGATATGCAAAGGTGGAAATATAATTTTCTCTCTCGCAACCAAAGGTTCGTTGACAACATTTCGTTTTTCTTGAATTATGACATTTTTTAATGGAAATCACCCAATTTCTGTTATCCCAGTACTGATCCTTAGCTCTGCTGTCCCAAAGACATAAAAAACAAGGATATTTTATATATCCACTTTGCTGTCCCAGGAGGAAGTTTACAGTTTTTAGAGAAAAAACTAAAATCAATTACTCTGTATCTCAAAAACTAGAGCTGCTACGAAAAAGAGTCAGGTATTTTTGCAATCAGCACATCAAAAATATCCAAAATCGGTTTTTATTTTTCCGGCACCAAGATAAAATAAATATTTTGTTGGGCTGTGTTATTGAACAAATATTCTTAGACTCAAAGCAAATATCTCCTTCAAAAAGCTTTGACTCCTCGACTACCGACTTACAGCTCCGACTCCACATCCTTACTTTATACACCTACACTCTTTTCAAATATTTCACATCTGTGAACTAGTCGCAAACATGGACAATTTCATAGAATAGAAACTCTGTATGTGAGAAATATTTGTTTCTTCGATTAAAAATCCCTTATTAAACTATCTATATTTCTATATTTCATCATTTAAATTATGTTTTCTTGCCGCTTCTGGCGAAAATAAACTCATAAAAAATACATGGAGACTTCAACTCTCGATCAGAACACATTTTTTTTTTAATATTACGAAATGACATGTGCCATTAGAATGTCATCTGTTAGAATGCTTAAGTGAAATTTCTAAAAAAAATACATATTTTACTTCCCGTCTAGGTTACGTAAAAAATATTCGGAAGTGAATTTTTGAAAAGTTTAACTTATAAAATTTAACTGACATTATCTCATGACAGATCATTAGATTCTTACAAATTGAGAAGAGAATAGATTTAGTAAAAATCGTGAAAGTTGTATTCAAATTATTTTGCATAACAATCTATAAATTTAAAATAAATATCTCACTGCCTTTATTCAAAATTAAAGTCTTTAAAAGTCGAAAAATAGTATGGATAGTAAAATAGTATATATTTCCTTTCTTCTTAGGTAAATTTTAATGCTCTTTTGACCAACGTTCCAATAATAATTCAAACTTTGTTTTTTCGAGAGTAGTGGCTTTCTTTGCGCTCGGCATTTTCGAGGTCCAAAACTTAAGAGCCTTTTTCTTACTGTATCAGATCAATTCTGTAAAAAGTTACTATAATAGTTACCGTGTAGTAACGTTACTATAAGATAACTTTTATAGGGACTTTAACATTTTTCGTATTCTGTAATATCCAACTGTAGTGACGTCGCTATGAAAGTTATATCTTAGTGACAGTTACTGACAAAAGAATGAAGTTAGTTACAGATGCGCAACACGTATGCGCATTGGTGGTATACAGATGACAGTTGAGGTTAAAGATGTCAAAATATTGTATAGAGGAAACTTCCTAAGCGCCCTAACATCTGGTGGCAATTTGCGGAAGATACGAAAGTGACATTGTTTTGTTTTGTTCAATGGAGAAACACGTTTTTTTTTTGTTGTTTGTGTTTTATTTTTGTTAATCATGGAAAAAAACAATCAATTTTGTTGTGTGCCGCAATGTAAATCGTGAATAAAGAAGAATCCTTCTTAAACATTCCATAATTTACCTAAATCGAAAAAAATATCAATTGAAACGACGTTTGGGGGCAGAGAGAAAGTGGATCGTAGGTTTTTATGACCAAGAAACTAAAAATGGGCAAAAATCCAAGCCCATGCATGCATGTTTGCTCGTTGCATTTTATGGAAAGTGATTTTTTACGTCCAAGAAAAGACTGAAAAAAATCATTTATCCCACCCAAAATTTACCTAAATCATCAGTTGATATATTAAAAGGCCCTTCTACTTTTTCAGCCAGAGATATTAATTTTTACTAATATATTTACCATATTTTTGTTGTTATTATATTGACAGACAGTCAAAAAGAATTAAAAATACAATGAAAAACTAAAAATTTCCTTGAAATTTCTTTAGAATATAAACTGTTCACTTTTGTAAGAACACACTAGATCTGGTTATTTTGGTTACTTTTATGCTGTGTTACTGACTTTAAATGTCAATTAAAAATATTCCTCACGCTGTAAAACCGACTTTAGGTTGATAAGGTTATGATCATTATAATTAAGATATCATTTTTCATTATGACATATGTCAAATGAATCGACATTTAAAAAAAGTGACATTTTTTAATACCAACATGACATACAGCTTCAAAGGTGCGAACTATTGAAAACAAAATTCCCTCTTAGTTTGTTCTTACAAAAGTGAACTGCTTATAGTATATTATTACATATCTTGTAAATGGTAGATTACGTATAAATTAAAAAAAAAGCTCGGAAAACAGGAAAAATACAACTCGTGTTCATTTTCACCATGTAAATAAATACACGAGTAACAGTTATTGTAAATGTCACTTTCGAGTGTTCCAGCTTTGCCGCATATGGCGCTGCGATCTTAAAAAGTTTCCCCTATTGCTTAAATTATTTTGTTGTTATATAATATATATATTATGGTATAGAGATACATTTATGAAATATTAAAAAAAAAAAATGAGTGAAATTAAAAAATTTAAAAAAACGAAATGCGCAGGCGTGTGGGATTTAGGGGTTAGAACCTCCTATGAAGCTGAATTTTTTATTACTTCGATGCATTTTCCTTGTTTTGTCATTACTTCTATACGTCTCATTTTATAACCCTCCCCCATCATGAAACTATTTTTGCGTCACTGAATAGAACTTTTGTTAATTTTTTTAAAATCAAAAACTATTTTTTTTTAATAATATTAAAAAAGATTCATTAATAATGAGGAATTGGAAAAGACTTTTTGATCTTTAATATATTTCATGTCCTGCAATATAAACATTTACCTACACTCATACATACATATTTTATATATATTTAATTTATATAATTTTCTTTACTAGTTTTCTTCATTTTCTATTATATCTAAAAATTACACTTAAAATCAAATGTCCGCCATTTTTATCTTCATAAGAACTAAGTTATTACTTATAAACACCAGCATTTGGTAGTTACTATGATAGGAACTTTTATAGTAACATGTTACTAAATATTGCAGTAACTTTTGTCTTACGGAATACGAAATACCCCAAAGTTACTATGATAGTAACTGGCCTTGCTCATAGGGACAAATTTAGTTTAACATGATCATAGTAACTGAGTTACAGAATTGGTCTGATAGTGTAACTAATTTCAGAGCTCTGGACAATGTCTTAATGTATTCTTACTGAGAATATAGAGCTATGGTCACCCTTAAGCCTTGACTGAGTTACAGAATTGGTCTGTATATGTTAAAACACTTATACCAGTAGCTTCAGAGCATGCTTTTGTTAAATCTGTAGTACTTAATCTGCAGCCACAGCTCTAAAATTAGATGACTATACGCTCTGCGTTGTGGATAAATTTAATAGACAGTTTTAACGTTTAATGACAGCAATAAAATTCATTTTTTATCCCAGTATCCCCCGGTACTCGATACCAAGAATTTTTGTACCCGTTACGTCACACTTAAACCTTAAATTATAAATTTCCCTTAAAAGAAAGTTTTTAGTTTTTTCTATTAAAAGACATTGACTTAGAAATTATAAAAGAACGCAAAATTATACAAATAGACGGAAAGAAAATTTTTAACGACAGGATGTACTTTTATTAGTACTTATTAAGTGCAAGTGCTTTCAATGAAAAATAAAAATACAAATTGAAGAAAGTTAACTCGGATAAATCATAATGGCCGGTGACAATAAAAGATCTCTAAATGGTACCGGATTTACAATTTAATCGGAAATGTATGGGGATCTCGAAAACTAAAAGAGATACAAATTCGGTTAAGTTAGGCCAAAATATAACTATAACTAGTGTAAATGAATGACACTGTTACTGTAAAAACCCGTATATTGGTAAACCTAGGTTTAACCAGTAAATCCTAGAATTTACCAACCATTAAGAGTTGGTAAAGCTTAAACAGCACTATATTTGTTTTGATAAAATAGCGCACTACACTTCATTTTTTTAAAGAACGAAGTGTGGGTAGTATAGGAGCTATTTCGATCTTGTTTTTAATTAGCTAAGAACGTGAAAAAGTTTACGGCAAGTTTACACTGTAGAAAAATAGATTTCTGTCTCAACTTATTCTATTTGTCTCTGTCATTTTAACCGAAATTTGTAAACATGGGCGTACAAACTATGTTTGCAGTGAATATATTACTATAGGGAAATCGGCGAAACAGTGCAGTTGCGTCACTTGAAACGTCAGAATAAATATGACGTCAGGTTTAGTACGTTTACATTCATCTATATAATATTTGTACGCTGTCACTTGTATCGAAATGAAATGAAAATATAAGAATAAGAACAGAATAGAAATAAATAAACTATTCTAATAGGCAAAATAGTTCTACGAAGGACTGATGTGTTCCAAAAATATGATCAAAGAAAATAAAATAAAAATAAGTTGAATATAACCTAAAAACTATACAGTACACACAAAATCAAATAAGAAAATCTATAAGAAAATTTATAACTAAACACAAAACTGCTAAATAAACAACAAACTAAATAAAAAAGGAATTAGAAATTACTATAAGTTAAGTAAGATATTTGAACACAAGTAATTATCAAAACACAACAGACGTATTATTAAATGACAAATGTAAACATCGTTTTATTCAGGGATACTAATACAAATGTCCCTATATTAAATAAACACTTTTAAAATTTGTAAATCTTCAAAATGTCTATTGTATACAAACTAAATATGACTTCAAAAGGTATGTTTTAGTAAAATAAAAGAGTAAAGAGCAATATTAGTCTATAATTCACATGCAAAAAAAATTGATTAAGTTATTTTTTCGCCACGAAGTTTGTCATTGAAGTTATGACGCAAAATGACGAACTGCGCTGTTTCGGCGACTGAGCTATACCTATTATTTCTAATAAGTAAAACGGAGGTATATGTTTAAGTAATGTTAGAATATAAAAGCCAGTGCATAAATAGATTTGAAATTAATTTAGAATATATATGTATGTATATTAAAGTCTGTTCCAAACGGTTAGGTGGAACTAAATTTTACAATCTAGTTACTTTCATCATTTAAATCGTGCTTTTCGGCCGTTTTGTTTAAGCTTTGTAAATCATACTTACAATAAACATTTTTTGGTTAAGGTTAATATCATTTTAAAATGTCATTTTCTTTATATTTATATTTTTTGTGTCATTCTTAATACATATTTCCCATTTATTTATTTTTTTGTCATTAAAATATGTAAAAAAAATAATTTAATTTTGACATATGTCATTCGTTTCCATGGTTTCATTGTTGGTATTTTAAATTTTGACATTCCAACGTGAAAAATGAAATAACCCAAGCAAGGTCCCTTCTCGTGACAACCTAAAAGAACGAAATTCCCATTTAGTTCCGCATAACCGTTTGGAACAGACTGTAAGAGAAATATTTTAAAATGAAGTCGTCTGACAGTCTAACAGTTGTTTTGCTGTCAACTGTCATATTCTTTGCTGTCAACTGTCATATTATTTGCTGTCAACTGTCATATTATTTGCTGTCAACTGTCATATTATTTGCTGTCAACGAGCGCCATATTAATAATTTGTGTTGCTGTTACATATATCTTACGTTTGTGTTATGGTGTCGATTAAATATAAACTTGAAGTGAAGAAGAATTCACTGATGATTCGGACTGATTTCCAATATTATTTTATATATTTTTCTTAATTATTTTTTATAAGTTTTGTATAAATAATAAATTTTAATTAAATTTTCTATTGTTATATTATTTTTTATATAATATGTGACAGGTTTATATAAATAATATATTTTAATTAAATTTTAAATTATTTGAAAATAAAATTAGAATTATTGAATTTATTTTTAATTAATTTTAATTATTGAACTGTTTATTTACAGTCTGTTCCAAACGGTTAGGCGGAACTAAATGGGAATTTAGTTCTTTTAGGTTGTCACGAGAAGGGACCTTGCTTGGGTTATTTCATTTTTCACGTTGGGATGTCAAAATTTAAAATTCCAACAATGAAACCATGGAAACGAATGACATATGTCAAAATTAAATATTTTTTTTTATATATTTTAATGACAAAAAAATAAATAAATGGGAAATTTGTATTAAGAATGACACAAAAAATCAAAATATAAAGAAAATGACATTTTAAAATGATATTAACCTTAACCAAAAAATGTTTATTGTAAGTATGATTTACAAAGGTTAAACAAAACGGCCGAAAGGCACGATTTAAACGATAAAAGTAACTAGATTGCAAAATCTAGTTCCGCTTAACCATTTGGAACAGACTGTAATAACAAATTTTATGCGTTTAAATTATAACTTTTTTAAAAACGTTAATTTTGAAACGTCAAATTTAAATTTACCACAAAATGTATTTAATTTTAAATTATAAACTTTAATTTGATACAGTGTGAAATCGGCCGCGCTCGCAACGCCATCTACTTCGTTCTTAAAAAAAATAGAATAGACACATTCTTCTTTTATTTCATTACTTGTTTTTTTTGTTTTTTTTTTTTTTTTTAAATGTATTTTTGTTTTAAATGTATTATTTGTTTTCTTGCTGGATACAAGACTGTGATTGTGCGTCTGTCTCTCTTAAATCATACTCGGTTTCATGAATATTGATGGTATATTTTCATTCTAATAGTTCTGTTTTTCATTGATCAATAGCTATTAAAAATAATTCAAACCAATCCCTTTCCAAATTTCGGTTGGCCCAACCCAAACTTTCTTCATTGATACCTTTCGTTTATAAATATGTCAGTTCTTTGAGAGTTTACTTCTAACCGAGATAAACTTTCACTCTTGGGTGAAAGATGATGGGACTACGGAAAGATTTAATTAACATTGAATTAGAAGTCTTCTGCTCTCAAGTCTAGACTATTATAAATGAAAATCTATACCCGATTCACTTACAAACTACAGATTAAGAAGCGGACGAAGGACGCTATCTGAAAAAATAGAATATTTTTTCATTTTTATAAAATAGATGGTTATGAAACATCGAGGTTGTACTTGTTTTATCTATGTCCGGTTCTATTAAAAGAAATCTTAAAACTAGATGTAAGCTGAAGCTCGAACTATGGTCTATTTCAAAGTAGAAAAATTGATGTGAAGTGTGAATATTCACACATTTCAGGGTTTCGCAGATATATAATAAGTGAAGGCGGTATGCTGAGTGTGTAGGACAAATTTTACTTTGTAGTAATCACGGCAAAATGAACGATATTTTTAAAATAATTTATCGTCTGTTAATCATATAATAAGATAATTATTAAATTTACGCTCTTAAAAATTAAATACAACATTTGTCAAAATATAACTAGAATTTTAACATAATAAAAATGCAAAAAAAAAAACAGAAAAAATAAAATTCACTCCGTACTCGAACTCGAAACCCTTCGTTTACCAGCGAGTTTTAGCTTAGGACACCAGTGCTCTAACCAATAATGCTATCGTACGCCTTGCATGTGAGTGTCTTACATTGGTATAACTTGTGTACATTATTACCCAAAAACCACAAAAAATGCGTTATTTTCCGAAAACATAATCTGATCAAAAATTCCTGTTGTACTATTTCGGTTCACACCAATATACATTACTTAGAATTTTTTTAGATTTTTAGTTTAAACCATCTGGGCTACAATGTGTGGGACAAAATTTTTTTTGCACAATTTTGGCAAAAATCGCATCAAAATAAAAATAAAAATTTGATCGTTAATCCACGTACTAAGGGCTTTCATTTGATACCCTACTCATAATTTAAAAAAAATATTTTTGTTTTCGATTAGCACATATTTGTTTATATTTTTAGGGGGGTATGTTTTTTAGATGTTTTAGTATTTTTCCTATGTGCGGGTCAAAGAGTTGTATAAGCATGCCAAATTTCAACTCTCTAGGTTTAGCCGTTTGGCTACAATTTTTACCGAACAGACGGACAGACAGACAGACAGACAGACAGACAGACGACAAAATGACGGAATAAGGGTTTTTTGGTCATAACTACAAAACCCTAAAAATGTGTGTAAGAAGATAGGAGTTGTTTGTCCTTGCTTCGGATTGGTTTAGATCGTCATCCCTATTACACTGTTAAAATATTGTTTTTAGTCAAAGTTGACAGATGTTCAGTGTCGTACATTGGAAATATATATTATTTATATTATTTAATTTTTTTCATATATTTTGTTATTATTTATATATTTAGACTTTAATTTATATTCTTGGCGTAGATTTTATGGAGAAAATTCTCCAAGTAATTTGTTTTTATGCAATTATATACTTTTTAGGTTATCTGACATAAATATTTTTTGACACTTGATAATTAACAGATCAAGATAGAGGACTAATGTGAGGCCAAAAGACAGCCCAGCTGATTGTGCCCAAAGAAGAAGTTATTGATATAATTTTTAGACCTTCATACATATTATCTGTCTCATTTTGTAATACGAAACTAAGAGGGAAATTTCATTTTTTATGTTGTATATTTCAAATATCATCTTAGGGTGGTAATTCTGAAGTGGCACCTTTCAAAATATTTGACATGTCTATCACAATTTTAACATGTTAATCGTAATTTTGAAATATCAATTTGTTATCTGACATATATAGTTTTTGTGTGAATATAACCTCGATATAATAAAACTTAACCAAATATTTAAAAGCCAGATTTACAAGTTCACATGTTTCCATAAAAGTCTATTTACACCACAACAGTCTCCAAAGTAACCAGATCTAGTTTCGTTTTACAAAATGAGACAGATTATACATATATTTTTAATTTTTATTTACAATAATTATTTAAATAAGAAACTTTAGCTCTGAAGATATATTGTTTGTTTTATTGATTTATTTAAACTCTTTTAGCCAAATCTCTCTTTTTATATATATGCTGTTCACTTTTGTAAGAACAAACTAAGAGGGAATTTGGTTTTCAATAGTTTGCACCTTTGAAGCTGTATGTCATGTTGGTATTAAAAAATGTCACTTTTTTAAAATGTCGATCCATTTGACATACAGTGGGTGGCCAAATTATTAGGGACAGTGCAGATTTTCTGTAGTTTTCAAATGAATTTAGTGAGGAAATAAGTGGCTTTGGGTCTAGTATTTATTTTTATTCATTAGAGTGCTTTATTTAGAATATAAAACGACATAATTGCTTATTCATAACCATTTATTATGTATTTAATATTTTGTAATGTCACCCTTTGCTGCGATTGCGGCTTCCAGGCGTTTGGGAATGCTTTCTATGCAGACTTTTGCGTTGTGTCGGAGATTGGGGTTATGATGCCACTCTCTGATTTCTATCAATTGCCGCTTGGTGGTGATGATTTTTTTGGCGACCTCCCGCTTTTTAAAATAATAATGATACCAGTAACAAGAATATAGAAGAAAAATGATTTAAAAACAATTTATTTTCTCACAAAATGCATTTAAACTTGAAAATTGCAGGGGAGGTGTACTGTCCCTAATAATTTGGCCACCTACTGTATGTCATAATGAAAAATGATATCTTAATTATAGTGATCATAACCTTATCAACCTAAAGTCGGTTTTACAGCGTAAGGAATATTTTTAATTGACATTTAAAGTCAGTAACACACCATAAAAGTAACCAAAATAACCAGATCTAGTGTGTTCTTACAAAAGTGAACAGCTTATATTTGAACGCAAAAAGACCTTTTTTATGTATTTGTGTACATCATAACACCTTGACACCTCCTAAGTTTTTCACAGCGTCCTTAAAACTCAATTTCAAACATTATTATGCCCGAAGCAAAATGTAAAGACAAAAGTAATTTATTTTAACATGTGCGAAGTTAATTTTTTAAAACGTCAAAGTAAATATTAAAATTGCAAACTTTCCCTTGAAAAATCTAGTTGTATGGCGGCTTTTTAAAATTTGACAGGCTTTAATTATCTTTTGCTATCACCGCTCTGGGCTTTAATAACTGAAACTGAACATATGCTCGATGAAAACTATGAAAATCGATGCATTGTTTTTAGGATTTTGTATAAATGACTTTAGCTAAATCCAATTTCATGAAAATCTAGAATTATTTCATTATTAATATCTCTAGCCGGACGTAATTACGTACCACAAAATGCTGTCTGTGGAGCGTGCTGCTATATGGATGTGAATGCTGGAAACTGAACCAAAATTCAGATTAGATGCGATTAAAGCATGTGAAATATAGTTTTTCTTCAAGCGGATTATAATGCTAACATTACATTGTTCAATACATTCGGTAGAAATGATACATTTGTTTCTAGTAACAAAATGTGAACATTTTTATACTAGTAAATAGTTCATATAGTTATCAACAGATGGCACTGATGGCAGCAGTCGCCATAAACAAAACATCTGTCAATTTAATATGTTTGTAGCGTGGTTTGTAGTGAATTCAAAAGTTAGTTACGTTATTAGTGAGTTACTTTATTATTATTTTGTGATCATTCTGTGATTAGTTACAAAATACACAATATAAAGATCAAAAATTAAAAATTTCTCAACCAATTCAATGTACACCGCCGGAATTAGCAGCAATAGCATCTGAAACTATAAAGTCATAAGTATTTATGGTTGCAAATTTTTAATACCTACGCTTGAAGAAAAAATAGTATATGTCAGTCGGAGTAGAACGCCTCTTTTGTGCTTCGCTCAATATGTAAGCCTCGGCTGCGCCTCGGCAGCAACATTTGAGCTCAGCACACAAAAGAGCGCGTTCTACTCCTAGTAACATAATATACTATTTATAGCAAATCATTAAAAATATATATCAGTGAAATTTTAAGCTTTTTAATTTTTTTAAAATGAATATATTGCAGTTTTTATACTGCTTTGATATATTTATTTTTATTTCGTAACTTTGAAAGTAAGTGGAAATTTGGCATGCTTATACAATTAACAAATTAACTGTTTGACACACATATAGTAAAACTATTGATAGTTCAAAAAAGCCCTTTGCGATAAAAATATAAATAAATATAAAGTCTGTTCCAAACGGTTAGGCGGAACTAGATTTTGCAATCTAGTTACTTTCATCTTTTAAATCGTGCTTTTCGGCCGTTTTGTTTAAGCTTTGTAAATCATACTTACAATAAACATTTTTTGGTTAAGGTTAATATAATTTTAAAATGTAATTTTCTTTATATTTTGATATTTTGTGTCATTCTTGATACAAATTTCCATTTAATTATTTTTTTGTCATTAAAATATGTAAAAAAAATAATTTAATTTTGACATATGTCATTCGTTTCCATGGTTTCATTGTTGGAATTTTAAATTTTGACATTCCAACGTGAAAAATGAAATAACCCAAGCAAGGTCCCTTCTCGTGACAACCTAAAAGAACGAAATTCCCATTTAGTTCCGCTTAACCGTTTGGAACAGACTGTATCAGGGCTTCGAACCGTTATTTTTTTCGTTTCGGTTTTCGTTCCGGTTCATTCATCATCAACATTTCGTGTCCGCAATACCACGTCATATACACTTCTCCCAAAATATTGTTCAATTAAAAAATTATATATCAGTTCGGTTCCGGTTTTCGTTCCGGCAAAAATAACGGTTTTTTTCGGTTTTCGGTTCAGTTTCAAGTGATAAATTTTTAAATGCTTTTTTTTGTATTACAAATTTATTTTCTACTATAATTTAGAAGAAATTTTTTAAATTTTTTTTTTAAATTTGAAAAATGTTATGCTGCATCTTTGGCTAGTAGCTCCCAAAGAACATACAAACTTACTTAGAGCTATTAAAAATATTGAATGGAAATAACATTCCAAAAATTTACCTTCACAATACTTACAAAACATTTAAAATTCACAGAATTTTTGAAATTTGAAAAAATGGTCTACAGCACTTTAGGCTATTAGCGCCCAAAGAACATACATACCTAGAGCTGTTAAAAATATTGAAAGGTAAAAACATTCCAAAAATTTACTTACACAATACTTACAAAAAAATTAAAATCAACATAATTTTTTGAAATTTGTAATAATAATGTGCAGCATCTTTGGCTATTAGCACCCAAAGAACATAAAACTTAAAGCTATTAAAAATATTGATTAGAATTTTCAAAACCATTTTCCTGCACAATATTTACAAAAATCTTAAAATCCACAGAATTTTTTAAAATTTGAAATAATGGTGTACAGCAGTTTAGGCTATTAGCGGCCAAAGAACATACAAACTTACTTAGAGCTGTCAAAAATATTGAGACGTAAAAACATTCCAAAAATTCACAATACTTACAAAAAATTTAAAATCCACAGAATTTTTGTAAATTTAAGAAAATGGTGTGTAGCATTTTCGGCTATTAGCGCCCAAGGAACATACATACTTAGAGCTATTAAAAATATTCAATCGAAAAAACATAAAATTTACTTGTACAATACTTACAAAAAATTTAAAATCCACAGAATTTTTGTAAATTTAAAAAAATGGTGTGTAGCATTTTCGGCTATTAGCGCCCAAGGAACATACATACTTAGAGCTATTAAAAATATTCAATCGAAAAAACATAAAATTTACCTGTACAATACTTACAAAAAATTTAAAATCCACAGAATTTTTGTAAATTTAAGAAAATGGTGTGTAGCATTTTCGGCTATTAGTGCCCAAGGAACATACATACTTAGAGCTATTAAAAATATTCAATCGAAAAAACGTAAAATTTACCTGTACAATACTTACAAAAAATTTAAAATCCACAGAATTTTTTGAATTTTGAGAAAATGGTGTGCAGCATCTTTGGCTTTTAGCTCCCAAGGGATGTCAACTCAGTATAGGATGTCCCTTCTTAACCCTTCAATAGACACTCAACTTGTTTCATCACTATTGCACTTTTTCAAATTTTACTTTTTATAAAACTGGTAAAAATGTGTACACACAGCATTTATGGCTACTAGCGCTTAAAGTAGTTATTAATTTAAGGGTATTTTATACAAAAAATGCACTGGTCAACATGTGTTGTACTTATAACGTTACATAAACGAATGTGAACGAGAAATATTTGGAAGGATTAATGACGTAATGTCTACGAAAATTATCAAATAAAGGATTAAGTAAAGAAATTAATCCTCTTAATTAGTTTCGCTAATGAGAATTTTAATGTGGATTTTTTTGCGTAGTTCTGTATTGCGTAAACAATAAATGGTCCACGACAGTGCACAGCAATTTAAATATAAAAATTTAAAAATAATTTTTTAAATTTATAATAACTTTGTTAACCAGTTTTAGCATTATAGGCTATTCTAAACGTTTACGCGGAACTAAATTGCTTTTGCGTAGTTCTGTATTTTAACAATAAATGTATAAACAATAAATGGAACCCGACAGTGCACAGCATTTTTAAATATAAAAATTTTAAAATGTTTTTTAAAATTATTACAGGACTTCGAACCGTTATTTTTTTCGTTTCGGTTTTCGTTCCGGTTTAATTAAAAAAATATATATCAGTTCGGTTCCGGGTTTCGTTCCGGCAAAAATAACGGTTTTTTTCGATTTTCGGTTCAGTTCCGAGTGATAAATTTTTAAATGCTTTTATTTGTATTAGAAATTTATTTTCTACTATAATTTAGAAGAATATTTTATTCTTTATTTTGTAATAATCATACCAAGGCCGCTGCCAGGGGGGGTCTGGGCGTTCCCCCCTCCCCTGAAATAATAGAATCGCAATTTATTTTTTAGTTGTCAGAAAAATTACGATTTTTTTCTGCTCATCAGTTTAAAAATAATCTTAAATAAAATGTAATTTATATTCACTCACATAACCATTATCTGAACCGAAATAAACCGATATTTTTTTTCGGTTCAGTTCTGGTTTTCGTTCCTACAAAAATAACGTTTCGGTTTTCGGTTTTCGGTTCAGTTCCGGTTCGCAGCCCTGAAATATATATTCAAATAAAAAATAATTTTTTTTTTATTAAATTAAATTAAATTATTGAGTGAGGTATGAAATGAAACTTCTTAATGCGTGGATAAATCAACAAATTTTTATTTTTGAAAAATGTTAAAATCTGAAAAAATTCTCAATAATGTATATTTATGTGTACGCTAAAAAATGGTCGTAATACTGACCATATTACTCCTGAGTGTACATAGATTGAAAACATAATCACGAAACCTGGAAACAGGAGTCCTTGGCTCATTTCGGGTTGTCGCGCCAATGATGAGGATGTTGATGAATGTGCATTTATAGGAACTGGAAGAATTCAACATTAAGAATCTAAAAGTCAACAATTTTTTTTATTTGGATTAGTGTGTCTCTATAGCGCACATATCATAATTAAGTACGCTTGTTAAGTCACACAATTCTTATCATTTACTAAATACCTACAAAATCCTGAAATGTGTGAAAATTCACTTTTCACCTCATTTTTTTATATTTGCTAATTTTTAAAACTAAAATCTTGTAACAATTTCTTTAAAAAGCATTCAAAATTCCAGTGATTACGCAGTTTTTAATTGGAATCTAAAACAGTTTTTATAATTTGAAATGTGCAAAATAGATTTTTAATTTAACTAGTTTGACAAGATTCAGTTTTAGATTTCACTTAAAAAAGTTGTTTGATTAAAAAATATCAAAATAAAAACAATTTTAAAAAATATGCGAATAACATCCCAGATGACAAGGATACAAAAACAAAAAATTAATAATCATAATGACGTTATTGTTTTTAGGTCATACTTGAAATGAAAAATTTACCCCTGTATGTAACGCTTTAAGTGAAGAAAAGTATGCTACCAATGAATTCTCATTTGCCAAATATATTTCCAGATAAAATTAAATAAAAACTTGGGAACGTGTTAAAGAACAATATGGGCTATGGAACATTACGCAAGATATACGAATAAACGGTATTTTCAAAGCTTGCTACGTTCAACTTTGTAAAACTTATGTTGATTATTATTTTGTAAATAAATGGTCGCCATTTTGAAATGGTTAACATAAAAATATGACTTTTTGGTGTCATTGTAAAGCTAATTTAATGAACTTTTAGGAAAAAAATATAAAATTATCGATTTCCTATGCTAGATCAAAAATTGGCATCATTTCCGGTGAAACCGGAAGTGCCTCAGAATTCTTATAGTAACCTTTAGATGGGCCTTTTTGTCTAGTTTAACTTTTGTTCTTTTGATTTTTTTGTATCTTTACAAATAAAGGAGATTTTCGGGGTGCCCCGTTTCAAACAAACACCCTGTATATACATACATATATGTAAATAAGTATTTAATGAAAAACTAAATATATATTTTTTAATTTTAACTGGGTATCAAATGAAACTTCTTAATGCGTAGATAAACAAGCAAATTTAATTTTTTTTATAGGGAATTTTATCAAAAATATGTCAAAAAACTTTTGTCCCCCCCCTATCTTCCAGAGGGGTTGATCTAAAAATCTGAAAAAAAATTCCATAATGTACATTGATGGGAACTGGAATAGCTCAACATAGATTTTCGAAAAATATCGATATTTGTGTCGTTGAAAAAAATTTTTTTTTTTTTATTATTTAATTTGTGGTATCAAAAAAAAGACAAAGATTAAGGAACGGAGAGTTGTTTTTAAATTTTTCTTTTTACACGTTTTCTCCAAAAACATACAAAAAAAAGTACTGTCCCCCACCCTTTTACCCAAAGGGGTTACACTAAACTCATCCGAAAAATATCTAAGTAATGTACATTGATCTGATCCGGAAACGTACAAAAGGAATTTTTAATCTGATTGTGTTTATGCAAAATATTGCGGTTTTTGTGTTTTTGACAAAATTAATTATGTTTTAAATTCTTAGCTAAATTAATGCTATTATGGATTTTTTGTATTTATGACTAAGATATTCTTTTGAAATTACAAATATAATAAAAAAAAAAAAAAAACTGAGAATCGAGTTTATGTGTGTAAACTCCACTTACTATTATATGTCTTGATTTAAAATACTGAAATACTTATATAAATACTTATAAACCACCTAACCTATGGGTTAATAATCTGGGGACATTCACCTGCAGCAAACAGAATTTTTGCATTACAACGTAAAGTTGTAAGAATAATTGCCGGTGCTCCTTTCAGAGCGGATTGTCGAGATCTTTTTGTGAAACTCAAAATAATGTCTTTGCCTTCATTATTTATTTATCATTGTTTATTATTTATACGCAAAAATTTAACGAATTACAGTACATTTGGTGAGACACATGATCACAACACTCGTAGTAAAAATAATATCCGCGGTAAATTTTTGCGTCTAAATAAATCAAGAAATTGCTCAAATTATTTTGCTGTTAAATTATATAATCTCTTGCCTGAGGGACTCTGTACACTACCACTAGAAAAATTCAAATTTAAACTTAAGAACGTACTAACAAATAATCCAATCTATGTCATTGATGAGTTTGAAAATGTCAGCTTTGATTAAATTTTGTAAACATTGTATTATTGATATTATGTATATTTGACTGACTAAAAACATTTTTTGTAATTGTAATTTGGTCAATAAATATTATTATTATTATTATTATTAAGTGGCACATTGTTAGTAGTAAGAAATACGTTCCTGTAATTGAAAAATTGATGTGAAGAGTGAATTTTCACACATTTCAAGGTTTTGCAGGTATTTAGTAAGTGAATGATGATTATTTGGGATGCCAAAACAAATTTTATGTTAAAATATTTTTTTGTTAATTTTAATTCGAACGCCTAATACCATTATTTAGGTTTCTAAATATGTACAGTATTTTTTTTTTTATATACATATATATATAGCAAGTTTCATTAAGAATTTTAAAAATTGCGCCTATGGCTTCCATTGGTTGTTATAAGTTCCGCCCCTCTGATTTCGTGTACATTGAAACAGAATTAAATTATAATTTAAACAATTTCCACTGGTTATTAAATTTACGCTTTTAAAAATTAAATGCAACATTTGCCAAAATATAACTAGAATTTTGAAAAAATAATTTAAACAATATAAAAATTTAAAAAAAAAAAACAAAAAATAAAATTGTCTCTTCTCGAAGGGTTCGATCCCTTTCGGATTGAGTTACTTGCGTGAAAAGCTAGCGTCAAAACCACTACACCAGCATACACGTTCCAGTGTAGCGTGTTACAAAGCTATAACTTGTGTACATTATTACCCAAAAATCGCAAAAAATGCGTTTTTTTCCAAAAACGTAATCTGATCAAAAATACCTGTTGTACTATTCCGGTTCACACCAATGTACAATAATTAGAATTTTTTCAGATTTTTAGTTTAAACCATCTGGGTTAGTTTAAATCAATTTTTTGCACAATTTTGGAAAAAATCGCTTCAAAATAATTTATTTTGCAAAAATAAAAATTTGACCGTTAATCCACGTACCAAGGGCATTTGATACCCTACTCAGAATTATAAAAAAATATATTTTTTTTTCGATGAGCACATATTTGTTTATATTTTTAGGGGGATATATTTTTTATATGTTTTAGTATTTTTTCCATGTGCGGGTCAAAGAGTTGTATAAGCATGCAAAATTTCAACTCTCTAGGTTTAGTCGTTTGGCTACAATTTTTACCGAACAAACAGACAGACAGACAGACGACAAAATGACGGTATAAGGGTTTTTTGGTCATACCTACAAAACCCTAAAAATGAAACCATTTATCCATATATTTCTTTTTAATTTATCGAAGACTTAGATACGAAGCAAATGCAGAAAAAATCGCTGGATTTTTTTAATTTAAGTTTTATTGTGACGAAATTATTAAAAATTATTTAATTTAGTTTAAAAAAATTAAATGAAAGCTCTTAGTACTCAAATACCGAATAAAAATGATTATCAAAAACTATAATCATTTTTTTTTTTTAAATTAAAAAGTTTAAAAAATTAGTTAAAAATTAGTTAATAAATTAGATTATCAAAAATATTAAAATATTACTGATTTTGATGTGATTATAGACGAAATAGACCGGGAGCTCATGACCGTTTTTGGTCTCCGATTTCATACAGCATGCCTTTTGGAGGAGAGAATATTTACCCTGTGACAACAAAAAAGGGATGGTACTAAACCCCTGCACGCTTTCCGGTCATAGGAAAAATTTTATTTCCACTCAAACACAAAATTTTTGTGATTTTCTCTGATTTAATATTGCTTGCCCTTTTGTCAAAAGAAAGTTATAACAAATTTAAAGTCTTTTAAATATATGCATGTGATTCGGAGGGTCCCAAAGGGCTCAAACGGTCATGTGATCTTGTAATAAAAAAATATGATTTTCCGCGTTTTCATACAGCATGCCTATAATTAAAAGACTTTAAATTTGTTATAACTCTCTTTTGACAAAAGGGCAAGTAATATTAAATCAGAGAAAAACACAAAAATTTTGTGCAAGAGGAAATGCAATTTTCCCTATGACCGGAAAGCGTGCATGGTTTAGTACCATCCCTTTTTTATTGTCACAGGGTAAATATTCTCTCCTCCAAAAGGCATGCTGTATGAAATCGGAGACCAAAAATGTCATGAGCTCCCGGTCTAAAATATTGTCTTACACATTCAGCATTCTATTGGCTTCTTCCTCTAATTAAATACCTACAAAACCCAGAAATGTGTAAAAATCCACACTTCACATAATTTTTTTTAAAAATAATTTCAATTCTATATTTCACAGAAATTAGCTGCATATTTTGGCATATTTCAGCGTTTTCATGTTGTATATAATTCGGTATATAGTTAGCATTAACTATCAAACAATTTCATGTTTCGTGATATTCTTTCTAGCACGGGGAAAGTTGAACTTATTTCAGTTTTATTTCTGCTTATAATATCAAATTTGATTATTCTGTCTTCTCAAACAATATCTGTCTATCGATCTACTTAATATTTTACTTTTAAAAATTCTTTTAAGGAAACATAAAATTCGTGACCAGAAGTATATTGTATTTTTTTTAACAATTACAAATAAGATAAGTTATCTACGTACCGTCAATCATAAACTTAAAATGTATAATTCAAAATTTCCTTTCACTTAATTTTAGCTAATATCTGTAAAGCCCTAATTATATATGTAGTTATGCCCTTTCACTGGCTACTTCCGAGTTATTAGTTTCCGAACTTGGTCTCCGCTCATCTTTCTCCGAGCAGTGAAAGTTAAATTATTACAGATATGTATAGGTAGATACATGATTAGAGATATTTACTGACGAAATTGGACCTCCAGTCCACACACATGGAGCATACAGGGTCGTTGAAGTTAAATTGCCCAGCACAACTTTCTTATTATTGAATTGATTAGCTGGAGAACCCGTACTTAAGGTACGTTCGGCATAAGCTAATAATCTACAAATTCTGCATAATTTACACAAGAAAAGTTCGGCATAAAGTTTCTGTGTGCTCTGTGCTGCACGAATAGTACAGGAAATGAAGCTCAAAAAATGACAAAACCTCGCAATTTTTTCGTCCAGCATCGATTTGGATAAAAATTTGGAATTAGGCTCATTTCACCCTCTAGTTCATTTTCTACATTGTGCCGTTGTACGCTTTTGGTTTTTTAAGGGTGAAAACTACCCCTAATTGTAAAAAATTATAAAATAACATTTTAAACCTTGATATGGGTAAAATTTGGTTTGGATTAGCTAAATATGGATCGTTTTATGCTTTAGAATACAATTTCATAATGTTTCAACCCTTAAAAATCAACCCTTGTTGGATTAAAAAATGATTTCATCTTGCATCGATTTGCACCAAAATTTGAAATTAGGTTCGTCTCACCCTCTACTTCAAATTTTATATCATGCTCATGGGCACTGTTTATTTTTTAAGGGTGAAAACTACCCCTAATTGTCAAAAATTATAAAATAACGTTGTAAACCTTAAGATGGGTAAAATTTGGTTTGAATTAGTTGAATAATGATTGTTTCATGCTTTGGAATACAATTTATAATGTTTCAACCCTTAAAAACCCACCCTTATTAGAGCTTGATATAAAAAAAATCGCTCCAAACCGTGCTATTCGAATGTTTCGAAAAAAATTTTATTGTTTTTTTAAACATAGCTCCTTCATTTTTAGTGATTTTTTCAAAAACGATTTTGTAGCACTTTTCAAGAGCTATAAGACTAAGTAAATTAAATTCCTTAAGATCCCTTAGTTTTTAAATGGGGTGAGTTTGAAGGGCTCGAATAAGGTGGTGTTCGCTTGTAAATAGAGGTTTTAAACGGCTATATCTCGCCAAATATTCACTGTACAGAAAATATATGCACAGAGAAATTTAAGTCATTAAAAAATCTACAATTTAGTGCTCTATTATTTTTTTCGTATCTCCCGTAATTTCGGAGATATTTTTAAGAAAAGAGTGAAAAATACGAAATCGCAAAAAATCGTTTTTTCTTTAAACTCCAATTTTTCTAAAATTAGGCATTGTAAATTGGTCAAACTTCTTGAGGTGTACTGAAAATACATATAAGAAGAGAACCACAGAAGGGTGAGGATCAATTTTAATTAGAGGGGTAAATAGGGGGTGGTTTTCACTGATTTTTTCGTAGAAAAAAGTAGGTACCGACCTTATTTTGATAATAAGTCGCTTAATTTTTATGCTAGAGACTTTTTTATTTTTTTGTTTGAAAGGTCTAATCAAATACTTTAAAAAAGGTTTAATGAGTTTTCCTCGAAAAATGCAAATTTTTCCTGTTATTTGACTTTGAATCTTTCAAATTATGCATTTGGCAAAAATAAGTTAACCATTAACATGCCGTATCTCGGTTCGTATTGGTTGTAGAAAAATAGTAAAAAAATTATTTTGTTTGTTTTTTTAAAAGCTACAATTTTGCTTTCTACAGTTTTTTGGATAAAATGCATATTTTTTGAGTTATTCGCAAAAAACTTTTTAAAAACATCGATTTTTCGTCGAAAAACTGTTACTTTCAACCGTGAATAACTCAAAAAATATTAGTTTTACGAAGAAAACGTAAAGAACATTTTTTTCTTAGAATTACTTTTCCCATCGATTCCTATAGTTTAAATGTAGTAAAAAATTTCCACCCCCGAGATGGGGTAGCAACCACCCCCAAGGTTTTAGCGTACACCGGCATGATGTAGAAAATGATCCTTGGGCTATTCCCTACCTTCTGTGAAAATTTCACGTAATTCCATGCTGGACGAAAAAATTGCGAGCCAAAATGCTTCATTTCCTGTACTAGAAGATCGTTCGGCAAATTTGTTGCAAACTGATTCTTGACGGGTCTGCTCTGACAATATCTGACAGCGCGAAAAATTTGGGGTTGATCTTTGATGATAAATTAAAGTTCTCTCAGCATATCAGTTTCATAGTAAGAACAGCCTACTTTAAGTTAAAGATCCTCTATGGTAACAGACAATACCTAAACCAGGCAATTAGGCTTAAACTATGCGACTCCCTTGTTTTGAGTCTGTTTACTTACGGTAGTGTAATTTACGAACCCTGTCTACTTGCAGCTGATATAAAAAAAATTCAGAAGGTCCAAAATTCATGTTTGCGTTTTGTCTATGGTGTACCAAGGCGCTCGCATATCTCCTCTTACCTTTACTTGTCTACATGGCTTAACATGAAACAAAGAAGACTTTCTCAATCTCTTGTATTTTATCATAAAGTGTTAATTCTCAAAACTCCCCCTTATTTGTACAACAAAATCACCTTCAGATCTGACGTGCATAATGTTAATATAAGATTTAAGGGTACTCTTTCTCCACCTTCTTACAAAACTCCATCATTTAAACATAGCTTCTCTTTTGACATTTGCGCCAAATATAATATTATTCACGAAAACCTTAAATCTTTTAGCTTAATCTCTTTTAAAAAACAAATAAAGAAGCTCATCTGGGATAAAAGTTTATAAAGGTTTATAAAAGTTTATAATAATGTATTAAAGTTTAAAAAAGTCTTAACGTCTGATAGGTTCATCTTGCTCTTCATCTTCATGTCCTTTTCAATGTTCTTTTCAGCCATAATTCTGCCCAAATTAGAGAATGTTACATATTTACATGCTTCAAAGTTGGTTATAACAATTTTGGAATTGCCGATAGCAAAGAACCCTGGTTACTTATGTTAATATGCGCTATATTTATATTTTTATACTTTTTAAGGGCTCATGAGGAAGAACAGTCCTTTTGTTCTTACAAGGACTGATCATGGGCTATTATCTACTGTACAAACTATTATTATTATTGGGATTTGTCAGGTCTTGACAAGCGTCCACCAATCTCAAACTTCAGCAAAAAAAATAAAATTAAATTAAATATCGTGCAGTGCAGTTTGTGTTACACAGTCGTCACAAGTTCAGATCATGCGGCAATCTGTGCAATAGTGTTTTTCGCGGTAAAAATATGTTATTATTTTTACAAAACAATATGAGTAAAAACAATCAAGATATCATTGTTTATGCCTGCAGCATTTGCAAAATAAATAGTACAGACATGAACCTCATGATGGAACATGTAAATATATTCAAAAAGACTCCAAATTTTCTGGATACAAGCGGAAATCTACTTTAAATTGATTTGTAGTCATGTTTGGAACAGTACTCTCTGCATATTCAAACACATTTTCCAAAATATTTTCTGTTTGGAAAATTCTTCTGAATTGTCTTCCTCATCAAATAAAATTTCTTTACTTTACTTAAAAGCATCCCAAAATCTTTGTCATTTATATATTATCGTACAAAATTAGTAGCAGGAGACAGACGTCATGTAATCAAACACACATAATTTATTTGTTAACAAAAAAAAAAAGGTTAGAATAAGAAGGATAAGTGCACAATCTGAACAAAGCCTTGGTCTTTGACTTTCTTGCACAGTGTGCACCATAGACAACTCGTGAATGTGAGTATGATTTACAAAGCTTAAACAAAATGACCAAAAGTCCGAATTAATAGATTAAATGTTACTAGATTTCAAAATCTAGTGCCGCCTAAACGTTCGGAATAGCCTATATATGCTGTTCACTTTTGTAAAAACAAACTGAGAGGAAATTTTGATTTCAGTAGTTTACACCTTTGTAATTGTATGTCAGGTTGGTATTAAAAAATGGTAATTAGGGAAGACTGTCTTCATATCGTCTCAAATCAGTAGCGGATTGGATTTCAGAGGTGAAACTGGATTTTTCAAATACAATGATAGTTCATGTTCAGTTTTGTGAGAATCACGTTGGCCTGTGCCTGATTTTAGTTTCCTCTTCCCATGTGCAATGTCAGTATGTTCCAGCAACCGAACGGTTGCTGAAAAAAAAAACGATCCAATACGATACTAGGTCAAATGTACTGATATAAGTAAAGTATCGGAAGATTAGTATCGATACTAAAATCGCGATATCGAATGAAAAATATCGATACTGGTATCGTATCAGTAGTGTAACATCCCTAAACATAACCGAGCGCCTACTGTATTTGATCAACTCTTGTCTTTACTAAAAGAAATATGTATTGTTTGGTTAAAATCTTTGTTTTAGCAAGAAGATCTTCTGACATAATTAAAATTTCTAGTCCACTGGATATATGCATATGTATACATCCGATATTAATATGTATTAATGATTCACTTGCATCTTATATCATGTGGAATCTTCCTAAACAGAATCACTTTTATGAAAACAATCTCATTAGTTGATTAACTCCCACGAAATTGTTATATTTATTACTTATATAATGTAATTGTTCACTTTGTATGATCACTTCCGTTCCTAACAAATTTTATTGTTCTAGCTGATTCATAGCGGGGGAACTCATGGATTCTTAGGAAACTGCGTGATGATTCAAAGATTCATCGTGACACATTGTTTTGATTTCTTCTCAATAACAAAATCTTATTTTGTTATTGAGTACTCGTAGAACTTAAACTTTAAATCAGAATTCCATAATTTTATTATACATTATGTCCGAATAAATTTATCTAGTAGGTCGTGAATTGTATTTTTTTTAAATTTTGGCAAGATCTGTGCTTTATATAATTCACTAGCTGGAGCCGTACCGAGTCTTACCGTTTTTGTAATGTATATTTTGCTGTAACGGAAATGATAAGTGAGATATTTCATTTAAAAATATAACACAATATAATAGTTTTTTATTTTAAACTATTTTTAGGGTTTTGTAGTTATGACCACCAAAAAACCCTTATAACGACACTTATGTGTCTGTCTGTCTGTACCGTAAATTTGTAGCCAAACGACTTGAAAGTTGAAATTTGGCAGTCTTATACAACTCTTTAACCCAAATATAGGAAAAATACTGAGAGTTCAAAAAAAAGACATACCGAGATGAATATAAACAAATATGTATTCAATAAAAAAATAGATATTTTTGTTTTAAATTTTGTGTGGCACATCAAATGAAACCTCTTATAGCGTAAATGAACAAGCAAATTTTTATTTAATTTTTTTTTTTGCGTTTTCGCCACAAATATGTTAAATAACTCGAGTGTATACAGTTCGAGGATGTCAGGGAGAGGTTGGGCCTGTGCTATGACCTGTCAGTTGCTTTAGGTGACGACAGAGCACTCATGGACAGGCTGATACTCTTCCTGAGAGAATCGAACTTACTGTTTTATGTGTGAAGTCTTGCACCCTATTTTAATGTGTTCTAGTTATTGACTGTGATATTCGATGGTAATTTGGCCCCTTTACAGCCTCTTACCATCACCCTGAGTCTATTCAAATTTATCAGACTTTTTATCTTATTTATTTGTGTTTGTCTGTACAAGATTTATTTTATTGAGTACTAGCAGTGTACCCGCTGCTTCGCTACCGAAATAAAGTAGTCGTAGCCCGCTTAGATCTGGCCCATTTCGAAATCGGTTCAAGACTGGTTGCTACGAATCGTTTTATATTCAAATATATTTATTTGTTTTAATCTACAATTGTATTAATATGTGCTTCTTATACAAATAATTTAAGTACGAATTTCTTTGTAAACATTGGTAGTACAGACATTTAATATCAACACGTATAAGTATCCCGATGTGCTAACCTAGGAAAATGCCCATGTGAGAATCATTGCCAAAGGCAGCGCCAGTCACGTAAAGCATTTTATGTTGCACCTTTCGAAATTATTTATTATAATTTTTATGATATTTATTATAATTACTTCGTGATTATTCCTGATTTATAAATCGTACCTATATAGATCAGAGCACTTTTTTTCGTTAGTAAATATTCTTGCCACCGAAGTAAGTTTTCTTCGCATTGCTTTAGGGGGTTACAATAATGTTCAATAGCGAATTTAACGTTGCAGTTGTCGTCTGAAATGAAAATAAAGAAAATTGTGATATATATCCTCGGGAACATTTTTGTTGCAATATTAAACCCAAAATTCGTTAATATAGGTATATTTTGAATATGTGTATCTTTTATAGTTTAAATATTTCTTTGATCGGAATATTAATTGATCGGAAACCTGGTGTCTTACCGCGATGATATATAGCTTAAAATCTTTCCAGACAAATTTGGAATACGCTGTTGCAAATAGCACTAAAATCGGTTTATCCGTTTTTGAGTTTTAATACATATACCGATTTTAAACAGACGCCTATGTGCCAAAAAGAAATGAAACAGGTCACTTGAAGGGTTTTATGAATATCCTTGAATCTAGATTTGCCTTGTATGGGTTGATCAGAGCAAAATACTGAACCTCGTTTTTGTACATGTGTATGGGTAATCTTTGTAACCAAAAACCAAGTCGATATCTCATTGTAGGTCTGAGATATTGAGGAATCCGTGAAAGAAACATTTCACCACATTAGGGGTCGAATTTAAAAAAAATCTTTCTTAAGAGGTGCTCACATCATGGAAGGAACATTCCTTCCTCCACGAATTTCATGTTTCTATGTCCAGGGGGCGTTCTATTGAATAAAAAATACCAATTTACCCTTTTAGGCGTGAAAATTTAAAAGAAAACTGTCAAAAAGTTTCTAAGATTTTAAAAAGACATCTATATGCCAAAACACAATGTTATAACTCAACATACATAGGAAATACGAAGGGTTCTATAATTCACTCCGAATACATAATAAATTTATCCCTTTAAGGGTTGATTAGAACAAAATTCTGAATTTAGTTCTTAACATTTGTATGTGTAACCTTTGTAAGCAAAAACTAAGTCAATATCTCATTGGGCCTAAGAGATATTGAGGAATCCCTGAAATCACTTAACAGCCCCTTAGGGGTCGTATTTCGAAAATTCTCTTCTTAGTGATCGCTTACGACATGGAGGAAATATACTTCTCGAATTTCATGTTTCTAGGTCTAGTGATTTGGGCTGAACGTTGATGAGTCAGTCAGGTCATGTATTTATATACATATGTATATAAGAAAATTTTATAAATGATATACCTATATACAGAAGAAGATTAAACAGAAAAGATTTGTTTATTTATTTATTTATATTATTGATATTGTAACAACTTCTGTTATACACATGTTTAATGTTAAGTCAATATTAAGAGATATTTCAAGTTTATAAGTAGCGCTCCTTCTGTCCCCCTAAATATTCAGAAGCTACACTAAACAGAAAATAATCGTTCTTCAATCAAAGTCTTTATAAATTATCTTTATAAATTGTTGATGTAAAGTAAATAATAAGCGAGATATTTCCAGTATTTTAGTTTTAGCACCTCCCCCATCTCCCTTCCCCTGCTTCTTAACCAATTGAAAAATTTATAGGATAACATGTATTTGTATTTTTATTTTAAACAGCTTTTCTCATGTGCGTTTTTGCTGTTAAGTCAAAAGTAAATGAGATATTTCAAAAGTTTAGTTTTAGGTTGTCCCTTCGTAACTCCCGTAAATCAATCCAATAAAATAAAAATCATTAAAAAAAAATATTTGTTTTCTTATTACAGTGAAACCTCTATCTATCGTTCCTCGAATAATAATTTTCCCGTATATATCGTTATTTCTTGCGGTTCCGAATTAATTTCATACAAAACACTCAAAAATAGATCGCATCGATCATTTCTCTCTGTATCATTTTACCGCATTCATCGTTTAAATTACGCAGCAAATTTCGTGTTTTTTCAAATTGAAAACTTTTTTTATGCGCATTCGATAACTGATGCCGAAAAAAATTTAATTTGTAACACCGAAAGAATATTGATTTCTTACGGCAATATAAAAAGCCAAAAAGCAAATGACGATGAAAGATTATATACAATACAAAGTATAATTTTTTTTGTCGGCATGCAGCTTCCTTTTTTATTTTGTTACGATATTTTTTATTTAAAATTTTATTTAGAATATATATGTACGTACATATTAAACATTTAAATATGTATTAATGTGTTTTTCATTGTTTTCCCGCATCCATAGTTTATTTCAATAGGTCCCTTCAAAAACGATAGATAGAGGTTTCACTGTATAAGCAATTTTTCTGTTAAGTCTACGTCTTAAGTGATACCATTTTTTTTCTTCTGATTTTCAATTTGCCTCCTTATATTGACTGTATTTCCTACCTATATACCAAATTCCAACTCGGTACACACAGATTTTCTGTTTTATATATATAAAAGATTTTACTATTATATTTAAACATTTAAATAAAAGAATAGAAAAAAAAAAAATAAATAAAAATAACAAAGTTCATAAAAATGCCCTAAAATTAAAAACCAGAAAACAGGTGCTCCACTTTAGTCTCGCTCTGCATACACTAATCAAAAATTTTACTAAATAACAATATATAAATCTTATCAGCTAGAGCAGAGTAATGATGAATCGCGCCGAACGACATTGAACGATGTTTCACGAACTTACTATAGTTGTCCAAACAACCATTGAAACGAAATTCCCGCGATCTCGCTGAGCGCATCATACATACTTCGATGGTCCAATATAATTTTTAAAAAAATTATTAATTTCTCGTTTCTGATGGGACTTTTTTGAAATTTTCGATTTTTCTAGTTATGATGAAAGCATTCCCTACCTGTATGCAAAATTTCAACTCGGTAGCATATCTGGAAGTGGGTTAGAATTTCCGGACATAGCCACAAATATTGTCTTTTATATATAAAGATTATTATTGTAAGAAAAAACCAAGTCGATATCTTATTGATCCTAAGAAATATTAAGGAATCCTTGAAATCACATGTCACCCCTTTTCACCCTTTGGGGCTGAAATTTAAAAAAAACTGTCAAAACTTTTTCGAAATATTTTAAAAATACACCTATGTGCCAAAAAGTAATGTCACATCTCAACAATCACAGGAAATACGACGGGATGTATAATTCACTCCAATTGTAGATTCACCCCTGTAAGGGTTGATAAGAACAAAATCCTGAAATTAGTTTTTCGGTATTTATATGGGTAATTTTTGTAAGCAAAAAGCAAGTCGATATCTTATTGGTCCTAAGAGATATTAAAGAAACCTTGAAATCACATATCACCCCTTTTCACCCTTTAGGGGTGAAATTTTAAAAAACTGTCAAAACCATTTCGAGATATTATAAAAAGACACTTATGTGCCAAAAAGAAACCTTATAACTCAACAAACACAGGAAATAAGACGGGTTGTAAAATTCACCCCGATTGTAGATTCACCCCTTTAGGGGTTGATTAGGGCAAAAAACCGAAATTGGTTTTTCGGCATTTATATGGGTAATACTTGTAAGCAAAAACTAAGTCGATATCCCATCGGCCCTAAGAGATATTAAGGAATTCGTGAAATCACATTTCACCCCTTTTCATCCCTTAGGAGTGAAATTTCGAAAAATCCCTTCTTAGTGGGTGCTTACGTCACGGAGCGAATATACTCTCCAAATTTCAAGTTCCTAGGCCCAGCGGTTCGGGCTGGGCGGTGATGAGTGAATGAGTCAGTCAGTCAGGACACTTGCTTTTATATATATAGAGATAGATAGATAATAAACATACATCCGTTCGCAACAGTTGTTTAGGTTAGACTGACTGTAAACTAAATGCAACCTCAGGCTTCGGGTTATAACAATTACGCACGGAAATGCACGATGTCCGAAGCTGCACTAAAGCCATCCAACTAAATATTTCTCAAAACTATGTTAATGCCCAAATATAAATAAAAACAAAATTCATGAATATCGTTTCTAATGCGATTTTTTTTATCGTTATACAGACGGCATTTTCTACCTGTAAACCAAATTTCCACACTCATCAAATTTGCATAAAAACTCAGTACCATATGTGGGTTACAATTTCCGAATATTTTCTATTTTATAGATACAGAAAATAGATGTTTTTAAACAAAAATAGAAGAATGAGCAAGTAGCCCACACTGAAAAAATATGGCTATCAATCGCATTTAAATCAATATTCGTAAAAAAAAGATAGAAAAAAAAAAATAATTATAATAAAAATAAGTTAAGAAAACTCCGTTAAAAATAATTATCCAGAAAACAGATATTCAGCTTATGTCTCGCTCTACATACACGAATCATAAGTTTTGCTAAATAACAATTACAATTTATTATCAGCTGTAACCAAACACCGGTTTTATTTTCTACAATGTTTACCTTTTGGTAAAGTTTATTCTCGGGCCGAACACTTCCGATATTTAGCGAACACTCACGATGTTCATACAGTTAGACAGTCAACTATTGAATGAAAATTCCTATCCGGTCACTGCATATGTGATAGATATACCAATGGTCGAATGTAATTAAAAACAAAATTATTAATTTCTCGTTTCTGATGGGACTTTTTTGAGATTTTCGATTTTTCTAGTTATGATGAAGCCATTTGCTACCTGTATGCAAAATTTCAACTCGGTAGCGTATCTGGAAGTGGGTTAGAATTTCCGGACATAGCCACAAATATCCATTTTTATATATAAAGATGCGTAAATTCATTGATTTTATCTATTTATTTATTGTTTAATTTATTGTTTTTAATTTATAATGTAGTCATGTAGATGGCGCAAATAGTCTTTGTAACTGTGTGCCAAAAATTTTAACTAACTAAAAAACTTTTTCCACGACTAAAACTTTATTACTTTTTTAATTTTTATTCAGTTCCCTTTAAAAACTAACAATAATTTGACAGTTGCTTTCAACCTATTGCAACAGCCCAGCAACGGTCATGTACGTGTCATACGAAATGTAAATTCAGTTAAAATAACAATACTTGCGTCAACTGATTAACTGATTGACCAAGACAAACTCTATCAAAATATATATTCGCAAGAGTCAACAACTTTAACTATATTATTTAATTATAATCCGGTTTCCTTTACAAACTAAAAAAAAATGACATATGCTTTCAACCCATTTATTACGTTGCCTAGAAACAGTCGGCCATTGCTGCTTGAACCTGTTATGTAATGAGCTCAACCTGTTACGTAATGAGCTCAACCTGTTACGTAATGAGCTCAACCTGTTGCGTAATGAGCTCATTACGTAACAGGTCAGCGGTGTGTAATAAAAAGGAGTGAGGAACGTGCTACATTTACTAATCACTGACACGCCTGTAATGAACGTACATCTATACAGTCGTGGATTTTTTTTTTTCATAGCTGAACATTTTACAACCGGTTCCTGTATAGTTACATGTAGGTACATGTGTAGACTCAATGAACGCCACACTACACTCTACACTGTAGAGTTAATGTGTAATATTTGAATTATTTTTGAATTGTTTTAGATTTTTGTTTTTAAGATATCAAAGAGGAATAAATCATTTATAGTAATGAATTATAATACTTAAAACAAATAACACATTATTAATAGTAAGAGATACGTTTCTAAAATTGAAAAAAATTAAGCCATTTATCAATATTATTCTTATTAACCCGTAGTTGACCAAAATATACACATCCAACCAAGTGGGGTGTAGTATACCCCAGGCTTTTCTCATTTAATATCAATTAAAATAAGGTAAAATTTATACAGTTAGATGCTGTCAAGCCTGTAGAACAATATTACAAAAAAAAAAAAAAAAAAAATCAAAGTAATTATTTAATGCTTTTTTAATAATTTTTAATATTGATTTAATGAACAGCCCTGGTGTCTATTAGTTCACATAACCGAGCCCTTACTGTATTTGATTGAATCTTCTGTTTACTAAAAGAAATATGTATTGTTTAGTTAAAATCTTTGTTTTAGCAAGAAGATCTTCTGACATAATTAAAATTTCTAGTCCACTGGATATATGCATATGTATACATCCGATATTAATATGTATTAGTGATTCACTTGCAAAAAAATCGTGGAAATTTTTTCAATAAAAGTCAAAATTACGCCAATTTCTTTCCTAAATTGCATCATACTTCAAATTGCGTCTCGTGTTGACTGACAACATTGCATCTCTCGTTCACACCAACTCTCACACATACTAATTTAGCTAGCTCTCTGATTGGTCTATGTATTTTGGTGGGGGAGACAATTTCTCAAGCAAATCTTGAATTTTGAATTAGTTGCAATTAGATACTAACAACGTTTATTTATTTATAATTCGTTCGAAATGCGCTGTTACCAAATATAATTTAGACATATTTTTTTGTAAATGGTGTTTTTGATTTTTTTATCGATTAAAAATTAAATTATTGTTAAATATGAACTAATTCATAAATATTGTCAATACCATTTCCATCATTTTCACTATTAATACACTGGGGTGTGACACACCCCATTTGGTCAAGCTTGGGTTAATCTAATGAAGACTTGAATAGGAAGCAAATGTAGAAAAAAACTATTTTTGGCACATTATTTAAATTTTGTTGAAAAAATTAAATGGAAGCTCTTAATACTCAAATAACGAATAAAAGTAATTATCAAAAAACTATTGATTTTAATGATATTATAAATCAAATATCCTTAAACATCCAGTATCCAGTTGACTTCTTACTTATTAAATACCTACAAAACCCTGAAATGTGTGAAAATTCTCACTTCACATCAATTTTGTTACTATTTATTTCAATAACAATATGTAATTCCCGGTATCCCGGTGGCTCTATCCTCGCTTGTTTCCAAATATTTTAAGCATGTCACCCAGTGTATTGGATTGACAAAACAAGAAAATAATAACTCAGTTCTGACCCCTGATTCAACACATCAACAGGAAATCAAATAAAAATGGCAACTAAATGTCACTATCATATTTCACGCTGTAAAACAATGAGACAATAAAAAAATTGTTTAGAAACTTTTATTTAAATATTAAGCAATGAATTTAATATCACATTTAAAGCAAACACTCCTTTTCCTGTCAAAATATACGAAATGAACCGTGGTTTAAAATTACAATGTTATAAAGCAATTAGTTCAGTACAGAAATGAAAAGTTGAAATATAACAGATATTATTTTTCCGTTCTGGTTCATATTATAGGAGGTTAGAAACAGAGCCGGTTTTATTTAAAATATACTGTCACTTTATTTAAAAAACATTACAAGGTTTGCGTCAATAATTCGCGAACTGGCTGCATAAAACTTTATAATAATAATAATAATAATAATAATAAGCTATTACTAAAGCTGGTTTGTACAATCGACTCGTCCAGGTTACATCTAACAGTATCCACAGAAGTCAGGACCCACCATTACAATTCGTTAGTGAGCACGAATTTTGTGGCAAATGGGCGTGTCTTTACCAGGGAGCACGAAGAGCAGCAACAAGATTTAACCTGGCAGACTTGAGTCCCCTCAAGGAAAACGCTGGAGTACAACTCTATCGGGAGGAGTGTAACAGAGTTACGAGTTCGGTGAAAAGAAGGAAGATAGACCTGTTGACAAAAGAACACATGAGAAAAAGTATGCACTTGTAGTCTCCAAACATATTAAAAGTCTAGAATAGTCCACAAAACTCACGTTCTAGTTTCTTAAGTCTGCTGGTTTGAGATCGAATTTGTGTTTGCATGTTAGGATGGTGTTATAAATACTTTGGCGTACAGGGCCTGCATATTTCAAATAGCTGAGTCCATACTCTGTAGATTGTGCCACCACCATCTTGAAACCATTATGCACATTTTGTCTGCTTGTCCATCTTTGGCAGCGTCGAGCTACGTGTCTCGACATAATGCCGCTCTCCACGTGCTCTACTACTATCTTAGACATGCCTATGGAATTAACCAAATTTTGGTTATATCGTACGGTCCTTCTGACTTTGAAGAAACAATAAGAATTGGTGGTTGAAAATTCCAAGTGCCGCATTTATTGGAATTACTCCTTTCCCATCTCAAGATTACTGACAGCCACTAAATTGTCATAACCATCCTGAATATTGAAACCAAATAGATATTTGTGGTCGAATTCACAAGTCCAGCTGAGATTTCTCTCTCAAGCAGAAGGATAAGATATCCAAGTATATGGATCTCTTGTCAGAGCTTAGAAAGCTGTATCCAGGGTATAAAGTTAAGCTTATAGTCCTGATATTTGGTGGTTTGGGTATGAAAGCCTCCTAATGAAAGGGAAATCGAGTCCATTCCCGCCTGCAGATCTTCTGCCACCTCTTTGACTTGTAGGATACTCGGGTCACTCCGCATTGTGTGGGCACTGGATCTGGCGTAATTTCCTCGTCTGCATACCAGCGTTTGGGATGCAGCCGTGTGTATTTAGCTCCACTAGTCTCTAAAATGACGTGGATCAAAAGGTTACTGAAGTTTGCGATTAGTGGACGCTTGCCCTAAATAATAAACTATGTCGATTTTGTCTACAATTGTGTCAAGAATTATGTCTCCAAGCGTGGAGCCCCTATATTTAGAGGGTAGCCCTATCGATAGTGTTAGCGAGTTTATGTATCTGGGAAGCCACGTGAATGAATAGTTAATCACTGATAGAGACATCCAGGAACGAATTCAAAACTGCGTTTGGCATGCTTAACAGAATTTGGAGCTCTAGAATATACACAAATAAGATAAAACTGCGTATATTCAATTCTAATGTGAACTCGACCCTGTACTACGGCTGTGAGGCATGGAAAGTCACCAAAAAAGTTACAAACCAACTCCAAGTCTATTCGCTGTTTACGTAGAATTTTGCGCATTTACTGGTCAGAGCGGGGCTCTAATGAAAGCCTGTGGGAACGTATAGGTCAACAACAGGTCGAATTAGACATAAGACGGAGAGAATGGGGATGGCTTGGACACACACAACGTAGAACTCTATGCCATGTTGCAAGAAAGGTCTTTGACTGGAAGTAGAGGTCGTCTAAGAGCTACCTGAAAATGATTCTGGCATAGGATGAAAAAAATGAACAAGTCCTTGGTAAAAGTGAAGCACTTAGCAAAGAACAAGCTCCGATGAAAGGTCTTTGACTCGAAGTACAGGTCGTCCAAGAGCTACCTGAAAACGATTCAGGCAGAGGATGAAAAAATAAACAAGTCCTAGGTAGAAGTAAGATACTTGGCAAAGAACCGGGTCCCATGGAAGTCTTTTGTGGAAACCCTATATTCCGCATAGAAATGGTGGGAATGTATAATAAAATGCAGACTACGTAAACGTCATCCTGAAACGTTTATGCACGTACACTATTCGTATCCCTTATTAGCTCACTCGAGCTACAAATCACGACATGATTCTGGTTTTCGATTTGTTTACTTCTTCTTGAGACAGAAATATGGAATTTACAAAATACCGTGTGATCATAATTTCTTGTCAGTTACATAACAGTAAACAATGAGCTTAAAAATATCAAAACTGTATTCTATCTCATATCTAAAAATTCCCATTTGACAAAGAACCAATCAGATTTCTTCGTTTGTCCGAGCAGTAACGATATTGTATTGATAACTTCATGTTGTTCGTTAACTTATTGGCGTGTAGAGAAAAAGTAATGTTCATTTCATAATTAATTGGTGTTTGTTAAGATATATTATTGTTTTTTTCGTTATTATTGTTGTTGTTGATATTATTGTTATTAATATTGTAATTGGAAGACGATTGTTGATCGATGTTAGCTGTTAGAGGTAAGTGAAATATTGAACATACATAACCCAATATAAAAATCGAATCTACGTCTATGTGTGCATGTCCTTGGAAATAAATTTGATACCAAAATGTTTCTGTCAACTATTGCATAACTGACAAGAAATTATGACCGCTCTGTACCTGCCTTAACTTACGCCCCTACCAACACTGAAGCAGTGGTGGAAAATACCAGATGTCATATTTACTGGAATTATGCTTTTTCTACCACCAAGATTCTCTCAGTCAATAAGCCGCACATTGTCCTGCAAAATTTTGAGACAAAAGACATTTTTCTCATCGAATTGTCGTCAGGTTGAGAATACCATTACTCTCAAAGAGGATGAGAAGAGAATCAAGTACTCGAAATTTTGTCCAAGCTAAGATAGATATACCCACGTAATTTTGAGAATCTTCTAGTCCTGATTTCCGGTGAATTAAGTAGCTTTAAAGCTGCTTTCAAAAAAGAAATATTTATTTATCATTCCATTTAACAACGGTTTTCAAGCTGTTCTTCTCGAAATGCTTGGAATTCTACAGATGCTGGATTTGGTGTGAGCTCATTGGTCCCATATCTCATTTCTGGTGTATAGTGGTGGATCCATGTTTCATCAGTGGTTATGAAATGCCACAAAAACCCACTTGGGTTGCGTTTGTACATGTCCAAACATTGCTTCGATGTGTTCAGCGATTCCGTTTTTCATCTACTGTGAGCAGACGCAGCAATTATCTTTCCGATAGCTTCTTCATGCCCAAATCTTCGTGCAGGGTATGAAACACAGGGGGTTCGCTAGGGTTTGGGATGCGCCTGAATACTGGGATAAAATTCCCACGACGTTCTCTGTGGAGATTAAAGACAGAGCGTCTTGTCTACGCCGAACACGCTGCTGAAAAACCTGGACGGCACAAGCGGGATTACCAGCCTTTTTATTAATATTAATAGAATATGTATTGTACTTGGAGATTTCAATACTCGATCAAGATGCATAAATTTTGATTTTACCTTGGCTTAAAACCTGACTACTTAAAGAGTAAAATTATTGAAATTTTGGTTACTTTCTCTTTAACTCACAGCAAATATCTATCTATTACCTGGTTTAAACTCTATAAAAGGTTCAATACGTCCCTGTGAGTATGGGAGGTTCACAATCACAGTCTTCGGGTCACTGGCCACAAATATAACATAGATTAACTATTACTATCACGAAGGCATTTCAGTCCATCCACTTCAATATTAGACCATTCGTAATATGATTTCCAAATTACCGATATTTTTAAACTTTCGGAAATCTTGAACGGGATATCACTCGGGAATACTAAGGAATACTAGCTATTTTTTATTTAATTTTGGTAGAGCAGCCAGAGCCGCAGTAAGGGGGGGGCGGAGGGGGCGACGACCCCTAGCGCACTAAGGAAAAGGGCGCTGACTAGCTTGACTAAGGGGCGCCACATTGCGAAGGTGAGGACCTTTTTTTGCTCATTACTTGGATTTTGGGAGGTGAGGACCTTTTTTTTGCTCATCACTTGGATTTTGGGAAGTGAGGACCTTTTTTTTGCACATCATTTAGATTTTAAGAGGTGAGAACCTTATTTTCGCTTATCACTTACATTTATTTGCCGAGGGCGCCAAAACTGCTGCAGTAAGGAAACCAAATTTTCCTTACTGCGGCTCTGAGAGCAGCAGTAAGTAATAATTATTATAACAGTAACGAGTTACATTATTCGGCCTGTCAAAAAAATCAGCTGTAGCCACCACAGGACCGACCGCCATCACAAAGTACTTGTATAAAATACATTCTACCAGCAGAGTAGAAATAATTTGTCCCAATATTTTCTAACAGAGATATTATTTATAATGACCATGGAAATGTTACATATAAGTATAAAAAAATAGATACTTAATAAAAATTCTAAAATTTAAAATTTTTTTTTTCGTTTTATCAAAAAATATTTCAAATAAAAGTTGTTAGTTATTGCTTTTATAGCAACTTTTATTAAATAAATTTTTTCGAAATATTTTTCTGTTATGAAATATTTGCAAAAATCTTAAAATCGACACGAGTAAACTCCCATTTCTAGTCAACCGATTTTTACCAAAAGTAGATCAACTTGTGCCATTGATGTCAAAAGCTTAAATATGAAGTTTGATAAAAATCCTTCTAGCCGAATTTGCTCTGCACGTGTACACGAACCGACAGACAGATCGACAGACAGAGAGACAGACAGACAGACAAACAGAGAGACAAACAAACAGACCGACAGACATCATGCTAAAAATAGTCAAAACGTTATGTAGGGACCTCAATTCGTGGAGATCCATCGAAATCTCGAAATGTCAAAATCGGTATGATCACAATATCTCTCTTATACCCTTTTCACACTAGAACTTTAAGATCGGATGTTAAAGTGAATGAGTCTTTAAACACTAATGTGAAACCGTATGGCCTCGTCTAAATATTTAAGACAGAGATCTGCGTCTTAAACATCGTCCGCATTACCAACATAATTTCTATTATAAAAAAATATACTCTTTGAATTTGTGCTGTCAACATTTTATATTATCATAAACAAGAATACTGTATTACATCGACGTTATAAGAAGTTTATACTTATTTTTATAATAAAATTATTTATTTTAATAATGTGTTTAATAAAATACAGAGCTACAATAATTGAGATAAAATGTATCGACTTACATGTTAATACAGGTATAATATATTCTTTATTGTAGTGTCTTTATTGTAGAATGAAATGAAATATCCATATTTGTTTATAATAATTCAAAATGTGCGTCTGCGCAGACAGTTCAAAACTGGTAATTTCATGACGGTAACTTAAGGACAAAATTACTGTAACTGATGACAGCACCGGAGATTTAAACATCAAGTGTCAAAGCATACCGAGGTTAAACATCGGTGAACTTTAAGTTCACTCGTCTTAAAGTTCTAGTGTGAAAAGGGTATTATATATGTTGGCGATCGGTAAATATAGTACTTAATTTTTTAATGACATTTCTTACAAACAAAGGGCTTTCTAAACATTTGTGTACACTTAATTGTTGATAAAATAGTAAAACAGTTTCATAAAATATTTTAAAATATATTTATTCTTATAATTTTAGTTTGACAGCTGCGTAACAATAGGGGAAACTTTTTAAGATCGCAGCGCCGTATGCGGCAAAGCTGGAACACTCGAAAGCCACATTAAACTGTTATTCGTGTATTTGTTTACATGGTGAAAATGAACACGAGTTGTATTTTTCCTGTTTTCCGAGCTTTTTTTTTAATTTAAAGGTAATCTACGATTTACAAGATATGTAATAATATACTATTCTAAAGAAATTTCAAGGATATTTTTAGTTTTTCATTGTATTTTTAATTATTTTTGACTGTCTGTCAATATAATAACAACTAAAATATGGTAAATATATTAGTAAAAATTAATATCTCTGCCTGAAAAAGTAGAAGGGCCTTTTAATATATCAACTGATGATTTAGGCAAATTTTGGGTGCGATAAATGCTTTTTTTCAGTCTTTTTTTGGACGTAAAAAATCACTTTCCATAAAATGCAACGGGCAAAAATGCATGCATGGGCTTGGATTTTTGCCCATTTTTAGTTTTTGAGTCCATAAAAACCTACGATCCACTTTCTCTCTGACTCCAAACGTCGTTTCAATTGATATTTTTTTACGATCTAGGTTAGGTTAGGTAAATTATGGAATGTTTAAGAAGGATTCTTCATTATTCAAAATTTACATTGCGGCACACAACAAAATTGATTGTTATTTTTCCATGATACACAAAAATAAAACACAAACAACAAAAAAACACGTATTTCTCCATTGAACAAAACAAAACAATGTGGCTTTCGTATCTTTCACAAATTGCCATCAGATGTCAGGGCGCTTAGGAAATTTCCCCTATAACATTAAACATACTCTACCTACGTTTCAAAATTGACCACCGTGGCGCTACGATCTTAAATTTATTTCCCTATACCTGCATCTCCATAATGACTCAGTACTATCACCTATCCAAATATTTCTCCTGAATGAAACAATTTTACCAAGTAATAATGTGGTCTATTCTATGAGTCGTCTCAAAGTATTTCATAAGAGTTCCCTTGTCCTTGAAGTAGTAATTCCTCGAAGGTTGTTAGCTGCTACAATTATCAACGTTGGTGGCTGGTCACTTGACTAGCATCGCATTGCATCCTCTAATGATAATGGTCATGTCAATTCAGAAATACCGCATACAATGTTGTTAATTATTATTATTTTATAAGTATATCAATCGGAACATAATCTAGTAACATAGAAGTTAATGCATTCGTAGTTGTTAACGCGTAATCATGTGTCACTATAAAAATTTACGTTTGTGTTAAAAAATTGATGTGAAGTGTGAATCTTCACACATTGCAGGCTTCGCAGGTATATAATAAGTGAAGGCGGCATGCTGAGTGTGTAGGACAAATTTTGCTTTGTTGTTATCACCGCCAAATGAACGATATTTAAAAATAAAATAATAGTCTGTTAATCTAAGAGCTTTAAAAACATATTTTATGTTAAAATATTTTTTTGTTAATTTTAATTCGAATACCTAATACCATTATTTAGGTTTCTAAATATGTGCATATATATATATATATATATATATATATATATATATAGCAAGGTTTATTAAGATTTTGAAAATTGCGCCTGTGGCTTCCATTGGTTGTTTTAAGACATATGCCCCTATGGTTTCGTATACATGATACATAGAATGAAAATATCAGGGCTTCGAACCGGAACTGAACCGAAAACCGAAAACCGAAAAAAAATATCGGTTTATTTCGGTTCAGATAATGTTTATGTAAGTGAATATAAAATACATTTTATTTAAGATTATTTTTTAAACTGATGATCAAAAAAAATCGTAATTCGTAATTTTTTTAACTGATAAGTAAGAAAAAGAATTGCGCTTCTATTATTTCGGGTGGGGGTAAGCCCAGAACCCCCCCTCCCTGGCAGATACCTTGGTATAATTATCACAAAATAAGGAATAAAATGTTCTACTAAATTATAGTAGAAAATAAATTTCTAATACAAATAAAAGCATTTAAAAATTTATCACTCGGAACTGAACCGAAAACCGAAAAAAACCGTTATTTTTGCCGGAACGAAAACCGGAACCAAACTGATATATATTTTTTTAATTGAACCGGAACGAAAACCGAAACGAAAAAAATAACGGTTCGAAGCCCTGGAAAATATAATTCCAACAATTCCAACTGGTTATAAAATTTACGCTCTTAAAAATTAAGTACAACATTTGCCAAAATATAACTAGAATTTTAATAAAATAATTTAAACAAAATAAAAATGGAAAAAAACAAAAAATATAAATGTCTCCTCTGCCCGGGAGCGAATCCTAATTTGCTGGGTAGCAAACGAGCAAACTATTAGACCAAGATACGTCTTCTAGTATAGTGTGTTACATGACTATAACTTTTGTACATCGTCAACAAAAAAACACAAAAAATGCGTTATTTTCCGAAAACATAATCTGATCAAAAATTCCTGTTGTACTATTCCGGTTCACACCAATATACATTGCTTAGAATTTTTTCAGATTTTTAGTTTAAACCATCTGGGCTACAGAGTGTGGGATAATTTTTTTTGCACAATTTTGGCAAAAATCGCTAAAAATAATTTATTATGCAAAAATAAAATTTTGATCGTTAATCCATGTACTTTCATTTGACCCTATTCAGATTTTTTTTTTTTTTTAATTTTTCGGTGAGCACATATTTGTTTATATTTTTAGGGGAATATGTCTTTTAGATGTTTTAGTATTTTTCCTATGTGCGGGTCAAAGAGTTGTATAAGCATGTCAAATTTCAACTCTCGAGGTTTGGCCCTTTGGCTACAATTTTTACCGAACAGACAGACGGACGGACGGACGGACGAACAAACGGACGGACGAACAGACAGGCAGACAGACAGACAGACAGACAGGCAGACACAGGGCCGTCCCTAGCATTTACGGGGCCTGGGGCAAAACTGGAATTGCGGGGCCCCATCTATATGCATATATTGAATAACGATATTTTCTTTAATAATATTAACTATTAACAAAGTACACATACTTATATTCAATGAAAATATAAATTTTTTCCAACTATTTATAAAACTTGGAATAATATTTTTAATGTATTTTATTATTTTATTATTTGACGGTCGAAGCACAGGGCCCATACAGGCGCGAGTCCTGAGGCAGGTGCTTCACTTGCCCCCGCCTAGGGGCGGCCCTGGACAGACAGACAGACATACATACAGACAGACAGACAGACGACAAAAAGACGGTATAAGGGTATTTTGATCATACCTACAAAACCCTCAAAATGAGCAAAATATTGACGATGTTGATAATTCTACAATAATATATCATTTATAGTCGGACAAAGTGCGAGTACTTTATCTAGTTTTATTTATATAAATGTATTTGTGGAATGACTCCTTGAATACCAAAAGTTAATGGCAATACAGTATCTATAAAATCCCTCAATAAAATCTCGGAGAAATTTCCTCTTGAGTACAAAGGTCAACTGGTTCCCGCGGTCTCATCTTCACTTTCTCGAAAGTCTTCGCGTTTCAACTTAGTTCATCAATTAACAGCGAGACAGCGAACACAGGTAATTAGATCGAATTTCTTTCAGATATCATGCGAGTTCTTTAAACATATAATAGGGGTAGTCTAGAGTGGGTTATGTGAATAATCCGTTAAATGAATTATTCACTATAATGAACAATAAAAAGTTTAACACATTAACACATTAGGTTTTATAGAACAGTGGTCGTCAACTTATGACCCACGGTTCACTTAGTAACTTGCTGACCTGCGAAGATTTTTAGATGAGCCACTAAATATTTACGCTTTTGGTTAATAGAGGATGATAAACTATGTAGAATGTGCAGAGAAGAAAGGGAGACGGTTGAACATATCCCAGCAAACATTTAACTAACGGCCGAATGCCGGGAAACTGCTTTTACTGCTGGCACCAAAAATAAGTGCAACGCCAGTATTAATAATGTACTTCACATTTGTATTTCGCATTCCGCCTATACGAAGTACTTTACCAGCATTTTATAAGCACTCCTTATTTGTATTAATCCAAGCAAACATTTTTATACTTTTTACTTAAAACTAAACTTTTTTTGAATGTAATAATTTGAAGGGTCTGACTGTTCTTAGTCACAAAACGCCCTAACGGCCAGTATCCCCTCGAGAGCCAGGACATGTTGATACGTGTTGGTGGACAGATGTGTATTTGTCAAGATGTATATTTGAATAGTTATTGTTTTGTGAAAATTATACAGTTTGTTATTGTGATTTGTGTGTGTTTTGTTAGATTTAAGGACGTAGTTCACACAAACTATTTCATGTTAAATTGTTTAATTTTTAGTTTAGTTCAATCATAGTTTTTTTCATGTAATAAAATTTTCAATTATTAATAAATCTGTTACAAGATTATAAATATGTCATTTAAAAATATAATTTGTCATATTTAATTTTGAATAGTGACATCTTAAATATTTTGTAAATATAATACCAACCTAAAATAATACAAACTTAATCCAAAACTGTAAAGCTTTTTTTACAATATAACCAAGTTTCTAAAAGTCAGTAATACACTATAAAAATCACCAAAATAACCAGATCTAGTTTGTTCTTACAAAAGTGAACAGCTTATAGCATTAATGCTTATAAAATTTGATTATTGAATTTATTTTAACAAGTATGATTTCTTTAGGTTGGCACTCTTCAAGTCAGGGGGGAAAGATGTGGTAGATAATACAAGACGAATATTGGCGAAAATTATTAGTCACCCCTTATCTTTAGGATGCAATTGGTTTGGCCGAAATGGCAGAAAACCATTTTCTTAAAATTCTTCATTAAATTAATAAATTAAATAAACTAATTCCTGTTATTCCTGAAATTATATTTATTTAATATTTATAAATAAATCAATAAATTATAACTGTTAATACAATTTACAATCGGTCAGTTTTACCATCGTTGAATAAATTTATTTAACAACTTAAGTTAACAATATCGCATCATTCTATTGACAGCAATGTTAATTTCTTCATTAATAGTTTAAAACCGATGCGATATTGTCAACTTTACTTGTTAAATAAATTTATTCAACGATGGTGAAAATGGCCAAATGAGTATTTATTTTGCACCTAACCATTAATTTATTTTAATACTGGGTAAGTACACATATGCTACATTTAAAACACTAGAGAGTGGGTATAATATAAGCACTGGTCCGTCAGAAATAAATCTTGCAACTAATGCGATTATTTATTAATGCAACTATGCCAGAAACTGATACATCAATACAGCTAACGGCCACGGGGACACCGGGGTACTGGCCCAGTGCAAAATGCCAGCACTGGCCCATTACTTTCAATGCACTTTACCGTTACTGGGCCAGCAACTGATACATCAATGGGCTAGCTAAGGGCCACGGGACACCGGGGTACTGGCCCAGTACGAAATGCCAGCACTGGCCCATTACTTTCAATGCCGGGGAGTATGTGCTTTACCAGTACTGGCCCGTATAAAAATGTTTGCTGGGATGCTGGAAGGATGTGAAGAAATGAGAAGCAAAGGAGGAACAAGACAAGATATTTTAAACGGAAATGTCTGCGGATACACATGGATGAAGGAGGTAATCCAGAGGAGAAAAGAAATCAAAGAAAAAGAAATTAATAGGAATAAAGCAAAATAGATTTCAAACCAATAGGTAGAAATTAAATTTATATTTTAGTTAAAAATTATAATGTAAGGAATAAAATGAATAAGAATAAAATGTAATAGTTATTAATTCAAATAAATTGAATTGAATTGAAATATTTACGCGAAATTGGATTTTTTTTATTGAACAGGCAAACTTACATAAATAAAATAATCAAATATTTGAATTAATTGAGTTTAAAAAATATATATTGATAAAGTTAACTATTAATATTTAATGAAAAAATAATAAAAATACAGTCTGTTTCAAACGCTTAGGCGGAACTAAATGGGAATTTCGTTCTTTTAGGTTGTCACGACAAGGGACCTTGCTTGGGTTATTTCATTTTTCACGTTGCAATGTCAAAATTTAAAATTACAACAATGAAACCATGGAAACGAATGACCTATGTCAAAATTAAATTATTTTTTTATATATTTTAATGACAATAAAATAAATAAATGGGAAATTTGTATTAAGAATTACACAAAAAATCAAAATATAAAGAAAATGACATTTTAAAATGATATTAACCTTAAACAAAAAATGTTTATTGTAAGTATGATTTACAAAGCTTAAACAAAACGGCCGAAAAACACGATTTAAGCGATGAAAGTAACTAAATTGCAAAATCTAGTTCCGCCTAAGCGTTTGAAACAGACTGTATAAGCAGTTCACTTTTGTAAGAACAAGCTATGAGGAAATTTTGTTTTCAATAGTTTGCACCTTTGAAGCTGTATGTCATGTTGGTATTAAAAAAATGTCACTTTTTTAAAATGTCGATCGATTTGACATATGTCATAATGAAAAATGATATCTTAATTATAATGTTCATAACCTTTTCAACCTAAAGTTGGTTTTACAGCGTAAGGAATATTTTTAATTGACATTGAAAGTCATTAACACACTATAAAAGTAACCAAAATAACCAGATCTAGTTTGTTCTTACAAAAGTGAACTGCTTATAAATAAAATAATCAAATATTTGAATTAATTGAGTTTAAAAAAATATATATTGATAAAGTTAACTATTAATATTTAATGAAAAAATAACAAAAATACTATATATTTCAAAAACCGTGCGAATTCTAAGAAATGTATAAAATACATTCTAGCAGCAGAGTAGAAATATGTTGGCCTAATATTTTCTAACAGAGATATTATTTATCATGACCATGGAAACGTTACATATAAGTATGAAAATATTGAAACTGATAGACAGATTCAAAAGTGACGTTATAAGGGTTTTTACCGACCGCCAACATATATAAGGGAGGTATTGTGATCATACCGATTTTGACATTTCGAGATTTCGATGGATCTCCACGAATGAGGTCCCTACATAACGTTTTGACTATTTTTAGCATGATGTCTGTCGGTCTGTCTGTCCGTCCGTCCGTCCGTCTGTCCGTCCGTCTGTCCGTCCATCCGTCCATCCGTCTGTGTACACGTGCAGAGCGAATTCAGCTAAAAGGATTTTTATGAAACTTCATATTTAAGCTTTTGACATCAATGGCACGAGTTGATCAACTTTTGGTAAACATTTTTTGACTAGAAATGAGAGTTTACTCGTGTCGATTTTAAGATTTTTGCGAATATTTAACAACAGATAAATATTTCGAAAAAATTTATATGACAAAAAAATGCTATAAAAGTAATAACTAACAACTTTTATTTGAGACATTTTTTGATAAAAAGGAAAAAATTTTGAATTTTTTTCGAATTTTCGAAGTATATCTGTATGAAAATATTACGCCAAGTTATTTCTACTCTGCTTCTAGAATGTATATTATACAAGTACTTTGTGATAGCGGTCGGACCGACCGCCATCACGTAGTGCTCACAGCTGATTTTTTATTTATGATATGTTTTTTTTTCTACAAAGTGTTCTTATTTTTTTGCGATATTTTGAGTTTTAAATTTGCTTCTCTTACTTGATCCGATGATGAGATATGAAATATTCAAAATGTTTTCGTATTATATTTAGTTTATTAAAGATATTTAAATAATGGCAGAGTGACGGAAATGTGAAGACAAACTGCAGTTCTATAATCTAGTTTCGTGGCTGACAATGCGATTTAAAGAAGCGCTAATTGAAGTACTTTCACAGGTGTTACGTCAAAGTACTTCCTGTCAAATACAATTCGTGATTGTTCAAAGTTCCTCCTGTCCTTACACAAAGAACAGTGAATGTAAACATTGTCTTCACGCATCTCCGAACACACTTGTTCTGCTTTTAATTACAGAATTCTGCTTCAATGGCGATTATTCAATGTTTTGCTATACACAAATCTTGCTCTCTTGAATTTAGAGTAAAAACTATAATAATTAATAATATAAAAATTGTTTACAAGCAAATCTGTCACTATTTATTTTCCAACAATATAATACCTGAATCACAATCAGGGTTTCGTTCTGGCCACAGTACCACTACAGCTCTACTTGATATTACAAATCAAATTGTAACAACTACCGGTCAAAATCATCTTACCTGCTTAACCCTATTAGACTACTCCAAAGCATTTGACAGTATTAATCATTGTATTCTTATAAATAAATTATCCTATATAGGTTTTGATGCAGTTAGTATCTCATTTTTCCAACAATATCTGACCAACCGGAAGCAAAGTGTATATTTTAACAACATGCTCTCTTCATCTCTATCTATCTCTAAGGGGGTACCTCAAGGTTCTTGTTTAGAACCTATATTGTACTCTGTGCACATTTTTGATATGGAGAAAGTCTTAAGTCATTGTAAATTGCGATTCTTTGCAGACGATGTTTAGCTTCATTTTTTTTTTTTAAACCTGAAATGCTGGAAACTGCAGTTCACAATTTTGAAACAGACTTGTCTTCACTATTAAATATCTCGACAAACCACTGTCTCAGTCTAAATGCATCTAAATCAGCTATACTGCTCTTTGGTAATAAATCAAAACGTGATCTAATAGCGCAAAATTTTAATATTGTACTAAATGGGTCCACACTACCAGTAGTCGAGGAACATAAAAATCTGGAAGTCATTATGGATACTCAACTAAGGTTCAAGTCATATATAAGTGCTGAAAAGAGCTTTCCTTGCTTTGAAAAACGAGACACAGGTCGGTCGGTCGGTCGTTCGGTCGTAGGTAGAACGTCGCTTAGAGCCGGCTCTTGCTTAGAGCCGGTTCTTGCAATATATGAACTGTAAACATGATCCGAGACACAAGTCGGTCAGTCCTTCGGTCATAGGTAGAACGTTGCTTAAACCCGGGTCTTGCTTAGAGTCGGTTCTTGCAATTTATGAACTGTAAACATGATCTCGAGACACAGGTCAGTCAGTTGTCGGTCGTTCGGTCGTAGGTAGAAAGTCGCTTAGCCCCGGCTCTTATCTAACATTTTTGAAACAAACAATTCACTTTATGTAGCTATTGTATTTTAAACCAGATGTGTTAAGTTTATGGCGATATTTATTGCCCTTATAAATCGGACATCTGGGATTTGGGCAATAATTTTAATATTTTTATATAGTATGGTTGTAAGAAAATACATACTAAGCCTATTAGTTTCAAATAAACTGCCCTACAAATTGATGACAAAATACACTTTATGATAATACATTACAAGCCGAGTTCTCGCGAAGTTCAACATGAAATCGATCCAGATCCGGATCACTCCGGTCACAGCTCACAATCGCCCGACCAATCGTATCCTTGAAACTCGAAATTATACAGTGAGTCGTGAGCCGGCTCATTTCAATTTGATGAACCGTGTCACTTCGGTCAGTGTACTGAGCCGGCTCAGTGAGCCGGTTCGTTCATGAACGACCCATCTCTAATTCTCACCTGAAAATATTTTTATTATTATTTTCTTTTTTTTTGTATATGTGTGTATATCTTTATGTCTGCTGTGTACAATGTATGAATATTTTTTGTAAAAATGTATTTTGTATTTATATTTTTAAAGGTTAAGTTGGAAGACCAGCATTAGCTGAAACTTCGCCGAAATAAAGTTGTTTATTATTATTATTATTATTTCTGACTAAATTTTAAAAATAAAATTATAGCCGCAACTACAGCAACTCTATTTCTTTTCACAATTTCCGAAATTTGTTGAAATTTGTACTTAATCGTACAATTATTAGTTGTATGATTGTTATATTAGTAAAAATTATGTCAAAAGCTTTCTTATTTTCTCTAAAATAAACAAATATGTTATTAGACATATACATTTTACTGTTCACTGTTGATTTAGAAAATATTTATTTAAGATTTGCATGGTTTCTCAATGTCGTAATACAAGACGTTCTTGGATAAATATGACAATTTATTTAGTCTTTCCCAATATTTTTTAAATGTCATTTTTGTTGGCTTAAATTTTGAATAATTATGTAATATTTTGGTATTGTTAATTTAAAATAAATATTAAATGTGCATTTTACCAGCTCCACGAATTTTTTAAATTTTAGCAGATATATAAATTGCATGCGTAGATAATTAAATAATTGTAGTAAAACACGTGATGAATATAAAAGAAAACTAAACAAATAACAGAATTTGGAAAATAAACTAAATAGAAAAAATTATAGTACTTACTTTGTTACGGCCTAATTTAGCCGACACGTACCGTTTAAAAACTAATTTAGCAACAGGCTTACCTTACGTACAAAAATTATTTTTACTCGCATTAAAGGATACAGTATTGTGTATTTTTGGGGATTTTGTAAATAGTAAATAATTTCTTTTGTTAATAAATTTTGTTATTAAGTACATTGGTGTTTTTGTTATAGTCGGATTGCTGATATGTGACTATTATATGTATGTATCAAGTAGTGCATTCATATAATAATCTAGTTACCATTTTTCAGCGATTTTAAATATGTTTTTTATTATGTGTCTTAGCTGTCAGTGTCTGTTAATAATATTAATTAATAGATCTTGCGGCCAATTATTAAATTCACATACTTTAATTTTAAATCTGCTGGAATATTTTAATTCCGAAAAAGAGAAGAATGGGCCACTTATTTCTCTATCTTGTGTCCATCAAAGAGTAGCACCTGCCTTGAAGATTTCGGAATCAACATCGTAGAATTATAAAATGTAATAAATTTGAACTTCTCACTAACAAAATCAAGAGAAAACGAATCAGTTTATTTTATTGATACATTGACACAAACGTATGGTCATGAAGTACTAAGATTACCTCCTTATCACTGCCAGTTTATCCCCATTGAACTAATTTGGGGTATAACAAAAAATTATTATGATAGATATATTGGTCAAAACGGATGTAGTAATAACGAAGTTTTGAAAATGTGGCAAGTAGCCTGTGATCACCATAGTTGTGAAACTTGGGCAAAATCTGTTAAAAAAAATCGAACATTTAATAAATGAATAGTGGGAAAGGGAAAGGATTGTTGATGATATTAATCCATTTGTATTTATTATTAAATAAATACAAGAAATGACAGCGATAGTTCAGATGACGACGATATCATGCATTACAGTGACTAATTTTTTTTTAAATAAAAATAAACATTTAAATACAACTTGTAGCAATATATTATATGAATAAATATATTTTTACTAAATATTTTATTACTTTGTACTTAGGGGAAAAATAAAAAATTAATTTAATTAAACAACAAATTATAATCCTAAATTTACGTATGAGTATAAGTTTTTCCTTATTTATAATTATTACCTTAAAATTAATAATTTTGTTTGTTTGAGTACTGCTGTGAATTTATTTTCGCGCTCTAATTAGTAAAGATATCTACGAATCATGCCGTTTCTTTCTAATGCTTTGTTTTTTATTAACATAATTTGGAAGGTTAGTTGTCAACTAACCTTTCGTCACTGTACGTTACTATGGGTATGCAAATAATTATAATGATATAGACAGAGAAAGCATATAGTATTGTGTATCGATACTTGTAGCAACGAACAGTCACCTATCAGCAATCCGACTATACGAGAACTCTATTCCTTTCCCTTGGGGATTTATTTTCTTCCAGAATTTAGGGCAATAGAAGCGAGGTGACTGGCGCCGTATAAAAATTCAGGCCGCACATAGATATTGGTAATTACAGGACCACCTTGCATAATCACATCTACCTCTAGATCGGGCTGGCGGCCTTCTACCTTGCCCTGGACAGCTGATAGCCGCTGGAGTCACTTCACAGTGGCTACGGAATTCATATCTCTCCCCATTTAGGTTTTTCTAGCGACCGACCAAAGAGCTGAGCGGACGCTGGTATACACCAACTATATAACGCTTGCCGTAATATACGTTATAACTTACAGTTGCAAATATTCTTATTCCATCACTCATATGTTATTCTGTCTGTTCGTTAGTAATAGTGACAAAAGAGAAAATGTGTGGACAATAATGGTGGTTTGATCGAACATTTGTATTTTTTTTTGTAAAATAATTGTAAAAAGTAATAGTTTTTTTTTTCTCTAAATAGTCAAATAGTATATTTTAGAGATATATTGTTTCTTTTTTTATTGTTTTCAAAGCTTGCTACGTTCAACTTTGTAAAACTTATGTTGATTATTATTTTGTAAATAAATGGTCACCATTTTGAAATTGTTAACATAAAAATATGACTTTTTGGTGTCATTGTAAAGCTAATTTAATGTACTTTTAGGAAAAAAATATAAAATTATCGATTCCCTATGCTAGATCAAAAGTTGACATCATTTCCGGTGAAACCGAAAGTGCCTCAGAATTCTTATAGTAACCTTTAGATGGGCCTTTTTGTCTAGTTTAACTTTTGTTCTGAAGATTTTTTGTATCTTTACAAATAAAGGAGATTTTCGGGGTGCCCCGTTTCAAACAAACACCCTGTATATATATTATTCGCACTACTCTTCATCCCAGATTCTCATCTGAACACTTGTGTGTTTTAATTTTATTAAGAAAATTTAAAAACTTATATAACAGATTTGCCTTAATTTGCATGTCTAAATGTGCCTTAATAACTATCTAAATTGACAGCCTTTAACCCTGAAACCCTCTTTTGCTGTATACTTAAAGAAATGTGGGGTATCTCTCCACAAGATACAATATACAAGAATTTAATAGTGTTGAACGTGAGTTAAAATGCAAATATCAGTCCATTTGTTTGTTTAAGAGAAAAGAGACACTGACATAATTTGAAACAATAACTAAACTGATATGACTTAAGTATATTTAAACTAATTGGGCTTAAATGTTTACTTAAATTGTTGGTATTTCCACAGTTTCAAGTATTGTAATTACCAAATTATAGAGTCAATGACATTTATCACGTGAAAATCGTTTCAACAATTTTAAACTAATTAAATTTAATTTAAATATTTACACAAATCATTATTGTTAAATGACAATACACACCTGATTCATTAATGCTACCGGGTGGTCCAAGAGAGGTACCGGGTCCCCCAAAGGTTGCTGTGGTTCTCAGCTGCCCCCCTATAGGGTTATCTTTTATGTTTTTTCAAACGACCACTAGATGGCAATATTGAAATGTGTCAATACTATATTCGTAAAATTTTACATTTGTTATTGTGAAATGAGTGGCAGCTTATAAAATGAACGAGCAGTTTGCTGACAGTGACCGTTAAAAAAAAACAATTTTATGAAGAAATGGATATTACTCGTGAAGGTTTTCGTTAGATGATTTTTTACGATTTTAGTAAAGGCCTAACTCAACAACAATGCATAGATTCGCTTCGTTCAACTTTTGGTGATGAAGCATTATCAGAAAAGACTGTTTACAATTGGTTTGCAGAATTTCGGCGTAGTCGTGCGTCCGTCAATGATGTATCACGTGAAGGTCGACCAAAATCGGTTGTGATTCAAAAAAACATCGATGCTGTGCGCAAAATGATTGAAGAAAATCGGCATGTGACTTACCGTGAGATAGAGGCATCCTTTGGCATATCGCAGACTGCAATACATTCGATTTTGCATGAACATCTAGCTGTGAAAAAGATCAGTTCCCGATAGATTCGCATAATTTGACCAAAGCTGAAAAACAGGTTCATGTTGATTGGTGTAAAGAATGCTAAAAAAATTCAACCTAGGCATTGCAAAAATCCGTATACAACATCATTACAGGTGACGAAACATGGATTTATTCATATTAACCAGAAACTAAGCAACAATCTACTGTTTGGGTCTTCCAAGATGAACCGAAGCCCACAAAAGTTGTTAATGCTGAATGGTATACAACAATTTGTTTGCCAGAAGTCATCGACAAAATCAGGAAAAACAACCAAAAACGTCGCATCATTCTTCATCATGACAATGCAAGCTCCCAAACATCACGTCAAACAATTGATTATTTGAAGGAGAAAAACATCGAATTAATGTCTCATTGCCCGTATTCACCTGATTTATCCCTTAACGACTTTCTTTTTGTTCTCCAATGTCAAACAAAAACAGTGATTTTCATCATCTCAAGAAGCTGTTAAAGCCTTCGAAAACAATGTTTTTGAAATAACAACTTCAGAGTGGAAAAAATGTTTCGAGAGTTGGTTTGAACGCATTGCAAAATTGTATAAATCTTAAAGGCGAATATTTTGAAAAGAAATTAAACAGTTTGTTCGAAAAAAATCCTTTTTAGGGTTTTGTAGGTATGAGCAAAAAACCCTTATACCGTCACTGGATCTGGCGTAATTTCTGCGGCTGCATATCGCCAGGGTTTGGGATGCAGTCGTGTGTATTTAGCTCCACTAGTCTCTAGTATGACGCGGCTCAAAAGGTTGCTGAAGTTTGAGATTAGTGGACGCTTGTCAAGACCTGACAAACCCCATAATAATATTTATTTCATGTTAGACATCTTACGACGTTTACATTTGTCAGTACATATATGATAAATTCAATGAACAAAAGTAGAAAGTATTTGAAAACATTGAAAAATGAAATACAATATTAAATAATATAGAAAAGAGAGGGAAAAAAAATATATAAAATTAACAATGGTAGAGCAAACAAACAACAGCTTACTGTTAGATGTAGGAACTGAAATTAATTTTGAAAAAATCATCCGAATTGTAGAGACAATTCTCAATAAGAATTTTTTTTATTTTGAACTTAAACAATCTAATTGACAATTTTTTGTGAAGGAATTTTTGATCAGATTATGTTTTCGGAAAATAACGCAATCTTTGTGTTTTTTGCTTGGTCATGTAAAATATTTAATAACTTATGTAATACAATAACCCAGGATGCTTTGATAGTGTAATAGTTAGCATGCTCGCGGTCTAATTTGCAAACTAAGGTTCAATCCGGTCTCGAGGTAATTTTATTTTTTTCTGTTATTTTTTTGCATTTTTATTTTGTTTAATTATTTTTTCAAAATTCTAGTTATATTTGGGCAAATGTTGCATTTAATTTTTAAAAGCGTAAATTTAATAACCAATGCAAATTGTTGAAATTGAATACACGGAATCAGGGGCAGGGTTATGACTTAAAACAACCAATGAAAGCCATAGGCGCAATTTTTAAAATCTTAATGAACCATGCTATATAAAAAAAATCCTGCACATATTTAGAAACCTAAATAATAGTATTAGGCATTCGAATTAAAATTAACAAAAAAATATTTTAACATAAAATTTGTTTTGGCATCCCAAATAATCATCATTCACTTACTAAATACCTGCAAAACCCTGAAATGTGTGAAAATTCAGACTTCACATAAATTTTTTAGTTTTTGTAAAAACTTAAAAGGTAACCCTCGTATGTCTGTCTCATTAAAACAGCGCACTAACTATAAGTTTGGAAAACTCGACAGTAGACATCGCATAGCCAATTAAATTAAGAGCTGTGAACGGTTGCTTGCGTTACCATGTGACAAAATTATTAGTGACAATCAACAGGGAACAACTCATAGCGTATAGTGTATTAATTTTAGAGCTGTGAACTTAGCTTAACTTTATCATTTTTGAACTAAGAAATTTGAAAACACAACTAATATGCATTTAGATGCAATAAAATGAATATAAAACGCAACTTAACTCTTTACTAACACTTTCCAGTGTAAACATCCTTCTTTTCATAATATTTAATTTATATAAACGTTTCTCGTTCGTCAGGATTCGAACTCAGTACCGTGTATCCTGTTTCACAACCTGTATGTGATCAAATGTTATTAATTAACACTTATGGTGCTTATCTGACTCTCGACCTTCAAGATATCATCAATATTTCTGATATTTAAAGGAAAATATAATTATGAAGTGAAAATTTTTATTATTTTTTTTAATAAATGGGTTAAAAATGAAGGTTAAAGGAAAGAGTTTTGTGATTAAGATTAGAAATAAATGTTTATTGTTATTTTATTTAATTATTCATTAGAACAATAGCCTTAGTTTATTAATAAAATTAATTTAATACCCTTAGGCTAGTGCATAAAGCGTAGTTAACCATGTAGTCCGGTAATCACGCCGTCAGTTGACGACATTGTCAAATATTTGACAATGTCATGAAGAAAAACAATTGATTGAGTACTTAGCAATGCTTTCAGCAACATTTGACGACATGATGCATAGTTAACTACATTGTTAGATTTAACAAAGCTTTATGCAACAGCCTTATTCTTTAGACACAGGCCACAGAGAGTTTTGGTAACAAACAAATGTTCCATCCTACTTTGGCGCTTTCCAACTGTATTGAAATCGGGTATCAAAAGGGATATAAAACCAGTGTTGCTTTTGTTGACTTGTCTTCGTCATACGATACCGTGTAGAAAAAAGGCCTCATATATATGTTCCAAATAATAATTCCTTGCCTTAAAACCACCAGTCTCATCCAAAATATGATCAGCAATCGCAGAATCAATGTATTCCTGAACAGCAAAAACAATAGGCCTGTAACAATTAAAAATGGTTTGCCTCAAGGGTCTGTACTTGCACCGCTAATGTTTAACCTCTACATCAATGATTTTCTGGAAACTAAAGCCCTGAAATGTATATATGCGGATGATCTAGCCTTGGCGGTTCAAGATAAAAACATTCAAAATGGTGCTGCGATTCTTAGCGATGATCTCTCCAGCTTAGAGCGGTACTACAACAAATGGCGGCTCTTGCCTAATCCTTCGAAGTCTGAGTACTGCTCATTTCATCTGATCAATCGATTGGTTAATCTATAGCCGGAGGTCTATTTTCGAGGTGCTAAACTAAAATATAACCCTCTGCCAGTTTATCTTGGAGTTACTCTTGACAGATCGCTGACTTACAAGGCTCACTCTCTTAATGTAGCACAGAAAATTAAAACCAGGAATAAAATCCTGCAAAATCTTGCTGGTTCTACATGGGGAGCAGATGTTACCTTGCGCACTGCTGGAATAGCTTTGGCCTACTCTGTTGTTGAATATTGCGCTCCAGTTTGGAATGCTCACACCTTGAAAATAGACAGTCTGCTGCATGACACCATGAGGATAATTTCGGCAACTATTAAATCAACACCCACTGTTTGGCTGCCGGTGTTATCTAATATAGTCCCCCAACACTTAGACGAACAACTGCGAGCAAACGTGAATGGGATAAAGCAGCCAATTGTGATTTCATGCCAATTGAAGGCGATTTAGACTGTCTTCCTGTCTTGTGACTGAAATCAAGAGCACCTATTTGGATGGACCATAAAATAAAAGCCCCATTGGCCCCCGTTATTGCGCCAGATGCAACTAAAAAACTTCCTGGTTTTGATCTCCCTAGACACATATGGAAACAACTTAATCGTATAAGACAGTGTTACTCAACCGGTGGTCCTCAGCAAAATTTTAGTGGTCCGCGAAAGGCTTATGAATAATTATTTTTGAGATTTTTTGTTAATTTTTTATGATCTTTTGTTCGTTTTCTGTGATTTTTGTTCATTTTTCAGTGATTATTACATTTTACTATATATGTGTTTATTCCCTACATAACAAGCCTTAACTAAAATATAAATCTATTTTCTACCTTTGCTTTGGATTTGCTTTGTTTTGGAATCAACAATTTTCCTATTATTTTCATTTTCTTTAATTTCTTTTCTCCTCTCCATTACCTATTTCATCAGTGTTGTAATGTATCTAGATACATTTTAAAATATGTATCTGTATCTGTATCTAGATATTTAAATCAGTATCTAAGTATCTGTATTTCAGGTACTTTTTTCAGATACTTTCCTATTTTGTCTGTTTCAAGGTCTTTTTACAAAATATGTCCTTACGATTTTTCAAGTTGGTAATACATTTAACATCATTCAGATATTTGAATTTTAAGTTTAAATTAACCAATCAGCGACCAGTAAACTCTTTCTTGCTTGGTGGGAGTAAAAACATGATTCAGCCATTTTCAGAGCTGGAAATACAATTATATTTTATTAAAATTTTATAGATAAAAATAAATTATATAAATAAATTATAAGTTTGAGAATTATGATAAAATACAAGTTTTATATGTAATTAATTAAATTTTGGAAAACATAAAATAAAAAATAAAAGGATGTTTTCCAAAATTTAAATAATTATATATAGAACTTGTATTTTATCATAATTCTCAAACTTATAATTTATTTATTTATTTAATTTATTTTTATCTATAAAATTTTAATAAAGTGTAATTGTATTTCCAGCTCTGAATAAATTTAAAAAAATAATAAATAAAAAAAAATTAAATAATTTTATTAACAACGGTTAAGTAAAACAACCATTAAGTAATTATCTAATCTAAGAATAAGAATTAATTTTATAAATGTGAATTAAATAAAGAAATATAATAAATAAAATTGTTGTTTTATTTTTGTCATCCTAAATACTCATTTAATAATTAGTAATTTATTAGCGAACAAAAAATGTTCGAGATATCCGCTGAAATTGGAATAAAAAAGTGATTTTTTAAATATCACATAGGTATATAGTTAGTTTTAAGTTAGTATATATATATATTAGTTTTTAGTTAGTTTATATTTTTTAGTTTATAGTTAGTATATAGTTTAAGTTTTATTGTGAACAAATATATTCCTTGCTCTAGTTATTTCTTTTTTTTTGTGGTGTTTTCATTTTTCCGAAAGTATCTTAAAAGTATCTTGAAGTATCTAGATACATTGTAAAAAAAAATGTATCTGTATCTAGATACTTTTTAAAATTTGTATCTGTATCTGCATCTAGATACATTTTTCCTCAAGTATCTGTATCTGTATCTAGATATATTTTCAAATGTATCTATTACAACACTGTATTTCATCCATGTGTATCCGCAGCCATTTCCGTTTAAAATATCTTCTCTTGTTCGTCATTTGCTTCTCATTTCTTCACATCCTTCCAGCATATATTCAATCGTCTCCCTTTCTTCTCTGCACATTCTACATCGTTTATCCTCCTCTTTTAACAAAAATTTGTTCGCCTTTTCTTCATTCCCACATCTAAACCTTGCAATTATTATTTTTTTTTTCCTTTTTTCAGATACAGCGGTCTTTGCATGTTCCAGTTATTTTTTGTACTTATTATTGTACCTTGTTTCATTCATTCTCTCGCTTAATTCTTGTTGCTGTATGTCCTTCATTCTTTATACCATCTCCTGCATTCCATGTCCACTTTCCCTTAACCTCCGTACTTCTTCTGTTGAAAAGCCTCCGTATTCATACATTTTACTTCTTTTTATCTCCCATTTTGATGGTTTGATGATTTGTTTAATAGTACATTTATTTTTTGTGGTCCGCGGTAGAAAATCAAATATATTACTGGTCCGTGGTACGTTTTCGGTTGAGAAACACTGGTATAAGATCTAGTCATGGTAGATGCAACGACTTTTTGGATAAGTGAGGTTTGTCATATACTCCAGAATGTGGTTGTGGAGCGCCTTATCAAACTATTGAACATATCTGGAATGATTGTCCTCTACGTAGATTCTCTGGCGGTATTGTAGAGCTGAATGAGATCTCCCCAGACGCCATGCAGTGGTTGGACAGCATGGATGTTCTTCTTTAACATTTATGAATTTATATTATATACCCTTTGTAGTGCTTAGTTATTTTCTGTTTTGTTTTATGCTTCTCATATGAAATATATATATATATATATATATATATATATATATATAATGTAGAAGTTATTGGGGTAAATTCTACATTCTACATTCTACATTATATAGTTTTGGAACGGAATAACCTAATATACATTACAGGATCGGCTCGCTGATCTGGATACAGCTTAACGTAATAAAAAAAAAACTGATTGATTAGGCAACTCGTTACAATTGGGTCAAACTGAGTCTTGGTGGTACTACCAACGGTAAAAATTAATTCAATAACAAACAATAAGTAATTCAAACAATAATATATCAAACTATATAAATAACTGTAATAATAATCTAATTAAAACGAATAAGTTCCTTGTTTAAACAATTCTTTTTTCAAACAATAATATTGTATAAATAAATTGATTGTAATAAGTGAAATTTTTCTGAATACTAATATCAAATAAGAGAAAGAACACAGTTGTACAGATGGTTTTTACAACACATCCTGTTGTGAAGGAAATAAAGTATTTGTTTTGTTGTTTGTAGAAAGATGGTATAAGATTTTCCCACATAATATTAATTTTTTTTCTTTGAATTTCTCTCTGAAGATTGATAATGGTGATGACTTATGAATTGGAGTTGTTAAAGTAATTAATTTTCATTAACTTTTACTAAAGATTGGTATACAGATACCTGGAAAAAACTCTTAATAGAGCATGCTATAGTGCTTTGATAAGTACTTACCTACTTAACTTTTACCATTAAGGATTTCGTAGGTATAAATTAAAACAAATTCTACTGTCAGTAAGTGAGTAAACTTAGAAAGTTGAATTTTGGCACGCATATACAGCTCTTTGAACCGTATTTAGGAAAAATACTAATGGGCGGTTACTAAAGAACGGTTGCTTTATTGCTTTTCAAAATATTGGCTTTAAAGATTTATACACTTTTGCATACGTTCAAACCAATTCTCGAAACATTTTTTCCACTTTGAAGTTAGTATCTCAAAAACATGGTTTTCGAAGGCTTCAACAGCTTCTTGAGGTAATGAAAATCGCTGTCTACGTATTTTTTGTTTTACTTTGGGGAACAAAAAAAAGTCGTTAGGGGATAAATCAGGTGAATATGAGAAATAGGACACTAATTCGATGTTTTTCTCCTTCAAATAATCAATAATTTGACGTGCTGTATGGGAGCTTGCATTGTAATGATGAAGAATGATGTGACGTTTTTGGTTGTTTTTCCTGATTTTGTCGATGTCTTCTGGCAAACAAATTGTTGTATACCATTCAGCATTAATTGTTCTCCGATTCTCTAAAGAAATGGTTGAGACATGTCCAGTACAACTGAAGAAACAAGCATTCTTGAAAGCGCTTCGTGAACGAACAACTTTTGTGGGTTTTGGTTCATCTTGGAAGACCCAAACAGTAGATTGTTGCTTAGTTTCCGGTTCATATGAATAAATCCAAGTTTCGTCACCTGTAACGATATTATATACGGATTTTGCAGTGCCTAGGTTGATTTTTTTTAGCATTCTCTTACACCAATCAATACTTTGTCAAATGCTGGTTAGAGCTTTGGACAAATTACGTGGAATCCATCGGGAACAGATCTCGTTCACAGCTAAATGTTCATGCAAAATCAAATATATTGCAATCTGCGATATACCAAAGGATGCCTCTATCTCACGGTAAATCACATTTCGATCTTCTTCAATCATTTTGCGCACAGTTTTTTTGAATCACAACCGATATTGATCGACCTCCACGAGATTCATCACTGACCACAACGAAATTCTGCAAACCAATTGTAAATAGTCTTTTCTGATGGTGCTTCATTACCAAAAGTTGAACGAATCAAATCTATACATTGTTGTTGAGTTAGGCCTTCACTAAAATCGAAAAAATTATGCAACGAAAACCTTCACGAGTAATATCAAATTTTTCATAAACTTGTTTTTTTAACGCTCACTGTCAAAAAACTACTCGGTCAATTTATAAGCTGCCACTGATTTCACAATAAAAAATGTTAAATTTTACGAATATAGTAATGACACATTTCAATATTGCCATCTAGTGGTCGTTTGTAAAAACATAAAAGGTAACCCTCGCATCTCTAACAAAAATATATTTCTTTTTTATTTTGATTAGAGTATCAAATGAAACCTTATCCTCTATCTTAATGCGTAGTTAAACAGGCAAATTTTTATTTTTTTAAATATTTTCTTTGGGAGGAATTTCTCCAAAAATATTGTCACGGTAAGGTGACTTCCCCACCCATTCCCCCCACCTTATTTCACACAGGGGTTGTTCTAAAAATCTGAAAAAAATCTTGATTATGTACATTGATGGGAACATAGTTCAACAGAAATTTTAGAACAAATTAGTCTTTCGAGAAATATCGACTTTTTGAAATTATTGAATGAAATAATTATTTTCAAAAATTTACAAAAACCAGTGGCGAAGTGAGACCTCCGCTAGACTTGTCCTCCCATAAAAAAAAATAATAATAAAAGAAAAAAAATACATATTTTTTTAAATAATTTAAATGAAGATTTAGGTAAATCTTCAAAAATACATCAAATTATGTCCTATACAAATTTTTGTCCAAGGCTTGGTTTACTAGTTACGAATTTTTTAAAATTTTAAAGTTTAATAACTTCCGTTTCCAGTTTCGGATTTTAATAAAAAACAATAGGATTCTTCCCAATTATTAGGAGAATTTTTTAGTACCAGAACGAACTCTTTAAGTTAAACCGTTTTTGAGTTGTATACACACACACACAGACACACACATATACGGACGGCACTTCGAAAATAGGTTTTTTGGATTCCCTGAACCATGAAACGTGGTCATCAGTCAAAATCTCGACATCGAAAATTTTCGCGATTACAATACTTGCCCCTTATATATTAAGGTCGGGCAAGTAAAAATTGTTGGGATTTTTTAATTAATGTTTTATTGTGATGAATTTTTTCCAAATTATTTATGGAAAATCCAGCTATAGTTTATTGCAGTCAAACTTCAGTGACTAGGTTAATTATCAAGCTTTGAACTCATACCTTTTTCACACTAGATCTTTAAGACAAGTGAACTTAAAGTTCACCGATATTTAAGATCGGTATGCTTTCACAGTTGATGTTTAATTCTCTGGTGCTGTCATCAGCTACAATAATTTTGTCTTTAAGTTACCGTCATGAAATTACCAGTTTTGAACTGTCTGCGCAGACGCACATTTTGAATTATTATAAACAATTAAGGATATTTCATTTCATTCTACAATAAAGGCACTACAATAAAGAATATATTACACCTGTATTAACATGTAAGTCGATACATTTTATCTCAATTATTGTAGCTCTGTATTTTATTAAACACATTATTAAAATAAATAATTTTATTATAACAATAAGTATAAACTTCTTATAACGTCGATATAATACAGTATTCTTGTTTATGATAATATAAAATGTTGACCGCACAAATTCAAGGAGTATTTTTTTATAATAGAAATTAAGTTGGCAATGCGGACAAAGTTTAAGACGCAGATCTCTGTCTTAAACATCGGTCGTGTTTAGACGAGGCCGTACGGTTTCACATTAGCGTTTAAAGATACATTCACTTTAACATCCGATCTTAAAGATCTAGTGTGAAAAGGGTACCATTGAAATTTCTCAATGGGGAGATCATCTAACAGTACTGATATAAGAGTTACCTGGCAAGATACACTAAACTGAGCGGTCAAAGGCCAGAGATCACTATTGACAATACTAAGAAAAAGACAGGGTATAGAATCGTATTGTAAAAACTAAATTCCCTCTCAATACTGTATTCCTTGAATTCCTGCTAACTGGATAGGGCATTCAATGGAAGATATTTATTAGAATTGTGTCTGATAAAAATACTGCATTGCGCGATTAAGGACAAAGCCGACAACATGTTTACGACCTCTGGTCTAACTCTGATAATTGCCTCCCTGACTACCACTGGAATCTCAGATCAACAGATACCTACTGCTTTACAAAAATATTCTTTATATATTAGAAAAAATTGATGTGAAGTGAGAACTTTCACACATTTCAGGGTTTTGTAGATATATAATAAGTGAAGACGCCAACAGAATTCTGCATGTCCAGGACAATACTTTTTTCTATAATCACATTAAGATCAACAGTTATTTGATAATCACTTTTATTCGTTAATTTGAGTACTACGAGTTTTCATTTAATATTTTTAAATTAAATTGAAATAATTGGCGAAATTTTAAATTAAAATATTCCAGCGATTATTTCTACTGTTTGCTTTGTCTTTATTAAATTAGTAAGAAATAATATATTTATCTCATCGTACATATATAATTAGCTACCGTGTGTTAGTGATTTTGTAACACGGTGACGTCATTTTTCCTAAGGTTCTCGCGATTGGCTAACTGGGAAACAGGGTATTCCCAGTTTGATTTGATTGACAGGTATTTTGCAGATTTATTCTCTAAGAATCTACGAATATAATTACATATAGAAATTTGTAGGATTTCGTAGGCATAAACAAGAAACTCTAGATACTCCTATATCATTTGACTGATATCAACAATATTTTGCAGATTTATTCTCTAAAAACCTGCGAATAAAATAACATATAGAAATGTCTAGGGTTTCGTAGGCATAAACAAGAAACTCTAGACACTGCTATATCCTTTGACCAATATGAACAATATTTTGCAGATATATTCTCTAAGAATCTACAAATATAATTACATACATAAATGTCTAGGATTTCGTAGGCATAAACAAGAGACTCCTATATCCTTTGACCGATATGAACAATATTTTGCAGATTTATTCTCTAAGATCTGCGGATAAAATAACATACGGAAATATCTAGGGTTTCGTAGATATAAATAAGAAACTCTAGACACTCCTATATTCTTTGATCGATATGAAAAACGTTTTACAAATTTATGCTCTAAAAATCTGCGGATAAAACATCGTATAGAAATATCTAGAGTTTCGTAGGCATAAATAAGAAACTGTAGACACTTCTATATTCTTTGATCGATATGAAAAATATTTTGCAGATTTATTATTTAAAAATCTGCGGATAAAATAACCTATAGAAATGTATAGGGTTTCGACAAGAAACCCTAGGGTACTCCTATATCCTTTGACCGATATGAACAGTTAATATGAATAGTTAATGAATAAATAATCTAACTATATAATTAGCAAGTGTCTGTATGTAGTGTCGGTAACATTATGACGTCAATTTTTCTAAAGTTCTCGTGATTGGGTAGCTGGGAAGACCCTGTTTCTTGTTTGGCTGACAGGTGACGCCCTCTCCCGTGATTAGCTAACTGGTGATATCCTGTCCCATGTTTCGCAGACTGGCGACGAAATTAGGATACGTTAAAAAATAAAACCAAATACACACACAAACAATTGAAATTTTTATATTATAAATTCGTCATTGTTGACGGGTAATAACCTAGTCTTATAATAAATGTATTATGTGTCCAACTGTAAATACATAAAGCTGTTTATATTGCAACAAGTGTAAAAAAGGCACGCGCATGCGTACTTATCCAAGAAAAATTAACATTTTTTTACACTGCAAGTTTTTATTTAGTATGTTAGGTGGTTAGTTAAAATGTTTGGCGCTCAGCAATGATGACTATTTGCGCCTCACAGAGCCCATCCTTATAACTAGAATGTTATTTGTAAGTTAGTATATTTGAATTTCACTGTTTATAATTAAAATTACTATTGTTCTAATGATAAAGCTATATAATCGTAGATAAAATATTGTTTTTATTCGAATACGAGGGTTGCCACTTATATTTCTGGATTGCGCTAAACTAGTGCTGCCATCTGACAACTGACGCTTCTATCGTAAAGTTTGACATTTTTGACGGTATATGTACTCAGAATGTTTTGCCGTACGAGCAGTATTTGTGTTGTTTACAGTAACTTGAAAAATTTCATCTTGGCTAAAAATTAAATTAAATTGTGAACAATTTCGAGCGTTAATTTTTTACAACTTTCGACGTGGATTAACCCAAAAACAGTGCATCGATGAACTTAATTCGTCTTTTGGCGATGAAACACCATCAAGGACTACTGTTTATCGATGGTTTGCCGACTTCAATTGTTGCCGTAGTTCGCTTAAGGACGAATTTCGTGAAGGTCGTCCAAAATCGGTTGTTGTTCCAGAAAACATTGATGCTGTGCGTGAACTGATACTGCAAGATCCTCATGTGATTTATCGTGGGATTGAGGCATCCTTGGTTATTAGTGAGACCAGCATACATTCACTATTGCATGAACATTTGACCGTCAAAAAGATGTGTTCACGTTGGGTCCCACATAATTTGACAAACACAGTGGAAAAACTTCAATTGAAGTGGAAATAGTGCTTCGAAAATTGGTTCAAACGCATGCACAATGGAGAATATTTTGAAAAACAATAAAGCCACGTTTGTTGATAAATAATTGTTTTTGTTCTCAAATCCCGAAATGTAAAAGGCAACCCTCTTATAGGTGCTGAAGGTTCTAAACCATAAACAAATATGTCGAAAAAATGTATTATTTGAACATTCCCACACAAAACTATATAAATATAAAAGTTATATAAAACCCACAAATATATTTTAAAAAATTCAGAACATTGTTGTCTGTTATCTATTATTAAGCTACTGCGCCATAAAATTTTTGCAAAAAAAAAAATTCTACAACTAAAAATATCTTATTGGGTAGACAAAAATTCGGTCTAAAATTTGATTGATACAAATTTTATTTCAGATTGTTAGTCTTGTACAAGGTGTCTCAAAAGAAATTTTATATTTAGTGGATCGATTAAAAAAAAAAGTAAGCCGTATATAGAAAAAATGTTTATTAATTATTAAAATACACTTTTTGGGGATTTATTTCTTAAAAATAATATCGTCTAAATGTAGACCCTCGCGTTCTCGGCACTCATTTAATCGAACAGTAAAATTACTTATGACGTCTCGGCAGGTGGACTCAGGGATGGCTGGCATTTCGTGACGGATATTTTCTTTCAAATGCGCCAGTGAAGTCGGTTTATTGGCGTAAACTTTAGATTTAAGATAACCCCATAGGAAAAAGTCCATAGGGGTTAAATCTGGACTGCGTGGAGGCCAATTTATGTCACCTCTCCGGGAGATCAATTTGCCTGAGAAATTTGCCTCTGACTGGCATCTTGGGGCTTTAATTCTTGCACCAATTGAATTTTGTAGGGGCGCAGCTTTAGGTATTTCTGCATAATGCGATGTAATGATGATCTATGCACATTTAAAGCACTTGCGCGCTTCCGAATTGAAAGGTTCGGGTCGTCACGAACAGACTGATTAACATTCTCCACGTTTTCTACCGTTCTTGATGACCTAGGTCGCCCGGATTTTGATTTATCCAGCGTTGTACCAGTCTCTTCAAACTTTTTAACCCAATGTCGAATGAGAGGAATGCTTGGCGCATCATTTAAGTGGCGAAAACCTCGAATACTGCAGAATTTTCTACGCGCTACAGTCGCCGAATCACCGTTTTTGTAAAACTCTCGCACGCATAACGCGCGGTCTGCTCCCGAAAAACGCTCCATAGCGACTGAATTCCCAAGAGCCAGGCTACCGATTGACAAAACCCCCGCGCCCCTCGTATACGTTGCGTTCACGCAGTAAGCTAAATAAATATAAAATTTCTTTTGAGACACCTTTTATAAGAAACTTGTAATCTCTGGGGGTTATACGTAGCATTAACATGTTGAACTAAATCCACTGACTAGTTTCAGAGGATTAATGCAATATCTTTCAACGCCTTGATAGTGTAATTACTGTTGATTGATATTGATTGGACTAAGCCCATAAGTAACCGGAGACTTTAACGATCAATCAAGACATAGAATGTCATACTCTCTTTGATATCTGTCGTAACTCCTATTGATTAATATACATATGTTAATTCGTAATATAATCTTTAACATTAAGATTTTAATTGTAAATATTCAGAGTTGAGATGCAAAGCAGTGCAGAGCGAAAGAGTAGAACTGTAGCGGAGACAATACCGCGGTCCCATGGTTTTAATTAAAAAACATAATAATAACTGCACCAACTGCCGCACTATTCCTCTCGTCACGGAACCAGAAACCTTGGGAATCTCAGGTTCATTGACGAGACAGAGTCGGGGAAGCAATCAGGGAAATAAATACATTTCAAACGACCACTAGATGGCAATATTGAAATGTGTCATTAGTATATTCATAAAATTTGATATTTGTTATTGTCAAATCAGTGGCAGCTTATAAATTTACCGAGTAGTTTGTTGACAGTAAGCGTTTAAAAAAGACAATTTTGTGAAAAAATTGATATTACTCGTGAATGTTTTCGTTCGACGAAATTTTACGATTTTAGCAAAGGCCTAACTCAACAACAATGCATAGATTCACTTCGGTCAACTTTTGGTAATGAAGCACCATCAGAAAAGACTGTTTACAATTGGTTTGCAGAATTTCGTCGTGGTCGTGCGTCCGTCATTGATGAATCTCGTGATGGTTGACCAAAATCGGTTGTGATTCAAAATAACATCGATTGTATGCGCAAAATGATTGAAGAAGATCAGCATGTGACTTACCGTGTGATAGAGTCATCCTTTGGCATATCGCAGACTGCAATACATTCGATTTTGCATGTACATTTAGCTGTGAAAAAGATCTGTTCCCAATGGATTCCGCATAATTTAACCGAAACTTAAAAAAAGGCTTGTATTGATTGGTGTAAGGGAATGCTAAAAAAATTCAACCTAGGCACTGCAAAATCCATTTACAACATCGTTACAGGTGACGAAACTTTTATTTATTCATATGAACCGGAAACTAAGCAACAATCCACTGTTTGGGTCTTACAAGATGAACCGAAACCCAGAAAGTTGTTCGTTCACTAAGCACTTGCAAGAAAATGATCGCTTGTTTCTTTAGTTGTACAGTAATACCCCGTTACTCGACTGCCTCTTAGCTCGACGTTTTCGCCACTCGACGTAAATGTCGATAGTGAGAGTCGACGGAGCATCGCTATCCGACGCATGATCGAGTACCGATCACGTGTTACATATTTTGGTAAACAAAGCAAAATGAACGCATGGCCAGCAGTTCGCGCCTAGATATCTTGACTACAATAACTCAGATTTAGTGCAGCTATGAACTTTTTGTTTTTTGCTAAAATAAGTGATTTATATTTATAATTATGGGTCCAAAGGATAGAAATGCAAGCATATCTAAAAGGAAAACATATACATGTATGAATTTCCCTATTATATGTATGTGTATATATGTACATATGATTCCATTTATTTCTTATGGAGAAATTCGACTCGCCACTCGACGTAATCGCTACTCGACGCTTTTTCAGAACAAATTAACGTCGAGTAACGGGGTATTACTGTACTTGATATGACGTTACCATTTCTTTAGAGGATCGTAGAACAGTTAATGCTGAATGGTATACAACAATTTGTTTGCCAGAAATCATCGACAAAATCTGAAAAAACAACCAAAAACGTCGCATCATTCTTCATCATGACAATGTAAGCTTCCACACAGCACTTCAAATAATAGATTATTTGAAGGAGAAAAGATCGAATTAATGTCTCATTGCCCGTATTCACCTGATTTATCCCCTAACTACTTCTTTTTTGTTCCCGAATGTCAAACAAAAATGCGTGGACAGTGATTTTCATCACCTCAAGAAGCTGTTGAAGCTTTCGAAAACCATGTTTTTGAGATACCAACTTCAGAGTGGAAAAAATGTTTCGAGAATTGGTTTGAACGCATGCAAAAGTATATAAATCTTAAAGGCGAATATTTTGAAAAACAATAAAACAGTTTGTTCCAAAAAAAAAATCTTTCTTAGTTTTTGTAAAAATTTAAAAGGTAGCCCTAGTATATATAAAATAGACATAATAAAAATAGTTAAAATATAAAATAGAAAAATTTAGAAGTGAGGATCTATTTTAGAGGTAGTGCTCCTGCTTCACGAACCAAAGGTCTCGAGTTTGAATCCCGGTCAGGGCATGGATGTTTGTGAGCGAGAAATTAAAAAAAAATGTCTTTCTTTGTTTTTGCAAAAACTGAAAAGGTAGATCTCGTAGAAACCAAATATGATTCCAGTTTTATTAAGATAGATAAGACCCGACTAAATTTACTATTAAGTGTTCAGCGAAAACTTGGAGAATTCTATTCTACAAAGAGTTTGTGATAAACTTTTGACAATGGCACAACTGGCACAACACTAGTATCAAGTAAGATCAAATAAATTTACTGAGTGGGACTTCTCAAGCATTTGTTTTATATCTTTAACAGAAAGAATTTCTAGTAGAATCTTGATATCATTGATAATATCTACTGAAAGTTTCGTTATTGTATTTTTTTTTTTTTGTTGTGGGACGCCACTGGTATTATGACAATTGCAATTTCTTTGTACCACTAACCTCAGAAAGAGTACAACTGTTAAGTTCGGGCAGAATCTCTCACCATTCATAAGATCTCCACACTCAACAATAATTCGGGTTCTTTCATTTAACGATAATTAAAACAATTAATTCTCAACCAGGAAACTTTAGAACGTAATTACATTATCCATTTAGTAACGTTTAATATAGGCTATCATTAAAAACTGTGCTTTGAAACTTTTCAGAAAAGGACTAAGGAGTTATTTTTCGAAGTAACATTTATTCCCGTCGCCTAAAACAAATTAACTCTCCAAAATATTAAGATGGCATTCTCACGAAGTGCAAACAAGGGGTCTATTCTGTAACTTATCGACAGTCATTTGCACACTGTCCTGTCACCTATGCACAAGTACACTGTCTCCGTAGACTGTCCTCTAGGTAATGTTGTTTTGTATTCAGCATTATCGAAAATAAGTGGCGCCATTCTGAAATTTTGACATATTGTGATAGCAGAATACGAGATGTGTAAATTAAGTAACCGGTCTGGCAACATAGCGTTTGATCTGGTAACATTTAGGACGCGGGACTTGGTGTGGTGGCAGGTGAACATGTGATACGCCTTCAGTACGAGTTTGAACTCGCGGGAGTAATTTTGTTGTCCATAGCGATTTTTTTCGTGAAACAGTTTTTTCTAGATGGTGGGCCTGGGTTCGCCCATGATTTTTTGCGTTTGGGATTTTCAAAATAAATCCATTTTTCATCGCCAGTAATGATACGATGCAAAAAAGACTTTCTTTTGTATCGTGCAAGCAAAATTTCACAAGTGTTTTTGCGTTTTTCCATCTGCCTCTCATTCAATGCATGTGGAACCCATCTGACGACTTTCTGGATCTTACCCATCTCTCGTAGGCGATTGGAAACAGCTTGTTGACTAACGCCTAACTACTCTGCTAGTTGTTTTTATGATTGACTATCGTCTTCCTGTAGCAATGTTTCCAATTTTGTATCTTCATATTTTTTTGGAGGTTTTCCATGTTCTTTGTCTGTAGTCACCACTTTTGAAACGCCGAAACCATCGTTCACACGTATCTTGCGATGGAGCATATTCACCATAAGCTTCTCGAAGCAGTCGGTATGATTCAGCAGCAGTTTTTTTCAAATGAAAACAAAACAGTAGTACTGTCCGCGAATGCTCTTTATTTGGCACAAAATGTGACATTTTTAACACAGTAAAACAAAACTATATGATCACTTTTCAAATTATAACCTATACGCATTTGACACTTAATGATAACTTAACAAAACGCCATATGTGTTGAAACTTTGAACTATACACTCTGTTTGCGCGGCAAGTTTGAAACAAATCCGCATTTCATACTTGTAGACCTGGTACTTTTGAGTTATTAGGACCCAAATATGTTGCATTATTTATTCCAGATAGGCATCATTTTCGGTTACAAATAGATTAAAGCCAATCTTACAAAATAACTTAATCCTGACCTGTGTTTTAATATAGGGCTTTATTAAACAATACTGTTAATGAAATTGTTTCTGATTTTAATTCATAAGTAGTAAATACTTCCTCATTGTGGTAAATTTTATTTTCTGCTTATTAAGTTAACCAAAAGCGTAAAAATTGATGGTTGTAATACAAGAGTTAATGACTGGATTACAAATTTGTTAAATCCTAAACGAGAAATTAACGGAGACCGATCAAAGAATCTGGGCCCTATTTTAGAAATCATTCGCTCCTTTCCGTATGCGCATTGAACAAATAGTTTAAATGCGTATTCGTTCGGGGTATCATTTTTATCGCCAGAAACCCACAAAAGATGTTCGTTCACGAAACACTTCCAAGAAAATGATGGCTTGTTTCTTCGGTTGTACTTGACATGTTGTAATCATTCCTTTAGAGGATCGGAGAACAGTTAATGCTGAATGGTATACAACAATTTGTTTGCCAGAAGTCATTGACAAAATCAGGAAAAACAACCAAAAACGTCACATCATTCTTCATCATGACGAAGCTCCCACACAGCACGTTAAACAATTGATTATTTGAAGGAGAAAAACATCGAATTAATGTCTCATTGCCCGTATTCACCTGATTTATCCCCTAACGACTTTTTTTTGTTCCCCAATGGCAAACAAAAAATGCGTGGACAGCGATTTTCACCTCAAGAAGCTGTTGAAGCCTTCGAAAACCATGTTTTTGAGATACCAACTTCAGAGTGGAAAAAATGTTTTGAGAATGGGTTTGATCGCATGCAAAAGTGTATAAATCTTAAAGGCGAATATTTTGAAAACTAATAAAACAGTATGTTCCAAAAAAAAATGTTTCTTTCTTACTTTTTGTAAAAACTTAAAAGGTTAGCCCTCGTATACTGGTTCTTAAACATAATATAATTATAAATATTTAACAACAAAAATATCTATCTATTACAGAAAAAGATAAAGAACAATTTCTATCTACACGCAGTTTTTTATATATCATCGGGCCCGTAATTATTGTTTTCCGAGTGGTGAGGCGGAATCATGTCTTTCTGGGCCCAAAATAATTGTATTACCACGGTCCGGGCTCTCTCTTGGTTACCCTTTGCGAGGCCAGATATACTCCAGTGTTGTGCGAGCCCCCTTAACACAAACTTGAAACGAGTAAATGCGCATGAAACAACATTTATTTAATATTTGATAGCAGATATAAAATAGTCATAATAAAAATAGTAATAATATAAAAAAAATCAGCTGTGGCCACCACAGGACCGACCGCCATCGTAAAGTACTTATATAAAATACATTCTAGCAGCAGAGTAGAAATAACTTGGCCTAATAGACCGGGAGCTCATGACATTTTTGGTCTCCGATTTCATACAGCATGCCTTTTGGAGGAGAGAATATTTACCCTGTGACAACAAAAAAGGGATGGTACTAAACCCCTGCACGCTTTCCGGTCATAGGGAAAATTGCATTTCCACTTGCAAAAATTTTTGTGTTTAAGTGGAAATGCAATTTTCCCTATGACCGGAAAGCGTGCAGGGGTTTAGTACTATCCCTTTTTTGTTGTCACAGGGTAAATATTCTCTCCTCCAAAAGGCATGCTGTATGAAATCGGAGACCAAAAACTGTCATGAGCTCCCGGTCTATAATATTTTTTAACAGAGATATTATTTATCATGACCATGGAAACGTTACATATAAATATGAAAAAATTGAGATAGAAAAAATTTCGTAAAATTTTACAGAAATTATTCGAAATTTTTCGTTTTATCAAAAAACGTCTCAAATAAAAAATATTAGTTATTGCTTTTATAACAACTTTTGTTCAATAATTTTTTTCGAAATATTTTTCTGTTGTGAAATATTCACAAAAATCTTTAAATCGACACGTGTAAACTACCATTTTTAGTCAACCGATTTTTACCAAAAGTTGATCAACTCGTGCCATTGATGGCAGAAGCTTAAATATGCAGTTTCATAAAAATCCTTTCTGCCGAATTTGCTCTGCACGTGTACACAGACGGGCAGACGGACAGACAGACAGACGGACAGACGGACAGACGGATAGACAGACGGACAGACAGACAGACGGACAGAGAGACCGACAGACATCATGCTAAAAATAGTCAAAACGTTATGTAGGGACCTCAATTCGTGGCAATCCATCGAAATCTCGAAATGTCAAAATCGGTATGATCACAATACCTCCCTTATATATGTTGACGGTCGGTAATAAGTAAATTTGGAAACATAAAGGCATAAAAGTTTGGTATAAAACATGTCGGTCTTGGTAGCATAGAGGTAGCGCCTCTGCTTCACAAGCCAACGGTCCTGGGTTTTAATCCCGGTCATGCCATGGATTTTTGTGAGCCACAGTATAATGTACTGTTGTGTTGTTTCTAAGAAAGTAAAGAAAAAACATTTAAAAGTAGCAATACCTAAAATTTGATTTTAGAAATCAGGTATATCACAGTATCATCATCGTCTTCGTCAAAAGCCATCGAATTCGTCAATTCTCGTTTCTTGCATCAATGTGTTAATATAAAATCTAGAGATTCTCAAGTTGAATGTTTCCAAAAAGCGGTTTTGCCAACTTTCTCATTGGCGAGTAGTCCGTTGCACCTTACATATAAGACCGCGGGCTATGAAAGAAAGTAGAATCCAAAATGTCTGGTCGACACAAATACACACATACACACACACACACACACATTTAGCTACATATGGTATTTAAGATCAGGTTGAGACACGTGTATTTTACAAGACACTCTTAAGAGGATCCTCCACCGTTTATATAAGGGAATCATTGCATTTGTAAATCTATACTAATCCATAAATTAATTTGTTTGTGCATATGTATGCAGGGTTGTAATAGATACATTTTAAAAAATATCAACACGTCTGATAACCACATTTTAAGCATATTTTTGTGAATTTTTTTCAAATCTATGGTTAAATTTATTCATTTTCAAACTAAGTACATATATAAAGTATGTTTTGAAGAAGATACAAAAAAATTTTGAAGGCAAAATATGGCGAAATGAGCCAGCTGTGGCAAATCTTCTAAGACTCCGGGAAAAAAATTAGATTTTGCGATGACCAGCATAACTCGTCACTGGTTCATCTGAAATCAAAAATCCAAAAAGATTTTATTAGTTTATGAGTTTGCCGAGGTAATGACGTTGAGTTTTTATTTTTAAAATGATTTTTCAGTTTTTAGCGTTACTTAGAAGACAAAAAAAATTAATTCCCCCTAAAAAAAACCTAAAAATGAGTATATTTGTGATTGTTAAATAAAAAAAAAAAACATGAAAAAAAATATCAACGTCGTTACCTCGGCAAACTCATAAACTAACAGAATCTTTTTGGATTTTTGATTTCAGATGATCCAGTGACGAGTTATGCTGGTCACCGCAAAATCTAATTTTTTTCCCGGAGTCTGAGAAGATTTGCCACAGCTGGCTCATTTCGCCATATTTTGCCTTCAAAATTTTTTTGTATCTTCTTCAAAACATACTTTATATATGTACTTAGTTTGAAAATGAATAAATTTAACCGTAGATTTGAAAAAAAATCACAAATATATGCTTAAAATGTGGTTATCAGACCCCCCCCCTTAATAAAAAGAATTATGAAAATATTGTTCAAATAAAACTTATCGGGGCAATGAGGATCAAAACTGTATAAAAAAATTGCATTTGTTTTGCAAAAGGTATGACAGTAAATATGTTTTCTTCAAATTACACTACACATATTACTATAGACAGTGGCGTATTTAAGGGGAGGCTAAGGGGCTGCAGCCCCATCCTAACAATTTTTAAATATGTAGTTTTCATTTACAAAAATGGAAAATTGTGATACCATTATTTTTTATATCGTATTATGATATTTAGTCAATGTTAGTGTTTTATAATTTAAATAGGGCTACCATAGGTTCCGTTTTTACCGGGGCAGTCCCGGTTTCAGCCCTTGTTCTGGTTGGTATACAAATATGTCGGTCAAATTTACTAGTTTTTTGATGTCTTTTATGATTCAGATTTTTAAGATAAATATTTTTATTATTAAATTTTATGTACTACAGTTTATCTTACAACAATTAACTTACACTTAATAATAATTGTAATTTTCGCCTTTCGGCTTAACATCTACTCTCCTTCTCCTCTAGTTAATATCTTCGTTGACTCCTTTCCTTAATTTCCTCCCTTCTGTTTTTCACTTCTTTCATCCATTCATACCCCTTTCCTGTTTCATCCAAAATTTCCTTTCTCGTTTCCGTTCTGTGTCGCATTTCTTCACATTCTTCCAACAAATTTTCCATTGTCTCCTTACCTTCCCTGCACATTCTACATGTTCTTTCTTCCTCTTTCATCCAAAAATTATTGTCCTCATTTCCACATCTAAATTTCGCTATCACTTTTTTCTTCTCTCTACTGCCTTTTTCTGTCAAACACTGTAGTTTTCTCACCGTGCAGGTCTTTTCATATATTCAGATTTTTAATTAAATATTCAAATAAACCACAAAACAGTAGCTGACTAGTGACTTGAAAGACTGACGGTGTCACCTGGAAGATCATTTTCGACCTTAAAGCGTCTTAAAAATTATTTAAGAAACGCCATGAAAGAAGATCGGCTTAATGGATTAGCAGCACTAAACATTAACTGGGAAGTTGATATAGAAGAAGACGAAGTATTAGAAGAATTAAAAAAAATGCCTCGCCGAATATTAATTTAAAATTTTATTTAAAATATTATTTTCATTTATCATACAATTGCTTTGCATCTTGTAATTAGTTTATTACTATTATTAACCCTTTACTGCATGAATTTTTATTTTTGGCTGAAATCATCATTAGGAATTGGTTATTATTGATAGAAAAATTAATTAAAAAAATATATTTAAAATATTAATTATTATTTTTATGAAAAAATAATAATTTAAATAATAATTTAGGGTTTGTGCCATACATGGAACATTATGATTCTACATTTTGTTACAAAAGAAAATGATTCGGTATTATTTGCTCGTCAATTGCTAGGTGTTCTTTATTAGGGATTAAAAGCAGTCGCCCTCGAATTTGCGAAAGAAAAGGTCGTATCTTCTAGTTGTCCTTTCTCAATAAATTCAAAGTTATCGTTAAAGTGCAAATTTCGCTTGATATCCTCAAATCTATTGCAGCCCATTACTTGAGATACTGCAGGATCCATTGCTGTGTATGTGGCATATATGAACATTCATGAAGTAACGTTCTGATTCAGTTTTAAAAGTAAAATAAAAAATAAAAATCGGAATGTGCCATATATGGCACACTATGCGGTAAAGGGTTAAGTTTATTACACGAATTTAATTTCATTTATTGTGATTTTGGTTATGAACGATTTTGACTGATTTTTTCTGTTAATTGCTATATTTCTTTAGTTATAAGAAAGAATTATTTTTGAATAAGAATTTAATTTTATTTACTGTGATCTTTGTTAGTACATGACTGATATTCTTTGTTAATTATTATTCTTCGTTATCTATGTTATAAATAATAATTACTTTTAAATAAGTTTAATTTCATTTACTGTGATTTTGGCTATGATTTTCTGTTAATCTTTGACAATAAATAGTTTATTATGAAAGAAATTTAATTTTTTTATCCTATTTCACAAACATCCTGGGGGGGGGGGTATGATTCACAATTATTTTTTTTAATTAGCCACCTCCCCATTGCCAAATTTCTGGATACGCCCCTGATTATAGAACTTTTATCTCTATTCAACGGTGTAAAACTTGTATATCACTACATAGCAACATTTTTGAGAAAATCGCATTTTGTGGCCATCAAAATGACGACTTATTTGTTGGTAAATAATGGTTTTGGTAAATAATGACTTAGATTTTTTGGTGGTTTAAGAAGGAAGAAAGTTGATTGAAGATGAATCACACCGCGGAAGGCCTTCATCTTCAAGAACCGATGAAAATGTTGACAGAATCCGGGATCTTGTGCGTTCAAATCGTCGGTTGACAGTAAGAAGAATCGAGGAAGAGTTGAATTTGACTCACACTACCGTTCATCAGGTTTTGACCAATGAATTGGGGATGAGAAAAATCTGCAATTTCAATAAACGAGTTTTTGGCCAGTAAAAATATTCCTGTGGCTCCTCAGCCCCCATATTCACCTGACTTGAGTCCTTGTGACTTTTTCCTCTTCACAAGATTGCAAAATCACCTCAAGAGCCGTCATTTTGGGACACTCGAAAACATTCAAACGTCCGTAAGCGACCAGCTGAAAGCTTTTCCAGTATCCGAGTTCCAGCACTGCTACGAGGATTGGAAGAACCGTCTCCAGCGCTGTGTGGCTCCCAAGGAAGTTATTTTGAGGGAGACAATATTGAATTGTAATTATATTCGAATAAAAAAAATTTAAAAATCAGTCCGGTTAATTAATTTACACACCTCGTATGCTTATAAAAATGCATACATATACATATGATGGGTTTACGCAGTTGCACGATCTCATATATACATACATACTAACATGATGGTCTACGCACTGTGCGAAAGGCAGACGTCCTACTTTCTGTCTCAACGTAAGATACTGCAGGTGTATCTTTTGTGATGGGCCGAGATATTATTTAGTAATGTACCATCGATTGCCATCTATGAAATTTCAGAGAAACTTCTCCATGAATGAATATGAAACTAGATTTTATGCTTTATTAAAACTTTACTTTCTCACAAGAGTTAAGATATTATTTTAATTGTTTCTTGATCCTACGTTGAAATCTCCTATTTTAAATAGGGTTATACGAATTAATATCAGTCAACAAGGGTTACTGCATATAAATTCCCTACATAAATAAGGTCTTCTTCGTCTTTTTCTTTAGGCACTAGCAGTTAGGTTGACTTTTGGCCTCACTCACATAAGTCCTCCGTCTCGATCTATTTATTGTCAGGTCTTGCCAAATACCCTGAATACCAATACTTGTTAGATCTTCGGTTAGCTGATCTCTCCATCTCTTGCAAGGTCTTCCCACTGGTCGACGGGTATTCAATCTTCCTTCCCATATCTTCCTAACCATTCTGTCCTCCCTCATCCTCATAACGTGTCGTATCCACTGTAATCGTCTACCTCTGAGTTCTTGTGTTTTACTTGGCTTTGAGTACAGTTTTCGCATATCTTCGTTTTTGCGGGTTCTCCATTCACCATTAATTTGAATGGGACCAAAGATTGTGCGTAATATTTTATTTTCGAAAACTATGAGGTGTTGTCGATCTAGCTTTGTTAAGGTCTATGTTTCGGAGCCATACATAAGTACAGGACGTACTATAACTTGGTATAACCTGATCTTGGTATTCCTAGACAAGAGTTTCGTTATGAAGAGGGGACCAACGGAGGAAACCCTAGGATACTCCTATATCCTTTGACCGATATGAACAGTATTTTGCAGATTTATTTTCTAAGAATCTACGACTATAATTATATATATAAACATTTCTAGGGTTTTGTAGGCATAAACAAGAGACTCCTGTATCCTTTCACCGATATGAACAATATTTTGCACATTTATTCGCTTAGAATTTACGAATATAATTACATACAAAAATGTCTAGGGTTTCGTAGGTATAAACAAGAGACTCTAGATACTTCTGTTTCCTTTGACCAATATGAACAATATTTTGCAGATTTATTCTCTAAGCAACTGCGGATAAAATTTTATATATAAATGTTTTGGGTTTCGTAGGCATAAACGAGAAACTCTAGACAAACCTATATCCTTTAACCGATATGAACAATATTTTGCAGATTTATTCTCTAAGAATCTACGAATATAATTACATATAGAAATGTCTAGAGTTTCGTAGGCATAAATTAACGTCTCAAATTATTTTTAGTTTTAACAATATAAATGTAATGTACTAAGTAAAAATGAATAGTTTTCTCATCTTAAAAAGTTAATGAATAAATAATCTTAACTATATAATTGCAAGTGTCTGTATGTAGTGTCGATAACATTAAGACGTCAATTTTTCTAAAGTTCTCGTGATTGGGTAACTGGGGATACCCTTTCCCGTGATAGGCTAACTGGTGATACCCTGTCCCGTGATTCGCAGACTGGCGACGAAATTAGAATACGTTAAGAAATAAAACGAAATACACAAACAAACAATTGAAATTATTGTATTATATATCCGTCATTGTTTACGGGTAATAACCTAGTTTTAAATAAAATTTTATATATTACATCTTTACTTTTATATTTAACTAAATTTTGGTGCCTTCGGTACTCTACAAACGAAAAATTAAAATAACATTTAGTCCCGCTTAAACGTTTTAGAATAGCCTACAGTGGTTGCTGCAGATGTCAGAGTTTTACTAAATTGTGTCTTGATCGAGTGTTGAAATCTCCATGTATTTCTTACGGGGATATATTTTGAACTGCGGACATAAGATGAAAGTAAACGTTTAACACATTTAACCGATGTGTAAAATTCTCATGGTTGACAAAATTATTTTGACGTGTTCTTGACTGTTAATTTTTTATGATTTGTGGGACCCTGGCACTTATTTGCTAATCGATTTTTTTATAAATAGTTTTAAATGTTTAATTTTTTATACGTTTAATAACATCTAAACCTCGCTTTGACCATATTTGGTTAATAAAAGATGGAAATAATTTGAGAGACGGGATAGATTAAAAAAAGTAGGTAAATTTAAATTTACACTTTACGCATTTCAATTGTATTTAGTTTCTATCCATTATGATTTTGAAACTGATGATTTCAAGTAAACTACTTTTTTACGTAATATTGAATCAAATCGATTAGATTCAATACGAATTAATACCATCATTAGAATTTCTCACCAAACACTGTATTACCTAAATTGTTACAAAAGTTACCGAAAATCGTTTTACATTCTAATAAATTTTAATTTGTAAGTAAATTTGGTTATTGAACCGAGTAAGCAAAATGTATTGTAATGTTATACATTATAGTTTAGGTCAGGGGGGGGGGGGGTGAAGAAAATTAGATTTTTTATAAAACTGAATTTTAACTTTTTTTTCACGTTTATGGCCTTTGCTACTAAAGAAATTAGCCAGGACAGTACCCATTTTTCAAAAAGAAAATTCCATGCCTGAACAGGATTCGAACCCGGGGCCTTAGAAACACAGGGCACTAAAATTTAATTAATGCCATTTTGCCAATTTATCGCAGAGGTCTTCAATTTCTATTTAAACAGTTGTATTTTTAAAAATTTATTTAATAAAAATCAAAATATTTTCAAAAATATGCCATCATATTTTGCCCCCTTTAAAATTTTTCTGAGGTCACCCATGAGAACAATATAATTCTTACAAGTTTCTTATACAAAACTAACAATCTGAAATAATTATTATTATTATTTCATTTATTTTACCGCCTAATTACGACCTATTTCTGCAACGAGGCTAATCGCCGACGCCAGGGGGCGAGCTCCTACACCTGGATGAGGGGTGAATGATTGTGAAATGGGAGTAATGTAAACATATTATTCTCGCCCGAATAATATCACCAACGGAGAATCGAACCAGCAATCCACAATTCAGACTGTTTTAACCTTTCAGAACTGAATGATTTAACGATCTCTACTACTCCGTTGGAAATCTGAAATAAAATTAATAATCTATACTGCAAAACCTTTTTTTGTTGAAATTATTTTCAAATAAAATAAATAGTTGTCAAGCGCGCACCCAGAATTTTTTATGAGGGGGGAGTTAACAAGCCAATTTTCTTTAGGCGAACTAAAAAGCCAGATTTGGGGGGGGCTTACGTTCAATTACAAGAAAAAGGTGTACCTTAAAAACGTGTTTCTGGAGTGTTTGGGGGGAAGTCTTAAGTCCGTGAGCCCCTCCCCCCGTTGAGTGCTTGGTTGACATGATTCGACATTTCTCCATAACATTTTTAAAAGTCCACTACTGACTTCCTATTCCGAAAATAAAATTTCTATGTAATCTAAATGTTTATAGGAAAGTAAAATTTGCATGCCTCACAAAAAAAAACTTGTTCCACAAACCTTAAAAAATAAAAGTCCCAGCCAAGATCATAGTAATTTCGTCAAGCATGAGAAACTCGCATATTAGACTGTCACATATGAAAACCAGCGACTGTCAACAAGGATGATCCGATCTATCAAGTCATATTTTAAAGTTATATAATAAAGTATAATAATAATTATTATTATATGGTCTGTTTCTTTGGTTTAAGTGGACTTGGATTTTGAAATAACTTTAACGATTGAAGGAGGCTTTTAACAATTTTGTTTAACCCTTTCGCTACGTGACATGTATTTCAAATTACATTTTCGTCACACGGCAGATTTGTCTGATGCGTACGGCATTCGTTCCTTTGTTTTAACGTATACAGATGCTCAGCGTATACGCTTGCGTCTCGTACGTAGTATAGCTATATTTACATCATCTATCTAGAAATGGTAACTTATTTTGATACATGCGCATCGTAATTATGTAAGCTTGTAAGTCTCTAGACAGAAACGCATGCTTTATTTTTACAAATGTTGTCGAATTTATACCATACCTGTAATGTATGTGAAATAAGATAAAGGTACGGACCTGAGCGGACAAGCCTAGACCATATTATAGGCAGTTAATAAAGAACTATCGAAGAGTATACATGTGTATCATTTACGCAACCCATTAATTGTTACATGGCGCAGTCGGTAGGATATCTACAAAACCCTGAACTGTGTGTGAACGGTACATGAATCAACAATCACATGAATTTTTCTTTGTTACTTTTAATTATGTTACAAGGGCTTTCATTTGATACCTAAACAGGGCCGTGCCGAACAACTTTGGCGCCTGAAGTAGACAATAATAATGGCGCCCCTTAAAGTAACTCAATAAAAGAAACCTTGCACGGACAAATATTAGGTTGTTACATAAGTCCGTTCGTTTTTTTTTTTTAACCTTTTATTTAGTAAAATATATATTCTAAAAAAAACTTCTATTATCAAATGTACTGTCCATTATTTTCTATCACTTTGGACAAACGCTCAGGCAATTTCATAATGCCATCTCTCTAGAAGGTTTCGTCTTTGCTCTCGAAAAATCTGTAGAGGTGAATTTTGATATCGTTTAAAGATGCGAAATTTTTTCAGTTCTGGGAATTTTGTAGAGAGCGGAGCAAATGGTAGTCGGAGCATATGGTTCAGACATCGCATCATCCGACTACCATTTGTTCTGCTTTCTACAAAATTCCCTTAACGGAAAAAATTTCGCATCTTTAAACCATATCAACCTTTTCGCATCTGTGGACGATATCAAAATTCACCTGGACAGATTTTTCGAGAGCAAAGACGGAACCTTCTGGAGAGATGGCATTATGAAATTGCCTGAGCGTTTGTCGAAAGTGATAGAAAATAATGGACAGTACATTTGATAATAAAAGATAGTTTTTTTTTTAATGTATATTTTATTGAATAAAAGGTGAAAAAAAAAACGGTATTATGTAATAACCCAATACAAATAAATATGATAAAAGTCTGTTCGAAAAATTGGCTATAATGGACCAAGTACCTTCAAATAACACAAAAAATAATAAATCACATTAAAATAAGGTGCAAGACTTCACACATAAAACAGTAAGTTCGACTCCCTCAGTAGGCAGAGTATCAGCCTGTCCATGAGTTGGTACCCCGTCGTCAAGCAACTGACAGGTCATAGCACAAGCCTAACTTCTCCCAGACATCCTGGATGGTCTTAAATAATTCTGGTGTCCCTTTTTGCTAAGAAGATGAGGCAAGTACCTTACTCGCCTCACGCTGGACACAGCCCTGATACCCACAATAAATAGTGCCAGTTTGTTATTTTTAAAATCTACTCATCTTAAGTATGAAGTAATATCAACTGCATTTAAGTTCCTAAAAGTTTGGGAATCACACAACAATATTGTCAAAAACATAAACACAATCAACATTTCGTAATTTAGTATTTATAATATGTCTTGGCCAGTCCAAAATCACATTAATTTGTCTGTCAAATCTAGTGATGTCCCACAGTATCTAGGCGGCCTTGATCATAACTAGATTCTAGTTTTAACTAACACACATATATGTGTCCATATTTATATATACAGACACACGTAATACCTGGAATGGATATCGGTTCTTAAGATATCGATAGTTGACATTGACGGTACCATCGGATGCCTTATGAGAGTGATTCAGAGCCTGGGATACGCGTACCCCCAGAGGTACGTGCTTTAAGGGTACGTCGTTAAAGGGTACTCGAAAAAAAAATATATGTGGGATTTTAATATGTTCCTGCATATATGTCTCAACCAAAGCCAACTGAGACAGACGATTGACAGAGACAGACAAATGACGCTGTTATTATTGTTTATTGTATTGTTAACTGTTCATATTAGACCGGGAGCTCATGACAGTTTTTGGTCTCCGATTTCATACAGCATGCCTTTTGGAGGAGAGAATATTTACCCTGTGACAACAAAAAAGAGATGGTACTAAACCCCTGCACGCTTTCCGGTCATAGGGAAAATTGCATTTCCACTTAAACACAAAATTTTTGTGCTTTTCTCTGATTTAATATTGCTTGCCCTTTTGTCAAAAGAAAGTTATAACAAATTTAAAGTCTTTTAATTATAGGCATGCGATTCGGAGGGTCCCAAAGGGCTCAAACGGTCATGTGATCTTGTAATAAAAAAATATGATTTTCCGCGTTTTCATACAGCATGCCTATAATTAGAAGACTTTAAATTTGTTATAACTTTCTTTTGACAAAAGGGCAAGCAATATTAAATCAGAGAAAAACACAAAAATTTTGTGCAAGTGGAAATGCAATTTTCCCTATGACCGGAAAGCGTGCAGGGGTTTAGTACCATCCCTTTTTTGTTGTCACAGGGTAAATATTCTCTCCTCCAAAAGGCATGCTGTATGAAATCGGAGACCAAAAATGTCATGAGCTCCCGGTCTATATAGAGTTTTTTGATATTGTATTCACTTCTTTCATTATATTTTGTAATTTTTAATTGGTTTTTCAATATAATTTGTGTGATTAAGACGTGCAGTTTTTCATTTGGACACCGAAATCCTACATATATTAACAACTAGTTTGTCAGTCTGTCTGTCTGTTTGTCTATCCCTCTGTCTGCCCGAAATTTACGCAAAAACGGCTGGATTTACACAAAACTTGGTACAATGAAACAGTAAATCCTAAATTCGAACAAAGGCTATATATTATCTCAACATTTTTAATCTAAAGGGCTGTATCGGGATTAAAACTTAAATTATTTCCCTAATTATTGACTTAACAGAAAAATATATATTACAAAAATTGTTTAAAATATGAAGACAAGTTTTTTGTTTGATGCATTTTTTTAGTTGGATGAATATTTGGAGAGTTATGGAGCGACAGCCTAAAATTAAATTTATATGTCTGTCTCATTAAAACAACTCACTAACTACAAAGTTTGGAAAACTGTCTACAATCGCCAACGTATGAGGGTTGCCTTCTATATTTTGGGATTTGAGATCAATAACAATTATTTATCAACAAAAGTGCTTTATTATTTTTCAAAACATTCTCCATGAAGATCAATACACTTTTGCATGCATCCGAACAAATTTTCGAATCACTTTTTCCACTCCGATTGAGGCACCTTCGTATAGTATTTAGCAAATTATGTGGGATCCAATGCGAACAAATCTTTTTGACGGCCAGATGTTCATGCAATAGTGAATGTATGCTGGTCCCACTAATGCCCAAGGATACCTCAATCTCACGATAAGTCACATGACGATTTTGCAGTATCAGTTCACGCACAGCATCAATGTTTTCTGGAACAACAACCGATTTTGGACGACCTTCACGAAATTCTTCCTTATGCGAACTACGGCCACGATTGATGTCGTCAAACCATCGATAAACAGTAGTCCATGATGGTGCTACATCGCCAAAAGTCGAATTAAGTTCATCGATGCACTGTTGTTGGGTTAATCCACGTCGATAGTTGTAAAAAATAATCGCTCGAAAATGTTCACTATTTAATTCCAATTTTAGCTTAGATGAATTTTTTCAAGTTACTGTAAATAACACAAATAGCGCTCGTACGTCAAAACGTTCTTAGTACGTATACCGTTAAAAATATCAAACTTTACGATAGAAGCATCAGTTGTCAGATGGCAGCATTAGTTTAGCACAATCCTGAAATATAAGAGGCAACCCTCGTATTACGCATTACATTTAGAGCTCTGAACGATCGGGTTACAATATGGGAAACTTTTAGTGACAATTAACAGTGCATAAGTCATAGCCTATAGTCGACTAATTTGAGAGCTCTGAACGCAGCTTTAGTGTACGTAGTTAAACAGCGAACATACAGTACAGAGCATACATAGCTTATGCAGTTCTGTGTGGCCCCTTAATTTGTCTATAAAGGGAACTGTTTTTCCGACACATAACAAACATAGCGTACATAGCGTACATAGCGCGTGTGTGGCCTCAGATTTAGACCGGATATCAGATCCGAACATTTGTCATAGGATTCAGATAGGCCCAATCCAAGTATTCAGATTCTCATAACCCTAATTACGTAGTAAAATCATTGTAAAATTAGAATGTATGGTATTAAAAAACAAAGTATGGTATTAATTATTTGATTTATTGTTTTACTCAAGTAATGTATTGAGGTCTTTATATCGAAAAGAATGTGTTAATTATTGAGTTTAATGTAAATTTATTATTACATAACTTGAAATATTTTCAATATTTTTTTGCAAAACTTATATATGCAAAGTGGTTTGAACCTTAAGTGGACACTTTATTAATTAATTATTATTTTATAGTTTATAAATCTTACTATAATATATTAGTAGCGCAACCTAATGAAGAAATTCTAAACTAAAAAATCTGGATAACAGAATTAAACAGCAGTCGATAAGATTAAAATCTTATTAAAAAAAAATATTATTTAAACTTTGTATTACTTTGTACGTTTAACCTAAATTACAGTTATTCACTTTTTAGTATTAGCAAAAATAAGTTTATAACAATTAAAAGTAGGATAGTACAGAAACCAACCATTTTATCACAGAGACAAACCGCAAACTGCCATCTATGTTTCAGGTCTCAAACCACTATCTGGAATAAATACCATGTCCTTTTCTTTTTTTGTATTGATTGAGAACTGATACGGTCGAATACGCTATCTGGTGGTCAAATATTGTACTAGACACTCTACTACTATTTGAACTTATTACGTATGTTTTACTTGAATTTTTGTTAGAATGTCGACAGTAGTTGTGAAAAACTATAAATGCAGAATATACTGTAGTGTTTTTAGCTGTCATTCAAGACAGGACAAAGCATATTGACGGCTGAATAATTACAGTGTCACTTTCTGTCGGTATTGTATTTTTCTGGCGCACATTACCTTTTAATTGGCTCCATATTAGTTCTACAGGGTTTTAAACACAATAATATGGCGGTAGACTTAAAATAGTAGCCACGTCAACATTCTCGCATTCCACGTCAATGTCTACATTTTCGCACTCCAAATCACCTTGCACAGATTCACTATTTTCACTACAGAAATTTCTGCAAAATCACATGGTCGCCAAAGAGCCATGTTGTTAATGTATGCACGCTATGAACGTTGAAAATTATCTAACAAACAAGTATAACAACCCTTAAAATTTAGAAACAATAGAATTATAAATTTGGAAAATATCTTTAATGGTTTTTAAGAAACTTCAATTGAATTAGTGTTACATCTATTCTATTTAAATTTAAAATTCCCTTAATAGACCGGGAGCTCATAACAGTTTTTGGTCTCCGATTTCATACAGCATGCCTTTTGGAGGAGAGAATATTTACCCTGTGACAACAAAAAAGGGATGGTACTAAACCCCTGCACGCTTTCCGGTCATAGGGAAAATTGCATTTCCACTTAAACACAAAATTTTTGTGCTTTTCTCTGATTTAATATTGCTTGCCCTTTTGTCAAAAGAAAGTTATAACAAATTTAAAGTCTTTTAAATATATGCATGCGATTCGGAGGGTCCCAAAGGGCTCAAACGGTCATGTGACCTTGTAATAAAAAAATATGATTTTCCGCGTTTTCATACAGCATGCCTATAATTAAAAGACTTTAAATTTGTTATAACTTTCTTTTGACAAAAGGGCAAGCAATATTAAATCAGAGAAAAACACAAAAATGCGGAAATGCAATTTTCCCTATGACCGGAAAGCGTGCAGGGGTTTAGTACCATCCCTTTTTTGTTGTCACAGGGTAAATATTCTCTCCTCCAAAAGGCATGCTGTATGAAATCGGAGACCAAAAATGTCATGAGCTCCCGGTCTATAATACCTCTTATATTCTTTTTACAGCAACGAGTCTTAAGATTACTGCCAGAAACCCATCACCGTATTGTTAAGCTTCTTAACAAGAGTGGCCATTTAATTTTGGAAATACTATACATGTGTAGTGCGAAGAAATATTAGTTTTAATTTGTAGTTTACAATGCCTCTTTATAAGAAAGTAATTTATTTTTTGTGCTGGTTTTTGAGGAAAAAAACAAGTAGTTCTTCGGGATTTTTGTAATTCTGTCACTGCATATTATTCTTTTGTATGAAAAATGGCCCTCGACTTAAATGAGATTGATACCCCTACTATAGGATATTGATATAAATATCAAAAAGAAAAAAATAAGATGATAATTTCATCCTTTACTGATAAAAGATATGTGATTGTTAAGCCAAGTTTCAAGGGGCACGTACCCACAGTGTCCCTTGAATACGTCAATGTATTAGCTTACCATTTTCTCACGTATGTGATGTGGTCTGCCTAACTTTAGGCGTAGTGATTTCAACGTTCGGTCAAGATACATTTTTTAATTCACTTTTTCTGTAATAACTGTTTATAAATTATGATTAAAAACTAGGTGTGACTCCAAGTCAAAGAACTGAAATTCTTAGAAGAATATGAGGAAGTCTAGATTTTTATGAATAAATCAAAGATAACAAATTACGTAAGAATCTAAGTTCAATAATTGCAAGTAATAAAACAACATTGAGGAGTGTTTAATGCATTTTTCTATTAACATTTAGATTTTTTCTATAGGTTATTTATTTAATCAAACATAGCACGTCAGTGTTTCAAAGATAATTTGAAACCTAGAAGCTTTGAGAAAGTTTATTTCTTGAATACTTTAAAGTTTATTTTATCAAATAAATATGATTCAACAAAATATCAGGAACAGAATTAAAATTGTGAGTGCGTCTTATTTTGTACTCGGCCCTCTCTTCAAAGCGAAAATAATGTTTCCACAGTTATACATGGATGGGAAACATGGCCCTTAACAAAGCGATATCGACAACACCTTAGAAAATATGTCCAAGATAGTTTTTGACGCTAAAAATATAATAAAAAATTTTTAATCGCTAATACCGTTTTCACACTAGATCTTTAAGATGATTGAACTTAAACTTCATCGATGTTTAATATCGGTTTGCTTTCACACTTGATGTTTAATTTGAAGAAGAAATCTCCATGTAAAGCTAGTATGTATTGCCAACATAATTTCATATCGTTTGAATTTATTCTGTCATTATTTTGTATATCGAGGTTAGGAGAAGTTTATTTTTTATATTTATTTAAATAATAACGCAAATAATCTTCTCATAACCTCGATATATAAAATGATAACAGCTGAACATAGATAAAAGAAGAGAAGCACAAATTCAAGGAGTATTTTTTTATAATGGGAATTAAGTTGGCAATGCGGGCGAAGTTTAAGACGCAGATCTCTGTCTTAAACATCGGTCGTGTTTAGACGAGGCCGTACGGTTTCACATTAACGTTTAAAGATCCATTCACTTAAACATCCGATCTTAAAGATCTAGTGTGAAAAGGGTATAAGCAACTGAGAACCGGGTTCCTATGTATAGACTTTATGAATGCCACACTACAGTCTACACTATAGAGTGTACTGTGTAGTGTTCAGTTATTTTATTATACTATTATAAGTTGTGATTCAGAAATGGGATTGGTGTGGAGAAGAAATTGAGCAAGTGAAAGAATATAGATACCTAGGATATGTTTTTAAAAGCAGTGGGGGCCTAGAAGCACATCGCAGGACCTTAGTAAGGAAATCAATGCTAGCATTGCGCCAAGTATGGGGCATAGGTGAGAGGAAATTTAAAGGAGATATGAAAATAAGGATGCTCATGTTCAACTCCATAATCAAGAGTATAATGATGTATGGAGCGGAAATATGGGGTTGGGAAGACCAAGGGAAATTAGAACCGGTGCAAAATAAATATATTAAGTGTACATTAGGCCTAGAAAAATGTACACCACAGTACATAATATTAGAAGAAATTATAGTTGAAGGTAATGGGATTCGGACCAGTCAGAAAATAAAACAAATTTATTAACTTTGCTTACGTTTCGATTTAATTTAAATCTTCATCAGAGCTTAGTTAATAGTCACGATATAAAATAACAAATTAAAAATTAATAAAAAACACATCATATTGTCCGGTCATTGAACTCAGAGATAAGGAAATGATTAGCTCATCATTTGACAGAGGACAAAGAAAAATTGAATACAGATGGGAAGTAAAAAGAAGAAATAGATTTGAATATAACGGCTACTCAACAAGGGAGATATCAATAAAGAGGTCGGGAGGACAAGATGTGACACAGGAAATAACACATAGAATGAGGGATATCCAAGGACAAGAAAGAAGGGAGAGCCTAACAAATTCAAGATATAACAGCAAATACGTAAAAACTTGGACGACACAAATACTAGAGTACCTAAAAACAAAAATGAACGGAGATAAGAAGAAAATAATAGCGAAAATTAGGTGCGGTAATGAGGAAAGGGAAAATTAATGCTGGACAACGGATGAACAAAGAATGTGCAGGTTGTGTGGAGAGGAAAGAGAAACCTTAGAACACATGCTGAAGAATTGCGGAGAAATGAAATTTAAAGAAGGGACAAGAAAATACGTGCTGTGTGATTCAAGTCAAGGATGGACATGGATGGAAAAGGTCTTAGAGAGAAGAAAGGATTTAAAACAAAGATACCTTAGTTAGTAATAATTATAGTTTTTATTATGAAATTTAAAGTTATTCAATGTAAATATGTAGATTTAAACCGAAAGGTATATAAGTAAAGTATTATCTATCTATAAGTTGTGATTCAACCTATTTTTTGAAAAAAACATTTATAGTTATGAAATACTTATAAATAAAATAACACTTTAATTAAGTTGAGTTAATAGTGAGAGAAGTTTTTAAATATAAAAAAAAATAAGCTATTTATCAATATATTTCTTATTAATCTAATAAAGACTTGAATAAGAAGCAAATGCAAAAAAAAAATCGCTGGGATTTTTGTCAAATAACGAAGAAAAATGATTATCAAAAAACTGTTGATTTTGATGTGATTATAGAACAAATATTTCTAGACATCCAGTATTAACCTTTTTCGATCTATCTAAAGCGTTTGATTGTGTTTCGCCCAAGATTCTCATTGAAAAATTAATAAAATACGGATTTGACGAAGCTAGCTCTTCTTTAATAGAATCCTTCCTTAGCAACAGAATCCAATTCGTCTCTTTAAACAATTCCAAGTTGACTCATCTTCCTCTCGATATCGGTGTTCCACAAGGGTCTATTCTTGCAGCATTACTATTTATTATATACGTGAATGACTTTCCATCCGCTGTAAATAATAAATGTGTATTATATGCTGATGACACTAATCTAATAGTGACATCTAATTCCTTAGAAAGCACGATTAGTAAAAATAACGCAGTTGTTAACAAAGCCAAACTGTGGTTTACATCAAACGGCCTCATCTTAAATGATAGCAAAACTCAACACCTCCTATTTGCATTGAGAAACCATAATTTTGACAACCCAGACTTCGTAAATTTCTTGGGTGTTCATCTCGACCCCACCCTCAAGTGGCATCATCACGTTAGCTCCCTATCCAATAAATTATGTAGCACTATATATCTATTATGAAATCTTATGGCCTCAGTTTCCAGAGAAATTGTTCGCATTACTTATTTTGCATTGTTCCAGTCGCAAATATCCTATGCCATTTTAGCCTGGGGACATTCTCCGGCGGCAGAAAGAATCTTTTCCCTAGACTGTAGGCTTTGTTTCCAAACTGCCTTCTCTATTTATTTACAATTCCCTATTGTATGCCCACAGAAACTTCAATGAACTTGTAACACATGAGCAGGTACATAACTACAACACTCGAAATAAAGGCAAAATCTATCCAACCTATATAAGACACCAAAAATCAAGAAATAGTACTAACTTTTATTCAGTAAAGTTCATGAACTTACTGCCTAATAATTTTAAATCTGACTGTTTTAATACTTTTAAAAATAAAATAAAAAAATTTTTAACAGACAATCCATTTTATTCTGTCAATGAATTCTTATCTTATAAATTTTAACGCGCTTGCTAGCTAGTCTCTCTGAACTCTTGTTTTAATATTTGGTACTATATTTATTTATTTTTTCTTTTATTTTAAACTATTATTGTGTGTATATTATGTGTAATTACGACTGACTTTAAACAATTTGTGTATTGTAACATAGTCAATAAATTATATCATTATTATGTTGGCTTCTTACTTATAAATACCTACAAAACCCTGAAATGTATGAAAATTCCCGCGTCACATCAATTTTTTCTATGTATGTAGTTCCTCGATTAGTCCGGGATATTGACAGAACCGATTACCCGAACTATGCGAGGTATATCTGTATTTCTTGGACCATTTAGACAGTTTTAAAAATTCATCCATTGCATCAACAAAGCACGTTAAGAAAAAATATAATGTGAACTGTTCTGGTATGATACATATCCTGTCATGTAGCTTAATGTGTCTTTTAATTTTGTTTGCAAACAAGATTTAATAGAATTTTTTTATTGTGCACTTTCTTTTCGCAACTTTTGTTGTTCAATTAATTGTACTTTCAACAATTACTTGATATTTAATGTCCAATAATGTTTGGAAAGTTGTAGACAAACAATTCTTAATCTTTAAACAAAAGTAAATAAGGTTATGATATTTATTTTGGTATTTAAATGAATTCTATAGTATTTCGTAAGTTCTCTAAGACTCTGTACTCATCTATAACCAACGCCCATCAGGAATTAAAGAGATATGTAAAGAATGTTCGGTGGAAGTCGGATCGTAGTAGGCTACCAATGGACAGTGGCACCTCAGGGTATAGATACACTGGGGGACAAGGGGGAACGGTGTCTTTAACAAGGCTGTACATTCCGTACGCACCTCTCAGGTGTTTTTCCAGAGACGGAGAACTAGAAAATTATCATGGGGATGTGGAATGTCGGAAAATCTTTGATTTAAAGATAAATAAAAACCGGAAGGCAAGGGAAAGATGGGCGAGAGAACTGGAAGCAAGAAGGAAGCAGATAGGAGAGGGAAGCCGGAAGGAGAAGAAGAGGAAAGGGAGGGGCAGTGAAAGCAGAACAAATAAATGATGTGTGAGAAATGTAAGGGAGAAAGATGGGAGGGAAAACTGGAGACAAGAAGAAAGGAGATCGGAGGGGGAAGCCGGAATGAGAATTGGAAGAAGCACTAGAGAATTGGATAGGAGCACTAGAGGTAGAACAAAGAAATGAGATAAAAAATACTGTAAATTTATCTATATTGTACATTATTTTTTATTTATTTTTTTATAATGGTTCATGCCCTAAACGCCGCAAGGCCAAGGGAAAATAAAGAACATATATAAGTTAAATAAAAATTAGCTGTGAATTTATTTGGCGGCAAGATACTTTCTAGATACTTTTAGTATCTAGATACAAATTAGATACTTTTTGAAATATGTATCTGTATCTGTATCTAGATATTTAAATTTAAGTATCTTGTAGCTGTATTTCAGATATTTTGATCGATACTGTATTATTATACCATGATACCGAGCTGATATAATAGTTTAATTATAAATTATTATTTTAAATATTTTATTTTTGCTATAAGCAGTTCACTTTTATAGGAAGAAACTATATCTGGATATTTTGATGATTTTTATAGGGTATTACTGACTTTTAGAAAACGCTGTACAATTTTGGGTTATATTTGTATTATTTTAGGTTAGTATTATATTTAAGACAATACAAAATATTTAAGATGTCACTATTCAAAATGAAATATGACAAATGATATTTTTTTAAAATGACATATTTATAATCTGAATTTTCAAATTATTTTTCTGTAATACCAACATGACATACAGTTTCAAAGGTGCAAACTGTTGAAAACAAAATTTTCTCTTAGTTTGTTCTTACAAAAGTGAACTGCTTATATAAACAAAATTCAGAAAACAATTGAAATTTTGACGTTTACAAATTAAATTTTTATGGAATATAAAAAAAAATATATATTCACAATCGTTTTTCGTAGCTTTTGAACGGCCGTAAAAATAATAGATGTTTAGGTACCACACTTAAGGAAAATGGGTCGTTATTAATGAAAACTAAGTTTTTGAATAACTATTGTTGCTATTTTGAAGAGCCATTTACTAAAAACATATAAAAAATTATATCCACACAAGTGGTTTGGGAGTGGACCGTGGTTTTGTGGAGCCTTGGGCAACACAAATTAAAGCCGTTCAAAAGTATCCAGTGACTGAAACTTTAATAATTTTTTTGAGGCATTTCTTCACTTGAGGCCTGGCTCTAGTCCGCCTCACTCAAGGGCCGGCCATGCTAGTGTGGATATTAAGTTCATTTCCTAATTGAAATCAGTAAGATAAGTAGGTGTGTTTCCTAAAGGGCTTAAAATAGAATAAATTATTAAACGTTCATATAAATTTAATTTGTAAGCGTGAGAATGTCAACTAAAATTTTGTGTATAAACTAAATTTGTACGGAATGAGAAAAAAAAATACATATTTCTTATCAGTTTTTTTTTTTTATTAATGATCAAAAATTATCACGATCATTACTCGAATTCCACTTCAATTAGGTATAAAATTTGATTGAAAGGAACATCATCTTAACAAGAACATAGCTGCGTATCTAGAAGACTAACATTAGTCTTATAGATACGCAGCTCATACGTTAGCACATATGGCTAACATATGAGCTGCGTATAGTGTTTTACCTTGAATTCAGTGGTCTTTTTGTGAAGTTACGGTCATTTTGGAACAACTTTGTTGTGTATAATACTTTGGAAGTGTATAATACTGATTAACATGCACTGTTGGTAAAAAATATGGTATTTTAATTTTTCAGTATTTTTTTCAAAAGTATCTAGCTGTATCTAGATATAAACATTTTTGGCATGTATCTGTATCTACATATTTTTTATAAATCTGTATCTGTATCTATATCTAGATATTTTTTTAAATATATTACAACACTGTATGCAGCAGCGGCGCTAAACCAATCGTGGACGTCGGCGAAATTAGCTTTGCGAGGCCCCTTTCATTTCTCAGTAAAAAAAAAAAAAAACCGATAATAAAAACCAACCTTGATTTGGCCTAATTCTAAATACGAAAATATTTGTTTTAAACACATATAGGTATTATAATTATTAATTTTCGTGGTTAATTTTTTTTTATATTTTTATTTTCTTTTAAATTATCTCTCATCTACTAAGCCATTTTTAATAGAAATTATTTCGAATGGGAAATATTATTTTTCAATATTTGCGGACCCGATTTTCATTTTTAAATAGTAAATTTTGAATTTATAAGTTTTTATGCACAATATATTGAATAAGATTAATACTTAGAAAACGTTATTTATTTAAAGTGGAAGTAATAGAATCCAATGATAAAACCGACAAATATACAAATAGACATGTTTTTGTCCAGCAAAGCGAAATGAGAAATGTAGAAATATCATAAATCATAATTAATGTATAATATTTCAACTTTGAATAACTTGTAAAATTTTTGCGAGGCCCCCTCAAGCGCGAGACGTCGCCGATGCCTAACGCCGCCACTGACTGTATGTATGTACATACGAATCGAAATTATATTATCATTAATTAATTTTCAAGGGCGGTAAATTTTTCCTCGCACCCAGGCAGCAAATATATTTGGTGCGCCCCTGCCCTTATTGATTCTACGTCACTGTTTGTTACAGTGGACAACGGTTCTTGAACATTTTTCCCGTGAGTAGGTACAGAAAATTTGGCACAAATCTCATCACTGGCCCAAGGTGACCAGCGACTAGCACAGGTGCACAGAAACATCAATGGACGAAGAGTCGGTCATGTTTACAATCTTTAACTCATTCTCAGCGAGGTGTTAATAAACAGATATTTGACTGCAATTGCTTAATGGCATACGTCATTAAATACGACTCAACAAAATATTAACAAATACCAAATCAACAACACAATCTTCAAAAATAAAATACTATAATTGAACAAAACGATATTGAGGTGTTAAATGTTTAAAATTTAATAGATTATAGAAGAAATATCTAATTCTTTCAACCTTTTAATGGTAGATCTCATCAACACTTCCATATTATTTTAAAGGAAATTTAAATTGAGGCAGTATAGTTCTTACAAATTTCTTATCCAAAACTAACAATCTGAAATAAAATTATGGGGAAAATATAACTACAGCTCAGAATATGTACTCAGAACGACAAATGCTTTAATTAAAACGACAAATATTAGTGTCAGAGATTATATTCGTTGATCAATCAGATCAATTCTGTAAAAAGTTACTATAATAGTTACCGTGTAGTAACGTTTATAGTGACTTCAATAGTAACTTTAACATTTTTCGTATTCCGTAATATCCAACTGTAGTGACGTCGCTATGAGATTTATATCTTATGACGCGCCTACATCGAGGCAACATGGTAGCATGGGACCGTTCGACATGTCGCATGCTACCAATGTGCAGCGGTTTGATGGGAGCCGTGCGACATGTTCCTCGTTCCCGTTGCTTGGCGGTTAACATCATAGAGTTTTCGTGCGACACGCTACCAGTTCTGAAAGCCATGGTGATAGCCATTTTGATAGTTGTAATTATAAAAGGTTTTTTTTTAAATTAACTAGTGTTGTAAGCGTTGCTGTATCAACAAAAATTATTTAGCAACTTAAATTTATTTAAGATAAGTGAGTAAATATAAGTTTTAATAAAATAGAATATGAGAAATAATGATAAACATAATTAAGTAAGGTTATGTTTTTGTTATGGAATTAAAATTTGTTATAAAATAGTATAAATTAGCTTGATATTATTTATAGTTATAAAATGTAATAATATTTTTCGATCCGCCATATTTATTCGGTAAACTGACAGATCTCGCAACAATAAACAGTAGCACGCTCCCAGTGTTGGTGTAGACACTAGCTTGTAAATGCGACATGGTCTGACGGTCTCGGCAGACTTGTCGTATACTACCATGTTGCCTCAATGTAGACGCGCCATTAGTGACAGTAATTGAGAAAAGAATGAAGTTAGTTACAGAAGTGCAACACGCATGCGCATTGCTGGTATACAGATGACAGTTGAGGTTAAAAATGTCAAAATATTGTATTGCTTACATTATTTTATTGTTATATAATATATATTATGGTATATATATATTTATAAAATATTTAAAAAAAAAAACAAAATGAGTAAAGAAATATTTTTAAAAAAATCGGAATGCAAAGACAAATTCTCGACAAAAGAACCAGTGGCGCAAGCGGATGGGATTTGGGGATTAGACCCTTGAACCATGAAGCTGGATTTTTTATTACTTCGATGCGTTTTCCTTGTTTCGTCATTACTTCTATACGTCTCATTTTATAACCCTCCCCCTTCATGAAACTATTTTTGCGTCACTGAATAGAACTTTTATTAATTTTTTTTAAAACAAAAACTATTTTTTTTAATAATTTAGAAAAAGACTCATATTAAAAATGAGGAATTGGAAAAAACTTTCTGATCTTTAATATATTTCATGTCCTGCAATATAAACATTTACCTACACTCATACAGACATATTTTATATAAGTATATTTAATTTATATAATTTTTTTATTATATCTAAAATTACACTTAAATTCAAATGTCCGCCATTTTTATCTTCATAAGAACTAATTTTTTTGCATAACACGTCTTTAAAATAATAAAAAACTCTATTTTGTGATGTTATGGTAAAAAAACAGCTGTGGCCACCACAGGACCGACCACCATTATAAAGTACATGTATAAAATACATTCTAGCAGCAGAGTAGAAATAACTTGGCCTAATATTTTCTAACAGAGATATTATTTATCATGACCATGGAAACGTTACATATAAGTATGAAAAAATTGAGACTTAGAAAAAATATTACAAAAATTTTTCGAAATTTTTCGTTTTATCAAAAAACGTCTCAAATAAAGGTTATTACTTATTGCATTTATATTTCAATATTTTTCTGTTGTGAAATATTCACAAAAATCTTAAAATCGACACGAGTAAACTCTAGTCAACCGATTTTTACCAAAAGTTGATCAACTCGTGCCATTGATGTCAAAAGCTTAAATATGCAGTTTCATAAAAATCCTTTTAGCCGAATTTGCTCTGCACGTGTACACAGACAGACAGACAGACAGACAGACAGACAGACAGACAGACAGACAGACAGAGAGACAGACAGACCGACAGACATCATGCTAAAAATAGTCAAAACGTTATGTAGGGACCTCAATTCGTGAAGATCCATCGAAACTTCGGACAAATGACATTTTTCTTTAGTAGCCACGTCCACATTTTCGCATTCCACGTCAACGTCCACATTTTCGCACTCCAAATCACCTTGCGCAGATTCACTATATTCACTACAGAAATTAGGAATTTCTTCAAAATCAAATGATCGCCAAAGAGCCATGGTGTTAATGTATGCACACTATGAACGTTGAAAATTAACTAACAAACAAATATAACAACCCCTAACATTTTGAAACAATAGGATTATAAATTTAGAAAATATCCTTAATGATTTTTAAGAAACTTCAATTGAACTACTGTTACTTCTATTCGATTTACATTTAAAATTCCATTAATACCTCTTATATTCTTTTTAATGCAATAAGTCTTGGGATTACTGCCATAAACCCATTGCATTATTAAGCTTCTTAACAAGAGCGGTCATTTCATTTTGGAAATACTATAACTCAAAATATGTTACAGAATATTCTGTTCTTCGTATTCTTTATTTAAATTTCCTCGAATATATTCCCTTCAGCATAAAGTAAATATTGAGGGGTGGTAATTCCAAGAAGTTTCCATATCGGTGAACAGAGAGGCGCCCATTATAAAAAGTATAATAGAACTGATTTTTTCTTATGTCGGTGTACTCAGTGACCGTATCCGTTCCCATACAGTAGGTACTGAGACAGGTATTAGGTGTCTAGCACCTGTCTCAACCTGTATTACGTCTGGGAAAATGGTGCATAACTATTGCAATATTCATTTTTTGCATATACACGAGAGAAATGAATTTTATCAGTTTTATCAAATTATTGAAGAAACTGATAGAATTTTAGCGCACAAAAGACAAAAACAATAGTACTATAGGGGAAAAATTTTAAGATCGTAGCGCCACGCGGATTTTTTTGAAACCATTCTAAATCAGATACCACTTGACATTTACTAGTAAATAATAGCGAAAAGTGTATCAAAAAACGACAAAAAATAAATAATTGTTTGGGATTTTCTGATTTTGTGAAGTGACATTACTTGTAAACATCTAAAATACTACATTTTGTGATCTGGTTTTAAGTTATGGCGGTTTTCCATTGTCGATTATTTTAACTATATTGGGGGAAATAATAATTCCCGTGTTGTTTACCAAGGGGTAGAAATCTACAATGCTGGGCATATAATATTGTGTGGAGTCACTGAAAAAAACAGAGAGTTCATAAAGATTTATGCATTATGCCTACAAACTTGTGCATTACAAACCCACACACAATAACAGGAATTTTCAAGATATGCGATAATAAATACAAAATTGAAAATATTTTTTGTAGTCACTATCATTAAAATGTAATGAGCAAACTTTGATATAAGGGCTCACTTTTTTTCCAATTTTTAAATTGTTTATCTAAACATCGCGTCGATTCCTAACCTCTTGCTTTCCCAATTTTGTTTCGAACCGTACGGTGTCTGATATTAGTGGAAACAAATGAAACGATATTTCCGGGTTTCTGCTTTGCAATGAATTGCACATAGACACACAACAATATGTATTATACATTTTTCAATGATTATAATAAAACTTTAAAAACAAACTTCATACAAAACCAATACAGAAAACGAAATGTTATCTGATGTACACAAGTTCATGAAACGCTCACCAGATGGTAGGGTGCTTAGCTGCAAATCCCTATAGTGTATAGTGTTTCTAAAATGAAATGGCCACTCTCACTTGCTGATTCCAATAATGACAACTTATAAAAATTAAAATCCCAATTAGTTCCGCTTAAACGTTTGGAAAAGATGTTTTATATTATTAGAGGTAAGATGTAGACATGGGGAATAACTACTTAGGGGGTTCACAGTCCTTAAAATATTCAAAAATCAACCATTATAAAATTCGTTATCCTGGAAATGTGAATTTGCAAATATATTTCATATGTTGGTAATTCGGATAATTCGAATTATCTTCCCGCGGAAGAAAATGTTTGGAAAAGCATTCAAATAGTTGCATTTTTTGCATATTTATGTCTTCGGGGTTGACTTTTTCAGTGACCGCCTACGTGCATGTATACTATTTCCAAAATGAAATGGTCACTGTCACTTGCTGATTCCAATAATGACGGACAGTATAAACATTACACCTGCTGAGTTTATGGTTCTGTTAAAAATAGTTGTCAGGACCGTAATAATTATTTAAAATAAACGTGTTTTCTTATATGCTGTTTAGAATGAACTGTATACACTCACATGACATTCCTTCACATTTTTATCAGGATTAGGACTGGCTATATTTGAATTATAAATATAGGGATGTTTAAAAATTGTTTTGTTTTAAAGTCTTTATAGTCTATATTAAATATTTCAAATTTGCACAAACAAAAAACATTCTTTTTTAGGGTTTTGTAGGTATGACCAAAAAACCCTTATACCGTCATTTTGTCGTCTGTCTGTCTGTCTGTCTGTCTGTCTGTCTGTCTGTCTGTTCGGTAAAAATTGTAGCCAAACGGCTAAACCTAGAGAGTTGAAAATTGGCATGCTTGTACAACTTTTTGACCCGCACATAGGAAAAATACTAAAACATCTAAAAAACATATCCCCCTAAAAATATAAACAAATATTTGCTCATCGAAAAAAAAAAATATATTTTTTTTAATTCTGAGTAGGGTATCAAATGAAAGCCCTTAGTACGTGGATTAACGATCAAAATTTAATTTTTGCAAAATAAATTATTTTGAGGCGTTTCTTGCCAAAATTGTGCAAAAAAATTTTTGTCCCACACCCTGTAGCCCAGATGGTTAAAACTAAAAATGTGAAACAATTCTAAGTAATGTATAATGGTGTGAACCGGAATAGTACAACAGGAATTTTTGATCAGATTATGTTTTCGGAAAATAACGCATTTTTTGTGTTTTTTGGTTGACGATGCATACATGTTATACTCTTATAACACACTAACTTGATAAGCGTTTGGTGGTCTAGTGGCTCAGTTGCTCGACAACCACACAGGATCGTTATTCACTACATAGGTTCGTTCCTGGATTGTGGAGTCAATTTTATTTTTTGTTTTTTTTTTCATATTTATTGTGTTTAAATTAATTTGTTAAGAGCGTAAATTTAATAACCAATTGGAATTATATTTTCATTCTGTGTCATTTATACGAAGCCAGAGGGGCGGATTTAAGACGTATGATTTAAGACAACCAATGAAAGCCATAGGCCCAATTTTCAAAATCTTAATGAACCTTGTTATATAAAAAAAATACTGCACTTATTTAGAAACCTAAATAATGATATTAGGTATTCGAATTAAAATTAACAAAAAAATATTTTAACATAAAATTTGTTTTTAAAGCTCTGAGATTAACAGACGATAAATTATTTTAAAAAGATCGTTCATTTTTCCGTGGTTACTACAAAGCAAAATTTGTCCTACACACTCAGCATGCCGCCTTCACTTATTATATACCTGCGAAACCCTGCAATGTGTGAAAATTCACACTTCACATCAATTTTTTTGAACTTGTCAATTTATGGTAATTTATAATTATTAAAATATTAATCATTATTACTATTGTCATGTTTATATCACTATCAGAGTTTGTGTCACTACCACTGTCATTTAAATTAATAATTATTGAAGATTTATTTGGTGGATTTAAAAAAAAAAATTGTTTCAATTATCTTTATATGTTCTACAAATTTTTTCCACAAATCACTACTTATTGCACTTGTTTCGTCTTTAAGTAATTGTACTACAGTGTCACTTCCTGTCGATGTTGTATTTTTCCGGCGCACATTACTTTTAAATCGGTTCCATATTAGTTCTATAGGGTTTAAAACACAATAATATGGCGGTAGACTTAAAATAGTAGCCACGTCTACATTCTCGCATTCCACGTCAATGTCCACATTTTCGCACTCCAAATCACCTTGCACAGATTCACTATTTTCACAACAGAAATTTCTGCAAAATCAAATGGTTAAAACACAATAATAAGGCAGTAGCCTTAAAATACCGCAACGTTCTTTTTTTGCCATTTCGTCAACCACAAATATTTTTTTCAACTAATTTAAATTTAAAATTCCCTTAATACCTCTTATATTCTGTTTACAGCAACGAGTCTTAGGATTACTGTCATAAACCCATTACTGCATTGTTAAGCTTCTTAACAAGAGTGGCCATTTCATTTTGGAAATATTATACCAAAAATCTCCTAAAAAAATAATGAAAAATAGAACTTGTTCTATTTTCAAAATAAATTAAATAATTTTTTCATCAATAAATTGGTTAATTCATTGATGATATTTGAACAGACAACAATAAAATGCTGATGAACTTTTTTAATTTATTATTCAATGACGAATAATAATGTTCAAATAAAAAATAGAAAAATGTGAAAATAGTGTTCGAAGAAGAAGAAGAAAGAGAAGAGGAATTATGGCATATTGCCAAATAGATGTTATTGTTTAACCAAATTGTGTCTTGATCGAGTGTTGAAATCTACACATATTTTTATCAACTCCGCTGCCTTCTCATTCTCGGTCTAGATCTTCCACACTACGTGCCACTTTTGTCACTGCGCATTCTGTAAAATCTCAATTACTGATATTCGACCTGCTCATGCATTTATAAATAATTTAAATGACAATTTGAAAAATTTATCATTTATTTTCCAAATTTTTCAATTTTTGTATTTAAGTAAAATGGGGGGGGGGGCTAATGTGTGGCCTAGATACACATCTTTGATCATCGTGGCATCCCATGGTAAAAAAGTTCTCTATCCTTGCCCTAAAATATTATGTTCTATAATTTTCCCGAATTGTGTCTTGATCGAGTATTGAAGTCTCCAAATATTTCTTTTTCATGAATTATAAACCTTAGCTATTTTCCCACAAAATAATTTTATGCTTTTAATTTTATACTAAAAAGATCTAAGAATATGATATTCCAGGTCAAAGAGTATTTGTAATAGCCCATCGTATATTTTTGGGGTTTTAATAGTTGTTTTACACTTGGTAATTTGGTTTTTGTATTACTAAACAAGACCAATTTTCCCACTGATGGTAATCTAAAGTAGTTCTTTGTAATATCTCTATTCAGTGTTTGAATTAATTAAATCAGTCTGATTTAGCAATGCAGGTGCAAGTTTTGGGACTAAATTTTCAAGTAAACAATGGTGTGTAGAAAGAGGAGATAATGACTAAGAAGATCTGGAAATAATTAACTTCAATCAGTACGTAGATCTTGCTAGAGATGAAGATATTAGCTAATCTAATCATCTTGAGAGTCTAGTTCAGGGGTCGGTAGATTACGGCTCGCGAGCCCCATACGGCTCTTTGAAGACATTCGTGTGGCTCTTCAAATTAAGTTGATAAGGAATAAAATTTAGAAAATATTCAAAAAGTCATGTATTAAAACAAAATTATGGCTCTTTAAAATGTTTCCAAATGCCGTAAAGGGTGAATTTGGTTCTTTTGCCTCTAAAGTTTGCCAACCCCTGGTCTAGTTGATATTTTTCAATTCAACCCAGTGATTTTTAGAACATCGTAGGTATGACTAAAAAATCCTTATACAGTCATGTGTTTGCCTGTCTAGAAAGTTCTAATTTTGGATAGAATCAATGTGGAAAAGTTAATAATATATTTTTCATATATCCTAAACCAGTGAAGGCGATTTATTTTTTCCCATATGGGTCAAAAATTAATTTGAAATTTTGTAGATTCAAATCGTGGGTCAAATTATAATGAGTAAATAAAAATCTGCCTCTTTAAGGTGTAAGTATTTATGTGGAATCCCCTGCTAATCTCGTTAACTCTACCTGAGCTAGCGGCCTTGTATTTGACGTGTATATTACAGGTATATAAAAGGTAATTATAATTCCATCTCGCTATTATTATCATATTTGTCAATTTTTCTGCCTTATTTCGTGAATGCTCTCTCTTAGAGCCAGTCTTAGTTGTGTTAGAATATCTCATAAGAATCTTCAGAACTACAAAGATCTTCTTTTATACTGGTCATTTAAAATTATCATGAGAAAAAATTAAGAACGTCCAAGAGTGGATATCCAGAGGCTGAAGAAGAAGAAGACTTCCTTAAGTTAATATTTCTTACGTATTATGAGTTAAGTTACATCTTTGTTTTTAAGAGAATTCTACATTGTGCATGCGAAGAATTCACGGTATCGTAATAATATAATTAGCAAGTGTCTGTACGTAGTGTCGGTAACATTATGACGTCAATTTTTCCTAAGATTCTCGTGATTGGCTAACTGGGGACACTCTGTCCCTTGATTGGTTGACAGGTGACACCCTCTCCCGTGATTGGCTGACTGATGATATCCTGTCCCGTGATTCTCTGACCTGATATTATTTTGATAAATTTAAAAAAAAGATGAAGGTGGGGCAGGAAGGAGGGCTGTTAAGCACGAGGAGAAAGTTAGAAGAGAAATAGATAAAATAATAGTGAGAGAATGCTGGGAGGAAAGAGCCAGAGAGGAACAGAAAGGAAGACGGTCCGCATGGGGGAAGATGAGAAAGGAGTATTACTGGAAATGCGGAGTGGATGCAACATAAGTGGAGAGGAAAAGAAATATATAAGGGGAGAGAGTTAAAATATAATAAGAGGAGGGAGAGAGCTGAGTGAGGGTATGGAGAGAGCGGTGGAAAGGAGAAAATAGGAGTCCAAAGATGGGGAAGAAGCCATGGTGGGGAAAGAAGAGGAAAGAAGCACCGAAAAACTGAGAACATGAAGGAAGAGAGATTCAAGGAAGAGGAAAGAAGAGAGGGAACAAAAGAGAATAAGAATTTAGTTTGTAAAGTAAAATAATGTATTAATATATTTGGGTAATTGTTAATGTAATAGCTTGAACCCGTCAAGCCGAAAGGCCCAGGGGAAATAAAGAATATATATATAACTGCACAATCTTAACAAAACGTTCGTCTTCGACTTTCTTGAACAGTGTACACAGTGGTCACGTGACAAAAAACTTGCATGCCACAACAAAATCAAACAAAAATAAATGTATTGGGTGTTGATTCTCTTGTACTATTTTTTCTAAATATTTATTCCTTTATGAACTATTTACAAATACAGTGATTTCCTTGCGTGTACAATTTAGGAGCCTCTTAAATCAGAAGATCAAAGCTGTGTTACCATTTCTCTGTTGTTAAATCAGAGGATCAGAACTGTGTTATTATTTTTCTGTTATAATCATGGATAATATCAAAATTACCTATTTACTAAAATGTTTTACTTTCTAATTACAAATTATACAAACTAATAAACAATTTTAAAAAACTATTAAAATATTTTTTGTTCAAATTTTGATGTAACACACTATATACCCACACCTGTACAAACTTTCGTGAAACATAGTATATCTATAATATGCAGAGGTCAGCAATGGTCGCCATATTCCCATTACCGTTCGAGCCAACCAGCCAACATGGCACTTACACTCACTTCAACTCAATCCAACAAGTGAACCAAGTGGATAAATGTCAAAATTAAGCTATAATCGGGGTTAAAAGTGTTAAAAAACAAGTGCAGACTATTAAAAAAGTGATATTTTAATAAGAAATTACAGAAAATTAGTGGATTTTTTGAGGAATTGTACAATAAACTAACTAAGAAGTGTTGGACTTACTTTTAAGGTGAGCTAAGACAAGAATTAATTAAGAAAAATATCTTAAGATATATCTAAAAGTGTTAAACTATATTTTCAAACACATTTTTGGGCCCTTTTTTATCAAATTTTAACCCAAAACTACATATTTATGTCTCAATATAGCATATTTAATTTCAAGGTGTGATCTTTGGACTAAAGCCAGGAATGTCTTTCAATTAAGGACCTACAACTTTTTTAAAAATGTTAAATCATATTTTTAAGTATGTTTTTGGGTCCTCTCTATTTGATTATGACCCAAAAATGCATTTTAAGGTCTCAGCATAACATATTAAGTTGTAAGGTGTCTTCTATCGACTTAATTCAAAAATATCTTTAAACCAAAGGACCTCAGACGTTTTTAAAAGTATTATATTTTATTTTTAAGCATGCTTTTGGGTCCTTGCTACGACCCAAAAATGCGCTATTAAGTCTCTATAATATATTAAAATGTAAGGTGTGTTCTCTTGACTTAATTCAAGAATGTCTCTAAAGAAAAGATCTTAGACGTCTTTAAAAGTGTTAAAACATATTTTAAAATACGTTTTTGGGTCCTCTCTATTTGATTATGACCCAAAAATGTATTTTAAGGTCTCAGCATAACATATTAAGTTGTAAGGTGTCATCTATCGACTTAATTCAAGAATATCTTTAAACCAAAGGACCTCAGACGTTTTTAAAAGTATTATATTTTATTTTTAAGCATGCTTTTGGGTTCTTGCTACGACCCAAAAATGCGCTATTAAGTCTCTATAATATATTAAAATGTAAGGTGTGTTCTCTTGACTTAATTTAAGAATGTCTCTAAAGAAAAGATCTTAGACGTCTTTAAAAGTGTTAAAACATAATTTAAATTATAGTTTTGGGTCCTCTCTATTTGATTATGACCCAAAAATGCATGTTAAGGTCTCAGCATAACATATTAAGTTGTAAGGTGTATTCTATCGAATTAACTCAAGAATATCTTTAAACCAAAGGACCTCAGACGTTATTAAAAGTATTATATTTTATTTTTAAGCATGCTTTTGGTCCTTGCTACGACCCAAAAATGCGCTATTAAGTCTTTATAATATATTAAAATGTAAGGTGTGTTCTCTTGACTTAATTCAAGAATGTCTCTAAAGAAAAGATCTTAGACGTCTTTAAAAGTGTTAAAACATATTTTAAAATACGTTTTTGGGTTCTTACTATCAAATTATCACCCAAAAATACACATTTCAGTCTCAGAATAATAAATTAATTTTTTAAGGTGCGAGTTTTGACTCATTTCAAAAATTCCTTTTGAGTCCTGGCTATCATGTTATGACCCAAAAATGCGCTATTGGGTTCAGAATAATATATTAAGTTGTAAGGGGTGTTGTTCTTGATTTAATTCAAAAATGTGTCTAAAGAAAAGATCTTAAATGTCTTTAAAAGTTTTAAAACATATTTTAAAATACGTTTTTGCGTTCTTACTGTCAAATTATTACCCAAAAATACATATTTAAGTCTCAGAATAATAAATTAATTTTTTTAAGGTGCGAGTTTTTGACTTATTTCAAATATTTCTTTAAAGTTTAGTCTTTGGACGTCTTAAGAAGGGTTATTTCATATTTTTAAGCATATTTTTGGGCCCTTGATATAAAATTTTGACCCAAAATGGTGTCTTATTTTAATATGGTGAATTAATTTTTTAAGGTGTGACTTTTTGAGTTAATTCAATAACGTCTTAAAAATTAAAGAAGTCATACGTCTTTAGAAGAGTTTAAAAATATTTTTAAGGATGTTTTTTGGCCCTTTTTAACCCAAAATTCTGTCTGAACGCTGTAGTACAGAGAATTAGTTGTGTGACTTTTTGAATTAATTCAAGAACGTCTTTAAAAGGAAAGATATAGAGCGTGTTTGGAAGAGATTAAAAATATTTTTAAGGATGTTTTTTGGCTCTTTTTAACCCAAAATTCTGTCTGAACGCTGTAGTACAGAGAATTAATTGTGTGACTTTTTGAATTAATTCAAGAACGTCTGTAAAAGAAAAGATATTGGGCGTGTTTGGAAGAGATTAAAAATATTTTTAAGGATGTATTTGGGTCCTTAATATGAACTTTTGACCCAAAATTCTGTCTTACTGCGTTAGTACAAGGAATTAAATTTTTAAGATGTGATTTTTTGAGTTAATTCAAGAATGTCTTTAAAAGAAAAGAAGTTAAGCTTCTTTAGAAGTGTTTAAAATTATTTTTAAGGATGTATTTGAGTACTTGAAATGAATTGAAATGAGTCCTTTTGTTTTACTGGTTTAGTGCAGTGAATACATTATTTAAGGTGGGACTTTTTGAGATAATTCAAACACGTTTTTAAAAGAAACGATATTGGGCGTCTTTGGAAGCGATTAAAAATATTTTTAAGGATGTATTTGGGTTCTTGATATTAAATTTTTACCCAAAATTTTGTTTGACTGACTTAGTGCAGCAAATATATTCTGTTTAATAAGACATACATGCTTATAACTCATGATCAAGCACGTACACAAACAATAAACAGGTTCAAACATGATAAGAACATCAAGACTTAATACGCCCTATAATAAAAATTGTTTAGTTAGTGTTTTGTCTTTAAGTAGTGCGGTTGTGTAATAATGAGTGCTACTTATGCAAAATGTTTTGAAGCGGTATTTTTATGTACCCACCCAAAAGGTCCCACACAATCGGCCAATGAGCTCAACCTGTTACGTAATAAGCTCATTACGTAACAGGTCAGCGGTGTATAATAAAAAGGAGTTGGGAACGTGCTACATTTACTAATCACTGACCCGCCTGTAATGAACGTATATCTATATAGTCGTGGAAAAAAGAATTTTTCAAATCGGTTCATAATATTGTTAGGCATATTTTTGGTCCTTGCTATGAAATTGTAAGTATTATAAATTATGTAATAAATGTAAAGTTCTTTGGCTTATATTATTACTCCGAGTAATACTCGTTGGAGCGTAAATATGTAATTATTTTTATTATTACAAAAATTGTTAATGAATTTAATGGCCGGACGTTTAAGGATAATTTTTGTAACAATTGCAAGTGTTGATTTGTGTAAAATTATATTATTCAATGAACTGGTAAAACTATAAGAGAAAACTATAATTCTAACTTACATTAGATAAAGAAATAAATAAAATAATAATATGTTTTATTTATTGGAATTATGGTACTGCCACCATTAGGCAACTAAGTCACTAAACCAGACATCCTACAGAATTAGGGTAACCAGATATATTTTAACAAAACCAGGACAGGTATCTGAAATCCCAGGACATTTAGCATCTTTAAATCCAGGACAAAACCAGGATATTTTTATACTCCCTCCGTTGTAAAATAAGTGTCCGATTTTAGTTTTTTTAATGGATTATTGAAATAATGAAATCAAATGTATCAGTAGTTATTTATTTAAATTAGTCCTCGATTTGGGTTTCTTTAACGCCATTCAATCATTACAACACAAAGAGTCCCCGACCAGTATTGATGAACTCATTGCGGCCGTACATAAAACATGGGATTAAATAACCGCGGAAAAACTAGACAATTGTTTCATTACACTGCAGAAGTGGAATTGACCATGCTTCATAGAGGAGCCAACGATTACAGGCTTCCTCACATTTAGTTTAGTTGTGAAAATATACGTTATATATCCCTTTGCATATTTTTTTTTATGAAATTGGACATTTATTTTAGAACAAATAAAATTCCTAATTCGGACACTTATTTCGGAACGGAGGGATTATTTTTGCAGAACAATATTACTTTGCAGGTTAATTTTGAAAAATTTATGTTAATAATCGTTATTATGGCAAGTAACATAGCAATAAGTGTGTGTGCCATATCTAAATAGTTTGAAGGAACAATATGTTGTTCTTATTTTATCCATAATTGTTTTTCATTTTCATATGTCAAAAAACGAAAAAAATTGCAATTAAAAATATGGCTGTAATGGTTGCAATTTGGAGCAAAACAATATACCATTATGCATTCTAAAACAAAATATGAATGATTACTTAGTTTTAATTCAATAAATACTAAAGATATTTCGATTTTCATATTATTTAAAAACGAAACCCAGCGATTCCCAAACTACGCTACAGGGGCTACAGGGACGCCGCCAAAACATTCCAATATTCCGTCAACTGCGTTAATTAGACCAATGTTATGACTTGGGGCGTCGCGGAAAAATTCTGATACATTAAGAGCGCCTGGAACCGAACATAAAATTAAGGTAACAAAAGTAATGACACGTGTGTTTTAAATCAGCCAAAAATTTCCAAAGGAAACCGCTGTCAGATGGCAGCACATGTATGTGACATCACACTAATATGGTTTACCACTTCACTCAATAAGTCTCCGGTCTGACATATATATGGCAACAATGTTGACAGACCCATATGATTTTTGGATAGTACCAACCTTCAAACGATACGTGTGAAAATTTCATGACATTCTGACAATTAGTTTAGAGGTTACAGTGGTAAAACCACTGTACTGTGACTCCAGTTTTGTAATTTTCAAAAGAATGGATAAAAAAGAATTTCGTGTGTTGATTAAACATTGTTTTTGATGAGAAAAATACTGTTGAAGCCAAACAGTGGCTTGATAAGCATTATAGAGACTCTGCACCAGGCAAATCAACTATTACTGATTGGTATACTGAATTTAAACGGGGTCGTACAAACACCGATGATGCTGAAAGCTCTGGTCGCCCAAAATCGGCAGTTGTTCCGGAAAACATAAAAAAAGTCCACAAAATAGTTTTGAAAGACCGTAAAGTGAAGTTTCGTGAGATAGCTGACACCTTAAAGATGTCACAAGGTTGTGTGTTTATAATTTTATACGAAAATTTGAACATGCGTAAATTGCTTTCGAAGTGGGTGCCGCGTTCGCTTACACCGTACCAAAAACAACAAGCGTCGACGATTCAGAGCGCTGTTTGAAGCTGTTCAAGCGAGATAAAAAGGATTTTTTGCGTCGATATGTGACAATGGATGAAACATTGATCCACTACTGCACACTTGAATCAAAAAGATCGTCAGCTGAGTGGAAAGCAGTCGGTGAAAGTCGTCCAAAGCGACCAAAAACTCAAAAGTCAGCTGGCAAGGTTATGTTATCCGTATATTGGGACGCGCATTGTTTATCGACTATCTTGAGAAAGGTAAGACTATCAAAAGCGAATACTACATGGCATTATTGGATCGACTGAGTGTAGTAATCAAGAAAAAAACGGCTTCACATGCAAAAGAAAACAGTGCTCTTTCACTAAGACAACGTCCCGTGTTACAAGTCGATGAAAACGATGGTTAAATTGAATGAATTAAGCTTCGAATTGCTTCCTCACCCACCGTACTCGCCAGATATGGCCCCCAGCGACTACTGGCTTTTTGCAGACCTCAAAAAGATGCTCCAGGGAAAGAAATTTAACTCAAATGAAGAAGTGATTGCCGAAACCGAGGCCTATTTTGGGGGCAAAGACAAATCGTTCTATAAAGAAGGCATCGAAAAGTTAGAGGAGCTTTGGAATGAATGTATCACTCTTGAAAGAGAGTATGTTGATAAATAAAGTCGAATTTATAAAAAAAAAAATGTTTTTCTTAGTTAGACCGGAGACTCATGCTTTCATGACTCATTAGTATGAGACTTGGACGCGAAATCCAAAGGTTGTGGGTTCGATTTCCATGAAGACTTGAATTTTAATATTAATTTGTACATTATTAAAATTTCACTTTAATTAGGTGGGTCCGAATTTTAAGAATCTGTATTTACATTCGAATATATTGAAAATATTTTATTTTAAACTTACAGTATTTGTTTTTAGTGTTGCAACTTTTATTGCGTAAATTGCATAAGCTAAAAATATTTCTATAATGTTTATATGTATTCAGACCTAAATAAATATACTTATAAGTATTAATTACTTTAGATTATTGCGAAATATTTAAAACTAATTTATTTATATTCGATCAGCCGTGGTTGATCTCTTAGCACAGAGCATGGACAAATCAGCTTTGGAGTCGACTCACTCTCTACAAAATACGGGCATACCAGATAGTAGCACAAAATTCTTCAAATTTTTTAAGCGCCCTATTTGAGAAAGGTTACAAACATGAGTCATTAAGCTCCCTTCTAAAACCTTGTTGACTAAGAGATAAACAGAAATATTTCACACAGGTAGAAAGATCACATGGTCTACAAAACGTACCTTACAAATCTATTGTAATCACTAGATTATGTCTACCTAAAACCACAAACCGGCATCAGGTGAAAGAATTAACTCTGTTGAGAACCAAAGAATATTGCAAGGACAGAATTGAACTGGAATTTGTAAGAAAGAAGATTTGGAAGATCGAGGCAAATATACAAATATAAATCCCCTCAATCGTTTATCATTTACTTAACAGCAAAAATGAATATGAGAAAAGAAACTATGCATCTATGTTCAATGAAGTTTTTAATAAGGTATATATTTGGGGAGCTATGGGGAGAGCTTTAAACGAAGTATCTTACTTATTATTTGCTTAACATTGAAAATATATACAATTGATTGGCTTAGAATAAAAAAAAATGATGTAAAGTGTGAATTTTCACACATTGTAGGGTTTCGCAGGTATATAATAAGTGAAGGCGGTATGCTGAGTGTGTAGGATAAATTTTGCTTTGTAGTAATCACGGCAATACGAACGATATATTTTTAAAATAATTTATCGTCTGTTAATCTATGAGCTTTAAAAACAAATTTTATAATAAAATATTTTTTTGTTAAATTCGAATACGAAAAATACCATTATTTAGGTTTCTAAATATGTGCAGTATTTTTTTTAATATAGCAAGTTTCATTAAGATTTTGAAAATTGCGCCTGTGGCTTTCCGTTGGTTGTTTTAAGTCATATGCTCCATCCCTCCGATTTCGTATACATGACTCATTTTACGCTCTTAAAAATTAAATGCAACATTTGCATATCTCCGGCCCTTAAAAAATGAATCATAAACAAAATTTAATGGAGAAATTTAATGGACAACCAATCTTGTGTTTAGTCAGAACAGAATATTGCCTGACAATGCGTTATACGAAAATAAATGTATGAAGTTTCTGGGTCTACATATCGATGGCCAACTAATGTGGAAAGACCACATAACACACGTCGCTAGCAAACTAAATAGTAATGTTTATGCCTTAACCATACTGGGACAAATTGTGTCTACTGATATACTCAAAACCGTATATTATGCCCACTTCCAAAATGTAATGTCATATGGTTTAATTCTTTGGGGCAATTCATCACAGTGGCAACGAATTTTTATTATACAAAAAAAGGTGTTAGAACTATTGCAAGGGTCAATAGACGAAGAACTTGTAGACATCTGTTTCCAAAGTTGAACATCTTAACTTTGCCGTCATTGTATATTTTTCAGCAACTGTTGTATGTTAAAGAAAATATACACAACTTTAAATTAAATCAAGAAATCCATGAATAATTGCACCAGAAGTAGACATAATATACGGGTTCCAAAATGGCAGTACACAGTTAATAAAAAAGCGCCAAAATATGTAGGGGCTCAACTTTATAACAAACTTCCCCAAGAAACAAGAAAACTTAATTTGAATTGCTTCAAAAGAAGGATTAAAATATTTCTATTAGGCAAGGCTTATTATAGCAGTGGAGAATTTCTAAACGATACTATAATGAGTATATAGTTTAGTACATTTATTTTTAGGTATCCTTAAACTGATATACACTGCACAAAATTTTTGATATACTTATGTAATCTTGTAATATTAATGTTATTTACACTGTTTTTTTTTCTTCTAACAATCTTATGTACAACACTTATGTAACTAAACATCAATGAATTAAATCTTAAGTTACTAATACCCTTTTCACGCTAGAACTTTAAGACGAGTGAACTTAAAGTTCACCGATGTTTAACATCGGTATGCTTTCACACTTGATGTTTAAATCTCCGGTGCTATCATCAGCTAGAGTAATTTTGTCCTTAAGTTACCAGTTTTGAACTGTCTGCGCAGACGCACATTTTGAATTATTATAAACAAATATGGACATTTCATTTCATTCTACAATAAAGAATATATTACACCTGTATTAACATGTAAGTCGATACATTTTATCCCAATTATTGTAGCTCTGTATTTTATTAAACACATTATTAAAATAAATAATTTTATTATAAAAATAAGTATAAACTTCTTATAACGTCGATATAATACAGTATTCTTGTTTATGATAATATAAAATGTTGACAGCACAAATTCAAAGAGTATTTTTTTATAATAGAAATTATGTGGGTAATGCGGACGATGTTTAAGACGCATATCTCTGTCTTAAACATCGCTTGTATTTAGACGAGGCCATACGGTTTCACATTAGCGTTTAAAGACTCATTCACTTTAACATCCGATCTTAAAGTTCTAGTGTGAAAAGGGTATAAGTTTTAAAAACATTGGTCCCAACATTTATTTGAAATATTTTTTTAGTTTGTTTCTGAAAGTAATAATTGATTTTAGTCCTAATGTTAGGTTAAGTTTTCAGTGCGTGAGTGAACACACCTCAGGAAATTGTAATACTTTCCTTACATAACTGTATTATAATTTTATTTCATCAACACGTCAGCTACAGATCATTGTATCTATTCGCTAGTCTAGGACAGTGGTAACCAACAGGCGGACACTCTATTCCAGATATTTCAACAAACCTGCCTCGATGATAAATGTTGCTTTCCCCTGTAATCACGATAACGTTTCTCTGTCTGTCCGTATACGCGCTTTTCACTCGTAACCTGTGACTATATTCAAGACTAATTTTTATCCCTGAGATATATATTGTATCGATACTACAATGGTAATATCGAATATCGATACTAGTATCGTATCAATAGTATCGGAACATCCCTATACATAAATGTGAAACATGATGTTTTTCTGTTCTACTTGAGATTGAAAATGTACATAACAAAAATCGTACAAAGTACGGGTACGTCAGCTAGTTCTCACTAATAGGGGATAGGCATGATTTAATTTTTTTTTTATTATATTCCTCTTGTTGCGTATAAACATAAAAAACAGTTTTGCATTTTTATTTTTTTTAATTTGAAGGCTTAAAAAGTATGTAGCGCGCGAAAACGACGTGTAACGTCATACCCCACTTAAGTGTACTGCGTACAGCCTACCCAGTGTACACCGTACAGCCTACACAGTCTGTCGTGAACTTATTTGCTTGTATAACTTTTATAGATTGTGTAAAGTTAGAGTGATTTTAATTAAAATAAAGTTTAATTCTATAAAAACAATTTATACATGTTTACCGAATTAAATTTTATATTAAAATATATAACCTATATTGATAACCAGTATTTCTATTATGCCTCTAACGTTTTGTAACTTCATGTTAACAGTGTAGTAAATTTCTGACATCTAAATTACATAAATATTTACATTTTATAGAGTTGCAGCGTTTGTTTACACAAAGTTATAGAATATATAAATGGATTACTTACAAGTCTGTTTTGACACCACCTATTTCTTCAGCACTGTAGCATTCATTATTTTTCATATATTCCATGAGCATAAATGCATCAATGTTGGGTAAATTATCACTCTGAGCCCTAACAAAATCTTTATCTGCCATTTTAATAATAAATGCGTGAAAAATTGTTTAAAAACAAATACAAAACTCTCGAACAATACAACATGCACACGTAAAGATTATGTTGTAGTCTGGGCTGCTGGGGTTTGACGTCATATTCAGTCGTATTTACTCGGCAAAATTCGCGCTGTGGTCGGCTTATTTCAAATTTACAACATTTTAATTAAAAAATTTGGCTGTAATATTAATTAAAATGTGATTTTAGTTTTGTTAGGTGAGATAACTAACATTAACATATCAAAAAAATGTAGTTTTAAGGAAATATAAATTTTATGCGTATCCCCTATTCTAGCGTGATGGTCGTATGAGACACAGACATAAGAATTTAAAAAAAACAGCATTCCGATCACATAGAATCAATCATAAATTCAAATCACCAATCATATATCTAAACTTTCCAGGAATGTGTCTAATCATTCCGAGAAAAATAAAACAACTCTGCAAAAAGTGTTTAAGTCTGCTACTTTTACAATTTGTGACGATCGTTTTGAAATCAATAAAACGCAGTTAATGTATCGGATGATAAACACAATAAATAATGAGTCGTAATTAGTAAATATTTTCGGGTGCGAAACTAGTTTGTCCATTATTGTATTTACATGTATTGGAGTGTGGAGACTGATTTACCTTGGCGAGTCTCAATACAGGTGTAATTATAAGTATCCATTCACTTTTTTCATCCTTCACGACTCACTTGACTTGCTAGCTTGCAATATTACCAGCATTTCTCAACATTTTCACATATTATTTTGATAAATTATTTCGATAAGGCTAAAGTCTCTTTTATAATAGACCTTATAAAACAAGTGTATGACATAAGCAGAAAGATATAGGAGGGTTGCCTTTTATATTTCGGGATTTGACATCAAAAACAATTATTTATCAACAAAAGTTGCTTTATTGTTTTTCAAAATATTCTCCATAAAGATCAATACACTTTTGCATGCGTTTAAACCAATTACGAAGAATTTTTTCCACTCCGATTGAGGCATTTTCCACTCCGATTGTCAAATTATGTGGGCTCCAACGCGAACAAATCTTTTTGATGGCCTAATGTTCATGCAATAGTGAATATATGCTGGTTCCACTTAAGCCCAGGATATCTCAGTCTCACGATAAATCACATGACGATCTTGCAGTATCAGTTCACGCACAGCATCAATGTTTTCCGGAACAACAACCGATTTTGAACGACCTTCACGAAATATGTGCATAATACCCTTTTCACACTAGATCTTTAAGACGAGTGAACTTAAAGTTCACCGATGTTTAAGATCGGTATGCTTTCACACTTGATGTTTAAATCTCTGGTGCTGTCATCAGCTACAGTAATTTTGTCCTTAAGTTACCATCATGAAATTACCAGTTTTGAACTGTCTGCGCAGACGCACATTTTGAATTATTATAAACAATTAAGGATATTTCATTTCATTCTACAATAAAGGCACTACAATAAAGAATATATTACACCTGTATTAACATGTAAGTCGATACATTTTATCACAATTATTGTAGCTTTGTATTTTATTAAACACATTATTAAAATAAATAATTTTATTATAACAATAAGTATAAACTTCTTATAACGTCGATATAATACAGTATTCTTGTTTATGATAATATAAAATGTTGACAGCACAAATTCAAGGAGTATTTTTTTATAACAGAAATTAAGTTGGCAATGCGCACGAAGTTTAAGACGCAGATCTCTGTCTTAAACATCGGTTGTGTTTAGACGAGGCCGTACGGTTTCACATTAGCGTTTAAAGATACATTCACTTTAACATCCGATCTTAAAGATCTAGTGTGAAAAGGGTATAAGCGAACTACGGCCACGATTGAAGTCGGTAAACCATCGATAAGTAGTCCTTGATGGTGCTTTATCGCCTAAAGTCGAATTAAGTTCATCGATGCGCTGTTGTTAGGTTAATCCACGTCGAAAATTGTAAAAAATAATCGCATAATTTAATTCCATTTTTAGCTGAGATGATTTTTTTCAAATACTGTAAACAACATAAATAACGCTCGTACGTCAAAACGTTCTGAGTAGGTATACCGTCAAAAATATCAAAATTATCATCTTTAGTATCATTATAATATCATCTCCAGCAACGATCTACCTGTACAGGTCCGTAAATCTTTCTCATTATGAAAGATATATCATTAAATACATATTTGGTTATATTTTTCCCACTATGTGTTTTTTTGAATTTTTTAGTTTTGCTATAGAATAGAGGATGATTTATAATCACCCTCTACAGCAAAACTAGATGGAACCCGGACATGTGATTGAATTTATATTTTCATATTTTCCACCGAACAGACAGACAGACCAGTTCCGTCTTTTCCATAAGGGCACATGGGCCCCCGGCTTGATGGGAGGCCTGAAAAATGACGAAGTCATTGTTTACACGGAAAAAAGAGGAGCTCAATTTTTAGTGCAATTTTACTACAATTTTACTACTTTTATTAAAAAACCTTGCAATTGAATCGGCGGACTTGAGTATCTCAGCCTTACATACTCTAATAAAAGCAGATAAATTAGAAGACATTTTCCCGAATGTGGAAGTTGGTACAAGGATACAGTAATACCTCGTTTAACATTAGGGATGCGTTCCTCAAGAACATTACGTTAACCGAATCAACGTTAATGGAGGAAGAAATAACACGCGAAGGACAGGGATAGGTTACTAAATTGAAAAAAAAAAAAATATTATTTAATTTTTAATTTTTTATTTAATCGATAGGAACAACTGACAATAGCTTTTCTTGACAAAATTTAAAGTATAAAATTAGTATGCAAAATTAGCGGTTATACGTAAATAAACTGACAAGTTGTGACATTCTAATTTTTTGACTAGAATGAATCAAGGGTCGATTGTGTTGCTTGTCTCTTCTTTTCTCGTAATAGCTCACTGTAACATGTTAAAGCATTTAATACAGTTCTTTTTACAGTACAACTTCGTGAAAAATCTGAATCATTTTCGGACAAAATATCTACTGAATGAGATACCTGACTCAGGCAATCGGACAATATTTTTGTTGTTAAAACTTTAACCGGCGGCTCTTCCATATCAATGCCAGAATTGGCATTTTCTCTTACCAAATTTTCTTCTGTCAGTTCTTGCAATTCTTCATTTGTTAGCGAATTGTCGTTGTCATCTTATAGTAATGTCTGAATATCATCAGCGTCAACTTCATTGAAATGTAATTGGCGTGCCATTTCAACAAGTTCATTCTGGATTTCATTAGCAACTGTCGCCCAGAAATGACGTTATAGCGAGGTATTGTTAACGGAGGTAACGTTAAGCGAGGTATTACTGTATTCATTTGCTTAATGGTCACCAATTGTAGTGGAGAGCGCTCATTTTCACGGCTAAACAGAATAAAAAAATGAATTACGAACGACTATGTTACTAATGTGTGAATCATGTGTATAAGTGATATTCTTCAAAAATTAGACTTTGAGGACATAACAGAAATCCCGGAAGAAACCATCATTATTAACGTCCAATTCTCAAAATAGTAATCACTTCACTTACATTTGATTTGTATAAAGCTAATCATTATAACCAATAAAGTCAGTAAAGAAAAGTACATATTGATCTTTTCATTCACATATTTTTGGACTTTCTAAAAGGGCCCCAAACTCTTTGTGCCCAAGGGCCTTGAGACAGACAGATAGACAGGCAGACAGATAGGTAGTTATACAGACATACAGATAAACAGAAGGACATATGAGTGACATTACGTGATTTTTTTTGGTCATACCTACGAAACTCTTAAAATACACTTCAACGATAAAATGAATATTTACTACTTAAAAATAGATATAAAATTAGTTATAGTAATTAACCATTTGTGTGGACATAAATTTTCATTCATAAATTTATTTTCTCCAACCCAGAAACTAAAGAGACATCTTTGTGAATCCTATTCCCAATGAACAGAACTTGTAAGTTTTAAATCAGAGAGTAGTTATATCCGAACGATGCGATGGCCTACTGACGAACCGTTTTCTACACTCGCATATTTTCATGTACCGGCGTTTGTTGACTTCTCATGTAGCATTTCAGACTTTCCTCCGCCACTTTCAACAACTAGAATCACAAGGCATTTTTGGTTAAGTATTACGTGCCATGCAGAGTTGGATTAGATGAGTTTTTAGTCAAATTTTAACTTAGTTCATGTCAATGGCGTAACTATAACTCATGGGCCCCAGTGCGAAATATTTCTTGACCCCCCTGATTTATAAAGCTTAAAAAAAGATTAAATTTAAAAGTAAAAAGTCTCAATAGTCAATTGTTTGAATAATAATTTTGGGGATTTTTGGGTTGGATTAACTATTAACCAATATAAGCACATGTTTAGGACACCAAGGAGGAAATAATAAAAGTACATGAGGTACATAAAGGTCCTCCTTATTACATAAATAATATATTTTCGTACCTTAAAGTATACACAAAAAAGCATATACACAAAAATCATTAGTTTTAATTTATAGTGGTTTTAAGATATTCAACGTATGCTATAAAGATATACAGGGTGTTTGTTTGAAACGGGGCACCCCGAAAATCTCCTTTATTTGTAAAGATACAAAAAATCTTCAGAACAAAAGTTAAACTAGACAAAAAGGCCCATCTAAAGGTTACTATAAGAATTCTGAGGCACTTCCGGTTTCACCGTAAATGATGTCAACTTTTGATCTAGCATAGGGAATCGATAATTTTATATTTTTTTCCTAAAAGTACATTAAATTAGCTTTACAATGACACCAAAAAGTCATATTTTTATGTTAACCATTTCAAAATGGCGACCATTTATTTACAAAATAATAATCAACATAAGTTTTACAAAGTTAAGAGATATTTTGTTTCTTTTTTATTGTTTTCAAAGCTTGCTACGTTCAACTTTGTAAAACTTTTGTTCTGAAGATTTTTTTGTATCTTTACAAATGAAGGAGATTTTCGGGGTGCCCCGTTTCAAACAAACACCCTGTATATAAAAAGAGAGATTTGGCTAAAAGAGTTTAAATAAAGCAATAAAACAAACAATATATCTTCAGAGCTAAAGTTTCGTATTTAAATAATTATTGTAAATAAAAATTAAAAATATATGTATATATGAAGGTTTAAAAATTATATCAATAACTTCTTCTTTCGGCACAATCAGCTGGGTTGTCTTTTGGCCTCACATTAGTTCTCTCTCTTGATCTGTTAATTGTCAAGTGTCAAAAAATATTTATATGTATGTCAGATAACCTAAAAAATATATAACTGCGTAAAAACAAATTACATGGAGAATTTTCTACATAAAATCTACGCCAAGAATATAAATAAAAGTCTAAATATGTAAATAATAACAAAATATATGAAAAAAATTAAATAATATAAATAATATATATTTCCAATGTACGACACTGAACATCTGTCAACTTGGACTAAAAACAATATTTTAAGAGTGTAATAGGGATGACGATCTAAACCAATCCGAAGTAAGGACAAACAGCTCCTATCTTTTTACACACATTTTTCTACTTTGAAATAGACCATAGTTAAATTTAGTTAAAATGTTAGTTAGAAATCGACCATAGTTAAAATGTTTGGCGATCAGCAACGACAGCAGTTTGAACCTCGCGCAGCCCATATTTATAATTAGAATATTATTTATAAGTTATAATAAATAAAACAATAAATAATAATATTTTAAACATTTTTCTTGACACAAACATAACAACTGATAGTAAGCCATCTTAATAACATGAAGTTTAACAATTTACGTTCAGAATTTTTGTATTTTTAAATTAAATTAACTATTTTTTGGATGATAAAACTATATATATAGGCTATTCCAAACATTTAGGCGGAACCAACTGGAATTTTCATTTTTGTAAATTTTCATGAACTCTCCTTTTATGGTGTGCTTTTGCTAAACAAAATTATCAAAAGCCCCACTTAATCTGTAAAAGTATTCAATTCTAGTTAATTTTACAGATTAAGTCTAGTTCCGCCTAAACCAAAGAAACTGACTTTAGTTGTAAATAAAATATTGTATTTAGCTCGCATATAATGGCTATATTATACTCGGAGGATTACAACCCTTGCCTACGGTTTCATCCTGGTGCAATATAGCCTCCATTATATGCTTCTTAAATATAAAACAATTAATGTCCTTATATATTTTGAATTAACTAAATATATTTACAGTTTTTTTCTGTTTCAGATATTCCAAAAGAAAATTGAAGATAGTGACTAAGTGCCCTATAAGTGAAATAAACAAGTGTAATAAGTGTAAAATAGTGTAAAAGTGAACAATTAAGTGCAAATCTCTGTATTAATTCCAAAATGTTAATTTCTTAATTCACCTTAGTTAGTTTTTTTTTTATTAAAGTTTAATTATCAATTTTTTAATAATGAGTGACGCTACCCCAATCTGTCGTTGTCGTGTGTTATACTTGGGTTCCTCCGTACCCCAGGTGACTAAAGATGGTCTCCAAGGCATACAGGAACCCTTACAGGAACTGTATCCTGAACAAGGAGCTATCATTGCCAGAGGAATCGACTCCTGGTTGTCAGTTTGGAGCAATGGAATATTACTGGAAAATGTAGATGAAAATCATAAGAAGATAACTAGATTTTTCCCGATTGAGAGTCTGCATTACTGCGCTGCTATCAGGTAAAAAAAATATTAAGTAACAGTACGAACACGTAGAAAGATTAAAAAATAGATAAGTTTATATTCTCTTGGAGGTTTTCCATATTTTTCGAGGTATAGTCGGATTGCTGATAAGTGACTGTTACATGTATGTATCAAGTAATGCATTTATATAATAATCTAGTTACCATTTTTCAGCGATTTTAAAAATGTTTTTTGTTATTTGTCTTAGCTGTCAATGTCTGTTAATAATATTAATTAATAGATCTTGCGGCCAATTATTAAATTTACAAACTTTAATTTTAAATCTGCTGGAATATTTTAAATCCGAAAAAGAGAACAATGGACCACTTATTTCTCTATCTTGCGTCCGTCAAAGAGTAGCAGCTGCCTTAAAGATTTCGGAATCAACAATTCGTAGAATTATAAAATGTAATAAATCTGAACTTCTCACTAACAAAATCACGAGAAAACGAAGGAAATTAAAATCTGAACCAGTTTATTTTATTGATACATTGGTACAAACGTATGGTCGTGAAGTACTAAGATTACCTGCTTATCACTGCCAGTTTAACCCCATTGAACTAATTTGGGGTATAACAAAAAATTATTATGATAGACATATTGGTCAAAACGGATATAGTGATAACGAAGTTTTGAAAATGTGGCAAGTAGCCTGTGATCAAATTAGTTGTGAAACTTGGGCAAAATCTGTTAAAAAAATCGAAAATTTAATAAATGAATGGTGGCAAAGGGAAAGGATTGTTGATGATATTAATCCAATAATAATAAATACAAGAAATGACAGCGATAGTTCAAATGACGACGATATCATGCATTACAGTGACTAATTTTTTTAAAATAAAAATAAACATTCAAATACAACTTGTAGCAATTTATTATATGAATAAATATATTTTTACTTAATATTTTATTACTTTGTACTTAGGGAAAACATAAAAATTTAATTTAATTAAACAACAAATTATAATCCAAAATTTACATATGAGTATAAGTTTTTCCTTATTTATAATTACTACCTTAAAATTAATAATTTTGTTTGTTTGAGTACTGTTGTAAATTTATTTTCATGCTCAAATTAGTAAAGATATCTACGAATCATGCCGTTTCTTTCTAATGCTTTGTTTTTTATTAAAATAATTTGGAAGGTTAGTTGTCAACTTACGTCACTGTACGTTACTATGGGTATGCAAATAATTATAATGATATAGACAGAGAAAGCATATAGTATTGTATATCGATACTTGTAGCAACGAACAGTCACCTATCAGCAATCCGACTATAACTTGAATCCCTAGGGTTTCGGACGAGTATTTGCATGTCTGTGAACAATCAATGTTGATAAACAAAATTCTTTGGTGTCAAACTAAAAAATGTCATACATTTCCTTACATATCGTTATCGACTTTCTCTACACCTAACCGTTTTGCGAACCGTTATAGAAATCAAACCCGTATTAGTAACAAGGAATGAAGCTAATTTGTAACTTACCTAGTTACTTCCTTACATTAAACCGGATATAGAAAAGAATGCAATTGTGATACTGAATACATGCATATATAATAGCACGAAACATGGATCTAAGCGAAGTTTATCTTTGATTTATTGGCTTATTTTTTACATCGATGTAACATTGAGTAACTGGCGAGATGTGCATGTTACAAGATAAAGTCTAAGGCAATTCATCATCATCATCCGGCCATTGTCATTTATTGTTGAATATAGGTCTCCCTTATGTATATTTAGTTTTCGGAGTCATGTGCCTTCTGCATCCAGTTTATGGTTATTTGCTTGATATCATCTGTCCAAGAAGTAGATAAGTAGGTGTCTTCCTGTGCTTCTCTTCTCTTGCCACGGTCTCCATTGAAGAACTATTTTAGTCCATTTATTGTCGCCTAAAAGGGCTACTTGTCCTGCCCAGTGGCGCAGCCAAGATTTTGTCTTGGGGAGGGCCGAATCAAATTTCGAGGGCACTTGGGCCACATACGGCCCTCAACCTCATTTTTTTGTGGCCCTTGAAGCGGTAATCAAAATCACTTGAGCTTATTTAGGGGAAAAATATATTTAATAATGTAAAATATACTCTCTTCCCCTTTTCCGTTTATAAAAAAATGTCAAGAAACACTTCGGGATATTTAAAGTTCCGTCACTGCATCATTTTGTATGTAAAATATACAGCGACCTAAATCAGTTTGACACCCCTGCTGTTAGATATTGATGTTTATATCAAATAATAATTCCATTATTTGTTGATAAAAACATGTAATTGTTAATCCATGTTATCAAAAACCTTCACTTGATTTTTTCTTCAATAAATACATATTTATTTATATTTTTCGCGGGATATATTTTTGAAGTTTTAATATTTCTCTTACTTATGTTCAGTTCACTAAATCAGCCGCTTGGCCACAATTTGTACCGAACGAACAGACTCATGTGACGGAATAAGTATTTCTTGATTATACCTACGAAAACCTAAAAATAATTTGTAAATATGCATTTTCTGTTAATTTCAACACTAATCATAATATAATATAGCTTATTATTATTGTAAAATACATAAGTTATTTTGCTGTACAATTATGATAAATAAGAAGATATTGATATTCACATTTATCTACAAAATAAAACCAAATACCGATTTTAAGAGCACGATTGTCTCCTAAACTACTCTCTTTATTATATTTCTACTATTTCTACTCTATTTCACGTTTGAGGTGTCATTTTAAAATTGCGAAATTGCATTTTAACCGCGCGAAACATTAATAGTGTATTTGGCTCTAGTGTTACTACGCAACAGACAGTACCAAATTGGTTCGCCAAATTTCGTACAGGTAGCTTAAAAACAAAAACAAAAAAAAAACTGGCTCATCGATAATAGCAGAAATATGTTGCAACCAACTGTACGAAATGATACAAAAACTTAAAGAAAAACAGCCTAGATTGGTCAACAGATCGACTCCTATCTTATTGCATGATAACGCTAGACCACACACTGCACAAATGACTGTGGCAAAACTATAGGAATTGGAGTTGGAACTTCTTCATCATCCTCCATACTCACCAGACCCCCCACTGACTACCACTTCTTCCGCAATTTGGACAACTTTTTAATAGGAAAACTGTTTAATTTCGACAATGCTGTAAAACTGGTCTTCCAGGAATTCATTGAGTCTCGTCCGCCAGGGTTCTATACTACCGGCCTGAACAACCTGCCGCTTAAATGGCAAAAGTGTATAGACAATATGGGTGCATACTTTGGTGAATAAAATAATTCCTTATATTTGTAAGTTATCAACCAACTTTGCCTTTTTTTCTACAAATTTCATCCCTGACGACCTAATACATTGGTCGAGTTCGGTAAAAGCGAGTAAATTCCGCGAGTAGTTAGTAAACATACTGAAATAATCAAGCCTTACCTAAGTCTTAGTTCTGTGGTTGTAAACAACTTAGCATATAAAATTATCGTTAAATATTTATAAACATTACTGTTTATTAACACATAAAAATTATAAAAATGACTAAGTACTACGTCACAGTCGATTAGAAATACATTGGATTGTTTTAAAGAATTCCAAGGTCGAATTTCGAATGCATAAACACAAGGTGTGCCGACAGATTTAGATTTTTTTTGCAACTCTTAAATATGTTTATTTTACATATTCAATGATGCGTTTGAAATTTTTTGTATAACAGCATAAAAAAATTGCTGGTAGACGATTGTATCTTTTAAAGCTTCACTAATCGAGGATATAATAATAATAATAATAATTAGCCTAAAACTATCCCAATCTTTGGGCAAAGGCTTCCTCTATGTCCTTCCATTTTGTCCTGTCTTAAGCGATCCTGGGCCAAAGAGCACCGGTTGTTTTAATGATGTCGTCTCTCAATCTTATCTTTTGATTTCCTCGTGATCTCGTCAGATATTGTCAAATATATGAAATAATTGTATTCTTTTATTCCTAGGAATAAATTAGTATATAGAATTTATATTCTTTTATTCATACAACCCCCCAAAACCAACCTAGGCGTGACAATATCTTGGCGACCATAAAGTTGATTTATTTATCCACTGGTTGTCATTTGGGCATGCTAGGTGTCGTTTCCATCTTCATTTCAACCTTCTGCAGCAGTCTGTAATATATGTAAAGCTGTGTTCACAGTTCTAAAATTAGTCGACTATGCACTATACGTATTGGATAAATTTAGTAGTCAGTTTTAACGTTTAATGACAGTGTTTAAAGATATGATAATAATTAATGCATTACGAATGTTGTGTTAGTTAAAAAAAATATTATTTATTGACGCACAGCAACAAGGGCTATTTGCGCCTAACGCAGCTCATCTAAATAACTACATTACATATTAAAAACAATAAATTAAACAATAAATAAATAAAATCAATAAAATTACGTATACTCAATAAAAGAAATCTTGCACAGACAAACACAAATAAATAGGATAAAAGGTCTGTTCATAGATAAAAGTTCTAAGAATGTTGTGACATCTATGTTTTTTCAAACCAACTACGATGGAATAAATACATTTATGTGACTTTTTACGAACCCACCATCAGCGAGATCGCAATTTCTTACTAAATTTTAATAACAAAATTATAACCGCAACTACAGCAATTCATTTCCTTTTCAAGATTTACGAAATTTGTTGAAATTTGTGAAATTTTAGGTTATGTAAAGTATCTTCATATCTTTCTGTCCATTGCAGTCCTTTTCCATAGTTTGCCTCCTTGATTTTTAAGTTTGTCTTCCCACATGGTTCTCGTCTTCTTTTGCGCCTTTTTTTTTTGAACATTAGAAACCAATTTGTTGACTCTGTGGTCCATCTGTTGTCTTCTCTTCGGACTGAGTGTCCTGCCTATTTCCATTTTAATTTCCTTGATTCCTGTACTACATTCATGAAGCAGGTTCTTTCTGTGATTATTGTTGCCCTGACTTGTCCTTTAATTTTATTTACAACATAACTCTATTTTTCGTTGGCATGTTTTAAGTTTTTGAGTTTGCTGCTTTGTAGTTGATCGTGTCTGGCATCCATAGTTAAAGGTGCGCACAACCGTACAGTTTCCTATACAAAACTAACAACCTGAAATAAAATTAGTAACAATCTATATATCAAAATTTTCAGCGAATTTTTATCTACCTAATAGGATATTTTTAATTGTCAAAAGAACTGTCATGTAATTGTAAATAAACAACTTGCGTTATAGACGCCATCTTGTAAACCATTCGACGCATATTTGTGTACCATGCGGCAAATTGTAGCTAAAGCTTCATTCTACAAATATGTTTGGAGATAATTTGTTCTATTTTGAAAATTACTTATAGTTATTGTACTTGGCAATGTACTTTTTCCGCCACCTCGAATCTGCCGCGGTTCTCAATATAGGTGCGGCGGATAAAAATGTTTCATTTTATGTAAAGAATGCTTGTACCAAGTGGTATTTCATTATCATCAAGTATAATATTTTTCGACGAAGGCTCTAAACTATAAACAATCATGACGAAAAAAATGTTAACGTATTATTTGAACATTTCTATACAAAACTATATAAATATAAAAATTATTTGAAACCCACAAATATATTTAAAAAATTACAGAACATTGTTGTGTAATACCTATTATTAGGTTATTTAGCAATAACATTTTTACAATAATTTTTTATACAATCAAAAATATCATATTAGATACAAAAAAATTCTGTGCAAAATTTTATGTATAGATTGTCACTAATTTTATTTCAGATTGTTAGTTTTTTATAAGAAACTAATAATCTCTAGGGTTGTATGTAGCGTTAAGTACAGAAATTACGCAGGTATTAAGAGTTTTTCTTTTTATACGAGGCTTGCCTCTTATATTTTGGGATTGCGCTAAATTATATTGAACAGACAGACAGACAGACTACAAAAAGACAGTATAACGTTTTTTGGTCATACCTACAAAACCCTAAAAAAGAACTTCATCTCTATTTTTTAAATTTTCTAGTGTGTTTGTGTTTTTATTTTTATTTCCTTCCTTCTTGGGGGGGGGTCCCTAATTCTGGGCAGTAAAAATAGAAGTTACAATACAAGTGAGTGACAGCCACGTTCCCCTGGCACTTTCCTCGATGCCAGGACGTTCCTACGACTGGTGCCCCAAGAACCCCGGGGCCCCGGAAATTTTCCCCGGCTAACCCCCCCCCCCCCCCTTGATGGGCCTGGCTTTCCTAGGTAGATTGTTTCGTCGACACAGCTTATAATGGGTGTTTTTTTTTAGAGGTATAGAACTTTAAATTGCAATAAAACAACGATGGATTATTCGATTGACATGAATTTTTTTTTATTCGAAAGATAATCTTGTGGCATTACATTTTAAATATGATTTCTGGCATATGACCCCCACGGCTGGCTCGGATGTAATCCAATCTGGACGTCCAATTTTCGATGACTTTTGCCAACATTTGTGGCCGTATATCGGCAATAACACGGCGAATGTTGTCTTCCAAATGGTCAAGCGTTTGTGGCTTATCCGCATAGACCAATGACTTTACATAGCCCCACAGAAAGTAGTCCAGCGGTGTTAAATCACAAGATCTTGGAGGCCAATTCACAGGTCCAAAACGTGAAATTAGGCGGTCACCAAACGTGTCTTTCAATAAATCGATTGTGGCACGAGCTGTGTGACATGTTGCGCCGTCTTGTTGGTATGATTTAATGTAATGCCACAAGATTATCTTTCGAATAAAAAAAAATTCATGTCAATCGAATAATCCATCGTTGTTTTATTGCAATTTAAAGTTCTATACCTCTAAAAAAACACCCGTTACTTCTTCCGTTTAGTAGGATGCCCTCTTTTGGACCATTTGTAAGGATTTTTGTTTTCTTCTCGTTTATTTCTAGACCTATTGGAAGGACATTTTCCATAATTTCGGTTTACTTCGGTACGTTTCAAGCCTTGTTTTGAGTTATGGTTTTCCAACATATCGGCAATATAAGAAACTGGTTACCTTTTTAATCTGATTTATGAGACTACGAGACCCCATCCATGAGACATTCTTCCATAATATTTCAAAATGTTCATGAAATAAAAAAGCATTATTACATAAAAATGACGTCAAATATTTCTTAAAAGTTATAATTTATAATATTATTACCATAAATTAAGGATTATCAAATTCTTGTGTAAAATATAGGAAGCAGGAAATAGTCAATGTCAAAAACTTACTTATGTTTGTTAGGGAATCCAAATATTTCCTATTACTTAATAATTTTATACATATTTGCAGAAGGATTAGTGAAACTAATGTAGATAAAAATATTTTCTATTGATTTCCAATTTTATGTAATACCACCATGATTTTAGCCTTGTAAGATTTCTTTTTTATATTGTTTATTTTTTTATGGTTCACTAGAAATTAGCACATATACCTAGTTTATTTTATCTAATTAAGGGGATCGTTTGTTTGGAAAACAATTTTAAGACACTGATTTCAAAAATGTGCTTTGGCTAGGAACATTTCTCAGGCTGACAGACAAAAGTACATAAGGTCCATTTGAACATCCAAATTAAGTTGTAATTGGTTTTAATTTTTTTTTTTTTTTAGTTTTGTGTCAATAAACTTTTTTATAGTAACAGTACTATTTATTGCTATATTAAAATTTACATTTTTACACACGTCTTTACAAGTTACAACATTAATACTTATTTATTGAATTTAAGTTCATTTTTAGGGTTTTGTAGGTATGAGTAAAAAACCCTTATTTTAAATACCGTCATTTTGTCGTCTGTCTGTCTGTCTGTCTGTCTGTCTGTTTGTCTGTCTGTCTGTTCGGTAAAAATTGTAGCCAAATGGCTAAACCTAGAGAGTTGAAATTTGGCATGCTTGTACAACTTTTTGACCCGCACATAGGAAAAATACTAAAACATCTAAAAAACATATCCCCCTAAAAATATAAACAAATATGTACTCATCGAAAAAAAATATATGTTTTTTAAATTCTGAGTAGGGTATCAAATGAAGTACGTGGATTAACGATCAAAATTTTATTTTTGCAAAATAATTATTTTGACGCGATTTTTGCCAAAATTGTGCAAAATAATTTTGTCCCACACCCTGTAGCCCAGATGGTTTAAACTAAAAATATGAAAAAATTCTAAGTATTGTATATTGGTGTGAACCGGAATAGTACAACAAGAATTTTTGATCAGATTACGTTTTTGGAAAATAACGCATTTTTTGTGTTTTTAACCAAAATATGTTAAATATCTAATTCGCTATGTAACCCAGTAGATAACTCAGCGCTCATAGCGATGTGCGTTTCGTCATTGCTTTGTAATTTGCCAAAGAGATAACTTGCAAACTAGAGTTCGAATCCTGTCAATTTTAATTTTTCTGTTTTTTTTTGCAGTTTTCTTTTGTTTAATCTATTTTGTCAAAATTCTAGTTATATTTTGGTAAATGTTGCATTTAATTTTTAAAAGCGTAAATTTAATAACTAGTGGGAAGTGTTGAAATTATAATATAATTCTATGTTTGAATGTATACGAAATCAGAGGGCAGGGCTAATGACTTAAACAACCAATAGAAGCCATAGGCGCAATTTTCAAAATCTTAATGAACCTTGCTATGTAAAAAAAAATACTGGACATATTTAGAAACTTAAATAATGGTATTAGGTATTCGAATTAAAATTCATAAAAAAATATTTTGACATAAAATTTGTTTTGGCATCCCAAATAATCATCATTCAGCTACTAAATACCTGCAAAACCCTGAAATGTGTGAAAATTCACACTTCACATCAATTTTTTAAGTTCCTCAATATGCTCTAAAGGCTGTTCCCGGTAACCTTTCTATGACTTATAGAAAAAATCCTTTTAAAGCAAAAACCTTCGTTCTTCTTAATAAAATCATTTTTTTACGGCAATATAAATAAATAAACATATATTTTATGGCTGTAAAAAACTGAAAACGGTTCGTTACTTTCAGTCATAATTCATGTAATTCATATACTTATGTCTTATGTGTATGTTCAAAACATGGAACAATGCTCAAGGATTGGCAGTTCTCAGTTAAATGCGAAATTTAAACATTATTATTACAATTATTATTAATATAAATAAACGAAACCTGTATGTTAAAAAAAAAGGTTCAGTAGAATCTCCATCACATTTCGCAATTATTATATACTGGTCTCAGTAAACTTGGTCTGACTATCAAAAATAGTGTTTTCAACGAAAACATTTATATTAAAAGGAAAATCTCTCTCTCTCTCTCTCTTTCTCTCTCTCTCTCATTTTCTTTCTTTCTTATTTTTTGATCCATTGCCTTACAGGAGGATCTGGTAGCGTCATATCCACACAATAGTTTTCTTTTCGGAGCTTACGTTTCACGATCTTTGACCAAATGTGTAGTTTTTAGGGTTTTGTAGGTATGCCCAAAAAACCCTTATACTGTCATTTTTTCGTCTGTCTGTCTGTCTGTCTGTCTGTTCGGTAAAAATTGTAGCCAAACGGCTAAACCTGTTGAAATTTGGCATGCTTATACAACTCTTTGACCCGCACATAGGAAAAATACTAAAACATCTAAAAAGCAAATCCCCCTAAAAATAAAAACAAATATGTGCTCATCGAAAAAAAAAATATTTTTTTATAATTCTGAGTAGGGTATCAAATGAAAGCCCTAATTAGATAAAAAAAATCTGCTTACACCAGGGCAGGCCAGACAGGATAAATTAAAAGTTAAAAGGTAAAAATTGCAAATGTACTTCTCGAGGTTAGTTTCTCACCGATTTTTACTCGTTGTCAATAACTATCTAAGAGGACAAGGATACGATGGAGCTTCAGTTACCAGGTCTACAAGTATGAAATGCGGATTTTTTTTTCAATAAAACACATTCAAAAGATCAGTAAAAGTTTATTTATTCAAAGTATGCTCCATTAGAAGTTATACATTTTTCCCATCTTTCAGGCAATTTGTGAATACCTCGCCAGTAGAACCTCTACCCCTTTCCCCGCAAACCATTCATCTAGCCATTCTTTCACATTTTCATATGAACAAAAGTGCTGCTCGGCAAGTGCGTGACCCATCGATGCGAACAAGTGGTAATCTGAAGGGGCCAAGTCTAGTGAGTAAGCGGCATGGGGTAGCACTTCCCACTTGAGTGCCTCCAATGTGTTGCAAACTGCTTTTGCCTGATGTGATGGACTGTTATCGTGAAGAAAGATTACCTTGTGCTGTCTTCTTTCGTATTCTGGTCGTTTTATGAGCAGCGAATGGTTCAATACGATCAGTTGTTGTTGGTAGCGTTGGGTATTAACTGTTTCACCAGGTTTTAACAATTCATAATAGACCACACCGTTTTGGTCCCACCAAGTACAAAGCATTGTCTTTTTGCCAAAGCGATTCGGTCTTGCAGTTGATGTGGATGGTGAGCCTGGGTTCACCCATGATTTTTTGCGTTTGGGATTTTCAAAATAAATCCATTTTTCATCGCCAGTAATGATACGATGCAAAAAAGACTTTCTTTTGTATCGTGCAAGCAAAATTTCACAAGTGTTTTTGTGTTTTTCAATCTGCCTCTTATTCAATGCATGTGGAACCCATCTGCCGACTTTCTGGATCTTACCCATCTCTCGTAGGCGATTGGAAACAGCTTGTTGACTAACGCCTAACTGCTCTGCTAGTTGTTTTTGTGATTGACTATCGTCTTCCTGTAGCAATGTTTCCAATTTTGTATCTTCATATTTTTTTGGAGGTTTTCCATGTTCTTTGTCTGTAAGATCAAAGTCACCACTTTTGAAACGCCGAAACCATCGTTCACACGTATCTTGCGATGGAGCATATTCACCATAAGCTTCTCGAAGTAGTCGGTATGATTCAGCAGCAGTTTTTTTCAAATGAAAACAAAACAGTAGTACCGTCCGCGAATGCTCTTTATTTGGCACAAAATTTGACAATTTTAACACAGTAAAACAAAACTATATGACCACTTTTCAAATTATAACCTATACGCATTTGACACTTAATGATAACTTAACAAAACGCCATATGTGTTGAAAATTTGAACTATACACTCTGTTTGCGCGGCAAATTTGAAAAAATCCGCATTTTATACTTGTAGACCTGGTATTACTGCTGATGTAGAAGGCGTTCAGGCTTATGTCAGACAAAGATACCCTACTGCTATTTACATTCCCTAAATCTAGCAATATCTAAGTCTTCGACAATATGTTATGTCAGTATTTTTTTTGGAACAGTTGTAAAAATGTATGCGTTTTTTAACACCAAAACGAAATGCAGTATTGTCCGAAAAAATTAATGAATTCGCTCCTGAAACGAAACGCCAGTAACTTAAACAATTCTGCCCAATGCGATGGGTGGAAAGACACTATTCGATCATCGTTATGGTACAACTATTAGAATCAGTCTTTCATGCACTGGAAGAAATGGCCACTTGGAGAGAAAATACGCCATCTTCTTTAGCAGATATTTTCTGTCCAGATATAATGTCCAGAATACAGAAACCAAATTTCTTAATCTCATTATTTACATTAGAAAAAGTATTTGACTATACATTGCCAATAATGTAAATATTTGCAATCCGAAAATGAGGATTTGGTGCTTAGCAATATTCGTATAAATTCAGACAGTGAATTAAAAATCATTAAGGAATAAGCAAAAAATATCATTATTAACATTTTTAATTATAAATCAAATATTACCGAATCAAGAATAATATTCTTGGACTATGTTAACTCAGAATTGAATATGAGATTTATTAAACATAAACAAATTTTGAAATAATTTCAGTGCCTAATTCCGACTGAAAAGAGTCCAAGATTATAATAGAATAAGTAATAAATGTCTACATACTAGAGATGGGAATTTCGGCTCAGTTTGCGGAACCGGATCAGTGGAGGTCGTTCAGTTTGTTGAGCCGGTTCATTGATCCGGCTCAGTGATCCGGTTAAGTAAACATGTTTCCAAAACACAGGACGGTCGTTAGTTCGTAGGTAGAAAGTCGCTTAGAGCCGGTTCTTGCTTAGAGCCGGTTCTTGCAATATATGAACTGTAAACATGATCCCGAGACACAGGTCGGTCGGTCGTAGGTAGAACGTCGTTTAGTGCCGACTCTTGCTTAGAGCCGGTTCTTGTAAATATGATCCCGAGACACAGGTCGGTCGGTCGTTCGGTCGTAGGTATAACGTCGCTTAGAACCGACTCTTGCTTAGAGCCGGTTCTTTTAAACATGATCCCGAGACACAGGTCAGTCAGTTGCCGGTCGTTCGGTCGTAGGTAGAACGTCGTTTAGCTCCGACTCTTATCTTACATTTTTGAAACAAACAATTCACTTTATGTAGCTACTGTATTTTAAACCAGATGTGTTAAGTTTATGGCGATGTTTATTGCCCTTATAAATCGGACATCTGGGATTTGGGCAATATTTTTAATATTTTTATATAGTATGGTTGTAAGAAAATACAGACTAAGCCGATTAGTTTCAAATAAACTGCCCTACAAATTGATGACAAAATACACTTTATGATAATACATTACAAGCCAAGTTCTCGCGAAGTTCAACATGACATCGACCCAGATCCGGATCACTCCGGTCACTGTTCACAATCGCCCGACCTATCGTATTCTTGAAACTTGAAACTATACAATGAGCCGTGAGCCGGCTCATTTCAATTTGGTGAACCGTGTCACTTCGGTCAGTGTACTGAGCCGGCTCAGTGAGCCGGTTCGTTCATGAACGACCCATCTCTACTACATACTAGTTTATTTGTATTTTTGATTTGGCCCTCCCCAAGACAAAATCCTGGCTGCGCCACTGCCCTTGTATGATTTACCTTTCCATGCTGTCTTCTCTTCTGGATATATGATAATTTATAATTGAAAATATAGGAAAATATTTTAGTGAAATACTTTTAACAAAGTACTGTTATAATAAAACCATTTATCTTAAATTATATTTACTTTATTTTAACATAAATTCACAATTTTCATGATTTAAATAATTGGACCAAGTTTACTGAGACGGGTATATATAAATTTAGAGAGTACTTCTCCATAATTGCTTTATATACTCATATATCTTTTTGTTTCAGATACGTTCTAGTACCAGAGAAAAATACTCTCCACACTCCCACTCCTAGATTTCTTCCCTTAGATTCCCCCTTCGCTCGAACTCCTAATCCATCACATCCTCCCTTATTCGCGGCCATCATGAGGCGTACCACCGGGATCAAAGTCCTAGAGTGTCATGCCTTCATTTGTAAAAGAGAAGTTGCAGCCAACGCCTTGGTAAGATGTTGTTTTCATGCTTACGCAGATAGCAGTTACGCCAAACAAGTTGAAGGAAATGGAAGCATATATGGAACACTAAATAATGATAGAAGAGAAAGTAAAGAAAAGGTAAAAAAATAATAAATATTAAGAAATTATCAATAAACCAACATAAAAATAGTAACTCAGCTATGACCTGGGAGGACCTTTCCATATTATTTTAATCACGGTTGTCTAATTTAATTAAATATTTTACTATACTTCATGGTGCTTGCTGTGAGGTCTGCCCATTAAGTTTGAATTTAAACTCGCGAGCGGTATCGGGTGTGAAAATTGCATTCGCTAGCTGGTTGCAATGATTATTATGACTTAGGAATGAGTGTTTTGAATTAAAGTTTGCATTTTTCTTAACCTACGTTTAATGTTAATTTAAAATTAATTTGCGATATAATATTTACATAAACAATTAAATAAGGCTGCTGAAATCCCATTAGAGGCACACTAGACCACATAACTTGAGATGGCAATAAAAATTAATTATACGATTAATTGGCCATTTGATTAATTGAAATGTTATAATCGATTTTCGATTAAATTGGTAAAAAATAATCGATTAATCGATTATGAAACTTTAAAAAAATCAGCTGTGGCCACCACAAAACCGACCGCCATCACAAAGTACTTGTTAAATTTATGCTGCTTTTTCAAAAAATATCTCAAATAAAAATTGAGAAGAAAAACTTTACAAAAAATTTTCAAAATTTTTCGTTTTATCAAAAAACGTCTTAAATAAAAGTTATTAGTTATTGCTTCTATAGCAACTTTTGTTAAATAAATTTTTTCGAAATATTTCTCTGTTGTGCAAAAATCGACACGAGTAAACTCCCATTTCTAGTTAACCGATTTTTACCAAAAATTGAACAACTCGTGCCATTGATGTCAAAAGCTTAAATATGAAGTTTCATAAAAATCCTTTTAGCCGAATTTGCTCTGCACGTGTACACGGACCGACAGATAGATAGACAGACAGACAGACATACAGACAAACAGACAGACCAACATACATCATGCTAAAAATATTCAAAATGTTATATAGAGACCTCAATTCGTAAAGATTCATCGAAATCTCGAAATGTCGAAATCGGTATGATCACAATACCTCCCTTATATATTTTGGCGGTCGGTAAAAAACATACACTCGCCAATAAAAAAAAATGGGACTCTTAATGTATTTTAAAGGCTGATAAAAAATTATTAAACTGCTTTATTAGGAAACTATAAGTAATGGGAGGTAATGCATTGTCTATATAAACAAATATTTTTTGTTGTTAATTCAACAGACTGACAATAAATAATGCCCGTTTGAACGAAGACTATATAATATCGCATATTAAGTACGTTTTAACACAAATAACTCATTATTAAAATAAAATTTTGCCATTAGTTAACCATCTTAGAGATTTCTAAACTCCTGCAATTCTTTTTTTTTAATAAAATTAAAATTTAGAGCCCTTAAATCAATAGTCTATAGACTGTATCTTGTACTCTGTTAATTATTACTAGAAAGTTTGTCATATGGTAAGACGTGAAACCGTTCAGACCTCTAAATTTAATACGTGGTTCGTAATGGATAATTTTCTAAACTTTGTAGTTAGTGAGATGTTTTAAAGAGACAGACATATAAACACATTGGCTATCTCAGTCTATCGGAGACACCGTAGATATTATTTGCCTTTACATAACCTAACAAAATGTCATCATTAACAAATCTTGCTCAAAATTACAAAGACGGACAGTAAATATGATCAATTTAAATAATTAGGTTAAGTTTAATTAGTTAAAATCTAGGACAGTAGAATTATAAAAACGACAATAAACATTTTACGAAGCCATCGTAGTTGGTTTAAAGACAGATGTCGGAATATTCGTAACCCACTAATTTCTAAAAGCTGTAAACGGTACGTGGAATGTTAAAACAACGTATAAAAATATATGTACAACATGACAACGTACAGTCTATAGTGTATTAATTTACAGAGCTCTGAATTCGGCTTAATAACAGCTGAGAGTAAGAATACCACATCAAGTATTAAATTATTTACAGGTTGAGGACTGGAAATTGAGTCGCTCCCAATCAGGCTCCACGATGACAATAAATACAGTAGGGAACCAAAAAGATGATATTAGCATATACAACGGAGATGAGAACCATAAAGTATGGGCAGGTTCTCAAGACAATCTAGACACCATCTATGACGTTTACAGCACCTCAACCTTAACCAGACCTCAAAGACCTCGTCAAATCCAACAACCAGTTGCAGTACCACCTCCACCTCAAAAAGAAAAATCCAAAAAAAGAAACAAAAAGCTTCTAGGGGGTTCTAAGGAAGAATTATATCCTCTGATGAATGGAAAAGCGTCGTCTATTGCTGGTACTATGCTTAAACCAAGAAATCACCATCCTTTACCTCCACAGCCATTGTATATGATGCCACATCCAATGGGACCACAGACCTTACCAAATCCAAAATTTCTTAAACATCATGGTAACACATTTTCGCATCGTCCAAGTAAAAAGATGTTGATACCAGCTAGACCTATTCCTCCTCCCTTTGTGCCAATGGCTCCCCTCATTATACCAACAACGATGAAGAAGAATAAGAAGAGCAAACATGCGATGGAGGAGCCGATATATATGCCAAGCTCACGCGCACTTAGTCCGGTGGCTTCTTATCAACCAGTTAATTTTCCACATGAAGCTTATTTAATGCAGCATTATGCTACCATGGACAGCAAAGCTGGTAAGTACTTAAGCCTTGACTTAATTTATCTATGACATATACCATGAGTTCAAAAAGAAATTACATAATATCTACTGCAAGCTTTATATAACAATGGACTAACGTTTGAGGCACAGCCTTTGTAATCATTAAAATTGGAAATTATAATTTTTTGATATCACAGGTACAGAAAAATAAACATAAAAAACTAAAGAAGTTGTTCAAAATGACCACCGTTTTCCTGTAGACACATATTTACTCGTCTTTTCATACTATTAAAAGCATTTATAAGAATTTGAGGAATTATATTGGTACAATGTTCGGTAATTCTATTTTGCAGTTCCTCGTTATTATTAATAGGGGTCTTGTATACATTATTTTACAGATAAGGGAATATAAAATAATCTAAAATAGTGAAGTTTGGTGATCTAAGTGGAAATTCTGGATTTGAACGTAAACTAATTATTCGATCGTCAAAAAATTCACAAAGTTAATTGAGCGGTGTGGGCAGTCGCGCCATCCTATTGGAACTAGGCTTGCTGGAACTCATCCTCATGAAGCTGATTAATAGATTCACGTACAATATTCCGGTATCTCGTTTCGTGGAATAATATGGGTCCGTTAATACGTCTTCGAGACACAGCAATCCAAACACCAACTTTTAAAGGATGAAGGGGAGTTTTGCGAAAAGTATGAGGATTTTGAGCACTCCATGACCTCATATTTTGTGAATTTATATACCCCAAAAGGGTGAACGTCAGAAAAAAACGTTTAATTTAACAAATCATCATCATTAATTAAATTTTGTTGGAACCAGTGGCAATACACAATTTTCTTATTGTGATCTGCTGGCAGCAACTCATGTAAAGCAAGAATTTTGTATGGAAACAGCTTTAAATCTTTTTTTGACAATAATATGGCAAATTCCTAATGATAAACCAGTCTCTTGCGAAAGTGTACGTAGTGATGTAGTGGGTTGCTCGTTCATACGTTGACGAACATCAACTGCATTTTGAGTACGAACTCTTGGCCATCCAGTTCTATCTTTACGAGTAATGCTCCCTGTATCTCGGAATAAATCAACACATTTTCTAAGTGCGCTGCAAAAATATGCTTCAAGGAAAACAATATCTGGAAATTGTAGCAGAAATTCCTCTAATCATGACATCGCACTGTAAATCCATTCGCCGTTCTCTCGAACACCATTTCGAAAATATGATTCAACATTTTTTGTGTTCTATTCGAAAAACCATTATAATTGTTGCTTAATTGAATTTTCAATATAAACTTATGACAACAACAACAGTGATGACAGTTAATTAATTCTAAAGCTTGTTGTTGACATTACTTTTATTTTCCATAGTCAAGCCTTATGTAATTTCTTTTTGTACTCATGGCATAAAAACGTGCGAAATGAGATTTAGACAATTTGGTTTTTTTTGCAACATTTTTTCAGTAATTGAGTTTTTCTTGTTTTATATCGCGCTTCATAATGATTCCACACATTTGCCTCATCCCGTTTCTCAGACAGATTGTGCCCTTTTTTATGTTTTTTTATTTTATCAAATAATCTCTCTAAATATAAGTTAAATTTTATTATTTTTAGGTAAGAAGAAAGACAAAACGGGGACAAACGAAAAGAAACTTAACAAGAAAATGGCGCAAAGTATGAATGGTCTTGATGACCCAAACTTGGCGGAAGAGAGTCCTTTCAACACCGGCATTTATAGGAAAAAGGGCCACTTGAATGAAAGAGCATTTTCATACTCCATCAGGCAAGAACATAGAAGTAGGAGCTATGGATCGTTAGCGAATCTCAAGTTTGCTACACCAATACCAAACGGAGATGTAAGTTTACTGTGTAATATCTATCTATATATATAAAAGGCAATGTCCTGACTGACTGACTGACTGACTGACTGACTGACTGACTGACTGACTGACTGACTCATTCACTCATCACCGCCCAGCCCGAACCGCTGGGCCTATAAAATTCGGAGAGTATATTCCCTTCATGATGGAGACACCCACTAAGAAGAGATTTCTCGAATTTCCAATCCTAAGAGATGAAAAGGGTTGAAATGTTATTTCACGGATTCCTTATTATCCCTTAGGGCCTATGGAATATCGACTAAGTTTTTGCTTACAAGGATTACTCATACAAATGCCGAAAAACTTATTTCAAGATTTTGTCCTAATCAACCCTTAAAGGGGTGAATCTAGAATCGGGGTGGATTTTATATCCTGTTGTACTTCCTGTGTTTGTTGAGTTATAACGTTTCTTTTTGACACATAGCTGTCTTTTTAAAATATCTAGAAATGGTTTTGACAGTTTTTATAAATTTCACCCCTAAAAGGTGAAAAGGGATATGTGATTTCGAGGATTCTTTAATATTTCTTAGGACCAATAAGATATCTTCTTGCTTTTTGCTTACAAAGATTACCCATACAAATGCCGAAAAACTTATTTCAGGATTTTATCCTAATCAACCCCTAAAGAGGTGAATCTACAATCGGAGTGAATGAGATCATCAATATACCGTAGCGAAGCACGGGTTTTCTGCTAGTCTATACGTTTGTTTACTAATAGTCGTTTACGTTTAATCAGTCAGATTAATCCGAGCGATCCGAGTGCTCCCGATCCGTTCGTAAAGTCAATCGGATCGTACACATTAGCTTATTTTTAATCAATCCGATTAATCTGAGCAATCCGAGTATTTCAAAACAATCTGATGATCTAGCCGGATTGCTAGGATTAATTAGTGGTGGGAGTTAGCGCGGGTAACTTGAATCTTGCAGTCTGTTGGAAAGTGATGTAAACATATGGTAAACATCAGTAAACGTAACCTAACAAAATGGAGGAAATACGTGCTGTTTGTGATAGTTCATATTTATAAAACAATACGCAGTTACACTTGTAAACAACGACATAAATGTGACAGTTGTATTTAGCGCCACCGCTACCAGGTGTCACTACTTAACTTCAGACTTAAATTCCTTACGAAAAGTGTTAACAAAATCTGAGCAATCCGACTAATCTTGTGACGTCACCAAATCAATCTGAGCAATTTTGTGGATTGAGTAAACGTAAAAGCCTAATATGACTAAAATTCGGGAGCCAGATGCGATCTTTATTTTCTGTAAATCACTGAAAACAAGGAACTTATCTTCACTTATCTTCTTGTCTTTTTCTTCTTCTTCTTCTTCTTCTTTGCCCCCTTTTGTCACACTTTCATCTTTTCTCCTTCCGACATGCCTATTACATCCCATTTTACATTTTCAATTTCTTCTTCAATTTGTGTATAACTGCGTTCAGAGCTCTATAAGTTAGTTTATTGTTTACAGTGCGCTATGGATATGTTTAGTAGATAGTTTCAACATTCAAGGCAGCGTTTAAAGCTAAGGAAATTAGTTCTATACGAATAGTGTGACATCTGTGTGTCTTAAGGAATATTGTGTTATCTATATTTTTTCAAATCAACTATGCAGGCGTAAATGCATTTGTAACTTTTTATGAATCCGCCTTCGATGATCGTGATTTCTTAGTATATTTTACAAAATTTTAAGCTGCGTTCAGAGCTCTTTAAATTCACAAGTCACAAGGACTCAAGTCAGGCGAATAAGGAGGCTGAGGATCCATAGGAATGTATTCACTGTCCAAAAACTCGTTTATTGAAATTACTGTGTGAGTGCATTCATTTCTCCAATTCATTGGTCAAAATCTGATGAATGGTAGTGTGAGTCCTATTTAACTCTCCCCCGATCATGCTGACTGTCAACCAACGATCTGAACGCACAAAATCCCGGATTCTGTCGACATTTTCATCGGTTTTTGAAGATTAAAGGCCTTTCGCTGCGTGATTCATCTTCAATCAACTCTCTTCCTTCTGAAAATGCCTTAAACCACAAAAAAACCTGGGTCCTTGACAAAACACTGTCCCGTAGGCCTGCTGAAGTTTTGCAAAAGTTTCTGCTGCAGTGTGCCCAAGTCTGAAGCCAAACCTGATAGCACAACGTTGCTCGAAATGAATGTCACTCATTTTTAGAAGGCACTAGAAAAAATTGTTTGAAAAAAACCAAAAAAATTACTACGGACAACCAATTTACTCTAGCTAGTTCAAACTCGTACTGAAGGCGTATCACATCTACACCTGCGACCCCTCCAAATCTCGCGTCCCAAATGTAGCCAGATCAAACGCTATGTTGCCAGTTCGGTTACTTAATTTACACACCTCGTATTGCTAGTGTGAGATTATTCTATTTCTGATTCTGATTCTGACATTGCTATTTTGTCATTCACTTTTGAGTGGTCAACGTAGTGATTTCTCTGAGTAGGTCATTTATTTTGCAAATTTATCTCTATTTTCCCATTCTCTTTACATGTTCACCTTATTTATCTGTAACTGTGAAAATTGTCTCTTAAGATTGCCAACTACTACTTCTTATCTATGATTTTACCTATTACTTAATAATTTCAGGTGGAAGATAGAGAAGATATTAAGAAAGAAAGAGAAATAATGCAGATGGTGCAAGATTTAGAACTGAGTGGAGATGAAATAGAAAGATCAGAGGTACCAAGAGGAATGTATGACACAAGAGTAGGTTCTTCTGCCATGGGACAAGTCTTAGTAGCGCCACAAATGAACGGAAGGGGCCACAGAAGATAAAAAACGGTAAGAAGAATATGTTTATTCAGCTAAAATGTAAATTATGTTTTGGTTTGAAACGTATAAAATCAATTGTAAAGCGCAATATTGTCGTCATGCATATTTTTGGAGTTTGGTCATCTTGTAAACATGTGAGCTCATCATATGGTCAGCTAATTTAAATAAGTTTTTTAAATGATGAGTAATTACAATAATAAACAATGTGTAATCCGCCTCTACTTTTCTCTTCATTGTTCATGCTTTTCTTTTTATTTTTCTCCTCTTTTGCACTGTTAGATGCAACTATAACTAACATTGTGTTGATGCAAAAGTTCCGGCGCATTTTTATTAAGCAATAAAATCAGTTGTACCCACAACAGAACCGACTGTCACTACAAACTACTTAAACAAAATACTTTCTAACTGAGATATCATTATTGAAATACGGGTGATATTGAGATACGAAACTATATCTGGTTACTTTGGTGACTGTTGTGGTGTAAATAGATTTTTATGGGAACATTTGAACTTGTAAATCTGGCTTTTAAATTTATGGTTAAATATTATTATATCGAGGTTAACTTCAATCAAAAACTACAGTCTGTTCCAAACGCTTAAGCGGAACTAGATTTTGCAATTTAGTTACTTTCATCGTTTAAATCGTGCTTCTCGGCCGTTTTGTTTAAGCTTTGTAAATCATACTTACAATCAACATTTTTTGGTTAAGGTTAATATCATTTAAAAATGTCATTTTCTTTATATTTTGATTTTTTGTGTCATTCTTAATACAAATTTCCCATTTATTTATTTTTTTGTCATTAAAATATATAAAAAAATAATTTAATTTTGACATAGGTCATTCGTTTCCATAGTTTCATTGTTGTAATTTTAAATTTTGACATTCCAACGTAAAAAATGAAATAACCCAAGCAAGCTCCCTTGTCGTGACAACCTAAAAGAACGAAATTCCCATTTAGTTCCGCCTAAGCGTTTGAAACAGACTGTACATATGTCAGACAACAAATTGACATGTCAAAATTGCAATTGACATGTCAAAATTGTGATTGACATGTCAAATATTTGAAAGGTGACACTTCAGAATTACCACCCTAAGATGATATTTTAAATATACAACATAAAAAATTAAGTTTCCCTGTTAGTTTCGTATTACAAAATGAGACAGATAATACAGTCTGTTCCAAACGGTTAAGCGGAACTAAATGGGAATTCAGTTTTTTTTTAGGTTGTCACGAGAAGGGACCTTGCTTGGGTTATTTCATTTTTCAAGTTGGGATGTCAAAATTTAAAATTCCAACAATGAAACCATGGAAACGAATGACATATGTCAAAATTAAATATTTTTTTAGATATTTTAATGACAAAAAAATAAATAAATGGGAAATTTGTATTAAGAATGACACAAAAAATCAAAATATAAAGAAAATGACATTTTAAAATGATATTAACCTTAACCAAAAAATGTTTATTGTAAGTATGATTTACAAAGCTTAAACAAAACGGCCGAAAGGCACGATTTAAACTATGAAAGTAACTAGATTGCAAAATCTAGTTCCGCTTAACCGTTTGGGACAGACTGTATCTATTGATATCTGTTTAATTCTAATTCAAAATCTATTTATTAATGTCTGCAATTTGTAGAAAAGAAATATTTATTATGAACCGGCTACAATTTTTAATTTTTGCTTGCAGGCTTGAAATCTATTTACCAGTTTCTTGATTTTTTTATTTCGTAAATTAATTTAGCTTTTTCTTTTCTTGTTTTCATTATCTTTGATCTCCTTCCTTCTTGTCATTAGATCCTTCGTCCATGTCTCTCCTCCACTTTTGCTAAAGATCTCCTCTCTTCTTCCTTCCATACTTCTTATTTCTTACATTCCTCCAGTATGTGCTCAATTGAATGAAGAGAGACCTCTTCCTTTTCTCTTGTCATTACTCGTTGATACGGACAGTTATTAACCGCATAAGGTCCCGAGTAACTTAATTAAATTATACCTTTGTTAAGATAACCCGAGTATTTTAAGTTATTCACAACACAAAAATTCTCATATTAATTTAAAATTTTCAGAGAATGCTCTTGGCAGAATTTTTAATAACATCTTGAATATAACGGGTCATAATTAACGTTAAATGTATTATAAAAATTCTTTAGCTAACTTTTGTCACGGTGTGTACTGTTTTGTAGAGTGTACAATGCCCCACTTACACATACACATATGTACATCTATGTAATATTTACAAATTGCAAATTCAAACTCACGCACACATGCAAATTAGTCACAATTTGCAAATAAGTAATCTGTGTCGATTTAGCCGTGCATATTGTCATGATTGTTCCATAAAACTTTGCCCAAGAAAATATGACTTATTATAGTATTTTATTTAATAAGCATAAAATCTAGACTATATTACACGAGGATGAAATTTACACAAGCAGAAGGCGAGGATTGTAATCGTTCAAATACAATTTAGCCATTATATGCGAGAAAAATACAAGGGCTACCTTTCAGGTTTTTACAAAAACTAAGAAAGAAAACAGTTTTTGGGAACAAACTGTTTTATTGCTTTTCAAAATATTCGCCTTTAAGATTTATACACTTTTACATGCGTTCAAACCAATTCTCGAAACATTTTTTTCACTCTGAAGTTGGTGTCTCAAAAACATAGTTTTCAAAGGCTTCAACAGCTTCTTGTGGCGATGAAAATCGCTGTCCACGCATTTTTTGTTTGATATTGGGGAACAAAAAAATAGTCAGGATAAATCAATACGGGCAATGAGACATTAATTCAATGTTTTTCTCCTTCAAATAATCAATTATTTGACGTGCTGTGTGGGAGCTTGGATTGTCATGATGAAGAATGATGCGACGTTTTTTGTTGTTTCTCCTGATTTTGTCGATGACTTCTGCCAAACAAATTGTTGTATACCATTCAGTATTAACTGTTCTCCGATCCTCTAAAGGAATGGCTGCGACATGTCCAGTACAACCGAAGAAACAAGCGATTATTTTCTTGGAAGTGCTCCGTGTACGAACAACTTTTGTGGGTTTCGGTTCATCTTAGAAGACCCAAACAGTGGATTGTTGCTTAGTGTCCGGTTCATATGAATAAATCCAAGTTTCTTCACCCGTAACGATGTTGTATACGAATTTTGCAGTGCCTAGGTTAAATTTTTTTAGCATTCCCTTAAATCAATCAACACGAACCTTTTTTGAGCTTCGGTCAAATTATGCGGAATCCATCCGGAACAGATCTTTTTCATAGCTAAATGTTGATGCAAAATCGAATGTATTGCAGTCTGCGATATACCAAAGGATGCCTCTATCTCACGGTAAGTCACATGCCGATCTTCTTCAATCATTTTGCGCACAATGTTTTTTTGAATCACAACCGATTTTGGTCGACCTTCACGAGATTTATCAATGACGGACGCACGACCATGACGAATTTCTGCAAACCAATTGTAAACTGTCTTTTCTGATGGTGTTACCTTACAAAAAGTTGAACGAAGCGAATCTATGCATTGTTGTTGAGTTAGGCCTTTAGTAAAATCGTAAAAAACATCTAACGAAAACCTTCACGAGTAATATCCATTTTTTTTACAAACTTATTTTTTAAACGCTCACTGTCAACAAACTACTCAGTCAATTTATAAGGTGCCATTGATTTCACAATAACAAATGTAAAGTTATGACACATTTCAATATTGCCATCTAGCGGTCGTCTGTAAAAACTTAAAAGGTGACCCTCGTATATGCTTTTTAAATAATATACTATTGTAGTATATAATAAAAAAAAATTGGTGAAATTTCCTCTCGTGACTATAATTTCGCTCTGCTTACTTTGATTTACTTATTTAGGGCGTTATAAAATAAATGAATATAAAGAAACAATTCTATAAAAATTGATGTGAAGTGTGAATTTTTACACATTTCAGGGTTTTGCAGGTATTTAATAACTGAATGATGATTATTTGGGATGCCAAAACAAATTTTATGTCAAAATATTTTTTTATGAATTTTAATTCGAATGCCTAATACCATTATTTAAGTTTCTAAATATGTGCAGTACTTTTTTACATAGCAAGGTTCATTAAGATTTTGAAAATTGCGCCTATGGCTTCTATTGGTTGCTTAAATCATTAGCCCCGCCCTCTGATTTCGTATACATCTAACAGAATTAAATTACAATTTCAACACTTCCCACTGGTTATTAAATTTACGCTTTTAAAAATTAAATGCAACATTTACCAAAAAATAACTAGAATTTTGACAAAATAATTTAAGCAAAAGAAAACTGCAAAAAAAAAAACAAAAAAAATTAAAATTGACAGGATTCGAACTCTAGTTTGCAAGTTACTTGTTTGAATAATTAGAAAACCAATGACTAAACGCACATCGCTATTAGCGCTGACGTATCAACTTGGTTACATAGCGAATTAAATATTTAACATATTTTGGTTAAAAACACAAAAAATGCATTATTTTCCGAAAACATAATCTGATCAAAAATTCCTGTTGTACTATTCCGGTTCACACCAATATACATTACTTAGAATTTTTTCAGATTTTTAGTTTAAACCATCTGGGCTACAGGGTGTGGGACAAAAATTTTTTTGCACAATTTTGGCAAAAATCGCATCAAAATAATTTATTTTGCAAAAATAAAATTTTGATCGTTAATCCACGTACTAAGGGCTTTCATTTGATACCCTACCCAGAATTTAAAAAAAAAATTTTTTTTTCGTTGTGCACATATTTGTTTATATTTTTAGAGGGATATGTTTTTTAGATGTTTTAGTATTTTTCCTATGTGCGGGTCAAAGAGTTGTATAAGCATGCCAAATTTCAACTCTCTAGGTTTAGCCGTTTGGCTACAATTTTTACCGAACAGACAGACATACAGACAGACAGACAGACAGACAGACAGACAGACAGACAGACAGACAGACAGACAGACAGACGACAAAATGACGGTATAAGGGTTTTTTGGTCATACCTACAAAACCCTAAAAATAGGTGAAATTGCCTCTTGTAATATAGTCTCACTCTGCTTACTTTGATTTATTTACAAAAATATAATTATGTACACGGCGTCATAAAATAATCAAATATAAAGAAACAATTCTATAAAAAAACATGTATTGCACTTAATAATTATCCTCTAAATATCGGCCCACCTCTGAAATATCAGGGGGGGTCCTAGTTGTACCCCCATCAACCCCCCTCCATAATCCGCCACTGATAACAACTATGTACATTTTAAAATTACCCTGCATGAAAATAAAGCAAAAACTCCAGCGAGACTTCAATAGTAGATCAAGACACAAACCCAAATATGTTAACTATTTCCATGTGATATAACTATTATGTCATTCTAAATAACTCATTAACCTAATTGTTGACAATTGTACCATTAAATTAGAGCATATAAACGCCCATTCATAGAGTTTCACAATCAGTGGGCTTATCATAATATAATAGTGTGTTCTATGCGTTGACCAGCGGTCAAAACTGTTAACAAAAGTCGGATTTCCGCTAAAAAATTAACAGTGTGGAAAATTTATGTATTATTGTTCGTTTGTATATTTGTTATATTGGTACAGAGTTTAGAATGATTAGAATCTGTTTTATGGAAATTAATTTCCAAAATACTTTCTTTTATCTTTGACTGAGGGGAAGAACCCGTCGTGGCTTCAACGAGAATTCGACTGAGGATGTTTATCACAAAATTGGAAGCAACTTTTCGATACAAAATTAGGACAGTAATGGTGTTTATTACTCTTACCCACTTAGCTATCTTCTTAAATATAATAAATCACCAAATAAATGCCCAATTAGGTAATAGACGTAAACCGTTCAGAATAAAAGTAACCATAAACATATGTAAAGTAAAGAAACAAAAATTTGGACTTGGAAAACTATTATTGTACGTTTTTATTGAATAAGATTTTACATAATATTCATATAAATAATAAATTAAAAATCCTACCGAAGTACACAGTAACTTTTTACCGACCGCCAACATATATAAGGGAGGTATTGTGATCATACCGATTTTGACATTTCGAGATTTCGATGGATCTCCACGAATTGAGGTCCCTACATAACGTTTTGACTATATTTAGCATGATGTCTGTCGGTCTGTCTGTCCATCCGTCTGTCTGTCTGTGTACACGTGCAGAGCAAATTCGGCTGAAAGGATTTTTATGAAACTGCATATTTAAGCTTTTGACATCAATGGCACAAATTGATCAACTTTTGATAAAAATCGGTTGACTAGAAATGGGAGTTTACTCGTGGCGATTTTAAGATTTTTGCGAATATTTAGCAACAGAAAAATATTTCGAAAAAAATTATTTAACAAAAGTTGCTAAAAATACAATAACTAATAACTTTTATTATTTTATTATTTAGAGACATTTTTTGATAAAACGAAAAAATTTTGAAATTTTTTTCGAAATGTATGTATTTTTTCATACTTATATGTAACGTTTCCATGGTCATGATAAATAATATCTCTGTTAGAAAATATTAGGCATGGAATTTTCAAAAATTAAGAAATGTCCTGGCTAATTGCCAAAGTAGCAAAGGTCATTAAAATTAAAAAAATAAAATTAAATATATTAGGCCAAGTTATTTCTACTCTGTTGCTAGAATGTATTTTATACAAGTATTTTGTGATGGCGGTCGGTCCTGTGGTGGCCACAGCTGATTTGTTAGTTGTACGATGAGCGACACAAGACTGTCGCTCACCATTTTCTGGTTTTTAGGATTCTGTAATATCACTCGTGTCTTTCGACAGACCGTACAGAGAGACATGTCTGTACGATAGAAACTTTAGACAAACGGCTTAACATAGGAAGTTGAAATTTGGCATGCTTATACAACTCTTTGACCCACATATAGGAAAAATACGGTTCTACGACGTATTTAATAAAACATTGATGTGAAGTGTGAATTTTCACACAATGCAGGGTTTCGAAGCTATATAATAAATGAAGGCGGCATGCTGAGTGTGTAGGACAAATTTTGCTAAGGTAAAATGGACGATATTTTAAAAATAATTTATTGTCTGTTAATCTAAGAGTTTTAAAAACAAATTTTATGTTAAAATATCTTTTTGTTATTTTTAATTCGAATATCTAATACCATTATATAGGTTTCTAAATACGTGCAATATATATATATATATATATTTTTTATATATATAGCAAGGTTTATTATGATTTTTAGGTTTATTACGCCTATGGCTTCCATTGGTTGTTTTAAGTCATATGCCCCGCCCCTCTGGTTTCGTATACATGACACATAGAATGAAAATATAATTACAACAATTCCAATTGGTTATTAAATTTACGCTCTTAAAATTTAAATGCAACATTTGCCAAAATATAACTAGAATTTTTACAAAATAATTTAAACAAAATAAAAATGGAAAAAAAAATAATAAAATTGTCTACTCTGCCCGGGAGCGAACCCTAGTATGCTGGAGAGCAAGCGAGCAATCTATCCATTAGACCACGCAACGCCTTCTAATATTGTGTGTTACATAACTATAACTTTTATGCATCGTCAACCAAAAAACACAAAAAATGAGTTGTTTTGCGAAAACATAATCTGAGCAAAATTTTGTACCTGTTGTACTATTCTGGTTGATACCAATGTACATTACTTAATTTTTTCAGATTTTTAGTTTAAATCATCTGGGCTACAGGGTGTGGGACATTTTTTTTGCACAATTTTGGCAAAAATCGTATCAAAATAATTTTATTTCTAAGGACTTTCATTTGATTCCCTACTCAGAATTTAAAAAAAAAATGTTTTTTAATGAGCACATATTTGTTTATATTTTTAGGGGGATAAAAAAATTCACTGTCTAGAAACGGATAACTTACTTTCTCTGACCCTATACGCGTTGGGAACCTATTCTTGTTGTTGATGTTTAATATATTCTAATATATATATTTTTTGTTTCAGATATGAACAGAAATCCAGACTGAAAATTTCTTCCAAAAACCAAAAGAAGGAAACGAAATTGTACATATATATTTTAAAAATATTCAGGTGCCAACAGAGCGCTTTAAATAATTTATTAAGTCCAATATTAGCAATTTTAAAAAAATTGGACAGACAGTAATATAATACTAGTTTAAAGTGTTTTTTAACTGGTCCACAGAAGATATGACGTCATCTATGACGTAATAGAATATATGTTATAATAAACTATAACTTATGAAACGGGTGTCAAAGTATGGACCAATTTTTATTTTTTGAAATACGTAATAAAGATTTTAGAGTACAGCCTTGGTTGTTGCATTGACGTGATGAGGTATGAGAACCAGTGCAAAATCCAGGGCTGTATTTAGAAGATATAGCATAATTATGTACGTAATATAACCAATTATACTCAGAATCAGAGATATATAATTAATTTAGTTAAATATACTTGTCAAGTTTAATTTTTAAAATATCAAGACAAAATAAATCTGCATTAGATGAAATTAGTCAGTTTCTAAATTCGTCCGGACTTATTCGAAATAATATTGCCTAGATTTGTAAAGTTTTTAAATTATTTTATACGATGTGTGTAAATTAAGTAACTGGACTGATTTAAAATTTTTTTTTATTCGAATAGAATTACAATTCAATATTGTCTCCCTCAAAATAAATTCCTTGGGAAGCCACACAGCTCTGGAGACGGTTCTTCCAATCCTCATAGCAGGGCTGGAAGTGGGATACTGGAATAGCTTTCAGCTGGTCGGTTACGGACATTTGAACGTTTTCGAGTGTCCCAAAACAACGTCCCTTGAGGTGATTTTTCAATCTTGGGAAGACCAAAAAGTCACAGGGACTCAAGTCAGGCAAATAAGGAGGCTGAGGAGCCACAGGAATGTTTTTACTGACCAAAAACTCGTTTATTGAAATTGTTGTGTGAAAAATCTGCAAGAATGCGCCTTTTCTCGCAAATTTTTCTAATCCCCTTCATTGGTCAAAATCTGATGAACAGTAGTGTGAGTCAAATTAAACTCTTCCCCGATCATTCTGACTGTCAACCGACGATCTGAACGCACAAGTTCCTGGATTCTGTCGACATTTTCATCGTTTCTTGAAGATGAAGGCCTTCCGCTGTGTGATTCATCTTCAATCAACTCTCTGAAAATGTCTTAAACAACAAAAAACCTGGGTCCTTGACAAAACAGTCTCCGTAGGCCTGCTGAAGTTTTGCAAAAGTTTCCGTTGCGTGCCCAAGTCTGAAGCAAAACCTGATAGCACACCGTTACTCGAAATGAATGTCACCCATTTTTTGAACGCACTAGAAAAAACTGTTTCACGAAAAAAATTGCTACGGACAATAATATTACCCTAGCGAGTTCAAACTAGTACTGAAGGCGTATCATATGTTCACCTGCCGCCCCACCAAGTCCCGCGTCCCAAATGTTGCCAGATCAAACGTTATGTTGCCAGTCCGGTTACTTAATTTATATACCTCGTAGGCTGGTCGACTGTATTATTGTTATAAAGAGATTTTTTAATTAAGAACTTCAGACTGACAATGTTGGCAATTGATCAGATAAGGCATTAAACGGTAAAACGGTTGCGGGGAACGGTATGCGTGGATAGGATGCGCAAATGGTTCTTATTTAAAGAATTACCCTTTTTTTATTAATTTGTAAAGAATTGAAGCATAGCTTATACAATTCAAGATAAACATTATTGAAAACAAAATTTCAATAAAATATAGTTAAAAACATTATATTAAAAATATACGTAAGAAATGGGCGCCCACGAATTTTTTTCAACGGGAAAATTATGAATGAATATGAATAATTTTAAGCGGTTTTTATACAATGTAGTCAAAAAAATAATGGCCTGCTGCTTTAGGCTAAACTAGGAGTATTTATGCCGACGTAAATACGTGTAAACCGGCATAAACAAAAACTTTAAAGATCGTTAAAAATAGAAATTACAAAAGAAAGTATGGACAGCAAAAAAAAGTTATTGAATTCGGTCCGCAATGTAAAAATAATAAAAAAAAAAAGAAATACTGAATGCCACCAGTGACGTAAAAAAGGGTGCCGACCTCTGGTTTAGAACCGTCCAAAAATACTATACTTGATGATAATGGATTGCCACTTGGTACACGTGTTCTTTAAGAAAATTAAATCATTTTTACCTTGAGCTTTTATGTTGAGAATCGCAGCAGATTCAATATGGCAGCAAAAATAGACTATAAACGAATAAACTATAAGATATTTTCAAAATAGAACAAAATAGCTTGAATAGAATGAAGCTTTAGCTACATTTTTTCGCGATGTATGCAAATATGCGTCGATTGGTTTATAAGATGGCGTCTATAATGTAATTTGTTTATTTACAATTACATAACAATTTCTTTTTACAATTGAAAATATCCTATTAGATAGATAAAAATTCGCTGCAAATTTTGATATAAAGATCCTTATTAATTTTATTTCAGATTGTAAGCTTTGTATAAGAAACTATAGTGCGTTCAAAGGTGAGTTTGCAGTACAGGGCATATGAGTAGTTCTTTTTCATACTCCCTAATAGGTTTACACAATGACTCTATCCTTTTCTTGCTTGTCGACGTTGCCAGCTCTAAAACCCGCTGATCTATGAAGACGCAGTATTCTACAAATGGCCATGTTTTTGTTGAGTGTTATTTTGAGTTTTATAAGAGTTGATTGTTGTAAATCATACGAGTTTTTCATATTATTATAATTGACACATTTGACACTTTTACAACATTTGGCAACACCGCTCCCATTTGCCATAAGAGCTATACTGCAAACTCACCTTTGAACGCGTTATAGTGAGAGCTGTAGCGTGTTTCTATGGTTTAAACAGAACTAGGCTTTGTATTCTGGTAATTTTTACCGTTAAAGTGAGGCTTAAGATCATTTTGTTTAGCAAAAGCCCTCTTCAAACCTTAAAAGGAAATTTCATGACAATTTATAAAAATGAAAATTCCAGTTAGCTCTGCTTAAATGTTTTTAGGAATAGTTTTTATATCGTTGTGCCTTCCTTTCAACTTAACATTTTCAATTAGTTTTAACAGTTTAAGCAACGTGTGATTTATAAAATATTTATTGCTGATTATTTTGTCTTGATTTTGACTAGCATGTTGTTATAATTATATAGGTAAAAGGGGGTCAGAATAGTCAATGTATAGTCAAATTTAGACTAATTCAGACCATTTTATTGAACCAAACTGTACATAAGAATATTATTTTGAAAATAGCTACTATAAGTATAGTGCCATTAATATTGTAAAGATTTTTTTTGTATATAAGATAAGATGTTAGAAAGTTAAATTTACAGTAAAATTTTATCTAAGGGTATTTTAACAATAGGATAAAATTAAATAATATATTATTATATTATTAATATATATTTAAATAAATAAGTAAATAAATATTTCTTTTATTCATTGACGTGTTCAAAATCAAATTTTATTTATCCTAACAGATCTTCTATTATACAATGCGGGTGAAAGATAAATGAACGGTGAGTATTGGTTGCAATTTTAGTTGGGTGTATTAATATCAATGAGGCTGTACATAAAGAATGAACGAGTTTCATTATTATTTAAAGTAAAATTATTCAATTAGTTAAAAAGTATTCAAATTATTCAAATGTAAAAACTAATCTATTTTAAGATAAACATTCTCAGAGATTAGTTCAGCTATCACCTATTTTTCTAGCTGTGTTAAAAAAAGATACGCAGTGATTTACCGTCGTATATTATATGATTAGTTTGAAAGAACGTTATTGTTTAGATCAAAATAGCAATGGTCAAATGTTTACACAGATGCTGATAGGCGACAATATATTTTCAGTGAGATGGACCGCGTAGTAATTAGAGTCAAAATTAATTACTTGGGTTTATAATTTATTGCTCATAGAAAGATAAGTTTATAAAAAGGTTTGTTGTTAATGTGGAGAGCTAATCATTTTTACAACGACTAAAAAATGGGGTCAGAGATCACATTATTAGTTTAAGAAAAGAGTTGGAAAAATCTTGTGAGATACAAAAGCAGTGATGAATAAACCGTCATCGTGAATGAACCTCCCAAGTATTTTTGGTAGAGAAACCCGGTAGTTTGTAGTGGGTAAACCAGAAGTAATTTGGAAGTGTTGAGGACAGTTTAAATGAAATAAATGAACCTCGTTAACGGGTTAAACACCGTGAGTGTTGTGAGGTGTTTAGCGGCTTGTGAGGTGAATACGGTGATTGTGAGGTTTTGTGTTTGAGTATCTATCATGGGATTTTATAGCCAGCATTAAATTGTAAGTTCTAATGTAATTAATAACCTTCGATTCTAACTAAACATTAAACTTAGATTAAGTAAAATGCAGGCTTTAATTAACACCCTTATTCCTCTCATAAAGAATCTAAGCAACCGACCGGCGGATCCTTTAGGTTTTCAGACTTGATACCGCTCGCAAGTCAAAGTAAGTACCATAAAGTACAAATGAAATTATTTAAATTCATTTAGCCAACCTTGACGTTTCGACCGATCCTAGAAATGCCCCCACAACTTGTTATGAAGCCAACACCTCCTTAGGCAGGGAAATGGGATTGTCCCTAGGAGTTGTGCGGGTTGCTTACATCAATATTTTGACGATAAGAATTGCAAGTAAAAATATATATTTTTTTATACTGTGAACTGCAACTTTTAATAAAATAAATTTCATAAACAATATTAAATTACCTGAATTTATTAGTATATTTTAGTAGGATAAGATAATTAGTAAGTTTTTAAATTACATACATATAAATTATAATATGATCGAAAAAAAGCGTCTAACGGTCCTTGACTTTTTTTTTTGTGAAAGTTCTGTTTTATATAAAAAAAACATGAATTCCATGTGCATAGATTCGCTTTGTTCAACTTTTGGTAACGAAGCACCATCAGAAAAGACTGTTTACAATTGGTTTGCAGAATTTCGTCGTGGTCGTGCGTCCGTCAGTGATGAATCTCGTGAAGGTCGGCCAAAATCGGTTGTGATTCAAAAAAATATCGACGCTGTGCGCAAAATGATTGAAGAAGATCGGCATGTGACTTACCGTGAAATAGAGGCATCCTTTGGCATATCGCAGACTGCAATACATTCGATTTTGTATGAACATTTAGCTGTGAAAAAGATCTGTTCCGGATGGATTCCGCATAGTTTGACCGAAGCTCAAAAAAAGCTCGTGTTGATTGATGTACGGGAATGTTAAAAAAATTCAACCTAGGCACTGCAAAATCCGTATACAACATTGTTACAGGTGATGAAAATTGGATTTATTTATATGAACCGGAAACTAAGCAACAATCCACTGTTTGGGCTCTCCAAGATGAACCGAAACCCACGAAAGTTGTTTGTTCACGAAGCACTTCCAAGAAAATGATCGCTTGTTTCTTCGGTTATACGCAGCCATTCCTTTAGATGATCGAAGAACAGTTAATGCTTTCTTTAATGCTGTGTTGTATATATCATTATATACAACAATTTGTTTGCCAGAATCGACATCATCGACAAAATCAGGAAAAACCACCAAAAACGTCGCATTATTCTTCTTCATGACAATGCAAGCTCCAACATAGCGCGTCAAAAAAATTATTATTTGAAGAAAAAAAACATTCAATTAATTTCTCATTGCCCGTATTCACCTGATTTATCCCCTAACGACTTTTTTTGTTCCCCAATGTCAAACAAAAAATGCGTGGAAAGCGATTTTCATCACCTCAAGAAGCTATTGAAGCCTTAGAAAACCATGTTTTTGAGATACCAACTTCGTGGTACAAACGAGTGGACAAAATAAGAATTGGTTTGAACGCATGCAACATTGTACAAAATTGTATAAAAGGCGAATATTTTGAAAATAATTTAAAAAAAGAAAAAAAAATTAAAAAAAGCAATAAAAATTTATCAAAAAAAAAAAATTATTTTTTAGTTTTTGTAAAAACTTAAAAGCAGGACTTCGAACCGAAACTGAACCGTAAACCGAAAACCGTTATTTTTGTCGGAACGAAAACCGGAACTGAACCGAAAAAATAATCGGTTTATTTTGGTTCAGATAATGTTTATGGGAGTGAATATAAAATACATTTTATTTAAGGTTATTTTTTAAGAAAAAAACAAAAAACTTGATAGTCTACTTTTGCAGTCATCTCGAATCTGCCGCGGTTCTCAAACGGATTTTTTATGGCTAAGGTAATATATGACTTCTTTTGAAATTAAATTGCTTAGATTTTTTATTTCCAGGAGAAGTTCATCTATAAATTTGAAAAAAAAAAATTCAGGAATGTACATTAATAGAAACCTGAACAGTTCAACATGAATTTTTAATTTGAACAGTTTTTCATTTTGAGTACATAAGACACAATAAAATTATTTATTTTTACAACATTCCCCGTATTTATTTTTAAAATTCACTCTAATCAGTGTTAAAACTATAAATTTTCTAATTTAGTTTACAACACCTGTCTCAGTAATGCGTCTTATTATGATTCAGCAAGTGTACAAGTGCAATTTTAAATGGCGACAAAGCCTTATATGTATTTTGATGACAACTTTCTAGATACAAATGTGTCTAGAGCAAACTAATCTACGATCTAGGGCGATAGTTTTCTATTATCATTGTAATTACAACATAAAGTATAAGAAAAAAATAAAATTATTGTAGTCTGCGCAGAATAATGATAAGAACTATTAACAATCCTTCGATCGTAACATGTTTATATCACGAATCGGTCGCGTTGTGTCATAATGATACATTTGAATTTAACATCTTATTTCAAGATAATGTTGAGAGTATTGCTTTTTTTTTGGTTAATGCTTATTGGGGTTTTGTAGCCGCAGTAAGGGGGGGGAGAGGGCTACAGCCCCTAGCGCACCAAGGAAAAGGGCGCCGATGAGCTTGACTAAGGGGCGCCACATTGCGAAAGTGAGGACCATTTTTTTTTTTTGCTCATCACTTAGAATTTGCGAGTTGAGGACCTTTTTTTTTGCTCATCACTTGGATTTTGGGAGCTGAGGACCTTTTTTGCTTTTCACTTGGAATTTGCGACGTGAAGACTTCATCATCTAGATTTTGGGCGGTGAGAATCTTGTTTTTGCATATCACTTACATTTATTTGCCAAGGGCGCCAAAACGCAGTTTTGCCCCTGGCGCAAGTTTTCCTTACTGCGGCTCAGTTTGTAAGTTTGACCACCAAAAAAAAACCTTATATCGTCACTCATGTGTCTGTCTGTCCTTCTGTACAATAGAAATTGTACGGCTTAACATAGAAAGTTGAAATTTGGCACTCTCATACAACTCTTTGACCAATATATAGAAAAAATACAACCCGAGCGTATCTCTTAAGGGTGCGCAGAACCGTATAGTTTATTATACAAAACCAACAACCCGAAATAAAATTAGTAACAATCTATACATCAAAATATGCAGAGAATTTTTATCTGTCTAAGAGGATATTTTTAATTGTAAAAAGAACTGTCAATTGTAAATAAACAAATTGCATTATAGGCACCATCTTGTAAACCTTTCAACACATATTTGTGTACGAAGCGGCAAATTGTAGCTAAAGCTTCATTCTACAAATATGTTTCTAAATATTTTATCTTTAGTGAAAACTATTTCTAGTTATTGTACTTGGTAATCTACTTTTGCTTGGTAAAAAAAGTAATTATATTTTAAAAACTTATTGTGGTATGTCAAAAGAAAGCTCTTAACGCGTAGACTGAGGAACAAAAAGTAATTTTTTAAAATTCGGTTTTTTAACACGATTTTAGCCAAAAATATGCTAAAAAAGTTTTTGTCCCACACCGTTTTGCATAAACGGGTTAAACTAAAAATTATAGGTAATGTACAATGATCTAAGCGGACACGTACGAGAGGAATTTTTGATCAAATTGCAGTTTTTTACAAAATTAAATATATTTTTCAATTAATGGCTTAATTATGGCTAATAATGTTATGGATTTTTTATATTTATGGGTAAGGTAGTATATGTCTTCTTTTAAAATTAAATTGCAGCGATTATTTATGGGATTTTTGCCAAAAATATGTCGAAAACCTTTTGTTCCCCACCTTATTTCCCGGAGAGGTTCATTAATAGGAACCGGAATAGTTCAACAGAAATTTTTTATCAGAAAAAAAAGAAAAATAAAAAAAGCCCTTGTCCCGCTAACTTTAACCCCTGTGGGTTAATCTAAATATGAATACTGCCTAATAATAATGTGAACCGGGATAATTCCACATGAATTTTTGATCTGGTAATAATTTAAAAAGTTATCGATATTTTGCAATACCGTGTTTACAATATTTATCTGACTGACTAGAACTGGAAAGCTATAGATTGGACTTGATGCAAGTGCATCTCAAATTCAATTGTTTCTTTAGATGGATGCACGTGGTTATTCTTTCCAGATTATCGAAATTTATTATTTATAATATATACCCACAATTTGTTGTCACTTACTAGATACCTACAAAACCCTGAAATATGTGAAAACACTTTATATCAATATTTTATTTCTTCGTAAGAATTATTTAAAACTCTAACGCCATCTCTCTGCAACTCAGTATATTTTCAGTTTTAAAGGAAACTGCTTTCTAAAAGCCAGTCCAATGCAGAAATCTGTATTTCAAAAGCAACACAATACTAAAGCGCACCTGGTGAGGAAACTACAAACATAACAGTTAAGAAAGTAATATTTTATGATTAACTGTTAACAGCTTAATGGGCAATAAATTTATTAACATATAAAGGTAATTTTTACAAGAAATAACAGATATTTAGCACCGTTAACACTTGTTCGATTTAAAAATGGAAATTTAAACAATACTTATTATACAAAGAAATGTTCGAACGTCTTAACAATTTTATTTAATAACTAGCTGGAGTACCCGTACATCGTAACAGAGTTATTTCAAAAGTTAAGTTAACTACCCAATTATTCATCTAAATTAAAAAATCCATGGAAATTTAAAAAAAAATGTTTTCATATTATAAACGATTTTTGTTGCGTACAATTTTGATAATTTCCAAATATTCATCTAAATGAAAAAATGCATAGAGATAAAAAATTGTTTTTTTATTATAAACAATTTTTGTTGCATACAATTTTGATAATTCCCCATAATTCCCCAAATATTCATCTAAGGCCCGGTATTTCCACCTTACTGTTATCTGTAAGAATAACTATCAATGGGATAATATTATCCATTTGATAGTCGCTAGGATAAATTGCTTTCTGTATTTCCAACTCTAGTTATCCCGTAGATAGCTATTCTGATTGATAATAATATTTTCGAATGTTTTTTTATGTTGGTATTAGTAGCGTTATCTTAAACAAAGAGATACATATACGCAACTCGCACGGATAAAAGAGAGATAGATACAATTGTCAAAATAAATGACAATTGTCAAAATTTTGTTCAGAAAAATGTGCGATAAACGCCCAAGAACCTCAATTTTAATATTTCCGAAACAAGGCAACTTGTAAATCTTGTGTTAAAATGTAAAAATGTTATAGAAAATAAAGCTACTGACGCTGTAAATCTAAAAGATAAACAAGGGGCCTGGGAAAAAAATTGTATTATGTTTAATGCATCCTGCATACAGAATAGAAATGCAAAAACACTGAAAATTAAATACGACCGGTTATTTCTCATCCCAATGGCTCATATGATTTGGTCTAACACGAACTATATATGGACGCTCTAAATACTCTACAATTTCTTCATCATCGTCTGCTTGCAAATCTTCTAAATCAGCAACCATGATTTCTTTCTTTAAAAATAAATGTAAATTATCGAAAAATAATCGACAATACTTTTTTATTTCAGTATAAATTAAAGTAGATTACTAAATTATTTTGAATTTATTTTGATATAGGTAATTACAGTCTGTTTCAAACGCTTAGGCGGAACTAAATGGGAATTTCGTTCTTTTAGGTTGTCACGACAAGGGACCTTGCTTGGGTTATTTCATTTTTTACGTTGGAATGTCAAAATTTAACAATGAAACCATGGAAACGAATGACCTATGTCAAAATTAAATTATTTTTTTATATATTTTAATGACAAAAAAATAAATAAATGGGAAATTTGTATTAAGAATGACACAAAAAATCAAAATATAAAGAAAATGACATTTTAAAATGATATTAACCTTAACCAAAAAATGTTGATTGTAAGTATGATTTACAAAGCTTAAACAAAACGGCCGAAAAGCACAATTTAAACGATGAAAGTAACTAAATTGTAAAATCTAGTTCCGCTTAACCGTTTGGAACAGGCTGTACGCAATAAAATAGTACACATAATGGAAACAGGTGTATGTAATATGTATATACAGTGTAGGTATGTGTAATATATACATAGTACGTGTTATAATATATATTTTACGAATATATGCTTATATTATGTACATATGTTTATCAATAAAATGTTTTTTGACACCTATCTGTCAAGATCTGTCATTTTTATCCAATGGATAATATTTATCAGTACCTACACGTTGTGAATAACTTATCCTATAGATAACTTAGTTACTGTATAGATAAATATTTGGAAATACGCAAAAATCGTTTATTCCCTTGATAACAACTTATCCCATAGATAGTCAATTTTACCTATGGTTCGAAATACTGGGCCTAAATGCAAAAATACATAGAAATAAAATATTGGTTTTCTTATTATAAACATAAGACAAAAGTTTAGCTTTAGGGTGGTTCCCCAAAACTCCCTAAATATTCATCTAAATGAAACATGAAACGAGGTGAAGTAGTTCCTTTTTAATTTTTTTATCTTTTCTTCTATTTTAACTTTCTTATTTAAGACTTATTTATTTAAAGTAACGTTACATGTGAGTTACTGAAGTGATTAATAAATATTTTGCATTTCATTATTGTTTTTAACTTTTGACCAAGTAGTTTAACATGTATTATTCGACAGATAAAAGTAATCAAGTACTATTATTGGTTAATTCAAAACAACAAATGGCATATTTTTCTTCTTATATTGTACTTGCTTTAACGATACCTATAAAGAGCACTGTTTAAGTCCTGTAATGAAGTACCATCAGAAAAGACTATTTACAATTGGTTTGCAGAATTTCGTAGTGGTCGTGCGTCCGTCGGTGATGAATCTCGTGAAGGTCGACCAAAATCGGTTGTGATTCAAAAAAACATCTAGAAGATCGGTATGTGACTTACCGTGAGATAGAAGCATCCTTTGGCATATCACAAACTGCAATACATTCGATTTTGCATGAACATTTAGTTGTGAAAAGATCTGTTCCCGATGGATTCCGCATAATTTGATCGAAGCTCAAAAAAAGGCTCATGTTGATTGATGTAAGGGAATGGTAAAAAAAATTCAATATAGGCACTGCAAAATCCGTATACAACATCGTTACAGGTGACGAAACTTGGATTTATTCATATGAATCGGAAACTAAGCAACAATCCACTGTTTGAGTCTTCTAAGATGAACTGAAACCCACAAAAGTTGTTAGTTCACGAAGCACCAAGAAAATGATCGCTTGTTTTTTCGGTTGTACTGGACATGTCACAACCATTCCTTTAGTGCAGCGGTTCTTAACCATTTTATACTCGGCACCCCCCCCCAAAGATTTTTTCGGAACACCCCTGGGGGGTCAGGACCACCCGGTTAAGAACTGCTGCTTTAGAGGATCGGGGAACAGTTATTGCTGAATGGTATACAACAATTTGTTTGCCAAAAGTCATGGACAAAATTAGGAAAAATAACCAAAAACGTCGCATCATTCTTCATCATGACAATGCAAGCTCCCACACAGCACGTCAAACAATTGATTATTTGAAGGAGAAAAACATCGAATTAATGTCTCACTGCCCGTATTCACCTGATTTATCCTCTAATGATTTTTTTGTTGTTCCCCAATGTCAAACTAATGCGTGGACAGCGAATTTCATCGCCTCAAGAAGCTGTTGAAGCCTTCGAAAACCATGTTTTTGAGATACCAACTTCAGAGTGGAAAAAATGTTTCGAGAATTGGTATTAACGCATGCAAAAGTGTAAATCTTAAAGGCGAATATTTTGAAAAGCAATAAAACAGTTTGTTCCAAAAAAAAAATGTTTATTAGTTTTTGTAAAAACCCAAAAGGTAGTCCTCGTATTGTTGACGTCATTGTTTTAGTAACTTTTATAGATGACATAAACCCTCTCATATTGGAAGACCTATAAACTAGTGTATTTTTAAATTAGTTCGTAAGTAATTTAAATAATTCTGAAGTGATCCGCTGATGATGAAATCTTTCCGACCTTAGCTATTAACCGAAACTATCAAAATGCATATTTGTAAAACAGTTTCATAAAAATGTGTACATTATGGAAAAACACACATAAAAATGTAAATTTATAGTCAAACATAAAACAGTTAACGGTTTTCTATCAGTAGACAACACTAGAGAAAATATATAGCCATTTAAAAATGTACCGAAAGATTTTTATATTTTAAATATGTTTTTATGTGTGTCAAAAAGTCATTCTGGATATCTGCAGTAACCTTATGACTGATATTTTATTTGAAAATAATAAGAAATATATGGAGACTTCAATACTCGATCAAGACACGGTTTTGTAGAAATCGTTTCGTCTTCTTCGTCATAACATCATTTATAATATACTGTGAATACCAATGGGGACGTAGCCATGGGCACAACCAGGGGGTGGAAGAGTGCAACTGCACCCCGTCCTGATAGTTAATATCAATTTTTGAATATATTAGGTAGTCAAGGATAAAATTTGTAGAAAAAAAGGCAAAGTTGGTTGATAACTTACAAATATAAAGAATTATTTTATTCACAAAGTATGCACCCATATTATCTATACACTTTTGCCATTTAAGCGGCAGATTATTCAGGCCGGTGGTATAAAACCCTGGCGGCCGAGAGTCAATAAATTCCTAGAAGGCCAGTTTTACAGCATTGTCGGAATTAAACTGTTTTTCTATTAAAAACTTGTCCAAATTTTGGAAGAAGTCGTAGTTGGTGGAGACTAGGTGAGTATGGAGGATGATGAAGAAATTCCAACTCCAATTCCTGTAGTTTTGCCAAAGTCATTTGTGCAGTGTGTGGTCTAGCGTTATCATGCAATAAGATAGGAGTCGATCTGTTGACCCATCTAGGTTGTTTTTTTTTCTTTAAGTTTTTGCATCATTTCGAAAAGTTGGTTGCAGTATATCTCTGCTATGATCGATGAGCCAGTTTTTTTTTTTTTTTTTGGTTTTTAAGTTACCTGTACGAAATTTGGCGAACCAATTTGATATTGTCTGCTGCGTAGTAACACTAAAGCCAAATACACTATTAATGTTTCGCGCGGTCTGCGATGCCGTAGTTCCACGTAAGAACTCATACTTCATAATACTACGAATTTTCGACCGTTCCATTTTCAACAAAATTAATTTAAAAAATATTTTTTGATATTTTTTAGGGCATACAATGATTTCTGTAAACAGGCGAGATGTGTAACTTTTCAACAAAAAAAAAAAAAAAAAAAAAACAACAGTAAAATATTAAGCCAATGCCAAATAATAAGCTGTTAAAATTGGCAGTATTATTAACTAGCTACAAATTTCATCCTTGACGACCTGAATATATTTTTTTAAATTTTATTTATTTTTTTATTTGTTATTTTCAATCTACTTCATTGAGAGTAATAAGTAAATTAGTTGAAAGTAGTCGGCATGTAAGGGAAACATCAAGTGACGTTTCTCCTTATGACGCGTCTACATCGAGGCAACATGGTAGCATGCGACATGTCGAACGGTCGCATGCTACCAATGTGCAGCGGTCTGATGGGAGCCGTGCGACATGTTGCTCGTTCCCGTTGCTTGGCGGTTAACATCAAAGAGTTTTCGTGCGACACGCTACCAGTTCTAAAAGCCACATGTTCGCCATTTTAATATTTGATAGTTGTTATTATAGAAGTATTTATTTTTTAAATTAACTAGTGTTGTAAGCGTTGCTGTATCAACAAAAATTATTTAGCAACTTAAATTTATTTAAGATAAGCGAGTAAATATAAGTTTTGATAAAATAGAGTATGAGAAATATTGATAAACATAATTAAGTAAGGTTATGTTTTTTTATGGAATTAAAATTTGTTATAAAATAGTATAAATTAGCTTGATATTATTTATAGTTATAAAATGTAATAATATTTTTGCGATCCGCCATATTTATTCAGTAAAGTGACAGATCTCGCAACAATAAACAGTAGCACGCTCCCAGTGTTGGTGTAGACACTAGCTTGTCAATGCGACATGGTCTGATGGTCTCGTCCGACTTGTCGTATGCTACCATGTTGCCTCAATGTAGACGCGCCATTATATACCACTGTCTTCAGTGTTGCTGTAGATCCTTTGGCCAAAGTCTCTTTAACCTTCTGTCAAGGTCATTTATTAAATTTACCACAAGTTCATTTTCATGTCCAGTTAGTCGGTTATGGTATTTGTTGGCAACTGTATAAATTTCTTCCTTGATGAAAGGGATTTTGAGGACTTCATGGATCATTCTATTTGAGCCGTACCGAGGTGCATTATCCAAAGCTCGAAACGCCTTTGATTGGAATCTTTATATTATTTTTAATCTGGTTGGCTTGGCATATCCACATAATTGAAGTCTATATGACTTGAGTATGGTCTTATAGAGCAAAATTTTATTTGAATCCAATAATTATGATTTTCTACCAAGAAGCCAATACATTTGGCAACATTTTATGTCTAGCTGCTTACGTTTGACTTGTATGTGTTTACTCCAGGTTACTCATTAGTCCAATGCAGTCCAAAGTATTTTATTTTTTATGGGAACTGGAATGTCATTGATTGTTACTTGTGGGCAAGTACTTAGCCTGGTTGTAAACGTGACTTGGACAGATTTGTTTACAGATTGATTTACTTTAGTTCGCCATTTATTTAGACTTTATTTAGACTTTGAAGATTTGTAGAAGCTTCGTTAGGATCATCGTTTGTTGATAGTATAGCAACGTCAATAGCAAATGCAGCTATTATAGTGTTGTCTGTCCCACGTATATCTGCAGTGTAAAGTAGATAAAAGAATGGCCCAAGTACACTACCTTGGGGAACACCAGATGTTAAGGGATAGTAAATTGATAGGGTATCATTCTATTTAACTCCGTTTTTTTTTTGTTTCCGAGTATATCTACAAAACCCTAAAAATAGAATTTAAAAATTAACATAGAAATAAACATCAGTATAAATTTATATCTCGAATAGTAATTCCGCTGCTTATTCGAGGTTTGTAAAAGCGGCCCTGGGCGTTGTTATGATTTATTAGATTTACTTTCCCATGGCTCTATCATCCTCATTATATATCCCATTATGTTATATATTACTTCATTTTAATAATTTATATTTTGTTTTTGATTTTAAGCTATTCCCAAATTGCCCTATTTTTCTAACATAAAGTTCTTACTTTTACAAAAGACTGTTACAATTTTTGATACGGATGCATACAAATGTTCTTTAATTAATTAATTAACACTACAAATTGTCTATGTGTCCGCCTATCCACCTGCAATCAACCTCATGATTTAGATATTAACGTTTAATATGTTTCTAACTGTAATTGGTCCAGAATTTAGACAACAGATGGAGCTAATTTGAATGTATATTACAGATTTATTGCTAAATTATGCAATTTTGACCCAATATTAATCAATAAAGTTAACTGTATATTTAGGAACCTAATTTGATTATAGATTCTTAATGATACCCTTTTATTACAACTATTAAATACCTATATATGACAGTATTAATCAGTGATGCGCCGTATAATTCACGCGAATTTTATAATTAAGTTTCTCCACGACCACTAAAGAATTTACTATTTCTAAAACCAATTCTGACAGCCGAACGTTAATATTCAGATCAATTCTGTAAAAAGTTACTATAATAGTTACCGTGTAGTAACGTTACTACAAGATAACTTTTATAGTGACTTTAATAGTAACTTTAACATTTTTCGTATTCTGTAATATCCAACTGTAGTGACATCGCTATGAAAGTTATATCTTAGTGACAGTTACTGAGAAAAGAATGAAGTTAGCTATAGAAGAGCAACACGCATGCGTATTGGTGGTATACAGATGACAGTTGAGGTTAAAAATATTAAAATATTGTATTGCTTACATTATTTTGTTGTTATATAATATATATTATGGAATATACATTAAGGTATAAAATACAAAAAAAGAGTGAAGAAATTAAAAAAAAAAAAAAACGGAATGCAAAGAAAAATTCTCGACAATAGAGCCAGTGGCGCAGGCGGTTCGGATTTGGGGGTTAGAACCTCCCATGTAGCTGGATTTTTTATTACTTCGATGCATTTTCCTTGTTTTGTCATTACTTCCATACGTCTAATTTTATAACCCTCCCCCTCATGAAACTATTTTTGCGTTACTGAATAGAACTTTTGTTAATTTTTTTAAAACAAAAACTATTTTTTTAAATAATTTTAAGAACGACTCATAATAAAAATGAGGAATTGAAAATTAAAATTAACAAAAAAATATTTGAACATAAAATTTGTTTTAAAATTTATTTATTTATTTTACATCGGTCTATTTCTGCAACGAGGCTAATCGCCGAAATTTGTTTTTAAAGCTCTTAGATTAACAGACGATAAATTATTTTAAAAATATCGTTCATTTTGCCGTGATTACTACAAAGCAAAATTTGTCCTACACACTCAGCATGCCGCCTTCACTTATTATATACCTGCGAAACTCTGCAATGTGTGAAAATTCACACTTCACATCAATTTTTACATTTTTACACGCAAATAGCTCGGGTAAAGAATACATTTTTACGCGTAGAATAGTATATTCTGTAACAAGGTTGGAATGAGAAAATTCGATGCGAGTGGAACATTCCGAGCGCGAGCCGCAGGCGAGCGTGAGGAACCACGAGAATCGAATTTTCTCTTCCAACCGAGTCACAAACCCTACTTTCTCCACGACCACCAGAAAGACAAAAAATTAACAAATAATTTTTTTTAACAAACATTTTATGTTAATAAATAATTTATATTACATAACAAATGAATCAATTAATTAAACTTAGTTTTTTATTTATTATTTGTTTAATTTTTATTTAATTTGCCGCACATCGACCACTATTTTAGGAAGTAATGTTGCATTTATTAAATGTAAACATTGCATATATTTTAATGTAACCCTACAAAAACAAATGACAACAAGCATAGAATAGTTATTCTATGCTTGATGTATAACAAGTGATGGAATGAAATACACGCAAAATGCATAAGACGATAAGTGCTTTAGAATAACATTCCAGCTCTTGTGTTAGAATCAGACCAATTCTGTAACTCAGTTACTATGATCATAATAACTAAATTTGTCACTATGAGCAAGGTCAGTTACTATCATAGTAACTTTGGGGTATTTCGTATTCCGTAAGACAAAAGTTACTACAATATTTAGTAACATGCTACTATAAAAGTTCCTATCATAGTAACTACCAAATGCTGGTGTTTATAACTAATAACTTAGTTTTTATGAAGATAAAAATGGCGGACATTTGATTTTAAGTGTAATTTTTAGATATAATAGAAAATGAAGAAGATTAGTAAAGAAAATTATATAAATTAAATATATATAAATAGTTTTTGTATTTTCCTATGTACGGGTCAAAGTGTTGTATAAGAATGCCGAATTTCAACTCGTTTGGTTTAACCGTTTGGCTACAATTTTTAGCGAACAGAGAGACAGACAAGCATACAGACAGACAGACAAACAGACAGACAGACAGACAGACAGACTGACAGCCAGTTTTTTGGTCATACCTACAAAACCCTAAAAACCTCGAGATATCAGAAACGCTAGATATAACACAATGGTAATAAAAGAGAATCATTAGCTTTGCATATTTTTTCATTACAGCTACGGTGACAGTTTTGACTACTGTATACATGTTTTAATAAATTTTGATGTATATCATGCCCGAAGATACAAGATAAGAAGAAAAGAATTTAAGATAAGAATTCAGAATTTGTTGACAATATTTAAACGTGGACAGGTTTGGCAAGTTCAAATATGTAACATAAAAATATCATAACATTTTTATGAGCAAATATAAAAATACTTAATGGGTTTTGACTGTGGGAGTTGTGTCGTTGGCAAAAAAATTAAAGAAACTGGATGATACAGTTATGACAGAGGTAAAAATCTTTTAGACAATCTGCAAATCCAGAGAATAAAAGTTGAGTTAGGGTACGACACGTAAAAAGATTGTTTACGGCGCTTATATTTCTGGTAACAGGCACCCGTCGCGCCAGTTGACTCTGATAAGTGTACACGAAGAAAAATCAATACACCGGCACCGGTTTACTGATTTTGTTTTCAAATAAGCAATAGCCTGGTTTTTAATGAATATTCCTAGTTGCTTGTGGGTGGTAAACTGCATTCACAACTCTAAATTTTATACATTGTTTAAAAATGGTAGATTTTGACAGATAGGTATGTGTAAAAAAAAACATTTTTCTACGATCACTATGGAACTGTGTCATATTTATCAGTGTTTCTCAACCTTTTCTGGCATGGGACCCCCCAAAACAACTTAAATATTATCTGCGGCCCCCCTATATATATATATGTATATGTATATATGTATATATGTATATATGTATATACATATACATATAGGCTTACCATAATTATGAAACTCTAAACCGGGACAAGAACAGAAGCTAGGGCAAAGGAAAAAATTTTACCACAAAAAATTGTTTTATTATTAATTCTTACAAAATAAATATGCAGATGGTCTGCTGCAGCAGAAAGTTAATTATTTTATTTATTGTACCAGTACAACAAATATTTTTAAGACCAGGTTCTAACTTATAAATTGTTGTTGCTATACCAATATAATTCAATATTCATTTAGTCAATAATCGGGATTTATGAAAATGATTTAAAAAATAGTTTTGTTTCACTAGTTATAGCCGATAGTGTATGCATGTATGTGTTTCTGTATTGTCAATAGAAGCACATTCTACATAACAATGACTTACATTATAAAATTAACAAAAATGTCTACAAATACCTTTCTAGTCGTTCCAATTTTGGTCTGCATAGAGTCCAAACACTAAAGTCCACACTATAACACACTATTTTAAGTATTTTCTGCACTTTTATCACTTAAAAATAACTAAAAACGTCAGAAAAAATTGAAGACGCCACTTGCAAAAATCACGTATCACTACATATCAAGATGGTTAATCCTGATAAAGCTCATTAAGGAATATAGTCATTAACAATTAATAAATAAGGAACAGAATTGCTTAAAATAATTCTTTATAAGAATAAACACATATATTAATATTTTATCAATAGTATACAGGTGGTTGAAATTGAACTACCGGACCCAATACACTATTTTTTTATTATTGAAGATGAGGTATAACGTTAAATTTGGAAGTTACTTGGTACTACATGATCTAAAATAGTTTATATTTTGTTACTTTGTATCTTTATATAAATAGTTATACATTTTGATTGAGGATTTATTAAAATTGAAAACATCGTAAAATATTATTATAGGCTATTCCAAACGTTAATAGAATTTGAAATCTAGTAATTTTTATCTATTAATTCGGACTTTTGGTCATTTTGTTTAAGCTTTGTAAATCATACATTGCAAGTTCTAAATTAAATTAATTGTCATTATAAAATGTTCTTTTCATTGCATTTTAATTAGAAATTCTTAATAAAAAAAATCCCATTTATTTATTTTTTTTTGCATTCAAAATATATGAAAATGTATTAAAATTTATAATATAACTATTCTCTCTGCCCTTGACTTTGTTCTAACATAACATAATTAGCCGACTAGATATTTTTTATGATGTGTTCCTATTTGTGTTGCTGATGACACAACAAAAGATGTTGCCTTCAAGATTATAACAATGTTTTCAACATTGTTGACTTCCTCAAATTAGAATATCCTCTCGTGATGTTATCTCAACTATTTAGAGATTTTTATTATAATTATTTCATAATCACATTATAATTACACCTTGTACTGTCAGAAAAGAGTTGAGTACGCAAATTTATGTGCTATAATTTTTATTACAAGGAAATATTAAATGAAGGCAAAAGTTATATAGATTTTGATCTATTGTCTTAGTCTCCGATATGAGGGTCATTCAATTATTCAGAACTAACTGGAATATTCATACGAAATACAGTTTTTCTAACTCACATTTTGGCTGTAATGTATTTCATTTTCAAGTAGAACATAAAGTAATCGTTTATTTATTCTAAAACGCTCTTGTGTAATATTTTTGATGTTAAGTAAGCTCACCCAATAGCTCCCAAAATATATATTTTATTAAAAACTACGTTGAGAAAGAAAAAATAATGTTTCCTCATATACATTTTTTGATGTAAAGCAAATAATAAGCAAGATATTTCAAGATTGTAGTTTTGAATTCCCCCATTTTTTTCTTTCTTAGTTTTTGTAAAAACTTTAAAAGGTAGCACTCATAGTTATTTTATTTAAAGTCACTAGATTATACAAAGTACCGCAAGCCTTTGAAGAAGCCGACAGACCCCAGGGTTTGATTGGCAACATTGCTTCCCCTATTAAGCAAAATAAAGCAGCAATTTTTACGTTCTTAAGTTTGTGTCTGCGCTGCCACATCTCTCTTTCTCGCTCTAATTTAATAACCTCCTTTGTCAGCGGTTTGTATATTTAAGGTTAAGTTTTATTTAAATTTATATATTATCTCCATTTTATTTAATAAAAATTAAAAAAAATAATTGAAATTGTACCACAATTTTGTTATAGTGCATCTTCGATTAACAAAATCGTGATTACAATGTTTAAAATAAAAATTTTGGTAATACTAGTTTCTTATTTTTTTACGGTTGGAATCACTGAAAATCATTTGTGTTGGCGACATTTTTAGCCCCAGTATGGCCGCCGTTGCGCTACTTTGTATAATCTAGTGACTTTAATTTTATTTATATCTTTCACAAAATAAAATAGTGCACCTCATCTGGGTTCCCGCCCATATTGGAATAGAAGGCAACGAACGTGCAAACAAAGCCGCCTGAGAGTACACCAATCACGAAGAAACCCTCCATTTATCCCCCCCCCCCCCCAACAAAACTTATGTAAAACAGAATATTAAGAAGAAACTCAGTATAACCAGACTGACCAAATGGCGTGACACCACTAACAACAAACTACGAACCGTCAAGGACGACATACAGAACTGGAACTCAGGCACCAACAGACGAGAACAAATAATAATGACAAGAATCGGACACACCAGACACACACACGAACACCTCATGGCAAGACTAGATACCAACATATGTGAGACATGTAACGAACAACTTACCGTTAACCATATACTAATAGACTGTCAACTCTACACTAACCTACGTATAAACTACAACTTACCACAAGACCTTAAAGACATCTTAAGACTAGACTCAACAATGACTAACAACGTACTTAATTTCTTACAGGCAGCGAACATACATAACCTAATATAAGTTTTATATACAAACCAAACAAAATGTAACAATAATGTAACCTTATTAGACAGTAGTAAGTAGCTGTTGTGTCTTTAAATAAGCAAATAAAAAAAATAATTTATATCTTTCAGTTAAAATCTACATATTATTAACATGTTCAGACCAATTCTGTAACTCAGTTACTATGATCATAGGAACTAAATCTGTCACTATGAGCAAGGTCAGTTACTATCATGAATGAAAGTCATTATACTTTTTATAATATTTTATCTTGTAGTAAAGTTACTACACAGTATTTTTTTACAGAATTGATCTGATAGCTTAATTTAATTCATTTTCAAATACTTATTCTAATTGTTTTTTCGTCTCAAATATTTTCTTCTCTCTAAGATATCCTCCATCCATTTCCATCCTTGCCCTGATTTACACAACGCGTCTTCTCTTGTTTCTTCTATAAATTTCATTTATAGAAGATTATTGAGACGTTTTTTGATAAAACGAAAAATTTCGAAAAATTTTTATCAATTTTTTCATACTTATATGTAACGTTTCCATGGTCATGATAAATAATATCTCTGTTAGAAAATATTAGGCCAAGTTATTTCTACTCTGCTGCTAGAATGTATTTTATACAAGTACTTTATGATGGCGGTCGGTCCTGTGGTGACCACAGCTGATTTTTTATTTGATGTTTCTGGTTTTCAAATTCCATTCAAGCGTTCGACAGCGAAACTAGTTTGAAACATTGTATGCGCATCTTCAATTTAAAAAAAAATAAAACCAATCACAGAGTTTCTGCTTAAATATAGCTATAACCATTCATATAATTCTCATTCATTATGTCAAAACTAATTTGGTTCCAAAAAAACTAATCTATATCATATCTCGTGTAATATAATCTATTAAACTATACTGTTATAATAATATTTCATCAACATTCGTTTATATCTGGTTGTTTTTTATGAAGGTCTGAACGTAATCTCGACTCGCATTGCGGAGAATCAACTGAACAGATGACGGTATGAAATTTGGTACTTAATGTCTGTACTGACCTCCATATGTGCGCAGTGAAATTTGTTTTAATTGCTTCTATTCAGTACGTCTGATGCAGAAAATATAAAAGTATTCTTTATAGCAACAATAAAATTAATGCGTGCAAATCTAAATATAAAAAATAAAATAATACGGAAGACATTCTTTATTTGAAAACAAAGTATATGATGTTTACTTTTGTAAGGACAAACCAGATCTAGTTATTTTGGTTACTTTCATAGTGTATTAGGGGTTTTATAGTGTTTCGGAAATATTGAAATTTGCGCTTCTTGGGTGTTTTTGTACATTTGTTTATCGCACATTTTTCTGTACAAAATTTTGACAGTTGTCACTTATTTTGACAGTTGTACCTATCTCTCTTTTATTCGTGTGAGTCGCGTACAGTCTGTTCCAAACGGTTAGGTGGAACTAGATTTTGCAATCTAGTTACTTTCATCGTTTAAATCGTGCTTTTCGATCGTTTTGTTTAAGCTTTGTAAATATTCATCTCAGTTAAAAATGGAATTAAATCTTGAACATTTTCGAGCGATTATTTTTTAAAACTTTTGACGTGATTAACCCAACAACAGTGCATCGATGAACTTAATTCGACTTTTGGCAATGAAGCACCATCAAGGACTACTGTTTATCGATGGTTTGCCGACTTCAATCGTGGCCGTAGTTTGCTTAAGGACGAATTTCGTGAATGTCATCCTAAATCGGATGTTGTTCCAGAAAACATTGATGCTGTGCGTGAACTGATACTGCAAGATCATCATGTGACTTATCGTGAGATTGAGGTATCCTTGGGCATTAGTAGGACCAGCATACATTCACTATTACATGAACATTTGGCCGTCAAAAAGATTGGTTCGCGTTGGATCCCACATAATTTCACAATCACAGTGGAAAAAACCTCAATCGGAATGGAAAAAGTGCTTCGAAAATTGGTTCAAACACATGCAAAAGTGTATTGATCTTAATGGAAAATATTTTGAAAAACATTAAAGCCACTTTTGTTAAAAAATAATTGTTTTTGATCTTATATCCCGAAATATAAAAGGCAACCCTCGTACTCAAATAAGGAATAAAAATATTGATTTTAATGTGATATGAAAAAAAATATGTCTGAGACATCCAGCATCCTGTTGACTTCTGACTCTTATTAAATAACTACAAAACCCTGAAATGTGTGAAAATTCCCACTACACATCAAATTTTTCATCTTATCTGTGCTAAAATTTCCATACTAACCCAGAATCTATACTTTGCTTTTATTTTTATTTTGATCAACAAAATTAATGTTTTTTTAGCACTAAACCATCATTTTTTCTTAATTACATCTAAACTGGATCAATTTAAATTTGTATTTGATGTCATTCGCGAAAACAGTTAGAACTCGTCAATTTTAAAACTAATCGAAGGCAAATATTTTTGAAAATATAGTACTAAACATTAAATTTGACCCTAATTGGCAAAAACGTGTTTTATCAACAAAATTTTGATTGTTGGAACATAAATTATTGAATTTTACGTGTTCTAATGCCGTTAATTTTGATTATTTATGATAATGAGAAATGAATATTTTTAAAAATCGCTGTGATCGACCTAATTGACTGTTAGTGTTAGGCATTTTTTTATTAGAATTTGAATTTTTATAGCTATAATATATTAAAAGAGTACGGTACAACATTTTTGAACGTTTTGGGTCAAATTTTAAGTGCAATTTTTTTCAATAAATATTTTATTTTATTAATTCTAAAAAATGCTGTTAGTAATTTTAAGCCTATGCAGTTATTAACCTTTGGGCATTTTAAACATAGATTTTTAGAATGAATACCCTCTTATTATTGGGTCGAGTCATATATACCAGTGTTTATCAACCAAAAACCGCGGACCAGTACAATTTATAATTTTCTAACGCGGACCACTAATAATAATTGTTTGTTCAATTTTCGCAAGAAAACAAATATATTTAATGTGCTACTAAATACATTTATTTTATTTATAGATTATCACAGAAAGTTTACAGAAAATAAACAAAATATAAATTATTTATATAAAAAATGTGCATAAAAAATAAAAATAAAAGCTACAAAAAAGACATATAAAAACTTTCGTGGACCACTAAAATTTTTCTGGGAACCACCTGTTGAGAAACACTGATATATACGGTGTCCCAAATAACTTATTAAGCATGGGGATCTCGAGAACGGTAAGAGATACGAGGTCGGTTAAACTAGACCAAAGTTGCCACATTAAAGGACCACATACTAGATACGAACGAAAATGTAAATTTTTTGGTTTTTAATTTTTGCTCATAATTTAAATATTAAGTAATTTTGGTGTGCACTTTCTTGAGACACTTTTTCATGGTGAATTTAAAGAGGTTCTCAATTTTTTTATCGTGTTCCGTTTTCCAGTTATCGGGGTCAATGTTAATTTTTTATATGGAGCTTATAGCAGGTTATGATAACTTTGGATAGAGCTTTTTTGCTATTGAACCATATAAAAAACCGCCTTACTTTATCCAATTCAAATTGAATCACCTCTTCGTTCATTATTAAAAACTGGACAAATAATGAGTATTATTCCGAATTATTTATTCATAAGCTTTTTAAGATGGGAAAACGATTCATTTTTACTCAGTGCATTACATTTGTATTGTTAAAACTAAAAATGATTTGAGACATTAAATATAAAATATATTTATTAAAATAAATTTTCCAATTACAACCATACGGAAAAAAACGCACACGGAAAAATGCGCACACTTAAAAAAGCGTACACGGAACAATTCACACAAGGAAAAAAGCGCTCACGGAAAAAGGCACACACGAAAAAAAGCGTACTTACAATATATCTCAAATCAGTTTTAAATAAATTGTGAGAAACTATTAGACAGTAAAAATTAATTGTTTGCCCGCTTTAATATATTGCGTTCACTTTTATAAGGTCAAACCAGATCTGGTTATTTTGGTTACTTTTATAGTGTAGTACTGACTTTTAAATGTAAATTTGTCGTTTCAAAATATTCCTTACGCTGTAAAACCTACTTCAGATTTGTTCGTTATGATCATTATAACTAAGATATCAATTATCTTTATGACATATGTCAAATGGAATGACATTTTAAGAAAGTGACATTTTTTATATTGTTTTAATACCAACATGACATACAATTTCAAAGGTGCAAACTACTGAATGTATCAATTTGTAATTTTTACCAAAATATTTTAAATATTTCGAACCAATTTTAAATTTACACAAATGAGTTGTCACCTAGTGGCGCTAATATGAATGATCAAACGCGGCCGGTAATTTTTGGTAAACATTATTAATTTTTACCAAGGCGAGTTTTACTCAATGCATTTCATTTACATTTTTGAAAAGAAAGATGATATAAAACGTTTAATTTATTTTTACATTAATTTATCATTTTTTACCAAACTGTATTAAGGGGGGAGGGTAGGGTCTGATAACCACATTTTAAGCATATTTTTGTGAATTTTTTTTTCAAATCTATGGTTAAATTTATTCATTTTCAGACTAAGTACATATATAAAGTATGTTTTGAAGAAGATACAAAAAAAATTTGAAGGCAAAATATGGTGAAATGAGCCAGCTGTGGCAAATCTTCTCAGACTCCGGGAAAAAAAAAATAGATTTTGCGGTGACCAGCATAACTCGTCACTGGATGATCTGAAATCAAAAATCCAAAAAGATTTTATTAGTTTATGAGTTTGCCGAGGTAACGACGTTGAGATATTTTTTTTTTTCATGTTTTTTTTTTTATTTAACAATCACAAATATACTCATTTTTAGGTTTTTTTTAGGGGGAATTAATTTTTTTTTGTCTTCTAAGTAACGCTAAAAACTGAAAAATCATTTTAAAAATAAAAACTCAACGTCATTACCTCGGCAAACTCATACTAACAAAATCTTTTTGGATTTTTGATTTTAGATGATCCAGTGACGAGTTATGCTGGTCACCGCAAAATCTAATTTTTTTCCCGGAGTCTGAGAAGATTTGACACAGCTGGCTCATTTCGCCATATTTTGCCTTTTTTTGCCATTTTTTGTATCTTCTTCAAAACCCACTTTATATATGTACTTAGTTTGAAAATGAATAAATTTAACCATAGATTTGAAACAAAAAATCACAAAAATATGCTTAAAATGTGGTAATCAGACCCTACCCCCCCCCTTAAATATCTCTAATCAGTTTAAATAATCTTGTAAATAAAAAATAAGGTCAAGTATTATATAGGGATAAATCTGCAAAATATTATTCACATCGGTCAAAGGATATAAGAGTGTATAGAGTTTCTTGTTTATGCCTACGAAACCTTAGACATTTCTATGTTATTTATCCGCAGTTTCTTAGAGAATAAATCTGCAAAATATTGTTCATATCGGTCAAAGCATATAGGGGTGTCTAGAGTTTTTTTTTTATGCCTACGAAAGCCTAGGAATTTCAATATGTAATTATATTCGTAGATTTGTAGAGAATAAATCTGCAAAATCTTATTCATCATGGTCTAAGCATTTAGGGGTGTGTACAGATTCTTGTTTATGCCTAAGAAATTGGACGAATCATCCCGAATCATTACAACCGGACGAACAAACAGGATAAGCTTATTATAATATAGGGATAATTTTTAACATTTTTCTCTAATCGGTTTAAATATATTCAATTTAATTATGAAATTTTATATCTGAAGCAATTAAAAAATTACCTTTTTTACACATTGTATGTGGAAACTTCAATGCATGATCACGCAACAAAATAGTGCTTCTGGCAAATCACACATCTACTGCAATCTATTATGATCTACTTGTAAATTCCAATGTATAATTTACATAAAATTGTATACAACTAGTAATTGTATTTATCTACAATCTTCCTCAACCTTTACTCAGGTAAAGTATCAATTAATGTAACGCGAAAATTATATCTAAATATTCTTAATGAATGCAATAACAAAACAACATATTAACTGACTCCCCACTTAAGGTATTAGCTACTGTTAACTTTTTGCCAGTTACGCGCCGGCTGAAGAAGAGTATAAACGTTATAAGAAAACGTCTTCAGTAGCGGTAACGCTTGGAGATATCAACACTCGGTCAAGACACAAGACTGTGTTTCGTGATTGTTCCGAATTCGATGGAATTTAGAGAACTGTGACTTACCAACATGGAGATTGTTTTATAAATATTGTGTTTAAACATTTAATTTAGACAAATGTTCGTATTTGACGGGTTTTTTGTGTTGAAAAGTGTTGTGTTCAAAACAGTATAGTGATTTTAATTAGACAATAAAAAGGTAAATTTATAAAATTATGTATAATTTGTAGTATCTTATTTAGCAAAATAAGTGAGTGCCTATTTGTAGAGTTCTGCATATCCATTAATTTTCTGCCAATGCGAATAATTTAATTTAAAATTATTTAAACTTATGCCAGTATTCATAAAAGTAAGTTAATAATAATAATAATAGCTCTTTATCAGAGGCGTACCTGGGGGTATGGCAGGCATGGCACGTGCTCTGGGCGCCATATGAAGGGGGCGCAAAATGGCAAAAAAAAAATAATAAAGGAAAACAAAACAAAAATAATAAAAAAAGTGAAAAAGCATTTTGCCCCTTTAGGGGTGAAATTATTTAAAAAAAACTTAATAAGTTTATAAAGATTTTAAAAAAACACTTATATGCCAAAACGTTATCTCAATAAACATAGGAAATGCGAAGCGTTCTACAATTGACCCCGAATGTAGATTTAAGGGTTGTTTAGGGCAAAATTCTGAATTTCGTTCATAAATATTTGTAACCTTTATAAGCAAAAACTAAGTCGATATCTTATTGGTTCCAAGATACATTTAGAAATCCTTGAAATCATATTTCACCCCCTTGGGGGTCGAATTTCAAAAAATTTCTTGTTTTTGGGTGCTTACATCATGGAGAAAATATGCTTTCCGAATTTCATGACTATGTCCAAGGGACGTTTTATAGCAATTTACTGCTTTCGGGGTGCAATTAAAAATATATGTTAAAAAGATATTTTAAGTTTTTAAGTTAACAGTTTTAATCCCGAAACACTCCCTTAGAATGAGAATTTTGAGATGCTATATGGCCTCTGTTAGAATCCTTGATTTAATCTATTATCATACTAAATTTGGTTAAAACTGTTTTTAAAAAAGTTTCGTCAAAAGCAAAAATAAATAAACCAAAATAATAAAGTTCATAAATATCAGCAAAAATAAAAAAATATAATATAGATGTTGTCTCGTTCTACATAGACTAATCATAGTTTTGCTAAATAACTGAATAAAGATCAGTGCTGTTTACCGACATTATTTGAGCCGAACATTTCCGATGCCGCCCGAAGAGCCACTATCAGAATATAGTCATCCAATCAACTATTGAACGAAAATTCCTATCCCCTCACTGTATATTTAATAGATATTCCAATGGTCCAATATAATTAAAAACAAAATTATTAATTTCTCGTTTCTAGTGGGACTTTTTTGAGATTTTCGATTTTTCTAGTTATGATGAAGGCAATTTCCTACCTGTATGCAAAATTTCAACTCGGTAGCATATCTGGAAGTGGGTTAGAATTTCCGGACATACCCACAAATATTCAGTTTTATATATAAAGATTTCTAGCCAAGTTATTTTAAATTTTAATTTTCAAAAAGTGGATGTGGCATGTTTGGATAGGGCACAATTTAAATGTTTGCCATGGGCGTCATTTACCCTAGGTACGCCCCTGCCCTTTATTCGTATTACTTATTACATTTATGTTAATCCTATTTCATCCTTATACAGAGTGTTTGTTTAAAACGCCGTAACTCGAATAACTCCTTTATTTTAAGAGATAGAAACATATCTTGAAAAAAGTTAAACTAGACAAAAGGGCCCACTTAAGGACTTTTTATCTAGCATAGGGAATCGGTACTTTAATTTGTTTTTCTTGAAAGTACATTAAATCAGCTTTACAAGAATGTCAAAATATCATACTTTTATTTTAACCATTTCAAAATGACGACCATTTATTTACAAAATTATAAATAACATAAATGGTACAAAGTTAAGCATCAGTTAAGCAAGCTTTGAAAATGATTTTGTTACATAAAAAAACCAAATAAAACCTGCAAATTTTCTTGCCTGTTAGTACGAGTTTGATATTAAAGGTGATAACATCAAATCGTTTGTAATTATGGCTTACATACGTTATTCAAATTAAAAAATTGATGTGAAGTGTGAATATTCACACATTTCAGGGTTTCGCAGGTATATAATAAGTGAAGGCGGTATGCTGAGTGTGTAGGACAAATTTTACTTTGTAGTAATCACGGCAAAATGAACGATATTTTTAAAATAATTTATCGTCTGTTAATCATATAATAAGATAATTATTAAATTTACGCTCTTAAAAATTAAATACAACATTTGTCAAAATATAACTAGAATTTTGACAAAATAATTTCAACATAATAAAAATGCAAAAAAAAAAACAGAAAAAATAAAATTCACTCCGTACTCGAACTCGAAACCCTTCGTTTACCAGCGAGTTTTAGCTTACGACACCAGTGCTCTAACCAATAACGCTATCGTACGCCTTGCATGTGAGTGTCTTACATTGGTATAACTTTTGTACTTTGTGAACCAAAAACCACAAAAAATGCGTTATTTTCCGAAAACATAATCTGATCAAAAATTCCTGTTGTACTATTACGGTTCACACCAATATACATTACTTAGAATTTTTTTAGATTTTTAGTTTAAACCATCTGGGCTACAGGCTGTGGGACAAATTTTTTTTTGCACAATTTTAGCAAAAATCGCATCAAAATAATTTATTTTGCAAAAATAAAAATTTGATCGTTAATCCACGTACTAAGGGCTTTCTTTTGATACCCTACTCATAATTTAAAAAAAATATTTTTGTTTTCGATGAGCACATATTTGTTTATATTTTTAGGGGGGTATGTTTTTTAGATGTTTTAGTATTTTTCCTATGTGCGGGTCAAAGAGTTGTATAAGCATGCCAAATTTCAACTCTCTAGGTTTAGCCGTTTGGCTACAATTTTTACCGAACAGACAGACAGACAGACAGACGACAAAATGACGGTATAAGGGTTTTTTGGTCATACCTACAAAACCCTAAAAATGACAGATATGATTCTGACATTCAGGGAATGTCAAATAAATTCTGTTAGGGCCCAGCAACTCTACCAAGAAAGGTATCCTGAAGGTAAAGTTTAGAAGACTTAGAACATAGTGTAAGAACAGCCATCAGGGAAATTCAAGAGTATTTCGTTCTAAATGTAATGGAAGAGTTTTTATTACAAATGAGAAAATATGTGGATAACAACGGCGGCCATTTTGAACATTTGTAAATTTTCCTTAGTTTATTACTAATTTTAGTCATATTTTGTTTTATTGTTTTTCTAGTAACATAATGTTATATTTTTTTATAATTTAGTTTCTACGATTTTTATGTTATTTATTATTATGTAAATAAATGGTCGCCATTTTGAAATGGTTAAAATTAAAGTATTATTTTGATATCCTTGTAAAGCTGATTTAATGTATTTTCAAGAAAAAATTTAAAGTACCGATTCCCTATGCTTGATAAAAAGTTGAAACAATTTCCGCTGAAACCGGAAGTGATGCAGAATTCTTATTATAGTCCTTAAGTGGGCCCGTTTGTCTAGTTGTAGTTATGTTTTATTTTGCGATTTTCTGATTATTTTACATTGCTGTTTTTATCTAAGTAAACGTCTTAATAAATGTCTGCGTGCCGGATTAATCCCGCGGGCCATAGTTTGGAAACCCTTGATTTATAGTAACGGTAGTACCCAAGACAAACTCACCCACAATGAATTCTCACAAACGCGAATAGTGAATATTTATAAACAATGAACTAAACTGATAGACAAACTGCACACGAATAATACTTTTACAAGTTGCCAAAGTAAGTAAGCAAGAAACACATCAGTACGTTAATTATAATATCAGTCAAATAACCTTGAGTGGGCACGTTTTAAATATTGAAGTATACCTATTATTTACATTTTCTGAGAGAAGATTTAGCAAGTACACTCATACCTCGCTATACGGCCGCTCTTTATACGGCTTTTCGCTATAACGACCTTCTTTAATTATGGCACTTTTTCGATATACGGCCCAAAATGTTTTGTTAAACGGCCAAAAAAATAATAAATGTGAAAAAAATATGGCCAGAAAGAATAAAAACTAATGATCCTTAAGTTGATTCTATTTCTGAACTTCGACAAACCATATTGAACCTAGCAAATGATCTTGGTTTTGAGAATTCGGAATTGATTCGTTATACGGCTTTTCGCTTTGCGGCCAACTTTTCCGGAACGTATCTAGACCGTAAAGCGAGGTATGAGTGTATTGGTATACAGGATAGAAGGTATATTGGTAAACTGGAAAGAGTCACTCTTTATGAACTTTAGGGAGGCTAAGAGTCAACCTGTATGTCAACAAATTTAACTCTATTGAACTACACTTTACCGTTGTTTTGTTTAATATGAATTAATAAATCTGACAGCAACCTGAATACAGTATTAATTGTTTATTAGCTGGCGTTATTAAGCATTGATTGGTGGGTGGATTCTAGTGCATATAATTTCACGGGAGGCCTGTTTGTTGCACATGCACAGTGAGATCATTTCACGGCAGGTGACTCCACTGATGGAACCAGCAGCCTTGAATATGGAACCAGGAAATTAGAACAAAACGTGGATTTTTTTTATTAGTTACTCAACAGTTTATTTCAGTTGATAATGCATTAGATTAAAGAGTAATCTTTAGACAAGAGTTTGCAAAAATCTTAAAAAGTTTCAATCCCGGGATTCGGGAAAATTTGAATCCAGAAGAATTCCAGGATTTCGCGAGATAGAGGCATCCTTTGGCATATCGCAGTCTGCAATAAATTTGATTTTGCATAAAAATTAAGCTGTGAAAAAGAACTGTCCCGATGGATTCCGTATAATTTGACCGAAGCTCAAAAAAGGCTCGTACTGATTGGTGTAAGGGAATGCTAAAAAAATTCAACCTAGGCACTGCAAGATCCGTATACAACATCGTTACAGGTGACGAAACATGGATTTATTCATATGAACCAAAACTAAGCAACAATCCAGTGTTTGGGTCTACCAAGATGAAACGAAATCCACAAAAGTTGTTTGTTCACGAAGCACTTCCAAGAATATGAACGCTTCTTTCTTCGATTGTACTGGACATGTCGCAACTATTTCTTTAGAAGATTGGAAAACAAATAATGCTGAATGGTATACAACAATTTGTTTGCCAGATGTCATCGACAAAATCAAGAAAAACAAACAAAAACTTCGCATCATTCTTCATCATGACAATGCAAGCTCCTACACAGTATGTCAAACAATTCATTATTTCAAGAAGAAAAATGTAGAATTAATGTCTTATTGCCCATATTCACCTGATTTATCCCTTAACAACTTTTTTTGTTCTTCAATGTCAAACAAAAACAGCGATTTTCATCGCCTCAAGAAGTTGTTATAGGCTTCGAAAACCATGTTTTTGAGATATTGTCCGCGGAATTGTCTTATTTATTAAAAAAAAAAAATAATAATAATTTATTTAACAATTACAAAAAATGTATCTGTTAATTCAGTGAGAGAACCATCGTCGAACAATATTATATTTGATGATAATGGATTTCCACCTTATACATGTGTTCGAAAATAATATTAAGTCATATATGATACATAAGAAACTTATAAAAATAATAAATAACCTGTAAAAGTATATAAGTATCCAACATTTATTCCAAAAAAATACAGATGTACTCAGGGAAAATTTACTTGACCGACGTTCCCTAAAAAAGTATATAGTTCTATCTAAAAGGTTTATCTATCATAAAAATTAAGCGATGCTATTGTTTTTGATGGTTAGAAATAACTAGTGTCTTGTTTCGCTCTATTCACAACTGCAATAGAAGCGCTTCAGATACAAAACTTACACGCGTTTATCTAAATATATTCAAATATATCAAACGAAGATAAAATCTACGGACGTACGTTGAGTTCAAACTGAAATGAGAAGCTCAAACACTTAATTTAATGTTACATAGAACTTTTTGAAATAGATGGAATACAGGTAAATCAGCGAATCTATTAAGAAGGCAACGCAACACATGCTCATTGAAGAACATGTGCGTAAACATCTACACTCGACGTTCTTCCAAGTAATACGAAACTAATGTTTGTCCCGGAAATTGTCCTTTGCCTTCCTGAGTTCGGCAGACCTAAGATCCGAGGTAAAAGGGTTTATATTTGTATATAAGGCTGGAGTTTAAAGCTTGGTTTATAATAACTCCATAACATAACGTATAAGTATGTAAACCATAGCATATCTATTATAAACCAGGCTTTAAGCACGCTTGCATATCGCAAAAACATTTCTGCAAAAAGATATTTCGCATACTTGCAGAGCGTGCATAATACACAGAAACCCTGACGCATTTATTATCCGTATGCCCCTTCTACGCCGTCACATATTACATTTACTAGCACAATGCTGCTCTACTCGTGGTCTACTACCACTCGAGACAACACTATGGAATTGACACAACTCGTGTCATTCCATATGCTCCAGGGGATATAGAGGAAGTGATGGAAATTTCCTGATGCCGCATATGCTGGAATTATTCCATGCTCCTTGACCCCTTCATGTAACAAAGTCAGACATAGTCCTGCTCCAACGAAACAAGAGAGATGTTTATCTCTTGGCTAGTCTTATAATTTATATATTCTATAACACAGTCCAACAGACATTTTGGTGCCTGTGAGTTTTTAACTGTGTCTAGGTAATTTTTGGGCACAGAATCCAAAATAGCTGTCAGATTTGGTCTATCAGATTTAGTTTTTCAGATACTCTATATTGGCCTCTTTTACAATAAAATATATTATTTCTTAACTTAGTATTTTAGTAGTATTTTTCACGTTACTACTGTTACTATTCGCTCCAACTGCCAGTTACAAACACAAAAGAGACAAAGTAAGGTATTTATTTCACAAAGTAGATAAATATAAATTCATTACTTATCACTTAAAAATGTTCTTTTGTACGACTTTCTAGCATAGAGTTTACGAGAACAGTTTTTCTGAAGACTCCAACATAATAGGCCATCATGTGGCTATCTTATCTTCCTTGATATCTATCTTCCATAGTTTTATGTCCTGATGGAATCTTTCCCCCGGTTCTTCATTAAAATCACTTAGGTTTTCTGGTAAGTGGTCATAATGCAACCGAAAATATTAAAGTTGGAAAGCATATTTTCCACTAATTCTCTGCTTTATGATTTCTAAGAAAATTTTGTTCTACTTGAATAAATGAACACCAAGAATTAGATTAAATCTCGTTCATTGATGCGATGGATTGGATTGTGGATCTTCAGTATGTTGCCTTATCTGAGGACCATCAAATAATAATCCCAGGAAATTTACATGTCAAGTAGCCTACACAAAGTCCATCTCGATTTAAAGCCTTCAAAAATTGCTACATAAGCCCAAACTTGATATGCAAGGGTGGAAATATAATTTTCTCTCTCGCAACCAAAGGTTCGTTGACAACGTTTTGTTTTTCTTGAATTATGACATTTCTTAACGGAAATCACCCAATTTCTGTTAACCCAGTGCTGATCCTTAGCTCTGCTGTCCCAAAGATATAAAAAACAAGGATATTTTTTATATCCAGTTTGCTGTCCAAGGATGAAGTTTTTAGATAAAAAACTAAAATCATTTAGTCTGTATCTCAAAAACTAGAGCTGCTACAAAAAAAGAGTCAGGTATTTTTGGAATCAGCACATCAAAAATATTTAATTCTTAATTTTTCGGCACCAAGATAAAAAAATTATTTTGTTGGGCAGTGTAACTGTAAACTCCCAATATCCTTAAGATCCAAAAGAAAGTCTACGTGTCAAATCATTCCAGACATTGGCAGCCAGCAATGGTAAAAATCCAAGCTTCTAGTTTGTTTATTTGTTATTATTAACATACAATTAAGAGAGACTACGAAAAAGTGTAAAATATCACAATATTTTTACACAAAAGTGCGTTATGATTTCCATTCATAAATATTTTCTCAGCGTACTATAAACAAAAATACAACAAAATAATAATTAAAATTCAAAATTTCCCATTGCATGACAAAAAGTGTTGAAAAGAGTGAAATTCTTTCTTAAAATTCTGTGAACACAGCAAATTTTGTAAAAAAATAGTTAATAGAATAAACTAGGTTATAGTTTTATTGTATTCCAGTGGTTGCCAACCTTTTTTAGAAACAGTTTTCAAAAATACCATGTATATATATATTAATTATACGAAGATCGGGGCACCCTCTTCATATACCTACGGCAGCATGGTTGGGAACCACTGTTATACCTTTATATAAATGTACTAGCATCAACTTTACACCAGTCACCAGCAACAGACTTGTAGAAGAATATTAATACAGAGATTAATGAAATTTAGTTTTTATATATAACAAAAATTTATTATGAACAAAAAATAATATCTTATACCACAAGAAATTTATTAATTATTAAATATTATATTGAATAAAAAGAATTCTTGACCGTATTTTATAGATAAATATACAGGTTGTTTGTTTGAAACGGGGCACTCCAAAATCTCCTTTATTTGTAAAGATACAAAAAATCTTCAGAACAAAAGTTAAACTAGACAAAAAGGCCCATCTAAAGGTTACTATAAAAATTCTGAGGCACTTCCCGTTTCACCGGAAATGATGTCAATTTTTGATCTAGCATAGGGAATCGATAATTTTATATTTTTTTCCTAAAAGTACATTAAATTAGCTTTACAATGACACCAAAAAGTCATATTTTTATGTTTACCATTTCAAAATGGCGACCATTTATTTACAAAATAATAATCAACATAAGTTTTACAAAGTTAAGAGATATTTTGTTTCTTTTTTATTGTTTTCAAGGCTTGCTACGTTCAACTTTGTAAAACTTTTGTTCTGAAGATTTTTTGTATCTTTACAAATAAAGGAGATTTTCGGGGTGCCCCGTTTCAAACAAACACCCTGTATAGGTATTTTCTTGGGTTTCGGTCTATAAGTAAAAGCAAATTTAGTCAAATATTTAAAAAGATTTATTTACTTGCTAACTAGTTTCGGTTCTATCTGATCCATTCTCAAAGCCTAAAAATAAGTACATGTTTGATATAATGAATTTTTATAAATGTTTTTTGCAAGTGTAATAATGTTTAATTTTATATTTATATTTATTATTAATTTTATATTTATTTTATGCAATTCATTATATCAAACATGTACTTATTTTTAGGCTTTGAGAATAGTTCAGATAGAACCGAAACTAGTTAGCAAATAATAAAATCATTTTAAATATTTGACTAAATTTGCGTTTACTTATCGACCGAAACTCAAGAAAATACCTAAATATTTATTAAATATTAAAGAGTTTCAAATCTCGATTTTTTAGTGACGTAGCTGGCCAAAGGACTGTCTTAGATTAGTAAGTGCGCAAATGCCGTCAATGATACGCATAAACAACAAATTTTATGTTTGACAATATTAGCAAGAAATAACATGAATGCATGAATGTTCATGCACTCGAAAGAGATAATAAACGTACGTCGAATATTAAAAAGCAGAACATCCACTGACGGCAGCTACGTTATAATGACTTAAAATTTAATATGTAAAAGTATTTGTTTAGAATAATTCCCGTAGTAACGAGTCTTGTTGTGAATAATGTAAAAAAATCAGCTGTGGCCACCACAGGACCGACCGCCATCGTAAAGTACTTATATAAAATACATTCTAGCAGCAGAGTAGAAATAACTGGGCCTAATATTTTCTAACAGAGATATTATTTATCATGAGCATGGAAACGTTTCTTATAAGTATGAAAAAATTGAGACTTTCGAGAATTTCGAAAAATTTTATAGAAATTATTCGAAATTTTTCGTTTTATCAAAAAATGTCTCAAATAAAAGTTATTAGTTGTTGCTTTTATAGCAACTTTTGTTCAATAATTTTTTTCGAATTATTTTTCTGTTGTGAAATATTCACAAAAATCTTAAAATCGACACGAGTAAACTCCCATTTTTAGTCAACCGATTTTTACCAAAAGTTGATCAACTCGTGCCATTGATGTCACAAGCTCAAATATGAAGTTTCATAAAAATCCTTTCAGCCGAATTTGCTCTACACGTGTACACAGACGGACAGACGGACAGACAGACAGACAGACGGACAGACAGACAGACAGATAGACGTACGGACAGACAGACCGACAGATATCATGCTAAAAATAGTCAAAATGTTATGTAGGGACCTCAATTCGTGGAGATCCATCGAAATCTCGAAATGTCAAAATCGGTATGATCACAATACCTCCCTTATATATATTGACGGTCGGTAAAAATTATACTAGCGTCGGCGAATCAACGCAGTTACGTCACACGACGTAACAAACGACTGTATTGTCTGGAACAATGCAATCGTTTGTTACGTCGTCTGACGTAACTGCGTTGATTCGCCGAAGCTAGTATACTAGATTTCAAAATCTAGTTCCGCTGAAATATTTGAAATAGCCTATATATAAACACTGTTTAATATTCATCAAAAAAGCACTCTACAGGTCTACTCGCGACTCCAAATAGCAGTGAGACATCTGGTGGCGACTTGGTAAATTAAACAGAAGCGTATATTTGTATAATATTTTTAGTGTGTTGTGCTGCAGTTTATGTGAATTAAGACGTATTTTTAAATATAGTGACTTAAATACAGTGCTTTTTTGCCGAAATATTATTTGAACAGATAAATATTAAGAAAAAACTTCTGACATATACGCTTCTCGTCGGCCATTAACTGTTGTACGCAGCGCCGCTAACGTTAGTTTGAGTCGCGAATTATAACAGTGTTGTTTGAAGTGCATCTATTCTTTGATCTATTAAACAAACTCATTAGCAGATATTTGAGTCGTTCTAAGTATACTTAAACTGTATAAGTTAACTTAATAATGTTTGGTATGTTCTACATATGTAGGCTAAGAATGTATGCATATACAATATTTATGCAAAATATTTTAATAAATAATTATTTACATAATACATGCTGAAATTGTAACTATATAATTATTTGATATTAAAAGTATTTGAAAATTTTTATAATTCAATCATATTAAAAATTATTAACGGATTAAATTATGAAATCAAGTCAAAAAAAACAAGTTTGTGAAAAAATGAATATTACGCGTGAAGGTTTTTGTTGGATGATTTTTTACGATTTTAGTAAAGTCCTAAGTCAACAACAATGCAAAGATTCACTTCGTTCAACTTTTGGTAATGAAGCACCATCAGAAAAGACTGTTAACAATTGGTTTGCAGAATTTCGTCGTGGTCGTACGCCGTCAGTGATGAATCTAGTGAAGGTCGACCAAAATCTTTTGTGATTTAAAAAAAAAGTCGAAGCTGTGCGCAAAATGATTGAAGAAGATCGGCATGTGACTTACCGTGAGATAGGGGCATCCTTTGGCATGTCGCAGACTGCAATACATTCGATTTTTCTTGAACATTTAGTTGTGAAAAAGATATGTTCCCGATGGATTCCGCATAATTTGTCCAAAGCTCAAAAAATGTATGTGAAGTGTGAATATTCACACATTTCAGGGTTTCGCAGGTATATAATAAGTGAAGGTGGCATGCTGAGTGTGTAGGACAAATTTTACTTTGTAGTAATCACGGCAAAATGAACGATATTTTTAAAATAATTTATCGTCTGTTAATCATATAATAAGACTGGTTATTAAATTTACGCTCTTAAATATTAAATGCAACATTTGTTAAAATATAACTAGAATTTTGACAAAATAATTTCAACATATCAGCATAAAAATGCAAAAAAAACAGAAAAAATAAAATTCACTCCGTACTCGAACTCGAAACCCTTCGTTTCCAGCGCATTTTAGCTTACGACACCAGTGCGACACCATTACGCTATCGCACGCCTTGCATGTGAGTGTCTTACATTGGTATAACTTTTGTACTTTGTGAACCAAAAACCACAAAAAATGCGTTATTTTCCGAAAACATAATCTGATCAAAAATTCCTGTTGTACTATTTCGGTTCACACCAATATACATTACTTAGAATTTTTTTAGATTTTTAGTTTAAACCATCTGGGCTACAGGCTGTGGGACAAATTTTTTTTTGCACAATTTTAGCAAAAATCGCATCAAAATAATTTATTTTGCAAAAATAAAAATTTGATCGTTAATCCACGTACTAAGGGCTTTCTTTTGATACCCTACTCATAATTTAAAAAAAATATTTTTGTTTTCGATGAGCACATATTTGTTTATATTTTTAGGGGGGTATGTTTTTTAGATGTTTTAGTATTTTTCCTATGTGCGGGTCAAAGAGTTGTATAAGCATGCCAAATTTCAACTCTCTAGGTTTAGCCGTTTGGCTACAATTTTTACCGAACCGACAGACAGACAGACGGACAGACAGACAGACAGACAGACAGACAGACAGACAGACAGACAGACAGACAGACAGACAGACAGACAGACAGACAGACAGACGACAAAATGACGGTATAAGGGTTTTTTGGTCATACCTACAAAACCCTAAAAAAGACTCGTGTTGATTGGCGTAAGGAAATGCTAAAAAAAATTCAACCTAGGCACTGCAAAATCCGTATACAACATCGTTACAAGTGACGAAATTTGGATTTATTCATATGAACCGGAAACTAAGCAACAATCCACTGTTTGGGTCTTCCAAGATGAACCTAAAACCACAAAAGTTGTTCGTTCACGAAGCATTTCCAAGAAAATGATCGCTTGTTTCTTCGGTTGTACCGGATTTATCGCAACCATCCCTTTAGATGATCGGAGAACAGTTAATACTGAATGGTACGTAACAATTTGTTGGCCAGAAGTCATTGACAAAATCAGGAAAAACAACCAAAAATCATCATTTTTCATCATGGCAATGCAAGCTCCCACACAGCACGTCAAATAATTGATTATTTGAAGAAGAAAAACATCGAATTAATGTCTCATTGTCCGTATTCACCTGATTTATCCTCTAACGACTTTATTTTATCCCCAATGTCAAACAAAAAATGCGTGGACAGCGATTTTCACAACCTCAAAAAGCCGTTGAAGCCTTCGAAAATCATTTTTTTGAAATAACTTCAGAGTGGAAAAAACGTTTCGAGAATTTGTTTGAACGCATGCAAAAGTGTATAAATCTTAAAGGCGATTATTTTGAAAAGCAATAAAACAGTTTGTTCAAAAAAATGTTTTCTTTCTTAGTTTTTGTAAAAACTTAAATGGTAGCCCTCGTACATTGACATGTAATTTGTCTTTCCAAAGCCTAAAAAAAGGCTGCAGCTTCAACTATAATTATGAAGAGCCGAGTTATTAGTTCTATGTTGTTAATAACAGTGAGGTTACCAACTTTGAATGTATTAGAAAACTGAGAAGTAAATAATAATTTATAATATATTCTAAAATTTTCTGCTTGAGATCAGATATCGCAAAATTGTGAAAAATAGTGAAAGAATTGTAAAAAATCATTGCAACACAGTGAAAGTGAACTTAATTTTAACTTAAATACTAAAATTTTAAACAATTAATTGCTTTCTTCACTATTTAACACTTAAATATTTTTAATTGTAAGGTACCAATACTTTCCTTAAATTTTACAAGATTTGTAACATTAGGTAACTGGTTTCATTAGATTGGGAAGACTGGTTTTTTGTGTATTAGAATTTTTATTGTTAATTAATGTATACAACATGTGTTAAAATTTTGTAAAAATGTAAATTTTTTTGGATCCGTTATAATGGGATATATGGTCTATATTTAGCCTAGTGACCCACGTTTTTTTAATGTTTGATTAATTTTTTTGATAATATATATACGAGTATAAGCTATATTTATGTTATTACGATTACGATTTTTACAAAAACTAAGATTTTTTTTGTTTTTTTTTTTTGAAGAACTGTTTTATTTTAATACTTTTTCGTAGTTATCTGAAAGATAGAGTACAAGCGGTAAAAATAGAAGACAGCATTAGTTCTAGGTTCCCAATATCCTGTGGTGTGCCTCAGGGTACGGTGTTGGGACCAGTTCTCTTCTTAATTTACATTAATGACTTATTGAAATTAAAAGAATTAAAAAGTACTATTCTTTCTTATGCAGATGATACTGCTTTGTTTTTCGAATCTAGCACTTGGAATGAAGTCAAAAATATGGCTGAAAGGGATCTGGAATTGATAAAAAATTGGCTAGATGCAAATATCCTTTCGCTTAATTATAAAAAATCTTATTTTGTAGCCTTTAGCAACAATAAAAAAACACAGCCCAACTTTGATTTTATCAAAATTCATAGTAACTGTTCTAACGTTAATTGCAACTGTGTTGTAACTATTGAAAAATCTGATTCTGTAAAATATCTAGGAATATTGATTGACTGTAATCTTAAATGGGATAAACATATTTACACATTGTATAACCGTCTAAGAAAAAGTATATATATATTTAAACAACTCCGTGAGTTTATGCCATTGAGATTTCTGTCTAGTTTCTACTATAGTCTTGTTCAGTCAATAATTAGTTATGGGCTAATAGCTTGGGGTGGAGCGGCAATCTGTCATATGTTAAGATTAGCAATAATTCAGAAAATGATAATTAAAATAATACTGAAAAAACCATTATATTTTCCTACAGATAAGTTATTTTCTGAATCTAAATTAATGAATTTACAACAGTTGTATGCGCTATCAATAATAAGACATATTAATAAAAGCAAGGCTCATATCTTACATATACAACATCCCTATGCTAGTAGATATTCTGGGCCAGCATTGCTTTACAAAGCCATTAAAACGATAGGACAGAGGAGTTTTAATTATTTTGTACCAAAAATCTACAATAAATTGCATAATTTCGCTTCACGACATCAAATTAATATTCATCAAAATAATGTAATCAAAATTGCCAAAAAATGGATTAACCAGCTAACAAAAATTGAACTAGATTCAATCTTTAACAAGCCGGTCACCGTGGCGCAGTGGTTAGCGTGGCAGTGTACTAACTGCTGGGCCATGGGGGGCTCGGGTTCAAATCCCGGTTATGGCATGGATATTTTGTGTTGTCCAAAAAATGTGCATTGTAATATTCTGTAATATTTTCAAAATAAAATTGCTTTTACTGGATAATGGCCTTAGTAGCCAAGTCCAAACATATTAAAAAAAAAATAAAAAAAAAAAATCTTTAACAACTGTTAATATCTTGTAAATACGTTGCACATCTTTTATTTTTACTGTAGCAAGTATAAAAAAAAGTTAAAATAACTAATATATACATAGGATCGCTCACTACCTAAAATCCATATAGTACATTGATACCACGCACATACCTTTGTGGTATATGTGGTGTTTCCCCTGCATAGTAATAAGTGGTATATCTACTAAATTGTTTTAGCTTTACAGCTATTATTTATTAAATTAATATTTATGTTTATATTTTGTGCTTTCTATTTGGGGTTTAAAAAAAAAAAAAAAAATTATTGGCGGATTAAGTTGCTTGGGGGCCCAGGGCGGTAAAACTAAAATGGACACTCTATTATTTGAAATAGAATGGAATTTTTTTTATATAGGCCTCGGTGGGCCTCGTGGGCCCCGGGCGGCCGCCCAATCCGCCCACCGCTTAATTCGTCTTTGGTTTTATTGCTTTTCAAAATATTCGCCTTTAAGACGTATACACTTTTGCATGCATTCAAACCAATTGTCACACAAAATTGTCACACAAAAATCAGAATTTTAAATATATGTTGGCTCGTACACCATACTGGGATTCCGCGCCTTCATTAATTCACCATTATGTCTTCAATCGAATAATGTTGGTGAAGAAAAGAACAACTAAACGACAGTCACCATTTTATACAATCAGTTTATTAACAACGAACACCAGTACACTATCAAACATTATTTAAACAATATTTACTGTTCAATGTATACCATCACATCACAGTACTTCACTAAAACACGGACAGGTCACAACTGATTAATTCTTAATTAATGTATCAATCATTAAAAACTTAATCATTTTGATTGTATTAATAATCCTATATAATGGTAATGGTAATGGTTTAAGACGTAAACCAGTACCGCCTATATATATACCAGGTCTACAAGTATGAAATGCGGATTTTTTTTTTTTTTTAAATAAAACTCATTAAACTCAAAAGAACAGTAAAAGTTTATTTATTCAAAGTATGCTCCATTAGAAGTTATACATTTTTCCCATCTTTCAGGCAATTTGTGAATACCTCGCCAGTAGAACTCTTCCTCTTTCCCCGCAAACCATTCATCTAGCCATTCTTTCACATTTTCATATGAACAAAAGTGTTGCTCGGCAAGTGCGTGACCCATCGATGCGAACAAGTGGTAATCTGAAAGGGCCAAGTCTGGTGAGTAAGCGGCATGGGGTAGCTCTTCCAACTTGAGTGCCTCCAATGTGTTGCAAACTGCTTTAACCTTATGTGATGGAGAGTTTTCGTGAAGAAAGATTACCTTGTGCTGTCTTCTTTCGTATTCTGGTCGTTTTATGAGCAGCGAATGGTTCAATTCGATCAGTTGTTGTTGGTAGCGTTGGGTATTAACTGTTTCACCAGGTTTTAACAATTCATAATAGACCACACCCTTTTGGTCCCACCAAGTACAGAGCATTGTCTTTTTGCCAAAGCGATTCGGTCTTGCAGTTGATGTGGATGGTGAGCCTGGGTTCACCCATGATTTTTTGCGTTTGGGATTTTCAAAATAAATACATTTTTCATCGCCAGTAATGGTACGATGCAAAAAAGACTTTCTTTTGTATCGTGCAAGCAAAATTTCACAAGAGTTTTTGCGTTTTTCCATCTGCCTCTCATTCAATGCATGTGGAACCCATCTGCCGACTTTCTGGATTTTACCCATCTCTCGTAGGCGATTGGAAACAGCTTATTGACTAACGCCTAACTGCTCTGCTAGTTGTTTTTGTGATTGACTATCGTCTTCCTGTAGCAATGTTTCCAATTTTGTATCTTCATATTTTTTTGGAGGTTTTCCATGTTCTTTGTCTGTAACATCAAAGTCACCACTTTTGAAACGCCGAAACCATCGTTCACACGTATCTTGCGATGGAGCATATTCACCATAAGCTTCTCGAAGCAGTCGGTATGATTCAGCAGTAGTTTTTTTCAAATGAAAACAAAACAGTAGTACTGTCCGCGAATGCTCTGTATTTGGCCCACAATTTGACATTTTTAACACAGTAAAACAAAACTATATGATCACTTTTCAAATTATAACCTATACGCATTTGACACTTAATGGTAACATAACAAAACGCCATATGTGTTGAAACTTTGAACTATACACTATGTTTGCGCGGCAAGTTTGAAAAAAATCCGCATTTCATACTTGTAGACCTGGTATATATATATATATATAACATTAATTTTCATAGCTAAAAATGCTATAATTAAACGTTTAAACTGTATTAAATTTATCCTCAACGCACAGTCTATAGTCAACTAATTTTAGAGCTTAGTTAGAACGTAGTTTTTACTTAGGATATGAACCAGCGAATAGTGTAAACCTCTAATGGAGGTGCACTAGAAGTATAATTGCGATTTTCTTTTGGGAATGTAAAAGGAAATGTAAAATCTGCAGAGTGATGCAAGATGTTTTAAAACGCTGTATTGATATATTTATAAAAAAAGTTTCAATTTAAATATAATTTAATATTTAATTTAACACATAATTTAAACAACTTAAAAACGATTTTCTAATGTTGCATACATTTTTTCTTGAGCACCCATGACAAATTTCTATATAAAAACATTTAATTATTTATTGTTACAAGCGAGGAAGATTGCTTGTGTTAGGAAGTGTGGAATTTTTCACGAAACTCGTGACTTCAGTGACACTGTAAGAAGTGTGTCACTTGTTATAATAAAACGCACGACAGATGTACGATTTTATAGTTTTTGTGTTGATCAAGGGTTTAGAGATAAGTTACTCTTTCTCTGTTGTTAACAGTGGCAATGGACATAGCAGGCCATGTTTAAACCTAAACTAAATGTGTGGCCTATATTAGTCTACGAGGGACAAGGGGATTACGGACGGAAAATTAACAATAACCTCAGTAAAGTACCCTTTTAACTTATCGATATGTGGCTTTCTTTCATCTTTATTAATAAAATTTGCGGCTATATCTGTATTTTTACCGACCGCCAACATCTTTATATATAAAAGAGAATATATATCTATCAGCTCATCTCTAATAAGTAAGTTAAAAATACATGGAGACTTTAACGCTCGATCAAGACACAGTACATTTTGCAAAACCTCAGTCGTAATTTTGTTGCAGTTTCTTAACATCTTCTTTAGTTTAGTTGTTAATAAATTGTCGGTGTTGGTATATTAAAGGTGTAAATGATAATTTAATATAACCGGTTTTGTGATTAGCTGAAGTGATTAATGCTCCGTGGCAGTAGTGATATACAGGAAGTCCATCACGTACCTACTACTAGAGAACACGCATACTGGGATTACCATTCAGATCAATACATTCAGTCGATTAATTCTGTGATTTATTGACGCATGTCAACGGTTACACACTTCACTGAACGTCAAAAGAAATATTAGTTCGTGTTTAAAAGATATTTAGTTGAAATTAGAAATGTTTTAAATATTTCTTGAATGTTTAGTAGATATATGTGATTAATTAAATTTCGAGAAATACGGCATATGTTTTATAAGACTTTTTTGAGGGTATTCTTGCTTCCTAAATACATGAGGATACCATTATTTTAGCTGACACCATTATAAAAAGTCTAATGCCGGGTTTACATTGGTAGAGTAACAGAGCTAGTAACTAGCGCAAGTAACTAACAACTAGTCACTATCCCTGTGTAAACAGTTGACATTGTGGCTAGTAGAGTACTAGCTGCCAGTAGTTGGGCTAGGATATCAGCTAGCTCGTCGACGTATTTACTAGTGATACATATGAAATTGGCGCCAAGTGGTAACCTGTCATAACAAATAGAAAACAACACATATCAAATAAGTTATTATTTGTTTACATAAATTTTGTAACATTGATGTATTATTTGATGATTTCTTTTCAATTTAACAATACCATGTGATATATGGTATTTCAACCTTTTCAAACTCTTTTAAAAATATTTATTTTTATTAAAAACATTTATTTAATATACATTTATTTTTCTTATAAGGGTTTTTCGGTGGTCATACTTACAAAACCCTAAAAAACCTTAATAATTGAAAACCTAAAATATGTGTAAATTCATTCATCACATTTGTTAATAATTTTATGCAAAACACAATATAGACAGGAAATTTGTTGTAAAATTTTATGGTCATATTCAAAAGGGATTAAACCATCAATAGGTCTAATGCTTTAATCTTTGCCAAAAATACATATTAAACTTTTTTTAATTTTGGAACAAGGGCTCGGAGGTAGAGTTAACCAAAATTCCTAGAACACATGGAAATATGGGACATTTTACGAATTGTGTAATTATTCAGTCATTGCAAATATTTTGTTTGAAGTGTTCGCATCTCCAATCCAACATTTTTGGTGTGCCAAAGTTTTCACTTATTTTTTTCACTATTTTTTCTTTTTTGTATTGTGTTATTGCTGTAACACCGTCTATAAGAGTTTTGTAAACGTAAGTAATATTTATATTTGACACGTACATAATTGTTATCAATCTATTCTTAATATTATAACCGTAGCTTAGCTAAAGACGTTATAACTAGTTTTAGATAATTTTTAGAGTAATATAATTTGAAATGATGTAATACAAAATACCGTTTTTTTAATGGCATCAAGTCGGCGACGATTTATATTCATATTCATAAACTATTTTTTGCAAAAAGATAATTTCACAACAAAATCACAGTGAAGATGTCTAATGTGTTTTGACACTTACTATCCAGAAAATAAGATAAGTATGTCAATTGTGTATGAACACCTACTATCCTGAAAATAAGATAGTAGAGTAAAGCGCCTAGTACTTGCGCTAGTAACTAGTTCTGTTACTCTACCAATGTAAACCCGCCATAAAGTCTGTTCTATATTATAATTTTTTGTATTTTATATTCAAAAGAGGGTAAATACGAAACTGAATTGAGTATTTTAATGAGTTTCATTATGACAATAACCTGCAAATTTTACAAAACATAATAGACCATATTAGTAACTACATCACAAAATAGGATTCACTGCTAGCGCCTCGCGGTTGGATTCCTTTTATTTGAAATTAGCATGTTGTTTTTTTTTTGTTAAATTGTATTTTGGAAATATAAATTAAGTTTTCAAAGTAAGAGAATGCTTCACATCAAAACTACGTCAATATTAATTTATTAAAATTCTTATTTTATACATTATAATTTAATATGTCATTATTTTTGCAGAACAATGTTATTCTGCAGGTTAATTTTGAAAATTTTACGTTAATAATCGTTATTATGGCAAGTAACATAGAAATAAGTGTGCATGCCATATCTAAATGGTTTGAAGGAACAATATGTTGTTTTTATTTTATCCATTATTGTTTTTCATTTTCATCTGTCAAAAAACGAAAAAATTTGCAATTAAGGATGTAGCTGTAATGGTTACAATTTGGAGCAAAACAATACACCATTATACATTCTAAAATATTAATGATTAATTAGTGTTAATTAAATAAATACTAAATATATCTTCGAATTCTTATTTATATATTTATAAAATCATTATTCTATAGTATAAAGTATCTGAACTGTATATATTAGTATATACTTATCAAAAATACATATTTTTTGCTTCAAAATTGAAGATATTCATAGAATTAAGATAACAAAAGTAATGTTACATGTATTTTATACCAGTCAAAAACTTCCAAAGGACTCATCTCTCAGATGACAGCACATGTATGTGAGGACACAGTAATATGGTCTATTGATAGCTACCTTGAAATATATAAAACTGTTAAAACAGTTCTGCCAACCTCTACATTCACATACCAAATTTTCTAATCGGGGATGCTGTTTGATTATATAATGCAAATTTATTATTTTAAAAGGCATGAAAAATCAAGATAGAAAAAATAGTATAAAAAACTCGTTACATAAGGCTTTTTGCCGCACTTGTCGATTATCACATCTATCTAACATGGCAAATCGTATGACAAAATCATGCTTTATGAAACTTGTGTTTTAATAAATTATTCTCTGTAACACTACGGGTTTTTTTGCATAGTATTAACGTAAAAAGTATAATGTGCAGTGGCGTATACAGGACTCAGGGGTTAGGGGGGACACTTATGATATTATCTGTAAAGGGGGGGGGGTCGAGGCCCGCATACGACCCGCAACATATTTTTTATGGCCACTGATGCGCAATGGAAAAAAAACTTAAGCTTATTTAGGATAAAAATATATTTAAAAATTTAAAATATACTTTTCTCTCTCTTTTCTGTTCATAAAAAAATAATTCAATGAACCCTTCGGGAAATTCCGTCACTACTTTTGCTTACATTTTGTATGAAATATAGACCGCGACCCAAATGAGTTTGACACGTAAAAGTTTTTGATACATGGATTAACAATCGTGGATGTGTGTGTACAATGGATTAAGTGCCGTCCGTATGTGTGTGTGTCGGTGTGTGTGTGTGTGTGTGTGTCTGTGTGTGTGTCTGTGTGTGTGTCTGTGTGTGTGTCTGTGTGTATACACGATAATTCAAAAACGGTTTAATTTAAAGAGTTCGTTCTGGTACTAAAAAATTCTCCTAATAACTGGGAAGAACCCTATTGTTTTTTATTAAAATCCGAAACCGGAAACGGAAGTTATTAAACCTTAAAATTTAAAAAAAAATCGTAACTAGTAAACCAAGCCTGGGACAAAAAATTGTATTGGACATAATTTGATTCTCCTGAGTGCGCGTTAGTGTACAAATCTAAACAATAATTCCCCAAAATTCGAATCCGAATTGTTTGATAATCTCTTTGCCTTCCCTATACGTTCTACAAGTTTTTTCTTCCTCTTTCATCCAAAATTTATTGTATCTCTCCTTATTTCCATATGTAAATCTCGCCATCACTTTTTTCTTCTCTTTTCTGTCAAATATTTTGGTTTGCTCAGCGTCCAGGTCTTTTCATATTTGCTGTTGTACCTTGACTCTTTTATTTTTATTTCCTGCTCCGTTTGCTGAATCTCGATCATGCGTGAGATGCGTTCTCTTACTTCGTGGCCCATTTCTTGTTCATTCATTCTTTGTAACCTGAACGCTGTTGTTGAGTAACAACATTATTCATACATTTCCTTCCTTTCCTTTTCCCATCTCGATAGTATATTTCCTTGTTGATACCTTTTTCCATTTCCCTCCAGCATTCTTACTTCGTGCCCCATTTCTTGTTCATTCATTCTTTGTAACCTCAACGCTGTTGTTGAGTACCAACATTATTCTTACATTTCCTTCCTTTCCTTTTCCCATCTCGATAGTATATTTCCTTGTTGATACCTTTTTACATTTCCCTCCAGCATTCTTACTTCGTGCCTCATTTCTTGTTCATTCATTCTTTGTAACCTGAACGCTGTTGTTGAGTAACAACATTATTCTTACATTTCCTTCCTTTCCTTTTCCCATCTCGATAGTATATTTCCTTGTTGATACCTTTTTACATTTCCCTCCAGCATTCATACAGAGTACTTTTTCTAGATGTCTGATTATATTATCGTCGTATTTTATGACTTTCCTGCTGTCTCCATTTTTAGGGTTTTGTAGGTATGACCAAAAAACCCTTATACCGTCATTTTGTCGTCTGTCTGTCTGTCTGTCTGTCTGTCTGTCTGTCTGTCTGTTCGGTAAAAATTGTAGCCAAACGGCTAAACCTAGAGAGTTGAAATTTGGCATGCTTATACAACTCTTTAACCCGCGCATAGGAAAAATACTAAAACATTTAAAAAACATACCCCCCTAAAAATATAAACAAATATGTGCTCATCGAAAACAAAAATATTTTTTTTAAATTCTAGAGTAGGGTATCAAATGAAAGCCCTTAGTACGTGGATTAACGATCAAATTTTTATTTTGGCAAAATAAATTATTTTGATGCGGTTTTTGCCCAAAATGTGCAAAAAAAATTTTGTCCCACACCCTGTAGCCCAGATGGTTTAAACTAAAAATCTGAAAAAATTCTAAGTAATGTACATTGGTGTGAACCGGAATAGTTCAACAGGAATTTTTGATCAGATTAGGTTTTTGGAAAAAAACGCATTTTTTGTGATTTTTGGCTAATAATGTACACAAGTTATAGCTTTGTAACACGCCACACTAGAACGTGTGTGCTGGTCTAGTGGTATTTCACGCTGACTTTTCATCCAAGTAACCCGATCCGAAAGGGATCGAACCCTGTGAGAAGAGACTAAATTATTTTTTGTTTTTTTTTAAAATTTTTATATTGTTTAAATTATTTTTTCAAAATGCTAGTTATATTTTGGCATATGTTGCATTTAATTTTTAAAAGCGTAAATTTAATAGCCAGTGGTAATTGTTTAAATTATAATTTAATTCTGTTTCAATGTACACGAAATCAGAGGGACGGAATTTATAACAACCAATGGAAGCCATAGGCGCAATTTTTAAAATTCTTAATGAACCTTGGTATATAAAAAAAAATACTGTACATATTTAGATACCTAAATAATGGTATTAAGCGTTCGAATTAAAATTAACAAAAAAAATATTTTAATATAAAATTTGTTTTCGCATCCAAAATAATCATCATTCACTTTCTAAATACCTGCAAAATCCTGAAATGTGTGAAAATTCACACTTCACATCAATTTTTTGTTCATTCATTCTTTGTAACCTGAACGCTGTTGTTGAGTAACAACAATATTCATACATTTCCTTCCTTTCCTTTTCCCATTTCGATAGTAGATTTCCTTGTTGATACCTTTTTCCATTTCCCTCCAGCATTCATTTTCTGGATGTCTGATTATATTGTCTTCGTATTTTATGGCTTTCTTGCTGTCTCCATTTTTATTGTTTCCCCCAGCGCAATATTTGTTAGCCATAGTATCTACCATTTAAAGAGACAAAGAGTTAAGTGACAATATAAGGGTTCTTTATTTATACCTACGAAACTCTAAATCAATATGAAATACAATGGAGACTTCAACAATCGATCAAGATACAATATAATGTATGCAGCGTTGACCATAATATATTTTTAAAAGAATTGCATTGACCGCGTGGTCCACTTTTCATTCAAATTCTTACATAAAACAAAATAAAATTGGAATTGAACTGATTGGTACTTGATACATGCAGTATTAACAAAAGTGAACCCGTTTTGACGGACCAGATTTTAGAAAGTGACTTATTTTTTCTGTACAAAAAATACATGTTAAAATTAGCACAAGTATGTGTTAATTGTGACCCTATTATTAAAAATTGATGTGAAGTGTGAATATTCACACATTTCAGGGTTTCGCAGGTATATAATAAGTGAAGGCGGTATGCTGAGTGTGTAGGACAAATTTTACTTTGTAGTAATCACGGCAAAATGAACGATATTTAAAAATAATTTATCGTCTGTTAATCATATAATAAGACTGGTTATTAAATTTACGCTCTTAATAATTAAATACAACATTTGTCAAAATATAACTAGAATTTTGACAAAATAATTTCAACATAATAAAAATGCAAAAAAAAACAGAAAAAATAAAATTCACTCCGTACTCGAACTCGAAACCCTTCGTTCCACCGCATTTTAGCTTACGACACCAGTGCTCTAACCCATTACGCTATCGCACGCCTTACATGTGAGTGTCTTACATTGGTATAACTTTTGGACTTTGTGAACCAAAAACCACAAAAAATGCATTATTTTCCGAAAACATAATCTGATCAAAAATTCCTGTTTTACTATTTCGGTTCACACCAATATACATTTTTTAGAATTTTTTTAGATTTTTAGTTTAAACCATCTGGGCTACAGGGTGTGGGACAAAAATTTTTTTGCACATTTTTGGCAAAAATCGCATCAAAATAATTTATTTTGCAAAAATAAAAATTTTATCGTTAATCCACGTACTAAGGGCTTTCATTTGATACCCTACTCAGAATTTAAAAAAAATATATTTGTTTTCGATGAGCACATATTTGTTTATATTTTTAGGGGGGTATGTTTTTTAGATGTTTTAGTATTTTTCCTATGTGCGGGTCAAAGTTTTGTATAAGCATGTCAAATTTCAACTCTCTTGGTTTAGCCGTTTGGCTACAATTTTTACCGAACAGACAGACAGACAGACAGACAGACAGACAGACAGACAGACAGACAGACAGACAGACAGACAGACAGACAGACAGACAGACAGACAGACAGACAGACAGACAGACAGACAGACAGACAGACAGACAGACAGACAGACAGACATACAGACAGACAGACAGACAGACAGACAGACAGACAGACAGACAGACAGACAGACAGACAGACAGACAGACAGACAGACGACAAAATGACGGTATAAGGGTTTTTTGGTCATACCTACAAAACCCTAAAAATTGAATATAATTCAGTTTGGGAGGAGTAAAAAAGCTAAAAAAGGTCCTCACTTTTAAAATCCAAGTAATACGACCTAACAAAATCAGCTGTGGCCACCACAGGACCGCCATCACAAAGTACTTGTATAAAATACATTCTAGCAGCAGAGTAGAAATAACTTGGACTAATATTTTCTAACAGACATATTATTTATCATGACCATGGTAACATTAAAGTTCGTACCATATTAGTTTTGAAGATCGCAATAAAATAATAAAAGTTAGGGAACTCATAAAATTACAATAGAAGTGATATAACTAGGCGTGTCAACCCATAGCTGTAGGGATTAGTTTTTCACATTACGCATCTTACTTAAAGGATTATCAAAAACACACAACCCTGCACCACTGACCGTTGACTATTTACAACGTGGTTGTAAACATGAACCCTAGTTCTGTTGTAGTTTAACAATGTGATTATAGATATACGGGATAATTGTTTTATGCCGATCTTTAAAACTAATATGGTATGTTCTATACATAAAAGTATGAAAAAATAGATAATTAGAAAAAATTTCGAAAAATTTTTCAAAAATTTTTCATTTTATCAATAAATATCTCAAATAAAAGTTATTAGTTATTGCTTTTATAGCAACTTTTGTTAAATAAATTTTTTCGAAATATTTTTCTGTTGTTAAATATTCGCAAAAATCTTAAAATCGACAAGAGTAAACTCCCATTTACAGTTACCCTATTTTTATTAAAAGTTGATCAACTCTTGCCATTGATGTCAAAAGCTTAAATATGAAGTTTCATAAAAATCCTTTTAGCCGAATTTGCTCTGCACGTGTGCACAGACAGACAGACGGATGGACAGACGGACAGACGGACAGACAGACAGACAGACAGACAGACTAAAAATAATCAAAACATTATGTAGGGACCTCAATTCGTGGAGATCCATTGAAATCTCGAAATGTCAAAATCGGTATGATCACAATACCTCCCTTATATATGTTGGCGGTCGGTAAAAACAAAGGTCTTCACTCAAATACAATTATTATGCCAATATTTTCTTTTCTGAACATAAATTGATCAATTTATTCATCAATAAATTGCTCAATATTATTAATGAAAATTGTACACTTTACACACATCAACAAATTGAAGGTCAAATTTTCAATTTATTGATCAATAAATTGAACCGTGTAAAACCCATTTTAGTTTTAGAGTGGAATTTAACCTCCTTCGTTTCTCTTTTAACCCAAGCTTGACCAAATGGGGTGTGTCACACCCCAGTATATTAATAGTGGAAATGATGTATCTATTGACAATATTTATGAAATAGTTAATATTTAATAATAATTTAATTTTTAATCGACAAGAAAATCAAATACACCATTTACAAAAAAATGTGTCTAAATTATATTTGGCAACAGTGCATTTCGAACGAATTATAAATAAATAACGAAGTATCTAATAGCAACTAATTTAAAATTCAAGCTTTGCTTGAGAAATGAGAAAGAAATTGTCTCCCCCACCAAAATACATAGACCAATCAGAGAGCTAGCTAAATTAGTATGTGTGAGAGTTGGTGTGAACGAGAGATGCAATGTTGTTAGTCAACACGAGACGCAACTTGAAGAATGATGCAATTTAGAAAAGAAATTGGCGTGATTTTGACTTTTATTGAAAAAATTATTAAAAAAGCATTAAATAATTACTTTGATTTTTTTTTTTTTTTTTGTAATATTGTTCTATAGGCTTGACAGCATCTAACTGTATAAGTTTTACTTTATTTTAATTGATATTAAATGAGAAAAGCCTAGGGTATACTACACCCCACTTGGTTGGATGTGTATATTTTGGTCAACTACGGGTTAATAAAGAATTTATCAATGCAAACATTTCTCAAAAACACCATATATATATTAAACCAATTTTCATCTGTATCTTTTCAAATGTCTGCCAAGGAAATTATTTTCTCGGCCTCTAATAGCCATTAATACTGTACTAACATTTTTAACAAACCTTTAGGTCTGAATTGACCGACTAACGAACAGTAATTAAATAAACGCAACGTGACTTCTTGATCCTACAACGGTATCGGATCTGTACCATATGATACGCTTACTCGCCCCATTATCTATAATTATTATTGTTATGTGTTTACATCACAGATGTTCGCATCAAAATATATCTTAAAGACATTTAAAATGTTTTGATAACAGGGTTTTCAAACTAATAATATCTATAAAGATAAAATGCTTGAAGATTCAAACCTGAAATCTTTTCATGCTTTTCTGTTCCAAGATTTGTTGTAAATTTTATTCGAATAATTTACTTTCCATTCCTGTGTACAGGGTATTCATTTTAAATTGCTCACCATTGTTAACTCGAGAACTATAAGACTTATGAGGTTGCCTAAGGCCCAGTATTTCGAACCATAGATAAAATTGACTATCTATGGGATAAGTTGTTATCAAGGGAATAAACGATTTTTTGCGTATTTCCAATTATTTATCTATAGAGTAACTAAGTTATCTATAGGATAAGTTATTCACAACGTGTAGGTACTGATAAATATTATCCATTGGATAAAAATGACAGATCTTGACAGATAGGTGTCAAAAAACATTTTATTGATAAATATATGTACATAATATAAGCATATATACGTATAATATATATTATAACCGGTACTATGTACATATTAGACATACCTACACTTTACATACATATTACATACACCTGTTTCCATTATGTGTACTATTTTATTGTGTAATTACCTATATCAAAATAAATTCAAAATAATTTAGTAATCTACTTTAATTTATACTGAAATAAAAAAATATTGTCGATTATTAGAGAGTTATTGCAACCTCTGTTCTACTGATCTTTTAATAAAGTTTTCCTTTATTTGACATGTGCGCATGCGCAGTTGATAAATCCTTAATTTCTTTCTTTTATTAAAATACAGGCAACCTATATTTAATTTAAATAACGGCAAAGCATTTTTTATTTAAAGCGCCTTAATTTTGACAGGTTAACCTCAAAATTAACAACGGAGTAAATTCGAACATAAAATTTGTTGACTTTTCTTGTGAGTAATGATGCAAGCTAAAGATAAAAAACGTTTACGATTTAAATACGAGGACGATGTTATTATTGTCCGAGAAATTGCGCCACGAAACCCTTTGGCGAATGGTTGTGCCGTATGGGAAGAAGTTAAAAATAGTCTGCTGCAGTTAACTCATTTAAGAGTTGCAGTTAACTTCTATATTCATTACGATTTCGATCTATCAGTTTGGCATATTTGTCAAAATAAAGTATGAAGCAAGAGCACCGTTGCAATAACACTCTTTAAAACATCATGAAAAATTTTAACACAGGATACTTTATTAGAGGTTTCTTTTAATAAAGTCAGCTTTTTTTCACTTTGCAATATCTCTCTATTTTTCTTCTCTCTTATAATTTACCTTTATTTTCAAAGAAAGAAATCATGGATGCTGATTTAGAAGATTTGCAAGCAGACGATGATGAAGAAATTGTAGAGTATTTAGAACGTCCATATATAGTTCGTGTTAGACCAAATCATATGAACCATTAAGATGAGAAATAAACGGTTGCATTTAATTTTCAGTGTTTTTGCATTTCTATTTTGTATGCAGGATTAAACATAATACAATTTTTTATCCCAGGCCCTTTGTTTATCTTTTAGATTTACAGCATCAGTAGCTTTATTTTCTATAACATTTTTAAATTTTAACACAAGATTTACAAGTTGCCTTGTTTGGTAAATATTGAAATTTGCGCTTCTTGGGCATTTATCGCACATTTTTCTGTACAAAATTTTGACAGTTGTCATTTATTTTGACAATTGTATCTACCTCTCTTTTATTCCTGCGAGCTGTGTATATGTCTTTCTTTGTTTAAGATAGCGCTACTAATACCAACATAAAAAAACATTCGAAAATATTATTATCAATCAGAATAGCTATCTACGGGATAACTTGAGTTGGAAATACAGAAAGCAATTTATCCTAGCGACTATCAAATGGATAATCTTATCCCATTGATAGTTATTCTTATAGATAACAGTAAGGTGGAAATACCGGGCCTAAATTAGATACCAAATACTATTTTACATGAAAATATCAATGATGAAGCAATTTTTTATTTCGATCAATGGTTCTCAAAGTACGTTGTACAACTTTCTTGTGAAACAGAAATTTCAATGAACTTGTAACACATGAGCAGGTACATAACTACAACACTCGAAATAAAGGTACAAAAAAAAAATACAATAATGGTGACCAATTTCAAGTGAACCTTGTATATAACAATCTACACATATAAAGAACCTCAACTTGTTAAGATACAATTTCCTACTATTTCCCTGTTTACAGAAGTAACTTAATATCTAAGGTTAATAATTAGTAACATGTCAGAACACGTGTGTGTTTTTTGTATTCAATCTGTCTTCCTGACTCCTGTACTATTCCCAACCAACGGCACTTGCGACATATGGCACTCATAGACAGCATTTCGAGGAATGCAGAACTAGTAATAAGTGGTCATGACTGTTAAATGTCCACAGAGGTCACATTGAAATCTACGACCTCACTATTGACATCACAAGCACATTATTACCAGCTAATGCTGGGATTATGGTGCGAGATGTAGAGGTTAATTGGTATACAAATCATTGCAGCGTGCAAGCGCGCACCTAGAATTTATTCCGGGGGAGGGCTCAGCAGTGGAAGATTTTTCTTGCGGCAGACTCACATTCAATTACAAAACAAATGAGTCCCTTAAAAACGTGTTTATACATGAGGAGGTACAAAACAAAACTAGCTTTGATAAGCTTTATCACAGTCATCAGAACTTTGGGTATTCAAAAAAAAAAAAACATTTTTCGAGTTCAGTTTTATCATTACAATGATTATTTTTTGTACTAGTGCACCTGTTGCCAACTGTGTTGGCAAACACATCATTACCTCAATGTGGAACTTGCTCGACACCTCAAACTTCTTTCTCTAGCCATACGCCTTACTTCATCCAATTCAAATTGAATCAACCTTCGCCCATTATTAAAAACTGGACAAATAATGAGTATTATTCCGAATTATTTATTCATTAACTTTTTAAGATGGGAAAACGATTCATTTTCACTCAATGCATTACATTTATAATGTTAAAATTAAAAATGATTTGAGACGTAAATTTAAAATATAATTATTAAAATAAATTTTCCAATTTCTTATATAATATAGAATTACGCACACGGAAACACGCACACGGATTAATACGCACACGGAAAAAAGCGCACATGAAAAAATACACACACGGAAAAAAGCGCACACGGAAAAATACACACACGGAAAAAAGCGTACTTACACTATATCTCAAATCAGTTTGAAATAAATCGTGAGAAACTAATACACAGTAAAATTTAATTATTTGCCCGCTTTAATATATTGCGGGTCAAACTAATAATACATTTATAAGGTCAAACCAGATCTGGTTATTTTGGTTACTTTTATAATGTAGTACTGACATTTAAATGTAAATTTGTCATATCAAAATATTCCTTACGCTGTAAAACCTACTTCAGATTTATTGGTTATAATCATTATAACTAAGATATCACTTATCTTTATGACATATGTCAAATGGAATGACATTTTAAGAAAGTGATATTTTTTACCATGTTTTAATACCAACATGACATACAATTTCAAAGGTGCAAACTATTGAATGTATCAATTTGCAATTTTTACCAAAATATTTTAAATATTTCGAACCAATTTTTAATTTACACAAATAAGTTGTCTCCTAGTGGCGCTGATATGAATGATCAAACTCGGCCGGTAATTTTTGGTAAAAAATATTAATTTTTACCAAAGCGTGTTTTACTCACTATATTTACATTTTTGAAAATTTAAAACTTTGGATAATTTAAAACGTTAATCGTAGAAATAAAAAAATAATAAAGCATTGAAAAAATAATAATAAAGAAAAGAAAGTCACATTTTTCTTACATAATTTCATCTAAACCAAATATTTAAAAAATATATATATTTTTCTGCTACTAATAATTTTAAATTGTATTATTTTTGTGTAAACATATCAATTAGCAACTATTATTATCACGCGTTATATGTCAATATACACTTCGGTGAGCTTCGGAATATTTCGTTACATTTCGGAATCTCGTTTCAAATTTGTTTTTGACGTCATAGCACGCACCCACGCAGGGACACACGTTGGCGCATTATATTATAGATATCTACTGTTTATGGTTATACGATTAAGATTAAATAAGTCACCCACATCGAAAATTTAATAGTTTGTGAGATTAATCAGAAGATTAGTTGGTAAAAGTTAATAATTTTGTATAAAATTATATTTATTTTTGTTTGTGTCATTAAAAGTATACATTTTTAGGGTTTTGTAGGTATAACCAAAACCCCTTATACCGTCATTTTGTCGTCTGTCTATCTGTCTGTCTTGTACAAGATGACCCGCTCATAGAAAAATTACTGAAACATCTAAAAAACATATCCCCATAAAAATATAAACAAATATATGCTCATCGAAAAAAAAAAATATATTTTTTTACAATTCTGTATAGGGTATCAAATGAAAGCCCTTGGTACGTGGATTAACGATCAAAATTTTATTTTTCCAAAATAAATTATTTTGAAGCGATTTTTGCCAAAATTGTGCAAAAAAAATTTTGTCCCACAACCTGTAGCTCAGATAGTTTAAACTAAAAATCTGAAAAAATTCTAAGTAATGTACATTGGTGTGAACCGGAATAGTACAACAGGAATTTTTTATCAAATTATGTTTTCGGAAAATAACGCATTTTTTGTGTTTTTAACTAAAATATGTAAAATATTTAATCCGCTATTTAACACAGTAAACGAGTGAACGTCCGTAGTCTAGTGGTAACGTTCTCGCTTCGTAAGTAACCACTGTTCGATTCCCATCAATTTTTATTTTTCCTGTTTTTTTTTGCATTTTTATTTTGTCGAAATTCTAGTTATATTTTGGCAAATGTTGCATTTAATTTTTAAAAGCGTAAATTATATAACCAGTGAGAAGTGTTGAAATTATAATCTAATTCTATATTTGAATGTATACGAAATTAGAGAGGCGGAGTTTATGACTTAAACAACCAATGCAAGCCGTAGGCGCAATTTTCAAAAAATTCATGAACCTTGCTATATAAAAAAAATACTGCAAATATTTAGAAACCCAAATAATGGCATTAGGCATTCGAATTAAAATTAATAGAAAAATATTTTAACATAAAATTTGTTTTGGCATCCCAAATAATCATCATTTACTTACTAAATACCTGCAAAACCCTGAAATGTGTGAAAATTCACACTTCACATAAATTTTTAAGTATTGTACGGCTGTTTGTTTTAATTATATGCATATAAAAATTCGGTTTAAATATTTACTTTTTCGATTGTTCACTTAAATTTGTAAAAATCTGCGCTTTGGATGATTTTTTGTATTAAGTGAGCGATTTGGGCGATATCACTGAGTAAAATGACCCTTTTTTCTTTAAAAGACTTAGCAACCCTGTCCCATGCGGATGTCTAGGACATCCAGTATTTTGTTGGTTCCTCACACTTATTAAATACCTATATAACCCTGAAATATATGAAAATTCTCACTTCGCATCAATTTATTTTATTAGAGAAACGTCCCAAAAGAACCAGTCTATTATAAGGTAAATAAAAATGGAGTGTAGAGTGCTGGCATGTGTACAAGTGTACCGTCTACCGTCTGGTACTGTTATACATGCGTATGGGTTTATAGGTATAGTTTCCAGGAACACAGATCAATGCTTCGACAGGAGATAGTTAGACGTATGTATGTGCGTTGGGATATAGGTGGAAAATAACGGAACTTAGACATAAGGAAACTAGCAAACAAGATCAGAAAAAATACTTGACGTATTTATGAACCAATCTTAGAACTAAACAAGCGTTGACAATTTCTAGTTTATTCTTTAGGCAAACATTTTTTCTTTACAATTAAAAGTATATCAGCACCTTAGAGGTAAACTGTATTAAGTCACATTTTAATCGGAAATGACATTTATTACCAAGTGACTTAATACTTTATGATCTGCCAAGTGGAATATAATTTGGAGCTGAACCTCTAGCAAGTTTCGATATTCGTTGTTTTAAAACTGCATTAAGTCGATCAACGCATGGTAGTAAACAATCTTAAATCGTCTTTTCTGAGCTATTTATCATTTGCGACTTAATACAATTTACCTCTGATGTGCTGATATAGAAAAATTGGTATTTTTCTAATAATTATTATCTTATGGAATATTTTACTAAAATTAAACTAATTTTAATTTGTTTTAATAAACTCTTATTTAACACATATTTTGCTGTTAAGTCAATAATAAGGGAGTTATTTAAATATTTAATTTTTTGAGTTTTCCCGTTATAATTCTCCAAATCTTTACCTAAACAAAAAATCAATTTCGATAAAAGATTTGTCTTTTAATTTTAAACAATATTCGTATTACATTTTTTGCTGTTAAGTCAAGAATAAGGAAGTTATTTAAATTTTAAATTTTTGTAGTTTTCCCGCCATAACTCTCCAAATATTTATCCAATCAAAAAAATATATTTAGATAAAAGCTTTGAATTTCTATTTTAATCAATATTTGTTTTATAATTTTTCCTGTTAAACCAATGATAAAGGAGTTATTTAAATTTTGAATTTTTGGAGTTTTCCCGCCATAACTCTCCAAATATTTATCCAATCAAAAAAATGCAATTAGATAAAAGATTTCTCTTCTTATTCTTAACAACTTTTTTTATGAAAGTTTTTCCTGTTAAACTAATAATAAGGGAGTTATTTAAATTTTGAATTTTTGGAGTTTTCTCGCCATAACTCTCCAAATATTTATCCAATCAAAAAATGTACTTAGCTAAAAGATTTGTCTTCGTATTTTAAACAATATTCATTTTACATTTTTTACTGTTAAGTCAATAATAAGGGAGTTATCCTTGTAGATAGAGATGGCAATAAAAATTAATTAACCGATTAATTTATCATTTGATTAATCGATATATTATAATCGATTTTCGATTTCGATCTACTTGAAATTTAAAAAAAAACTTATACACTAGTCGGCAAAAAAGTCTTATGGCCGGTTGCTAAAGTAAGAATTATCCCTAATTCAAGTTAAAATCATTTGTCTTTGTATGTTGTAACATATAAAAACAAATGATTTTAACTTGAGTTAAAGAAAACTCTTACTTTAGCAACCGACATTAATGTTGTATTTTAACGGCTGACAAAAAAATATTTAACCGTTTTATTAGGAAACTAATTAAACAAGCTGTAACAATAAATAATGCCCATTTGAATCCAGACTATACAATATCGCATATTAAGTACGTAAGTTTTAACACAAATTATTAATTCAATTAAAATAAAATTTTGCCATTAGTTACCCATCTTGGAGATTTCTAAACTCCTACAAGTTTTTTACCGACCGCCAACATATATAAGGGAGGTATTGTGATCATACCGATTTTGACATTTCGAGATATCGATGGATCTCCACGAATTGAGGTCCCTACATAACGTTTTGACTATTTTTAGCATAATGTCTGTCGGTCTGTCTGTCTGTCTGTTGTCTGTCTGTCTGTCTGTCAGTCTGTCTGTCTGTCTATCTGTCTGTCTGTCTGTCCGTCTGTCCGTCTGTCTGTCTGTCTGTTGGTCTGTGTACACGTGCAGAGCAAATTCGGCTAAAAGGATTTTCATGAAACTTCATATTTAAGCTTTTGACACTAATGGCACGAGTTTATCAACTTTTGGTAAAAATCGGTTAACTAGAAATGGGAGTTTACTCGTGACGATTTTAAGATTTTTGAGAATGTTTCACAACAGAGAAATATTTCGAAAACATTTATCTAATTATTAATTACGCTATAAAGCGTCATCAGCGAACTGGTCTCTACATAAAAAGCCTGGTTCAAATCATCCATGAGCCACAAACGGTCGAAACGACTGATTTCTTACTCTAATTTTTCTGCGCGATTGTTACTGGTCCTTAACTTTTGCACGTCATTTCGAAGAAGATCAAAATTTGGAAACTGTTTTGAAGACGATTGAGAAAACAAGGGCTTGTATCCAGAAGACCTGTAACTTGCGAAGTTTTTCTCGCAAATTATCTAGTTGGAAGATAGCGTTTCGCTCGTTAGCATTTGAACTGACAGGACGCAAACTATAAGCAGCATATTGTGCAGAAATGAGTAGCAGTTGAGTTTAATTATCCAGATGGGCGAAACGAGTGTTCTGAAGACCTAGTAATGTAGGGACTTTGTGGAAAAGAAGAGAGCAAAGTCATTTACCGACCAGTGTCTTAACAATACTAAGTGTCTTAAGTAAGTAATTTCTTGAAAATAAAATAAAGTTATCCATTAATAATAAATTAATCGATTAATTATTCATTAATCGAAACCAAAATTATCAAAGAAGTAGCTTGAAATACTGCTTATGTGAAATAATTTGTGTAAAAATATTTATACAAATTACAGGTTCTGCTTAGCCGTTCGCAACCGGCTAAAAACTGTAGGTGCCTTTCTGTGCACGCTAAAAAATTGATGTGAAGTGTGAATTTTCACACATTGCAGGGTTTCGCAGGTATATAATAAGTGAAGGCGGCATGCTGAGTGTGTAGGACAAATTTTGCTTTGTAGTAACCACGGCAAAATGAACGATCTTTTTAAAATAATTTATCGTCTGTTAATCTCAGAGCTTTAAAAACAAATTTTATGTTAAAATATTTTTTTGTTAATTTTAATTCGAATACCTAATATCATTATTTAGGTTTCTAAATAAATGCAGTATTTTTTTTATATAACAAGGTTCATTAAGATTTTGAAAATTGGGCCTATGGCTTTCATTGGTTGTCTTAAATCATACGCTCCGCCCCTCTGGCTTCGTATAAATGACACATAGAATGAAAATATAATTTCAATTGGTTATTAAATTTACGCTCTTGAAAATTAAATTCAAAATGTGCTAAAATATAACTAGAATTTTAACAAATTAATTTAAACAATATAAATATGAAAAAAAAAACAAAAAATAAAATTGACTCCACAAACCAGGAACGAACCTGTGTAGTGAATAACGATCCTGTGTAGTTGTCGCGCAACTGAGCCACTAGACCACCAAACGCTTATCAACTTAGTGTGTTATAAGAGTATAACATATATGCATCGTCAACCAAAAAACACAAAAAATTCGTTATTTTCCGAACCCATGATCTGATCAAAAATTCCTGTTGTACTATTCCGGTTCACACCAATATACATTATTTAGAATTTTTTCACATTTTTAGTTTAAACAATCTGGGCTACAGGGTGTGGTACAAAAATTTTTTTGCACAATTTTGGCAAAAATCGCCTCAAAATAATATATTTTGCAAAAATAAAATTTTGATCGTTAATCCACGTACTAAGGGCTTTCATTTGATACCCTACTCAGAATTTTAAAAAAATATTTTTTTTTCTATAAGCACATATTTATTTATATTTTTAGGGGGATATGTTTTTTAGATGTTTTAGTATTTTTCCTATGTGCGGGTCAAAGAGTTGTACAAGCATGCCAAATTTCAACTCTCTAGGTTTAGCCGTTTGGCTACAATTTTTACCGAACAGACAGACAGACAGACAGACGGTATAAGGTTTTTTTTGTCATACCTACAAAACCCTAAAAATGGACGTAATACTGACCATATTACTCCTGAATGTACATAGATTAAGAACATGGTCATGAAACCTGGAAACAGGAGGCCTAGGCTTGGGTTTTCGTGCCAATGATGATGAAAGAAGTAGATTAAGTTATTGCGTTCTTAAATTTAAATTTTATTAGTAAATGCCAGAACCATAACACAGATTCTAAGAAATTATGGGATATTTTGAGAATTGTAGTGTTTTGATTGAAGTTTCCATATAGTTCTTATGGAATTATTTTACAAAATTTTTAATTAAATTGCCATTCTAAACTCGTTACTTTCAAATCATATTTTTAAATTATAATTTTCAGTATTGACAGTCAATTAAATAATATTCAACTATTAAAAATTCCCTTTCAAATATATATTTAGAATAAAAAAAACCATAGTTCACCATTCACCATTCAAATTGTAAACGTATGTTGCATAACCTAAGAAATAATAATAATATCTTCATGTAAAATGTCATAAAAAATAACAAATTAACAACTTTCACCCAAGATGTTCCCGAAAGACGACAGATCTTTATCTAGAACAAAATAAAAAATTGCTTAATTGTGTAAAAATAATTTGTGGTCTTTTAATTTTAGTTTCCTGTACTTGTGAAATACGAAATTAGTAAATTTTCTTCTAAAAATAATATCTAAAAATAGAGATTTTTGAAACCGTATAAACCCTCTGACGAAGTTTTTCATTTTTGGGCTTTTTCCACGCCATAACTTTCCAAATATTTATTCAATCAAAAAAATGAATTTAGATAAAAGATTTGTCTTCTTATTCTTAACAATATTTGTGATATTAGTTTTTGCTGTTAAATCAATAATAAGGGAGTAATTTAAATTTTTAACTTTTAAACCCAAAAATAAATCTACCGTTAATCTATATTTTTTAGATCAATGTTATTGCGTATTTCTTGTAGGTAACTTGTATGTAGGTAACTAATAATATTAATTACCTGCAAAACTCTGAAATGTGTTAGAATTCACACTTAACATATTTTTTAAATAATAAATTACAGTTTGCTATACAACACCTGTATACCTGTGTATCAATAAACAATCTATTCACACACAGAACAAAAAGGTAGCAGATACCCTATCTAAGACACTTAATAAGTGGTCTTAAATCAGTTAAACCAACTTATAATAAGCAGCCTTTAACATTTGAGAGCATATATCAGAGAGGCCTGTCAATAGTCTGATAAAAAACAGATCAGTTAAAGAACACTTGTAGAGCTAACTGTAGCCTCCAACTAGTCTCGTTATATTTGTCTCTGTAAATACTGTTGTACTGTTAGTTACAGAGAAAAATGTACCAGTTTAAGAGTATGTGTTCATTGAAATTGTATAATTAGATGAACATCTGTTATTTCTCTTCCATTTCGATCCATTATCTTATAAAAGGGTTTGATGGTGAGATTCGTTGGGATAACCGGGACATGGTTTTACGTTGTGACGTTCGAGTTGTTGACTTTTAAGCTGCAAGAAGCTCATGGCCATTGAAATAGAGTTAGTTAGTTATAAATTTTGGCGTACAGTGATGGCTGTTTGCGCCATCTGATGGTGTGAGGCACACATCTCATTTAAATGACTATAATTATATATAAATAAAAAAATTATCTGTGGCCACCACAGGACCGACCGCCATCACAAAGTACTGGAAATAGAAAATAATTGTTCCACAAACGTCTTATGGCGCTACATTGAGGCAACATGGTAGCATACGACAAGTCTGACGAGACCGTCAGACCATGTCGCATTGACAAGCTAGTGTCTACACCAACACTGGGAGCGTGCTACTGTTTATTGTTGCGAGATCTGTCACTTTACTGAATAAATATGGCGGATCGCAAAAATATTATTACATTTTATAACTATAAATAATATCAAGCTAATTTATAATATTTTATAACAAATTTTAATTCCATAACAAAAACATAACCTTACTTAATTATGTTTATCATTATTTCTCATACTCTATTTTATCAAAACTTATATTTACTTACTTATCTTAAATAAATTTAAGTTGCTAAATAATTTTCATTGATACAGAAACGCTTACAACACTAGTTAATTTAAAAAACAAATACTTCTATAATAACAACTATCAAATATCAAAATGGCGAACATGTGGATTTCAGAAGTGGTAGCGTGTCGCACGAAAACTCTTTGATGTTTACCGCCAAGCAACGGGAACGAGCAACTTGTCGCACGGCTCCCATCAGACCGCTGCACATTGGTAGCATGCGACCGTTCGACATGTCGCATGCTACCAGGTTGCCTCGATGTAGACGCGCATTTAGATTATTCTATCTTACATTCTAATTCTAAACTTAACCTTAAAATCTATAGAAAACCGACATATACTGACACCATCATTCCTGCTTCCTCTTTACGTCCTTATAATACCAAAATGGCTGCTTTCAATTGTTATGTAGACAGATTATTAAAAGTTCCACTTTATAAAGAAGACTAGAATCTGGAATTACAAACTATTTATCAAATTGCTATTAATAATGGTTATACTAGGGCTGAAATAGATAAAATTATTAGAAAAAAGCTAAAAAAACTATTAACTTATTTTTATTCCCTTTGTATATCAGATAAAATTGATTTACGCAACAAAAGTGGAGTTTACCAAGCATCGTGTCAAGATATATATTTCATCAATATAATAGGTCAAATTGGTAGAAAAATTGCAACAATATTTGGAGAACATTTGAAAAAGAGTCAAAATAAAAAATCAGTTGTGGCCACAGCAGGACCGACCGCCATCACAAAGTACTTGTATAAAATATATTCTAGCTGCAGAGTAGAAATAACTTGGCCCAATATTTTCTAACATAGATATTATTTATCATTACCATGGAAACGTTACATATAAGTATGAAAAAATAAATACTTCAAAAAAAAAAAAATGTCTCAAATAAAAGTTGTTAGTTATTGCTTTTATAGCAACTTTTATTAAATATTTCTTTTCGAAATATTTCTCTGTTGTGGAAATATTCGCAAAAATCTTAAAATCTACACGAGTAAACTCTCATTTCTGGCCAACCGATTTTTACCAAGTTGATCAATTCGTGCAATATTGATGTCAAAAGCTTAAATATGAAGTTTCATAAAAATCCTTTTAGCCGAATTTGCTCTGCACGTGTACACAGACAGACGGACAGACATACAGACATACAGACAGACAGACAGACAGACAGACAGAAAGACAGACAGACAGACAGAGAGACAGACAGAGAGACAGACAGACAGACAGACAGACAGACAGACAGACAGACATACAGACAGACAGACAGACAGACAGACAGACAGACAGACAGACAGACAGACAGGCAGAAAGACAGACAGACAGACAGACAGACAGACAGACAGACAGACAGACAGACAGACAGACAGACAGACAGACAGACAGACAGACATCATGCTAAAAATAGTCAAGATGATAAGTAGGGACCTCAATTCCTGGAGATATATCGAAATCTCGAAATGTCAAAATCGGTATATGTCAAAAATTATGTGAAGTATAAATTTTCACACATTTCTGGAATTTGCAGGTATTTAATAGGTGTAAGAAGCCAACATAATACATGATGTCTAGGAATATTTGTTTTATAAACACATCAACAGTTTTTTGAAAATCACTTTTATTTTTTATTTGAGTACTAAGAGCTTCCATTTAATTTTTTTAAGCAAAATTTAAATTGTCCAAAAATGTTTTTTTTTTGTATTTGCGTCGTACGAGGGCTACCTTTTAATTTTTACAAACAAGAAAAAAAAATGTATTTGTAACAAATTATTTTATTGCTTTTTAAAATATTCGCCTTTAAGATTTATACACTTTTGCATGCGTTCAAACCAATTCTCGAAACATTTTTTCCACTCTGAAGTTGGTATCTCAAAAACATGGTTTTCGAAGGCTTCAACAGCTTCTTGAGGAGATGAAAATCGCTGTCCACGCATTTTTTGATTGACATTGGGGAACAAAAAAAAATCGTTAGCGGATAAATCAAGTGAATGTGGGCAATGAGATATTAATTTCTCTGTCAAATAATCAATTGTTTCACGTACTGTGTGGGAGCTGTCATGATGAAGAATGGTGTGTTGTTGGTTGTTTTTCCTGATTTTGTCGATGACTTCTGGCAAACAAATTGTTGTATACCATTCAGCATTAAATGTTCTCCGATCCTCTAAAGGAATGGTTGCGACATATCCAGTATAACCAAAGAAACAAGCGATCATTTTCTTGGAAGTGCTTCGTGAACGAACAACTTTTGTGGGTTTTGGTTCGTCTTGGAAGACCCAAACAGTGGATTGTGGTTTCATTTGGTATGCCACTCCGAATTTAAATATATATATATTAAATACATAATTGTTTACATTTATCTCGGGATATGTTTTTTAAACTCTCAGTATTTTTCCTATATGTGGGTCAAAAAGTTGTATAAGCATACTAAATTTCAACTTTCTATATTAAGCCGTTTGGTTACAATTTCTACCGTACAAACAGACAGGCAGACAGACAGACAGACTGATAGACAAACACATGAGTGACATTATAAGAGTTTTTTGGTGGTCATACCTACAAAATCCTAAAATTAGATATGTGTAAAAACAAAAAAATCTTTACTGTCTCATCGTATTGTTAATATCATTGTCTATTAATAGAAACAGTATTAATCAAATTATATAGGTAAACTAGAGAATATGGAAAACCGGTTAAAATCGGTATTAAATATTTCCAATTCCGTTGTGGTTCTTAAAAAAAAATACGTTTTGTTTCCTTTCTTTAAAAAATTCGAATAATATCATTATAGTTTTTCCGACTCTCGACACCGACTCCCGACTCCTCCAAAAAGTTTTGACTTCTTGACTCCCGACTCCCGACTCCCGTGTCCGACTCAGACTACTACTCCGACTCCGACACATCATCACTGGTTGGAATATCGTTGGTCAAATGTATCGAGATAAAAGGAGACTATATTGCAAAATAAGTCGCATTTTGGTAAAAAAAATCTTTCATTTCAAAGGAAATATAAGGTTTCAAAACAAAGGTTTATAATTAATAATAAATTACATTGTCAACATATTCCCAGTTGTGCTATACCGCTCAGTTATATCTTAAGGTGCGTACTGACTTGAGCATTTGTACGCGCACGGATTTTCGTGCGCGGAAGGATTTTCGTGCGGGTAAAAAAATTTGCACACACAACTTTCTAATTTGTGCGCGTAAAATCTCGCTCCGTGTATTTCAGTTATATCCACGCACATATTTATTTAAAGTAAGTAGTGTCAACGATGGCTGAAAGAAATGTTGTTGGCTTAACAAGTGTAGCGTACATAAGTCGCATTCAGCAGACTCATCGGTGTCTTACCGGTAAAAACTTACCGGTGAATTTGACTAAATGCACATTTTTTGACAGCGTTGTCGAACGGCGTATATAAAAACTACAATATCTAAACAATGACAGATTGTAATGACAGTAAATTTTGAATGTAAGCTTTTACAGTAATTTTAAAAGTACATGTGCTTTATATACGTCTCCTCAATATCTAAGTAAACTGACTTAACACTCAATTCCATAATTTTTTACTTGCTTTGTGCTTGATTCTTTGTTACTATAGATATAACTGTCAAAATGTCCACCGGTGAGCAACTAATCGTTAATGAAATCCGGTGAATAAAATGGCGACCGGTGAGTAAGTACGGTAACTCACTGGTAGATCAACGTAGGCATACAGGAAAAAAATTTACCAACCGGTAACTCACTGTTGAGTCTGCTGAATGTGGCCATAGTACACTTAGTAAAAAAAAAAAAAACGGTGGTGCATGGCACAACTATATAGAAGCAGGGAAATATACAATAGTTTAAGTTTGCTAACAGAACTGCAAATGCAAGAGGTTAGTGGACAATTTCAAAATTTTGTTCGAATGTCAGCGGCAGATTTTGAACTACTCGTTAATAAAGTTGGTCACAAAATTGGTAGAAAGACAAGTTTTATAAGGGCTGTTCCCGCGAAAGAACGATTAGCCATAACCCTACGTTTTTTGCAACTGGGGATTCGTTTACCAGCATACAATACATTTTTACTCCATTCCATGTTGAATATTAACTGGTGTTTACTTAAATTTACGCGCACAATTATATGATTGTATAAACCCGTACACACTGAGCGCACAAGTTCTTTGATCTTATCGGTGGGACCGACAAGTTACGGATAGCATTCGTGGAAGGATTACTGTACGCGCACACAAATTATACCTCGTACTCACCTGAGCATTTGTACGCACACATAATCCGTGCGCGTACAAATGCTCAAGTCAGTACGCACCTTTATAACAGCGGTAATTCTATAAGAGCACTTGTCTGTTCTTGTATCTTAAATACACCTGTCAGCCAGGCGTCCAATACCCATCACTTGAGTCTCATATGAGTACTGTAACGGTAGGTCTTGTTCATAAACGTCATTCTTGGAAGGAAAAGTGATAAAAAATACAAACGTATTTGTAATTTGTAAAGAGATTTAATTGTTTTTCATAAATTTACATGAGAGAATGTTGTAAACAGCAACTTGCATTCATTAACGAAAGTTAAAGTAAAGTTCATTGCTCTTTTCGAGGATCAGAATAATTACTGTTGTTTAATCAAGGAAGAGGATAAGATGACGAACATGGATCTATGGAACCTGACAAATCAAACAATAATAACAGCTATAACCAATACGAGGGTGACCATGTTTTTACAAACGACCACTAGATGGCAATATTGAAATGTGTCCTTACTATATTTATTAAATTTGACATTTGTTATTGTGAAATCAGTGGCAGCTTATAAATTGACCGAGTAGTTTGTTGAGAAAGTTTATGAAAAAATTTATATTACTCGTGAAGGTTTTCGTTGGATGATTTTTTACGATTTTAGTAAAGGCTTAACTCAACAACAATGCATAGATTCGCTTCGTTCAACTTTTGGTAATGAAGCACCATCAGAAAATACTGTTTACAATTGGTTTTCAGAATTTCGTCGTGGTTGTGCATCCGTCAGTGATGAATCTCGTGAAGGTCGATCAAAATCGGTTGTGATTCAAAAAAACATTGATACTGTGTGCAAAATAATTGAAGTAGATCGGCATGTGATCAAAATCTCTATCTATGATTACCGTGTGATAGAGGCATCCTTTGGCATATCGCAGACTGCAATACATTCGATTTTGCATGAACATTTAGTGGAAAATATTTTACGTCCAAATAGTTAAATGGTAAGAGAAAGAATAATGCCAGGTTTACATTGGTAGAGTAAAAGAGCTAGTAACTAGCGCAAGTAACTAGCAACTAGTTACTATCCTAGCTACTATCCTTGTGTAAACAGTTGACATTGTGACTAGTAAAGTACTAGCTGCCAGTAGTTGGGCTAGGATAGCAGCTAGCTCGTCGACGTATTTACTAGCTACTGTCTTTTCCCCCACTACGCAAAATTGATTCATTTCAAATTGGCGGCAAGCGGTAACCTGTCATAACAAATAGAAAAAAACCCATATCAGGTAAGTTACAATTTATTTACATAAATTGCGTAACATTGATTTATTAATTGATGATTTTTGAAATCATCTGTGATATATCTGCCTTTGATACACGAAAAAGATGTTTTAGACCAGCGTTTCTCGACCAAAAACGCACCGTGGAGCAGAATAATATATAATTTTCTAACGCGGACTACTAATAATAATTGTTGTTTTATTTTTTGCATGAAAACAAATATATTTAATGTGCTACTAAACACATTTATTTTATTTGTAGAAAATCACAGAAAGTTTACAGAAAATAAACAAAATATAAACTATTTACATAAAAAATGTGCAAAATAAATTAAAAATAAACAAACACATATAAAAACGTTCGCGGACCACTAAAATTTTTCTGGGGACCACGGGTGGTCCGTGGACCACCTGTTGAGAAACACTGTAAATAAAGCGTTAATTCCAATTTTATTTTTGCTGGAATCGCATCCCTTATTAGTGTATCAGTTCGTTGTATTAATGGACTAACTAAATTTAATAAATATTAAAATCATCTGGTGTCATTCTTAAACACAGTCTGTACTCTTTTTGATCTTCCACGGCTAATTCACGAAATAGAAGGACTGATGCGCCATGGGTAGTTCTTCTATCAATCCATTTTTTAACCCATTTTTGTTTAGGCTTATATTCTGTACCGAATACTTCAATAAGATAATCAATTATTTCCTCCACAAGAAATGATGTAATTCAAAATACCATTTCTTTAATGGCATCACGCCGGCTACGATGTGTATCCACATCCATAAACTATTTTTTGCAAAAAGATAATTTCATTACAAAATCACAGTGAAGATGTCAAATGTGTTTTGACACTTACTATCCAGAAAATAAGATATGTATGTCAATTGCGTATGAACACCTACTATCCTGAAAATAAGATAGTAGAGTAAAGCGCGTAGTACTTACGCTAGTTACTAGCTCTTTTACTCTACCAATGTAAACCCGGCATAAGTCACTCAGCTTTTTGGATAATACGTATATTTTAGAAACACAACGTTTCGCTAAACCATTGTTAGCTTCCTCAGGTGCTATAAAGAACAATAACCTTAGTGAGCTTGCGTTTGACGATAATAAATCGGAAGAAATGATTCTACGAACAGAGTTAATGATAACCTCTCCTAGAGGTAGGTTGACAAAATAAATGTATTTTAGGCAATCTGCTATACTCATACACAGAGTTTTGCCTTCATAACAAACAATGCTAAGGCAAAGAGCATGCTGTGTCTATACTATATGATGTCATTGGAGCGCATATACTATTTCCCTGTTGTTATATCAAGGGGTTTTTAATTTTCTGTTACTAAATGTGTAGCCAGAGTTGTGTAATTTATCAACAACATAGCTTAAAGGCTTCTGTATATCATAAGTATCTAATTTATTGACTATTTCTGATTTATTATTAATAACAAACATTTCATAATCATCGTATGGTTTTATCTTCTTATTTCTCCTCTTATTCTTATTATAAACGACTTCAGCACTCGTTAATAACAGAGGAAAAACATATCTATTTATGCAAATTAATAGCAGTTCTTACACGCATGCGCAAAAAACTAATTGGCTAATAACCAATTCTAAAAAATGATGATGATATATATAATTTAAGATTTAATTGTGGGAACTTGTAACCTTGCTCTGTGTTTAAGATCAATTGAAAATTTGCAATATTGTTTATATATGTAAACTGTTTTAAATACATTAGAATTACAAGTACTTAAGAATGTTTCCTCATATATTTGGTATAATACAGACCGTTAGTCGATCATACAGATAACAGTAGCAACTCGAAAGGATTACAAAAGACGAGGCGCCAAACCAAATTACTTTTTAAAAGGTTGTTCCAGATGTACGTCAGGAAAAACGACTATAAAGGTATAGACTGTAAACTGGCTGTGTTCGTTCGGGTAAACGGGTGTAAAATAGGGATAACAAAATGGCACAATGGGACTTAAGTCCGACCTTGATATATAAGGACAAATATTGTATTCCCGAAAATTTTTGATGACCACGTTTCATAGTCCAGGAAATCAAAAAAAAAACTATTTTCGAAGTGCCGTCCGTATGTGTGTGTGTCTGTGCGTATGTGTGTGTCTGTGAATTCTTAAATTAATTGGGAAGAACCCTATTGTTTTTATGAAGATCCGAAATCGGAAACGAAAGTTTCTTTTTAATTTTATTTTATTTTTTTATTTTACTTTATAGACACAACAGAATATATACAGTCTGTTCCAAATGGTTAAGCGGAACTAAATGGGAATTTAGTTCTTTTAGGTTGTCACGAGAAGGGACCTTGCTTGGGATATTTCATTTTTCATGTTGGGATGTCAAAATTTAAAATTCCAACAATGAAACCATGGAAACGTATGACATATGTCAAAATTAAATATTTTTTTTAGATATTTTAATGACAAAAAAATAAATAAATGGGAAATTTGTATTAAGAATGACACAAAAAATCAAAATATAAAGAAAATTACATTTTAAAATGATATTAACCTTAACCAAAAAATGTTTATTGTAAGTACGATTTACAAAGCTTAAACAAAACGGCCGAAAGGCACGATTTAAACGATGAAAGTAACTAGATTGCAAAATCTAGTTCCGTTTAACCGTTTGGAACAGACTGTACATTATACATTAAGTGTATAAGCGGTTCACTTTTGTAAGAACAAACTAAGAGGGAATTTTGTTTTCAATAGTTTGCATCTTTGAAGTTGTATCATGTTGGTATTAAAAAATGTCACTTTTTTAAAATGTCGATCCATTTGACATATGTCATAATGAAAAATGATATCTTAATTATAATGATCATAACCTTATCAACCTAAAGTCGGTTTTACAGCGTAAGGAATAGTTTTAATTGACATTTAAAGTCAGTAACACACCATAAAAGTAACCAAAATAACCAGATCTAGTGTGTTCTTACAAAAGTGAACAGTTTATACACATCTTATGTCTATACCAAAATAATAATATAAATAAACAATATATTTATGGTAACTGTATCAGTAACAAATCATAAATTATAAAGATTTTTTTTTTTTCTTGAAAGAAACCAATAAAGAACAAAATATGTCAATATCAGCTGCATATTCATTAAGTGTTCTACAAATTTTTATCATGGGAGAATTCATTTTTGAATTGGTAAGGCAAGCCTTGGAGTATGAAACAAGATGGGATTTCTAACCTTTTGTTGATAAATATTGTAACCTGTATAACCGAGCAACTCGAGTGCGTCAAAGTTATTATTAACAATTTTATAACCAATCACAGCATCATTCAAAAGTCGTCTGTTAACCAAACTAGTCATATAGAAATTTAAGTTAAACTGATAAGATTCATAATAATTTTTTTGTTTTACTCAGTAATTTAGACGTTCAATATATACGAGGTCTGTTCAAAAAGTATCGCGAATTTTGAATTTCCGCGGGTTACGTATATTCGATTTTCGATTTTTTTGTTGCGTTATGTTGGTACTCATGTCTCTCAATTTTGTCGACAAGTTCGGCCATTTTGAATGTTCAGTTAATTTTTGACAGTTGCTTTGCACGTGTTTTGGCTCGTCTTCGATTTTTGCCTATACCAAAATCAAAGAATCTGTATCAAATTTTTTGCGTGAAAAACAAAATTAAGTGCGCGGACGCATTCCGAATGTTGACTGGGGCATATGGTGAAGCTACCTTGGACCGAAGCAATGTTTATCGGCGGTACAAAATGTTCTCAGAGAGCCGAGAAGATGTGAACGACGAAGAGCGTGCCGGACGCCCGAGCACACATCGTTGCTTGTGCGCGAATTTTTGGCCAAAAACAACACACTAATAATGCCGCAGCGACCGTATTCCCCAGATCTGGCCCCCTGTGAGTTTTTCTTGTTCCCGAAACTGAAGAGGCCCATGAAAGGACGACGCTACGCTACGAGTGAGGAGATAAAGACGGCATCGAAGGAGGAGCTGAACAAGATCACAAAAAATGATTTTTTCAAGTGCTTCGAGGATTGGAAAAAACGTTGGCACAAGTTTATAATATCTGGTGGGGATTATTTTGAAGGGGAGAAAATAGATATTCATGAATAAATAAATAATTGAAAAAACACAAAATTCGCGATACTTTTTGAACAGACCTCGTATATATATATTTTTTTGTATCTTTTGTAAAGATCTAATGATTCTTCGTTCATACTGAGAGTTCCAAATAAAACTAGCGAATTCTAGATGACTTCTGACTAATCCATTATATAATGTGATAAAAGCACGTGGTTATGTAAATTCTGTAGTAACTCAAAACATAAATCCTAAGTTTTTGAGGGCTTTTTGTACAATATAGTTAATATGCTTGTTAAAAATAAGTTTAGAGTCCAAAATCATTCCAAGATCTTTTACATCAAAGACCTGTTTCAAAAAATTAATAAACTTTAAAAAAATTCGTAACTAGTAAACCAAGCCTTGAACAAAAATTTGTATACAACATAATTTGATGTATTTTTAAAGATTTATCTATGCTATTTTTTATTTATTTATTTATTATTATTTTTTTTTTACTTGCCCGACCCCGGTGTTTTTGGTTTTTATGGGCAAGTCTAGCGGAGGTCTTCCTTCGCCACTGGTTTATTTTATGCACGCTGGAATATTAAGAACTGAGCCTCACCCTAACTTGACGAGCCGCTACTGATAGATAATGATAATTGTAACAAATGCTAGTAATAATTACTTAAGTAATGTGAAAAAATCTTTTATTAGCAAGTAATCGCAATTAGATATACAAGATACTAATATAACAGTGTTTCTTAGAAAAATGCTGCTTTCTTATGCTCGTCTTCGATAGTGACCTATTCTAAGAGTTACCTAAGGTGAAACTTGCTTACAAGGCACAATTTGTTACGAGTTGGATGCTACAAAGTTTTTATAACACCAATACTTCCTCTTAGAATGTTACTATAAGGTGCTCTTGAAGGACTGTACTGATTTACAAAAATAGTTATTAATACAACGAGTAATAATACGTCAAATGACATATTTTTACGTATAGTTCACCATGTGTTTTTTTGTTTCTGTCCATTCTCACTCCGTTTTTATAACGAATAAAGTGATAAATTTAAGAAAAAAAGATTAAATACTCCTTGTTGTGAGTATGGTTGTCAATCACTTCGAATATTAGCTGAATTTTATCAGAAAAATTGTAGTGTATGACATAGTGTCATTGTTAGTTCTGAAATTTAATTTAAATACCAATGATAAACATGCGTTAAAAGTGAATAAATGCACCATTTATACTTATGTTTTGCTACAAGTGAAGAAGAAAGATTATCAATGATTCTAAAATTTTGTTTCTATTGAAGCAATTTCTACTGTTCAGATGATTTTAAACAAGCTTTTACCGTTGAATTTTTCATTTTCTCTGTCTAACATGTACAAAAAAATCGTTTAATGTTGTGTAAATTATTGTTAATATAATTAAAACCCCTTATTATTTCATGTGGGTGTTCCATAACTGTGTTAGTTTGCAAATATTTGACAGTTTTCTTGTGTAGAATAAATTACAAGTTCTCCTTCTATCAAATTTCTTGAGAAATGTGTAGATATTAAGTATTCAAATAAATGTTTTAAGTTCAAAGTATAACATTATATTTTCTCTGTGAGAATAACCCGGCACCAACGTTATAACCTCTGAAAATTTTCATTTAAATTCAGCAAATTTTATCATAAAATGGATTCACATATATTTATACACTTTTTAGGGTTTTGTAGGTATGACCAAAAAACCCTTATACCGTCATTTTGTCGTCTGTCTGTCTGTCTGTCTGTCTGTTCGGTAAAAATTGTAGCCAAACGGCTAAACCTAGAGAGTTGAAATTTGGCATGCTTGTACAACTTTTTGACCCGCACATAGGAAAAATACTAAAACATCTAAAAAACATATCCCCCTAAAAATATAAACAAATATGTGACATCGAAAAAAAAATATTTTTTTAAAATTCTGAGTAGGGTATTAAATGAAAGCCCTTAGTACGTGGATTAACGATCAAATTTTTATTTTTGCAAAATAAATTATTTTGATGCGATTTTTGCCCAAAATGTGCAAAAAAAATTTTGTCCCACACCCTGTAGCCCAGATGGTTTAAACTAAAAATCTAAAAAAATTCTAAGTAATGTATATTGGTGTGAACCGAAATAGTACAACAGGAATTTTTGATCAGATTATGTTTTTGGAAAATAACGCATTTTTTGTGGTTTTTGGTTCACAAAGTACAAAAGTTATACCAATGTAAGACACTCACATGCATGGCGTGCGATGGCGACATGCGTTAGGGCACTCTTAAACTGGCTGGAAAACGAAGGGTTTCGAGTTCGAGTACGGAGTGAATTTTATTTTTTCTGTTTTTTTTTTGCATTTTTATTATGTTGAAATTTTGTCAAAATTCTAGTTATATTTTGACAAATGTTGTATTTAATTTTTAAGAGCGTAAATTTAATAACCAGTCTTATTATATGATTAACAGACGATAAATTATTTTAAAAATATCGTTCATTTTGCCGTGATTACTACAAAGTAAAATTTGTACTACACACTCAGCATACCGCCTTCACTTATTATATACTTGCGAAACCCTGAAATGTGTGAATATTCACACTTCACATCAATTTTTTAATACTCGGTTATAATTCAAGTATACTGTATACAGCAAGAAAACGTAAATTAGAACAAACATTGTTTATAAACCAATACAGTTTACATACGTTGACAGTTGACTATCCTTTTTCGTGTCAAAAATTCAGAAGGCGATAGTGGCGCCGTTTTGGTAATTATAGTCGCGAATAGAAAAAATATTGAGAGTTCAAAAAAACATCCCGACATAAATATAAACAAATATATAATTAATAAAAAAATAAATATATTTTTAATTTTGTTTGGCATATCAAATAAAACCTCTTAATGCGTGGATCAACAAGCAAATTTTTAGTTTGGAAAAATATTTTTTATAGGATTTAAAAATATTTCAAAAAAACTTTTGTCCCCCACTTTATCACCCGGAAGGGTTGATCTAAAAATCTGAACAAAATCTCCATAACGAACATTGATAAGAACCTGAATAATTCAACAAGAATTTTTGATCAGATTATTTTTTCGAAAAATGTCGATTTTTGTGTCGTTGTATGTATAAATGTTGTCGAAAATGAATATTTTTAAAATTTATTGTGTGGTATCAAAAGAAAGCCTTTAGAACGTAGATTAAGGAACGATAGGTAGTTTTTTGGTGACCCGCGGGTCATAGTTTAACCGCAAGTTTAAATGATACATCATCATCATTTTCTTCAGCATTATTGTTTATTGGAGGGTTATAAATAAATATAAATAAATAAATCATTTATTAACGAAGCTATTACATATTCAAGAAATATGAAAAACATGTAAGGTCAAGGAGGGTAATAAGGCCCACCTAACACTTTTTATTTTTTTAAAATTTATACAATAACAATTTTGTTATAAATTTATTTTTAAATAATAATTTAAACATATTTTTATAATATAATAATTTATTACATGTGTATTTGATAAACGAATCACTAAGTTATGCAATTAAAAAAATGTCTGCATCGGGCCTTATTTACAGAAATGTCGTTAATTAAGGCCTATATAACAAAAATAAATTAGGGTATAAAAAAGCGTATAAAACACCGGAATATTGGTCTGATTGTTTTGTTTTTAAATTATTTTGAAAAATTATGGCAAAACAATTATTTAATTCATGCAATTAGGGCAAATAAATTGAAAATAAGACAACAAAAATTATTAAATAATGGACAAATAAAAATAAGACAAACAATTATTTAATTCATGCAATTTGGACAAATAAATTCATCTTTGTCCTCCTTCGTCAGTCCAACACAGTCTTCGTGGACCCAAAGACGGCAATTTATGCAGCAACGCATGTCGGATTTGATGTCCTGTTCACAAAGGAAACATTACCAGGATGTCTTATCTTTACTACAACGATTTTACATTGTGGGCCTTATTATCAGCTTGGCGGTTAAATGTTTACACCATAGTTTTATTGACTAATTTGTAGGTTATGAAAAATAAAATAATATAGAATGTACTATTATGTAATAGCAAGTTATTGCAATAAACATGCATGATATTTAAATAATGGCATATAAGTATAAAACATACTTACAGTTTAATTCACTTACAGTAGAGAAGCAAACACCGCGCTTTTGTTGTTTACATGTATATATCTCTATACATTAAAAAAAAACAAAGTACTGTCACCTGTTAATATATAGCAATAGCACATACTAATATACTGTGAACATGTGAATTCTGAATTTCACTGCTATGGCGCCAAATTCAAAAGTGGGCCTTATTTCCGCCCGGGCCTTATTACCCTCCTTGACCTTATACAAATAAAAAACATAAAAATATTACACATATAACAAATAACAAAAATTATATACTAAAAATAACAAAATGGTATATAATGGTAATCTTATCAATTATTGATACATGTACCTATTAAGTATTCTTTTAATTTATCTTTAAAATGATGCACTGAAGGTGTGTTATTAACAGTAAGTGGTAAATCATTGTACATTATCAGGTTAAGATCATTATTTAATAACTATGGTAAATTAGACATTTCGGAATTAACCAAATATATTATTGTGTCATCAGCGAAAAGATGAATTTTTGAGAATATTCGGAAGATCGTTTAAAAGAACATCGTTTATAAGAAGGAATCTAATGGACGGACGATATTAAGTAATTACCTGAAATTGGCTATTGTTAATCCAAGATAAATGTTTGAAAAAACAATGGGGAGTCGTATGTTCAGCTTGTTTAAACACATGTTGCAGATTTGAGATAATTTCACATGCAACGCCTCTTATAACCAAGTGGAAAAGTCTGGAACTATCAGTTCACAAGCTTGTTTACATATTGCATTTTGCTGAAAATTATGATACTCAGTCAACGAGATTACATCTTGTTGTTAATTAATTTAAATATTATTTATTCCTTGATATCGAAATATTTTTATGCTTTTAGCGTTTGTATCTTAATCCAGCATTGAAATTTATATCGTATTTTGCGAATTTTGAGTTATTTTGCGAATGAACATAATACATATCTTGATTAGATGAGTTACGTCCGTAAGTTAGTAATTATAGTTGAAGGTAATGGGATTATTACTATTAACTAAGGTATTGTAAATTTAACATTGTTTTTTATTCTTTAACTCATATGTGATATGTTTTTATTATTTAATAATTATTTTATGTTATATTTTAAATTCCGACAATTTTGTAATGCTTATTTTAACTACTTGACTTGTTAAATTTGAACACTATCATAATTTTATACATGTAAACTTACCAATTTAATAATTCTATATTTCTATATATCTTTGTAGCTCTGATGAAGATTTAAATTAAAATCGAAACGTTAGCGAAGTTAATAAATTTGTTTTTATTTTCTGACTGGTCCGAATCCCATTACCTTCAACTATAAATAAATAATATATATCTTTCAACATGTTACGGCAGATATTGAGGGTATTGTGACTCACTGCAGGACATAATGGGCCAAGCTCATAATCTCTGACTAAATGTTAGTAGCACTACTAACGAATGCAACTAGATACTATTAAATATCTGCTGATCATAATACGTGTTAATAGAGCCTAACACAACAAATTTGTTATTATTTTTTTTTTTTTTCGTAATATTACTCTGTTGTGTAGTATTCGCAAAAATCTTAAAACCGACACGAGTAAACCGATTTCTAGTTAACCGATTTTTACCAAAAGTTGATCAACTTGTGCCAGTGATGTCAAAAGCTTAAATATGAAGTTTCATAAAAATCTAATTACTGAATTAGATCAAATAATTAGAGCGAATTAATGGAAACTAGTTCAAATGGCTGTAGCTCGCTTATTTATGAACGAATTTTAAAAATACTTACAGTTTTAGAATTAGGAGTGAATGAGGCTTTTGACTGTATAGTCAAAAACATCAAATTCGCAAGTTGGTAAAAAAATTTGCTCCAGTTTTGACCAAAAATAAAGCACGGCCATAACTCGCTTATTTATGGACCGATTTCGATGGGATTTGACACATAATGTTAGAATTAGTGTCTCCTGGTATGTAGGTGTTCAAAATTCATGTATCTGGACAAAAAAGGCCTAAATGGGGGTCCAATTTTTTTTAAATTACAATATTTTTAATGTTTATGGGCCAATTTTGATAAAATTTTATACATGGAGATAGAATTAGTTTCTGCTCCTTATATGAGAGACAAAGTTTATATATCTATACAAAAAAAAAAGTCTAACGGGGCCCTATTTCAAATAATTAAATAAATGTTATATTATATTTTTTCGTTTTATCAAAAAATGTCTGAAATAAGTTGTTAGTTATTGCTTTTATAGCAAATTTTGTTAAATAATTTTTTTCAAAATATTTTTCTGTTATGAAATATTCGCAAAAATCTTAAAATCGACAAGAGTAAACTCCCATTTCTAGTCAACCGATTTTTACCAAAAGTTGATCAACTCGTGCCATTGATCTCAAAAGCTTAAATATGAAGTTTCATAAAAATCCTTTTAGCCGAATTTGCTCTGCACGTGTACACAGACAGATGGACGGACAGACAGACAGACAGACGGACGGACGGACAGACAGACCGACAGACATCATGCTAAAAATAAACAAAACTTTATGTAGGGACCTCAATTCGTGAAGATCCATCGAAATCTCGAAATGTCAAAATCGGTATGATCACAGTACCTCTCTTATATATGTTGGCGGTCGGTATAAAAACTAGCGTTATAAATTTCTTCTTCTACGACTACGTAGGTGTGCCGCGAAATTTTTGTTCTTTGGAAAATGTGCCACGAGAGTAAAAAGATTAGGAAACACTGGTTTAAACTATTATTATTTATTGTTTTATTTATTTTAACTTATAAATAATATTCTAATTCTAAATTTCCATCTTTATGTCATCATTTGGATTCCTTTTTTACTTGCCCGACCTTAATATATAATGGGCAAGTATTGTAATCGCGAAAATTTTCGATGTCGAGATTTTGACTGATGACCACGTTTCATGGTCCAGGGAATCCAAAAAACCTATTTTCGAAGTGCCGTCCGTATGTGTGTGTGTGTATACACGATAACTCAAAAACGGTTTAACTTAAAGAGTTCGTTCTGGTACTAACAAATTCTCCTAATAATTGGGAAGAACCCTATTGTTTTTTATTAAAATCCGAAACCGGAAACGGAAATTATTAAACTTTAAAATTGAATAAAATTCGTAACTTGTAAACCAAGCCTTGGACAAAAATTTGTATAGAACATAATTTGATGTATTTTTGAAGATTTACCTAAAACTTTTTTAAATTTTTTAATTTTTTTTTTTTTTTTTTTTTTATGGGCGGGCAAGTCTAGCGGAGGTCTCACTTCGCCACTGGTTTTATTATCAGTTGGATCCGTCTTAATAATTATTTGTAAAAATGCAGTAATAAAAGTTGAAATATAACAGTACCTATTAAGTTTAAATCGCTGAAGCAGTTAAACATTGATAATTTCTGTGTATATGGGTTAGAAGTGGACTAGACGCTGTTAAACCGTGGCTAAATAATGGAGATTGCCCAGCCGGAACACCGTGTTAGACTATATGCAACACCGTTATATTCTGCACATTCATTTATAATTTCATCATACAATTAAAAATCCAGATACTACTACGTGTTCGTAACACCCAACAAGGGTTCCACTTAATTAATTGGTTTAGGCTTTCGTCATTCAACCAGAATTAGTTGGTGCTCATCATTATCTTATAGGGTACTTTATCTTCAGCCAGCTCGTGTCTGTGCCCCTAACAATAATAATAATATACTGCTCAACGAACCCGATTTGATGTAAATTATTGCAATGATCGACTGTAAGGACAAAAATATATTTATCCGTTGCAATACTTCTCTACAATCAGTACCTGTACCTCTGACTTAATACGAGGGAATACAGCATTAGATTTGCTAGATGAAATTAAATACTTGGGGGTTATTATAGATCATAAATTGAAATTCATTAGTCATGTTGAATATATTTGTAAAAAAATAGCAAAAAAGATTAATTACCTCTCTAGAATCTCGCAAAACCTCTCGATGTGGAGCAAGTTAGTAATTTATAATACTATCATTTTGCCGCATTTTAATTATTGTTCAACAATATTGTTTAAATGTAATGCAGCAAACATTTAAAAATTGCAAAAATTGCAAAACAAAGCTATGAAGATTATTTTAAAATGTAATAGGTACTGCTCAATAACTGTCATGTTAAACACTCTTCAGTAGCTCTGTGTAGAAAAAATTGTTACATTTAGGCCCGGTCTTTCCACCTTCAGATAAAGTCCCAGGTAACTATCTGACAGATAAGGTTATTTGTAACTTCATCTGCTGAGTAAATGTCATCCCTTCTTTTTATACAAATGTATCTATCGGATAGTTATCTAACGGATAATGAGACTGATGTATTGGATTCACTGACTGGTATTGACATTTATTCAGCAGATGGAGTAACAAATAACCTTATCTGTCAGATAGTTACCTGGGACTTTAACTGAAGGTGCAAAGACCGGGCCTTACAAAATAGTTTCTAATAAACTAGCATGCTATTTATCGACATATCTGCAATTTGTTAATGAAATACATAGTTACAGTACCAGGCAACAAAGCAACCTTTATGTTAAAAGGACGAATAAGAGTAGAACCTTGCTGTCTATATTTAATAAGGGTCTCATACTGTATAATGATTTACCACTCACTGTTAAAAACACACCTTCAGTGCATCATTTTAAAGGTAAATTAAAAGAATATTTAATAGGTAAATGTATCAACAATTAATAAGATTACCATAATGTACAACATTGTTATTTTTAGTTATTTTTAGTATATAATTTTTGTTATTTGTTATCTATATGTAATATTTTTATAAATGTTTTTTATTTGTATACTAATTTTTTCATATTTCTTGAATATGTAATAGCTTCGTGCTAATTAATAAATGATTTATTTATTTATATTTATTTATTTACATTTTATGTTTTTACAAACGACCACTAGATGGCAATATTGAAATGTGTCACTACTATATTCGTAAAATTTTAAATTTGTTATTGTGAAATCAGTAGCAGCTTATAAATTAACCGAGTAGTTTGTTGACAGTGAGTGATTAAAAAAAAACAAGTTTGTGAAAAAATGGATATTACTCGTGAAGGTTTTCGTTGGATGATTTTTTACGATTTAAGTAAAGATCTAACTCAACAACAATGCATAGTTTCGCTTCGTTCAACTTTTGGTAATGAAGCACCTTCAAAAAGGCTGTTTACAATTGGTTTGCAGAATTTCGTCGTGGTCGTGCGTCCGTCAGTAATGAATCTCGTGAAGGTTTACCAAAATCGGTTGTGATTCAAAAAAACATCGATGTTGTGAGCAAAATGATTGAAGAAGATCGGCATGTGACTTACCGTCCGAATAATATCACCAGACAGAACTAAAACGAAGATAACCTATAGAAAAAACTTATTGGAAGAAATAAAAGAAGATTGAGTGATGAAATTAAAATATCTTTATTTATATGTAGGGTTACCAACTCGGCCCAGCCCAAAAAGAGTACATTTCTTAAAAAAAAATCGTACCCATATTTTATATAGCAATTCCTACGTACCTATAAACTATCGTTTTATCATTTTCGTCAATAGTCATTTATATATTTAACAAATAAAATATTGCTAAGATACGAAATACTTGTATTTAAAAAATCTAAATAAACAATATACATTACATAACATATTATACGTCGAACAAAACGTAATTTACTCACGAACGATCAGCAAAATCATATTTGGTTTTGCTTCTCACTTCTTTTAACAAATTTTTATTGTCTATATAATATTTAAAAAATTGTTCACAATTAAATTTTTTTAAATTAAATTGTACCGTCAGTAAGTTTTTTACTGATTCTGGCAAGAATCTATTTCTTTCATCAGTCCAAATACTCTTCAGCATGCTGAAAATCCTTTCCTTATTTGCGTTGTGGAATCGCGAAATAAAATGAACATATCTTTCGGAACTCTGAATATGTTGTTTGATTTCTTTCTTCAAAATATTTAATCCATTTTGAATCAGCTGACAGTTTTGAAAATCTTCATTTCTTCAATTTTTTTAAAAAAGAGTACATTTATTGAATTTTTAGAAAAAGTAAGAGTACATAATTTTACTTGCTCAAAAAGAGTACATGTACTCTTTAAAGAGTACGGTTGGTAACCCTATTTATATGTGACATTTTTTAGCATATCGCAGACTGCAATACATTCAATTTTGCATGAACATTTAGCTGTGAAAAAGATCTGTACCCGATGAATCTCGCATAATTTTACAGAAGTTCAAAAAAAGGCTAGTGTTGATTGGTGTAAGGGAATGCTAAAAAAATTCAACCTAGGCACTGCAAAATCCGTATACAACATCGTTACAGGTGACTAAACTTGAATTTATTCATATGAACCAGAAACTAAACAACAATTCTCTTTTTGGGTCTTCCAAGATGAACCGAAACCCACAAAATTTGTTCGTTCATGAAGCACTTCCAAGAAAATCGCTGGTTTCTTCGATTGTACTGGACATGTCGCAACCATTCCTTTAGAGGATCGGAAAACAGTTAATGCTGAATGGTACACAACAATTTGTTTGCCAGAAGTCATCGACAAAATCGGGAAAAACAACCAAAAAACGCCGCATCATTCTTCATCATGACAATGCAAGCACCCACATAGCACGTCAAACAATTGATTATTTGAAGAAGAAAAACATCTAATTAATGTCTCATTTCCCGTATTCACCTGATTTATCCCTTAACGACTTTTTTTGTACCCCAATGTCAAACAGAAAATGCGTGGACAGCGATTTTCATCACCTCAAGTAGCTGTTGAAGCCTTTGAAAAACATATTTTTGAGATGTAAGATTGAACTTCAGAGTGGAAAAAATGTTTCGAGAATTGGTTTGTACGCATGCAAAAATGTATAAATCTTTAAGGCGAATATTTTGAAAAGCAATAAAACATTTTGTTCAAAAATAATTTTTTTCTTTCTTAGTTTTTGTAAAAATTTAAACGGTAGCCCTCGTATATATTTTTCACAAAATATAAAAAACTAGCGTCACTTAATCCATTATCATAATTTTTATTATAATTATAATTTTCAAACAAATTTAAAAATCCAACTAACCCACTTTGATCGGTGTGTGAGATAAGTTTATTATTTCACATAATAAAGTTGGGTTTAACAGTAGGAATGCTGCGGCCCCTCTCTGCTTGAGCCGCTGGTTTCGGACCGCTGATTATGTGAGACGTCATGCACACTTACCACTGACCAAAGCACCAATGCACTAGTGAAATCTACAGATGTGAATCTTTAAAAGTAGAAGTTGTCCCCAAAAAATCTTACTTAAGTTCTAAATTCAAGGTTCTATAAAAAATACATGGAAATTATAATGCTTGAGAATACGGGACTACTTGCCCCTTTTTAAAAACTTCGTTATCACTATATCCGTTTTGATCAATATGTCTATCTTAATAATTTTTTGTTATGCCCCAAATTAGTTCAATGGGGTTAAACTGGCAGTGATAAGGAGGTAATCTTAGTACTTCATGACCATACGTTTGTGCCAATGTATCAATAAAATAAACTGGTTCAGATTTTAATTTCCTTCGTTTTCTCGTGATTTTGTTAGTGAGAAGTTCAGATTTATTACATTTTATAATTCTACGAACTGTTGATTCCGAAATCTTTAAGGCAGCTGCTACTCCTTGATGGACACAAGATAGAGAAATAAGTGGCCCATTGTTCTCTTTTTTGGAACTAAAATATTCCAGGAGATTTAAAATTAAAGTTTGTGAATTTAATAATTGGCCGCAAGCTCTATTAATTAATATTATTAACAGACACTGACAGCTAAGACAAATAACAAAAAACATTCTTAAAATCGCTGAAAAATGGTAACTAGATTATTATATGAATGCATTACTTGATACATACATGTAACAATCACCTATCAGCAATCCGACTTTAACTATTCTGATTGTTAATAATATTTTACGATGTTCTTTTATGTTGATATTAGCAGGGTTGTGTAAAACATAGAGAGGCATATACTAGACAACTGTCAAAATAAGTAGATATAACCTAAAAAAAACTCGAAGTTTTGTTGAATTTTGTACAGAAAAATGTGCAACAAATGCCCAAGAAACGCAAATTTCAATATTTCCGAAACAAGGTAACTTGTAAATCTTGTGTTAAAATGTAAAAATGTTATAGAAAATAAAGCTACTGACGCTGTAAATCTAAAAGATAAACAAGAGGCCTGGGAAAAAAATGTATTATGTTCAGTGCATCCTGCGGACAGAATAGAAATGAAAAAACACTGAAAAGGAAACACGGCGGTTTAAAAAAAATTTAAATGTTTTGTGGGGTATTTGGTGGAATAGGATATTAAATGCATTTTTCGCTAAGCGAAATCAATTTATAAATTCTTGCTCATCCCACTGGTCCATATAATTTGGTCTACTACGAACTATGTACGTTCTAAATAGTTTACAATTTTTTCATCATCGTCTGCTAGCAAATCTTCTAAATCAGAATCCATGATTTCCTTCTTTAACAATAAATGTAAATTATCTAAAAATAATCAACAATTATTTTTACTTGCCCGACCTTAATATATAAGGGGCAAGTATTGTAATCGCGAAAATTTTCGATGTCGAGATTTTGACTGATGACCACGTTTCATGGTCCAGGGAATCCAAAAAACCTATTTTCGAAGTGCCGTCCGTATGTGTGTGTGTCTGTGTGTATACACGGTAACTCAAAAACGATTTAACTTGAAGAGTTCGTTCTGGTACTAAAAAATTCTCCTAATAATTGGGAAGAACCCTATTGTTTTTTATTAAAATCCAAAACCGGAAATGGAAGTTATTGAACTTTAAAATTTAAAAATATTCTTAACTAGTAAACCAAGCCTTGGACAAAAATTTGTATAGGACATAATTTGATGTATTTTTAAAGATTTACCTAAATCTTCTTTTAAATTAAAAAAAAAATTATGTATTTTTTTTATTATTATTATTTTTATGTGAGGGCAAGTCTAGCGGAGGTCTCCCTTCGCCACTGGTTTATTTTAGTATAAATTAAAGTAGAAAATTATTAGTACTAAATTATTTTGATAAGGGTAATTATATAATAAAATAGTACACATAATGGAAACAGGTGTATGTAATATGTATGTAAAGTGTAGGTATGTCTAATATGTACATAATGCTTGTTATATTATATATTTTACGTATATCTGCTTATATTACGTACATATATTTATCAATAAAATGTTTTTTTTACACCTATCTGTCAAAATGTGCCATTTTTATCCAATGGATAACATTTATCAGTATTTACACGGTGGGAATAACTTATCCTGTGGATAATCTAGTTACTCTATAGATAAATAATTGGAAATGCGTAAAAATTCGTTTACCAGGTCTACAAGTATGAAATGCGGATTTTTTTCAAACTTGCCGCGCAAACAGAGTGTATAGTTCAAGGTTTCAACACTTATGGCGTTTTGTTAAGTTATCATTAAGTGTCAAATGCGTATAGATTATAATTTGAAAAGTGATCATATAGTTTTGTTTTACTGTGTTAAAAATGTCAAATTTGTGCCAAATTTTCAAATGAAAAAAACTGCTGCTAAATCATACCGACTGCTTCGAGAAGCTTATGGTGAATATGCTCCATCGCAAGATATGTGTGAACGATGGTTTCGGCGTTTCAAAAGTGGTAACTTTGATCTTACAGACAAAGAACATGGAAAACCTCCAAAAAAAATATGAAGATACAAAATTGGAAACATTGCTACAGGAAGACGATAGTCAATCACAAAAACAACTAGCAGAGCAGTTAGGCGTTAGTCAACAAGCTGTTTCCAATCGCCTACGAGAGATGGGTAAGATCCAGAAAGTCGGCAGATGGGTTCCACATGCATTGAATGAAAGGCAGGTGGAAAAACGCAAAAACACATGTGAAATTTTACTTGCACGATACAAAAGAAAGTCTTTTTTGCATCCTATCATTACTGGGATGAAAAATGGATTTATTTTGAAAATCCCAAACGCAAAAAATCATGGGTGAACCCAGGCTCACCATCCACATCAACTGCAAGACCGAATCGCTTTGGCAAAAAGACAATGCTCTGTACTTGGTGGGACCAAAAGGGTGTGGTCTATTATGAATTGTTAAAACCTGGTGAAACAGTTAATACCCAACGCTACCAATAACAACTGATCGAATTGAACCATTCGCTGCTCATAAAACGACCAGAGTACGAAAGAAGACAGCACAAGGTAATCTTTCTTCACGATAACGCTTCATCACATAAGGCAAAAGCAGTTTGCAACACATTGGAGTCACTCAAGTGGGAAGTGCTACCCCATGCCGTTTACTCACCAGACTTGGCCCCTTCAGATTACCACTTGTTCGCATCGATGGGTCACGCACTTGCCGAGTAGCACTTTTGTTCATATGAAAATGTGAAAGAATGGCTAGATGAATGGTTTGCGGGGAAAGGGGAAGAGTTCTACTGGCGAGGTATTCACAAATTGCCTGAAAGATGGGAAAAATGTATAACTTCTAATGGAGCATTCTTTGAATAAATAAACTTTTAATGTTCTTTTGAGTTTAATGTGTTTTATTTTTAAAAAAATCCGCAGTTCATACTTGTAGACCTGGTGTACCCTTGATAACTACTTATTCCATTGATAGTCAATTTTATCTATGGTTGGAAACACCGGGCCTTAGTCACTTTTCGCTGGAAGCTCACGATTTATTTGTTTTTTCGGTTCAGTATTCTTGTGAACTATGGTTCGATAATCTTCCTGAAGCAGCGGGGGTCTCAAAAACGGTAATTTTAATTTCCCACATAGCGTATTAATAAACTCCATCTGTTATAAAAGATATAAACAAATTATTACAAGTTAAATGTAATAAATTAATCTGTATAGATATACACTGACTATCATAGCTATGACTTGCATTTATAGATAATAAACGATCTTTCAGCGTACAGGTTTTTGCTCCTCCTTAAATTTGAGTTGTTAAACAGCAGCTTATAAATATCCAACACCGTTAGAAGCTGAATAATTGCGGTTGGTATAAAAATATATAATTATGAAACATATGGTTTGAAGCTAACTGTTATTTTGATTTGTGTACACTAGGCGGCTCTGATGTAACACCAGATGGGTAGTAAATTGATTTTTTAGATTGTTTGAACTTTATATCGGTTAGTAAGATTTTCTCACATGATGCGAAAACATACTCAATGCATAGTTTCAAAAACAGATTTGGTTATGATCGCGACTAGTGTTTCTGATTTATCGACATTTTTAATTTCTTGAGAAATGAAAAATTAGACTTATTTTCTCGAGGATTCTCGAGAAATCTCGAGAAAAATAATTATTCGAATATATATCTTTTTTTAATGTTGAAAATATTGTAGAGGATAAAAACATGTTAAAATTATAGTCAACTTTAAAGTATAATACTAAAGTATTTATTTAAATGACATTAGAACAAATGGATAACGGGGCTTTAAAAATGATTACGAAAACGGCACGTAATTGCATATTAATTGAAAATACATATGTATAGAGAAATTCTCAAAAAAGTAAGAAATTAATAATGAAAGTAATAATTATTTTATTTAACTTGTAAGTAATCTTTTACATAACAGTTTTAAACTGAACAAAAAATGAAATGTAATTGTTTATAATAAATAATACACTAAATTAAAATAAAATATTGTAACAATAAATGCTAATTAGCTAAATATTATAAATCGCTTCTTATCTGTTGCCACATTTGCGTTGCGGGAGACAGAAGACAAATTTTATCAAAATTAAATTATAATCAGTGACTCACTAAACATTTTAAATGAAAATTTTCGATGTCGAGATTTTGACTGATGACCACGTTTCATGGTCCAGGGAATCCTATTTTCGAAGTGCCGTCCGTATGTTTGTCTGTGTGTGTGTGTGTGTCTGTGTGTGTCTGTGTGTGTCTGTGTGTGTATACACGATAACTCAAGAACGGTTTAACTTCGAGAGTTCGTTCTGATACCAAAAAATTCTCCTATTAATTGGGAAGAACCCTATTGTTTTTTATAAAAATCCGAAACCGGAAACGGAAGTTATTAAAATTTAAAATTTTAAAAAAATCGTAACTAGTAAACCAAGCCTTGGACAAAAATTTGTATAGAACATAATTTGATGTATTTTTGAATATTTACCTAAAACTTATTCAAATTTTTTTTTTTATTATTATTTTTTATGGGAGGGCAAGTCTAGCGGAAGTCTCTCTTCGCAACTGGTTTATATAATTTATATTTATTTTTATTGTTTATCATATTGTTTAAAATTGTTGTTATTTATTTTTATTTATTTTTTATTTTTTGTAATTTTGTTGAACGTGATGGGAAGTAGTTTGAAAACGTTTAAAATCTAAGCCCGTATTTCACAACTTTCCTAGCGCCCTACGTATATAAATAGCTGGTAAACAACAAAAATTTAAGAAACAAACAAAAAAAAAATTATAATTTACAGAACGATGCAAGAGTGTGATGTCAAATTAAAAATTTATAATTTACAGCACGATACAAGAATGTGATTGTCAAATTATGATGGCACTATCTTATCTCTTTCCCGTCTTAAAAAACAAATTTTGTTTTCTTTGAATGTCTCTCATTTTCTTTTGTAACGAGCAACATAAATATAGTACCATATGGTTTGGCAATTAATATAAATATGTTTTAAAAGAAAGTTAATATATTGAACTTGTTTGTAATCTATTAACTGACCAAGAAAATTGGTGCTATTTGAAATTAAGATTTCTGTAAAAACGAAAGTTTTCAAACATGCAAACAATTAGTAATTTGTGAATATTTTAGAACAATACCGTCATTTCCAAAAGGTATTTGTAAATTTGTAAAATAGATAAACATTACTTAAGGGGCGCGCAAACGTATAGTTATACAAAACTAACAATCTGAAATAAAATTAGTAACATTCTATATATCAAAATTTGCAGCGAATTATAATGTACTTAATAGGCCATTTTTAATTATAAACAGTACGGTCATGTAATTGTTAATAAACCAATTGCATTATATATGCTATCTTGTAAAACATTCGACATATATTTGCGTACGATGCAGCAAATTGTGGCTAAAGCTTCATTGTACAAATATATATGTACCTAATTTGTTCTACTGTAAAAACTACTTATAGTTATTGTAGTTAAATGGGGAACAGAATGCAACGAGTTCTACGGCGCGTTGAAGGCGTTTGGACGGCGCTATCTGTCAGAGGAAAGTTAAAATCAAGCTGTCGTACGCAAGTGCACAGAATGTGTAACGTCCTAGCGGCGTTCGAACGCCGTTGATACTGAATGTTCGTCAACTTCCAACTTTTGACGCCGTTGAACGTTGACGTAGAACACCTAACCTCAGTTTTTACTGAATGGTAAAGTGTTTGTATGTATCAATAACTTGCATATAACATAAATAACATCACACACAAGTCTTCATCATCCATTATAATTTTAATAAAAGAAAGCGCACGTATAAACACAGATATACGTTGTCACGTGACACTTTGACGGCGTTAAACATTATTGCATTGTGTGCAGGCGAAAATTCAACGCCGTTCTCAACGGCTAAAATAGTGCTTTGTCCTTAAACTAGAAGATGGGTAACTCGCTCCGCTCGGTTTTAGACTTTTACTAACTAAACCTAACCTAATTACCTAATTACCATATTAGCCCAATTAAAATGCGTATCATTGTGTATGAATTTATAAAAATTATTTGCGTGCAATTGTCCATAACATGTCTTATTAAACCTTAAAAACAAAAAATTTATTTGTTTTATTATATAAGTTTTCTTATTATATTTCTTTATTTATATTCAAACACTATGTCACTTTAATTACCTTTTTTTAAACCATATAAAAAATTTTATGCAATTATTTCTTAGTCTGTCTACTTTTATTGACCACTGCTTTTTTGACTTTCCGATCCCCTCGGCATTCCTCTCAAATATTACCAAAATATTTTTTTTCGATGAATTAACGATTCGATGAATTGATCATTCGATGAATTGATTTTCGATGAATTGATTTTCGATGAATTGATTTTCGATGAACTCGTCGGTTACCTAGTGATAGAGACAGTAATTATTACATAACTGCCAAAGGAACGTTCTTATATACCAATGTTACAGAATTGGAAAAAAACAAAGTCTCTATGGAAGTCATTAACATGCTACAACATACATATGCATATATGCTATATGCTATATGCATATATGCCATATACATATGCTACAACATACAAAAACAAATGATTTTAACTTGAGTTAGGGACAATTCTTACTTTAGCAACCGGCCATAAGAAAGTTATTTCGTAGCAACGTTACTATATAGTAACTGCCTTTGTAACTTTTATAGAATTAGGCCCAATGTCTCCAATTTTATTAATATATTTATAAAATGAATATTTTGTTTTTCTATCTCTTATTTTTACACTTTTTCATAGGTTTCCTTTGGAGTAATTTTTAAATTATGCATCCACCTTGTAAGATTTATAGCTGTAGTCAGTGAAATCTTGTTTATAATTAAGCAGACGATATAGATCTGAGTTGTTAGCAATATTTTCAGGCGATCGAAGAAAGTGTTTGTAGCGTGTTCGACTGAGTCGAGTAACATTCATTTGCTTTGTCTACTAATTAATATTATAATAAAACTGATATCTAAATATTAATCAAAGATTTATGAAGCGATAGCTCTAATAACACTGCAATATCGTAAACTATAATAAAGAAATAGAAATTATTTACAAATGAAAAGCTTGGAAAGTTGGAAAAAATATTAAATCGATTTATAATTTTGAGCTGATATGACTCTGTAGTAGGGAATGGAAGTTTTAACCCTTCAACAGAAGTTCTTTCGAAATTTGGCTTCACTGATAACCAACAAACTTTTTCTTTGTTAGTATTCGCAAGTTGATCGAGTGAATTGAGAAGTGATATTACCGTTGGCGGCGCTGTAATTCATGGAAAAATGGCTGAATTGTCTAGTATTCAGCTGTCAATATGCTAACAGGGAACAGGTTAATTTAAGCACAGTACATTTTTAATTTATGAAAATGTATCTATCGACGTTCTAACAAAAAATCAACACCAGAACATATGTAATAATTTCAAACAGTACTACAGTCGCGTAGTACAATATTTCACCACCAGACTGCGTATCCGAGCGTGTGAGTTCTCAATAAGTATACATTAAAGCAAGAGCATTATTTTGAAAAATAATATTTATTTTCTATCACTGGTCGTGAAGTAGGAGAAACCGGGATCACTGGCATCTCGTGACAATATTGAGTAGTAGGGCCAACCTCGGGCCAATCCCCAATCCCCCCCCCCATTTTACCAAGTTTACAAAGTTTTCAATCAGCTCAGCTTGCAGTAATTTATTACCAATTAAAAAAATTGATGTGAAGTGTGAATTTGCACACATTCGCGGTTTTGCAGGTATTTAGTAAGTGAATGATGATTATTTGGGATGCCAAAACATATTTTATGTTAAAATATGTTTTTGTTGATTTTAATTCGAATACCTAATACCATTATTTAGGTTTCTTAATATGTGCAGTATTTTTTTTTTCTTTATATATATAGCAAGGTTCATTATTTTAAAATTGCGCCTATGGCTTCCATTTGTTGTTTTAAGTCATATTCTCCGCCCCTCTGGTTTCATATACATGACACATAGAATGAAAATATAATTCCAACAATTCCAACTGGTTATTAAATTTACGCTCTTAAAAATTAAATGCAATATTTGCCAAAATGTAACTAGAATTTGACAAAAATAATTTAAACAAAATAAAAATGGAAAAGAAAACAAAAAATAAAATTGTCTCCTCTGCCCAGGAGTGAACCCTAGTTTGTTGGGTAGCAAGCGAGCAAACTAACCACTAGACCAGGATACGCCTTCAAGTATAGTGTGTTACATAAATATAACTTTTGTACAACGTCAACCAAAAAAACACAAAAAATACGTTATTTTCCGAAAACATAATCTGATTAAAAATTCCTGTTGTACTATTCCGGTTCACACCAATGTACATTACTTAGAAATATTTCAGATTTTTAGTTTAAACCATCTAGGCTACAGGTGTGGGACAAAATTTTTTGCACAATTTTGTCAAAAATCGCATAAAAATAATTTATTTTGCAAAAATTCTAAACGTTAATCCACGTACTAAGGGCTTTCATTTGACACCCTACTCAGAATTTAATTTTTTTTTTTTTTTTTCGAGCAAATATTTGTTAGGGGATATGTTTTTTAGATTTTTTAGTATTTTTCCTATATGCGGGTCAAAGAGTTGTATAAGCATGCCAAATTTCAACTCTCTAGGTTGCCGGTCGCTATGGCGTAGTGGTCAGCTCATTTGACTGTTAACCATGGGGGTTCGGGTTCGAATCCCGGTAATGGCATGGATGTTTGTAATTGTTATAAAATTTCTAATGTATCCATAATAAAAAAAAAATAAAGATAGCCTGGTTAATGGCCACCGTAGCTAAGACCAAAAAATTTAAAAAAAAACTCTCGAGGTTTAGCCGTTTGGCTACAATTTTTACCGAACAGACAGACAGACGACAAAATGACGGTATAAGGGTTTTTTTTTGTCATACCTACAAACCCTAAAAATGTTTGTTTTTACTATGTCACCAAAATGATTTTGTAAATTGTTATTACAAAATTACACATAATATCGTATTTGGAGCATAGCCCTCAGCAATGCTACTTTTGCTGCTAAGTTAATTCGGCAGTGCTCAAAGCATAGCCTCAAGTCATGCCCAAAGAACTAAACAGTAAACAATCTGCTGTCAGTAATTATACAACTCACCTTACATAATAAATAATTAACATTTATTATATTTCAGGTGTCCATCTGTCAGCTTGCAGTTAGAAGACAGTTAAAGGACCAAGTTAAAGCCGTTAAAGAACATCTGTAAAACGAAGTTAAACTGTTAAATATTATTAAATATAATAAGAAAGATATTAATGTCTAAACAGTCATTAAACCATCAACCACAGAACAAGAAGCAACTACAAGAAAACAAAATTAACAGTGAAATAAAAAGCTAATTCATTAAAAATTTTAAACAAGTGAATTCATAATTATAATTTTTATAAATCAAATCATAAAAAATGTGTGACGTAACATGATTTTTGGAATTAAATAGTGAAGCAATGAAGTTCTGAAGCACTGACAATTTATGGTAATATTAAATCTAGTAGTGTTTAACATTTAAAATATAAATGAGTGCAACATATTTTAAAAAAGTGGTTGTTTTTCAAGTACCAATACTTCTGTCATCATAGGTCTTTACATTTAATAACTTTACATTTGGGCTTAGAGGTTTTCTTTCGTCTTTTCCATTTATAATTCTTTCTTACCAGTGTGAGTTTTTTGCCTTATAAATAACTATTTTTATACTTGTATACCTTTCAGAGAGTAGATCTTCTACTAGCTGACACGTTAGGTCTTTTCAAGGATGTTAAGTCTATCTTCTCAAATCTCCGTTTTATTTTAGAGATTTTGCCTCAAAATTTTTGTGTATTGTATACCAGGATTAATATTTTAGAAAGTAGATCTTTTAACTGATTCTTCAAACTTTGGGTCTTTTCAAGGATATTCAGTCTATCTACAATTTCTATTTTATTTTTGACTTTTTGTCTCACAGTTAATTTATTGTCCTGTGTATTATATACTAAGAATAATCCTTTAGAGTGTAGATCTTCTGCTAGTTGATACTTCAAACTTTGTATTCCCAAGGATGTTCAGTTCATCTTCTCAAATCTCCATTTTATTTTAGATTTTTCGCCTCACAATTAACTTTTATTTTGGGTATTGTATACCTGGACTAATTTTCTAGAGTGTAGATCTTCTACTAGCTGCTCCTTCAAACTTTGGGTCTTCCCAAGGATGTGCAGATCATCTTCTCAAATCTCCATTTTATTTTAAACTTTTTGACTCGCAATTTATTTTTGTTCTGGGTACTGTATACCAGATTAGTCTTTTAGAGTGAAAATATTCTGCTAGCTACTCCTTCAAACTTTGGGTCTTCCCAAGGATGTTCAGTATATCTTCTTCAATCTCTATTTTATTTTAGACTTTTTGCTTCACAATTTACTTTTTATTCTGTGTATTATTATACCAGGACTAACCTTTAGAGTGTAGATCTTTTGCTAGCTGCTCCATCAAACTTTGGGTCTTCCCAAGAGTGTTCAGTTTATCTTCTCAAATATCCATTTTATTTTAAACTTTTTGTTTCGCAATTAATTTTTTGTTCTGAATACGGTATATCAGATTAATCTTTTAAAGTGAAGATCTTCTGCTAGCTACTCCTTCAAACTTTGGGTCTTCCCAAGGATGTTGAGTATATCTTCTTCAATCTCTATTTTATTTTAGACTTTTTGCTTCACAATTTATTTTTTGCTTCACAATTTACTTTTTGTTCTGTGTACTATTATACCAGGACTAATTTTTAGAGTGTAGATCTTTTGCTAGCTGCTCCATCAAACTTTGGGTCTTCCCAAGGATGTTCAGTTTATTTTCTCTCATATCCATTTTATTTTAGACTTTTTGTCTTGCAGTTAATTTTTTGTTCTGGGTACTGCATACCAAATTAATCTTTTAGAGTGTAGATCTTTGGCTAGCTGCTCCATCAAACTTTGGGTCTTCCCAAGAGTGTTCAGTTTTTCTTTTCCAATCTCCATTTAATCTTAGTCTTTTTCACAATTTACTTTTTGTTCTGTGTATTTTATACCAAGATTACTCTTTTAGAATGCAAATCTTTTGTTAGCTGATCTTTCAAACTTTGGGTCTTCCCAAGGATGTTAAATCTATTTTCCAATATCTTCATTTTAATTAAATACTCACTTGTTCCACTACAATCGTCTGTTATTATTTTTATGATACTGAGTGATAATTGGAATATTTTTTATTAATTTTCCATTCATTTTAATAGAAGTATGCAGTGCATGGAGTCATGGAGCCGTACATGAGTATAAGAAGTACTGTAGTTTAGAACCTGTACTTGGTTCCAAAACAAATAAAAAAAAAAACAGTGACTGTCCAGTTGGAAATATCTATACATGTGATTGGAAAATGAAATTATTGAACTTAAAAAACCAGTTATTATCCAGTTTTTAATACACCAGTGATTTCAAAACTAATTAAACTGTATGTTAATTAATTTTAAAACAATTAATTAAAATACAGTGATTGTCTAAGTTTTCCAAATATTCAAACAGCAGGGAAAATTTAGTGGAAGAGTTGTAATTGTATTTTTAAAGCAGTGGTTCCGCAACAAAATTAATTATGAATTTTAAAATAAGTGATTGGAGAAATGTTACATATATCCTCCAGTGGTTCTAAAACATTTGTATTAAAAATAGTTTTACTAAGAGCCAGTGATTGGCAAACCTTTGCCGAGCAGTATAAAAATGTATAAAAAATAATTCTAAAATCACGATAAAATAATTTTTTTGTGATTCTAAAAGTTTATTAAATATAAGTGCTTATAAAACTTTTTCCAATGTCCCTTTACTAGTGACCAAAATGACAATTTGTACTTCTTCTATTCCACATCCACCTCCAGTTCCAATGTCTACAAGATCTTCTTCCTCCAAGGGGTTTCGACTCCTGGAGCAAGATCCGGTGGAAACCGGAAGTGTTTATAGTATTTATAAACAAAAAATTGACTCAATGTTTGAGAGTGATAGTAGTGGGGTTAGTAATACTGTACAGGCCCGTATTGAGAGGATGTTCACAGAGGTGGCTAAAGATGAAGGTATTAAGACTGAACAAGGATGTCATACTTTTAGTATTGATTATTTGGGGAGTGTTCCTCTTCAACTTAAGGTCACAAGCCTCAGTGGACTTCAGGTGAGTTTTTTAATTCTGGATAAAATAGTTTTTTACAACAGTAGCGAATCCTGCTCAATAAAGTCTTGCTCTAATAGGGGAAACTTCCTAAGATATGAGAGTGACATTATTTTGTTTTATTCAATGGAGTAATAAGTATTTTTTTTATTGTTTGTGTTTTATTTTTGTGAATCATGGCAAAAAACAATTCATTTTGTTGTATGCCGCAGTGGATAAAGAAGAATCCCACTTTAAAATGACATTATTTTCCTAAATCGAAAACAATATAGATTGAAACGACATTTGGGGGTAGAGAGAAAGTAAATCATAGGTCCAAAAACTAAAAATGGGTAAAAATCCAAGCCCATGCATGCGTGTTTGCTCGTTGCATTTTATGGAAAGTGTTTTATTACGTCCAAGAAAAGACTGAAAAAAGTTACTTACCCCACCCAAAATTTACGTCAATCATCAGTTGATATATTAAAAGGCCCTTCCACTTTTTTAGGTAGAGATTTTTATTTTTTACTAATACATTTACCATATTTTTGTTGATATTATATTGACAGACAGTCAAAAAGAATTAAAAATACAATGAAGAACTAAAAATTTCCTTGAAATTTCTTCATATTAGTATATTATAATATATCTTGTAATTTGTAGATTACATATAAATAAAAAAAGCACAAAAAAGCTCGGAAAATAGAAAAATATAAATCATGTTCATTTTCACCATGTAAACAAATATACAAGTGATAGTTTAATGTCACTCTCGAGTGTTCCATCTTTTACCGCATATGGCGCTGCGATCTTAAAATGTTTCCCCTATAGCATACCATACATAGGTGAACTTTACAACGGAGCTGGTCCGATGGTCCGTAATCGAACTGATCTGTCGGTCCAGGTCTCTAAAATCCAAACGGCATTGCACTGCCTAGGGGCGTCTATGATTGGCAAACAACATGAAGCTGTCCGTACCCCAGACGACCACAACACAGTGCATCTTAACCAACGACACATTTTTGTTAAATGTTAAATGTCCAGTGATGAAACTACATCTCAAATCAAAATTAAAAATATTTTACAAGAAAAATAACTACGCCAAATCAAGCGCTCTCCCTTTTGCGAAAAGTCTAGAGTAGGGATCTCCTTTCTTAAATAAGCGGGCCACATCAAAATTTCTTAAATAAGTAGCGGGCCGGACAATTTTAATTCAGCTGGGCTCTTGCCGCTTGATTTTAAAAACAAGGTTAATAATAATGATGTTAATAAAATTAAACTTTAAGAATCGGATATTATTAAGTAATTGTTATGTTTTATTTTCCGATTTATTGATTATTTTAAATTACTGTTTTTATGTAATACTGTTTGTACACATAATATTTAATAAGAATATATTTGTCGCTTGATATGAATGATTTATAACTTATTTCTTAGAAAGACTTATTTTGTCCGTTCACCAGTTATCATTCATAGCACCGATAGCAACGGTTTCAATCAAATAATTCGAAATTTAAATTGCATTTTTCACTATTATTCTAAAATGTAATTAGGATTGCCAACATTGTGCCCATGCTGACCCGAAGAAAAATAATTATTGCAACAAGTGGGGGGAGATTTAAAATTAAATATTATTATATTTCTTGTCACTTTGTGCACTTAATACCAACGACTTCTGCTTTGGAGCTTTTAAATAAGAAGAAAAAATTTCATAATCCATGTCGAAAATAACTCTAATGGCGAGCTTTTACTACATTCAAACGCATTCTGTTTCTATTACTCCAAAGAGATTCCATAATAGAAAATATTCGTTCCACATATTTAGTGTGTGTTCGATAGTCATTTTGAAGATTTACAAATTTCAAAAGTGTTTATTTAATATAGAGACATTTGTATTGGTATCCTCGAATAAAACTATGTTTACATTTGGCATTTAATAATACGTCTGTTGTGTTTTTATACTGACTTGTGTTCAAATATCTAAATTATAGTAATTTCTAAAAACCTTTTTTACTTAGTTTTTTGTTTATTTAGCAGTTTTGTGTTTAGTTATATATTGACTTATAGATTTTCTTATTTGATTTTGCGTGTACTGCATAGTTTTTAGGTTATATTCAACTTATTTTTATTTTCTTTAATCATATTTTTGGATCACATCAGTCCTTTGTAGGAATATTTTGCCTATTAGAATAGTTTATTTGTTACTATTCTGTTCTTATTCTTATATTTTCATTTCATTTCGACACAAGTGACAGCGTACAAATATTACATTCGTTAAATAGATGAATGTAAACATACTAAACCTGACGTCACATTTTTTTTGTGACGTTTCAGTTGACGCAACTGCACTGTTTCGCCGATTTCCCTATAGAAACATTTTCTTTTATTTGGTACACATTATCGACCCTTAATTCAATACAACAATTAATTCGGCAACTTAGATTTATTTCGTCATATAATCGATCTTCATTAAGATGCAATTTGAATATTCCCTTATAACTTGGATCACTTTTTCTTATGTTCAATGCAGCTAAAAGTTTGAAAAAACTGTTTTCAAAACCATAATATTTTTGTATGTAGGTTTAGGTGTAGAGTTTGTATTGTACATGAGTTAACCCGAAGAATTTTATTGAGAATCTGAAGCCCGAAGATTGGTTTTCAAACCCGGAGTCTCCGGGTAAAAATGACTATGTTGGCAACCCTAAATGTAATAATAATGAATTCAGAATAAAATTATCTTTTAATTAATCAAAAAACAATTGTGTCTTAAACGAACACTAGACTACTAGAACTCTAGAACGAGAACGCGAAATTCTTAGGTTGACAGGTTCGATTCCCGGTGATGCATTATTTTGATATTTAATTTCTACATTATATATGTATTGTCGCTTTGCGATTCAGTCATACTAAACAACTATGTACTTATACAAATTATAATGAACACTCAATAGATTGTTACTAATTTTACTTAAATTTGTTAGTTTTGTATGAGTAATCTTTACTATATACCCTTTTTTTAAGTTAATTTTAATATAAAGAGCAAACGCGCAAGCAAATAAACGATCCATCGGGTCTCCAAAAACTGTACACGTGCGATAAAGATTATAAAAATGTGAAGTGGTGACAGTTTTAATTTGATTTCTTTTATATAGCCTACCTGTTCCCCTGTAATAATATTTTCCCAATTTCAGGAACCTCTAAAAGAGCTTTATTTTTCCTACAAAAGAAAAGCTCGATCATCAACAATGACTGGTAAACTAGAAATAAGTCAAAGCGGTTTAAAAGTCCTCTACCAAGGTGAAAATGGCGATCTAGAACAACTCAATCCATTTCCAACAATAGCAGTTTGGTCAGCAGTCAAATTCGTCCTACACAAAGAACCAAAATATAGTTACGCCTTTCTTCCTCTAATAACAGATCCTGATAATTTAGATAAACAACAATTATTCAAAAATTTAGATGATGGAGATTCGAAATATATAATTAACCATGCGCATGCTCCTCTTTTTGCGGTTGTTATGAGGAAGATGGGTGTACATAAACAATTGGAATGCCATGGGTTTGCTTGTCAGACTTCTGAAGATGCAATTGTAATTGCTGCGACGTTGTACAAAAGTCTCATGGCACATATGAAGAATAAGGACAAGAAACCGAAGAATAAGAATGGATTGAGTTGCATCAGTATGACAAGTAGTATCTACAATGATTCAGGTATGTTTTCTTTTAGGGTTTTGTAGGTAAGACCACCAAACAGCCCTTATAACTAGAGTCCGGATTTTAAGTTTCTGCTTTTTTTTTTTTTATTTTTAAAAGCAGCAACAGTTTTCTTAATATGTGCATGAATTAGAAGAAAATTAATCATTTTTCAACAAGCTTTTTAAGCTTTTTTTTGCTTTTTTTGCTGTACAGTGTGTTATTTAATACTATTTTTAGTGTAAAGTTATTTATTGTTCTAAAATAACCAAACAAAAACCTGCACTAGAAGAGTGGATTCATTATTATCGGGAACTGAAAATTAAAAATAATAAATTTCAAAAATATCAAATATTTTAAGCGGGGAAATTGTCGATGATGTTGACATGGATAAGACTATTGTATCTAAATTTAAATACGGACCCATAATAAGTGTGAATATCGAAAGAAACTTTTTTACACATGAGATTATTTTAAGTGAGAAAAGACAAAATTTTACTATGGATCATTTAGAACAACATTTAGTGGTTAATTTTTTTCAACAGGAGTAGAGTTTTACCTCTAGTTTTGGTTAGATTTTTAATTAAAGTCTATGTAGATTCAGAATGTATTATTTTGTACTATTTATATAAATTTCGTTATTTTGCAAACGTTGTTTTTTTTTAACTTTGTGCTTTTCTTTCTTAACTCCGTGCTTGTTTGGCATATTTTTGTGTTTTTTTGTCGTATATTTTGTGCTTTTTTTGACTGTTTTTAGGGTTTTGTAGGTATGACCAAAAAACCCTTATACCGTCATTTTGTCGTCTGTCTGTCTGTCTGTCTGTCTGTCTGTCTGTCTGTCTATCTGTCTGTCTGTCTGTCTGTCTGTCTGTCTGTCTGTTTGTCTATCTGTCTGTTCGGTAAAAATTGTAGCCAAACGGCTAAAGCTAGAGAGTTGAAATTTGGCATGCTTATACAACTCTTTGACCCGCACATAGGAAAAATACTAAAATATCTAAAAAACATATCCCCCTAAAAATATAAATAAATATGTGCTCATCGAAAAAAAAAATATTTTTTTAAAATTCGGTGTAGGGTATCAAATGAAAGCCCTTGGTACGTGGATTAACGATCAAATTTTTATTTTTGCAAAATAAATTATTTTGAAGCGATTTTTGCCAAAATTGTGCAAAAAAAATTTGGTCCCACACCCTGTAGCCCAGATGGTTTAAACTAAAAATCTGAAAAAATTCTAAGTAATGTACATTGGTGTGAACCGGAATAGTACAACAGGAATTTTTGATCAGATTATGTTTTTGGAAAAAAAAGCATTTTTTGTGTTTTTTTGCTAATAATGTTGAAAACTTATAGTTATATAACACACTAAACTGTAATGCGATCTTGGTGCAATGGTTACGGTACTAGCGTTCTGCCCAAGAAAATGAGTTCAAATCCCACGAGAAGAGACAATATTATTTTTTATTTTTTTTTTTGCATTTTTATTTTATTTAAATTATTTTTTCAAAATTCTAGTTATATTTTGGCAAATGTTGCATTTAATTTTTAAAAGCGTAAATTTAATAATCAGTGGAAATTGTTGAAATTATAATTTCATTCTGTTTGAATGTACACGAAACCATAGGGAGAAGCTATGACTAGAAACAACCAATGAAGCCATAGGCGCAATTTTCAAAATCTTAATGAACCTTGCTATATAAAAAAAAATACTGCACATATTAAGAAACCTAAATAATGGTATTAGGCACTCGAATTAAAATTAACATAAAAATATTTTAACATAAAATTTGTTTTTAAAGCTCTTAGATTAAGAGATGATAAATTATTTTTAAAATATTGTTCATTTTACAGTGAATACTACAAAGCAAAATATGTTCTACACACTCAGCATTCCGCCTTCACTTAATATTTTTAGATTATATATCTATCTAAGAGGAATTTTTTCAAAATTTTATTGAACCTTGCTATATAAAAAAAAAAATACTGCACATATTTAGAAACTTACATAATGGTATTAGGCATTCGAATTAAAATTAACAAAAAAAAAAAATATTTTAACATAAAATTTGTTTTGGCATTCCAAATAATCATTATGTGTGAAAATTCACACTTCACATAAATTTTTTTAAATTTTTTTTTAAATTTTTTGTGCTTATTTATCTGGTCTCTATTTATAACGTCACTCATGTGTTTGTCTGTATGTATGTCTGCCTCTTTGTCTGTCTGTCTCCCTGTCTGTCTGTATGGTAGAAATTGCAGCCAAACGGCTGAACATTGAAAGTTGAAATTTGGCATATTTGTATAACTCTTTAACACACAAATGAGAAAATATAGAGAGTTCAAAGAGCACATCGCGGGATAAATATAAACAAATATGTATTTAATGGTAAAATAAATATTTTTTTTAAATTTCGGGTGGGGTATCAAAAGAAATCTCTTAATGCGTGAATAAACATACAAATTTTTATTTTATAAAAATCTATTTTTATAGGATTGCGCCAAAAATATGTCAAAAAACTTTTGCTCCCCACCCTATCTCAAAGAGGGGTTGATTTAAAATACTGAAAAAATTTCCATAATGTATATTGGTAGGAACCTGGATAGTTCTACATGACTTTCTGATCAGAATAGGTTCTTAAAAAATATCAATTTTTTTGTGTTAAAGAAACAAAATATATTAAAAAAATTTATTGTGTGGTATCAAAAGAAAGCTCTTAAAACATAGATTAAGCACAAAAAGTAGTTGTTTAAAATTCGTTTCTTTTAAGTAGTGAAATACTTATAAATCAAATAACACATTATTAATAATGAGAAATAAGTTTTTGAAATTGTAAGAAATTGTAAAAAGTCATTTATCTATATATTTCTTATTAATTTAATGAAGACTTAGATATGAAGCAAATGCATAAAAAATCGCTGGAATTTTTTAATATAAATTTTATTGTGATGAAATTATTTCAATCTAGTTTAAAAAAAATTAATTGGAAGCTCTTTCTATAGAACATACCATATTATTTTTGAAGATCGGCATAAAACAATTATCCCGTATAACTATAATCACATTGTTAAACTACAAAAGAACTAGGGTTCATGTTTACAACCACGTTGTAAACAGTCAACCGTTGAACGTTTAACTACTAATTATAAATAAGTATACTTGTTTTTGTTAATCCTTTAAGTAAGATGCGTAATGTGAAAAACTAATCCCTACGGCTATGGGTTGACACGCCTAGTTATATCACTTCTATTGTAATTTTATGAGTTCCCTAACTTTTATAATTTTATTGCGATCTTCAAAACAAATTTGGTACTATACTCATAACGATAAAAATGATTATCAAAAAAAAAAAATCTTATACATCCAGTATTCTGTTGGCTCCTTACACTTATTAAATACCTACAAAACCCTGAAATGTATGAAAATTCATACTTCACATCAATTTTTTAAACTACAGGTAGTGTCCCAGTCCGACCTCCTCGAAAGAAACGGTCTACAACATCAAGTGTGATAAGTGAGACTGAAATTGAGGGCTCCAAAGAGAAGCCTAAAAAAAGTACTAAAACACGTAGAGCCCCAACAGTTCCTCCTAAAAACATTCAAGAAAACATGGATGAAATAGTACCTTATGAAGAACCGAATGAAGTTAGCTCTAAAGAAAGTTGGAATGAAGAAAAAGGAGAATTGAAGAGGAACAGAAGTGTTAGAAAGAGTACGCAGGAAGGATTGATAAAAAGTGATAATAATGGAGATATTTTGACGAAAGTTACGATACCCAGAAGTGGTAGTTTTCTAAATGCAGGTGGATTGACAAGATACAAGTCCAAATCTAATAGGTAAGTAACAATAATAATACTTAATATTAGATTAAGCGCTATAAAAAACAATGTGGTGTCACCTTAAAAGCAAAATTTATAAAGCCCCTCTAAAAGGTGCGTTCGCATATTTGACCACCAGACTGCTTATCCGAGCGTGTCAGTTATCAATTGGCTAGTTGCCTAGCTATTATAGGAGCGTTCGGCATAAGCTGATAACCTACACATTCTGCATAATTTACACAAGATTCTTGTGTAAATATGTAAATTATGCAGAATTTGTAGATTATCAGCTTATGCCGAACGCTCCTATAATAGCTAGGCAACTAGCCAATTGATAACTGACACGCTCGGATAAGCAGTCTGGTGGTCAAATATTGTACTAGACGCCTGTAGTACTGTTTGAACTTATTACATATGTTCTAGTGTTGATTTTTTGTTAGAATGTCGATAGAAGTTGTGAAAAACTATAAAAGTAGAACAATTTGTAGTGTTTTTGGCTGTCATTCAAGACAGGACAAAGATAGGCATCTTAGTTTTTTTCTTTTCTTAAGAAAAATGAAGGGAAAGTTAATATTAATTCCAGATTGCAAAAGATTTGGTTATGGACAGGAGGAAGGTATGGGAATATATTTTGAGTTAAAAAGTAACTGATACTATGCGAGTTTGTTCATTACATTTGTCGCAGAAAAAATAAACTGCACTAATATATTAATACTAATAGCTAATAATATTAGCTGCTTCTGTCCAACTAAAACTAATTTTATTTCATGAGGCAATGAACATAATGCACTTGTTTACAAACATAATCCATATATTGTAAATTCAGATGACCGACACTCAGATGTACCACATAAAATTAAATTCCCGGCATTTAACACCTGCTCAGCTACAAATTACACTTCAATAAATCTACTGAAATTAAACTTTTAATACTGTAATTTGATGCCCACCTTCAGTTATACACCTCAATACATGTGTAGCGCGTAAAATTAAAAAAATTTCAAAAATATTTACTCGCATTTTCATAAAATAAAAATGTACTGTGCTTAAATTAACCTGTTCGCTGTTAGCATATTGACAGTTGAGTACTAGACACGACAGCCATATTGCCATAGAGTACAGCGCCGCAAACGGTAATGTCACTTCTCTATATACGTCATTCTTTTTATAACAGAATGGGATATTTTTTATTACAGAACGGTGGCTTATTCGAACAGTTGTTATAAAAATAAGTAATAATAAATTAATTTTCAAATTTAATTAACAATCGTTTTAATGTTTAAATTTAATAATAGTTATTTGTGCAACATGGTCAAAAAGTGCCGAGGTAAAGTCGAGGCCTTCAAACAAATGGGGACAAAAAAGAACATTTTGGCAAAGGTGCACATTTTTTGGTCGACCATAAATAATTTTAATCATAAAAATTATTTATTTTTATGATAAGGAACTTATTTATTTTAATTGGCTACATAATTTTAAACATTCCCTTGTTATTGAACAAACATCACTATCCTCGATTGGATTGATACCAACGCATCAATCCAAGTTTCGTCACCTGTAACGATGTTGTATACGAATTTTGCAGTGTCTAGGTTGATTTTTAGCATTCCCTTACACTAATCAATACGAGTCTTTTTTTGAGCTTCGGTCAAATTATGCGGAATCCATCGGGAACAGATCTTTTTCACAGCTAAATGTTAATGCAAAATCGAATGTATTGCAATCTGCGATATGCCAATGGATGCCTCTATCTCACGGTAAGTCACATTCCGATCTTCAATCATTTTGCGCACAGCATCGATATTTTTTTGAATCCCAACCGATTTTGGTCGACCTTTACGAGATTCATCACTGACGGACGCACGACCACGACGAAATTCTGCAAACCAATTGTAAACAGTCTTCTCTGATGGTGCTTCATTACCAAAAGTTGAACGAAGCGAATCTATGCATTGTTATTGAGTTAGGCCTTTACTAAACTCGTACCAAATCATCTGACGAAAATCTTCGCGAGTAATATCCTATTTTTTCACAAACTTTAACGCTTTTGTCAATAAACTACTCGGTCAATTTATAAGCTCATATTTTACGAATATAATAATGACACATTTCAAGATTTCCATCTAATGGTCGTTTGTAAAAACATAAAAGGTAACCCTGTAATAAAATATAGCCCATCGTATTTAAAATTTTCCACCCGCCCTAATACTTAAGAACAAAAAATCGTGTCTAGTTTCCGTGTTATCGGTTCGTAACACTTGTTAACGGTAACGGTAGTTCCACCCTGTACATTTTTTCCTCTTACCGAAGGGACAGAGGTAATAAAATCAAATCTACAATTTCTATTCTGTACGTATAAAGGAGGTCAGCAAGTTTCTACTGGAATCGGCACATTGAGTTGATATTAAGATTGGTAGTTACGCGTATCTTCGCAATATGTTTGATTGATGGGAAATTTTTCAAATTTTTACAATAAAAACGCGGAAATCATTTACCTCCCAAGGCTATTGATACAAATACATTTTAATAACTTTGATAATTTACACAAAAACAAGTTTTACTTAAGATTTTATTAGTAGCACAAAATTTTCTTGGAATGAACCGATTATTCCAAACAATGCTGGATACGAGTATGACCCTTTTTAGGGTTTTGTAGGTATGACCAAAAAACCCTTATATACTAGCGTCGGCGAATCAGTGCAGTTACGTCACACGACGTAACAAACAACTGCATTGTTCCAGACAATACAGTCGTTTGTTACGTCGTGTGACGTAACTGCACTGTTTCGCCGACGCTAGTATGCCGTCATTTTGTCGTCTGTCTGTCTATCTGTCTGCCTGTCTGTCTGTTCGGTAAAAATTGTAGCCAAACGGCTAAACCTAGAGAGTTGAAATTTGACATGCTTATACAACACTTTGACCCGCACATAGCAAAAATACTAAAACATCTTTAAAACAAATCCCCCTAAAAATATAAACAAATATATGCTCTTCTAAAAAAATATATATTTATGTAAAATTCTGAGTAGGGTATCAAATGAAAGCCCTTAGTACGTAGATTAACGCTCTAAATTTTATTTTTGCAAAATAAATTATTTTGAAGAGATTTTTGCCAAAATTGTGCAAAAAAAAATTGTCCCACATCCTGTAGCCCAGATGGTTTAAACTAAAAATCTGAAAAAATTTTAAGTAATGTTTGATCAGATTATGTTTTCGGAAAATAACGCATTTTTTGTGTTTTTTGGTTGACGATGTACAAAATTTATAGTTATGTAACAAACTATACTAGAAGGCGTATCCTGGTCTAATGCTCGCTTGCTACGCAGCAAACTAGGGTTCGCTCTCGGGCAGAGGAGACAATTTAATTTTTTGTTTTTTTTTTTCATTTTTATTTTGTTTAAATTATTTTGTCAAAATTATAGTTATATTTTGGCAAATGTTGCATTTAATTTTTAAGAGCGTAAATTTAATAACCAATTGGAATTGTTAGAATTATATTTTCATTTTATGTGTCATGATACAAAACCAGAGGGGCGGAGCATATTACTTAAAACAACCAATCGAAGCCATAGGCGCAATTTTCAAAATATTAATGAACCTTGCTATATATATAAAAAAAAAATACTGCACATATTTAGAAACCTAAATAATGATATTAGGTATTCGAATTAAAATTAACAAAAAAATATTTTAACATATAATTTGTTTTTAAAGCTCTTAGATTAACAGACGATAAATTATTTTAAAAATATCGTTTATTTTGACGTGATTACTACAAAGCAAAATTTGTCCTACACACTCAGCATGCCGCCTTCACTTATTATATACCTGCGAAACCCTGCCATGTGTCAAAATTCACACTTCACATCATTTCTTTTTAATATTATATTCAAAAATAAAAATTATACAAAAAATAACCTCAATGTAAACAAAAGACGAGGACGCAACAGCTTGAACTAAACACGTTTCCTCGAGCTGTATGGAGGTAAACAGAGTGACTCGGAACACTCCGAGCTTGATTCCCGAACCCTCTATTGGTAGTCGCCCAGCGCTAAATCTACAACTGTCTTACATTTTCTCCCAAATCTCTCATAGTTTAAATTTAAAATAGTTCATATTTAAGTTTAAATTTATTTTAAAATTGAATTATTTTTACAGATCAGGACCTAATGGCCAAACTACTGGAGGATCTCCTTTGGGTTTCAATGAACTTTTCAACGAATTTCGTCTTCAAGAAGGACTTCATTCCATGGATGAAATATTAGGAGTTATAATAGATTCGGAAGGAATGTCTTTTAATGATCTCAAACCAATTTACAAAGAATTCTTACTTAAACTAGCAGTTACATTGACGAAAGATGAATTGTATCAAAGATCAAAGAGCATTATGAGAAGACAGAAGAAGAAAATAATGAGGAAAAACAGCAGTGCGCAGAAAAATAGAAGAAAAATTATAATTGGTAAGACATCCACTTATCTTATATGCACATAGGGGAAGCCGGAGCTGACCTGGCTTGACCTGGCTGTTAAAGCATGCCGCCATGTTTGGATGCATTACAATCACGTTCAGTACTTCGCTAGTGTCTACCGAGAGTGGTTGTATGACTGAGAGCTGGCGTTTACATTTTGTAAATTGGTGAAGCGTGTTTTTTGCTGTGTTGATATATTTTTCACACATATCCAGACATTGATTGCTCCAGTGCAGAGCATGTGGCAAGTGGGCACATTGTTCTTGCGGTGGAGAAGATGATAAGCATGAGGAATGCACTCAGGTGTGTTCATTCTGCGCCAGATTTTAGCTGATTGCCCATTATACCCCGCCCGTGCTCATTCTGTCCATTCTTGCTTCATTAGCTTAATTCTGGCAAGAAACGCTGAAATAATGGACTTTGTTTTAATCAAATTTAGACTGTCACCTTGTAACTGCAAGTTAACCATATTAAATTTAGTAAACAAATCTGTTAAATAGGCAATATCTGTTGTACACTTCATAAAATCTTCTTTTAAAATTTGATCTTTAGCATCCAGAAACTCTAAAATAGTCTCAAAAAGCGCAGAAAATATTGTCAAACATAAGCCTTTTGACAGCCAGCGTACTTCAGTGTGAAGGAGTAATTGATGAACCAAATCCGAAGCAACGCGTTGAATACGCGGTTATTTGCGCAGTTTTGTGATGAAAGTTCTCGTCATTTTCTTCACAAAACTGCGCAAATAACCGCGTATTCAACGCGTTGCTTCGGATTCGGTTTACTGCATTAATGACTAATTGAAGAGATTCATTCAATCTAACATTCAAATTTTTAGCAACTAAATGTTGTCGATGGATGACGCAATGTATTGCTAACAACCCGGGTACATTTTGTTTTAAATAGCTTATAAATCCACGATAACGTCCAACCATGGCAGATGCTCCATCTGTAGCTACTGATATTATATTTGATTTTTACTTCATAGGTACTTTTATAATTTATGTAGATAGATATATGTCTTTATATTATAAGGTAGTATTATGTAAGTAAATAGGTACTATCTGTGTATGTGGATTATTCCATTCATGGAATGCCAAAATTAAAGTCACGACCTGCTTACATGAGATCCACTATCGTTGACCCCCATTTTCATTTCATGGACCCCCAATTTTTTTTTTTCGGTGACGTGGACCCCTTGCAGGTTGTCTTTGACCCCTAGGGGTCGATATAGACCACTTTGGGAATCATTGCTATAAATATTGGTTAACAAATTGCTGTAATTATTTTTTGCATTAGAAACCTATTATTTATTAATTTTAGTTTATTTAAATAATAAACACCTGTAGTTACTGCGCTTATAAAATAGTAAATCTTCACTCAATACAGGCGCGAATCTAGTACTTTTTCTTAGGGGGACTCAGAATCTAGAAAATTTTCTGGGAGGAAGGACTCAGAACCCAAAACATATTCTTAAGAAGGATTCATGTACATAATTGTTCAATTACTCGAAAAATGTATCTGAGTTCCCCCTAGGTGCGCGCCTGTATGTATCTCAGAGACTAATTACTCTGCAGGAGAGTTTATATACTCATGTCATTCATTCCAGACTCGTCTAGAGGTCGGTAGTACTTTCTAGAAAGTTCCTAAGTTATTATCTAAAATTTAAATCTCATCAAATTTTATTGTAACTGTTTTTTAATTTTTTAGGTGCCAAAGGTCTAAAGAGAGTGTTCCGAAAATCCTTCCGCTTAAATATATCCAAAAAACTTTACAAGAAACCCAAACCGAAACCTTCAGATGTCAAAACTCCCCCTAAGAAGCAAGAGAGCAGTATATCAACTTCTTCTTACGATACACGGCAGTTTCGGCCAAAGGTCCCACCAAATCTACCCCGAAAACAATCATACCGAAAACGAAAAGAAGATATTAAAGAAGCAAATTTACGAATAAGAAGAGAAAGAATGAGTACTAGTGAAGATAGTGATTTTTTTACATTAAAAAGAAGACAAAAGACATCTCCTAATAATCAAAATAGAAATTCTTCTTCGGGTTATGTTTCTTGCTCAGAATGTAGCTATGATTCGGATACATGTACTTGTGTTTCAGCGGATAAATGTTACTGTTCTTTGGGTAATAAGGTGGATAGGAAAGGAAGAAGAAGAGATGAAAGATGTTTTTGCCAGGCTGAAAAAATTGATTTGTCCTGGTGTGGATGTGATACAGATAGTTGCACTGATAGTAATAAATGCTACTGTCAAAATTTTAACCCGAAAGGTAAGATATTAGTTTTCAGTTAAGCTGCGTTCGCAGATCTAAAATTTGTCGACTGTACGCTATGACTTGTGCACTGTTGATTGTCACTAACAAATTTATCATATCGTCACTTCAGTATTGGTTTATTCTAAGTCCACTTTTCAGTAATAAAAGAAAATGAGATTTTAATGTTAGGTTAGACAATTTTTATGGTTTTGTAGGTATGACCAAAAAAGCCTTATACCGTCATTTTGTCGTCTGTATGTCTGTCTGTCTGTCTGTTCGGTAAAAATTGTAGCCAAACGGCTAAACCTAGAGAGTTAAAATTTGGCATGCTTATATAACTCTTTGACCCGCACATAGGAAAAATACTAAAATATCTGATAAACATATCACCCTAAAAATATAAACAAATATGGGCTCATCGAAAAAAAAATATATATTTTTTTTTAAATTCTGAGTAGGGTATCAAATGAAAGCCCTCAGTACGTGGATTAACGAACAAAATTTTATTTTTGCAAAATAAATTATTTAGAATCGATTTTTGCCAAAATTGTGAAAAAAAAATGTTGTCCTACACCCTATAGCCCAGATGGTTTAAACTAAAAATCTGAAAAAAATCTAATTAATGTACATTTGTGTGACCCATAGTACAACAGGAATTTTTGATCAAATTATGTTTTCGGAAAATAACGCATTTTTTGTGTTTTTTGCTTGACCATGTAAAATTTTTAATAATTTATGTAACACAGTAAACCAGCATGCTTTCATGGTGTAATGGTTAGCATTCTCGCGTTATAATTTGCAAACTAGGGTTCCTAGGGCACTACCTGTCTCGAGCCAAGTTTATTTTTTTTGTTTTTTTTTTTCGCATTTTTATTTTGTTTAAATTAATTTTTCAAAATTCTAGTTATATTTGGGCAAATGTTTCATTTAATTTTTAAAAGCGTAAATTTAATAACTAGTGGAAATTGTTAAAATTGAATACACGAAATTAGAGGGGCGGAATTATGACTTAAAACAACCAATGGAAGCCATAGACGCAATTTTCAAAATCTTAATGAACCTTGCTATATAAAAAATATACTGCACATATTTAGAAACCTAAATAATAGCATTAGGCATTCGAATTAAAATTAATAAAAAAAAATATTTTAACATAAAATTTGTTTTGGCATCCCAAATAATCACTATTCACTTACTAAATACCTGCGAAACCCTGAAATGTGTGAAAATTCACGCTTCACACCAATTTTTTTTAACATAAAATGGTAAAATCATGTTAACTTTGGAGAATGACTAATTTTTTTAACAAATAATTAATGTAAGGGACTTAATTAAGAAATTTTGATTTGGAGATAGAAAAAAATGTTAAAGTTTCTGAAAGTTTTAAATATTTTTTGGGAGATAGAACAATTGATAAAGCAAAAAAAAATCAATATCAAAATAAAAACATGTTTTATCAATTTATATATTATTTATAATTATTATATATTGGATTGTAAATTATAATTTAACTATACAAGAACTAATATTTTTAAAATTAAGAAAACTTATATTCATAGTACTTTTATTAATTTAATTAATTAATTAATTAGAAACTAGCACAGAAAATTTATTCAGGAAAATGACAAAAGTATTTTAATATAATATTCTTGATCTACCGATGGCATATAGGGTAAAATTTTTGTGTTTAGTTTGGGAACATCTAAGGTATTATTATTCGTTTTGTGCATATCCTTTCTAGTTTTTTTTTTTAAATTAATATATATGCTGTCATATTTTCTTTGTAAAATGAAGTATTAAAATTAATAGAAAAACGACTTTTTTATAAATTAAATGTTTTATTTTTATACGGTAAATTGTAAAAAACAAAAGATTTTGAAATGGTTTGATAAAAAAAGTGTTCTTCTTTCAATTGAATAATTTTCAGTTTTACTTTAGGATAATGTAAACATACTGAAACGTCAAAAGCAATTTAGGATACCACGCATGCGCTTGAACGAAAAGTTGGATATAAAATATAATTATGAGAGTTTTAAGACAGGATATAAAACTAAACAATATTAGAATAGTAATCGTTTTTATTTGCCCGACCTTAATATATAAGGGGCAAGTATTGTAATCGCGAAAATTTTCGATGTCGAGATTTTGACTGATGACCACGTTTCATGGTCCAGGGAATCCAAAAGACCTATTTTCGAAGTGCCGTCCGTATGTGTGTGTGTCTGTGTGTGTGTGTGTCTGTGTGTGTGTCTGTGTGTGTGTCTGTGTGTGTATCTGTGTGTGTGTCTGTCTGTATACACGATAACTCAAAAACGGTTTAACTTAAAGAGTTCGTTCTGATACTAAAAATTTCTCCTAATAATTGGGAAGAACCCTATTGTTTTTGATTAAAATCCGAAACCGGAAACGGAAGTTATTAAACTTTAAAATTTTAAAAAATTCGTAATTTGTAAACCAAACCTTGGACAAAAATTGGTATAAGACATAATTTGATGTATTTTTGAAGATTTACCTAAATATTCTTTTAAATTTAAAAAAAAAAAATATATATATGCATTTTTTTTTTTATTATTTTTTATTTTTTTATGCGAGGGCAAGTCTAGCGGAGGTGTCCCTTCGCCACTGGGTTTTGATATATAACAAAGTATATAATCAAAAATATCGAATGCGGCTGCAAAAATTTAAATATTTGAATGGATAGAGAACAAAACAGTTTTGAAAATCCCAAAAATAACTCAAAAAACTAAAAAATGGAGATAGGACAAACCAATTCTAGGGTGACAATATAGTAACGCAAACGACCGTTCACAGCTCTAAATTTAATAGACTATGCATTTTCAACTGTAGACAGTTTTCCAAACTTATAGTTAGTGCGTTGTTTTAATGAGACAGACATATAAACACACATTGGCTATCTCACTTTACATAACCTAATACCGTCGCACAAATTTCAACAAATTTCGGAAATCGTGAAATGAAAACGAATTGCTATAGTTGCGGCTATAATTTTGTTATTAAAACTTAGTAAGAAATCATAATCTTGCTGATGAGGGGTTCGTAAAAATTCATATAAATGCATTTATTGCTTCGAAGTTGGTTTGACAAATAATAGATGTCACAACATTTAATTTTGTTATCAGTGAATGCTGTCATTAAACGTTAGAACTGTCTTTTAAATTTATCCACAACTTACAGCGTATAGTCAACTAATTTTAGAGCTGTGAACTCAACTTTATAACTACATTTTTGAAAAACCTTTTTAATTTTTAGGTACAATTTTTGAACAACTAAAACGTAGAGGCTTTATACCACAATCAGAAACAATGATAACACCTCCTAATGAAAGAAAATTATGCAAAAAGTTATCAAATAGTAAATCTACAAGGAGTGTTGAATATATGCCGAATCCTACCGAAAAATATTACGAAAAATGTCGACCTAAGCCTTGCCACATGGACAGAGGAGACAGAAGTATGAATAGGGGTTCGAAAAGAAGTAATGGAAAAATTAATTTAGACTTTGATCTATTCAATAAGAACTGCCATATGTATGGCAAAGCAATGAGTGAATTAAGCCCAAGGAATAATTGTCAGAATTCAGTAAGAAGTTTTAAGAGTTTTGCTGGAAATCAAAGGAGGCATTCGAGTAAGTATTCTTAGGCCCAGTTGCACAGTTACCACTTAAGTATGAGTTTAGCTAAACCTTAAGCTTCAGCTTAAACCAAATACTTAAGCGCCAGATGTTGCACAGTCAAAAATATAAAAATACTTAGCTAAGCCAACTGATGTGATAAATTCACAAAGTTGGTAATATGGAAAATGAATATTTGGCGGGGAAATTTTGAAATTCAATATAAACATAACTGTCAATGTTATGTGTCAATGTCACTTGTCAAGTAGTTTATTATACAAATAATGCAAATTTTACCAGCAATGGAAAATACGGTAAACGAAACGTAAAAATAAATGTACGACGAACTTATTAGATGAGTTGGTCTTCTATAAAATTTATTTAAAAAATATAAATACAATATATTATTGTGTGTAAAAAAATAAATTAAATGTTGTGGAAGAAAAAAAATCTCCTTGGACGAACATACATGATGAATTTAACAATGTAATCGGTCACTCTTACAGAGAAGCAGAATATTAAAATATATATATGAAAGAAAACTAAAACATGTACAAGAAAAAAAAAAAAAGCCGATAATAAGTATTCACTGAAAGTGACTGGAGGTGGTTCAATGGCAGAATGCTCAGAGAAAGAGTTGGAATTAATAAATTTTAAATTACCGGCAGGTCATAGACAAGATATTTACATTTATAAAGAATTTTATTATTTATACATTATAAATTAGAAAAATAAACATTTATTATTGTTCCTAACTCGAATGTTATTATTATATTTTCTGTTTTGAATTATTACTGTATTAGGTATATTGTTTATAAAATTAACATCTGTTTCTAGATTTGGAAGAATGATCAATCAATTGAAAAAACCGTGCGATATAGCAAAAGTCTTGGCGTACATTACACTGTTCCATTTGAATATTAGGCATCTTAATATATTGATGACGCAAGGTACAAATTGCGATATTTCTAGATATTTTTCCTATATCTTTTGAAGCTGTAGATTTATGGCAACCAGTAAACTCCCTACATACTTCCAATAATATAATATCGTAGGATTTGTATTGAAGTGAATGCGTGGTTCCTGTAAATATTATTTCATAAAATATTTGGTATTTGTGTACCAAGGCACTAACTTACCTATTAGTAGGATGGTTAATTAAATGTTTAATATGATATAATATTGAATTACAACTTTATTTACTTAATATTACTATTTACTTGAAATCTATTGTAAAATTTTTCATCATCTCATTGATTAATATAATCATACCGATGCCTATAGACGGGTATGCGGCGAAATATATTAATATATAACATTTTCATTGAATCAAATTAATCTGATCAATTTTAATATGACACATAACCTATCCTATTTGACAGTTTATTTTGGATTAATCCAAACAAATCTACCGCTTAAGTATTTTCTTGTTTAAGCTTAAGTTTAAACCAAAAACTGAAACTGTGCAACAACTAAACCATAAACTAAAACTTAAGCCTAAATAAAAACTTAAGCGGCTACTGTGCAACTGGGCCTTAAACTATTTGACTATTTAGGAAAAAAAAAACTATTATTTTTTACAATTATTTTACAAAAAAAAAAAATAGTATTTTTTAGTATTTGGAAAGAACCTCGCTGGCTTAATTTGTTCACTAATTTGGCAAAATACTGCCTTCTCGGCTGAGCTCTATCAGGATACCTTTCCTGATAGAGTCGCTTGGCCCTAACCGCATTTCTTTGGCACTCTCCGTATATCAGAACCATATCTGTCATCTCTTCGTTGGTATATCGTCCATTAACCATAATTAGGTACAAATAACGACTTACTACCAATTAATACAATTTTTTTTCAAACAAAAATAAGCAAAATAAACTATTAAACTCTTGTAAATTTATAAAACATTTAATTGAAAAATTAAAATTTAAGTTATTGCATGTTATTTCATATAATAACTAGTTATAACACGTTATTTTAGAGATATTTTGTTTCTTTTATAATTGTTTTCAAAGCTTGCTACGTTCAACTTTGTAAAACTTATGTTGATTATTATTTTGTGAATAAATGGTCGCCATTGTGAAACGGTTAACATAAAAATATGATTTTTTGGTGTCATTGTAAAGCTAATTTAATGTACTTTTAGGAAAAAAATATAAAATTATCGATTCCCTATGCTAGATCAAAAGTTGACATCATTTCCGGTGAAACCGGAAGTGCCTCAGAACTCTTATAGTAACCTTTAGATGGGCCTTTTTGTCTAGTTTAACTTTTGTTCTGAAGATTTTTTGTATCTTTACAAATAGATTTTCGGGGTGCCCCGTTTCAAACAAACACCCTGTATATTTATTTATATAAGAGATTTGTTTTGTGCAAATAACGTAAGTGTATTATTTGTCTTGTTTTTTAAATTCTATATGAACCAATTTCTTTTTTTATATAAATTCAAATTTCCCACAGCATTGTATTTGCAGTATTTAAACCGTCCTTGGTCAGCAGCACCACCTACTGCATTTTTATTTGAAATTGATTATATAAAACCCCACATTTTCTCTTCATAATCATAGCTCTTTGACCTTATATTAAATCATTACAAGTGGAATGTATAATTAGGACAATTAAAGCTGTGTTTCGCTCCTCGACATATGTTTCGATAATAAAACAAGTAACGGCACTTTTTGCGCTATAGATCTTAAATACAATGAATAGATCATAACTATGGACATACGATCATATTTTATATACCGTTATATATTGAATTCTTCATTAAAATTAAATACATGCTATGACGAAGATAGGTGATACTGTCTTTAATATTGGTCAGGACCGCATTAAGGTTTTCCTCAGCTATAGGTCTTCTTGTACCCCGACTCCCCACTTTTTAAACTAGAGACATTTTTAGGGTTTTGTAGGTATGATCACCAAAAACCCTTATAACGTATGAGTGCATACAGTATTGGCCATAAAGATAGCAACTTTTGATAATCCTATTTTATTTTTATTCTATTCAATATTTTTAAAATTAAAACAATGTAATTCTTACCTTTAACAATCCTCTACATATATTATAGTAAAAAATTAAATTTTAATAGTAAATTCTATTTTTTTTTTATAGTATTTATTATTTTTACCTGGACATAAAGATAGCAACTACTCTTAAAAAAATCTTTTTTTTTATTAATTAAGAAAATGAATTATTATTAACAGATCATTTTTAATATTTTGTATAGTAACCACCAGTATTTATAACTTCCCGACATCTTTTCGCCATTGATTCTAATAATTTCGTGATCATTTCATTATCAATATTAGACCAGGCACCCTGCAAAGCTTTAAACAATTCTTCAATATTTGAATGTGTTTTGTTTCTAATCTTTCTGTTGACAATCTCCCAAAGGTTTTTTATTGGATTTAAATCGGGTGACTGTGACGGCCAAGTCATTACGTTAATTTTTGAATCCTCGAACCATTTTTTTACCAACTTCGAAGAATGTTTTGTGTCATTATCATGCTGAAAAATATGTTTTAAAGGCATGAACTCATCAGAATAAGGTTCCATAACATTTTGAAGGATGTCTATATATTTAAATCGATCCATTATTCCTTCAATGTGGTATAGAGGACCCATACCATATCCCGAGAAACAGCCCCATACCATCACACCGCCTCCGCCATGTTTAACTGTTGGCAAGGTGTATTTTTGAACAAATCTTTTATTAGCAGGCCTCCTAACGTAACTTACACCATCACTTTTAAACAAATTGAACTTAGATTCATCACTAAAAATAACTTTTTTCCATTGATCCACAGTCCAGTCAATATGATTTTTAGCAAATTCTAATCGGGCCTTCACATTCTTTTTGGATAGAAGTGGTTTTTTAGCAGGACGGCGACTATTAAGACTCTCACTAACTAATCTTCTGTGAATAGTTCTTGTTGAGATGTTTTCTTGATCCATTTGTAGCAAAAGGCCCAAAATTTTCTCCGATGACAGAAAGGGGTTATTGGTAGATAAATAAATAATTTTTTTATCAGTTCGTTTTGTAGATTTTCGTGGCCGTCCTGGAATTTTTGAAACTTCAAACGTACCTTCTTCTCGAAATCGTTTTATAATTCGCGACACAGTAGATTTATGAACATTTAAATTTTGTGAAATCACATTTTGCAGCTGCCCGTCTTTAAAACCAGAAATTATTAAGTTTCTAATTTCACTACACTCACAGTTTTACTACGACCCATGATTGACAAATATAAACTGAAATATTACTTGTGCACAACATATTATTTATGGATAAAATCTGCATATAACAAGAAAATTCAAGTAGTTGCAATATTTTTGTCCAAGCAAAAATGAAGAAATAATTTATTATTAATCTGCAAGTCAGATTATTTGATTATTGATTGATGTATCAAACAAAATATGATTAAATTATAGAATTAAGAGTATTTATTTTCCAATATTATTATTAAAATTTGAAAACTTGAAAGATGTTAAAAGTTGCAATCTTTATGGCCAATACTGTATGTCTGTCTGTCTGTCTATCCATCTGTCCGTTCGTCCGTCCTTCTGGCTGTCTGTCTGCCTGTCTGTCTGTGCGGTAGAAATTGTAGCCAAATAGCTAATCATAGAATGTTGCAATTTGGCACTCTTGTACAATTCTTTAATCCTCATACAAGAAAAATACTGAGAGTTCAAAAAAATACATCGCGAGATAAATATAAACAAATATGTATTTAATGAAAACAATAAATATTTATTTTAATTTTGTGCATGGTATCAATGCGAGGATAAACAAGCAAATTTTTATTTTTTTGAAAAATCTTTTTTTTTTTTATTGGATTATCGTCAAAAATGTGACAAAAAACTTGTGTCCCCTAGCCTATCTTCCAGAAGGGTTGATCTAAAAATCTGAAAAAATCTCTATAATGTATATTGATGGGAAACGGAATAGTTCAACAGGATTTTTAATCAGATTAGTTTTTCGAAAAATATTATTTTTTGTGTGAAATTTCTTGTGTGGTATCAGAAGAAAGCTTTAGGCGTAGATTAAGGCATGTACATATTATGAAACGGAAAGCAGTTTTTTAGAATTTATTTATTTTAACACGATTTTTTACCATTTCGCCCCAAAAATTTATTAAGAAAATTACTGTTCCGCACCCTTTCACGCAAAGGGGTTAAAATAATATATTTTTTTAAATTTATTGTGTAGTATCAAAAGAAAACTCCTAAGACGTAGAATGTAGAACGAAAAATAGTTTTTTAAATCTTTTTCATTTTAAAACAATTGGTTCTAAAAACGTACTTAAAAAATCAGTGTCCTGCATCATTTAACCCAAGAAACGTTAAATTAAAAATCTGAAAAAATTATAAATAATGCACATTTATATAAGTTGGAAACGTACGAGAGGAATTTTTGATTACATTGAGTTTTTGGAAAATATTACAGTTTTTATACAGTGAATTTCTTTTGTCCTGCAATATAGGTATTATCGTTACTATGGTAATTGAAATCTGACAGCAATGTAAAATTGAATTTATTTTAATTTGCAACATAGGCGATTTAACATTTCTGTCAAATTAATTTGTCGTTACTGGGGAAACCATGCATAATAATTTCAATGTTGCATGATAAAAGAATTTCCCTGTATTTCGACAAAATTATAGCAAAATTATGGCTAATAGTATTATGGATTTTTTGTATTTATGGTTCAGGTAGTATAGGCTTTCTTTTGAAATTAAAAAGATTATAAAAAAAATTTAACTGCTGAGAATTGAGTTCATGTGTCAAACTTCATGATTCCACCTATTGTTTAAATTAGTTTAGTTTTTTGTTTTTAAGGTATCAAACAAGAATAAATCCATTTTAGTAGTGAAATACTTATAAAACAAATAACACATTGTTAACAGTGAGAATTACGTATTTTAAATTGAAATAAGCATGCCAAATTTCAACTCTCTAGGTTTGGCTACAATTTTTACCGAACAGACAGACAGACAGACAGACAGACAGACAGACCGACAGACAGACAGACGACAAAATGACGGTATAAGGGTTTTTTGGTCATACCTACAAAACCCTAAAAATGAAGCTATTTATCAATATATTTCTTACTAATTTGATGAAAACTTAAATACGAAGCAAATGCAGAAAAAATCGCTGGGATTATTTAATTTAAATTTTGATAAAATGTTCGCAAATTATATAAATTTATTTTAAAAAAGTTGAAAGCTCTCAGGGCCCAAATATCGATATAAAATGATCATCAAAAAACTTTAGATTTAGATGTGTTTATAGAACAAATATTCCTCGACATCCAGCATTCTGTTGGCTTCTTACACTAATTAAATAACTACAAAACCCTGAAATATGTGAAAATTCACAATTCGCATCAATCTTTAATATAGATTTATTTATTTTCCAGCTAAAACTCTACAAGCAACAGTTCCTGCAAATTCTTCAACGGAAGCCCTCAGTGTGAAAAAATCAGCTGAAATTGCAGCCCTATTCGCAGATGTAAAACTGTCCCAAACCACCGACATAACCCATCTGATACCTCGCGACTATGAAAACCGCCCTAAAAACTACTCAAACTACCGCCCCCCACAAATGTCAGATAAAAAGGCCATAGTAGCTCCTTATAAACACAACGTGAACGGTAAAATGGTTCAAAATACTTTATACGCGAGCAGACAGATGTTAAATTCTAGACAAAAACAAAATGGAATGTACAGCGCCAAGAATGGTCTGTACACTATTCAGAGTCAAAGTGATAGCAGTTGTAGTGAAAATAGGTGTGATTTTAGTCTTAATCCAGATGGGATTAAAGGTAAAAAGGGAGTAAGTACCCTAGAAAACACACTTGGGTATCTACCTTAATATGCCTCCTTGTAAATTAACAGAAAAATTAGTATCCTAGCTCCCCAGATTGAACAGATGTAGCGTGTGAACATAGTAGTTTAAGGCGGCGCACAACCCTACAGTCCTCAATAGTTTCTTATACAAAACTAATAATCGGAAATAAAATGAATAACAATCTATATATCAAAATTTGCAGCGAATTTTTATCTGTCTAATAGGATATTTTTAATTGTAGAAAAAACTGTTAGGTAGTTGTAAATAAGCAAATTGCATTATAGACGCCATCTTGTAAACCAATCGACGCATATTTGCGTACGATACGGCAAATTGTACCTAAAGCTTCATTCTACAAATATGATTAGTAGCTATTTTGTTGTATTGTGAAAATTACTCATAGTTATTGTACTTGATAATCTATTTTTGCCGCCCTCTTGAATCTGCCGCGGTTTTCAAAAATGGTGTTACGGATAAAAATGATTTATTTTTCGTGAAGAATACGTGTACCAAGTGGCATTCTATTATCTTTAAGTATAATATTTTTCGACGAAGGCTATAAACTATAAGTAATCAAGTCGAAAAAAAATTGACGTATTATTTGAACATTTCTACACAAAATTATATAAATATAAAAGTTATTCGAAACCCACAAATAGATTTAAAAAATTACAGAACAATATCGCTGATGTCTATTTTTAAGTTATTGAGCGATAATATTTTTACAATAAATGTTTCTACAATTAAAACTATCATATTAGATAGATACAAATTCGGTACAAAATTTGATGTATAGGTTGATACTAATTTTATTTCAGATTGTTAGTTTTGTATTAGAAACTAGTAACCTCAGGGGGTTATACGCAGCCTTAACATGAGATTTTAAATATAAGCTGTTCATTTTTGTAAGAACACACTAGATCTGGTTATTTTGGTTACTTTTATGGTGTGTTACTGACATTAAATGTCAATTAAAAATATTCCTTACGCTGTAAAACCGACTTTAGGTTGATAAGGTTATGATCATTATAATTAAGATATCATTTTTCATTATGACATATGTCAAATGGATCGACATTTTAAAAAAGTGACATTTTTTAATACCAACATGACATACAGCTTCAAAGGTGCAAACTATTGAAAACAAAATTTCCTGTTAGTTTGTTCTTACAAAAGTGAACTGCTTATAAGTGCGGAAATTAGTTGGATAACGTTAATATTTTCTCCTGTACATTTTAGAGCAAAAATATAAGAATAAAAATTTGTTTAAAATTAGTATTTATTTTTAGTATTTATATTTAAAAAAATTTGGAAAATAAAATATGACGTTTTCGTCAAAAAACAGACAGCCGTGGAAAATAAACATGAAACAAAATTTTAATTTAGTTCTACACCACATATCAACTGTGCACAAAAAAGTATATAAGCAGTTCACTTTTGTAAGAACAAACTAAGAGGGAATTTTGTTTTCAATAGTTTGCACCTTTGAAGCTGTATGTCATGTTGGTATTAAAAAATGTCATTTTTTTAAAATGTCGATCCATTTGACATATGTACATATGTCATATTGAAAAATGATATCTTAATTATAATGATCATAACCTTATCAACCTAAAGTCGGCTTTACAGCGTAAGGAATATTTTTAATTGACATTTAAAGTCAGTAAGACACCATAAATGTAACCAAAATAACCAGATCTAGTGTGTTCTTACAAAAGTGAACAGCTTATATAATCTCATAATAAATTATTACTTTATAGGGCTTTTCAGACCGGGGTTCATCATCCAAGCATAAATTTGCTGATTTAAATTTTTTGACACGTGCTTACACTTAGTTTATCACCATAAACAGTGCAAATGTTTTTTGTAGCAAATGTACAGTCTGTTCCAAACGGTTAAGCGGAACTAGATTTTGCAATCTAGTTACTTTCATCGTTTAAATCACGCTTTTCAGCCGTTTTGTTTAAGCTTTGTAAATCATACTTTCAATAAACATTTTTTGATTAAGGTTAATATCATTTTAAAATGTCATTTTCTTTATATTTTGATTTTTTGTGTCATTCTTAATACAAATTTCCCGTTTATTTATTTTTTTGTCATTAAAATACGTAAAAAAAATAATTTTTATTTTTACATATGACATTCGTTTCCATGGTTTCATTGTTGAAATTTTAAATTTTGACATTCCAACGTGAAAAATGAAATAACCCAAGCCAGGTCCCTTCTCGTGACAACTTAAAAGAACAAAATTCCCACTTAGTTCCGCCTAACCGTTTGGAACAGAGTGTAACAGAATTTTTTGTATGGTACTCATGAAACATTAAACAGCGTAAAAAATGTTTTGATGGATATTCTTCCACCATTTTAAAATGTAAGGGTTTAAAATGAAACGAAAAAAAATAATTAGGTACTCAAAGGTACAGAGTTTAACCAAAACGCAAAAGACGTCTGTTCAATTCAGCGAACAAGTCGTAACTAGTTCACATACTGCACTAAAAATAAGAAAGAACTTTCCGGTACACCTAATATTTTAAAATTTTGAGTAGGGTATCAAACGAAACCTTTTAATTCGTGGATAAACTAACAAACTTTTATTTTTGAAAAATTCAATTTTATTATGATAATTTCGCTTAAAATGTGTCATAATTTTTGTCCCTTACGCTATTTCCCATAGAGCTTGATCTAAAAATCTGAACAAAATCTCAACAATGTGCATTGATGAGAACCGAAATAGTTAAACAGGAATTTTTGATGAGTTTAGTTATTCGAAAAATATCTAATTTTTTGAGTCGTTGAACAAAATAATAATTATATTTATTGTGTGGCATCACAAAAAAGCTCTTAAGACAAATAATACTCTTAAATTAAAGAATAGAAAGTAGTTTTTTAAAATTTGAAAACTGATTTTGTGTTTCTTGTTTAAGAGTCATCTATGTATTATGTACTGAAATGGCATTAAAATATCTTTAAGCATCTTGTGGAATTTCACTGAAAGCTTACAGTATTTATGCCAAGACTAGGAATGAACCCACAGTGTTTTATCTCTTATTAAATATCTACAAAAAACTCAAATTTGTGAAAATTCACACTTTTTTTTGTGAATATGTTCTTAATTTGAGTGATTATTGAGATAATTTTGAACTGGATACCGTTATCCATGGTTTATTATTTAATAATTTTATGTATAAACCATAGTAAATAATATAGTTTAAGGGAAAAGGTATCGGATAGGAAAGGGTTAAATCGTTTCACAAACGAATTATATAAATTGTGATGGTAAGTACAGGGTTAAATATTTTAAAACTATTTTCATAGATGCCATTGTGAATCGGTTATTAGAAATAAAATTTGTGAAATTATTATCCAAAATAAATACAAAAATATATTTTGAAAATTTAAAAAATATTTGGATAATAATTATTCTTTTTATGTGCAATATAAATACGTGCAATATTTTAAACCTAGTATTAAGTTATATTCCTAGTTTTATTTTATAGTTTTGTGATTATTTTTCTATTGAAAAATAGAAAAATAAATCTGTTTGATGTGCAATTTTTACAAATTGTTTTAAATATTTATTATAATAAAGATATTTTTGAACAATCTTAAAATGTTTTTTAACTTAGTAATCACATTAAATTTAATCATCCACCTTAAATGGGGGACTGAGACATCCAGGGCCGGATTTAGGTATTGACCCCCCCATTCCAAAAAAAATCAAAATTTTTCCCTAATAGTTTTAGGTCATTACGGACCAAACATTATATTTTTCTAGACAAAAAAAAGGTGTGAGAATTCCAAAAATTCAAACCTCAAGTCTCTATTTCTTACCTTTTTTGAGATATGAATTTTTAAAATTACAAAAAGTTTCAAAATTTTCCCTAATAGTTTTAGGTCATTACGGACCAAACATTATATTTTTCTAGACAAAAAAAAGGTGTGAGAATTCCAAAAATTCAAACCTCAAGTCTTTATTTCTTACCTTTTTTGAGATATGAATTTTTAAAATTACAAAAAAATCAATATTTTCAATAGTTTTAGGTCATTACGGACCAAACATTATATTTTTATAGACAAAACAAGGTGTGAGAATTCCAAAAATTCAAACCTCAAGTCTCTATTTCTTACCTTTTTTGAGATATGAATTTTTAAAATTACAAAAAAATCAATATTTTGAATAGTTTTAGGTCATTACGGACCAAACATTATATTTTTATAGACAAAACAAGGTGTGAGAATTCCAAAAATTCAAACCTCAAGTCTCTATTTCTTACCTTTTTTGAGATATGAATTTTTAAAATTACAAAAAAAATCTAAATTTTTAATAGTTTTAGGTCATTACGGACCAAACATTATATTTTTCTAGACAAAAAAAGGTGTGAGATTCCCAAAAATTCAAACCTCAAATCTCTATGTCTTACCTTTTTTGAGATATGAATTTTTAAAATTACAAAAAAATCAAAATTTTCAATAGTTTTAGGTCATTACGGACCAAATATTAATTTTTTCTAGACAAAACAAGGTGTGAGAATTCCAAAAATTCAAACCTCAAATCTCTATGTTTTACCTTTTATGAGATATGAATTTTTTTAAATTCCAAAAAAAATCAAAATTTTCCCTAATAGTTTTAGGTCATTACGGACCAAATATTATATTTTTCTAGACAAAAAAAAGGTATGAGAATTTCAAAAATTCAAACCTCAAGTCTCTATTTCTTACCTTTTTTGAGATATGAATTTTTAAAATTACAAAAAGTTTCAAAATTTTCCCTAATAGTTTTAGATCATTACGGACCAAACATGATATTTTTCTAGACAAAACAAGGTGTGAGAATTCCAAAAATTCAAACCTCAAGTCTCTATTTCTTACCTTTTTTGGGATATAAATTTTTAAAATTACAAAAAGTTTCAAAATTTTCTCTAATAGTTTTAGGTCATTACGGACCAAACATTATATTTTTCTAGACAAAACAAGGTGTGAGAATTCAAAAAATTCAAACCTCAAGTCTCTATTTCTTATCTTTTTTGAGATATGAATTTTTAAAATTACAAAAAATCAAAATTTTCAATAGTTTTAGGTCATTACGGACCAAACATTAATTTTTTCTACACAAAACAAGGTGTAAGAATTCAAAAAATTCAAACCTCAAATCTCTATGTCTTACCTTTTTTGAGATATGAATTTTTAAAATTACAAAAAAATCAAAATTTTCAATAGTTTTAGGTCATTACGGACCAAACATTAATTTTCTAGACAAAACAAGGTGTAACAATTCTAAAATTTCAAACCTCAAGTCTCTACCTCTTACCATTTTTGAGATATGAATTTTTGAAATTTACAAAATAAAATCAAAATTTTACCAATTAGTTTTAGGTCATTACGGACCAAATATTACAGGAAAAATATCGTAAAACTAAATTTTTTAAAGATTTAAACCTTAGGTCTCTATTTCTTACCATTTTTGACATGTAGTTTTTAATTTAATACCCAAATTTCCAAAAATAACTACACTTTCACGAGACCCAATATATTTAATGTTAAAATACGTACAAAAAATAACTTAGAATTTATAAGAAAGACATTTTAATGTTATCTGGATGTTTTGTTAACCACAAATGAATTAGTATGGGATTAAAAAAATAATTAATCCTCTTAAATAAGTTGATAAGGAAATTTTATTTTTATATCATTAACAGGAATTACGTAAACATTTATGCGACGAAACCTGTTTATCTGAAAAAATATATAAACTGTGAATTTTCAGGATTTCGTAGGCAGGGCTGATATTAAAAATATTTGAGAAGATAACATTCAAAATATGATTTATCACCAGGGCCGTCTTAAGAAATTCGACGCCCGGGGGTTACTAAAAATAACGCGCCCCTCTTCGTAAGAAAATTCACAGAATAGCAAACGGGGAAATAAAAACTGCCACCCCAAAAGGCTTGCGCCCTGGGGCTATAGCCCATTTAGCCCTGTGATTAGGGCGGCCCTGTTTAAGGGTATAGACAGAAGCACCTTGATGTCCTGATTCCAGGAGTGTGGTGTTTTTAAAAATCAGTTCATAATTAAGAAAGTTATAACCATTTGAACTAGTTTTTACTAATCCGCAGTCTAGGTCGCGGATTAAGACTGAAAACTAGACCGGATTAAGTGAAAACTAGTTCAAATGGCTATAACTTCCTTATTTATGAACCGATTTTCAAAAACATCACACTTCTGGAATCAAGACATCAAGGTGCTTCTGTCTGTATCCTTAAAAGTGCCAATTTCGAACTTTGACAAAAAATTATGCTCCAGTTTCGGCCGAAAGTGGAGCACGGCTATAACTCGCTTATTTATGGGCCGATATCGCTGAGATTTAGCACAGAGGTGTAAAATTAGGTAATCTTTAAACTCAGGTGCACGAAATGAGATATATGAAGTATAGGGGCCTCTGGAGGCCCCCGAAGTTGAAAACTTTCCATAACTCACTTATTTATATCTTTGAAATTATTTTGCAATGGTCCAATATTAATGCAGACACCTTTATTTTGGACGTTTGCCATTGCTGATAGTACTAGGCTAGAATAGTACAATATAATGAGTATTAGTATCAAAAAGATATAATACTTCAAGAGTAATATAAAAAATAAATTCGGACGTTTCGGAAACTGCTCAACAATCTGTTTCCGTCTTCAGCGATCACGAGAAGTGATGAATATTGCCAGGTATTTTCTTTGCCGACAACTCTTTTGTTTATAGATATTTAATGACTGCAAAATAAAGAAACTACTAAACGACTACCAATAGAATAAAAGATACAATTAGTGAAGTGCTCATTCTTTCCAGTAGTGTTATATGATGTAGAGGCTTGGACTTTAACTAAATAGTTAAGTTGGAGAATATATACCTACGAAATGTGGATTTATAGCAGAATATTGCGCATTTCGTGGCACAGCATAACGAAGAACGAAAAAGTACTCACCATGATGGGAACAAAACTTTAATTAAAGTTCCAAATTAAAAAGTGGAATTTGGAATATCTCGGACATGAATTTAGTAATAATAAATACTATTTATTACCGTTGATAACACCGGTCAACAGGAATTTTGAGTCTGGGTTCTGCATATCTGATTTTTATTTCTTCCACATTATTAATTAAAGAAAAAATAGTTTTACCCGAAAAAGTTTGCTTTTGTAGTTGTCAGAATGAAATTACGGATTTTAAGAAAATTTCTCTTTTTCAGACCTTTATTGTATGTAAAAATAATACAAACTTTTGTTATGAATTTGAATCAGTTTTATTTCCAAGAAAACCATTCGAAACAAACAACTACTGTAACAGAATATATAAAAAAGTTTAGAAATGATTATTTTTCGTATTTCTTCTGTGATTGTATGGACTTTCTCGTATTAGCCCCCAAATATAGTCCCCCATCATACTCTCATTGAATTGTCCCTGATAACGACGTTCAAAGTCCATCAAGTCTTGTTGAAAACGTTTACCTTGTTCTTCCGAATAGGCTCCCATGTTATCTTTAAATTGGTCCAAGTACGCATGTAACATATGCACTTTAAGGGACATTCTGCAACCCATGAGTTTAAAGTTATCAAGCATAGTTGCAATAAGCTCTTTGTAATTGTCTGCTCTGTTGTTTCCGAGAAAACCATGAACCATTGCTTACAGGCTTTCCTTTCATGAGTATTGAGTATCTGTGATAATTCGTAACTGGTCATTATTTTCTTTATTTGTGGTCCGACAAAGGTAGCAAGGATATTTAGTATAACCGCCTATGCAAGGCGGTCTGAATCTCATGCATTCCTTCTGAATGCATGAGATTCCATAGACAGTTCTACAAAAAGTTTAAAAGCTGTCTTTCTTCACAATGGAAATAAATTTCCATCTCTTCCTTTGGCTCATTCCGTAATGCTCAAAGAAAATTACGAAAGTGTGAAAATGGCGCTTGAGAGTTTAAAGTATGATGAGTATACCTGGCCAGTGATAGGGGATTTTAAGATGGTAGGATTTCTAATGGAATGCATTCCCATCAGAAATCCAACCATTCTCTTGTTTTGCTAAATTCTCCGAAAATATAGCAGGATGAGTCTACCTCGTGTTTACAACTTTTTGACGTCATTTTTGGATCTGCAGCCACACACAATGCGTTGTATCGCTGCAATGCGCATGCGCATACCGACTATGAACCACGTAAGTGAAAAAATTTCACTTGCTTTCCACCCGCTCGTGCCCACCCTTACTTAATATAACGCGCTCCATTTCTCCTTATATGGTCATAAAAATAAATAAATATATATTGATCGTTGTAAAATGTACAAAAGCAAAGTTTTTCAAAAATAAACGAAGGTTTTAGTTATTTTTCGATATAAAGAATCAGAAAATAGTCATTAAAATAAAGACACAAAAATTTTTTTTTTTTTTTTGTTTACCTGTGTAATGTAAGGGGAAATAAATGGCAAGAGTTCAGCAGTTAGGCGACGAATATCCTGGTTGCGAAACTAATGCTTGGTTTATATTCGGAACAAGAATAAGGAATAGGAAATAAGAATAGTGCACAAGATGTTAAAACATGGCGCGCCGTATATCGGTTTATGTAGGAATGAAATTTAACTTAAACATAAGAATAGTTGGTAATGGTTGGTTTATATACGGAACAAGAATAAGGAATAGGAAATAAGAATAGTACACAAGAATAAAAGATATTAAACCGTTTATATAGGACATAACATTTCGTCGCTGCGCCTGCGTACTTGCGTTGGCCTGTGTTTAACGTTTGTCACTTGAAAGGTTCTGATTCATAAAACCTTTTAAAAAATTTCGTTTATTACCGTTAAAAACATTTTATTGTTGTTTACAACCCTCTAATCACAACTGAAAAACATCTGTTGAATGTTACCAAGCATTATGCTTGGTTTATATACGGAACAAGAATAAGGAATAGGAAATAAGAATAGTACAAAAGATGTTAAAACATGGCTGCGCCGTATATCGGTTTATGTAGGAATGAAATTTAACTTAAACATAAGAATAGTTGGTAACATTCAACATTTTTATTCTTATTTCAAGAATAAGACACGAAAGTTTGGTCAACAGATGTTTTTCAGTTGTGATCAGAGGGTTGTAAACAACAATAAAATGTTTTTAACGGTAATAAACGAAATTTTTTAAAAGGTTTTATGAATCAGAACGTTTCAAGTGACAAATGTTAAACACAGGCCAACGCAAGTACGCAGGCGCAGCGACGAAATGTTATGTCCTATATAAACGGTTTTAAGTGGGAAACAGAATGCACCGAGTTCTACGACGCGTTAACGCCGTTCGTACGGCGCTATCTGTCAGGAGAAAGTTAAACCCAAGCTGTCGTATGCAAGTGCACAGAATGGACAACGTCCTACGACGTTCGACCGCCGTTGATACTGAATGTTCGTCAACTTCCAACTTTTGACGCTGTTGAACGTTGACGCAGAACACCTAACCTCAGTTTTTACTGAATAATAAAGTGTTTGTATGTATAAATAACTTGCATACAACATAAATAACATCACGCACAAGTCTTCATCATCCATTATACTTTTAATAAAAGAAAGCACACGTATAAACACAGATATAGGTAGTCAAGTGACACTTGACGGCGTTAAAAATTATTGCATTGTGTGCAGGCGAAAATTCTCAACGGCGCTAACGCAACGTTGTCGCAAATGACGCCGCGCTGACGCCGTAGCGCGCTGTGCATTCTGTTCCAAGCTTAATATTTTTTATTCTTGTGTACTATTCTTATTTCCTATTCCTTATTCTTGTTCCGTATATAAACCAACCATTAAGAGAGTGGTTTCTAATGTCAAGCGTAGATATTTTCAGAACGGCAGCATCCAAGGTTAAGATTGCTATGTTAGTGGCCAAACTTCGAAGCAGAGATTGCACTTGAAGAAGAAAAATGTACACGATTTACAAAATTTTCTATTTCTTAAACAAAACAACATTGATTGCTTCTCGCTACTGTCAAAACCAAATTAAATGTCAAAACAGAATAAAATATTACTATTACAATTTACTGACATATGACAGAACATATAACTCAGTTTGAATATTATACCCTTTTCACACTAGATCTTTAAGATCGGATGTTTAAGTGAATGTATCTTTAATAGCTAATGTGAAACCGTACGGCCTCGCTTAAACACAAGCGATGTTTAAGACAGAGATCTGCGTCTTAAACTTCGCCCGCATTGCCAACTTAATTTGTATTATAAAAAAATACTCCTTGAATTTATGCTTCTCTTCTTTTATCTATGTTCAGCTGTTATCATTTTATATATCGAGGTTATGAGAAGATTATTTGCGTTATTATTTAAATAAATATAAAAAATAAACTTCTCCTAACCTCGATATACAAAATAATGACAGAATAAATTCAAACGATATGAAATTATGTTGGCAATACATACTAGCTTTGCATGGAGATTTCTTCTTCAAATTAAACATCAAGTGTGAAAGCAAACCGATATTAAACATCGATGAAGTTTAAGTTCAATCGTCTTAAAGATCTAGTGTGAAAAGGGTATTAGTCCTTTCAGAGAAACATCCCAAAATGATTTTAAAACTTCTACCCCCTTCCCCAAAAAACAATACAATGAACTCTGTAAGTAACGCAACCAGTGGCCTTAAATCTCCCCCCCCATCCCCTTCTCTTTCCATCATACCAAGATTCTCCTCCCAAGGGTACCCTTTCAAACACAGTTCAACATGTCATCTCCTCCGAGAGTTGGGGTTCTACCCCCACCAGGAGTATGAGAGAGATGGAAAAAGGATGGGGGAGTTTCCCTTTCAGAGTCCGAGCCCTTGAAATCTATATAAGGGTGAAGGTACACGATAGGTTTTCATAAATGAATAAAACTATTAACTGCTGATTTACATCTCTGGTATCTATACCAGTGTTTCTCAAATTTTTCTGTCCGCGACCCCCTTTTGCACTTAAAAATTTCAAAGGACCCCACGTAGAATGGGTATGTGTAGAAAAACTTCCTGGTGGGGGGTTAATTTAAATTCATAAGGAGTTAATTTATTTTGTTTAATAGGGGATACGCATAAAATTTGTATTTCCTTAAAACTACATTATTTTGTTTAATAGGGGATACGCATAAAATTTGTATTTCCTTAAAACAACATTATTTTGATATGTTAATGTTAGTTATGTCACCTAACAAAACAAAAATTACATTTTAATTAATATTATAGCCAAATTTTTGAATTAAAATATTGTAAATTTGAAATAAGCCGACCACGGAGCGAAGGTTGTCGAGTAAAACGACTGAGTATGACGTCAAACGATAGGGGTTTCACATCACAGATACAGCTACTACATAATCTTTACACGTCTGTGTATTGTATTGTTCGAGAGTTTTGTATTTGTTTTTAAACAATTTTTCACGCATTTATTATTAAAATGGCAGATAAAGATTTTGTTAGGGCTCAGAGTGATAATTTACCCAACATTGATGCATTTATGCTCATGGAATATATGAAAAATAATGAATGCTACAGTGCTGAAGAAATGCGTGGTGTCAAAGTAATTTTTATTTTATATTCTATAACTTTATGTAAACAAACGCTGCAACTCTGTAAAATGTAAATATTTATGTAATTTAGATGTCAGAATTTTACTACATTGTTTACATGAAGTTACAAAACGTTAGAGGCATAATTGAAATACTGCAATATAAGTTATCTATTTTAATATAAAATTTAATTCGGTAAACATGTATAAATTGTTTTTATAGAATTAAACTTTATTTTAATTAAAATCACTCTAACTTTACATAACCTATAAAAGTTATACAAACAAATAAGTTCACAACAGACTACATATGTACGCCGGTAAGCTAGTAGTGTCATGCGTCAGTTAGAAGGGGTATGACGTCACACGTCGTTTTCGCGCGCTACATACATTTATGATTTTTTTAAGCCTTCAAAATACAAAAAAAAAATTAAAAACTGTTTTTATGTTTATATGCAACAAGAGGAATATAATAAAAAATAAAAAAAAAATCATGCCTATCCCCTATTGCATTGAAACATTCATAAATTTGATTAATAGCAGATTTATTTTTAGTATCAATAAAAATTAATAATTTATCTTTGGTACATCTTTGAACAAAATATTCTATGTATATGTTTTGACATTAACTTAACTAATTGAGTTACTAAACATGTTTTAAATTAAATTTATTGTGATGGGTGAGCCTGCTTATTTTGGCACAATAAATTAAACCTGGGTTTAATATCGCGATTTCTATGTTGCTAAGACGAGAGCGCTGCTTTGTTTTGATGCTGGTCATTACTGAAAATGCCATTTCGCATAAATAAGTTGTTGCAAATGGTAAGAGAACTGCTAATTCAGCGAGTAGTGGATACTCTGTTGTCACACTTAAGCTGCATTCACACCTCTGTAAATCAACACGTTGTACGCTATGGATAATTTTTAAACGAGGTCATTTGGTATGATCGGACATGCTCGTGCTTTGTCGTTGCTATACTACTGTTGAGCGATATAGTACGAGCTTGTCCGATCATACCAATTGCACTCGTTTAAAAACTATCCATAACGCACATCGTGTTAATATACTGAGCTCTGAATGCAGCTTATGCCAGAAAGAATTCAATGTTTGCTTACTAGATAGAAAGACAGATATTTTTATTATTAAATATTATGTACTACATTCTATCTTACAGTAATTAACTTACACTTAATAATAATTATAATTTTCGCCTTTCGGCTTAAAATCTACTCTCCTTCTCCTTTAGTTAATATCTTCGTTGACTCCTTTCCTTAATTTCCTCCCTTCTGTTTTTCACTTCTTTCATCCATTCATACCCCTTTCCTGTTTCATCCAAAATTTCTTTTCTCGTTTCCGTTCTGTGTCGTATTTCTTCACATTCTTCCAACAAATGTTCCATTGTCTCCTTACCTTCCCTGCACATTCTACATGTTCTTTCTTCCTCTTTCATCCATAAATTATTGTCCCTCTCCTCATTTCCACATCTAATTCTCGCTATCACTTTTTTCTTCTCTCTACTGCCTTTTTCTGTCAAATACTGTGGTTTTCTCACCGTCCAGGTCTTTTCATATTTGCTGTTATATCTTGATTCTCTTATTTTTGTATCTTGCTCCATTTGTTGTATGTCGATCATTCGCTCTGTTACATGGTGCCCCAATTCTTCTCTATTCATTCTTTTTAGTCTTACCGCTGTTGTTGAGTAGCCACAATATTCGTACATTTCCTTCGTTTTCTTTTCCCATCTTGATAGTGGCTTTCCTTGTTGATTCCGTTTTTCCATTTCCCTCCAGCATTCATAAAGAATTTCTTTTTCCGGGTGTTTAATTATATTCTCTTCATATTTTATAGCTTTTTTGACTGCCTCTATTTTTATTTTCTTCATTTTCGTCTCTTCCAGTATAATGTATGTTGGTGTGTTTGTGTCTACTCCCAACATCCATTTTAAGTATTTTATTTGTACTTTTTCTATATGTTCTCGTTCCGCCCATCCCCATACTTCTGCTCCATACATTATTATATTTTTAGCAACGCCTCGTACATGACATACATACGAGTTCTATAATCCCCTTTGAATTTCCGTTCCCCAATACTCCATACTTGCGGTAGGGTCTTCATGGCCTTCTTATTTAATAGTCTCGTATGTGCCTCTGTTCCTCCGTTGCTTCTAAACTGGTAAAGGTATTTATATTCCTTTATTTTTTCTATTTTCTCTTATCCCATGTTCTTTTTAGGGTTTTGTAGGTATGACCAAAAAACCCTTATAATGTCATTTTGTCGTCCGTCTGTCTGTCTGTCTGTCTGTCTGTCTGTTCGGTCAAAATTGTAGCCAAACGGCTAAACCTAGAGAGTTGAAATTTGGCATGCTTATACAACTCTTTGACCCGCACATAGGAAAAATACTAAAACATCTAAAAAACATACCCCCCTAAAAATATAAACAAATATGTGCTCATCGAAAACAAAAATATTTTTTTTAAATTCTGAGTAGGGTATCAAATGAAAGCCCTTAGTACGTGGATTAACGATAAAATTTTTATTTTTGCAAAATAAATTATTTTGATGCGATTTTTGCCAAAAATGTGCAAAAAAAATTTTGTCCCACACCCTGTAGCCCAGATGGTTTAAACTAAAAATCTAAAAAAATTCTAAGTAATGTATATTGGTGTGAACCGAAATAGTACAACAGGAATTTTTGATCAGATTATGTTTTTGGAAAATAACGCATTTTTTGTGGTTTTTGGTTCACAACGTACAAAAGTTATACCAATGTAAGACACTCACATGCATGGCGTGCGATGGCGACATGCGTTAGAGCACTCTTAAACTGGCTGGAAAACGAAGGGTTTCGAGTTCGAGTACGGAGTGAATTTTATTTTTTCTGTTTTTTTTTTTGCATTTTTATTATGTTGAAATTATTTTGTCAAAATTCTAGTTATATTTTGACAAATGTTGTATTTAATTTGTAAGAGCGTAAATTTAATAACCAGTCTTATTATATGATTAACAGACGATAAATTATTTTAAAAATATCGTTCATTTTGCCGTGATTACTACAAAGTAAAATTTGTCCTACACACTCAGCATAGCGCCTTCATTTATTATATACCTGCGAAACCCTGAAATGTGTGAATATTCACACTTCACATCAATTTTTTCTACTTTCTCCCTTCCACCTCCCTTTCGAAACAACATGATTTTGGATTTAGCTGCATTTAGATTAAGTTTTTTCTTGCTTAGGTATTTTTCAAACCTTTTCAGAATTCCCTGCATTTCTTCTTCTTTAGTTGCCAACAAAACCATATCATCCGCATAGGATAGGGACATAACTTTTATCCTGCCTACCATCACTCCCCCTTCTTGTCCCCTTTTCAAGTGGCTGTTTGCTTACTAAACTCGGTTTTAAGTTTTGTATCAACTAAATTTGGCAAATTCTTCTTGGGTACTTAATGGGAATGTTTCACTTGCACCTATAAACCCTGTTTAAGTTCTCTCCATATCCCTGTATGAGCAATCCATCTCTAATGCTCCCAGATTTTTATTTGCTGCATCTTTCAGTGTCAAAGATTCTACACCATAAAAGAGAACAGACAATACTTAGCTGCGCAGTCTCAATTTATACACTAACACCTCTAAAAATGAGCTTTTTGCGACTTGTCAGCCATCTATTGACAACTCTTTGAACTAAACCATCCCCTCTATTGACCATAACCTAATTTTTATAACTTTCACTTTTCCAGTGTATAAGAAGCTTTATCATCACCTTTACCTCGCAGTATCGATCGCGGCAACCCAATGACGTCACACGGCCAGTCAAAACAGACGTGCAACAGGCTGCTTGTATTCAGTATCATTCAGTTCTTCCTAACTTACGGAACAGCCTGTATATAAGTGTAGATTTGTGTTGAAAATAGATCAGTTTCTATGACAACATCTGGGACCACCAGAGGTGAATAGATTTTAAATTTTATAAAACTTACCTCCGGTATTTTAAACTAATAATAAAATTATTTGGTAAATAATTAATTAATGTTAATTGTCTATATGGTAACTGTCAAAACAATTAATACGCATTAGATCGTTTTATTGATGTTATTAGTAATTTTATTAGGGCAAATAAAAGACATATTTTAGATATTCAAAATCAGTCTTTCAAACTAATATGTATTTATTTGATAAAGGTTCCATTTTTCGACCCGACAGAATAATGTTTATTAACGACAGATTAGATTTAAAGAACGACAAAAAATATAATGCACGACAGATTATTCTAGTAACGACAAAATATTTAAATCACGACAAAATAAATAGTTGAACAACAGAATATGCAGGTGAACGACAAAACCTGATGCGTCATCTGTGATTCCGTGTAGAAACTAACGACATATGGTAATTAAATTGGTTGTCATTTTCACTATCAAGACTTTAAAGAAATATATTTTAGTACATAAGTACTAAAAAATCAAAAATCATTGAAAATCAAAATGAGTTTGTTTGATACTGCCCATTTATGAGGCTAAGAAAACATTTTTTTTTCCTATTATTTGTTGGCTTTAACTGCTTTGGCTATTAGCCATAATAAAACATTAAATATCGCGATTAAAAAAATAAAATCCTTACAATGTGTATGCTTTCTGCAAGAGAATTTATTTATTTTTAGGATTTTTTAGATATAATAATTTATTAACAGCCTAGCGGCAAATACAAAAAAAAAATACATACAAATTAAACAAAGAAAATAAACTATACAAGAATGAACAAAAACAAACAAAAAAAAATCAGCTGTGGCCACCACAGGACTGACCGCCATCATAAAGTACTTATATAAATACCATTCTAGCAGCAGAGTAGAAATAACTTGACCTAATATTTTCTAACAGAGATATTATTTATCATGACCATGGAAACGTTACATATAAATCAGAAAAAATTTCGAAAATTTTTTCAGAAATTATTCGAAATTTTTCATTTTATCAAAAAACGTCTAAAATAATAGTTATTAGTTATTGCTTTTATAGCAATAACTTTGTTATTTATGTTATTTATAGCAAAATCTCTGTCTGTCTGTCCGTCTGTCTGTCTGTCCGTCTGTCCGTCTGACTGTGTACACGTGCAGAGCAAATTCGGCTGAAAGAATTTTTATGAAACTTCATATTTAAGCTTCTGCCATCAATGGCACGAGTTGATCAACTTTTGGTAAAAATCGGTTGACTAAAAATGGGAGTTTATTCGTGTCGATTTTAAGATTTTTGTGAATATTTCCCAACAGAAAATATTTCGAAAAAAATTATTGAACAAAAGTTGCTATAAAAGCAATAATTAATAACTCTTATTTGAGACGTTTTTTGATAAAACGAAAAATTTCGAATAATTTTTGTCTCAATTTTTTCATACTTATATGTTACGTTTCCATGGCCATGATAAATAATATCTCTGTTAGAAAATATTAGGCTAAGTTATTTCTACTCTGCTGCTAAAATGTATTTTATATAAGTACTTTATGATGGCGGTCGGTCCTGTGGTGGCCACAGCTGATTTTTTTTTTATCTAAAATAATAATACATACAGCAATGTATGTTGTATACATGGCCTTGATTTCCAGCCTTAATAATAATTTTATTTAAATATTAATTGATCAAATCAAGTTTTGTTTGTTTGAAATTTGTGTGGGCGATATTCTGAAGATTTCATGTGGGAAGATGAAAGAAAAAATATGTTTACTTATTTGCTTTTGATTTTTTAATTTGAAGCCTTGTTTTGACAGTTTCCATATTTTCCTAACATAATAACAGCATTCTATAATATACACTTAAAGAGATCGTTTTTAAAGCCTCATAACATAACTTTTAACATCACTTTATTCATTATTAAAACTGGCTCATCGCAGCACTCGAAAACTGTAGACAGGAGTAATTTTTTAAGACAACTCATCAATAATTTCATTAGATTTTTATACCGGTTCGTCTGGTAAACAGGGTGACCAGGTCTCAGAGTTTCATCATCGTTTCTTCGGGCTCCGTTTATTGTAATAAAATATCCGGGTTATGCTAATTTTATCTAAAATTAACGTAAATGGTTTATGGCAATGAAAATAACATAGTTACGTTTCATATAATCATACTAAATCTCGCGCGCTGTGCCAGAGTATATCTAATTCTTTCTGTTTCCGATCACGCCAACGGTTAAAGGCGATTATCCTGATGTACAGAGCCTACAGCAGTCGCCGACTGTTTGACTGTTCTGTGTCGCCACTGCTGCATTCGGACTGTCAACTGTCAGCCGGTAGTGCGAGTCAGACAGTAGCGGGTGACTGTTGACGGTCGATAGACGTAGTTAATATTTTAGGAAATTAAAGCAAAATTGAATAAAATGTATGATATGTCAGGAATTTGATGACTTTATAATGTCACTTATGTGTCTGTCGAGTGGTTGGAAATTATCCTAGATATAAAAAAATAGTAGATATCCATGATAGACCGGGAGCTCATGACAGTTTTTGGTCTCCGATTTCATACAGCATGCCTTTTGGAGGAGAGAATATTTACCTTGTGACAACAAAAAAGGGATGATACTAAACCCCTGCACGCTTTCCGGTCTTAGGGAAAATTGCATTTCCACTTAAACACAAAATTTTTGTGCTTTTCTCTGATTTAATATTGCTTGCCCTTTTGTCAAAAGAAAGTTATAAGAAATTTAAAGTCTTTTAAATATATGCATGCGATTCGGAGGGTCCCAAAGGGCTCAAACGGTCATGTGATCTTGTAATAAAAAAATATGATTTCCGCGTTTTCATACAGCATGCCTATAATTAAAAGACTTTAAATTTGTTATAACTTTTTTTTGACAAAAGGGCAAGCAATGTTAAATCAGAGAAAAACACAAAAATTTTGTGCAAGTGGAAATGCAATTTTCCCTATGACCGGAAAGCGTGCAGGGGTTTAGTACCATCCCTTTTTTCTTGTCACAGGGTAAATATTCTCTCCTCCAAAAGGCATGCTGTATGAAATCGGAGACCAAAAATGTCATGAGCTCCCGGTCTATGAAGAGTTAAATATTCAACTAACAAAAGACTTTATTTTCAAGCTAACAGAGAAATTCTTTGCTAAGTTTCCCTTTAATGATAGTCCTCTTATTCAAGATATTGGAAAACATAAATTACACGAACTTCCGTTTAAAAAATATAAGCATAAAATAACTAAGCCCATTTTACTCTAAATTATCGTCATTATTTACCATTACTGTTGTTAGTGTTACATTATTTATTTTATTATTATTATTTTTTTTTTGCTCTTTTATATAGGTTTTTTTGAATTTTTTCCCTATGCATATTAGCTTATGATTGTAATTTGTTATATTTTAATTGCTTAAAATTATACATGTAATGTAATTAAGTCATGAAAAGTTAACTTTTTCGATACTTAATTATGAAAATTAATTATGTTACATTTGTATTATAAATTGTTGATTCTAATAAAGTAAGTTTATGTGTCTGTCTCTCTGTCTGTCCATCTGTTTGTCTGTATGTCTGTGTGTTAGTCGATCAATCGGTCTGGTTGTCTGTCTCTCTGTTTCTCTGTCTGTCTCTGTTTCTCTGTCTGTCTATCTGTGCGGTAGAAATTGTGGCCAAACGGCGAGACCAAGATAAAATTTTGAGTGGGATCTCAAATGAAACCTCTTAATGCGTGGATAAACCAACAAATTTTTATTTTTGAAAAATCTATCTTTTTGCAAAAATGTGCAAAAAAAAAATTCGTTCCCCAACTTGTTTCCCAGAGGGGTTGATCTAAAAATCAGTTTTTTTTTTTTTTAAGTTATGTACATTGATAGGAACCGAAATAGTTCAACAAGAATTTTTAATCAGATTTTGCGAAAATTTCTTGTATCGTTAAAAAATATTATCATTTTTACCGACCGCCAACATATATAAGGGAGCTATTGTGATCATACCGATTCCGAGACATTGATGGATCTCCACGAATTGAGGTTCCTACATAACGTTTTGACTATTTTTAGCATGCTGTCTGTCGGTCTGTCTGTCTGTCGGTCCGTGTGCACGTGCAGAGCAAATTCGGCTAAAAGAATGTTTATGAAACTTAATATTTAAGCTTTTGACATTAATGGCACGAGTTGATCAAGTTTTGGTAAAAATCGGTTAACTAGAAATGGGAGTTTACTCGTGTCGGTTTTAAGATTTTTGCGAATATTTCACAAGAGAAATATTTCGAAAAAATTTATTTAACAGAAGTTGCTATAAAAGCAATAACTAACAACTTTTATTTGAGACATTTTTTGATAAAGCAGCATAAATTAATCAAGTACTTTGTGATGGCGGTCGGTCCTGTGGTGGCCACAGCTGATTTTTTTTTTTTGTTCTCTTGAATTAAACAAATGCACTGATCCCTTGCGTGTACAGTGTAGGATCCTCTTAAGAAAAGATTGGTTTGATACTCCACTCAAATATTTTAAAATATAATTCTTATTTCTATTTTTGGAGTGACGTGGTTTTTCGAAGTCTAAGTATTTATACTTTCCCGCCCTTAATATATAAGGAGCAAGTATTGTAATCCCGAAAATTTTGTCGAGATTTTGAATGACCACGTTTCATAGTCCAGGCCCAGCAAACATTCAACTAACGGCCGAATGCCGGCAAACTGCTTTTATGCTGGTAAGTTACTGGCACCAAAAGTAAGTGCAACGCCAGTATTAATAATGTACTTCACATTTGTATTTCGCATTCCGCCTATACGAAGTACTTTACCAGCATTTTATAAGCACTCTTCTTCACTCATACTTTTTACTTAAAACCATCAGAAATAAATCTTGCAACTAATGCGATTATTTTGCACTTTACCGTTGCTGGGCCGGCAACTGATACATCAATGGGCCAGTAACGGCCACGGGGACACCGGGGTACTGGCCCATTACTTTCAATGCCGGGGAGTATGTGCTTTACCAGTACTGGCCCGTATAAAAATGTTTGCTGGGGGGAATCAAAAAAAAAAACTATTATCGAAGTGCCGTCCATATGTGTGTTACTTAGAGAGTTCGTTCTGGTGCTAAAAAATTCTCCTATTTATTGGGAAGAACCCTATTGTTTTTTATGAAGATTCGAAACCGGAAACGGAAATTATTAAACTTTAAAATTTAAAAAAATTCCTAACTAGTAAACCAAGCCTTGAAAATTTGTATGGAACATAATTTGATATATTTTTGAAGATTTACCTAAATCTTTTTTTTTTATGTTCGGGTAAGTCTATCGGAGGTCTCCCTTCGCCACTGGTTTTTTATGTTAGTTATGCATGGCCAAAATTCAATCTTTTGACCTCTATTTCTACCGTACAGACAGAAACATGAGTGACGGTATACAGTCTTTTAGTTATACCTCCGAAACCCTAAAAATTGATGTTTATTATCTGTTTTTCTAATTATCTTTGTTAACGTATGTTACAGTTGTCCTAGTGATTATCAAAACTGATAAAATGAACACGTTAATAACAAACTTAAAACAGAACAGATAAAGATTTAATATCATTAAAATCGCAGTGCTGATACCTTAAAATGTTACTAACGAAATAGTTAATGCAATTATGCGTCTTCTAATATAATATAGTTCTAAAAATTTGTGGAAAATGGTAGATTGTGGACCATCAAATTCGTCCAACAGATTCGTATGTCCAAGTGATCGTCAACTGGCCCTAAGAGCAAAGTAAGTATCTAACTGTCTTACTATAATTTCTTAAATTAGATCCAGAGCCGATCTGGTAATGTACCGCGTAATGTAACACATTCCCTTACACCAGGGGTCGGCAACCAGCGGCTCTTTTAGAAAATTTTGTGGCTTTTTGAATATTGGCTGGTCTTTATTTTAATATAATTTATTTTTTAATTTTCAACATTCTGCCTGCAAAAAGGAAATACTGCATTTTCCCTTTTAGAACAGATAATTTGTTTCGAAAAAAAGTTATTTGTATTTGTGATTGATTTACGCGCAGAAACATTTTTACATTTTATTAATTTACAAAAACATAAGGACAATAACAAAGTTATTCATGCCATTTTTTTTTGCACAAACTATTATTAAAATACATGAAGCTTTTGGAGAAAGATTTATAGAGTTTAGAAAATATAAAGCTACACTAGCTTTTTTGACAAAACCAATTGAAGCAGATATGCAGCAATTACATTTATCACCATTCCCATTGATTAATCAGGCACAATTTGAACTTCAATTATTGGATTTGAAATCCAAAGATTTATGGAATAATATATTCTGAAATGGAAAGTTTAGAAAGATAAAAGTGCATATTATCTTCCCAGCATAAGTGGACCGAAATTCATCTTCAAAATGTAAATAAAATTGTTTTCGAAGCTTGGAACCGTCTTCCAGAATCGTTCAGTCATTTAAAAAATTATGCTTTTGGACTACTGACAATTTTCGGATCCACATATTACTGTGAGCAAGTCTTTTCACGTATGAAATTAATAAAGAGTCAGTTAAAAAGTAATCTTACTGACCTGAAACTTGAGTGCTGCTTTAAGTTAAAGATTACTGAATATTCACCAAATATTGAAGTCTTATCGAAAACTATGCAGGAGCAATTGTATTATTAAAAAAATTATTATATTGTAATATACAGGCAAGTGCAATAGGTATCGCAAACTAAATGTATAAGTAAATATTAATTTATTGTAATACTTGATTATTTTAAAACAAATAATCAACTTAAATATAGCATATATTTTTTAGCGGCTCTTCCATGTTATTGTTTTTTTTTTTCAATATAGATTTGGCTCTTTGTCACCGAAAGGTTGCCGACCCCTGCCTTACACCAATCAACACGAGTATTTTTTTGAGCTTTGGTCAAATTATGCGGAATCCATCGGGAACAGACCTTTTTCACAGCTAAATGTTCAAAATCGAATGTATTGCAGTCTGTGATATGCCAAAGGATGCCTCTATCTCACAGTAAGACACATGCCGATCTTCTTCAATTATTTTACGCACAATATCGATGTTTTTTTGAATCACAACCGATTTTGGTCGACCTTTACGAGATTCATCACTGACGGACGCACGACCAAAACGAAATTCTGCAACCAATTGTAAACAGTCTTTTCTGATGGTGCTTCATTACCAAAAGTTGAACGAAGCGAATCTATGCATTGCTGTTGAGTTAGGCCTTTACTAAAATCATAAAAAATCATCTAAAACCTTTACGAGTAATATACATTTTTTCACAAACTTGTTTTTTTTTTTAAACAAACTTCTCGGTCAATTTATAAGCTGCCACTGATTTCACAATAACAGATGTCAAATTTAACGAATCTAGTAATGACACATTTAAATATTGCCATCTAGTGGTCGTTTGTAAAAGCATAAAAGGTAACCCTCATACCCCCACGGTTGCACCACTGTCATAAATCATACTTTGACAACTTCATTGACCTTGAAAACCAGCCTTAAACATTATCCAGTTCTAACACAGTCTAACTTTAATTAAAATTTGTTCGTAACCAACTTAAACAAAGCTGTTGAGACAAAGAACAGCCTAAATGAATTATAGCCTACAAATTGTTTGAAAATTAAATTTTCGTACATGTGTTCCAGTTCTACTTAAAGCTAAAATGAGGTTTGATATCATATGTTGTTTTGTGTATACCAGCATAAAGGGTTTGATTATCAATATTTGTTTCTTTTGTGTACTAAATATATCGATTTGAATTTGATAGTCTTCTCGCCAATTGATTAAATTACAAATTAAATTACTTAATTGAATAAAAATAGGGCGCTGAAAAAAAAAACTGATGAAAAATAGAAAGTGGTAGATTCACGCGATCAACAGCGTTCGCAGCTCTAAAATTAGTTGTCTATTGAGAACTGACACACTCGAATACGCAGTCTGGTGGTCAAATATTGTAGTTGGCGCTCTAGTACTGTTTGAACTTATTACATATGTTCTAGTGTTGAGTTTTTGTTAGAATGTCGCTAGAAGTTGTTAAAAACTATAAAAGTAGAACAAATTGTAGTGTTTTTGGCTGTCATTCAAGACAGAACAAAGATATGCATCTTAGTTTTTTCTTTTGGAGTAATGGGGTAGGACTTCCCATTTCAACGTTTTCGGGTTTGTCTTTACCACTTTCGCAACATGGGGTCGAGCATTGTCGGACCGTTCTTGAAGCGTTGAAACTAGAGATGGGAATTTCGGCTCAGTTTGCGGAACCGGATCAGTAGAGGTCGTTCAGTTTGTTGAGCCGGTTCATTGATCCGGCTCAGTGATCCGGTTAAGTAAACATGTTTTCGAGACACAGGTCGGTCGTTAGTTCGTAGGTAGAACGTCGCTTAGAGCCGATTCTTGCAATATATGAACTGTAAACTCTTGCTTAGACCCGGTCAGTTGTTGGTCGTTCGCTCGTATGTAGAACGTCGCTTAGACCCGGTTCTTATCTAACATTTTTGAAACAAACAATTCACTTTATGTAGCTACTGTATTTTAAACCAGATGTGTTAAGTTTATGGCGATGTTTATTGCCCTTATAAATCGGACATCTGGGATTTGGGCAATATTTTTAATATTTTTATATAGTATGATTATAAGAAAATACAGACTAAGCCTATTAGTTTCAAATAAACTGCCCTACAAATTGATGACAATAAATAATACACTTTATGATAATACATTACAAGCAGAGTTCTCGCGAAGTTCAACATGACATCGATCCAGATCCGGATCACTCCGGTCACTGCTCACAATCGCCCGACCAATCGTATCCTTGAAACTTGAAACTATACAGTGAGCCGTGAGCCGGCTCATTTCAATTTGGTGAACCGTGTCACTTCGGTCAGTGTACCGAGTCGGCTCAGTGAGCCGGTTCGTCCATGAACGACCCATCTCTAGTTGAAACCACTCAGAACACGTTTTTTCACTAATAGCGGCCTCACCATGAGTATTTGAAAGCATTCGATGAGCCTCCGCCGCAGATTTCTTCATATTGAAACAGAAAATTAAAACCTCCCGCAAATGAGGAGAATTTGGCTCATAAAATTACATTTTCAATCGAGAATAACTTTATGATGCAGACACAAAAAGACTAATGTTTTTATGGGGTTATGTTGACAGATGCCCAAGTTAATTGCATGATGTCTATGATCTATTTATTTAGACCACTACTTACCTCTAAAGCCATCTATAGGAAAATGGCGGAAGCAAAGTTTTACATCTAATATAAATGTTAGATTTTAAAAATTTAGATCTGCCTGTATTAGTGAATTTCGGCGGGTGTCCTAAGCTTAGTTCGTTTGTTTTGATTTGTGAAGTACTCACAGGTGAAAACTGGATAAGTGTAGGGATGGGAATTAATTTTTGAATATCGATATATGCGCGATTCGATATATCGTAAGTGTGATATCGATATTCGATATATCGAAATAACTATCACGTAACATGTAAGATATATAAATTACATATTTTTTGGTTGGCTTGGCGGGAAAAGAAGTCGCCAATTGACAGAAAATCACTTTACAGTTGGTACTCACCCAGCTACCAACCAACTTTCTAATATTTTCCTAGTTAACTGCTCTCTTAATTAAATATATATATACAAAAGTGAACAGCATATATATATATATATATATGCTGTTCACTTTCGTAAGGACAAACCAGATTTTTGGTTACTTTTATAGTGTATTACGGTCTTTAAATATCAATTAAAAATATTCCTTACACTGTAAAACCGACTTTAGATTTATTCGTTATGATCATTATTAAGAAAGTGACATTTTTTATAATTTTTTAATACCAACATGACAATTTCAAATGTGCTAATTATTGAAATCAAAATTTCGTTTTACAGGCTATTCCAAACGATTAGGCGGAACTAAATGGAAATTTCGTTATTTTAGGCTGTCACGAAAAGGGGCCTTGTTTGGGTTATTTCATGTTTCAGGTTTGGTATGTGAAAAATTAAAATTCCAACAGTGAAACCATGGAAACGAATGACATATGTCAAATATTTTAATACATTTTTCCATATTTTGAAGACAAAAAAATTAATAAATGGGAAATTTTTATTAAGAATGACAAAAAATTAAAATGTAATGAAAAGGACATTTTATAATGACAATCAATTTAAACTAGAATTTGCAACGTAAGCATGATTTTCAAAGCTTAAACAAAATGACTAAAAGTCCGAATTAATTGATAAAAATTACTAGATTTCAAAAATGAGTTCCGCCTAAACGTTTGTAATAGCCCAGCCAACTTTTATGACCGCGACCCGGTACGAGGTTTTAAAATTTTTCGCGACCCACCTTATGAAATTTTATTTTAAAGCAGTAGCTTTATAGTAATAAAGAGTAATAAATAGTAATAAAGAGTATAGTATAGTAATAAAGAATATAGTATAGTAATAAAGAGCACAAATACACACTATTCTGGTGATTAACTGATGTAAAAAAAATAATATGTACAAAAAAAATATTTTTTGTGTTTTTACAATTTTTTTCGCGACCCGGCAAGATATTTCTGCGACCCGGTGCCGGGTCGCGACCCACACTTTGGGAAACGCTGGAATAGCCTATAGTTTGTTTCTACAAAAGTAAACAGCATATATTTAAATGTAAAAAAGATACAAGAATACCGATATTTTGTGCGAATATTGATATTTTGCGCGATATATCGCATTTCAAATATCTATATAAAAATATCGATGTATTTTTCTAAAGTATCGATATTTTCGATATATCGATATATCGTTCCCATCCCTAGATAAGTATATCAATTCTAAATATGTTTCACGGGCCAAATTGAGTTGGATTGGGGGCCAGATATTTAAAAATCACAGAGGACGGGTGGTAGATATTCTGAATTATATGTTTCAAACAGTGTCCTTCCAAATATTTTACTCGCCAGCCGCTACTGGAGAAACGTGGCGAAACGCTATAGAAGCTAATACCCTTTTCACACTAGAACTTTAAGATCGGATGTTAAAGTGAATGTATCTTTAAACGCTAATGTGAAACCGTATGGCCTCGTCTAAATACAAGCGATGTTAAATACAGAGATCTGCGTCTTAAACATCGTCCGCATTGTCAACTTAATTTCTATTATAAAAAAATACTCCTTGAATTTGTGTTGTCAACATTTTATATTATCATAAACAAGAATACTGTATTATATAGACGTTATAAGAAGTTTATACTTATTGTTATAATAAAATTATTTATTTTAATAATGTGTTTAATAAAATACAGAGCTACAATAATTGAGATAAAATGTATCGACTTACATGTTAATACAGGTGTAATATATTCTTTATTGTAGTGTCTTTATTGTAGAATGAAATGAAATATCTATATTTGTTTATAATAATTGGAAATGTGCGTCTGCGCAGACAGTTCAAAACTGGTCATTTCATGACGGTAACTTAAAGACAAAATTACTGTAGCTGATGACAGCACCAGAGATTTAAACATCAAGTGTAAAAGCATACCGATGTTAAACATCGGTGAACTTTAAGTTCACTCGTCTTAAAGTTCTAGTGTGAAAAGGGTATAAGGAACCATAGTGCTACCATACCTCTTCGGAAGTAATCGAAATCAGATATAGAAGAAATATTGGTATATCCAGAAAATGATGTAATTCATAATGATGGTGATGGAACTCTTTAGAAAGGCATATCATTATTAACTTATTAATCTTTTAATTATTTTAAATTATTTTCATTTCCCTCATTTATCAGCTGTTCTCATTATCGGTTCTCTTTTGCGTTGTTGTTCTCCGCGTTGAGCCGAGTAATTGTCGAGGCTCGTGATCTATTTTTAAAAGTCAATTAACTCTCAATCACTTACTAATTACATACTTCACTACCCGGTTCACAATGTAATTAATTGTTTAAAACATGTCTAACAGATGGAGCTAATAAAGGAAAATAAAAAATTAAAAATTATGGAACAGTGAAGATGCTCATAACAAACATGTTCGCTACGCTTGCCTTACACCGTGTATGGCAAGCTTAGCGTACATTATTTCTTAATACGAGGTCTACCTTTAAAGTTTTTACAAAAACTAAAGTGGGTTTTACACGATTCAATTTATTGACCAATTAATTGAAAAAGTTGACATTCAATTAATTGATGTGTGTAAAGTGTAAAAATTGCGTCAATTAATTTATCAATTAATTGACAAAAAATTGGTCAATTTATTTTGAAAATAGAACAAGTTCTATTTTTCATCAATTTTTTAGGGAATTCTACGTATATTTTTATTTGTTAAGATATTGCCAATTGTTCAGTTCTAGCATAACCTCCAAATATATTGTTTGTGTTTCGTATGCAAATCTTACAGAACCTCAAATTTACTATCATGTTCTAATTTACCATCATGTAGGTTTTTTTTTTTTTTCACAGCTCGTAATTTTGTGAATATTTTCATTTTGATAAATATGTCAACATGTTTTACTTTTTTTTTTTTTCTTTATGGATTTTATTTTTTAATGGTAATGTAAAATATTTCAAAAAAATTGATGTGAAGTGTGAATTTTCCCGCACTGCAGGGTTTCGCAGATATATAATAAGTGAAGGCGGCATGCTGAGTGTGTTGGATAAATTTTGCTTTGTAGTAATCACGGCAAAATGAACGATATTTTTAAAATAATTTATCGTCTATTAATCTAAGAGCTTTAAAAACAAATTTTATGTTATATTTTTTTGTTAATTTTAATTCGAATACTTAATACTTTAATACTTAATTATTTAGGTTTCTAAATATGTGCAGTATTTCTTTTACATAGCAAGGTTCATTAAGATTTTGAAAATTGCGCTTATGGCTTCCATTGGTTGTTTTAAGTCATATGCTCCGACCCTCTGATTTCGTATACATGACACATAGAATGAAAATATAATTCCAACAATTCAATCTGGTTATTAAATTTACGCTACTTTGTGAATATTTTTTCAATATTTTCATTTTGATAAATATGTCAACATGTTTTACAGTTGGTAATGTAAAGATTTTCAAAAAAATTGATAAATAAATTGATGTGTGTAAAGTGATACATTTGTTTCCAAGGTTACCAATAAATTTTTCAACTAATTAGCAAAAAACTTGATCAATTTATTGATCAATTAATTGAACTGTGTAAAACCAACTTAAGAAAGAAAACTCCTTCAAATAATCAATTGTTTGACGTGTTGTCTGGAAGTTTGCATTGTCATGATGAAGAGTGATGCGACGTTTTTGGTTGTTTTTCCTGATTTTGTCCATTACTTCTGGCAAACAAATTATTGTATACCATTCAACATTAATTGTTCTCCGATCATCTAAAGCAGCGGTTCCCAACCTGTTCTCCGCGGAGCCCTAAGTGCTCCGCGTATACTTATCAGGGGCTCCGCAGCCGTTACAGGAAATAAGATAAATAAAAACTGAATAAAATCAAAAGAATTAGAAATGTAAAACATAATTAATATAAGAAAACTGGAAATTATATTCTGAAAGAAAATTGGCCAAGTTGCATGTATGTTTGTCCGAGTGATTTCTGACTCTAGCCGGTTTATGACTCTGTACTAGCTGTAATGTGATCGGCGAGATGCATTTTTGTTTGAATAATCTGCGTGTATTTTGATTATTTCCCAGCAAACATTCAACTAACGGCCGAATGCTGGCAAACTGCTTTTATGCTGGTAAATTACTGGCACCAAAAGTAAGTGCAACGCCAGTATTAATAATGTACTCCACATTTGTATTTCGCATTCCGCCTATACGAAGTACTTTACCAGCATTTTATAAGCACTCTTCTTGACTCATACTTTTTATATAAAACCATCAGAAATAAATCTTGCAACTAATGCGATTATTTTGCACTTTACCGTTGCTGGGCCAGCAACTGATACATCAATGGGCCAGTAACGGCCCCGGGCACACCGGGGTACTGGCCCATTACTTTCAATGCCGGGGAGTATGTGCTTTACCAGTACTGGCCCGTATAAAAATGTTTGCTGGGTTGCTTCATTTTATAAAAATCTGTGTATCTATCAATATGAGAGCTGTGAAAGAGAAAAGTGAATTTATATTAAATAAAAAATATACCCCCTCCTTATTACTTCTAAACACCACTAATTTGTAAGACATAGGGTAGGCCTAGGGGGCGCGATTACAATACTTGCCCTTTATATATTAAGGTCGGGCAAGTAAAAATAAAAATTCAATTTAGTTTCGCTTAAACATTTGGAATAGACCCAGCAAACATTTTTATACGGGCCAGTACTGGTAAAGCACATACTCCCCGGCATTTAAAGTAATGGGCCAGTACCCCGGTGTCCCCGTGGCCGTTACTGGCCCATGAATTTTTATTTTTACTTGCCCGACCTTAATATATAAAGGGCAAGTATTGTAATCGCGCCCCCTAGGCCTACCCTATGTCTTACAAATTAGTGGTGTTTAGAAGTAATAAGGAGGGGGTATATTTTTTATTTAATATAAATTCACTTTTCTCTTTCACAGCTCTCATATTGATAGATACACAGATTTTTATAAAATGAAGCAACCCAGCAAACATTTTTATACGGGCCAGTACTGGTAAAGCACATACTCCCCGGCATTGAAAGTAATGGGCCAGTACCCCGGTGTGCCCGGGGCCGTTACTGGCCCATTGATGTATCAGTTGCCGGCCCAGCAACGGTAAAGTGCAAAATAATCGCATTAGTTGCAAGATTTATTTCTGATGGTTGTAAGTAAAAAGTATGAGTGAAGAAGAGTGCTTATAAAATGCTGGTAAAGTACTTCGTATAGGCGGAATGCGAAATACAAATGTGGAGTACATTATTAATACTGGCGTTGCACTTACTTTTGGTGCCAGTAATTTACCAGCATAAAAGCAGTTTGCCGGCATTCGGCCGTTAGTTGAATGTTTGTTGGGGACTTTACAATTTACGAGTGAAAGGAGTCGGGAGTCGGAGTCGGAGTCGGTTTTCAAAAATACCGACTCCGGAGTCGAGAGTCGGTAATTTTTCTGTCGACTCCCCATCCCTGGTTTTAAGGCTGCGTATAACCCCCGGAGGTTACTAGTGTCCTATACAAAACTAACAATCTGAAATAAAATTAGTATCAACCTATACATCAAATTTTGCACCGAATTTGTATCTATCTAATATGGTAATTTTAATTGTAGAAACATTTATAGTAAAAATATTAGCGCTCAATAACTTAAAAATTGACATCAGCGATATTGTTCTGTAATTTTTTAAATCTATTTGTGGGTTTCGAATAACTTTTATATTTATATAGTTTTGTGTAGAAATGTTCAAATAATACGTCAATTTTTTTTTCGACTTAAATACTTATAGTTTAGAGCCTTCGTCGAAAAATATTACACTTTAAGATAATAAAATGCCACTTGGTACACGTATTCTTCACAAAAAATAAATCATTTTTACCCGTAACACCAATTTTGAAAACCGCGGCAGATTCAAGAGAGCGGCAAAAATAGATTACCAAGTACAATGACTATAAGTAATTTTCACAATACAACAAAGTAGCTAGAATCATATTTGTAGAATGAAGCTTTAGGTACAATTTGTCGCATCGTACGCAAATATGCGTCGATTGGTTTACAATATGGCGTCTATCATGCAATTTGCTTATTTACAATTACCTAACAGTTTTTTCTACAATTAAAAATATCCTATTAGATAGATAAAAATTCGCTGCAAATTTTGATATATAGATTGTTATTAATTTTATTTCCGATTATTAGTTTTGTATAAGAAACTATTGAGGACTATAGGGTTGTGCGCCACCTTAACTATTAACTAAAAACGTTTCTTGCTAAAAATTTTATTTCTCAATGTGGACACTCCCGGATTCAAAGAGCAATATTCCTGTTTTCCCAATTTTCAAGACAATCATTCCCTGGATAAGATATTAATAAAATAACAAATATTTCCCGACAGTTGTTGGGAAGAAAACCTACTGGTGAATTGAAATTATAAATTTATGATATAAATCTATAACATGTCGGCATGAACACAAACAGATCAATCATCCCTTGTCAACATAATATCGTGTATATGTTGAGTACAACACTGCGGTTATCATAATGTTTATTAGTGTACGCTGTTTATCAGTTCCTTGTTTATAATCCTGTTATCAATCTGTTTATGTGCTCTCATGGTTTAATTAATACGATCATATATGTACTTTGCGAGTTTCTCTTCATAAATTGTATCTGAACTAAGCAGAACTAGCTTAGTAGAGAAATAGACAGAAACACATCGTCTTTTGTGATGTCTTACCGATTATATTGTTTACTAATTTTCCATATGATATTAAATGCAAGTTCTTAGTACATTAATCACTGACGGATTTACCACAAGGTTTGGTAGGCTATAGGGGAAAAATTTTAAGATCGTAGCGCCACGCGGATTTTTTTGAAACCATTCTAAATCAGATACCACTTGACATTTACTAGTAAATAATAGCGAAAAGTGTATCAAAAAACGACAAAAAATAAATAATTGTTTGGGATTTTCTGATTTTGTGAAGTGACATTACTTGTAAACATCTAAAATACTACATTTTGTGATCTGGTTTTAAGTTATGGCGGTTTTCCATTGTCGATTATTTTAACTATATTGGGGGAAATAATAATTCCCGTGTTGTTTACCAAGGGGTAGAAATCTACAATGCTGGGCATATAATATTGTGTGGAGTCACTGAAAAAAACAGAGAGTTCATAAAGATTTATGCATTATGCCTACAAACTTGTGCAATATAAACCCACACACAATAACAGGAATTTTCAAGATATGCGATAATAAATACAAAATTGAAAATATTTTTTGTAGTCACTATCATTAAAATGTAATGAGCAAACTTTGATACAAGGGTTCACTTTTTTTCCAATTTTTAAATTGTTTATCTAAACATCGCGTCGATTCTTAACCTCTTGCTTTCCCAATTTTGTTTCGAACCATACGGTGTCTGATATTAGTGGAAACAAATGAAACGATATTTCCGGGTTTCTTCTTTTCAATGAATTGCACATAGGCACACAACAATATGTATTATACATTTTTCAATGATTATAATAAAACTTTAAAAACAAACTTCATACAAAACCAATACACAAAACGAAATGTTATCTGATGTACACAAGTTCATGAAACGCTCACCAGATGGTAGGGTGCTTAGCTGCAAATCCCTATAGCCTACAGCAGTGATGCCGGGTTTACATTGGTAGAGTAAAAGAGCTAGTAACTAGCGCAAGTACTACGCGCTTTACTCTACTATCTTATTTTCAGGATAGTAGGTGTTCATACGCAATTGACATACATATCTTATTTTCTGGATAGTAAGTGTCAAAACACATTTGACACTGTGATTTTATAGTGAAATTATCTTTTTGCAAAAAATAGTTTATGAATGTAGATATACATCGTCGCCGGCGTGATGCCAATAAAAAACCAGTGGCGAAGGGAGACCTCCGCTAGACTTGCCCTCCCATAAAAAAAAAAAACCAGTGGCGAAGGAAGACCTCCGCTAGACTTGCCCTCCCATGAAAATAATAATAATAAAAAAATACATATATTTTTTTTTAATTTAAAAAAAGATTTAGGTAAATCTTCAAAAATACATCAAATTATGTCCTATACAATTTTTTGTCCAAGGCTTGGTTTACTAGTTACGAATTTTTTTAAATTTTAATGTTTAATAACTTCCGTTTCCGGTTTCGGATTTTAATAAAAAACAATAGGGTTCTTCCCAATTATTAGGAGAATTTTTTAGTACCAGAACGAACTCTTTAAGTTAAACCGTTTTTAAGTTATCGTGTATACACACAGACACACAATCATACAGACACACAGACACACAGACACACAGACACACACACGCACAGACACATACACATACGGACGGCACTTCGAAAATAGGTTTTTTGGATTCCCTGGACCATGAAACGTGGTCATCAGTCAAAATCTCGACATCGAAAATTTTCGCGATTACAATACTTGCCCCTTATATATTAAGGTCGGGCAAGTAAAAAAATGGTATTTTGAATTACATCATTTCTTGTGGAGGAAATAATTGATTGTCTTATTGAAGTAATCTGTACAGAATATAAGCCTAAACGAAAATGGGTTAAAAAATGGATTGATAGAAGAACTACCCATGGCGCATCAGTCCTTCTATTTCGTGAATTAGCCGTGGATGATCAAAAAGAGTACAGACTGTGTTTAAGAATGACACCAGATGATTTTAATAGGCTATTAAATTTAGTTAGTCCATTAATACAACGAACTGATACACTAATAAGGGATGCGATTCCAGCAAAAATAAAATTGGAATTAACGCTTTATTTCCTAGCCACAGGAAATAGTTATTGTAGTCTACAACAGTGTTTCTCAACAGGTGGTCCCCAGAAAAAATTTAGTGGTCCGCGAAAGTTTTTATATGTGTTTTTTGCAGTTTTATTTTTAATTTATTTTGCACATTTTTTATGTAAATAGTTTATATTTTGTTTATTTTCTGTAAACTTTCTGTGATTTTCTACAAATAAAATAAATGTGTAGCACATTAAATATATTTGTTTTCATGCAAAAAATAAATCAACAATTATTATTAGTAGTCCGCGTTAGAAAATTATATATTATTCTGGTCCACAGTGCGTTTTTGGTCGAGAAACACTGGTCTACAACATCTTTTTCGTGTATCAAAGGCAGTTATTTCACAGATGATTTCAAAAATCATCAATTAATAAATCAATGTTACGCAATTTATGTAAATAAATTGTAACTTACCTGATATGGGTTTTTTTCTATTTGTTATGACAGGTTACCGCTTGCCGCCAATTTGAAATGAATCAATTTTGCGTAGTGGGGGAAAAGACAGTAGCTAGTAAATACGTCGACGAGCTAGCTGCTATCCTAGCCCAATTACTAGAAGCTAGTACTCTACTAGTCACATTGTCAACTGTTTACACAGGGATAGTAACTAGTTCCTAGTTACTTGCGCTAGTTACTAGCTCTTTTACTCTACCAATGTAAACCTGGCATAACCATGTTTCTTTGACAGCGTTGGGTGACGATTTTATTACCGATTTTGTTGACAGAGTCACTTCGTCGTTTTAAATGACCAATGAATATCAATTCTTGCTGGCAAATTAATTCAACTGGTCGTCTCTCATCCTTCCTAAATCCTGTTTAGTATTCACCCGTCATCCTGGCCACGTATCCTTCTTAAATCGACAGGAAATGGCTTTGAAAGATTTAAGTTTGGCTACAGGTGGTTTGTGATAGGTCATAGTAAAGGATAACGAGTTCTCGACAAGGGTTAGAGGATTTGGGTTAACGCTAAATTGAACCTGAATTGAAAGCTGATGGATTAGACCTGTAAGTTGAGATTGATGCGGATTTCGGACACTTTTCAATCACAAGTGGATATTTATTCTAAGTTTAGTATTCAGTAGCTATCTGGTAAAGGATGTCCAAAAATTAAGTTTCACTTAAAATAATTTCCATATAAAATAAAAATTGATGTGAAGTGTGAATATTCACACATTTCAGGGTTTCGCAGGTATATAATAAGTGATGGCGGTATGCTGAGTGTGTAGGACAAATTTTACTTTATAGTAATCACGGCAAAATTAACGATATTTTTAAAATAATTTATCGTCTTTTAATCATATAATAAGACTGGTTATTAAATTTACGCTCTTAAAAATTAAATACAACATTTGTCAAAATATAACTAGAATTTTGACAAAATAATTTCAACATAATAAAAATGCAAAAAAAAAAAAACAGAAAAAATAAAACTCACTCCGTCCGTACTCGAACTCGAAACCCTTCGTTTTCCAGAGAATTTTAGCTTCCGACACCAGCGCTCTAACCCGTTGCGCTATCGGACGCTTTACATATGAGTGTCTTACATTGGTTTTTTTTACAACCAAAAACCACAAAAAATGCGTTATTTTCCGAAAACATAATCTGATCAAAAATTCCTGTTGTACTATTTCGGTTCACACCAATATACATTACTTGGAATTTTTTTAGATTTTTAGTTTAAACCATCTGGGCTACAGGGTGTGGGACAAAAATTTTTTTGCACAATTTTGGCAAAAATCGCATCAAAATAATTTATTTTGCAAAAATAAAAATTTGATCGTTAATCCACGTACTAAGGGCTTTCATTTGATACCCTACTCAGAATTTAAAAAAAATATTTTTGTTTTCGATGAGCACATATTTGTTTATATTTTTAGGGGGGTATGTTTTTTAGATGTTTTAGTATTTTTTCTATGTGCGGGTCAAAGAGTTGTATAAGCATGCCAAATTTCAACTCTCTAGGTTTAGCCGTTTGGCTACAATTTTAACCGAACAGACAGACAGACAGACAGACAGACAGACAGACGACAAAATGACGGTATAAGGGTTTTTTGGTCATACCTACAAAACCCTAAAAACTGTAATAGTTATGCTAAAAATATATATTGAAATATAAAAAGCTATTATTTTGCTTTAAGGCGGCGCACAACCCTATAGTTCTCAATAGTTTCTTATAGAAAACTAATAATCGGAAATAAAATTAATAATAATCTATATATCAAAATTTGCAGCGAATTTTTATCTATCTAATAGGATATTTTTAATTGTAGAAAAAACTGTTATGTAATTGTAAATAATCAAATTGTATTTTAGACGCCATCATGTAAACCAATCGACGCATATTTGCGCACGATGCGGCAAATTGTAGCTAAAGCTTGATTCTACAAATATGTTTGTAGCTATTTTGTTCTATTGTGAAAACTACTTATAGTTATTGTACTTGGTAGTCTATTTTTGCCGCCATCTTGAATCTGACGCGGTTCTCAAAATAGGTGTTACGGGTAAAAATAATTTAATTTTCTCATTAAAACATCTCACTAGCTAAAAGTTTAGAAAATTATGCACAATCCACAACAAACAGCGTATTATTTTGGAGGTCTGAATGGTTTCACGTCTTATCATATGACAAACCCAGTGGCGGACTAAGCCTTCGCCGGGCCCAAGACATTTTTGATTTACGGGCCCTCAACAATTTTTTTTTAAAAAAACAAAAAAAGGTCCTTACCTCCCAAATCCAAGTGAAGAGCAAAAAAAAAGGTCTTCACCTCCCAAATCCAAGTGAAGAGCAAAAAAAAAAGTCTTCACCTCCCAAATACGGGCCCTTGAAAATTACGGGCCCAAGACAAATGTCTTTTTTGTCTAAGACGATAATCAGTCACTGGACAAACCTATGGTGACAGTGAACAGTCCATAAGTTACAGTGCATAAGCTATTGATTTAGTAGCTCTGAATGCGGCTTTACAGCAATTTGGATGTATTCTCACCACCAAATTCTAGCACAAGTGCTATGATTAAACGAATCAAAAGTAATGAGTAGACATTTTTGTAAACCATAATTTATTTGTGAACAATTTTAATTTATGAAAAGTTATTTTATATTAATATGTACCACTTCGTTTTATTTATTGTTTTATTGGCCATTGTACCAATGTGCCTTTATTTTATATTATAATTACAATTTTAATGTATATTTTTAGGTTTAAGTATTTATATAAGAATTGGGCATTGACTGCCTGTAAAAAAATTGATGTAAAGTGTGAATTTTCACACATTTCAGAGTTTTGCAGGTATTTAGTAAGTGAATGATGATTATTTGGGATGCCAAAACAAATTTTATGTCAAAATATTTTTTTATGAATTTTAATTCGAATGCCTATTACCATTATTTAAGTTTCTAAAGATGTGCAGTATTTTTTTATATATCAAGGTTCATTAAGATTTTGAAAATTGCGCCTATGACTTCCATTGATTGTTTTTAGTCATAGCTCCTCCCCTTTGATTTCGTGTACATTCAAATATAGAATTAAATTATAATTTCAACAATTTCCACTGGTTATTAAATTTACGCTTTTAAAAATTAAATGCAACAATTGCCAAAATATAACTAGAATTTTGAAAAAATAATTTAAACAATATAAAAATGCAAAAAAAAAATAAAAAATAATATTGTCTCCTCTCGTAGGATTCGAACTCATTGTCTTGGGCAGAATGCCAGTATCTGAGCCACTACACCAAGATACACGTTACTGTTTAGCGTTACAGCTAGCGTGTTATATAACTATAAGTTTTCAACATTATTAGCAAAAAAACACAAAAAATGCTTTTTTTGTCCAAAAACATAATCTGATTAAAAATTCCGGTTCACACCAATGTACATTACTTAGAATTTTTTCAGATTTTTAGTTTAAACCATCTGGGCTACAGGGTGTGGGACAAAATTTTTTTGGCACAATTTTGGCAAACATCGCTTCAAAATAATTTATTTTGCAAAAATAAAAATTTGATTGTTAATCCACGTACCAAGGGCTTTCATTTGATACCCTACTCAGAATTTTAAAAAAATATATTTTTTTTCGATGAGCACATATTTGTTTATATTTTTAGGGGGATGTGTTTTTTAGATGTTTTAGTATTTTTCCTATGTGCGGGTCAAAAAGTTGTATAAGCATGCCAAATTTCAACTCTCTAGGTTTATCCGTTTGGCTACAATTTTTACCGAACAGATAGACAGACAGACAGACAGACAGACAGACGACAAAATGACGGTATAAGGGTTTTTTGGTCATACCTACAAAACCCTAATAAAAAAAATATGCAATTAAATAAATACAAAGCGTGCTTCGTCTCATCAAATGCATGATAATAGCAGCATTCCGTACTTAAATGCATGATTAAATTGTGATAGTGTTGCCATAATTTTGCAATGATAGGGCCTTGGCTCCTTGGCTCTTCATGAGGAGCTGCCAGTGCTGTGCAGAATAAACGAACCCATCTCAGATTTTTATTCATTTGGAACTTACGTAAGACTAGTCCAGTAAAATATACATTTTGAGTATTCAGTCAGTAGTTGATCGTGAACTTTGTTTTATCGATGTATTCAATTTTGCAAAACCACCTGTTACGAATGTTTTCCTATTTTCAGATTGAGAACGGGCTGGAGCGTGAAAACTGGGTCAGTAGGTTATCAGGGCTGTGGCTCCGGATCTGTGAGCAGCGGGGGAAATACCGGAGAAGAGAGAGGAAATGGAACCAGGACTGCCCTTGAACCAGAGGAACAGGAAGCTATACTCAGCGTCATCAGGAGAGCTGAGTTACTGGAAATACGAGAACAGGAAAGAGTAAGTTTATAATAGATATTATAGAGTTGTCCATCAAATCAAATACAGATAACAATAAGGTCTCCGATAATGGTTATACGATACTTTGTTTGAGTCTACACATTCATTATCATTTATTTATTTCTTTATTTACATTTTGGCCACACAACAGGCAGCTAGCCCAATTACAGTGATGCACTAATAGTTTTTAAAATATTAGTTTACATACAGTAATATTAAACTTACACATACAGATACATACAGTAGCGGCAGTGAGTAAAATATTTGGGGGGACACTTTTTTCCCATATATATCTATTAAAATATAGTTATACGAGAAAAAAGTAAATAAATAAAAAATACCTGAAAATATATTCTGCAACTAGAAAAACTGACAAATCTGGCACTTTTATTAAGATTTATGGTCAATATTATTATCATTTTTGTAGTTATTACTTCTATTATTATTATTATTATTATTATTATTAAAATTGCAATATTATTAAGACAATGCTTTGTAGTCAGAAACATAACATATTTGGTTATTAATTAAGCAGATACCTACACATATTCACATGTATTTAAATATTAGATTTAACCTTTTAGTTATGTTCTTTAATTGAAAGTTTATACGCAGTATCAAGTTGAAATCGTATATTTACCGATCCCAGCATGGCAAATTTGACCGAATAATGCATATGTTTATGAGACACATTATGTTTAAGAACTTTATCTTTGCAATGTTTAATATCTTTAACACTATTTACTGTCTTTATTTCATATGCGTCTGATGAACAAATCAAGCACAGAAAACTTGTATTTAAATATTGTTTTTCACTAAACTTTCTATTAAATGTTCTATTTCCATTTTTATCCTGTTGGGAAATATTCAATTTTGGCCGATGAGGACCCATATTTTTACCGACCGCCAACATATATAAGGGAGGTATTTTGATCATACCGATTTCGAGATTTCGATGGATCTCCACGAATTGAGGTCCCTACATAACGTTTTGACTATTTTTAGCACGATGTCTGTCGGTCTGTCTGTCCGTCCGTCTGTCCATCTGTCCGTCCGTCCGCTTGTCTGTCTGTGTACACGTGTAGAGCAAATTCGGCTAAAAGGATTTTTATGAAACTTCATATTTTAACTTCTGCCATCAATGGCACGAGTTGATCAACTTTTGGTAAAAATCGGTTGACTAAAAATGGGAGTTTACTCGTGTCGATTTTAAGATTTTTGCGAATATTTAGCAACAGAAAAATATTTCGAAAAAATGTATTTAACAAAAGTTGCTATAAATGCAATAACTAATAACTTTTATTTGAGATGTTTTTTGATGAAACGAAAAATTTCGAAAAATTTGTCGTAAATTTTTGTAAAATTTTTTCAGTCTCAAATTTTCATACTTATATGTAACGTTTCCATGGTCATGATAAATAATATCTCTGTTAGAAAATATTAGGCCAAGTTATTTCTACTCTGCTGCTAGAATATATTTTATACAAGTACTTTATAATGGCGGTCGGTCCTGTGGTGGCCACAGCTGATTTTTTATTAATAATTTTGTTTCATAGTTAAGCACGTTAGTTGTATTAAAATATACAGTATATTTTAATAAAACTAACGTGCTTCATTCGATTCATTTTCACGTTTAAGTACTTGTCACAAATCACAACGACCGAACTAAGCTACGGGACACCGGCCGTAATTCACTAATACATGCAACACTAACCTTCGCCGCTGTTGCCGTTACTAGGAAATTTTTGCTTCATATGTAGATAAGAACATTAGATATTGCATGTGGCAACGCTGTATCTTTGGACACTCCGTGGAGTGTCCAACAACGCTCGGAAGAGTTGTCTTGATTTAAATTTTTTAAATCTAACATTTATATGAAAAATCTTTGAATAAGAAATAATAAAAATAAAAATATGCAGATATATGTATCTAGCTACTTTAATGCAATTTTAAAGAAGTATAAATAAAGTATTAAATTTAGCTTTTTTACTAAAAATTTTTAAGAGGTCACTGTCCCAGCGCCTCCCTGTCTCAGCCGCCACTGGATACATACTATGCAAGGAGGGATTTTATGAATCTTTTAAATGACTGAAGATTGGTTGAAAATATATCAGGAAAGTATTCCTGACAAATCCTCTTAGACAAATTATTTAATGCAGAAGAAATACGATTGATAGGTACGGATGAGAATTTATTTTTGAATATCGATTCGATATATCGTAAGTGTGATATCGATATTCGATATATATCGAAGTAAAAATATCGATATTTTCGATATATCGAAATAATTAACACGTAACATGTAAGAAATTTAAATTACAGTTTTTTTTTTTTTTTTGTTGGCTTGGTGGGCAAAGATGTCGCCACTTGACAGACAATCACTTTGCAGTTGGTACTCACGCAGCTACCAATCAACTTTCTAATATTTTCCTAGTTAACTGCTCTCTTAATTAAATATATACAGTCTGTTTCAAACGGTTAGGCGGAACTAAATGGTAATTTCGTTCTTTTAGGTTGTCACGAAAAGGGACCTTGCTTGGGTTATTTCATTTTTCACGTTGGAATGTCAAAATTTAAAATTCCAACAATGAAACCATGGAAAGAATGACATATGTCAAACTTAAATTAATTTTCTTACATATTTTAATGACAAAAAAATAAATAAATGAGATATTTGTATTAAGAATGACACAAAAAATCAAAATATAAAGAAAATGATATTTTAAAATGATATTAACCTTAACCAAAAAATTTTTGTTGCAAGTATGATTTACAAAGCTTAAACAAAACGGTCGAAAAGCATGATTTAAACGATGAAAGTAACTAGATTGCAAAATCTAGTTCCGCCTAACCGTTTGGAACAGACTTTATATGCTGTCCACTTGTGTAAGGACAAACCATATCTTTTTGGTTACTTTTATAGTGTATTATGGACTTTAAATGTCAATCAAATATAATCCTTACGCTGTAAAACCGACTTTCGATTTATTGATTATGATCATTATTAAGAAAGTGACATTTCTTATATTTTTTTAATACCAACATGACATATAATTTTAAAGGTGCAAATTATAAAATCAAAATTTCGTCTTACAGGCTATTCCAAGCGATTAGGCGGAACTAAATGGATATTTCGTTATTTTAGTTTGTCACGAAAACGTACTTTGCTTGGGTTATTTCATGCAGAGCCGCAGTAAGGGGGCGACGGCCCTGGGCGTACTAAGGAAAAGGGCGCTGACGAGCTTGACTAATTTATTCGCCATTGGGAAGGCAAGGAGCTTTTTTTTTTGCTCGTTACTTGGAATTTGGGAGGTGAGGACCTTTTGTTTTTTTGCTCATCACTTAAATTTTGGAGGTGAGAACCTTGTTTTTACTTGCCAAGGGCGCCAAAACACGGCTTTGCCCCTAGCGCAAGTTTTCCTTACTGCGGCTGTGATTTCATGTTTCAGTTTTGGTATGTGAAAATTTAAAATTCCTACAGTGAAACCACGGAAACGAATGACATATGTCAAATATTTTAATACATTTTTCCATATTTTGAAGACAAAAACCTAAATAAATGGGAAATTTTTATTAAGAATGACAAAAAATTAAAATTCAATGAAAAGGACATTTTATAATGACAAACAATTTAATCTAGAATTTAAATGTGAGCATGATTTACAAAGCTTAAACAAAATGACCAAAAGTCCGAATTAATAGATAAAAATTACTAAATTTCAAAATCTAGTACCGCCTAAACGTTTGGAATAGCCTACAGTTTGTTTTTACAAAAGTGAACAGCATATATTTAAATGTAAAAAATATACAAGAATGCCGATATTTTGTGCGAATATCGATATTTTGCGCGATATATCGCATTTCAAATATCGATATAAAAATATCGATATATTTTTCTAAAGTATCGATATTTTCGAGCATCTCTTATTAAAATTTATTGTTAAAAGTTCATTAGTGCGAGTGTTGTATGTTGGAATTCGGAATGAAAAAAGATTTAATAATTCTGGACTGTCTATTATGTTATTAAATATTTTGTATAACAGATTAAGGTCCAATAATATTCTTCTACTTTCCAAGGAAACAAATTTCAAGTTAAAATCGGGAAATTTATATTGTAAATAATTTGAAATCTATTTTGAATTTTTTCTATGCGTTTTATGTATATACAGAAGCGGTTCTTAAACTGTGGTCCGCGACCCCTGGGGTCCGCATAGCCATTACCGGAGGTCCGCGAAACCATTTTAACATTAACTTTACATCCCCCAACTTATCGCTTTTATTCAAATAACTCATTTAATAAAAATCCTATATGGTCAGGACTTTTTGTATTTGTTGTTATTTAATTAGTTATTGACATAACTAAACAAGAATTAGGAAAAATTTAATTATTTTTATTCAACTGCAAATTATTCACAGAAAACATATTATGATATACATATTATGATTTTGATCAATATTTGACCAAGAAATATTTGTATGAGCTTATGTTTTATAATTTGTAACTTTTCTAATTGTTTTACTACTATTTGTATTCGTTTTACTACTATTTGTATTCATTTTATGTTTTTTATTCTATATGCTAATAAAAATGTACATCTCTATAAATGCGCAAGACCATTTATTAAATAACCAGCGATACATTTTTACCAATATTTATTATAACGTAGTGCCTATGAGATTATTGAGCCAGAAATTAAGTCTCAAGAACGAGGTAAAATACCTAGGGTAGGGACGAGGTCCGTAAAAAAAATGTTGTTCAAGAGGGAGTCTTCGGACTACATAAGTTTAAGAACCTCTGATATAGAGTATTGTGGGGACCAAAATACAGTTGCAAATTCTAAAGTCCATTCTACATTATACTTTTTTCAATACTTTTTGCAATACTATCCAACTCTGACGTCATTTCAACTTTTGATACTACAGAATATAGTGGGGGAAAAAATAAAAGACATTGATATATTTTATACCTTCCATCTCTTATTACTTTTCATTGCAAACTTAAAAATTTTTAGGTTCAGATGGCAGACAACAATTTGGTTATAGTAAACCAATTTATATAAATATTGTTTAATTGTGCTAAGTTTATATTTAATTATATGTTCTAAATAAACTTCTTATCAACTTAATAAACTACTAAAAGTTAAGTTTGTGGGGAGCTACGATATATAAATAATGAAATGTCACGGTTGGCTGATTTATTTATTTCATTTGTACTTACTCTGTACATCCCTCACATTATGGGTTCCAAGACTTGCGAGCGGATCAAGTCTGGACCCCCCCTTATGAGTTCGCTAGCTGGTTGCTATGATTCTTGGAAGGATTAAGGGTTGTTCAATTAAACTCAACATTTTAGCTAATCTACTTTAATTATGATACGGTTTAAATATTTACACTAATTACAATAGACTTACAATTACGTCGATACAGCTAAATCCAAAATAGACACACATTCGCACACACTAGACACACTTCACACCAAACACTAATTTAACCACTGGACACCACAGTCCTGACTGACATCCTCTAAAACCATTTATCTCTCACATGTCTTTAGCTGGGCACTACACTAACGTTCATACGGAATTACCTGTTACATTTTACTAGTCCAACCGAACACCCTAAATGTCTCTAACCCATGACTCTTAAAAACCAACTCCAAAACATGACTTAACTTTACGACGGTTTAAACTCAACTCCTTGTTAACGCGGCCACCGTCGAAAATGCTTACATCGCCCAACTGTTAAATGTCATTTAACACCTCTTGATTATCGGTCTTGTACTATCTTAAAATTCATAATTTATTGGTGATAACTCAGATAATATCCCATTAGAAAATAGCCGAATCATCAAATTTATCTCAGACAAAAATTAATTATTATTTATGCGCTTATGGTTGACGTATATTTATTTAACACAATAATTTACGATTCACTTTTCATGTTCCATTGACAAAGTGTCAAGTTGCAATAATAAACAAGTCTACCGTTATCTTAAATGCCCTTTCTAAGCAATAGATTATTTTTGTATCGTTTAACAGATTAAATATTTTACTCTAATTTAATGATTATAATGAATTTATTTATGAAATTTTATTTATGAAATAATACCAAAATTACCTCCCTTACAAGTTGTTAACAAAAACTAAAAAGTTGGTAGTTGGTACGACTGTATAAGTATACAACTGTCATCCAAAACTACCTCCGGTCAAATTTTTGGTGGACAGTTCTGTACTTTTCAGTCGTACCAACTACCAAATTTTTAGTTTTTGTTTACAACTTTTGTTTACAAGACACACATATGTCGCACTATTCGTAACGCACTAATTTCCTTAACTGTAAACGCTGTCTTGAACGTTAAAACTATCTACTAAACTTATCCACAACGCACAGTAAACAGTCTACTAATTTAAAAAGTTCTGAACGCAGCTTAAAGCAACTCTCGAATTTAACAATAGAGAAACAGTAATTCATCTCCATCTATTTATTTTCACAAACCAACAGAGAAGTAAACTTCTCTCTGAAACCTCAAAACTCTTTAATAATAGCCACAAATTAAATTTGCTTTTCCCTTATATATATTTGATTTCATCCTACTTACCGTTCGAGTTCCATTACCGCGAAGTGGAGAAAATATTTACTAAAGCATAAAATAAAGCCAATAAAAGGGACGTCGATAATGGTATTTTAACCTAAAATCGGATTTTATGAGACGATAAGTGGGCTAAGTGTTTATTTATGTTTTAAGTAAAAAGTATTAAAACGATTTTTAGTGGTATGTGCATAAAAATGCGTATAAAAACACGCCAGTAATTACAAGCTCCAACACGTGTATTTTATAGGAGAGAAATAAGTTTTTTTCTATTTTGCATTCATAAGAGAGTCATTATGAAACTGCATTGAGTGTTATAATGAACTTCATATATATATACATATATACAGTATTGGCCATAAAGATAGCAACTTTTGATAATCCTCTTTTATTTTTATTCTTATTCAATATTTTTAAAATTAAAAAATGTAATTCTTACCTTTAACAGTCCTCTACATATATTATAGTAAAAAATTAAATTTTAATAGTAAATTCTATTTTTTTTTTATAGTATTTATTATTTTTACCTGGACATAAAGATAGCAACTACTCTTAAAAAAATCTTTTTTTTTATTAATTAAGAAAATGAATTATTATTAACAGATCATTTTTAATATTTTGTACCACCAGTATTTATAACTTCCCGACTTCTTTTTGTCATCGATTCTAATAATTTCGTGATCATTTCATTATCAATATTAGACCAGGCACCCTGCAAAGCTTTAAACAAATCGTCAATATTTGAATGCGTTTTGTTTCTAATCTTTCTGTCGACAATCTCCCAAAGGTTTTTTATTGGATTTAAATCGGGTGACTGTGACGGCCAAGTCATTACGTTAATTTTTGAATCCTCGAACCATTTTTTGACCAACTTCGAAGAATGTTTTGGGTCATTATTATGCTGAAAAATATGTTTTAAAGGCATGAACTCATCAGAATAAGGTTCCATAACATTCTGAAGGATGTCTTTATATTTAAATCGATCCATTATTCCTTCAATGTGGTATAGAGGACCCATACCATATCCTCAGAAATAGCCCCATACCATCACACCACCCCTGCCATGTTGAACTGTTAGCAAGGTGTATTTTTGAACTAATCTTTTATTAGCAGGCCTCCTAACGTAACTTGCACCATCACTTTTAAACAAATTGAACTTAGATTCATCACTAAAAATATCTTTTTTCCATTGATCTACAGTCCAGTCAATATGATTTTTAGCAAATTCTAATCGGGTCTTCACATTCTTTTTGAATAGAAGTGGTTTTTTAGCGGGTCGGCAACTAAAAAGACCCTCACTAACTAATCTTCTGCGAATAGTTCTTGTTGAGATGTTTTCTTGATCCATTTGTGGCAAAAGGCCCAAAATTTTCTCCGATGACAGAAAGGGGTTATTGGCAGATAAATGAATAATTTTTTTTATCAGTTCGTTTTGTAGTTTTTCGTGGCCGTCCTGGAATTTTTGAAACTTCAAACGTACCTTCTTCTCGAAATCGTTTTATAATTCGCGACACAGTAGATTTATGCTTTTAAATTTTGTGAAATCACATTTTGCAGCAGTCCGTCTTTAAAACCAGAAATTATTAAGTTTCTAATTTCACTTGAAACAGTTTTACTACGACCCATAATCGACAAACATAAACTGAAATATTACTTGTGCACAACATATTATTTATGGATAAAACCTGCAAGTAACAAAAAAATTCGAGTACTTGCAATATTTTTGTCCAAGCAAAAATGAAGAAATAATTTATTATTAATCTGTAAGTCAGATTATTTGACTATTGATTAATGTAACAGACAAAATATGATTAAATTATAGAACTAAGAGTATTTATTTTCCAATATTGTTATTCAAATTTGAAAAATTGATAAATGTTAAAAGTTGCAATCTTTATGGCCAATACTGTATATATACAGTGTGTTTGTTCGAAACGGGGCACCCCGAAAATCTCCTTTATTTGTAAAGATACAAAAAATCTTCAGAACAAAAGTTAAACTAGACAAAAAGGCCCATCTAAAGGTTACTATAAGAATTCTGAGGCACTTCCGGTTTCACCGGAAATTATGTCAACTTTTGATCTAGCATAGGGAATCGATAATTTTATATTTTTTTCCTAAAAGCACATTAAATTAGCTTTACAATGACACCAAAAAATCATATTTTTATGTTAACCATTTCAAAATGGCAACCATTTATTTACAAAATAATAATCAACAAAAGTTTTACAAAGTTGAACGTAGCAAGCTTTGAAAACAATAAAAAAAGCAAAGTGCTGGGTTTTGCCCTTTTTCCCAGCGTAACTAATTGTGTGTGGCAACATAGTATTAAAAACTATTGTTAAAAAATAATAAAATATTTATACTTGAATACATAGAAATACAATTAGGCATATGTATAACCAATATGTAATCTTATTTTTTAAATTTGTACTTTAATTGCCTGGCAATAAAATATTTTATATATATATAAAAAAAGAAACAAAATATCTCTAAAATAAACTATTTGACTAGTTAGAAAAAAAGAAACTGTTACTTTTTACAATTATTTTACAAAAACTCTTGTTATTTATAAAACATTTAATTAAAAAATTAAAATTTAAGTTATTTCATGTTATTTCATATAATAACTAGTTATAACAGTTTATTTTAGAGATATTTTGTTTCTTTTTTTATTGTTTTCAAAGCTTGCTACGTTCAACTTTGTAAAACTTATGTTGATTATTATTTTGTAAATAAATGGTCGCCATTTTGAAACGGTTAACATAAAAATATGTCTTTTTGGTGTCATTGTAAAGCTAATTTATTGTACTTTTAGGAAAAAAATATAAAATTATCAATTTCCTCTGCTAGATCAAAAGTTGACATCATTTCCGTTGAAACCGGAAGTGCCTCAGAATTCTTATAGTAACCTTTAGATGGGCCTTTTTGTCTAGTTTAACTTTTATTCTGAAGATTTTTTGTATCTTTACAAATAAAGGAGATTTTCGGGGTGCCCCGTTTCAAACAAACACCCTGTATACAAAATTAGCATATTAAACATAAAAATGAACACCTGAAAACCTGAAGAATTCTGGTATACGTAATATATACCCAGCCATCACTGCCTTAAAATAGCCTATACAAGAAAATTTTTAGCGGGTTTTAGCAACAGATTTTTTTTGAAAAATATTAAGAAAATAATCTGTTCCCAGGGATGGGCCACGTGGAGGCACCCGCAGGACACAATATTGCAAAATTAAGTAATTGAAGTGGGTTCCTAACGACTTGGTGACTGATAAGTGGTGCACAACTAATAAAATCGGCTTAATACGAATCGCGACACTTAAATCGTATATCAGCATTAAACTAAAAATTTTATGATTATGTTTGCAATATTTTGCCCCCCAACCCCATCTGAAAAAAAGCAAAACAAAACAAGCAAAAATAATAAAATATAAAAACAACAATAACAAAAATGCAGTAAAACAGAAAAAATGGCAATAGAATACAAACACAAAAAATGGCAATAAAACACAAAAGATTGCAATAAAACAGCAATAGCAGCAATCAGCAACATCTGCAATACATACAAAATAAGCAATACAAGTGAAGCATACATATAAATGGGGCAATGCATATAAATGGGGGCAAAACATACAGAAATGTGAGAAATATACATAAAATTGGGGATAGAATACAAACACAAAAAATGGCAATAAAACACAAAAAATTGCAATAAAACAGCAATAGCAGCAATCAGCAACATCTGCAATACATACAACATAAGCAATACAAGTGAAGCATACATATAAATTGGGCAATGCATATAAATGGGGGCAAAACATACAGAAATGTGAGAAATACACATAAAATTGGGGGCAATACACACAAAATTGGGGGCAATACACACAAAATTGGGGACAATTCATACAAAACGGGGGCAATGCATACAAAACAGGGGCAATGCATACAAGGCGGGGGCAATTCATACAAGGCGGGGGCAATTCATACAAGGCGGGGGCAATGCATACAAGGCGGGGGCAATGCATACAAGGCGGGGGCAATGCATATAAGGCGGGGGCAATGCATACAAGGCGGGGGCAATACACACAAAATTGGGGGCAATACACACAAAATTGGGGGCAATACACACAAAATTGGGGGCAATACACATAAAATTGGTGGCAATACACATAAAATGGGGGGCAATACACACAAAATTGGGGCAATACACATAAAATTGGGGGGCAGTACACATAAAATTGGGGGGCAATACACATAAAATTGGGGGGAAATACACATAAAATTGGGGGCAACACACATAAAATTGGGGGCAACACACATAAAATGGGGGCAATACACATAAAATTGGGGGCAATACACATAAAATTGGGGGCAATACACATAAAATTGGGGGCAATACACACAAAATTGGGGGAAATACATACAAAATAAGCATATTAAACATGAAAACGAATACCTGAAAACCTGGAGAATACTGGTATACGAAATGTAATCTGAAACAGACAACATGAAAGAAAACAATAAGAAAACGTGAAAACATTTTTATAAAACGAAACCTAAAACCATAAGTATACAAACTCTGGGCGATTTGTAGATAACAGGCATTTGAGCTGGGTCTCGCCGTCAAGATATCTAGCAGCCGATAAGCACAGGCTCAGCCATCACTGCAAATTAGCACCCCAAGTTCTGAAACATTTAGATTAGTCTTATATCTAAGGGAGGGTGCCACTCAGGTGGCAAGATGTTTAGAGGAAAAACCTCACTTTAGGTCAAAGGGAGAGCTCAGTTTTATTGCTAAAGCGTTAAGAGACGATCTTAACGCCTGGAGGAGAGCTCTGTTTTTAAATTGAGGAGTTAATAAGAAAACAATCTCTTAAACCTCGCTGGGGACTAAAATCACTTAAGATTATTAATTTACTACCTTTTTACCATTGAAATAACCAAATTCTGGACCTTCACTGTTGGGGGATAACCAAATTCTGGACCTTCACTGTTGGGGGATAACCAAATTCTGGACCTTCACTGTTGGGGGATAACCAAATTCTGGACCTTCACTGTTGGGGGATAACCAAATTCTGGATCTTCACTGTTGGGGTATAACCAAATTCTGGACCTTCACTGTTGGGGAATAACCAAATTCTGGACCTTCACTGTTGGGGGATAACCAAATTCTGGACCTTCACTGTTGGGGGATAACCAAATTCTGGACCTTCACTGTTGGGGGATAACCAAATTCTGGACCTTCCTGGGGAAGAATTACCAACTTCTGAAACTTACTAGAATTTTCTGTATTTAAAACAAAATTATATGCTAATTTAATTTAAAATTATTAGAAACTTCATTTCAACAATCTCTGCTTTCTTCTTAAGGCCTCTTAGTGCATTTCGAACAGATTCAAAGTTAAAAAAGCAGATTTTTATAAATCTAATCTTAAAATTTTGAAAACTTATTTCAAATTTTCTGTATTTTAACCAAAATTATATGCTAATTTATTTTAAATTATCAGAAACTTCTTTTCAGCATTCTTTCTTCTTAAGGCCTCTTGCTGCATATCGAGTAGAATCAAAATAAAAAAGCAGATTTTTATATATCTAATCTTAAAATTTTGAAAACTTATTTCAAATTTTCTGTATTTAAACCAAAATTATATGGTAATTTATTTTAAATTATCAGAAACTTCTTTTCAGCAAATTCTTTCTTCTTAAGGCATCTTGCTGCATATAGAGTAGAATCAAAATAAAAAAGCAGATTTTTAAATCGATTTTTTTATAAAAATTTTTAAAACTTATTTAATATTTGCTATATTTAAAATAAAATTATAGGTTTTCATCGAGTACATGTATAAGTTTCTAGACCTCTGATACTATATTAAAGTCACATGGTTTGCATGACGTTTCTACCGCTTTTATTTCTGAATACACTCAAAACACATACTTTTCTAAAATTTCTTATATTTAAATTGGTGACGAATAGGGTATACTAGGTTCTCAATTTCTAGACCTCCGGCACTATAAAGTCACATGGATAACGTGACGTTTCGATCATAGAAAACTAATTTTATTAAAAGTATCTATATTATTTAAAATAATTATGGGTTCTTATCACCTAAGTGGCGAACAGGGCATAGTAAACCGGCACTATAAAGTCACAGGGCTAGTGACATTTCGATTAATTAAAAAAAAAATAAATAAATAATCGGTTTCTTTTTTAAATAATGAATAGGGCAAAATAGGTTCTCAATTTCTAGACCACCGGTACTTTAATAAAGTTACATGGGTAGCGTGACGATTGCTGTATGAAAAAGTATTTAAAATTAATCGAGATTGACTCGAATCTCATGATTGTATATCGAAAAATTAAATGAATATCATGGGACTGAAAATTTGTATGAACTATAATTATTGGTTCCAATCACTTAAGTGGGAAATAGGGTTGAGTATGTTCTCTGTATTTATATAAAAATCACATGGGCTGTGTGAGTTTTCGTTTTACTAATATATAAACAGGTTTAATTAATGGAAAGTGAGTCGACACCTGAAATGACTGCATATCGAAAAACCAAAAGTGGATTCCAGCCTGTCAACTTGGTTTTAGGCTACGTTGGTAATTATCTTACCATTGAGTTATAATTTGAGGTTTTATTTATTATTAATATTATTTTATTTATTTTTTTTTTTTTGAAAAAAACTAAAATTATTTTTGGAAATTTTTTTGAAATATTATTTTTGAATAACTTGAAGTTTACTAAATTTAAATCTGAAAAATGACTGGTTTTATCCCTATAGAATGAATTTTAAGTATTAGTTTATACTGAGTCGACCCCTAAGCTGATCTTTGATTAATAAAAATTATTTTCGAAAAATATTTTTGAAAAAAAAAAAATTATTAATTATGATTTTGATGACTTTATGAGATTGTGACAAAATTAAAACAAAAACTTTGAGAAAAATATTTTTTAGAAGAATTTTGAAAATGTTTTAAAAACAAAAAACAAATGCTAAATTATTTTGGCAAAAAAATTTCAAAATAATGATATTACCTCGAACATTGTGATTTTTTTTATTTAAAAACAGAAAATAACTGGACTTATTAACTCTATGCCATTTTTTAATAGTTATTAATCGACCCCAGAGCTGATCATACAATTTCTCAAATATTATTGAAATATTAAAAAAGTAAAAAATTTAAAAAATTAGAAAAAAAATTGGGATTTTTTTGAGAACAAATTAAAAAAAATAATAATAGTTAGTTATTATTAAAATAAGTCTGCCGAGTCGGCTCTTAGCCGATCTGCGTAATATCAGAATAAAAATTCAATGGTCTGAATTTAAACCATTTTGCTATGCTCTGTAGCCAAATCAAAACCACGAAACCACACAACTAAAAAATAAGTTAATATTAACAAAAAAATTGATTAATAAAAATAATATTAATAATAATAAATAAGAGCTATTAGCGCATATACTAACAGCCATTATAATAGTTCTAATGGCAATAAAAAAAAAACTCTAAAATACGTTTTAAAAATGGTTAAAACTAATTTTAATTTACGTCGGCTTTAGGGTTAGCCAGTTAGTGCTATATCAAAGGATATAACATTGAAATGTCCTCTTTTTGAAAGAGGACACCAAAAAATCCCCCAAAGGATTATAGTCTTACACACAAAATCACAATAAACAAATAAAGGTATTTATTATTAATTAATTTAAAAAACATCTTTCTGGTCGGAATATGTTTGACTTAACCTAAAATTTTCCATTCATGTCAAGCGCTAAATAGCCTCATCCAGAAGTACCTAAAGGCAACACCTATCCCTAGGTTCGCCAACCAATTTGGTTAGGCTCCCCTTGGGGGTCCCAGGATTACCAAAAAGTCAACCGGGATCACCGGCAAAATATATTCATATTGGCGAAATTATCAAAAAAGGATAATTTATGTTGTTTAACGTCATCCAGCCTCTTCCATACCAAAGGATATGGCCTTGTCAGCCTTCGGTCAGACGGAAGGGCGCCGGGAACCGAGGGCGCAAATAATTTTGTACAAAGGGAATAAAAAAAAACAATTAAATTTCAACCAATTTTCTACAATCATCAACTTAAAAATAAAACGTTTGATGGATGAATTTCCAATGAATCCATCCAAGTCAAACGTTGGAAACACTCCACCACATACTTCAAGGATCTTAAGAAAACCTCCCCTGTATCCTAAAAATACAGGATCAACGATAATCCTCCCCTTGGAAAATTCATACAGTCCATCCTGCCTTAGTGAGAGGCCAAACGTTTCCCAGCTATGGAGAACGGACTTCCCAAACACTCTGAAGAGGGACGTAGGGTACCCTAGGTCCAGCCAGTAACTTCTGGAGAGTACACCAGTGGACCCATGACCCTGAGACCCAAATACAAATACAAAGAAATATTTAATGTTCGCAAGATGACATATTTTTTTGAGCAAAATTTTGATAAAATTTATAAAGGTCAACCAGCGTTAGGCTACTATCGCCAGGTATAAGTTCAAATTGACAAACATTTTACAATTACATATTGACCAGAAAAAAATCATTTTAATTAATTAATTTTATTTTTAACGTTAAGTTCTAACTTTGAGAACAATATAGGATTGTTCTGAAGTATTGTCCGGGGTTTGAGCCCTGTTTTGTGCTGTGTAAGCAAATGTGTAACCACGTACTACAATTTTTAAAAGATAAAAATATTTAAAAAAACAAAAAATGATTTGAAATCCACGAGTTGACAATTTTGGCAATTTTCCAAAACGCGCCATTTCGGATTTGATCCAAATTTGAACCCAATGGACTACAAATACAGCAAAACTAAATGGGGCCGATTTTGGACTCTAAACTTTCATGGGACAGCTCAGTAAAAAAAATTGAACTCTGAATTTGGAAAACTAAATATTGAAAAATAAATTTGAAAAAATTGGATGTTTATTTTATTTAAAAAAATTGCCATTTGAAGTATTTTTAGTAATAATTTATCAATGCCTGAGTGGCGTATTGATTATCAAATATTTCTTTTTTTCTAGACCTCCGGTACTATGTCAAAATCACGTGAAATTGACATTTTGTCCGTTTAAATGTTTTAAATTTATTTTTGTAAGTTTTGCTAACGCTGAGTCAGCCCCTTGGTTGACTGCAGAGTATCAAATTTGGAATACGAAAATTCCGTGGTGTTCGGGTTTTGAACCCGTCTCCCAGGGTTTCATAAGTTAAGTTTTTTACCACAGAGCTCGTAATTTTTAATACGAAAAATTATTTAAAAAAGAAAATAAAATTGTTAAGAAAATTTTAAAAAGGTTAATATTATTAAAATTATTTTTAAAAGAACATTATTTTTGAAAACTAGTTTTGAAATAAAAATAGGAAAAAACTATTTTTGAAAATTATTTTTTGTAATTATTGTTGATAAATAAATTTTGAAAAATTTAATTTACAAACAGAAACTGACCGGTCATTTTAAGTATTACTACTTGGTAGAGTCGATCCAATTGCCGATCTGCACAGTAACGGAAAATTAAATTTCGTGACATCGGGGTTTGAACCCGAGTCCCTGTGCCCCAGATTACGAAGCATTCAGAAGTTCTTCAGAATATATATATATATATATATATATATATATATATATATTAGTCAAATAAATAATTTTTAATTTTTTTGTCAGATATATATATATATATCTAAAAAAATTAAAAATTATTTATTTGACTAATTTTAAAAACAAAGTTTATCTGACTAAAATTTTGAAAATATTATCTCCGACTAAAATTTTGAAAATAGTATATCGTGACTAAAATTTTGAAAATAATATATCCAACAAATATTTTGGAAATATTTTGAAAACTTAATTTTGAAAACAATTTTTGGAAAATTCATTTAAAAATTAAAATTGACCAGCTATTATCTGTTTTTAAACAGTATTTTCCCAACATCGGAAAATCAATTTTTTTATAATTACCGAATAAGAACCCGAAATTTTGTGCCCCGTAGGCAATTAAATTACCACGAAGCTCGACAGCTCTTTGAAATATTTTTCAAAAACTAATATTTGAAAAACTTATTGTTGCCAAAAAATTAAATCTTTTTTTTGAAAAACAAATATTGAAAAGTACAATTTAAAAACTAAAACTGAAAACCGGTTTGTTAACAGTTTGTTTTACACAGTCATTTTTCAGTATTATACAATGCTGAGTCAACCCCAGAGCTGATAAACAGCAATCCAAACTGCACGGCATTCCGTCGAATAATTTAACTAGCCAAAAAAACTATTTTTAAAATCAAAAATTAAACGATTTAAAAAACCTGCTTTTTAATTATTTTCTCCTGAAATCAACTCCTGAAGTATCCTAAACAAAAAACAGAATTAGCACAAAATAAATCATAAAAACTAAACTTAAAACTAATTTTCAAATAACTTAAAAATTAAAACTTTCAAGCACCTGTTGAACAGGATTTAAATTTTACCAACACAAACCAATTTATTTACTAGAAGTTGCATTTTGCAAAATCCAATATAGTAAACTGGTCCTAAACATGTTGGATTTAAAGCACCTACAGACATGTCCCATTATCGGACCAAAAGCAGCCCAATAATATGAACAAATCTTGTAGGATTTATAAGGTTGGTAACACTACATCTGGTTATGAGTAAAAAATTCGTTCACTCGAAAAAAATACCCACTTCCAGAGAGCATTACCGGGTATTAGCACCCACATAAAATTCGACCAATATGTAAAATAACATGTGGCTGTAATACTCAAGAAAAATTGTTTTAATTTAAAAATCTGGAAGTCTTGATTTGTTGGAAACTGCTTCTGTTGAATCTCGAGAAGACGCAACCATACCTAATTGCCTCTCCTGCGAGTGTTAGTAGGTCGAGCTGAAAGAGGAGGTGATCTTTCCTAACGGCGAACGTAATTCTTTCCGGGGAAGGCGCAAGGAAAAAGCGAGTTACCCCCCACCCACCAAAAACCCAAACGTGGAAAGAAATAACGTTCAACCGTATTGTATTCACACAACAGAGCTGGTTCCTCCACGTCTATAGAAGAGTCCGTGGAGGGCTCCATTGTAAGCCATCGCCGCCCGATCCGATGCACATGGAAAGGGCTTGGACTCCACCGGAGGAATCGCGAGGGCAACGAACAACCTAGAGGAAAGAGGATGCTTGCCCAGAACAAAAACCTGTGCCCGCATTAAAGGGAAACCGAGTTTGCACAAGTATCAAGGTAACCTGAAATGTTTACTTCTGACCTCAGGAATTTTAAACTAATATTAAAACAACAAAAAATGGCGTGAGTGTTTAAAACAACTCACTAAAAGAAAAAATAGTGAAGTTTATTGTAACTTCAAGAGTTAAATTTTTTGAAGGCTCGTTCCTTCACTCGGTCGATCAGTTTATCTATCGAAAGATTCTTCACCGACCGGCTTCCAAAAGTTGTTAACTTTTACTGAATTTATTGTTTTACGAGCGCTACCCATCCGTTGGGTAGTTGGCCCCGTGATCAGGCGGTGTCAAACATCCCTTACCCTTGGCTATGCCTTGGGGGGAAACATCAGATCGTCCCGACCAGTAAAAAGACTCTACCAAATGAACAAAACTCATTCGTGACATCTTCGGTCACCTTCAGTCAACTAGTATCTCTCGTCTCCCTCGGCTAGGCCGTTAAGGTAGGGAAAAACTCGGAAGAGACTTGGTTAACCGGCACCTACAATCCCTGAGACAGAAATAAACCATGTGTATCATGAAAAGCGCAGTGTATTTAGTGTTGTGTGTGTTTTGGTGAGATTTAACTACCAACTGAATAACCAAAAAGTTACCAGTTGTTAGAACTCACCAGTCCTCTGAATTATCTGTCAGAATCAACTAGAATCTTTCTAGATAAAAGTCCAAATCTAAATCGACCCTAGTTAATAACAACAGGCGCATCAAAGGGGGTGTAGTACCTGTAGTTTATTTTTTGCAAAACCCAACAGAAACATACGCAGATGATCTGTGAGTGCCACAAGAAATAAACACACTTTCACACAAAGGTACCATGTGTGGAAGGATATTTAATTGGTCTACAAGCAAACCTTGCAGCATACAAAACAGACACACGATGGTTAGTTTGATTTATCCATCTCTAACATACCTTTACTTCGGCTGATGTACAATTTGATAAACTTTTTTAGGGTGACAAAGAAACAAATTCACCCTAAAAATGATTACAGACTGTACAGACAGAATCAACTTGGATATAAGAGGCTTTTGATATTTGATAAAAGTATTACTTTCCCCCCGTTTCTCACGGAGGAAAAATATTTCAACATTTAAAATTTATTTACATAAATTAATCCTACCTAAACTAAAATTTCTTTATATTTCTTTCAATTTGTGTTAAATTTTCTTTATTAAACATGCATTACTTTACTTTTTTCAATCAAAAAATCAAAAATCATGCATTTTATCAATAAAAAATCATTTATTTCTTTCTTAATCACTGCTGTTTTGCAAATTTGTAGGTCCTAAGCGACCTGTGTGTGGTACAAGGGGGTAGTTTTAAGGGGCAGTCATCAACTAGCCCCCCAAAACAATAAATACACCCCCAAAGTACGCGTGTGCTTGTACCTAAGTACTGTTTGTGTTTGTGTTACCAGGGACGTGCCCTAGATGGCAGCACTAGCTAACCAAACAGGACACAAATTGGCTGTCCTCATGGTAAGCGTGTGTGATTTTATTTTTTAATATTTTCATGCACATTTTTATATGTATGTGTATTTGTCTGTGTGTACGAGTGTGTGTTACTAAGGAGTATGCCCTAAGGGGTAGCACTAGCTTCCCCCCCAGGGCAATTAAAGACCACTCCGATGTAAGCGTGTGGGAATTTAATTTTGCTTTAGTTGGGGTGTGTTTTAAGCGGTAGCTTTAAGCTTCCCACCCAAGACACGATACAGGCTACCCCAAGGAAAAGCGAAATTCAAATTTAAAAACTCAAAAATATTTAACAAATTATAATTAGATTCGAAGATCTAAAGAAATTATATATAAAAATGGAGAATCTAAAAATTGAAATCTAAATTTAACTAAATTTGACTAATTAAAAATTTGACTAAAAATTTGAAGCTAAAGATACTGCTCAAAAAAATTATCTCAAAACATTGATTAAAAAATGAACTCAAAAATCGGTCTAAAAAACTAATTCTAAAATATTGACTTAAAAGTTTAACTCTTTAAATTGACTCTAAAAATTTCCTAACACATAAGGAAACAATTTAAAAAATTTGTGTGTGTGTGTAGGCATATATATAAAAAATGTACAAAAATAAAAAAAATGTTTCTCTTAAAAAACTGATTCTAAAATATTGACTTTAGGTCAATAAAGTCAATATTTTACGTGATGACCTGAAAATAAAAAATGGCTCAAATTCGAGCCGACAATATTAAAAAATATTGTCCCTTGTTTCTTTCTTAATTCTAGCATGCAAAATTACTGTGTGCCTTTTTAGTGTGTCATGAAAATGCCTCAAATATATCCAGTCAGCCTTAGTAAATTAACGTCCATTTCAAATAAGAATGCAGTAGTTAACGCTGCAAAACGAAAACGACTTACAGCAAATACTATATATATAAAATGAATTATTTGAAAATTTAAATAAATAAGACGACAACAATTAGGTTATCGACACAAATTCCATACAAAGGATATTATGAATTTGAAATATTAATTTTTAAAAATTATATAAATTATTTAAAAATGGTTTAAAACCCCAAACACAATCATTATTTCACCAGAATTAATGTCTGTATTAAATAATGTAACGATTATTTTGACAAGTTTTGTTAATTGCAAGAGACGATGCATTCTTAATTGAAATAAACTACAGAAACATTTCTACTTAACGGTTTTACACGGCTGTTTTAGATCTCCGATGTCCTTTTGGATCTGGTCCCGTTTCGTCCTCGTCCTGGTTGGTTCCTTATCCTGGTTGGTTCCTTATCCTGGTTGGTTCCTGTCCTAATTGGTTTCTTATTCCAGTTGGTCCTTATCCAAGTCCTTTGGGATCTACAAATAATTAAAATTCATTAAAAATAAATAAATAAAAATAATAGGTTCCAAACGCCTAGTAGCGGCGTATAAGGGGCAGAGAAGGTAAGTTCTCAGTTTCTAGACCATCGGCCATAGATGTGAAAGTCAAATAAAAAAATCAGCTGTGGCCATCACAGGACCGACCGCCATCATAAAGTACTTATATAAATTACATTCTAGCAGCAGAGTAGAAATAACTTGACCTAATATTTTCTAACAGAGATATTATTTATCATGACCATGGAAACGTTACATATAAGTATGAAAAAATTGAGACTTAAAAAAAATTTCGAAAAATTTTACAGAAATTATTCAAAATTTTTCGTTTTATCAAAAAACGTCTCATATAAAAGTTATTAGTTATTGCTTTTATAGCAACTTTTGTTTAATAAATTTTTTCGAGATATTTTTCTCTTTTGAAATATTCGCAAAAATCTTAAAATCGACACGAGCAAACTCCCATTTTTAGTCAACCGATTTTTACCAAAAGTTGATCAACTCGTGCCATTGATGGCAGAAGCTTAAATATGAAGTTTCATAAAAATCCTTTCAGCCGAATTTGCTCTGCACGTGTACACAGACAGACGGACAGACGGACAGATAGACGGACAGACGGACAGACAGACAGACAGACAGACGGACGGACAGACAGACCGACAGACATCATGCTAAAAATAGTCAAAACGTTATGTAGAGACCTCAATTCGTGGAGATCCATCGAAATCTAGAAACGTCAAAATTGGTATGATCACAATACCTCCCTTATATATGTTGGCGGTCGGTAAAAATTCATTGTAAAACTATAGCAAGTTTTTTTGGTTTAAGCGGAACTAGATTATGAATTCTAGTAACTTTTACCGTTTAAGTGAAGCTTTTGATCATTTTGTTTAGCAAAAGCCCTCTTTAAACCTAAAAAGAAGAACTCATGACTTAAAAAAACTTAAAAAAATAAAAATTCCAGTTATATCCGGTTAAACGTTTTGGAATAGCCTATATAATAAAAAAAATGATGTGAATTTTCACAAATTGAAAGTCGAGTCAAATTATCGAGCTGATCCTGTAATGTACCGCGTAACGTAATGCTCTCTTGAAATTTTTGTCGCGAACGAATTGCAAATTTCTTCTGGGTGAGGTGACGTACGTCAGTGTGTCCAATAAACTGTAAGGCCCGGTCTTTCCACCTTGAGGTGAACCTCTAGCAGACCGTCTGACAGTTGAGGTTATGTGATACTTTCTGTGCTGAACAGATGTCATCCCTTAATCCCTCATTAATCCCTTACAAATTTATTTTACGGATAATGAGACTGACTTATTGAATTCACCGATTGTTAATGACATTTATGCAGCAGATGAAGTTCGAGATAACCTTATCTGTCAGACAGTTACCTAGAGGTTTACCAGAAGGTGGAGAGACCGGGCCTCAATAAATTATTATTTTGAAAGTATCTTACCGAAGACTGCTGGTCCATCCAGGTCAATCGTAGTTCACCACAGCTCCCAATCAGTGTCGTGTAGCATTTTTGAGTACTAGTGCCTTCAGGAGATACCTAAAAAATAAAAATAAATTACAAAATTTTGTCAGCTTGAACTTAAAATTTGATTTTAAAAATGTCGTATAAAAAAATGTATAAAAAATTGATTTGAAAATGCATACTAAAAATTTGAGTTCAGAAAAACCGATTTTAATGTAAAATAAAAACCTTAAATATTTCAAAAATTACATACTACAAAACATTTTAGATTAAAAAACTGACTAAAAAGTAACAACAAAAATTTTAATTTAAAATATTGACCCTATAATTATATTAGAGTTTCAAAAATTACTATTATAAGCTGTTCACTTTTGTAAGAACACACTAGATCTGGTTATTTTGGTTACTTTTATGGTGTGTTACTGATTTTAAATGTCAATTAAAAATATTCCTTACGCTGTAAAACCGACTTTAGGTTGATAAGGTTATGGTCACTATAATTAAGATATTATTTTTCATTATGACATATGTCACATGCATCGACATTTTAAAAAAGTGACATTTTTTAATACCAACATGACATACAGCTTCAAAGGTGCAAACTATTGAAAACAAAATTCCCTCTTAGTTTGTTCTTACAAAAGTGAACGGCTTATATCTGTCTCATTTTGTAATACGAAACTAAGAGGGAAATTTCATTTTTTATGTTGTATATTTAAAATATCATCTTAGGGTGGTAATTCTGAAGTGGCACCTTTCAAAATATTTGACATGTCTATCACAATTTTGACATGTCAATCGCAATTTTGACATGTCAATAGTTTTTGAATGAATATAACCTCGATGTATTAAAACTTAACCAAATATTTAAAAGCCAGATTTACAAGTTCACATATTTCCATAAAAGTTTTACACCACAAAGGTCACCAAACTAACCAGATCTAGTTTCGTATTACAAAATGAGACAGATTATATATTAATAAATAAAAAAAAAATACTCACCATAAGCACAAAATCTCCTAACAACCCTCCACCAACCCACTTCTTGGAAGTCCAATCTAAATTTTTCAAATTGAACACTAAGTCCGAAGTTTATCAACGAACCAGCTTAAATCTAAAAAAAAATAAATAAAATAAAATTCCAAAAATCCAAACTCAATTTCTTTTACAAAAATCGATCAATTGCGGAAATATTGCGCTTCTAAAATTATTAAAAAAATATACACTTTAAAAATACTATTAAAGTCCGACTCACATATGTATATCTTAACCGCAATCGAGCGTTCATTTGCCGACATTAGACCTAACACCGCTATCAACAATAATTTTTTTAATAAATTCAAACAATAGCCAGACTGTTACAAATTTATCCGGCTTCAGACCCATCACTAGCGGATAAAATTCCAAGCTACCGGTCAACATATATTATTCAAAAAATACAGATAAAATATAAAATATTATGCAACTATATCAATCCCGTATTAAATTTATTAGTTAAATAAATTTAATTAAAAATCCGTATTTAGTTCGAACTTGTTAAAAATTGTCAAGTCTTATCAAAATATCAGACATAGCACTCATTAAGAAGTCATTAATAGCCGAAAATATTTTAATCCCTTATAAATTTCTTCAAGGTTAATATTAGATAACTAATATTGCGTCTTAAAATTTACAAAAAATACGTAAAAATTATTGAAAAAATGCATAGAAATGCCTATTTTTTTAAAAAATATATAATTCCTACCTTTCTCAACATTTTTGGTAGCAACTACAGGATGCAGGATAATTTTAAATGTCCTTTCAGCAACTTCCAGACATTCATTTGGCTTTTTCCAAACATCCAGGCACTAAATTTTATTTTGTTTTAAATAAAACCTTTATAAAACAATTTTTTTAAATATTAAAACGTCGTGAAACGTTTTTTTTTCTCACAAATTTAAAAAAATTTAATTTGTTATAATATTCTTTTAAACTAATAAAAAAATAATTTAATTTTGTTTTAAAACTATTAATTTTGTTGTTTAAACAAATTAATTAACTTAAAAATATTTTTTAATACTTTTTTAACGTTTTTTAAACTTTTAGCACACGTAAATCACACAAAACGTTAAGGAGACGACACTGATCAGAATTCACCCACACTACTAATCACCCAGAGGTAACTAGCTTGATAACGTATCCAGGCACAGCGCTTTAGAGGGAGTTAATTACGCTTGCGCAGTCGGGCCTGCTCAGTAGTTTTATATTTGTGAAATGATATTTTTAGGGTTTTGTAGGTATGACCTAAAAACCCTTATTCGGTAAAAATTGTAGCCAAACGGCTAAACCTAGAGAGTTGAAATTTGGCATGCTTATACAACTCTTTGACCCGCACATAGGAAAAATACTAAAACATCTAAAAAACATATCTCCCTAAAAATATAAACAAATATGTGCTCATCAAAAAAGAAATATTTTTTTTAATTCTGAGTAGGGTATCAAATGAAAGCCCTTGGTACGTGGATTAACGATCAAAATTTTATTTTTGCAAAATAAGTTATATTGATGCGATTTTTGCCAAAATTGTGCAAAAAAAATTATGTCCCACACCCTGTAGCCCAGATGGTTTAAACTAAAAATCTGAAAAAATTCTAAGTAATGTACATTGGTGTGAGTCGGAATAGTACAACAGGAATTTTTGATCAGATTACATTTTTGGAAAAAAACGCATTTTTTGTGATTTTTTGCTAATAATGTACACAAGTTATAGCTTTGTAACACGCTACAATATCAGTCTCATTTTGTAATACGTAACTAACAGGGAAAGTTCATTTTTTATGTTGTATATTAACAATACATTTATAATATTATCACTGTATTGGTTCACACGGATAAGCCGAAGTCTGTTTACACCATAACAGTCACCAAAGTAACCAGATCTAGTTTCGTATTACAAATTGAGACGGATTATACTAAATTTAACAAAAAAAAGTGTAAATAATTATCACGAAATGCGAGGGCCGTCATGGTACATTAAGAAAATAAAAATTCAATTTAGTTCCGCTTAAACCTTTGCGCCCATATCTACATAAGTATTATGGAAAAATCTCTGAGCCTATTTGTGGATCATTTTTTTACTTTTTTGCCGCAAATGTAAAAATTTTAGACCATAACTCAAAAGTGACCATATATTTGTGATCTAAGGCTAAAAATATATAAGTACATATATCAATTACAACAAAATTTAAAAAAAAAATCCTAAAATTTTGAAATTTTGGCCAAAATTTTTTTGACTCAATTGTAGCCAAAATATAGTTTTAAGCTGATTTTGGTGTGAGGATCAAGAAAAAAATATTTTAAAAATTCCTACTTCCCTAGTTTTTGAGTTAGAGCCGATTTAGGTCAGTTTTTTGCTTATAATTCCAAAACTTTTGCCCAAATTTCAAAATGGACCAAATTTTATTGATCTACGACCAAAAATACATATTTATAGCAATTTTCAATAAAATCGGAGACAAAAAATTTTTGCTTAAAAATCACGATTTTTTTAAGGTCTACCCCTTACGATTTTTTCGATTTATGGCCATTTTCAAGGGTTTTGGATTACTGCCCATACAAAACTTAATAATTGGTTTATTTAAGCCAAAAATTTTTCTTAGACTAAACAATGTAGGAGAATTCTAAAAATTTAAACCGCAGATTTCTATCCCTAACAATTTTTTAGTTAGGATTTATCAAAATTTTCAAAAAATTTAAAAAAAATTAAAAATTTTCAAAAAAATTTTTTGTTTAAAAATATTGTTACTAGTTAATTAGGACCTCAAGATTTCAAAAATTTCAACCGGAGGTCTTTATCGCGTTTAGTTTTTGAGATATGTCCATGCGAAGATGAAAATTTCTATAAATCACGCCATATTAAAATTGGGCATAATTTTAAAATACGCAAAACGAATAAGGCCCCAATTTTTTTCTAGACTAAATAAACTACAGAGAATCCAAAAATTTTCACAGGGGGTCGCTATCTTTAACCGTCTTTGAATTGTGATTTTTTTTTAATTCACAATTTTCACAAATAATGTAAATTATGCCATTAAAAAAATTTTCGTAATCTTAAAACGCGTTAAACGATTAAAGTTCCAAATATTTCATAGACTAAATAAGCTACGAAGAATCTAAAAATTTCAACCGCAAGTCGCTATCTCTAACCGTTTTTGAGTTGTGATATTTTTAAATTCACAATTTTCGCAAATAATGTAAATTATACTATTAAAAAAATTGTTGTAATCTCATAACGCGTTAAACGATTAAAGCCCCAATTTATTTCTAAACTAAATAAACTACAGAGAATCCAAAAATTTTAACCGGGGGTCCCTATCTCTAAATGTTTTTGAGTTGTGATTTTTTTAAATTCACAATTTAAACAAAACGGCTGAAAAGCATTATTTAAACGATGAAAGTAACTAGATTGCAAAATCTAGTTCCGCCTAATCGTTTGGAACAGACTTTACTATCAATTTCCAAAACTTTTCCTATTTCGTCCCACACTTTATTTTTTTTCCTAATATTCTTGTAATCAGGATGTGCTAAGTCATACAAAATTAAATGATCCTTTACTGATTCTATGATTTTTTCTGTTAAATTATCTATTTTCGACACTATTTTCTTAAATATATTCACTCTGTGGTATATAAACAATGAATATCGCGCGGCCTAACGCAACTTGTCGAGTTTGGCCGCCAGTGTTTGGTGATCGCCAGACTGAACGCTGCATTCGGCGCCGTTCTCAGATAGCGGAACGCTTGTATGTGCGTGGTCTCATTGTATTGTATAGGTTGCGTTAGGCCGCTCCATTATCGCCACCGTGGCCGCCACCGCGGCCGCTTTGGTGTGTGGAATCCTTAAAACGCGTTAAACGATTAAAGCCCCAATTTCTTTCTATACTAAATAAACTACAAGGAATCCAAAAATTTCAACTGCAGGTCGCTATCTCTAACCGTTTTTAAGTTGTGATTTTTTTTAATTCACAATTTTCCTAAATAATGTAAATTATACTATTAAAAAAATGTTGTAATCTCAAAACGCGTTACACGATTAAAGCCCCAATTTTTTTCTAGACTAAATAAACTACAGAAAATCCAAAAATTTTCATCGGGGGTCACAATCTCTAACCGTTTTTGAGTTGTGATTTTTTTAAATCACAATTTTCACAAATAAGGTAAATTATGCCATTAAAAAAATTATCGTAATCTCAAAACGCGTTAAACGATTAAAGCCCCAATTTTTTTCTAGACTAAATAAACTACAGAAAATCCAAAAATTCTCACCGGGGGTCACTATCTCTAACCGTTTTTGAGTTGTGATTTTTTTAAATCACAATTTTCACAATTTATGCCATTAAAAAAATTATCGTAATCTCAAAACGCGTTAAAACGATTAAAGCCCCAATTTTTTTCTAGACTAAATAAACTACAATTCGTCTAACAATTTTTTTCTCATCATTTCCAAACAACATAAATTTACTTTCGTTACTAAACGAAATATTTCTCCATTTTTTAATACCTTCTGCACCATACCAGTAAATGTGTTCTTGAGCATATTCCTTATGGGTTTGTAAGTGTCTTGGTTTTAATAATGGTACTTTTCTAGGCGAACATGATCTTAAGTTATGCTCTACCAACCTCCTTCTAATGGTTCGTGCAGAAATATTCGGTTGTAGTTCGGTTAATAAATTAGTTGATGACATTAAATGATTTTTTTCACTTCCTTTACCAAGCGTCTATCTTCGTTCTTTAAAGTTTTGTGTGGTCTACCCCGGGTTTCTTCTTTAAATGAGTGACTGATGACATTTTGTACCATTCCCAAAGAGCAACCCATAATATTAGCAAATCTTCTAAAAGAATTGCCATCATTTTAATTTCTTTAATTAAGTTGCTCATTTCACTACCACAATGCTTATTCTTACCCATCTTTGCAATAGTTTGAACAAAACTAAATAATTTTTTTTGTAAAACATATACTTATAAATACATTATGCACTTGTATGAACCTGTCTTAACTCCGTTATCAAATTATTTTTATGAGTTTTAGGAAATGTATTTATTATTTTGACCAACCATGTCAGGCAGTGTTTTCACAAAAATCAAAATATTTCTATGACCAAATAATATTTCTTGATAAATATTATGGATTTAATAGCTCATAAAGTGCTTTATTGGTTATGCCAGTTAAAATAAAATTATGAATTTATTTAGTGTTCGAACTACAAATAATAAGATTACTATATGAGGTGTATTTATTATTTTGACCGTAACTGTATATATATATATATATATATATATATATATATATATATAAAGTTACTCACAAAATTGAGCATACAAGAATTTGACAAAGATACTTTTTAATAAAACGTGACTATAAAACAGATTTTTTTAAAGCTAATTAATTTTTATTGGTAAAATGCACCTTGCAGATCCAAAATTATTACAAATAGTATAAAGTATAGTAATATTTGTTAAAAATTTGTTAAAGAAAACTTAAAATAATAATTTTTTAGAGACACAAAATTGAGCGTACTAGGTAATTTTGATTGATTTAAGATCTGTCTTTTCCTGAAATTATATTGCATAGGTTTTATCTTGCAACAGATGGTTTTTTCATTAGTTTAGTTTGCATTAGGCCACATTCAAGTACAGTGATTTTGTTTCTATTATAATGGAAAACAAACGTAAACAGACTGACAAATCTACACGAAAACTAATATTTAAATTATACGCCCGGGGTCATATAATGCGTGAAATAGGTGATATAGTAAACCGAAGACATTCCACAATTCACAAAATAATAAATAAATTTAAATATGACGGTACTATGAAAAACAAAACGGGCAGAAGCAGAAAAAAATTGTTATCAACTGTGGATGAAAGATTTATTTTGCGAAAAATCAAGCAAGATCCTAAAATTAGTGTACCCCAGTTAACGTCAGAATTGTCACAAAGATTAAATAAACAAATTTCAGTAGAAACAGTCCGCCGAGTACTCTAGAAAACTAACTACAATGGTCAAATTGCACGCAAGAAACCATTGATTCAAAAACGAATAAAATGAAACGCTTAGAATTTACAAAAATGTATGTAAACAAACCAATTAGCTTCTGGAATAAAGTTATTTTTTCTGATGAGACGAAAATTAATTTTTTTGGGTCGGACGGCAGACAAATTGTTTGGCGGAGGCTCAATACAGAATTTAAAAAAATTAACGTTCCGACTGTAAAACACGGAGGCGGATCAGTTATGTTGTGGGGTGCTATGGGCTCAAACGGCCCAGGTAATTTAGAATTTATAGAAGGGATCATGGATAAATGGAAATATCTAAACATCTTGAAAAATAATCTTACGGCTACTGCAGAAAAACTAGATATGCCACCAGTTTATTATTTCCAACAAGATGACGATCCCAAACATACTGCGCTTATTGTAAAGGAATGGCTGTTATACAATGCACCAAAATTACTCAAAACACCGCCACAATCGCCTGATCTCAACCCAATTGAAAATTTATAGAGATAATTAAAAGTTCGGATAAAAACAAATTCATTTTCTAATAAAACTGATTTTAAAACGAAACTTCAAGAAGAATGGAATAATATACCGGCAGAAGTTTGTGGATAATTAGTGCAGTCTATGCCAAATAGCCTTCAACCAATAATAGAAGCAAGAGGTGACGCGACAAAATATTAATTTGAATTAATTGATTGTTTTCTAATTATTTTATTAGTATTACTATTTTTGTACGCTCAATTTTGTGTCTCTGAAAATGTATATATTTTTTGTTTTCTTTAACAAATGTTTATTAAATATTATTTAATTTCATACCATTTATAATAGTTTTTTATCTCTAAGATGTATTTTAGAAATAAAAAATAATTGGTTTAAATAATCTGTTTTATAGGCATCTTTACCTAAGAGGTATATTTCTAAAACTTTTGTACGCTCAATTTTGTGAGTAACTGTATATAGAAGAGAATATTAAGGCAAAAAAACCTTCAGCTGCGATAATGGCCTCATATAACTGCAGTTATTTCGTTAATTCTGAGAAATCGTAGAATGAACTATACCTACTATTTGTTATCATTTGCTAAATACCTACAAAACCCTGAAATGTGTGAAAATTCACACTTCATATCAAGTTTTTGTTAAAAAATTATTAACAGACGCGCTTCCAGGCTCGCTCACGGACTTGAGCTTCTTCCGAAACGCTCAAAAACACGCTTTTAAGGGAGACATTTTTCTTTTAATTGAACCCCACAAGAACAAATCCTGAGTGGGCTCTTGGTTCATGCTATAAACTTGTGTTTTGGTTCTAGGTGGGTAGACTGGTAGATCGTTTGGAAAATATGAGAAGAAATGCCTTAGGACGTTCCCCAACGCAGTGTCTACTATGCGGTGATCATTTTGGACTGCTGGGTGCCCAAAGTGTCTTATGTATGTCTTGTAGAAAACTTGTTTGCCAAAAATGTGCTATTGAAACTTATGAAGTCCGCCATCAACATCATAGGTAAGAAAAACAAATTTTAACAATTCATTTACTTATTAGAAATAAAAACACAACAAACCGAAGTTCAAAATGTACCTTTATACATACAAGTACAAATGTACAAATATAAATGTCTGTGCCATTTAACAAAAGAGCCACATATTGGGATATTGTTGGGACATTCTATAAATGGGACTCATTTTACCATAGTTTTTAGAGGACTTGGATATTTTAAACAAGTAATTCTTTTGAACAATTTGAAATCATTCATCTAATATTTGCTTTACATTATTGATTGTTAATAAAAAATCGTATCAGTCCAAGATTAGATCCTTGAAGAACACCACAAACAAGATGATTATCCATAAGAGGATCTGCAATTTTTATTCTCAACATATTGTTGATTTCTCTCAAGGTATGAGACAAACTATTCGCAGACCTCGTTGGGGAAACCACAGTCAATCAGTACTTATGCAAAATTCTGTCAAATGCTGTGCTCATACAAGGTGTCTCAAAAGAAATTTTATATTTAGTGGATCGATTAAAAAAAAAATAAGCCGTATATAGAAAAAATGTTTATTAATTATTAAAATACATTTTTTGGGGATTTATTTCTTAAAAATAATATCGTCTAAATGTAGACCCTCGCGTTCTCGGTACTCATATAATCGAACAGTAAAATTACTTATGACGTCTCGGCAGGTGGACTCAGGGATGGCTGCCATTTCGTGACAGATATTTTCTTTCAAATGCGCCAGTGAAGTCGGTTTATTGGCGTAAACTTTAGTTTTAAGATAACCCCATAGGAAAAAGTCCATAGGGGTTAAATCTGGACTGCGTGGAGGCCAATTTATGTCACCTCTCCGGGAGATCAATTTGCCTGAGAAAATTTCACGAACACGTGGCAGAGACATATTGGACGTGTGTGAAGTTGCTCCGTCCTGTTGGAACCATGTTCTTTGGTTATAGCCAGGAAAGTTTTGCAGTTCAGGTACCAAGAAGTTGTCTAACATCTCCATATAACGCTCTGAATTCACTGTAACTGCACGCCCTCTTTCGTCTTCAAAAAAGTAAGGGCCGGTAATTCCTCGCGCCGACATCGCAGCCCATACGGTCACTTTAGGCGAATGTAGGGGTTTCTGATGTTTGCGTTTCGGATTCGTTGCACTCCAGTAGCGACAGTTCTGCTTATTTACGTGGCCATTAAGATGAAAATGAGCTTCATCCGAAAACAAAATGTTGGTAAACGTTGAAAATCGCTCAATCACCTGATTTACGAAATTAAGCCTCTGACTGGCATCTTGGGGCTTTAATTCTTGCACCAATTGAATTTTGTAGCGGCGCAGCTTTAGGTCTTTGTGCATAATGCGATGTAATGATGATCTATGCACATTTAAAGCACTTGCGCGCTTCCGAATTGAAAGGTTCGGGTCGTCACGAACAGACTGATTAACATTCTCCACGTTTTCTACCGTTCTTGATGACCTAGGTCGCCCGGATTTTGATTTATCCAGCGTTGTACCAGTAACTTTTTAACCTAATGTCGAATGAGAGGAATGCTTGGCGCATCATTTAAGTGGCGAAAACCTCGAATACTGCAGAATTTTCTACGCGCAACTGTCGCCGAATCACCGTTTTTGTAAAACTCTCGCACGCATAACGAGCGGTCTGCTCCCGAGAAACGCTTCATAGCGATTGAATTCCCAAGAGCCAGGCTACCGATTGACATAACCCCCGCGCCCCTCGGATACGTTGCGTTCACGCAGTAAGCTAAATAAATATAAAATTTCTTTTGTATATAAATTAGAGGCTTCGGTCTGTTTACTCAATGGTACGAGCAATAAAATTCTATGTAGTAAATTAGTAACTGTGGACTTACATTTAACAAATCCAGGGAGTTATGAGAGACACAACCTGGGTGTAAACATGTTTGTACATTATCTGTTCGAACACTTTAGACGATCTGTCCTAATTTAACAAAATCTTCTCATTTCTAGAGACCAGTGGTTATGTAAAATATGTGCTGAAACCCGAGAAATGTGGAAGAAATCTGGAGCATGGTTTTTCAAAGGTCTTCCCAGATATATTCTGCCAGGACAAAGGGATAAACTGGGAAGTGGTTTAAAGGATAACTCGAAAACCAGAGCAGATGATGGAAGTAGTTCTGAAGATGAAAGAAGGATAACAAATATAGGAAAGAAAAGTAGAAGAAACAGCAAAGATGAAGAAAAAGGTGAGATCACTGAAATGTCTTCTACCTGGAAGGCGACTATCTGTTGTATATAATAATGTATATGATTGAATCTGTTGTATATAATAAAGTGAAGCTTTTTGATACTGGGTTTTGGGTGACTCGATAAGATTCGTGTATCACAGACGCAAACCAAAACGTTGGTTTGAATTCTGGTCAAGTCTTGACTTGAGATTTGCTTTCAAGTCCATTTAGACATCTAAATAAGCTGTAATTCGTTTTAAAACATTTAACTTGTATATGCATTGGAAAACTATGGAAGCGTTCTGTGAAATAAATTAGTGTGTGGTCTTAATATATTTGGTTTAATATTTTTAGGCTTTTAGAATTTATGTATGTTGAATACATTTTAATTAAAACAACTAATTTGAACGAATCAGAAGCCTGGAAGAAATAGTTATTTACATTGCTAGATGCGTAATTATATTTTTTTTTCACCAGGTGTTTTAAGAGCCGACTCCCGTAAGGCTTCTGAGGCCAAAAAATATCTACTCATCGTGCATTGTATTATATTTTTTAATTTTCAATTAAATGAAATATTAATGTCAATCAATGTGAATGTCATAACTATAGCAACCAAAAACAAAAGATAGCAGCGTATTAATAAACGATTTTAATAGGGGATAGGCATAATTTAAAAAAAAAATTATTATATTCCTCTTGTTGCATATAAACATAAAAAACAGTTTTGCATTTTTTTTTTAATTTGAAGGCTTAATAATCATACAGCGTACAGCCTACACAGTCTGTCGTGAACTTATTTGCTTGTATAACTTTTATAGGTTATATAAAGTGATTTTAATTAAAATAAAGTTTAATTCTATAAAAACAATTTATACATGTCTATCGAATTAAATTTTATATTAAAATATATAAAATATGGAAGATCCAGGCCCCCCAGTACTTCGAAACATAGTCGAAAATATTGTTTAGTACCGATGTGTACAAATAGTTCTATTAGAAATCCAAAAAAAAAACAATTTATATCATTACCTCATGGCGAAAAACAAACAGAAAAGGCAAAATTTGTGGCTGAAAGCTATGAGGCAAAATAAAACCGATATTTCACAAAAATAAACTTTATGTTTGTGAAGACCATTTTAATGTGAGTACATATATTTTATAAATTATTGTAAATCTTTATCTGCCATTTTAATAATAAATGCGTAAAAAATTGTTTATAAACAAATACAAAACTCTCGAACAATACAATATACACACGTAAAAGATTTTAAAGATTATGTTGTAGTCTGTATCTGTGACGTCAAACCCCAGCAGTTTGACGTCATACTCAGTCGTATTTACTCGACAACTTTCGCGCCGTGGTCGGCTTATTTCAAATTTACAATATTTTAATTAAAAAAATTGGCTATAATATTAATTAATTGTGATTTTTGATTTGTTAGATGACATAACTAACATTAACATATAAAAAAAATGTAGTTTTAAGGAAATATAAATTTTATGCGTATCCCCTATTGTTTATATGCATAAAATTGTTAACTTTGTTGTGTATGTATTGTATAAATCATGGGAAAAAATGTTAAAAATTGCGAAAGGTGAAAACGTAGAGGTAGCAAATATTGCTTGTGCTTCATTGTAACTTAAAAAATCAAAAATTAGATATAATCAAGCATTTGAACTGTTTTCGGAATGGTGTTCGGGGAAAAATGTTGAAATTACTGAAAATGTTATGCTGGCATATTTTCAAGAGTGATATACAATTTTAAAATCACCAACAAGACTATAGTGTGAATATTCAATGCTGAAGTTGACAATTTTAATAAATACCAGGTCTACAAGTATGAAATGCGGATTTTTTTTTTAATAAAACACATTAACGCAAAAGAACAGTAAAAGTTTATTTATTCAAAGTATGCTCCATTAGATGTTATACATTTTTCCCATCTTTCAGGCAATTTGTGAATACCTCGCCAGTAGAACTCTTCCTCTTTCCCCGCAAACCATTCATCAAGCCATTCTTTCACATTTTCATATGAACAAAAGTGCTGCTCGGCAAGTGCGTGACCCATCGATGCGAACAAGTGGTAATCTGAAGGGGCCAAGTCTGGTGAGTAATCGGCATGGGGTAGCACTTCCCACTTGAGTGCCTCCAATGTGTTGCAAACTGCTTTTGCCTTATGTGATGGAGCTTTATCGTGAAGAAAGATTACCTTTTGCTGTCTTCTTTCGTATTCTGGTCGTTTTATGAGCAGCGAATGGTTCGCGTTGGGTATTAACTGTTTCACCAGGTTTTAACAATTCATAATAGACCATACCCTTTTGGTCCTATCAAGTACAGAGCATTGTCTTTTTGCCAAAGCAATTCGGTCTTGCAGTTGATGTGGATGGTGAGCCTGGGTTCACCCATGATTTTTTGCGTTTGGGATTTTCAAAATAAATCAATTTTTCATCGCCAGTAATGATACGATGCAAAAAAGACTTTCTTTTGTATCGTGCAAGCAAATTTTCACAAGTGTTTTTGTGTTTTTCCATCTGCCTCTCATTCAATGCATGTGGAACCCATCTGCCGACTTTCTGGATCTTACCCATCTCTCGTAGGCGATTGGAAACAGCTTGTTGACTAGCGCCTAACTGCTCTGCTAGTTGTTTTTGTGATTGACTATCGTCTTCCTGTAGCAATGTTTCCAATTTTGTATCTTCATATTTTTTTGGAGGTTTTCCATGTTCTTTGTCTGTAAGATCAAAATCACCACTTTTGAAACGCCGAAACCATCGTTCACACGTATCTTGCGATGGAGCATATTCACCGTAAGCTTCTCGAAGCAGTCGGTATGATTCAGCAACAGTTTTTTTTTTTCAAATGAAAACAAAACAGTAGTACTGTCCGCGAATGCTCTTTATTTGGCACAAAATTTGACATTTTTAACAGAGTAAAACAAAACTATATGATCACTTTTCAAATTATAACCTATACGCATTTGACACTTAATGATAACTTAACAAAACGCCATATGTGTTGAAACTTTGAACTATACACTCTGTTTGTGCGGCAAGATTGAAAAAAATCCGCATTTCATACTTGTAGACCTGGGGGTCTATTCTGTAACTTACCGACAGTCGCTTTGCACACTGTCATGTTGAAAATACTGGTTATTAACACCTCCTATTGGTTGAAACTCGGATGACAGTGTGCAAAGCGACTGTCTGCAAGTTACAGAATAGACCCCCTGGTAGAAATCAAGATATTTCAAAATATAAGCGTCTGACTGCGTTTCTTAAAAGAAAGAACGATGGATACGAACCTAAAAAATTTAAGATATTTACAAGTGATGTCAATTTACTTAAAACTAGGGAAGCCATGACTATCAAAAAAAAAAAAAATAGAAATTAATTCAATAGAAAATAATCCTTCAATTAATATATCAAATTGTTCAAATTATACTATTACTTTTAATATAGATAGATAAATAATTGTTTATCCTTCAAAATGACGTTTGTTACTTGTTTGTCCTGGCCGCGTAAGTGTCACTTACGTGCTTAGCAACCGTAGACCTCAAACATTCACTTACGTTTACATACGCGTTACTGGGGTAATAATACTCATGTATGAAGTTGGTAGTACAAGGTGTCTCAAAAGAAATTTTATATTTAGTGGATCGATTAAAAAAAAAGTAAGCCGTATATAGAAAAAATGTTTATTAATTATTAAAATACACTTTTTGGGGATTTATTTCTTAAAAATAATATCGTCTAAATGTAGACCCTCGCGTTCTCGGCACTCATTTAATCGAACAGTAAAATTACTTATGACGTCTCGGCAGGTGGACTCAGGGATGGCTGCCATTTCGTGACGGATATTTTCTTTCAAATGCGCCAGTGAAGTCGGTTTATTGGCGTAAACTTTAGATTTAAGATAACCCCATAGGAAAAAGTCCATAGGGGTTAAATCTGGACTGCGTGGAGGCCAATTTATGCTACCTCTCCGGGAGATCAATTTGCCTGAGAAAATTTCACGAACACGTGGCAGAGACATATTGGACGTGTGTGAAGTTGCTCCGTCCCGTTGGAACCATGTTCTTTGGTTATAGCCAGGAAAGTTTTGCAGTTCAGGTACCAAGAAGTTGTCTAACATCTCCACATAATGCTCTGAATTCACTGTAACTGCACGCCCCCTTTCGTCTTCAAAAAAGTAAGGGCCGATAATTCCTCGCGCCGACATCGCAGCCCATACGGTCACTTTAGGCGAATGTAGGGGTTTCTGATGTTTGCGTTTCGGATTCGTTGCACTCCAGTAGCGGCAGTTCTGCTTATTTACGTGGCCATTAAGATGAAAATGAGCTTCATCCGAAAACAAAATGTTGGTAAACGTTGAAAATCGCTCAATCAGCTGATTTACGAAATTAAGCCTCTGACTGGCATCTTGGGGCTTTAATTCTTGCACCAATTGAATTTTGTAGGGGTGCAGCTTTAGGTCTTTGTGCATAATGCGATGTCATGATGATCTATGCACATTTAAAGCACTTGCGCGCTTCCGAATTGAAAGGTTCGGGTCGTCACGAACAGACTGATTAACATTCTCCACGTTTTCTACCGTTCTTGATGACCTAGGTTGCCCGGATTTTGATTTATCCAGCGTTGTACCAGTCTCTTCAAACTTTTTAACCCAATGTCGAATGAGAGGAATGCTTGGCGCATCATTTAAGTGGCGAAAATCTCGAATACTGCAGAATTTTCTTCGCGCTACAATCGCCGAATCACCGTTTTTGTAAAACTCTCGCACGTATAACGCGCGGTCTGCTCCCGAGAAACGCTCCATAGCGACGGAATTCCCAAGAGCCAGGCTACCGATTGACATAACTCCCGCGCCCCTCGGATACGTTGCGTTCACGCAGTAAGCTAAATAAATATAAAATTTCTTTTGAGACACCTTGTATAAAAAGATAATTTCCATAGGTCAGTTAAAAAACTTAGTGATAGTTGTATATTGTATGGTTCTTATATAATAATTTAGATTTAAAAATTTGTGACAGAATCATACATAAAAAATGTATAGTTTTCAAAAATAAAATTATTAATAAATCCATTTTGTTTTATTCCTATAATTGGTTCTTCCTTTTCAAATAGGTAATTATTGTTTTAATCGGCGAAATTTATTTTGCACAATATTAGTTTATTTTGCACAGATTTTTATTTCTTTATTTGATTAACTACAAACATATTTCTCCTACACAAAATAGATCTCCACAGAGGTCAAAAAAAAAAAGTTTTTCTTAAATTACAGTTTTACTTTTCTAATCTATATAGGCAAAAATAAAAACGATTTCAAACATCTGATGAAATAATCTTTTCTGTTTGCAACGCATCTGAATTCTACGCATTTTCTTGAAATTATCATTGACAATATATATTTTTTCAGTGGCAAATTTCGTACACGAATCAGAATTGAAAGAATTATTAAAATCGGTTCAGTTGTTTCAATAGTTACTACAATTTATACTGGGAAAGTAATCTTGGGTGTTTAAATCTCTCTCCTGGACTTACATGTCTGTCGACACGGTTGTAGGTGAGCAAGATGCCATTCACTGCCCAGTCGAATTCCTAAATTTTCTTAACTCATCAGGATTATCTCCTCACGCTCTTATTTTGAAAGAAGGTGCACCAACAATGTTGCTGAGGAATATAAACCTGCCAAAATTATGTATGGTAACAGTTTAAGAGACTATGTAATAGAGGCAATCAGTGTTAAAAGAATTTTTAAAATCAGTTCGGTTGTTCCAAAGTTACTACAATTTTTACTGGGAAAGTAATGTTGGGTCAGTTTGAATTTCTCTCCTGGATTTACATGTCTGTTGACACGGTTGTTGATGAGCAAGATGCCATTCACTACCCAGTCGAATTCCTGAAATTTCTTAACCCATCAGGATTACCCCCTCACGCTCTTATTTTGAAAGTAGGTGTACCAACAATGTTGCAGAGGAACTCAAACCCGCCAAAATTATGTAATAAAGCACGTTTGCAAATGAAAAGTTTGAGAGACTATGTTATAGAGGCAACCATTATGACTGGTTGCAGTACAAGCGAAGTGGTAATCTTTAGAATATCGATGGCCAACGTGGTGGCCGAGCGCATTTAGTTGTGCGGTTTGTACTGGTGGAAACCCAGTACGACTGTGGTTCTCCGGTCTGTGGTTCAAGCCTGCTTCGTTGGTGATATTATTCGGGCGAGAATAATATGTGTACATTACTCTCATTTTCACAATCATTCACCCTTCATCCAGGTGTAGGAGCTCGCCCCCTGGCATCGGCGATTAGCCTCGTTGCAGAAATAAAGGCCGATGTAAAATAAATAATATAATAATAATTAGAATATCGATGATTTCTACAATTATGCCATTTCAGTTCAAGCGCCTCCAATTTCCGGAGAATTTCCGAAGAACGTTGATTTACGGAGTCTATCCTTCTAGCATTGGCAATTATATGAAGCGTATACGCGTGTCAGTTCTTTCTTCAATGGTAAAACTAAAAACATTGTTTATAAAGAGGCTTTCAGCTAAGTAATCATGTTCAGTTTTATCCTGGCCTTTTACATGTTTTTACTATCCGTTGACTTAATTTCGAGTAGGTATATTGTAAGCCTATAATAACAAATTGTTCCAGCGCGAAGCAGGACGTGGCAGCTAGTTATATATTACTTAATTTATTTATTTTTTGTTTTTTGTAGCTCATATAGAACGGACCCCAACTCCAGACTACAGTCGTCAGACTTCTTCCAGCGATTCTAGATCTTCCCAGAGTGGTCCTGGTCCCATTCTAGGGGAATCTATGGAAAGATGGGAGGAAGAAAGTATGAGTATCCACCAGGAACTTGGTTCTAGGAGAGGTTCTATCGCCAGTAGAAGCATTAGTGAAAGCTGGAGTGAAGAAAGAAGCCCAAGTAGTAGTATTTCAGGACTTGTAAGCGGAAAAGTAAGTCCAATTGTAGAACAGCATTCTTCACATTAAGACAGAAATGTCACTTTGTTCATTCAGTGTTCCCAAGTCATGTAATAGTCGAAACTGTTGCTCGATAAATTTCTGCTGTTCTGCGAGTTACTCTTGTTTCCCAGAAAAATTTTAATTCAATCATCATCATCATCGCAATTCTATAACCCTTGGTGGATTGTAGCTTCCTACATCAACTTCCTCCATCCTGTCTTATTAACTGTTTTGCCACGGCTCTATTTTTGCTCTATTCAAATTTTACTCCACGCCATCTATCTAACGATTTCTAAGTCTACCTTTTGGTTTATTTTCAGTAGGTATGCAATGGATTTTTTTAAAAAATATTTTGGTTGGACAAGCGATACATATGTCTTAATCATCTGAGTCGTCGGGCTTTAGCTACGGCTAAAATATCCGTATTACCATATTCCGCCATGATTTTGTGTTTCATACGTATTCGCCGTACATTTGGTACTTTTTGAATTGGTCTATATATGCATCAGAGATTTTTCTTTCAAAAATACCAAGCAGATTTTCTTCAGTCTTTGTTTAAGTCCAGACATTACTACTGGTCTGATGATAGTGTTATAAATTCGCACTTTGGTGGTTCTACTGAGAAGTCTGGATTTGATTAGATATGCAAGACTGTAGTAGCACTTATTCCCGAGGATAATGCTTTTATTATAGCAAGCCTGTGACTGCAAGTGTTAAACCGCTTGTACCTGTTGCTTGATCGCTAAAGCCTGGAACAGAATGCACAGCGCGCTACGCCGTCAGCGCGCCGTCATTTGCGACGGCGTTGCGTTAGCACCGTTGAGAACAGCGTTGAATTTTCGCCTGCACACAATGCAATAATTTTTAACGCCGTCAAAGTAACAAGTGACAACCGATATCTGTGTTTATATGTGTGCTTTCTTTTATTATAATTATAATGGATGATGAAGACTTGTGTGTGATGTTATTTATGTTGTATGCAAGTTATTTATACATACAAACACCATTCAGTAAAAACTGAGGTTAGGTGTTCTACGTCAACGTTCAATGGCGTCAAAAGTTGGAAGTTGACGAACATTCAGTATCAACGCCGTTAGAACGTTACTCATTCTGTGCACTTGCGTACGATAACTTGATTTTAACTTTTCTCTGACAGATAGCGCCGTCCAAACGCCGTCAACGCGCCGTAAAACTCGTTGCATTCTGTTCCCCACTTAACTTGAGTTCAATTCGTGCTTATATCAAATAATTTGTGTAAAAATATTTATACAAATTACAGGTTCTGCTTAACTGTTCGCAACCGGCTTTAAATTGTAGGTGCCTTTCTGTGTACGCTAAGAAATGTATATAATACTGACCATATTACTCCTGAATATACATAGATTGAAAACATGGTCATGAAACCTGAAAACAGGAGGCCTAAGTCACCTCGGGCTGTTGCGCCAATGATGATGAATCCTTTTATTAATATCTTCGCTGATTTTGTTGCAATTATTGACAGGTGAACTAAGATAAGTGATTTCCTTGATGTTTTGAATATTATTTTTTTCCTAGTTTTATAAACGATTTCAATGCAGTATCATTTCTTGTTACTGCCATGAATTTAGTCTTTTACTTTACCTTGAGCCCAAAATGGCAAGCTGCTTTTTCGATGTTAACAACCACATCTTCTACCTCTTGAATATTCTTTCTAATAATGACTAGATCGTCGAATTTAAATTTAATATTGCTTAGAAATCATCGGTCTTAAATCTTCGAAGCGTTTCAGACCGTAGTTGGTTCGTGCCATCAAAATTACCAGCTTTAAAACCTCGATAAAAACAACGGGCCATGTTCATAATCTTTTACTAAATATTGCGATTAAGCGTTACTTGTTAAAATAAGCAAGTAGGATACTATCGTTAGTAGTGTTCATAATCACAATACTAAGATATTTTAACTAATATCGATGTAAATTTGACAACGTTGCTGTTGGCATTAGAAAGAGATAGACATATGCACTGTTCAACATGTTAAAAGAGATGGAAGGCGTGTTACTAGCTTGTATTATCGCTTATTTTACAATTTGCATCACAAATAACCTGTGAAAAAATATAATAAATTATCTTATTGTCATACATTTTGGAAATAAATTTACCTGTACATTTAATGAATGGAAACCTTTACGACATACATATGCATCACGATAAGGTCTACCTGGGTTTTTGATTTTTATGTGCGTCCCATCAATAGCACCAACTATATTAGGCATTTGAGCAATGTCAAAAAATTTTCGTTTTACAGTTTCTAGTTCTGCAGGAAATAATATAAATTGTGGTCGTTTTCTGGCTAAGGCAAAACTAACACATTTTATAATTCGCGAGACAGTTGGTCTGCTGACTCCATGTAAATCAGCTACAATAAGCATTGTTATGTTAAAAGAATTCTGAATAAAAACATAATGGTAACTAATTATTCATGTTATTAACTACGTACCTATATCTTGTTGATATGAACCTTTCGCAAAATAACGTAAAGCAATACATATTTGGAGTTCAGTAGAAATACTTCCACCTTTTGAAGATACCGGTTTTATATCGTCATGTAAGATTTCAATTAATGTTCGAACTCTGTCTTTTGAAAATCTATAATTTGTTTTTAAATCTTCTTCACTTAATATTTCCAATACATTTTTTCTTTTACTATAAAATTTTCTTGGCAATTGTGCCCGTAATTCACGAATTTCACGAACATCACGCAAATCTCTCATATACATGATTAAAGTCAATCAGTATTATGAACACAATTGCTATTTTAATGTATTTAATACAGCCTCTCCGCACTTCTAAATCTGTAATAATAAATTACAATTTACTAAGCACTACTAAGCACTACTAACAATAATTCTGTATTATGAACACCCATTTTTAGTAACGCTTAGTATACTTGTCTTAGTAGTGCTACTAAGATTTAGTAAAACATTATGAGCATGGCCCAACATTTTCAAAATTGTCATCTTGAGTAAATGCAGACGACATTAATTCGCATGTTTTGTCAGCATTTTGGAACTTCAACATTCACTTTAAGATTTAGATTTACTTACTAATTTATTTTTTAGGGTCAAGAGGATACCCCACAAAAACCTCTAGACCCCACCTCTGGAACCATAGAGCTAACACTCTCCTACGATCCTCTAACAGACACTCTTCACGTCTTGGTTCATAGAGCTAAGAATCTTCAACCTATGGACATAAATGGACTTGCAGATCCTTTTTGCAAGCTAGATATACTTCCAGAGGGGAAAATTTCCAGGAGACTACGTACCAAGACAGTCCATAAAACAAGGAATCCGGAATTTAACGAGAGTCTTACTTTTTATGAAATTACGGAAGGGGATTTATTGAAGAAATTTTTACATGTTCTGGTACTTGATGATGACAAATATGGAAAGGATTATATGGGAGAGACTAAATTGAATTTAGCAGCACTTAAAGTTCAAAGAAGTATTAGTGTAAGTATTACTTTCCAATTAAAGAAGAAGAGCACGCGCGAATTTTTAAAAATTCCTAACCTGTTTAATGCATTTATTTATTTATTACGTAAGTCTTTATTTTACACCAAAATGGGATTTGTGTAGTATGGTTGTATACCTTATTTATGTGCCTACTTTGATTATAGAGACACAGGAAGGAGCCTGAACACGACCTTCAAGGGACCTAGAGAGCTCTTGATAGTGGGGGAAATTTAAACGGACACAAATTTTACAACCAACCATTTTAAAGTATCTGACGCACTCTTTCAATATAAAAACAAGTGTCTTTACATCCGCCAATAGGACGCTCATATTGTAGTTCTTAGGAGTGGGGGTTTTGGTCGGATGGTAGAATTTTCACTGTAGACAATATCCTTCTTTCTGTGTCTTTTTATTCAAAGTGTGCCTCTCAAAGTTTTTTCACATATCTTTTTCAATGGATATTTTTCTATCTTCGTGTAAAAAACAGACCATATTCTTTTCCGAAGCTTCAGTGTTTTTCCCTTTGCAATTTCAATTAACATCCAAAGAATAATTGTTTTCTATAGGCTATTCCAAACCTTTAAGCGGAACTAAATGGAATTTAAATTTTGTTAAGTTATCTTTTTCAATATTGAATCAGGCGAAAGTTGTTGAACAAAATGATCAAAAGCTTCAATCAATCGGTAAAAGTTACTAGATTTGAAAATCTAGTTCCACCTAAACCAAAGAAACTGACTATATATAATTACAAACTTCTTTATTACAAGAGATACGAAGGAAGTTACATTAGGAAAGATGAAAGACGCGTTTTCTTCTAACTGACCACTTTTGAAATATTTCGAAACTGGTCAACTAGACCTAGTGGCATTATTTATGTCTGCAACCCGTACAACTTTTCCACACTAACCAATATACAGATTCGGTAACTCTACATCTATTAACAAATAATAATTTTTTGTTAAAAAATCGCAATATTTATTAAATTTCTATTATCCGTCCAGTAATCCTGTTAACTCAATAATCCGGTAATATTCAGTCCCATATAAGTCGGATTATTGAGAATATACTGTACAGGAATACCTCGAATAGTCCGGCTTCGATCAGTCCGGATTCACTATAGTCCGGTTTGAAATTTTCAAAAACAAATTTTTTTGTATGGAACAAAATAAAAATAAATTCTAAAAAAATTGTATACAAAATTATTTATTTATACATACATGATCGTTTTTCCCTTTATACTATTAATCGCTTATTGTATGGTTTATTTTTATGCGATTTTAACGTTATGCGTTCTTCGATTAGTCCGATTTCAAACAGTCCGGAATATTGGCGGAACTGATGATTACCCGGACTAAGCGAGTTATTCCTGTACTTCTGTCCAAAAAGACCAGTGATTTTTAATATTTATACAATAAAAATATTAGTAAAACTTTACCAATGTTGTCATTTAAGAACCTACTACCTGAACCTAGGATGAAGACTAATATTTTGAAACTGTCCTTGTCTCACTCAATTTCATAACTCATTTCAATAACCCACCTTTTCTTTTATTGCAGATGACTTTAGGTCTGGATAAGCAAGTAACAAAAGAAAATGTTGGACCAGATGCAGACCTTTGGTTTGACGACCGCTGGTCTAGAGGCCAAATACTCATATCCCTATGCTACAGTACAAGAAGAAGGTCTCTTCTTGTCACTGTAGTTAGATGTGCCAATCTGTTACCTATGGATAATAACGGATACTCAGATCCCTTCGTGAAATTGTAGGTATTTCAGTAATGTCTGAAATATACGCCTGAAAAAGGCAACACTATGTACACATGTGTTAAATATGTGACATAAACTGGAATTTAATCTTTTTTAGGCATTTGCATCCAGATCCCCATCATAGAAAACATAAAACTTCAATAAAATGGAAAAATTTACATCCTGTTTTTAACGAAGAATTTCCTTTTGAAACAAGACCTAATGAACTATCGACTCAAAGTCTGTATATAACAGTTTGGGACAAGGATTATGGTAAGTAACAGCCGTTTGTTGTGATCACAACTGCCCACTGAATATTAATTCTATTAAGCGGCTGATTCTTATAACCGAAAATCCGAGAAATAGTACATTCTGTAAGTGAGAAAAATAAAATCTGTGATAACTTGTCCATCAATACTGTCACAAAGTTTTGAATGACATTCCACAAGATGCTTAAAGATATTTAAATTTTCTTTTAGTACATAATACATAGATGCATCATATACAAGAAATACCAATCAGTTTTCAAAATTACCAACTCTGGCCGATACAAGCTCTCAAATCTCCGCATCCTCTCGTCAATAGAATTACAAAGGTTTTCACAGAAAAACATTCCGTTATCTTCATAAGGGAGCGCATCAGAGTAGCAAAATTAGGGTTTCTCTTCTTGTACACCTGTCAAGAAGGCTTTAATAGCTGCCAAGAATCGAAAAGCTAAATTAGAATTTGCAAAAAAGCTTATAAACTAGTCAGTTAAAACATGAAAAACATTCCTTTTTCGGATGAGAGCAAATTTAATTTGTTCGGATCCGATAGTATGTGGGTTCCTATTAACAAAAGAATGGATCCAAAATATAAAAGACTGTGGTGGTAGTGTGATTGTGTGGGAATGCTTCTCCGGTTTCAGTATGGGCCCATTAATTAAAACCACTAGCATAATTGACAAATGTTATTATAAAAATATATTAGGATCAGGGCCGTTTTTCGCCTAGGCGAACGAGGCGTTAGCCTAGGGCCCGCTTACATTACGCCGGTCTTAATTTTATTTTGTAAAGTTACTGATTTTACAAAAAAATAAATAAATAAATAACAAAATGAATAACATTAACATTATAAATATACCAAGAAATTCATATTTCAGACGAACTACTGTTCGGTATTATAGAATTTATGTATGTAAAATGTATTGGGTTGAAGCAAAATTAACAATTTTTTTTTTTTTTTGTGTATGTTTTTTTAACAAAAAAATTGCTATATGGAGACGATTTATTGCTGTATGGAGACGATTGAGCTGAGTCAGATAGACGTCGCTGTTGATGTTGAATTGCCGTTTGCCGTTTTTGTGCGGAATCCGATTCTGTTGACGCTCATCATCTTCATTCTACCAAAAGCAAATGCCGTTTGCTATAATCTCCCTTGGATGATTCCGCTTCTATCCCACCATACGCACCACATTGCCTTCTTACTGTGGGCACCTTTTGCTATTCCATTCGGTGTTTCACCCGGAGAAACGCAAACTTTCTTTCTTTTGAGGTTTTTGAAGAGCAACCACGATTCATCACCAGTGACAAAATTCTTCAAAAATGACGATTGCTCGTTTCTCTGCAGCAATTCGATGAAGATTCGAATTCGATGGGTTTTGTTGTTGTCGGAGAGTTCGCGAGGCATCCATCCAGCCAATTTTGGACAGACGATCGTGAATTAGTCAACACTGAAGTCTTCGGCCAGTAGCTGGGTTGTCATGCTATCGTCTTCTTCCACGGCTGACAAAAGTCCCTGATCGTCGAAATCCGATGGCTGTCCTCTTCCCTCATCATCCTTAACACTTGTGTCACCCGATTTGAATATGTGGAACCATCTTTCAATTTGTTTTTGAATGATTGTTCCTTTGCCGAAAAGCTCGTTGAGATCGTGAAATAACTGTGCCGCTTTCCATCTTTTCTCGAAGTGGTAGAGCATTATATGACGAACATGAAGAATAAAACGAACATAAAAAATAGAAGAATATTTTTATAATTATTACATAAAACAAGCGTAATTTTACAACTCAAAATAAAAACTCCAAAAAAATCGCCGTTAATTTTTCATCAACCAATAATTTTAATCAAAATCGTTTAAAATAATGTAATCGCTTAAAATGCAATGTTTTTTCTTAATTTGACTTGACTTCTCCTGGGAGGAGGGCTCGTTAAATACCTATGGCCTAGGGCCCTTACAATTTATAAGACGGTCCTGGATAGTGTATGTAATAGCAATTATGCACTTAAAGAAAATTTAAGTATCTTTAAACATCTTGTGGAATTTCACTGAAACCTTTGTGACAGTATATATGGTAAGACTAGAGATATTAAATAGGAATGAAGCGGACGCAGAATCTGTAAATAAAAGTATTCTATTATTTACTTTTCAGGTAAAAGTAATGATTACTTGGGAGGACTTATCATCGGTGGCATTGGATCAAAAGGACGACGACTGAAGCACTGGTTGGATATGATTAGATACCCAGACCATAGGCATGAGTACTGGCATAACTTAACAGAAGATTCATTGCCGGACTAAATATATTATTCCTAGAATATAGATGACGTAACAGACGACATCATTACACAGGATATACTATATAACTTAATTTAATGAAATACAAATGGTGTTTCTAACTGCTCATGTCTTTACCTGATGATTCAGTGTCTTTTATTAAACAGATTACAAAATGTATTTGTTGAATGATGGCGATAGTTAGTAACAAATGACAACATTAGTTCTATTTTGTCGATACTATTAACAATTCTAGTGTAATTTAAACTCAAAAAATATATTGCAAACTACAAGGTAGGGGAAAGAAAGATGAACAATGTTTATAGAATCTAAATAAAATAAAATACATCGGTTTTCTTATTAATCCTTCCATGGCAACTAGTTACTTCTGCTACCACAAATCAAAAAATTATTTCTGAAGATTTTAGTGGTTTTTGGTAATAACCATAGTGCAAGATGCCTTAATACGGAATTATGCGTCTGCGCAGTTTCCAAATTGTTTTCATCTTCCTGAAGATCATTTTGCGTAGTTATACAATGTTCCGTAACTGCACACCTAACTACCGCAGTCGCGGTTACGGTAAAGTCGTGGTAAGTTGTGGTTACCCAGTGGTTACCTGAAAACGCGTTTTTGTTACGGAACGGTCTTCAAACCTCACAGTTGATAAAACAGACAACTGAACTGTCATTTTATGGACGTTATAGGTTATAGATATTCTCTTAGAAACTTATTAATAAAAATATTTGTTTTATTAGTATTTGTTTACAATGACAGATTATATAAGAACATATATGATTTTTCCCGATATTATTTTTCACGACAACAATCAATATTACTAAAAATCAGTTACTTACACTCATTATTACTGTTTTAATTATAGACTATAGTAAAATAATATTATAATTTACTACTTGCACTACAAAGAAACGATTAATTCCCTCCACTTATAGTAATTGTTCTGAAAATCCCGCCTTTTGTAGTTTACATTATGTCTATTTCAAGATTTGAAATTTGTAGTGGGAGGAAATAACCACACTAACCGCAATATTTCCACGGTTAGTTTGGTTACAAAAAAGTAACCAAAACTTTCAGCAACCGCGTTTCGTAACCTAACAATTTTCCTGAAAAAGTTAATGTCGTACACTTTTGGAACGCGAAACTTCAACCGCGGTTACTTTCGTCGAGTAATGGAACATTGTATTAATAGTAGTAAATAATTTTTATTAATAAAAATGTAGTTAGAAATTGATTCTTAAAGGGTTAAGCTGCCGTAAACTTTTCGTAAATCTTTCGGTTCTCTACGGAACTGATCTGTCAGAATCGGTCCTTCATTGCTTACTAACGAAAAAATAAAGATTAATCGCTTGTAAGAGAACAGGCTCGTCGATGCACTAGATCTCTTCGTTTATGGAGCGTTAATAGTCAAAATTTATCTGATATCGGATATATGGGATCTGGCCCGATGAATCAAGTCCGTGCTCTTTCAAATAGTATTAACTGACCAGGGCATTCTTCCCAAAACTTGGGTTATAATTGCAGAAAATAGAAATTCCAAGGTTTTCTTCTATATCTCGCGCAGTCAAACCAGGATTTTCATTAATTGCAGTTCGCACATGTTCCCCATTTTCGAGTATTCTAATCGTTGGAGACCTGTAAGAACAAGAATCATTTTCCATTGGAGTACGACCACTTTTAAATCGTCTAAACCAGAGGTCAATAACCTTATTTAAGTCACGGGCCGCATTCAATAACATAATTTTCTTGTTTTACGTCGTGAGTCGCATTAGCCTAATGCCATTAAGTAACAAATTCTTCTGGCGAGTCATACTTCCTTTAGTAATTTCTATTTTTTTACCATCTTAAGTTCTTGTTTACGCCAATTTTCACGTATTTCTGTCGATTTACACGTATTTACAAATGCGTAATACAACTGGTCTGTCAAAAGTCTAAAATGGACGGTAAAAATGTGTTGGCTATGCTGAATAAATCAAATAAATTCTTATTGGTTATAAAATCGTTCGATGGGCCCCATTCTTCGATGTCACGTTTTAATTTGTGTATTACTCATAAATTTATCACCATAAACTTTATGAAGCATACCAATAGTTACAGAACAAGAATGACAAAATTTTGTTTAATGTTAAATTTGGTTATTGTGATCAGTTATGATTTTTAACACTTACACAACGGCGTACCGCTGTCAACTGAAGATTTGTAGGGCCATGCTCCTTAGTAAAGGCACTCATAAAGCTCTCGATCACATGGTGAAAATGTGTAATTCATAATAGCACACCCAGGTAGAAAGATATATCGACAGGTATGATTATTTTCGTACAAACCTCGTAATACCGGTGAAATGGCTGCCTCTACCCGCGACACAATGTCACTTCCCAAATATAAGTGAAGAGCAAAAAGAATGTCCTCACCTCCCCAAACCAAGTGAAGAGCAAAAACAAAATCCTCATCTCCCAAATATAAGTAAAGAGCAAAAAAAAGGTCATCCTCACCTCCCTAAATACAAGTCAAGTGGTGCGCAAAAGTTAGAATTAAAAATGCAGGACATGTCATAAGGCGGGACACCGAATCAAAATGCGGGACGAATGGTCACCCTAATTTAATGTGTACAACCTACCGAAACTGTTCGCAACCTACCGAGAAGTAGTGTGATGCTCGACTAAACATCAATTTAAACATCATAGTACAATTTATTCCATCTTGAGCATTTTTAAACGCAAGCTTATATGAAAACTAATTCGTTTTCATTTATGTAATATCTAAATATTAATTGTTGAGTTAACGTGAAGTTTAGGATAAGGTAAACTTAAAGAGATTCTTTACTTCACAAATTATTTTATTTTCACTATACGTACATTTCGGCTACGAAGTAGCCATCTTCGAAATGTACGTATAGTGAAAATAAAATAATTTGTGAAGTAAAGAATCTCTTTAAGTTTACCTTATGTAATATCTGTTTAAGACCTACCTTGTTGATCAGCGGTTACGTTCATCTTTCGTTCACCAACCCTGTATTAATATTTCTACTATGTACATAGGATACTACTCGTTCTAATTATGATCTAATATGACTGCATTATATCAAAATATATTTGCTCTTCTAAAAGCAGCTTTTATAATGTACTCCAGATTTATACTAATGTAAAATATTATCATATGAGTGATTTGACTGGAAGTAAATTTCTAATTTAACTACATATATTTATAATACAAACTGTTGGGAGCTAGAGGAAGTATCCCCATCGACCCCGTGTAGCTGGGAACACTTGGACCTGTCTCCATGACGGAAATACCTATCAAAGAGTCGAGGAACCTTCGAGCGTCTTCCTACCGCCGTATAGTCACTCTGCTTGGCCTACCCGGGTGCATGCGCAATTAGAACTTGTCCGATCGTTACCTTCCTTCTGACTCAAGCGGAGAACGGCGACCTCAGTGAACTGGAGGAGGCTCTAATTTGTCCTCCGCCTGGCTTTCTTCCGACATTCTTTACTTATACTTCCATAGTAGCCTAGTTCCCTCTAGGATTGTTTGACAAACATTACCTTCTTATGAAAAGAAACGTGTGATTTTAACCAGTAAAATCGATTTATTTAGAATTAGAACCTCCAGGTACTAACGCTACATCCGCGCTAGTGTATATGTGGTCTTACTGGATTAAATTATAAAAGTTATATTTGAATTTAAAAGTAATTTATTCTTATATTTAACTATATACAAATATTTCTCTATATGTGAAATACAATCATAAATAATATTTAATCTATATTCCTCTATATAAATGTTATAAATCTATTTATATCTATTATTTTCTTACAGATTTTATATAGTTTAGAAATTATTTTATGTACTTCTATATTAATAAATAAAATATTTATTTAGAAAAACGTATTTATTTATAACCATCATATAATAAATGAATTATATGTTCAACTGTAAATACATGCTGCTCATCTTGAACGCCGCGTATAATGTAAAGCGCATGCGTACTCATCTATTCATAATGAACGTTTTATAGGGATTTGCAGTTAAGCACCCTACCATCTGGTGAGCGTTTCATGAACTTGTGTACATCAGATAACATTTCGTTTTGTGTATTGGTTTTGTATGAAGTTTGTTTTTAAAGTTTTATTATAATCATTGAAAAATGTATAATACATATTGTTGTGTGTCTATGTGCAATTCATTGAAAAGAAGAAACCCGGAAATATCGTTTTATTTGTTTCCACTAATATCAGACACCGTACGGTTCGAAACAAAATTGGGAAAGCAAGAGGTTAGGAATCGACGCGATGTTTAGATAAACAATTTAAAAATTGGAAAAAAAGTGAACCCTTATATCAAAGTTTGCTCATTACATTTTAATGATAGTGACTACAAAAATATTTTCAATTTTGTATTTATTATCGCATATCTTGAAAATTCCTGTTATTGTGTGTGGGTTTGTAATGCACAAGTTTGTAGGCATAATGCATAAATCTTTATGAACTCTCTGTTTTTTTCAGTGACTCCACACAATATTATATGCCCAGCATTGTAGATTTCTACCCCTTGGTAAACAACACGGGAATTATTATTTCCCCCAATATAGTTAAAATAATCGACAATGGAAAACCGCCATAACTTAAAACCAGATCACAAAATGTAGTATTTTAGATGTTTACAAGTAATGTCACTTCACAAAATCAGAAAATCCCAAACAATTATTTATTTTTTGTCGTTTTTTGATACACTTTTCGCTATTATTTACTAGAAAATGTCAAGTGGTATCTGATTTAGAATGGTTTCAAAAAAATCCGCGTGGCGCTACGAATCTTCAAATTTTTCCCCTATAGATCATTTTAATGTGACGTCACAGCTGTCAAACGAGAATTTAAAAATTGCCGAGATAAGCCATAACTTGCGTCATAACTTCAATGACAAACTTAGTGGCGAAAAAATAACCAAATTGTTTTTTTTTGCATGTGAATTATAGACTAATATTGTTGTTCACTCTTTTATTTTACTAAAACATACCTTTTGAAGTCATATTTAGTTTGTGTTCGTTAGTCATTTTGAAGATTTACAAATTTTGAGAATGGACAGAAACAAAAAAACACATGCTGAACTATATGTAAACAATAACAGTATACTTTTATGCAGTGTTCGCTTTATTGCCGCTAGAGGGATACGCGTTAATTTGACCAATTGGAATTGTCGACAACAAGAGTGGGAATGAAGAGTGAGGTTACATCACGAAATCGGATAAGCTGATTGGTTGAATTCAAACTTATGCAATGATTAAAATTATTCTTCGTCTTTGCAGTCGGGAATTTAAGAAGTAAATCTCTAATAAATTAATTGTGTCTCTAATAAACTATTTTGTCCAATAATTATATTTATTTATTTATTTATCAGTAAATAAAGAAACGTGTATTACGTTTATATTATTTTCATTTTACCTTAATAATTCCATTTAGCAATGAGTTTAATAAACCTGCAATTTGTAACAGTAGAAAAAAGTTTATTGTGAAAATAAAAATAACAGTTTAATTATAAATTGATATTACACATATGTAATCTAAAATATTTTTGACTATCAAATATTTTGTTTACATAACGTAGACAAACTATTAGGTAGATTACGTGTAGATTACATGTAAAATATTGACGTAGATTACATTTCTTTATTTTAGCCTATATATAGCCGCTCCTTTATATTCTACGCCACAGTTACCGGCAACTGTCAAATAAGAAAACAAAAATTTCCCCAATTTATTTACTAACAAGTGTCAACAACAAAAATATCAATTTATTACATAAACAATAATTAACAAACAATAATTAGCATACAAAAAACGCAATAAAGATGTAAACAACAACAAGTATTAGATATATAAAAAAATTAGTTCGAAATCAAGAAATCATTAATAAAATTAATTAAAACTAATTAAAAACTGTAATTTAAAACATCAATAGTGGTGACAATGGAGAGTGAATTAAGTTTTAATCATCAATATTCTTTAAAATGGAATGACTTTCAACAAAAACTAATAAATTCTTTCCAAAACCTACAAAAATCAGATGATTTTGTTGATGTTACGATAGCTTGTGAAGGAAAATCTTTCTCAGCTCACAAAGTAGTACTATCTGCATGCAGTCCATACTTTTGTAAATTATTAAAAGCGAACCCTTGTTCACATCCGATAATAATTTTACAAACAATACGTGAAAAACATTTCGAGAGTTTATTAAATTTTATGTACAACGGTGTGGTTAATATCGAAACAGAATCATTACATGAGTTTTTGAAATGTGCCAACGATTTACAAATACAGGGTTTGGCTGATATACAATATTCTAATGCTTTTCGAAGAAAAATAAGTACAGAAAGTGACATTAGTGGATTTGATTTTAACGATGAATGTGTCAGCCCAAAACCAAAGCGTAGGAATGAAGAACAAGATAGTTCAGGTAAAACGATTACAATATTGACCAGTTGTCTCAAGCGCTTTTGAAATGTGGAAGTCTAGAACCAGGTTTCTTTGTGTGGATCAGTTCGCTGATCAAGTTGTATGGTGTAATTAAGAGTGTTTTTAGATACAGCCAGCGATATTCGGATATTATGGCAATCTTCATGTAACAATGCAGCTCATAAAACGTCTTCGTGTCGCATTTTAATTGTAATGTGCAAAAAAAAAACACTTACAAGAGTTTAAAAGCCCTAAAATGGGTCTATGATATCTCTAATTTTGTTAAAATATGTTTACTTGATATGCAAGATCTTCATTCAAACGGGCATTATTTACTTTACAGCTTGTTTATTTATTTATTTAAATGGGAAATAAACGGAGATGTGAGTCTCCTTAAAAATTCCCACAGGTTACAAATGATATAATGTATACATATTTACATCAAAATAAAAAAATTTAAATAAACCTTAAATGCTAAATTACAATTTGTTTTACTTCTGACTTAAACTGAGCAAAGGTAATGAAGAAAATATCACAGCCGTTAAAGTACTTATCAAATAACGACATGATTCTGTTGAGGGGTGAATTAATTCCTGCATTTGTTGTTGTATTATTGATACAGAATATTTGGTGTTGCCTAGTACTCTTTTGGGGTATATCGAAGTTGATCAACTCAAAATATTGGGGCAATCGATAATCTGGTTGACTATTTTATAGACACAGTACATATCGATTTGTACACGCCATTTGTCAAACTCACTAAATCATAGCGGGCAAGACGAGCATCATATTTAAGTGACATATTGTTTTTAAAATATTTTAAGTCCAAATATTTAGTGAATTGTCTCTGCACTGATTCTAGTCTGTCAATGTAAATACGATATTGAGTACACCATATTGTACTCGCATATTCCAAACGGGGAATGACGAGATTTTTGAAGAGTTGAATGAGGCTAGCCGGTTGGCGAAATTCTTTGCAAGGTCGGAATATGAAACCGAGGGTTTTAAAGGCAGATTTCATCGTTTTGTCTACATAAACGTTAAATTTTAACTTATTATCAAAGTAAACACCAAGATCTTTAACAACTTGCAGCTGATTAAGATTTGCACCTCCAATGGAGTAGTTATATTTAATGGCATTAAATTTTCTGGTGAAGCTAATAAAATTACATTTATCCAGATTCAAATTGTTATTCATAGTTTGTTGTGCATACAGTACAACTGAAATTTATCTAAATCTTAACGCACAATTTAAAAAAAAAAAAACCGACCAAAAAAAATCAATTTTTTTTCTTTAAGAAAATACATATTTGGACCTTAATTTCAATAAATATTTTAAAAAAAATGCAAAATTATTAAAAATTCAATAAAAATAGTGGATAAATAATTATAGTGGATTTTGAATCGCATTGCAGATCGAATATTGTACCCATCATACCATTTTTCAATTTCCAGTTACTATTTTGAAGGGGAAGGAGACGAAAAAAAAAAAAAAACTGAAAAATATTTAATTTTACCTAAATTTGTAACAATATAATAATAATAATAATTATTAGCTGAAAAATAATAAAATACGCCATATTTTATTCCCAAATAAAAAAACTTTATAGCTTACAATACAGAATTACATGATGAATATCAATAAATTGAATGTTTTTCTCGGTTTTTATTAAGTTATTTTCAATGCCCGGATATATTCGAATGTGAACATTTTAGCGACATAAATTGCGACGCAGACCGTATATATACGGGTCTGCACATTTTGGTCGGTTTTGCGCGCCCGCATTAATACGTTTGTGCGCGTTAAGGGTTAATTAAGATCATGGCAGTCTTCGATATTGACAATATTTTTATAAATTTTTAGGTCATCTAAAACAAAATTAGAATACTGAAAACATGAAATTACGTCATTAATAAAGATAATAAATAGTACCGGGCCAAGATGAGAACCCTGTGGCACACTGGAAGTTATACCAACAAAGCTAGATAGATTATTCAGCAATAAAAAGTTTTTGTTTATGCAGACTTGTTATATAAACATTATATTACCTCCTAATATTTATAATTTCCTATTAAAACGGTTAAATAAGTGTTTAGCAGCTTTTGCAGTACAATTGTAAGACTCCCCTTTTTCTGTAGGTGAATGTATTTATTCCGGAAATGCTACATATCAAACATTTGATGCATGGTGATATGAAATCTTATTGATAAGAATCATGCCTCTATGGTAAAATGGCTGTCACACAGCAACACAGAATGATTCGAATATCATTAATTTGATCGTAATATATTTTTATGTATTTTTTTTCTAGAAAAATCATTGCAACCAGATTTAAGTAGTATCGACAACATTATAGACATGAACTTAAGCTCTCCTCGATCTCATAGAACAGAAAATTATGAACGCTCTCATAGTACCGAAGAACATCCATCTGCACCTAAAATTGAACCTATCGAAGATTTGGTTATTGACGAAGACGCATTTGAACAAACAGATTCCTCAGAACAAAGAACGGAAATACCATCATACAGTGGAAATTATCCTGAACAATTTTCATCGAGAGCTACAAGTATATCAGAGAACTTTATGGCCAAGAAATTTAAAGACGCAGGTAAACATCATTATTTATCTATATATACAGAATGTTGAATTGACCGGGTACGTATAGGGATTAGGTACATGTAAGAACAGATATAGCCTTAGACAAATGTATGGAGCACCCTAAGTTTTATTGAATTTTAGGATTATTACAGGAAAAATGTAAATAAAATAATACATACAGTTTTTAATGACAACTTTAATCAAAATTATTAATATTTTGTGGAACCTCCTCGTGCTTTAATTACCGCACTTACGCTTTTAGGCATACTGTCCACAAGTTTTTTACGTACATCGGATTGTACATTGAACCATTCGTCCACAATAATGCTCTTCAATTCTTCTTTTAATTTGCATTTGTAAAGAGACACCTTGTTTATCAGAATCGACCATAAATTTTAAATTTGCGATAAATCTGGTGACTGGGGGGCCATGAAAAAAGTAGCACATTGTTTTTGGAAACTCATTCATTTGTTGCTTTGGCTTTGTGACAGGGGGCATTATTCTGTTGAAAAACATATTCTGGATTGTCTTCATCAAATAATTTTAATATTGATGGCTCCAAAACTTCATTAAGCATGGTAATATAACGAGCAGAAAAATGCGTCCCTCGCACAAAAAATTTCGCTTAAGCCACTGGCGGACATGCACCCCCAGATCATGATGCTACCACCACCAAATTTGACCGTAGGGATGATGCTGTCAGGATGAAAAGCTTCACCCGACCTACGTCTTACAAAGATGGCTCCAGGTTGTCCAAAAAGCTGATCCACAAAAGAAAAAAGCAAATCTTAATTTCGTAAATTCACAGTAAATGAAATTTTATATTGTTAATGCAATAATTGCTTAGAAATTTATTTTGATGGTAAATTCGTAAGTACATTAAACCATTACAATGATTACTTCTATATTGGACTCATCAGATCAAATGATTTTCGCTTATTCATCAGGTGTCCAATTTAAATGTCTTTTGGCCCCCCAAGGCGAAGTTTTTTGTGTCGCTTGGTCAACAGTTATTTTCGGCGAGCTCTTCTTCCATGCAAATTAGATTTCACTAGACGTCTTCTAATTGTTCTAGAAGAAACTTTAACTTCTCTATGCTCCCACAGATCACCAGCCAGCTCTTTTGACGATATTGAGCCTTTACGAAGAGCACTTCTCTTTATAAAACAATCATCTCTGGAAGTGGTTGCATATTTTATTCCGGTTTTTTGTTTGTTTTCATAATTATCAGTCTCTTGGAACCTTTTGATGGTAATTTGCACGGCTTTTCTTGAACACTCCATTTTATTTTTAAATTTTCACCTGCGACTGTCCTTGTGAATGGAGTCAATACAATTTGACTCCTTTCTACCACAGTGAGTTCACGTTTTTTAGCCATAATATAATTAAGAATATTCACTTGAACTCAATAAAACATGAAAAAGACAATGTTTACGTCAAACGCATGTGTAATAATGATCCAAGCCCTAGTTGTTTATTTTTGTGTAAACAAAACGTAACAGATCTGAGCCTATATTTGTATTTCAAGATTTATCATAATTCTATTTACGCGCGCCGTCATTTGCGACGGCGTTGCGTTAGCGCCGTTGAGAATTTTCGCCTGCACACAATGCAATAATTTTTAACGCCGTCAAAGTGTCACGTGACAACCTATATCTGTGTTATAAGTGCGCTTTCTTTTATTAAAAGTATAATGGATGATGAAGACTTGTGTGTGATGTTATTTATGTTGTATGCAAGTTATTTATACATACAAATACTTTACCATTCAGTAAAAACTGAGGTTAGGTGTTCTGCGTCAACATTCAACGGCGTCAAAAGTTGGAAGTTGACGAACATTCAGTATCAACGGCGTTCGAACGCCGCTAGGACGTTACGCATTCTGTGCACTTGCGTACGACAGCTTGGTTTTAACTTTCTTTTGACAAATAGCGCCGTGCAAACGCCGTCAACGCGCCGTAGAACTCGTTGCATTCTGTTCCCCACTTTAGACGTAAGTCTTTTTGAATGTGTCAATGATATTTTAAAAACATTTTGTCAAATATATACAAGTTACAATGTACATAAATTTTAGATGTTATATTATAACTGCATTGCTGCAGGTACGTTTGCATTCTTTCAACATAGATATCGCAGCCACTATCTACGCATAATATATCGGTCTATTTCCTCTCACAACGCTCCAATTTTGTCATTGCGCATTCGGTCAAAAGCTCAACTAACAAGAACCGACCTCTACATAACAGACTTGTACTTTACATTTTACTTTACAGTTTTTTAATTTTTCGTTCTACTTTAAGGAAGTTCCGATGGCAATCGTTGTATCGTCTGCAAACGAAACTATTCCTCACCAAGCAACCTACGAGCCCATGTTTTAAATGTTCACATCGAAACTTCAAAAACCAATTGGTTTGAATGTAGAGTATGCGGTAAAAAATGTAAAACGAAACACTACTTAATCAACCACGAGATGCAAAAACATGGAATACGACAACGAAGCAAACGATCATCTTTTGCTGATTTTGTTAACGAAGATTCTGGACAAAACGAAGAATTATTTACAGGTAACGATATGAAGAGAAGATATAGCGTTAATTTTACGACTGAAACTATTGAGCAAACAAGTAATTTTGAGAATCAGAATAGGGTTCAAACAAGTAATGATAATTCCAATAAGACTTGAACAGTTATTAATCATACGTAATTTTGTGCCATTTGGTTTATAATATTTTTTACGCCGATTGATATATTGACTGTCAAGTTGTATTTTATGGACAGTTTTAGTGTCACAAAAATGTTAAAATGCCAAGGTTGTCAAGGGGCCGTGGCCCACAGTTTGAAAAATTCTGCATTATGAGTTGGGTCCTACATTTAACTGTATTAAACCAACCTAATAACTTAATCTTGATTATCTAAAGAAGTCCAGTCAAGGTCATATGACTGAAATAATTAACGTACTGATGTGTTTCTCTCTCACTCATATGGGCAAAATAGTAAGAGAAATACAAATGAAGTTTGTCAATCAATTTTATTTATTGTTCAGGTATTGCTACGACAAACGTACTTATACATACGTGTACAGTAGGTTATCCTACCTCGGGGTTTGTCTGAGATTAATAATGTTTTCTAGTGTCATTCGTACTGAACCAGGCGTCTAAAACTCTGCTTTGCTGTTTATTTCATGGTGTTTTTCAGTAAATCTGTCCTCTTCAGGACAATATTTGTATTTTAAATTTTTGTTTTCTTTTATTTCAAACAATATGAGTGTAAAACTTTAAGAAAGCAGTCCCATGAATTGGTTTATAACCTATTGGATACAACAATGCCCGATGGCGGCGCTACGAGCGCTATGAACAGCTGATTGAAACGAGTAATGTGAAAGTTGTCCATATTTGTTTACATGTTAAATCATCGATTTGCAATGGATAATAAACAGCTATCCTTATTAAATTATTTTAATTTTTTAAGTGCAACACCTTCTTCTAGGTGTGTAGTTGAAGGAGAAGAGTTGTTAAACGCCGGACATCTTACGTTGTGCGGAATTTTGGACAAAAATGATGAGCATTTCGACATATGTGGGTTATGTTTACTAACAAGTAGTTTGAGATCACCACCTCACGAAGTCACTGAGAAATTAAAATTTAGTAAATTTAGTAAATGATGTTGAAGTTTTAAATATGTCCTGCACCTGTAAAGCAGGAATTACATGCAAACACATTTCAGCTGTCCTATTATTTTGTACCAGGTGGTTTACAAACCAAAATGAAAGAAGCCAAGATCAGGGCATTGATTGATTGTAATATTTGATTTTTCTTTTTTTTTGTGTGGTTTCTGTTGGTTTTTCTTTTTGTTCCAGAAACAATATATTGTGTATGGAAATATTAACCAGCACAGATTTAAAATGCCTGTGGTCTACTTTTAAAAAACCTGTCTTACAACAGTATGAACAGCAACCTCTGTTAGAAACTCCTTGCCTAAATAAATTGATTAAAAACAAAAGCAGGCACTGAAGGTGCAGTGAAAATGTGTTAGAAAAGCTGCGTACAGAATTTAAGACCGCTTGCCCTAATTCTGCATTAAAATTACACGGGTAGATATTTAATTATGTTCGAGAAAGATTTTTATAATTTAGTGTTTGTTTTTTATTTAATTTGTTTAATAAATACTAGTTTGTTATTATCTCTTCCACAACACCAAATTTATTAATAATTCACAAATTGTTTCTCATTTGGAAAATAGTGGAAGTAAATATTTTTGTTACTTCCTTTTCTAGAGTGACAGCCAAACACACAGCAATTTGTGTTATAATAACTCATTATAACATAAAGTAATATAAAAAAGAATAATAATTGCTATCAAAAGTTAATATAACAAACAAACTGCAACACTAACGTTTAAAAGCAACACAAACTACACGAGAAAACACATGTAAACCAGATGTAAACAATAAACTATTACTCGTTTCGCCTAGTTCAGTTTTTATCCGCTTGGCGTCACTTCATAGCGCTGTTGAGCCCAATACGAATATTTCCTACGAGGGCAAGAAAACAGTGGACCTTTATTAACTGTACATGCAGTTCAGCAGGTAAATAAATATGAATTAATATATATTATAATTAAGATTAGGATCCAGAGTCATATATATTCACACTCAATTTGCATTATTTTCATGAACTTTTTGTAATCGTCTTTCTTAGATATTAATAAATTATATTAGGTACGGAAATTGTTAGTTTTATTCACAAGTTTCATTATTTTTCACTTTTATAACTTGCAATTTTAGGTTATATTTCCCCATAAATCAGCGTAAATTTGACGTCTATCGCAGCGCTCTCTACTTTCAAGTTTAATGACAAAACGTTATATTAGGTTAAGACAGTGTCCAGTTAGTAGAATTGAGTGGAGTGAGCTACCTATCTTCTAGTTTAATAATAAAACGTTATCTTAGGTTAGGAAAGTGTCAGGTTAGTAGAACCGTGTGGAGCGAGCTAATTAAAGTTATTTAACGAACTAAATCAGCAACAAATAATTAATCACATTATGGAAACTGTGTATACGTGGAGAAGGTTGTACGGGTTGCGGACATAAATGATACAACTAGATCCAGCTGACCAGTTTCAAAATATTTTACTTCTTCTTCAGAGTTACACAAATGATAGAATATAAGATTTTTTTTTCATTTTTTATATTTTTTTATATTTATTTATATTTTAGATTTCAAATTGTTATATTTTAAATTTTTATATTTTAAATTCTTATATTTTATCATTTGTGTAGCTCTGAAGAAATATAAAATATTTCGAAACTGGTCAGCTAGATCTATGGTCTATTTCAAAGTAGAAAAATGTGTGTAAGAAGATACGAGCTGTTTGTCCTTGCTTCGGATTGGTTTAGATCGTCATCCCTATTACACTATAAAAATATTGTTTTTAATCCAAGTTGACAGATGTTCAGTGTCGTACATTGGAAATATATATTATTTATATTATTACATTTTCTCATATATTTTGTTATTATTTACATATTTAGACTTTTATTTATATTCTTGGCGTAGATTTTATGGAGAAAATTCTCCATGTAATTTGTTTTTACGCAGTTATATATTTTTTAGGTTATCTGACATATAAATATTTTTTGACACTTGACAATTAACAGATCAAGAGATAGGACTAATGTGAGGCCAAAAGACAGCCCAGCTGATTGTGCCCAAAGACGAATTTATTGATATAATTTTTAGACCTTCATATATATATATATATATAATTTTTATTTACAGTAATTATTTAAATAAGAAACTTTAGCTCTGAAGATATATTGTTTGTTTTATTGCTTTGTTTAAACTCTTTTAGCCAAATCTCTCTTTTCATATATAGTACATAATTTTTAAAATTAATATTTTTTAACTTTTTCCAATTTCCCATTAAACTGAATTTATGTCGTATAAATAACGTAAGTGTATTATCTGCCTTGTTTATTTCAATATCTTATTAACCTTTTTTATATTAAAAAAAAAATCACTTGCTAACCCAGTTGCTACGCCCATGCCCTAGTTGTAACTTATTTTAAATTTCCCGCTATTCGCGACTGCAAATAACAGTGAGACATCTGGTGGTGACTGGCTAAATTAAACAGAAGCGTATATTTGGATAATATTTGTAGCGTGTTGTGCTACAGTTTATGTGAATTAAGAAGTATTTTAAAATATAGTGGCTTAAATACAGTGCTTTTTTGCCGAAATATTGTTTGAACAGATAAATATTAAGAAAAAACTTCTGACATATACGCTTCTCGCCCGCCATCAGCTGTTGTACGCAGCGCCGCCAACGTTAGTTTCAGTCGCGAATACTGTATTTGATCAGTGTAAATCATACCCGGTTCGCAGCGCTATCTACTTTTTTCTATTTTGAAATAGAACATAGTTGTATCATTTATGTCATTAGTTCGAAACATTTGATTATGATCTTGACTGGACTTCTTTAGATAATCAAAGTATACTTACAATTGTTTTATATATTTAATTTTTTAACAGTTTGTGATGATCTCGAAACTTATTTATACTGCTTAAAAAATACTGCTATTGCTTTTCATTTTGAAAATTAAGTGGCACTTACATCCTTTTACATTCTTTAAGTTTTTATACTTCTCAATTCCTGTGTTATACTTATTGACTTTACTGTAATTATAAGATTGTAAATATTTATAATAAATTAAATATTATAAAGCTTTATTTATTTTTAAGATTTTTTTTGTACATTTTTGTTGTATATTTATGTATTTAATAGATTCTATAAGTTGTATATGTGTTTATTTTAAAAATTGTACTATTAGTAATAAATATTAATAATAAATGAAAATAGGCTAAACCTTTATTTTATTTATTTTTTTTTTTTTTTCCTTCACAACTTAAGCTGTAGACATAGGCGCCTGCACTGTGGGGCAAGAGGGGGCACTTGTCCCTCCCTAGAGTCTCTACTTTTAAGTGTTTTATTCCAAACACTTATGCTTTCTTTTTATCTAATTTCTTTATTTTTATATTTGTTGATTTTAGGTGCGCTCGGCATAACTGTGCAGTGTTAGATTATTACAGAGACATTGTTTATATTGAGACTATATGAAAAACTAACAGATTCTCTACTAGAAATGGAATCCCAGCAACCGGACAGTTATTTATTTATTTTCCTAGTCGATATTTGTAAAATAAATTTACGTACCTCTTCTCTATCCATAACAAAATGTATCCATGTATGTATATACAAATATATTTTTTTAATTTTAGCTATAATAGCAAAATTTAGTCAAAGTGAAATGTATTTCAAAAATCAATTACCGTTCCTTAATTTGCACTTGAAGAGCTTCCATTTAATGTCCCCAGTATAAAATTTAAATTAATAAAAAAAAAAAATCAATAACAAAAACTGTAATATTTTCCAAAAACGAAATCGGATAAAAAATTCCTCTCGTACATTTCCGGTTCATTGCAATATACATTGCTTAGAATTTTTTCAGATTTTTAATTTAACTCCTTAGGGTTAAAAGGTGCGGGACACTGTTTTTGTAGTGCATTTTTGGAAAAAATCGTATTAAAATAAATAAAAAACTACTTCTCGTTCTTTTATCTACGTCTTAAAAGCTTTCTTTTGAAACCACACAATAAATTTTAAAAAAATATATATTTTTTTTCGACGACAAATAAAATCGATATTTTGCGAAAAACCAATTTGATCAAAATTTCCTGTTGAACTATTTCGGTTCCCATCAATGAACATTATTGAGATTTTTTTAAAAAAGGTCTTTACATTTTGCCCCTCTTGAAAAAACCTGCGGGCGACCATGATCGGAATAATTATAAAAGATTTTGCTAAACAAAATAATCAAAAACTTCACTTAATCGGTAGTAGTTACTAGAATTCAAAATCTAGTTACGCTCAAACCAAAGAAACTAGCTATAGTGAGCCTCACTTATCTCATCTGACGAGTCGCCACTGTTTTAAACTTCATAACAATAGACAACAATCGGAATTTGCTATATATTGCGTCACAAATGAATTGGCCGCCAAAATCCCAGCGCGAAAATATTCAAAAATATTTTTATAAAATGCCTCTATTCACTTCATACAAAAAAAATCTATAAAAGTAAACAACTGTAATGAAAATAACACTAATTTTACATATATAAATATTAATAAAGTTTTATAAATCAATTAAATTAACAACAAAAAAAGGTAACCAAAAATTTGTTAATAACATAATACATAACCTTACTTTATATATTTAAAAACAAAAATTATGATTTTTTAGCTGTTAAATTCATTTAGATGGAGTCTCAACAGTACATGTTACGCTGTGAAGATTTTTATGAACGTATCGGAGCATCAATACAATATTTATACGGTCATGATGAGTTTACTGATGTTACGTTAGCCTGCGATGGTCATTTATTCAAAGCGCACAAAATGATACTGTCAGCTAGCAGTCCGTACTTCCGTAAAATACTCCAGGATAACCCATGTCAACATCCCGTTATATTACTACAGAATATCGAACAACAGGTCTTGAAAGATCTTATCAATTATATTTATTACGGTGAAGTTAATATATCGATTGGTCATTTAAACAGTTTTTTAAATATTGCAAAGAATTTACAAATACAAGGTTTGGCAGAAATTAAGAACGAAGCTAGTACACAATTTATTGAACGGAAAAATGATGAAGAAAGAAAGAAAAGTTTGGAGTTGATTGAAAATTTAGAAGAAATTGTTCTTAAAAAGAAAGGTAATTTTTATTTCTATTATTTACGTTTTTAGACAGAAATATATGTATTCACGTTGCCGAGATATTTTTGGGCACTTTAAAGATATTTTTTAGTAATTAATTTAATAAAATTTAAAAAAAAACCTTATAACGTAATCATGTGTCTGCGTATTTATCTGTACGGTAGAAATTGTAGCCAAACGGCTGAACATAGAAGGTTGAAATTTGGCATGCTTATTCAACTCCTTAACCCACATTTAGAAAAAATACAGAGAGTTCAAAAAAATGCATCACTAGATAAATATAAACAAATATGTATTTAATGAAAAAATAAATATTTTTTTAAAATTTTGAGTGAGGTATGAAACCTCTTAATACGTGGATAAACAAACAATTTTTTAATTTTGCACAATTTTTTTTTTTATGAGATTTTTGCCAAAAATAAGTTAAAAACTTTTGTCCCCCCTCCCTATTTCCCAGAAGTGTTGATCTAAAAGTCTGAAAAAAATCCCAATATACAATGATGGGAACCAGATTAGCTCAAAAGGAATTTTTAATCAGATTAGTTTTTCGAAAAATATCATTTTTTTTGTTCGATGAAAAAAATAATTATTTTTAAAAAATTCATTGTGTGGTATCAAAAAAAAGCTCTTAAAAGTTTAAATTAAGGAACGAAAAGTAGTTTTTTAAAATACATTTCTTTTAACACGATTTTAGTCAAAAATGTGCTTAAAAAGTTCTTGTCCCGCACCCTTTAACCTAAAAGGGTTAAATTAAAAATCTGAAAAAATTATAGGTAATAAACATTGATCTGAGCCGGAAATGTAGGAGAGGAATTTTTAATCAGATTGCGTTTTTGGAAATTATTGCAGTTTTTGTGTTTTTGACAAAATTAATTATTTTTGAATTAATGAATAAATTATGGCTAGTAATTTTATGGATTTTTTGTATTTATTGCTAAGGTAGTATATGTCTTCATTTGACATAAGAAATATGATAAAAAAAAATTAACAGCTCAGAATCGAATTCATGTGTGTAAGGAGCCTACATACGGAGCGCCTACTGTTATACGTCATGATTCAACTTATTGTTTGAGTTAGTTTAGTTTTTACCGACCGCCAACATATATAAGGGAGGTATTGTGATCATACCAATTTTGATATTTTGAGATTTCGATGGATCTCCACGAATTGAGGTCCCTACATAACGTTTTGACTATTTTTAGCATGATGACTGCCTGTCGATCCGTGTACACGTGCAGAGCAAATTTGGCTAAAAGAATTTTTATGAAACTTCATATTAAAGCTTTTGACATCAATGGCACGAGTTGATTAACTTTTGGTAAAAATCGATTAACTAGAAATGGGAGTTTACTCGTGTCGGTTTTAAGATTTTTGCGAATATTTCACAACAGAAATATTTCGAAAAAATTTAACAAAATTTGCCATAAAAGCAATAACTAACAACATTTATTTGAGACATTTTTTGATAAAGCAGCATAAATTAAACAAGTACTTTGTAATGGCGGTCGTTCCTGTGGTGGCCACAGCTGATTTTTTGGTTTTAAGGTATCAAACAAGAATAAATTTTTAGTAGTGAAATACTTATAAATAAAATAACACATTGTTAATTGTCATCTGACACTACCGATAGAGGTGCCACTGCATTGTACATAATGGCTGACGCAGATAGGATATTTTTGACAGGTTCAATGGTATCTTCATGTGATATTTTTAAAAATTAATTTATTATTCAATATGAGGGTTGATGTAATGACATTTTCCGTTTTCTCAGTGCCCAAGTAACCTCTAGGGTCATAATTGAAGGTAATAAGGCTTTTTTGCCACGGTTCGGAACACGATGAAAACTTAGGCCTCTATCACGACCTACTTTTGCATTGCAAAGATAAACACTACTATTCACGTTGCATTTAATTTTTTCTTGGAATTTTAAAGACATTTTTTAAAAACTCGCTATGAAAACAACAGTAAACAAACTCGACTATCCTCCACCTGTCAGTTTCTCAAAATATCACTAGAGGCGCTTCAGTTATTGTCAGTTGACAATAGTGAGAAATGCGTTTTTCAAATTGATAAAAATTCAGCCATTTATCAATATATTTCTTATTAATTAATGAAGACATGCGATTTTTTAATTAAAATTTTATTGCGATGAAATTTTCGCAAAAAACTTAAATTTAGTTTAAAAAAATTAAATGGAAGCTGTTAGTACTCAAATATCTAATAAAAACGATTATCAAAAAACTTAAATGATTAATAACTTTCTAATGAAATAAGATATTTTTTTTGTTTGCTTCATGATAGACACACCAGCAAATTTAAAGGGACAGACATACAAATCTAATTATTTTCCCTGTAGTGTACATATTGTTGATATCTCTCAGGTAATCTTCTAGACCAGGGATGAGCAACCCGCGGGCCGCATGCGGCCTGGAGTACTTTTTCGTGCGGCCCGTCATAGCTTTTGTCTGTCAAATTTCAAAAATGGCCATTAAATTACAGAAGATACATATATATTTTAAAGCATAAATAAGAGCAATATAGAGCAATTGGTTGCAAAGAAGCAATGCCAAACTTCTCATTAAAATTTGTTTATGATTTTTTCCCCATAATAATTATCTTTGACTGTTTTTTTATACCTAGCATTTCTATTATATGTTTTATTTGTATATTTTTTTAATAATAATTTTGTTATTTTGTTAATAAATAGATAATTTGTGTTTATCATCTTGTGTTCATATTTTAATAAATTTCGTATGCGGCCCGCAGGAAATTTTTAAATTTCTAGTTGGCCCGTAGTAAAAAAAGGGATGAGCAATCCCTGTTCTAGACGATGTTTTTTGGAATAATGTTCAATCGGGTTGAGGTCAGGGGAACACGCTGGCCAACCCATTGTTGTTATACCCACTTGATTTAAAAAGTCTGTTACACGCTGGGCGCGCATTATCCTGCATTAGGGTGAAAATTTCTCCGATATATGGGCCAAAAGGTACAACATGGCCTTGAACAATATCTCTGACATCAATAACGCTCCGCCATCAATCACCACTAACTCTGTGCGAGGTCCCAAACATATTCCACCCCACACCATAATTGAACCTCCACCAAAAGATACAGTAGCAGCAAAATTAAATGGAGCATTTTGTTCTCCTTGGCGTCGACACAATCTTCGCTCATTGTTTAGTAGAGCATCCAAAGCTATCTAGATATAGGATACAAAATAATAAAATTAAAAAAAAACTAGTTTTATTTTTATTTTTGGACTTAGCTACTAAGGCCATTATCCAGTAGATACATTTATTTTTGAAAAATCCATGCCATAACCGGGATTCGAACCCGAGCCCTCATGGTCTAGAAGCCAGTGCATCGCTACACTAACCACTACGCCATAGTGACCAGCAAAACATAATTTTCAATCTCTTCCTTTAAATTTGCAGGTGTTTGTATTTTTTTATTGCTATTCTTTCGAAAGAATTCTTTTATTAAGAAATTTATTATTTAATTGTAATAATAAAAATATATTTCAGCGCCTAATATTCCATTATCACCAAAAATTCCACAACCTGAAGAGCTTGAAATTGAAGAAATAACAATAGAAGAACCTTATTACGAGAAAAAGAATAATGAACCATTCAACTTAGACACAAAACGAAAAGCTGAGCCATATAATCTTGATGTAAAGAAACGGAATGAAAAACATGAAAACGCTTTACGTGTATCAGTCAAAGAAGAACCTATTCAATCTGTATTAGAAGAAGAAGAAGTTACAAAACGTGAAGTTTCATTTACCACTACACAAAATAAAGCTACAACACTTAGTACGTACAATATGGTTAAATCTATATTAAATCGATCTCAAGGAGAATCTTCTGGTTTAGGAACGAACATAGCTTGCAAAGTTTGTGGTAAAATACAAAAAAACGAATACCAACTTAAATATCATATGTATAAATTTCACGGACAAAATATTACTATAAAAACTACACCTGTTAATACCATTCCGGGACAGTTTAGTTGTCCTTTTTGTACCGAAAAATATCATACAAAACGAGACATGAATACACATATCTTGATAGTGCATCAAAATGAAAACTATAATGATACAAAATGCAGTATTTGTAATAAAGAATTTAGTAGTATTAGTAATAGAAATCAACATGTATTGAGATATCATGCAAAAGTATTAGATTAGTTTTCAAAATGTTTTAATTTTGGGGAAACGTCTGTTTTCGGTGGTCTTCGGTGGATTCAGTTTCAGTATTTAACCTGTTTTAAGTTGGTACTATTCTTAAAGCCTAGTTTATGATAGGTCCATAGAGTACGTTCAACTTAACTTCATCACAGGCGGATATTACCAGTTCCCTTGCGCAGAAACCAAATTTCGTCCATTACGTTATCAACAGTTAGCTTCACACATTTCAGTGGCGACACTTACTTTGATTTGTTTTTGACTACGCGATGCTGTTTGTTTATTTCCGTTATTATTATTTATTTCTCGTACGTTTCAAGGTACAGTCTGTTCCAAACGGTTAAGCGGAACTAAATTTTGCAATCTAGTTACTTTCATCGTTTAAATCGTGCTTTTCGACCGTTTTGTTTAAGCTTTGTAAATCATACTTACAATACACATTTTTTGTTAAGGTTAATATCATTTTAAATTGTCATTTTCTTTATATTTTGATTTTTTGTGTCATTCTTAATACAAATTTCCCATTTATAAATTTTTTTGTCATTAAAATATATTAAAAAAATAATTTAATTTTGACATAGGTCATTCGTTTCCATGGTTTCATTGTTGCAATTTTAAATTTTGACATTGCAACATGAAAAATGAAATAACCCAAGCAAGGTCCCTTGTCGTGACAACCTACAAGAACGAAATTCCCATTTAGTTCCGCCTATGCGTTTGAAACAGACTGTATACCATGTACTAAAATGAGTAAAAATGTATTTGAAATACATAAATACTAGATTTGCAAATCTATGGTCTATTTCAAAGTAGAAAAATGTGTGTAAGAAGATAGGAGCTGTTTGTCGTTGCTTCGGATTGGGTTAGATCGTCATCCCTATTACACTGTAAAAATATTGATTTTAGTCCAAGTTGACAGATGTTCAGTGTAGGACATTGGAAATATAAATTATTTATATTATTTAATTTTTCTCATATATTTTGTTATTATTTACATATTTAGACTTTTATTTATATTCTTGGCGTAGATTTTATGGAGAAAATTCTTCATGTAATTTATTTTTACGCAGTTATATATTTTTTAGGTTATCTGACCTATAAATATTTTTTGACACTTGACAATTAACAGATCAAGAGAGAGGACTAATGTGAGGCCAAAAGACAGCCCAGCTGATTGTGCCCAGAGAAGAAGTTATTGATATAATTTCTAGACCTTCATATATACATATATTTTTAATTTTTATTTACAATAATTATTTAAATAAGAAACTTTAGCTCTGAAGATATATTGTTTGTTTTATTGCTATATTTAAACTCTTTTAGCCAAATCTCTCTTTTTATATATAGTACATAATTTTTAAAATTAATATTTTTTTTACTTTTTCTAATTTCCTATTAAACTGAATTTATCTCGTATAAATAACGTAAGTGTATTATCTGCCTTGTTTATTTCAATATCTTATTAATCTTTTTTATATTTAAAAAAATCACTTGCTAACCCAGTTGCTACGCACATGCCCTAGTTGTAACTTATTTTAAATTTCCCGCTATACTGTATTTGATCAGTGTAAATCGTACTCGGTTCGCAGCGCTATCTACTTTTTTCTACTTTGAAATAGACCATAGTTCTAGAAACTCTCTAGGAACTAGATTATCAAATCTAGTTCCGCCAAATGGAATTTAAATTTTCTTAAGTTGTCATTTGCTAGTTTTTGATGTATTGAAGTTGGCTTTTCCTGAACAAAATGATCAAAACCTTCATTCAATCGGTAAAAGTTACTAGATTTGAAAATCTAGTTCCGCTAAAAGCAAAGAAACCGCCGATATAATACTTTCTAAACTTAAATCGAACAGACATTATGTTATTTATTCTAGGATAACTTAAAATTTATCTGACAAATTGAGCTGTTATAAAAGGTCTGTTCGTAGAGCATTTTCTAATGTTTTATTATCGTCAGACGCAAGCGCAGAATATCTAGAATTGTGTTAAAATAACCTCAGTGGACTTTATGTCCTAGTGTGAAAACGGTATTAGAGTGTGATCCGTATTGCGAATGGTGAAAGTTCGGGTAAAATGGGTGTAAAATAGGGACAGAAATGATAAAACAGGATTTACCTTTGAATACTGATGCATTGCGTAGAAAGGGCCTCCTTGAGGACCACTACTTCCTTGTGCCATCAAAGAAAAACAGACGGATATTTTCCCCATATGACTGATCTTTTTTTTTATCTATTATAGCATGCAGGAAACAACTTTATGGGGCCTAATTTAACAACAGATTATTTTTTTGTGCCAAAGTATATAAGAAAATATTAATTGAAATATTTTTAGAAACGTTCTATCATCATCGTCATTCCACCATGACGCAATATAAAGTACTTGTGACTGGAACCAAAGGTGGGAATTAAACCCGCAATCTATGTTTTATGTAGGCAACCGACTTACCACGGAGCCACATATTTTTTTTATGTTAAATAATATGTAATATTTATTCAAAACAATAAAATCGTTTTTTTTTAAAATATATTTGAGAATGATTAAGGGTCAGAATGAGATATACACAATAATTTGTAACAAAATTATTATTTACTATAACAATATAAACTACTTTAAAATCTTGAGTGCATATAATAATCTATCGCTGTTGAAAATGCTGCAAATCCAGCTGCTCCGACAATACCAGCTTTAACACCCGCTAAAAATAAAAATATATTTAAATTATATTCAACGAATATTTAATAATTTACCTCTTAATCCAATAAGTCCTCCTGTTACTCCACCTGCGTAAGTCCCATTTTTCCAATCTGATCTACCTCGTTGTGTTTCTATCGTACATTCAACAGCGGTGAAAACGGCACCAATTATAGCAAAATTTTTAGCGTATCCTAATGTTGTATTTTTCATATCTCGAAGTACTTCTCGAGCGGTTTGTGTTTCTACAACAGCAACAGACTGCGGTCCCATTGAAGATGAGAATAAACCAATTGCCGCACCAAGACCATAACCTAAAAAATTTCTTGATTAATGATTATTTTAAGGGTGTTTAAAAATCCCTTTAAATTCTCTACATTTAAAACGTACCTAAAACGCAGCTCATTAATGTTTTAAAAGGACATCCTTCGAAGAAAGATTCGACTAGTTTTTCTTCTTTTGATTTAATTACTACGGGTCCAATATTTTTTGGTATTATAATATTTTCTCTATACCTAAAGTTATTACCAACAAATCGATTCATTAGAAACATCCATACTTCTTCTGTGTCTGCGTTTTGTTGTGAAATATCTGAATCCATCCTATTTTCATTCATTTAATTTTAACCTAAAATTTTCATGTGACAATTTTGTTTATACGTAGATAGCGCTGGTGTGTTTAGAGAAAGTGATTTTTTTAAAGGAAATTTCTTAAAAAGTGGAGCATTAGCATAATTTTATTATGTCGTACACTGCAGATTACATTCAAAATAAATTAATAAAAGAATTAGAAGCTGTGCATGTTGTAAGTATTAATTTTTCTTATCTTAACCATAACCTATGTGATCTTTAAAATTTTAAGCCACATCACCGGCTTATATATTAATTTCTATACATATTTAAATGTTAACTGATACAAAAAATGATTTGACGATTTTAATAATACTTTTAGAACAATTAATAAGTGTTATTATTGCGTAAAAACAATGAATAAGTAATAATTTTTACACAAAAATGTGTTTAAACCCCTATATTTTAAAATAAGCTTGTATAAAATGTGATTTAGTGTTAAATTATTCAAGAAATGAGTTTTTACGGTGAACTTTGGCTCTGTGGACTTGGGATTCTCGTATCCCTTCTCCTACGGAGTTGTACTTCTCTTCATCCATACTCCGGAGAAAAGACACCTCCAATGTACGGGGATTATGAAGCGCAGCGACACTGGATGGAAATTACCGTAAATCTACCACCGAAAGATTGGTATATTAATTCCACTAACAACGATCTGATGTACTGGGGTTTGGATTACCCACCGTTAACAGCATACCATAGTTGGCTTTGCGGACAAGTTGCAAAATTCATCAACCCTAAGTTTGTAGAGCTGTACAACTCAAGAGGATTTGAAAGTGAAGCCCATAAGATCTATATGCGATATACTGTGTTATTAGTTGATTTATTAATTTACATTCCGTCGATTTGTTTATATTTTTATGTATGGCATGTCTTAAATACGAAAAAAAAGACGAAACTTGTTAACGAAGGGAAAAAGTTATCATATAGTGTATGTGTTGTACTTTCTTTGTTATATCCTGGCATAATACTGATAGATCATGGTCATTTTCAATATAACTGTGTCTCTTTAGGCTTTATGATATTTGCTACTACGTTTATATTACTTCGTAAGCACATATTAGCTTCGGTTTTCTTCTGTTTAGCATTAAATTACAAACAAATGGAACTCTACCATGCTTTACCATTCTTTTTATATTTGCTTAGCAGTTGTGTTCCAAAACCTGGTCAAAAATTAAAAAACAGCATCGGGGAACTAATAAAAATTGGTTTAGCCGTTATAATAACATTCGCCATCATATGGATACCATTTGTCCGTGATTTTAATGTAACAAAGAGTGTGATTGATCGCTTATTTCCCTTAGCGAGAGGTGTTTTTGAGGATAAAGTGTCTAATTTTTGGTGCGCATTTAATGTGATATATAAATTCAAATTATATTTAACCAATATTGAAATTGCGAGATATTGTTTGCTTACAACACTTATTGCTGTTCTTCCAAGTAGTATCGATCTTTTTCTACGTCCATCAACTAAAAAATTTGTCCCTGCATTAATAAACAGTTCATTGGCGTTCTTTTTATTTTCTTTTCAAGTACATGAAAAGAGTATACTTCTAGTTTCGATTCCAGTTATTCTTTATTTTCCGCAGAAGCCGGTTGTTTGTTTTTGGTTTTTATTGATTTCGAATTTTAGTATGTTACCGTTGTTTATTAAAGATGAGCTTTGTGTTGCTTTTTTTTCTCTTAACGTGTTTTATATTGCTGCTTTTCGTGTTGCGATAGAATACACATATAAAGTACGAGAAAAAGTTGTTAGTAACAATTCTTATATTAAAGATATTTTGATAACACTACTTAATGCACAAGACGGAACTGGTTCTTCGTTACAAGTGGTTAATATTACTTTCGATTACTTGTTTTCAAAAGTTAATCGTAAAATTACAAAATTGGTGTTATTGTATGTGGCTTTTTATTTTTCTATTTTTGGATGTCTTATTTTGTTCTTAGGTGCTTTGTTAGTTGAGCCGCCTGAAGAATATCCTAATATTTTTGATTTGGTCATTTCGGTTTATTCTTTTTTGCATTTTATTGTGTTTTTTGTTTATTTTAATGTATGTCAATTTAAGATAGAACAAGAAATTAGTCTAAACAGTAATATTAAGGTGAAAAGTGATTGATTTATGTAAAATTGGGGTGATAATAAATTATATTTATTAAGTAAAACTGTATTATTATTATTTTATTTTATTTATTTTTTTTTTTAAAGAAAAATGTACTGATGATTTTATGTATGTTTTTCTATTCGTCCAGTAATTGTTCTTGTCGAATTTGTATATAGTTATTTATTTTTAGGGTTTTGACCTACAAAACCCTAAAATTTGGTTTTGGTTTGATTTGACCACCAAAAAACCTTATAGCGTCACTCATGTGTCTATCTGTCTGTACGGTAGAAATTGTAGCCAAACAGTTGAACATAGAAAGTTGAAATTTGGCATACTTGTACAACTTTTTGACCCACATATAGGAAAGCTATAGAGAGTTTAAAAAAATACAGCACAGGATAAATATAAACAAATATGTATTTAATGGAAAAATAAATATTTTTTTAAAATTTAGATTGTGGTATCAAATGAAACCTCTTAATGCGTGGATATACAAAGTTTTATTTTTGAAAAATCTTTTTTTATGGGGTTTTTGTCGATATAATGGTAAAAAACTTTTTCCCCCACCCTATTTTCCAGAGGGGTTGAACTAAAAATCTGAAAAAAATCTCAATAATGTACATTGATGGGAACCGGAAATTTGTTCAACAGGAAATTTTGATCAAACTGGTTTTAAGCAAAATATTGATTTTTTTGTCGTCGAAAAAAAATATTTTTTTAAAATTTATTGTGTGGTATCAAAAGAAAGCTCTTAAAACGTATATAAAAGAACAGGACGCAGTTTTTTATTATTATTTTTTTTATTTTAATACGATTTTTTGCCAAATAAAGTACTAAAAAATCAGTGTCCCGCACGTTTTAACCCTAAGAGGTTAAATTAAAAATCTGAAAAAATTCTAAGTAATGTATATTGCTATGAACCGGAAACGTATGAGAAGAATTTTTTATCTGATTTCGTTTTTGGAAACTATTAGGTCGTCAAGGATGAAATATGTAGAAAAAAAGGCAAAGTTGGTTGATAACTTAAAAAAAAGGAATTATTTTATTCATCAAAGTATGCACCCATATTGTCTATACACTTTTGCCATTTAAGCGACAAGTTGTTCAGGTCGGTGGTATAAAACCCTGGCGGACGAGAGTCAATGAATTCCTGGAAGGCCAGTTTTACAACATTGTCGGAATTAAACTGTTTTCCTATTAAAAAGTTGTCCAAATTTCGGAAGAAGTGGTAGTGGGGGCTAGTCTGGTGAGTATGGAGGATGATGAAGAAGTTCCAACTCCAATTCCTGTAATTTTGCCACAGTCATTTGTGCAGTGTGTGGTCTAGCGTTATCATGTAATAAGATAGGAGTCGATCTGTTGACCAATCTAGGCTGTTTTTCTTTAAGTTTTTGCATCATTTCGTTCAGTTTGTTGTAGTATATTTCTGCTGTGATCGATGAGCCAGTTTTTTTTTTTTTTTTTTTAAGTTACCTGTACGAAATTTGGCGAACCAATTTGACTGCTGCATAGTAACATTAGAGCCAAATACACTATTAATGTTTCGCGCGGTCTGCGATGCCGTAGTTCCACGTAAGAACTGATATTTCATAATAGTGCGAATTTCCGATCGTTCCATTTTCAACAAAATTAATTTTTAAAAAAAGTTTTTTATATTTTTTAGAGCATACAATGATTTCTTTAAACAGACGAGTAGTGTAACTTTCCAACAAAAATAAAACAACGGTAAAATATTTAGCCAATATCAAATAATAAGCTGTTAAAGTTGGCAATATTATTAACTATAAATTTCATCCTTGACGGCCTAATATATTGTGCTTTTAGGCTACGGTTACACTGTATCCGTGCGTGCGGTAGCGAGCGTTTACCCTGAACGGTCTTGTCCTGATCCGAGGATGGATGGTTTCAATACATACGTGCGACTTGCGTGCGATCTCATTCGAATTAAACTATTTTATTTAAAATATCCCAGTTATTATTAACTTAACATCAAAAACATATAAAACAAATTATCTTTGTTCTATGCATTTTTAGATTAATATTTGGGGAGTTACAGGGAAACACACTAAAACTAAGATCTTTAAATATCTTCTTTATTGTTAACAGCAAAAACGTGTATGACAAAAATTGTTTAGAATAAAAAAACAAATATTCTTGCCCGAAGTATTTTTTCATCTGGATGAATAATAATTTTTACATGAATCTCGGAAAAAATAGACAGACAGAAATGGATTTTTTGTTGATTTTATCGGATAGAAACAAACCTATTTGGTTCTGTAAAACTCTAAAGAAAAGAAGAAAACAAAATAAATAAATAAACAGATAAATAACGAAATAAATAAATAAAAAATCCCCATTGTTATGCAGCAGCATATTAACAATTCTATTCTTCTAATTTTGGAAAAAAAAGTCTTTGGATCAAAATTCATATTTTTGGCCTGCTGGACGCATCAAAAAACAAACATATTTGTGCGTCGACGCAAGTTACCGCACGCAAGTATGGGTGTACTATAACCATGCTCATTTAACTTCGTGCGTGTGTTTTGTTGTCAGTTCTCGTACGTTCAAAAAATCGCACGTTTCCGCATCCAATGTAACTGCACACTTACACAGCGCTTAAGTCTCTGCTGCTACACGCCAATAGAATTAGCCCTGTCAACTTTGAAAAAAAGGGCCGGTAAAACTTTCAAATCACCAGGCTTAAAAGTCTTAGTCCGCCGTTGCTTGAATTGTTAAGTTTCTTATCCTGCGCTCTGCGAGACACCTACTGAGCTTTATCATCAGTTCATTTTCGTGGTCCGAATTCTACTTTCGTCACAAATGCGTATTTGAAACAAATATTTTTAAAAATCATGCCATATTTTTATCAAGGATCTTCCTACATTCTATTGTTATTTAAAATAGTGCTCATGTGACTATTGTATTGTATTTGAGTCATCTAGTTTATTGTGTACAAATGTTTCTATTTTTTGAATAATTTATAGTGCATATCTTTAACTTATAAGTATAAACAAATGAACTAAAAAAAGTGAAAACACTTTTAAAACTAATAATAACGATAAAATAACAGAGATTTAGTTCAAAACCTAGCTATGAAATATTGGTCAGTTTTTTCAACAAGTTCAGGTAAATAAAGTTCATTCAGATTCTTTTTGGATAATTTTGTATTATTTCTACACCTTTTCAAACTGTAATTCAGAAAACGTCAACTGTAATTGAATCAATCATTTTGATAAGGCGTCATGTCATTTTTTGAAAATTTTCAGGAGAAATAAATAACTATTTAAATTCCATGCATTATTATTTAGGGTAACGTAGTATTTTTTTACGTTTATAAGTCATCAACTGTGGTGCAAAAATATATTTGTTATTCTTTTCGGAAACTGAGGGGCCCCCAGATTTTTATTTATTTATTTTTTCTCTAGCAGAGATGACTCTTTTTCAAAATGAACTAAGTTTTTCAAAGACAACGTGCATATTTTTTAACTTTATTTTGACAATTTTGAAATAGTAAAAGAGTAAACGATAATTAAAATTAAAAAATGTAATTACAAAAGTAAAAATAGTAAAATAGATAGTTAAAACTCTTCTGGCTGTTCTTCGTTTGTTGTCGGCCATTCGTAGATTTCATCCCAGAAAACTTTCTTGTCGCTAGGAATGCGCTGATACAGTTTCCTGATGTCTTGTTTTTTTATTTTTATTGTTGATATATGAAAAGCAAAATTTATAATGGCCAAAATTTTGAACAACTAAATGAACAACTAAAAGCTAGATCAGAAAATGAATCCCACAGAATATATGTTAGTTCCTACAACTCCTCAAGAGGAGCATAGGGCCTCAATAAAGCATCTCCATCTGGTGCGGTTCTGGGCTAAGATCTTGATTTCGCCCCACGACTTTCCCATGTCTCGCAATTCTTTCTCCACTGTGCGCCTCCATGTATTCTTCGGTCGTCCGATCCTCCTTTTTCCTTGCGGATTCCAGTGAAGGGCTTGTCTGGTTATGTTGTCTGAGGCTACGGTTACAGTGGAAGCGTGTTCGCCCGAACAGTAAGTCGCTCGTACTCGCCCGCATTCGCGCGACTGATAAAAGCGTGTAGAAATACACAGGTTTTTAGGTACTGTAGAAGCTTATCAATCGCGCGAACTACGCTCGTACTCGCCCGCATTCGAGCGACTATTTCTAGCGTGTAGAAGTACACATCTGTGTATTGTAAATCGCCCGAATAGCTGAATTCAAAATTGTTTGTTTTGTTCGCGCGAGTATGCGTTCTACCTACAGTTCTTATCTCCGTACAGTCAGTCCACTTGTTTTACTTGCTCTGTGGTACAGTCTGTGTCTACAAAATGAATATTGAGAAATTAATATTATTAGTTTTTGATCGAAGATCGTTATGGGATCAAAAATGTAAAACTTACCATTGATCAATCACGTAAATTATGGGATGAAGTGGCGACTGAATTAAAAGTTAGCGATAAGGAGAAATATTTATTTTTTACATATTCTAAACATAATAAAAAACAAAACAACATATGTATGGTTTACACCAGTGGTTCTCAACCGGTGGTACGCGTATCACTAGTGGTACCTGAAAGAAGACTTGGTGGTACGTAAATAACAGTGATGTATTTTTTAAATTAATGTAATGAAGAAAAAATATATATAAAATTACTCAAAGGTGAATTGTGTCAAAATTAACCTGCTTTATTATGCAAACATTCTTGATATTTTCTATATTACTAAGAAATTGGAGCATTATACGCTATTCCAAACGTTTAGGCGGAACTAGATTTTGCTATCTAGTTACTTTCATCGTTTGAATTGTACTTTTTGGCCGTTTTGTTTAAGGTTTGTAATTCATACTTCCAATAAACATTTTTTGGTTAAGGTTAATATCATTTTAAAATGTCATTTTTTGTGGCATTCTTAATACATATATCCCATTTATTTATTTATTTTTTTCATTAAAATAACTGCTAGAACTAAACACCACCTATCTAGTCGCTAGTATACGGGTGAATATGCCCGTTTACGCGCTAATACGCCCGAACTGTACTTCGGGCGAACACGCTTCCACTGTAACCGTAGCCTGAGTCTCGCCTAAGTACGTGTCCCAACCATCTCCATTTGCGCAAGCGTATCTCATTTCCGATCTCTGACTGTTTTGTTATAGGGATTTGCAGCTAAGCACCCTACCATCTGGTGAGCGTTTCATGAACTTGTGTACATCAGATAACATTTCGTTTTGTGTATTGGTTTTGTATGAAGTTTGTTTTTAAAGTTTTATTATAATCATTGAAAAATGTATAATACTTATTGTTGTGTGCCTATGTGCAATTCATTGAAAAGAAGTAACCCGGAAATATCGTTTCATTTGTTTCCACTAATATCAGACACCGTACGGTTCGAAACAAAATTGGGAAAGCAAGAGGTTAGGAATCGACGCGATGTTTAGATAAACAATTTAAAAATTGGAAAAAAAGTGAGCCCTTATATCAAAGTTTGTTCATTACATTTTAATGATAGTGACTACAAAAAATATTTTCAATTTTGTATTTATTATCGCATATCTTGAAAATTCCTGTTATTGTGTGTGGGTTTGTAATGCACAAGTTTGTAGGCATAATGCATAAATCTTTATGAACTCTGTTTTTTTCAGTGACTCCACACAATATTATATGCCCAGCATTGTAGATTTCTACCCCTTGGTAAACAACACGGGAATTATTATTTCCCCCAATATAGTTAAAATAATCGACAATGGAAAACCGCCATAACTTAAAACCAGATCACAAAATGTAGTATTTTAGATGTTTACAAGTAATGTCACTTCACAAAATCAGAAAATCCCAAACAATTATTTATTTTTTGTCGTTTTTCGATACACTTTTCGCTATTATTTACTAGTAAATGTCAAGTGGTATCTGATTTAGAATGGTTTCAAAAAAATCCGCGTGGCGCTACGATCTTAAAAATTTTCCCCTATTCTCCATAGTTCTTCGTTGGTTATGGTGTCAGGCCAATGGATATTCCACAGAATAAGACCGATGCAATTAATTAATGTTATGTAAAATTTATTTTTACGACCGTTTGGGCATTGTTTGGCAGTGAATGGAGGAATATTTTAAAATATGTTGTAGATTATTTTTATTTTATGTTTTTTCCAAATTTAAAATTTTATGTTTGTTTAATAAATATATTTTTAATTTTTCATTCCTATTTATTTCCTTGAGAAAAAGGTTTTTCGTTTATTTATCTCTATAATCGAGTAAGCTATGTAGTAAGTTATATTTTAAAATAAACGCATGCCGACCTGCGTAGCGTAATGGTAACACACTTGCCCTGCATTGCTAAGGTCTCGGGTTCGAATCATGTTTAGGCATGGAATTTTCGAAAAAATAATAATTGTCCTGCCTAATTTCCTCAGTAGCAAAGGCCGTTAAAAAAAAAACGCATTTTACATTGCTGTCAGTCATCTTCTATTTTAATCTTGAAAATAAATATTACTATTATTATTATTATTATTTTTTCAGGAAGTTGTAGATGATTCGGATGGATGTGGAGGAAAATTCAGCTGTATAATTGTATCAGATAAATTTAAAAATTGTACTCTTATCCAGCGACACAGGTACGTTTATTTTTATTACTAATTAACGACCAAGAGCTAACGCAGAAAATCGCTTATTTAACCGTGCGGTTTTTTGTCGGACCGGCAGAATAACCGCAAATCATGTAAACATCAATGCTCAAATATAAGTCAAGGCAAAATTACAAATTTATTTTTTCCATCTATCTATTTATAAAAAAGGCAATTTCTCTCTGTCTGTCTGTTTTCTCGTTTTGTTGTCATGCGTTTTTTATCTGTAACTATAGGGATTTGCAGCTAAGCACCCTACCATCTGGTGAGCGTTTCATGAACTTGTGTACATCATATAACATTTCGTTTTGTGTATTGGTTTTGTATGAAGTTTGTTTTTAAAGTTTTATTATAATCATTGAAAAATGTATAATACATATTGTTGTGTGCCTATGTGCAATTCATTGAAAAGAAGAAACCCGGAAATATCGTTTCATTTGTTTCCACTAATATCAGACACCGTATGGTTTGAAACAAAATTGGGAAAGCAAGAGGTTAGGAATCGACGCGATGTTTAGATAAACAATTTAAAAATTGGAAAAAAAGTGAACCCTTGTATCAAAGTTTGCTCATTACATTTTAATGATAGTGACTACAAAAAATATTTTCAATTTTGTATTTATTATCGCATATCTTGAAAATTCCTGTTATTGTGTGTGGGTTTATAAAGCACAAGTTTGTAGGCATAATGCATAAATCTTTATGAACTCTCTGTTTTTTTCAGTGACTCCACACAATATTATATGCCCAGCATTGTAGCTTTCTACTCCTTGGTAAACAACACGGGAATTATTATTTCCCCCAATATAGTTAAAATAATCGACAATGGAAAACCGCCATAACTTAAAACCAGATCACAAAATGTAGTATTTTAGATGTTTACAAGTAATGTCACTTCACAAAATCAGAAAATCCCAAACAATTATTTATTTTTTGTCGTTTTTTGATACACTTTTCGCTATTATTTACTAGTAAATGTCAAGAGGTATCTGATTTAGAATGGTTTAAAAAAAATCCGCGTGGCGCTACGATCTTAAAATTTTTCCCCTATATCATCTGATCAGGTTCTTGAATTATTTTATTAAAATCAGTTCAGTAGTTCCAAAATTATAATTGTGCGCGCGGGTAAAACGAAATACATGTTGTTCAAACACATTTATGGTATTTTCTTGAAATTATCAGCAACAACATAAATTTCTTCAACGGCGAAGTTAATACACTATTTATACACTAATCAGAATTGAAAGAATTTTGAAAATCTACTCAGTAGTTCCAAAGATATAATTACATTAATGCGCGTGGGTGACACAAATTCTATCTTTTCGGTTTATGTTTAACGCATTTACTTAAAATCATTAGTGACAACATATATTTTTATAGTGAAAAACTTGGTACAAGATTTATACACTAATCAGAATTGAAATAATCTTTAAAATCGGTTTAGTAGTTCCAAAGTTACGACAGTTTTACTGGGAAAGTCAAGGCTTCGAACCGGAACTGAACCGAAAACCGAAAAAAAAACCTTATTTTTGTCGGAACGAAAACCGGAGCTGAATCAAAAAAAATATATATCAGTTTATTTGTGTTTACATCCCATAATTTAATACCTCTACAAATAGAAGTGAATTATCTTTTTTGCTATGTTCTTGTTATGTGCTATCATTCCCATATATGTTAAAACAGGCCGACATAATGTGGGGCCCGCCAATAAATATTTTTATAATGGCCCACTACGTACAATAGGTTTCCGGTTTTCTTTTCAATATAAAAATTATATTAAAAGTATGAAATGAAGATTGTTCATAAAACGACCGTATGATTATTACAAAATAAGGAATAAAATGTTCTTCGAAATTATAGTAATTTCTAATACAAATAAAAGCATTTAAAAATTAATCACTCGGAACTGAACCAAAACCTAAGAAAACCTGCGTTAGAAGATGAAAATTACCAGGTCTACAAGTATGAAATGCGGATTTTTTTTTAAAATAAAACACATTAAACTCAAAAGAACAGTAAAAGATTATTTATTCAAAGTATGCTCCATTAGAAGTTATATATTTTTCCCATCTTTCAGGCAATTTGTGAATACCTCGCCAGTAGAACTCTTCCCCTTTCCCCGCAAACCATTCATCTAGCCATTCTTTCACATTTTCATTTGAACAAAAGTGCTGCTCGGCAAGTGCGTGACCCATCGATGCGAACAAGTGGTAATCTAAGCAATCTAAGGGGCCAAGTCTGGTGAGTAAGCGGCATGAGGTAGCACTTCCCACTTGGGTGCCTCCAATGTGTTGCAAACTGCTTTTGCCTTATGTGATGAAGCGTTATCGTGAAGAAAGATTACCTTGTGCTGTCTTCTTTCGTATTCTGGTCGTTTTATGAACAGCGAATGGTTCAATTCGATCAGTTGTTGTTGGTAGCGTTGGGTATTAACTGTTTCACCAGGTTTTAACAATTCATAATAGACCACACACTTTTGGTCCCACCAAGTACAGGGCATTGTCTTTTTGCCAAAGCGATTCGATCTTGCAGTTGATGTGGATGGTGAGCCTGGGTTCACCCATGATTTTTTGCGTTTGGGATTTTCAAAATAAATCCATTTTTCATCGCCAGTAATGATACGATGCAAAAAAAGACTTTCTTTTGTATCGTGCAAGCAAAATTTCACAAGTGTTTTTGCGTTTTTCCATCTGCGTCTCATTCAATGCATGTGGAACCCATCTGCCGACTTTCTGGATCTTACCCATCTCTCATAGGCGATTGGAAACAGCTTGTTGAGTAACGCCTAACTGCTCTGCTAGTTGTTTTTGTGATTGACTATCGTCTTCCTGTAGCAATGTTTCCAATTTTGTATCTTCATATTTTTTTGGAGGTTTTCCATGTTCTTTGTCTGTAAGATCAAAGTCACCACTTTTGAAACGCCGAAACCATCGTTCACACGTATCTTGCGATGGAGCATATTCACCATAAGCTTCTCGAAGCAGTCGGTATGATTCAGCAGCAGTTTTTTTCAAATGAAAACAAAACAGTGGTACTGTCCGCGAATGCTCTTTATTTGGCACAAAATTTGACATTTTTAACACAGTAAAACAAAACTATATGATCACTTTTCAAATTATAGCCTAAACGCATTTGACACTTAATGATAACTTAACAAAACGCCATATGTGTTGAAACTTTGAACTATACACACTGTTTGCGCGGCAAGTTTGAAAAAAATCCGCATTTCATACTTGTAAAATCATATTTTATTTTATCATATTATTACTTATTATTATTATTACTTGTGATTAGTTTTGTCATAAAATTCAGTTTGATTTATTGTAAACATTAAATTCTAAAGTCCATAGTTAATATTTATTTATGTAATACTTTTTTCAACTTTAACTTTTACAAGTTGTGACAAGTGTAAGTTGTATTAAATTATTATTTGTTAATTTTTTGACATATTTAATAACTTGAGGTAATATTTTAATAGATGTGTTCCTATTAAGATGACCATATTTTTTAGTTAAAAATTCGGAACGGGGCTTATAGAGCCTCCTCTCTATAAGCCCCGTAGTTCTAATAATTTACAACCACCCCCGGTGGTGTATTCATTAAAATTACTGAGTAGAAATATTTTATATTTTTCCGAACTATGAATCTTTTTGAGGAAGTCTTTTTTGCTTTGAAGCATTTTATAAAAATCCGCATATATTACTTCATAGTTATTGAAAATAAGTACCTTTTCTAAAATTCGAGTGTCCCATTTCAATTTTTTTTTTACATTTTCGACACCATTCAATTCTTATTGCTGTTTGTTCATCAATCAGGTTGTGAGGTCCCCATGGCGTGCAAACTTTCAGATGATCGCGAAGAATTGAACGGATAGCTGGTGCATTAATCTGCAAAGACTCCTCTATCTGCTTGTATGTAATTCGCATATTTTCATCGAGCAGCTTTTTAACCGCAGCAATATTTACAGGAGTAACTGTTTCACGAGGGCTTCCTGGACGAGGATCATCATCTAGGTTAAAAATATCTTTTTGAAATTGTTTAAACCAACGAAATACTGTGCTCCGACTTAGACAATTCTCAGAAAAACTAGTAAACATTTCAGAGATACACTCTTCCGCAGACAAACCACGCTTGAAATTGTACAAAATTATTACACGATGATCTCGTCGCGTTAAATCACTCATAATGGGTGCGTTTTGTTGTGCCAATTCTGGTTTCGGTTTAATCAGAATACGCGTTTTGTCGGGACAATATTTTCATTCTATTCATTCGATGATTTGAGGTCGAACGACTGGAATGAATAAGTGTGGTGGGGATAAAAAGTAATAAATGCAATTGTTTTCATTTGGTTTTTAAATGTATTAGATTTATATCTTGGTATTACTGCTTCAAAATAATTCTCACTTTTAAGTATTTTCTCATTTTGTGTCCTAAAATAAATATATACCTATAAGATTTTAATATAGTATTGTTAAATCTAAACTTAAAATTTATGTCCAATTCAATTATTCCCTCTGAAACATTACGTTCTAGAATATTTGCTTCAAATATAAAGTTTTCCTATTCTGCATTTATTATTTAGATTATTCATTTAAGTTGAAATATGTTCGTTATTTGTTCTGCAACTATATAATTTAACCTCCATGCAAATGTCATTCCATGTTTACTTCACGATCAAAATTGTCGTTTTCTTGGGCATTAATTCTAGTACTTCTAACCAGCCACCAAAAAAACGCACCCATTGATAAGTTTAGACAATAGACCGACTATATAAAATTTATTTATCAGTATCTATTATGTTTTGAATGGTCTATTTAATAATGCAAGAATAAACTTGCTATGTTTATTTATACAACCGTATCTTAAAACTTTCAAAGTCTCCTACGTATAGTAAAGGAGAATTAACTTGACAGATTGATCGATTGAGAACCGATAAAGAAATATATATCTATTTCACACAGTTTTATGTAAGATGTCAATAACGTATTTCTGCTTCTTTCTGTAACGTACGTTCATAGTTTTTGTCTTGTTATTATAATATGGTAACTTCAACGTATGTCTCTTTGTATACACGCGCGTGCATTCAGCTCTGGGCGGTCGCTATGGTGTAGTGGAAGGGGTTCCACGTTTATTTCTGGACTTAGTTTCTTAAAAACTTTTCAACTCGGTAATTTTAAAATCAAAATAGATTATTTAAACATTCTGTTGTTTATATTTCATTTGTTCGTCCAAGTGTATGACTGTCAGCTCTTTGTTAAAGTATTCGTAATTCAATTTCTTTTAAATTTACAAGCTCCATTCAACTTGGTAAACATAGAATACACCAGTGAAGGTTGACCATTCATTTCAGTTACACTCAGAATTTTAAAATTGAATTTTGTTGTTTATTAAACGTTATAGGTCAGTTGTTTATTATTTACTCACAATTATCAAAATATATTCAAAAATTACTTTCATATTATATTTCCCCTAATCTTTCTAAAAGTTTTATTTAAAGAATATATGCATTTAATATGACAAAATTTACAAAAAAAATAATCATTTTTAGGTTGTCACACATATATTGTCTTGTCAAATTAACCTCCCACCACTAGATGGAAGACAGGCGTGTCAAGTGAAACAAATTGTATCTCTTTCTCTATTTCTAGCTTTGTCTGCGAACAAATGATATGGCTCTATTCAAAAATGTAAATTTTATTGGTATAGTTCTCTCCCATTGAACCATATGCTTTAATTAACCGTCATCTGTCAACTAAAGTCTCCTTTACTATATAAATTTGATCAAGCCACATCGATCGGTTTCAATTTATTACTTTAACTATGGTTAGTTTGTTAAACGATGCATAATTTTCATTGTTCCAACGAATGTTCCAATTGTTTTTACAAATTGTACTTTAGTGGGTGTATTATTACATTAAAATTTTATTTTCAGATTAGTTAACGGGGTTTTAAAAGAAGAATTGAAATCCATTCACGCGTTTTCTCAAAAAACTTTCACTCCTGAACAGTGGGAACAAAACAAATCTTAAAATGTCTGGAGACAAATTAGTAGTTAAAGTTTCAGCTCCTGGAAAAGTTATTCTTCATGGAGAACATTCAGTTGTCTATGGAAAATTGGCAATTGCTTCCAGTCTAGGACTTCGAACAAGAGTTTTATTGGAAGAAAATAATAATAGTACTTTAGAAATTGATTTTGAAGATTTGAACTTGAATAAAATATTTAATATTGAGGTAAGAATTTTTTTTTTTTTTTTTCGTACTAGGGCAGTTATGGCGTATTTATAACACGCGTGTCAAGAGTGACACGCATCGTTTACGGACGGCCAAGAACAGTGTACGCATCTGGGCTCAAGTGTTTGTTGACTTGAGGTCCAAACTTGAGAATCTGGAAAGAAATCGTTTGAAGAATGACAAAGAGTGCCACTACGAACAGGAAATTTGGAGTGCTTGGAGCCGATTACCGGGCACTTTTAGCATTTTGAAAAATCTAGCGATAACTTTATTCACAATTTTTCCTTCTACGTATTTTTGTGAGACCTTATTCTCGGCGTTAAATAATATTAAAATAATAAGTGAAGGCGGCATGCTGAATGTGTAGGACAAATTTTGCTTTGTAGTAACCACGGCAAAATGAACGATCTTTTTAAAATAATTTATCGTCTGTTAATCTCAGAGCTTTAAAAACAAATTTTATGTTAAAATATTTTTTTGTTAATTTTAATTCGAATACCTAATATCATTATTTAGGTTTCTAAATAAGTGCAGTATTTTTTTTATATAACAAGGTTCATTAAGATTTTGAAAATTGGGCCTATGGCTTTCATTGGTTGTCTTAAATCATACGCTCCGCCCCTCTGGCTTCGTATAAATGACACAGAATGAAAATATATTTCCAATTGGTTATTAAATTTACGCATTTGAAAATTAAATTCAAAATGTGCTAAAATATAACTAGAATTTTAACAAATTAATTTAAACACAATAAATATGAAAAAAAAAAACAAAAAATAAAATTGACTCCACAAGCCAGGAACGAACCTGTGTAGTGAATAACGATCCTGTGTGGTTGTCGAGCAACTGAGCCACTAGACCACCAAACGCTTATCAACTTAGTGTGTTATAAGAGTATAAGATGTATGCATCGTCAACCAAAAAACACAAAATGCGTTATTTTCCGAAAACATAATCTGATCAAAAATTCCTGTTGTACTATTCCGGTTCACACCATTATACATTACTTAGAATTTTTTCACATTTTTAGTTTAAACCATTTGGGGTACAGGGTGTGGGACAAAAATTTTTTTGCACAATTTTGGCAAAAATCGCCTCAAAATAATTTATTTTGATCGTTAATCCACGTACTAAGGGCTTTCATTTGATACCCTACTCAGAATTTTAAAAAAATATTTTTTTTTTTCGATGAGCACATATTTGTTTATATTTTTAGGGGGATATGTTTTTTAGATGTTTTAGTATTTTTCCTATGTGCGGGTCAAAAAGTTGTACAAGCATGCCAATTTTCAACTCTCTAGGTTTAGCCGTTTGGCTACAATTTTTGCCGAACAGACAGACAGACAGACAGACAGACAGACAGACAGACAGACAGACGACAAAATGACGGTATAAGGGTTTTTTGGTCATACCTACAAAACCCTAAAAAGAAAATAACTGACAGATGATGTCAGTAGCGCTTACTTGGGCTTGAAGTGCATATGAAATTCAGCAACAAAAAAGTCATTAATGTAAAGAATTATATATTTTTGCTTTTTAACTAATAAATATATCAAATATATAACTATTTTTTTACTAGGGCTGCAAATATTACAAAATTATGTATAATTCTAGATATGACACGACACCCGTGTTAAGCTAGTTTTTTTCTGAATTTTGTCACACCGAGCTCAAAAATTTCGCCATCACTGTACTATAGTGCGTTCAAAGGTGAGTTTGCAGTATAACTCTTATGGCAAATGGGAGCGGTGTTGCCAAATGTTGTAAAAGTGTCAAATGTGTCAATTATAATAATATGAAAAACTCGTACGATGTACAAAAATCAACTCTTATAAAACTCAAAATAATACTCAACAAAAACAAATGGCCATTTGTAGAATACTGCGTCTTCAGAGATCAGCGCGTTTTAGAGCTGGCAACGTCGACAAGCAAGAAAATGATAGCGTCATTGTGTAAACCCATTAGAGAGTATGAAAAATAACTACTCCATATGTCCTGTACTGCAAACTCACCTTTGAACGCACTATAGGACTGATCTATTCTCTAAGCATGATGTTAAAATCTCAACGTCAGAAACTAACGTTAATTTTTTTAACACCATTTTATACGTAAATGCTATTAGCTAAGCATATTTGTGTTAAAATTATAACACAGCGGCGTTAAAATAGCTAGTTAACGTTCTACAATAAGCGCCTATTAAAACGGTGGCTTTAAAAGTTTACGCTAGTGTTTAGTTTGCAAAAATGGCTAATCCAGTTTAAGTAAATGTAAAAGACGGTAGGAATATTAATTATTATAAGACAAAATTTAAACTTTCTATTACTTTTTAAAGTGAATTCTTTACAGTAGAGCTAAGAATGTCTCTTCGTAATTTTTGTGATACAAGTAACCCTTTTAAGTTTTGCGATACAAGTAACCCAGACGCAAGTTCAAGTAATTGTATAGAATGGAAGTAAATGGAGTATTGAAGAGCAGTTTTGGTTTTTGTTGAGAGACAACTTAAAATTATAATCATCTGAAAGCTACAAAAATCACATATATCTCTGCCGTGTTTCACAATATCGCAGTACATTTTAATGGTGTATTATTTGAAGAAACAATTGATGCGAATGATAATGAAGATCACAACAATGTTATTCCAGGGGTAGAAATAGCGTAATAAATCAATTAATAATTTAATAATTAATATCACCGAACACCTTTTCAAAAATAAAATGAACACATAATTCAGAGTTTATTCAAAAATGAGATAAACTGTTATAATACAATGTAGTATATAAATTGACTAAATAAAAGTTGAATAAAGATATATTTTTATTTAATACACTGTGAAAAGCAGTTATAATGAGTATCATAGGACCAAACATTTCTGTTCCATTTTTAAAATAAATTTCTCCACTGACTATTTAAATCTATACCGAAATATTGGGTTAAAATTATCTTGGCATAGACACTTGTCCAAAATGTTAAAATTCAACATAGCAGCGTATGCGCGTGCATTAATATATCCTCTTCACAAGGTGAGTTAGCACCTCGCGTTAACAAATATTGTATTAACGCTTACCTTAACAAATGCTCTTACAGAATAGCATTTTTGGATAAAGGCGTTAGACACGGTGTTAAAATAAAAATATGAACCTGAAGCTAATTTTAACGCATTTCTTACAGAATAATACACCCATAAGACGACATAAATTAACCTAATAATAATTTTAATTTATTTCTAGGACTTAAAAACAGTTTTTAAAGAAGATTCTATTGAATTAACTGATAAAATTTCGAAATACACCTGGGAACACCCAGAAAAAATTAATCATGAACAATATTTGGAATTTATTTTGAAATCTTTGGATTTAAATGAAGAGAATTATAAAAAAGATCAGTGCCTAAGTCTGGCAGCGTTTTTTTATATGTATTTTGGAATTCTAATGGCCAATAATGTGCCTGTAAATGGTATAAGGATTCATGTTAAATCTGATTTATCTCTGGGAGCTGGAACCGGTAGTAGTGCTTCTCTAATGGTTAGTTTAGCTGGAGCTTTACTTCGATTTTTATCTGCTAAAATGCCGGATTTTAAGCTGACCTCACAGCATATTAAGGTAAGTTTTTGGCTAGTTTATTCAACTTGGCGCCGGTGATATCCACATCCTTATAAACTATATACCAAGGTCTTCTTTTTTTCTTCTTTCAGTTTCATCGTTCAATTCTTTAAAATTCATTGTCTATTACGAGGCACATTCAATAATTAAAGAGACAAATTGATGTAGAAAAAAACTGTGTATTTTTACAAAATGAGACTTTTACTACTTTTCAACATAATCGCCACGAATATTAATACACTTGTCCGAACGATGAACCAGTTTTTTTATACTTGATGCAAAGAAATCTTTGTCTTGTTGTTTGAGCCAGTTTCCCACAAATTCTTTGACTTGCTCGTTGTCGCTGAACTTGTTTCCAAATCAGAGGGAGCCAAATCTGGACTGTAGGGAGGATGAGGTAGTATCTCCCAACCCATTTTTTCAATGGTTTCTTGGGTCAGCCTGACGGTATGAGGGCGAGCATTGTCGTGGAGCAATATCACGCCTTTGAGATTCGCGACGTTTTTCTCTCATTGCTGGATTTACTTTGCTCATCAGCATGTTTGAGTAGTAAGCACTGTTTATTGTACGCTGATCTTTCAAATAATCACAAAAGACGACACCTCGGGCATCCCAAAAGACAACATGACTTTTCCCGCTGATGCTTGCGTTCTGAATTTCTTTCGGACAGGTGAGCTGGACTGCTTCCATTCCATGCTTTGTCTTTTGGATTCTGGTTCAAAATGGTGAACCCAATTTTCATCACACGTTAAAATTGTTTAGAAAAGGGTCACCTTCCCTTTCATAGCGTTCTTTCAAGTCTGTACACACTTTGAATCTTGTTTCCTTGTGTTGTTGCGTTAACTGTTTCGGGACCCACCTTGCACTTGTTTTGCTGTACTTGAGCTTGTCAATGATAACGTGATGAACTGTCCCAACACTTACTGCAACTTTTTTTACTATATCTTCAACAGTAATACGTCGGTCTTCACGAATAATGTCGTCAATGCGGGTTTCAAGCGAAGGAGTTGACAATTCAACTGGCCGGTCAGGACGTTGCTCGTCAGTCAATGAGGTTCGACCATTTTTGAACTGTTCTACCCACTTATAAAAATTTCGGCAATTCATACAACTTTCACCATACTGTAAAATCATTCGAGAAAAGATTTTAGCTGGTTTTTCATCATCAGAATGCAAAAACCGGATCACTGAACGTTGTTCAACTTTAGTGGAACTTCAAGCGGACACGCCATCGTTAAATGCAGTTTTGAAGTTATAAACAAAATAATTTTTATCTGTCAGGTGTTCTCAACTCATCCCGGTGATGCCAACCTTAAGTCATGAAAGTACCAAACTCCTCCTACATATCGTTTTTTTTTTCTACATCAATTTGTCTCTTTAATTATTGACTGTCCTTCGTAGATTAGTTCCACACAATACCACCAGATATAGTCTCTCTTACGACCATTTGCCTATAGTACTTCTTCCAATGATAGACAAGTCTTAATGAATAATTAATTGTTTATATTTTAGGTCACCGATCCCTTTTCTCAAACCGAACTGAATTTAATATCCAACTGGGCTTATTGTGCGGAGAAAATAATACATGGAAATCCATCCGGCATAGACAACACAATTTGTACATTCGGATCAATGGTTTCTTTCCGAAAAGGAATGGCTCCGAGCAATGTAACAAGTTCGAAACAGATTCAGGGTATTCTTGTTGATACAAAAGTACCAAAAAATACTGGAGTACAAGTAAAAAAAGTTGCTGATTTAAAATCAAAGCACCCAAAAGTAGTGGAGAGTATTTTGGAAAGTATGGAGGAGCTTACGAATGAAGCTAAGGAATATTTTGTTTGTCTCGGAATGTTGGATTCGGCTGGAGGATTATTGGATATTGAAAGTTGTTATGATAATTTAAATGTAAGTGATTTATATACAAAAATTGGACACTTTAACTACTACGAACATACTAATGAAGGAAACGATTTTTTTAAAAAAGATATACATAATAGGGGAAGCTTTTTAAAATTACAACGCCATATGCGACAAAAGCTGGAACACTCGAGAATGACATTAAACTGTTACTTGTGTATTTGTTTGCATGGTGGAAATGAACACGAGTTGTATTTTCCTATTTTCCGATCTTTTTTGTGCTTTTTTTTATTTAAAGATAGTCTACGATTTACAAGATATGTAATATAGTCGGATTGTTGATAGGTGACTGTTCGTTGCTACAAGTATCGATATACAATACTATATGCTTTCTCTGTCTATATCATTATAATTATTTGCATTCCCATAGTAACGTACAGTGACGCAAGTTGACAACCAACCTTCCAAATTATTTTAATAAAAAACAAAGCATTAGGAAGAAACAGAATTATTCATAGATATCTTTGCTAATTGGAGCACGAAAATAAATTCACAGCAGTACTCAAACAAACAGAATTATTAATTTTAAGGTAATAATTATAAATATGGAAAAACTTATAAGTAAATTTTGGATTATAATATGTTGTTTATATAAATTAAATTTTTATGTTTCCCCTAAGTACAAAGTAATAAAATATTAAGTAAAAATATATTTATTCATATAATATATTGCTACAAGTTGTATTTAAATGTTTATTTTTATTTTAAAACAATTAGTCACTGTGATGCATGATATCGTCGTCATCTGAACTATCGCTGTCATTTCTTGTATTTATTATTATTGGATTAATATCATTTTTCAGTAGACCTACGATCAACTTTCTCTCTACCTCCAAATGTCATTTCAATTGATATCGTTCTCGATTTAGGAAAATTATGGAATGTTTGAGAGGGATTCTTCATTATTCATTATTTACATTGCGGCACACAACAAAATGAATTTTTTTTTGCCATAATTCACAAAAATGAAACACAAACAATAAAGAAATACGTATTTCGCCATTGAACAAAACAAAACAATGTCATTCTCATATCTTCCGAAAATCGCTACCAGATGTCAGGGCGCTTAGGAAGTTTCCCCTATATCTAATTGTTATCATAAACTTAACTAAACAGTTTTTTGTTTTACAGGAATTATCAGACATAAACCAAAATCTTCTTCGTTCATTAGGCGTATCTCACCCAGCTTTAGATGACGTAATATCCATACTAGCTTCAAGGAATCTCCACGGTAAAATGACTGGCGCTGGTGGTGGTGGATATGTTATATCTCTCATACCTCCTACTTTTGAATTCAACGATATAGACGCCCTCTGCTCCGAACTAAGTTGTAAGGGATACCAACCTTTAATCACTAAACTTGGAGGACCTGGTGTTGCCGTAGATTCTTAAAGTTTTTTTTATTTTTTATTTATGTTTTAACAGCAATACATGCATTTATTTTAATTTTGTAATATTTTCTCCAATAAATTAATTAACTAAATAATTGAACTTATTTACCAAACAGTACTCCCTTCGTCCGAAAATATCTTACAGACTATTCCAAACGTTTAGGCGGAACCAAATGTACAGACTAAAGTCTGTTCTTTTGGTTTAGGCGGAACTAGATTTTCAATTCTAGTTACTTTTACCGATTGATTGAAGCTTTTGATAGTTTTGTTCAGGAAAAGCCAACTTCAATATATAAAAAAATAGCTAATGGTACTTATGTATAATAAAATTACTAATGTAAAATAACAACAAGTTTTTGAACAACACATTTTATTTAAGCTTTTTATTTTATTTAAGGAAGCTTCATAGCTTTTATTCTAGGTTTGTTCGTATATGATGTTGCTTTTTTTGAATTTATGTTAGTTTCCCGCCATTCAGCTTCGAGCCTCATATAAATACCACCAGGTGGTGTTATATGTCTCATATATCCTCTATGTTTATTAGTACCCTTTACAGTCGATTTCTGACCTAAATAATATACCATTTTATTGACAAGAGTCTCTTCATTTGAACGTTGAAGATCTTGATTACTTCTTGCTGAGAGGTTCAATTGCCACAGTTTACCTAGAAAAATAAAAACATTTAAGTATGAAATTCTGTACTTTCACGGTAGAATTCGTTCAACATAAGAAAAACACAGGCGGATGTTAGCGGCTGCCATGTGCAGAAAACAAATTGCGTCCACTATCAACAGTTAGTTTAACACATTTCAGTGGCGTCACTTACTTTGATTTGTTTTTGACTACGCGTATTGTGCAATGTTGTTTGTTTATTTACGTTATTATTATTTATTTCTCGTACGTTTCAAGGTATACCGTGTACTAAAATGAGTAAAAATGTATTTGAAATACATGATTTTGTTTGTTTGGTATCCACAACAATTGTTTAAAACCCTTATGTACGTTAATGTGTTCAGCTGTTTTCTCGCGCAGAATTGCAACCAAGGTTGCGGCAGCCCTATTGTCATCTGACACTACCGATAGAGGCGCCACTGCATTGTACATCATGGCTGACGCAGATAGGATTAGACCGGGAGCTCATGACATTTTTGGTCTCCGATTTCATATAGAATGCCTTTTGGAGGAGAGAATATTTACCCTGTGACAACAAAAAAGGGATGGTACTAAACCCCTGCACGCTTTCCGGTCATAGGGAAAATTGCATTTCCACTTGCACAAAATGTTTGTGTTTTTCTCTGATTTAATATTGCTTGCCCTTTTGTCAAAAGAAAGTTATAACAAATTTAAAGTCTTTTAATTATAGGCATGCTGTATGAAAATGCGGAAAATCATATTTTTTTATTACAAGATCACATGACCGTTTGAGCCCTTTGGGACCCTCCGAATCGCATGCATATATTAGTACCATCCCTTTTTTGTTGTCACAGGGTAAATATTCTCTCCTCCAAAAAGCATGCTGTATGAAATCGGAGACCAAAAACTGTCATGAGCTCCCGGTCTAGATATTTTTGTCAGGTTCCATGGTATCTTCATGTGATATTTATTGAAATTAATTTATTATTCAATATAAGAGATTCGTTAAATGAAATTTTCCGTTTTCTCAGTGCCCAAGTAACCTCTAGGGTTATAATTGAAGGTAATAAGGCTTTTTTGCCACGTTTCGGAACACGATGAAAACTTAGGTCTCTATCAGGACTTACTTTTGCATTGCAAAGATAAACACAACAATTCACTTGCTTATATCTCAAAAATAGAATCAAATATATCGGACAACTCTAAATGTTTCTGGAATTATATAACCAGTAAAAGAAATAAATCATCTTTGCCTGGAATACTTAAACATAATGATCATGTCGCCAAAGATGGCAAATCTATTTGCGAATTATTTTCAAATTATTTTCAATCTGTATTTGAACCTCTCAAGCCTGTCTCAGCTAATGTACACAGCTCAGACAATATAAATAACTCGTTAAACAAAATCACCATCACGGAACCTGATATCAAAACAGTTTTGTTAAATCTTGATATTAAGAAGGGACCAGGGCCAGATATGATTCCGCCTTTATTTTTCAAGTCATTTGCTAACTCTCTTTCTTTTCCACTATTTCTACTCTTTAATATGTCTTTACAAGAAAATATGTTTCCTGACACATTAAAATCAGCGACTATAGTGCCCATTTTTAAATCTGGTGATAAAAACCTAGTTAAAAATTATCGCCCCATATCCAAAATTAATACCTTAGGTAAAATTTTTGAAAAATTAATCTACAGACATCTTTTAGATTTTGTTAAACCTAAAATTATTAATCAACAGCACGGATTCCTTCCTAAAAAATCAGTAGAAACTAATTTAATGATCTACAGTAATTTTATATTAGAAAATCTCGATAATAGAATTCAGATTGACTCCGTATATACAGACCTTCGCAAAGCTTTTGACAAAATTGATCACTACACTTTGATAACTAAGCTGTTATTGATCGGTATTAATGGTGATCTTTTAAGATGGTTAATATCTTACATTTCCAATAGAACCCAAGCTGTATGTATTAATGGCTTTACATCTAGTTATGTCAATATAACATCTGGCGTTCCACAGGGTTCACACTTAGGACCACTGCTCTTCTTGATTTTTATCAATGACGTTAATCAAGTAATAAAAAATTCCGAATTTCTTCTTTTTGCAGACGATTTGAAAATTTACCGAAAAATACAGTCTTTATCTGATGCCAATCTTCTTCAAAATGACATAGATAATTTTCATAACTACTGTACCACGAATAAACTATTCCTTAATTACGATAAATGCTCTATAATTTCTTTTACTAGAAATCATAGTAGAAATTTATTCAACTACAACTTTGAAGGTACTGTCATCACAAGAACTGATGTTGTAAGAGACTTGGGCATTCTATTTGACTCTAAACTGTCATTTGATCCCCATGTAAATAGTATCACAGCAAAGGCCTTCAAAATGCTGGGCTTTGTCATCAGGTCAACTAAAGATTTCAAATCAACTGCAGCCCTTAAGTCATTATACTTTGCCTATGTTCAGAGTAATCTTCAATTTGCCTCTGTCATATGGAACCCTCAGTACGATATTTATATAAATCAAATTGAACGTATTCAAAAAAAATTCCTTAAATACTTATGCTTAAAAAATAATTACAACTATATCAATTATAATATATGTTGCGCCGAGTTTAATTTTCTCACACTAAAGGATCGTCGCACTTTAACTGACATGAAAATTTTGCATAAGATTCTTAATAATCTATTATCATGTGTTGAACTGCAAAATTTAATCACTATTAATATTCCAGTGTACAATACGCGATCTTCTTCGCTTCTTTGTATACCTTTTGCGAACACGAATTCTTATCAAAATTCTCCAATAGTCAGACTCTGTAGCACTTACAATAATAATTTCTCAGATGTTAACATTACCAACGTGTCTTTTAAAATGTTCAATAAATATTGCAAGGACAAAATTTGTCATCAATATTAATAATATGTATTGTTAACAGTCTATTACGTTTAACAATTTGTTGTATTCAACTACTTATTGTATTTCAAGTACAAATTTGTTTAATTATGTATTAACACTGTAATTATGTAGTAGTGAACACTTCGCTGGGCCTGTCCTGTTTGTGTTCCGAACAAAATAAAATAAAAATAAAATAAAATAATTCACGTTGCATTTAATTTTTTCTTGCAATTCTAAGATAATTTTTAAAAACTCGCTATGAAAACAACAGTAAACAAACTCGACTATCCTCCACCTGTCAGTTTCTCAAAATCTCACTAGAGGCGCTTCAGTTATTGTCAGTTGACAATATACAAATTGATATTATACACTTACCAACCGGTTTCTTCTTCACGTTCTTCTTAATTTCTTTCCTAGGTGGTGGATTACATTCTTCACTTCGTGAACTGTCAGATGTTGATTCAGATGTTGATAATTCATCAGAACTTTCGTCTTTTGGTTCTTCATTTCGTGGTTGAACTTCTGAAGGTGGTTTAACAGAGTCCAAAAGTCCTTGCTGATAATGTGGTGGTACCAATTGTAAACCTTCCCACCAAAAAGTCTCTTTGCAATTCAATTTACCATCTGGTAAGGATGAATCTGAAAAATAATTGTTAGTTACTAAATACAGGATGGTTAAAGCTACAATACCTAATGCACAATTTTTTTATTATTGAAGGCTGGGAATAACATTAAATTTGAAAGTTGCTTGGCAAAGTTTGTTCAAGATAATTATGTGCAACTGAAGCTCATAGATTGCTTTTGAAAACTTATGTTTTTTTTATTTAGCGTATGGATACATTAGTACAAATATATAGATACATTAACAAAAATAAATTAAATAAACAAAAAATTGATGTGAAGTGTGAATTTTCACACATTTCAGGGTTTCGCAGGTATTTAGTAATTGAATAATGATTATTTGGGATGCCAAAACAAATTTTATGTTAATTTTTTTTTTTTTTTGTTAATTTTAATTCGAATGTCTAATACCATTATGTACAGTCTGTTCCAAACGGTTAGACGGAACTAAATTTTGCAATCTAGTTACTTTCATCGTTTAAATCATGCTTTTCAGCCGTTTTGTTTAAGCTTTGTAAATCATACTTGCAACAAATATTTTTTGTTAAGGTTAACATCATTTTTAAATGTCATTTTCTTTATATTTTGATTTTTTGTGTTATTATTAATACAAATATCCCATTTATTTATTTTTTTGTCATTAAAATATGTTAGAAAATTAATTTAAGTTTGACATATGTCATTCGTTTCCATGGTTTCATTGTTGGAATTTTAAATTTTGACATTCCAACGTGAAAAATAAAATAACCCAAGCAAGGTCCCTTTTCGTGACAACCTAAAAGAACGAAATTCCCATTTAGTTCCGCCTAACCGTTTGAAACAGACTGTAGGTTTCTAAATATGTGCAGTATTTTTTTTATATAGCAAGGTTCAATAAGATTTTGAAAATTGCGCCTATGGCTTCCATTAGTTGTTTTAGTCATAAGCTCCGCCCTTCTGTTTTCGTGTATTTATAGGAATATAAATAGCAGTATAGCAGTAATATATTTAGGCACTAATTTGATACAGACATTATAACACATGACATAACATATATTTTATATATATAATTTTTTTTTTACCTGGATCCATGGTGTTATATATTTATATTTTAAGTTACTTGGTTGTTAGTCCAATAGTATTCAATTTCAACAATTTCCACTGGTTATTAAATTTACGCTTTTAAAAATTAAGTGCAATATTTGCCCAAATATAACTAGAATTTTGAAAAAATAATTTAAATAAAATAAAAATGCAAAAAAAAAACAGAAAAAATGAAATTGTCTCGAGACCGAATTGAACTCGAGTTTGCAAATTAGAATGCCAGTATACTAAGCATTACACCATCGAAGCGCTCAGTTTACTGTACTACATGATATCATTAAATATTTTACATGGTCAAGCAAAAAACACAAAAAGTGCGTTTTTTTCCAAAAACATAATCTGATCAAAAATTCCTATTGTACTATTCCGTTTCACACAAATGTACATTATTTAGATTTTTTCAGATTTTTAATTTAAACCATCTGGGCAATCTGCACAATTTTGGCAAAAATCGCATCAAAATAATTTATTTTGCAAAAACAAAATTTTGATCGTTAATCCACGTACTATGGGCTTTCATTTGATACCCTACTCTTTGAATTTAAAAATATATTTTTTTTTTCGATAAGCACATAAAGTCTGTTCCAAACGGTTAGGCGGAACTAGATTTTGCAATCTAATTACTTTCATCGTTTAAATCGTGCTTTTCGGCCGTTTTGTTTAAGATTTGTAAATCATACTTACAATAAACATTTTTTGGTTAAGGTTAATATCATTTTTAAATGTCATTTTCTTTATATTTTGATATTTTGTGCATTATTAATACAAATTTGCCATTTATTTATTTTTTTGTCATTAAAATTTGTAAAAAAAAAATAATTTAATTTTGACATGTCATTCGTTTCTATGGTTTCATTGTTTGAAATTTAAATTTTGACATTCCAACGTGAAAAATGAAATAACCCAAGCAAGGTCCCTTCTCGTGACAACCTAAAAGAATGAAATTCCCATTTAGTTCCGCCTAACCGTTTGGAACAGACTGTATTTGTCCCATACTTTTTTAAAATATTATATTTTCCTTACCTCTAGCTACAAGTCTTGTAAGTCTTTCTGGGAATATTAGTTGAGGTGGTTCGGTATCTATAACATCGCGAAAATCTTGTAAAATGGCGAAAACTGCAGCATCTCTTGCTTGTGTTGTTTTAGGAACATGCTCTCGAAATTGACACCCAGAATTATTGTCCAATAGTTGGAAACGATAGGCTCTTTCCCCACAGCAGGGGTACCTAAATATGTAATAAAAATATCGGGGTTATAAAGAGAGACACTAATTTAAATCAGGAGTTCGGAGCTGAATTACTATTTCCCTAGTTAGGTAATCGCAGTGTTGCTAGAGTACGGTCAGGATAACTTCATGCCAGGTCTATATTACCGACTGGGCTGCGCAGAAACCAAATTTCGTCCATGACGTTACCAACAGTTGGTTTGATATATTCACTGGCGTCACTTACTTTGATCTGTTCTTGACTACGCGTATATTTCGATTTTGATTGTTAATTCCGTTTTTATTTTCTTTGTTAAATTTTATTGTTTGTTTTCTTTGTTAAATTTTGTTGTTTATTTTCTTTGTTAAATTTTGTTGTTTGTTTTTTTTTTTGTTATATTTGTGTTATTATTATTGTTATTTGTGAAAATGACGCCAAAAAAAAAGATTGGGCTTCCAAGGTATGCCAATTCGGAGCCAAGCGAGAGAAATCATAAACAATGTCGCTAAATTTATGAAAAATGAGGCAGAAAATTGAGTCTGTATACCGTTGGAGAGTTATAGGTTAAAATTAAAAACTGTTATATACGGGCTTTATATATAATTTGCATTTACAGGGTGAAATTGATACATTTATACACAAAAATATATTATTATTTATTTCTCGTACGTTTTCAGGTATGCCGTGTACTAAAACGAGAACAAAAATTAATTTGAAATACATGATTTTGGTTGTTTCGAATTCACAACAATTGATAAGGCAGAAACCCTTATGTACGTCTATGTAATCAGCTGTTTTCTCGCGCAGGATTGATGACGTATTTTATGATGCCCTGGCATGAAGTTATCCTGAACGTACTCTAGTATAGGAATTTGCAGCTAAGCACCCTACCATCTGGTGAGCGTTTCATGAGCTTGTGTACTACAGATAAAATTTCGTTTTGTGTATTGGTTTTGTATGAAGTTTGTTTTTAAAGTTTTATTATAATCATTGAAAAATGTATACTACATATTGTTGTGTGCCTATGTGCAATTCATTGAAAAGAAGAAACCCGGAAATATCGTTTCATTTGTTTCCACCAATATCAGACACCGTACGGTTCGAAACAAAATTGGGAAAGCAAGAGGTTAGGAATCGACGCGATGTTTAGATAAACAATTTAAAAATTGGAAAACACGTGAGCCCTTATATCAAAGTTTGCTCATTACATTTTAATGATAGTGACTACAAAAAATATTTTCAATTTTGTATTTATTATCGCATATATTGAAAATTCCTGTTATTGTGTGTGGGTTTGTAATGCACAAGTCTCTAGGCATAATGCATAAATCTTTATGAACTCTCTGTTTTTTTCAGTGACTCCACACAATATTATATGCCCAGCATTGTAGATTTCTACCCCTTCGTAAACAACACGGGAATTATTATTTCCCCCAATATAATTAAAATAATCGGCAATGGAAAACTGTGCCGCCATAACTTAAAACCAGATCACAAAATGTAGTATTTAAGATGTTTACAAGTAATGTCACTTAAAAAAAATGTCCTCACAATACGTGTGTATACTTACTTGATTATAAAATTTTAAAACAAAATCAGAAAATCCCAAACAATTATTTATTTTTTGTCGTTTTTTGATACACTTTTCGCTATTATTTACTAGTAAATGTCAAGTGGTATCTGATTTAGAATGGTTTCAAAAAAATTCGCGTGGCGCTACGATCTTAAAATTTTTCCCCTATATTTAAATTATAAGTTGCATAAAACATCCCTGACAGATGTCGCCCAAATATTATTTTTGTTAGATTCTAGCTGTTCGCGCCCCTCTTCTGGGCGACCTTTTTAATATTTAAGTGGGGTGTTTCTTAGGTCTTACATTTTTTGTTAAACAATATGCAACAAGCGCTCAGATACAACGGTTCATCTAGTATCGATAAGTCAGGCTATTAGAGCCTCGTGCTACCGTAAACGCCGATCCCTTGTGCTTCCGCCAACAACACCACTGCTCATTTGCTACAAAACAAACTGTATTTGCCAGAAACTGGATATGGATATTAACTTACCTTCCAATAGGCAGTGGTGCTTTTTGTGAATCCAGAGTAAAAAACTGTGGTTCATCTGGATGATAACAACACCATTTCATCCTATGAGCTGGGAAAGGTCTATTACAAATAGTGCAAGATAAATAATGACAATCACCCCAAAGATGCCAATATACTTTTCTCCAACTTTTCAATTTAGATTGCAATTCTAAAATATATTCATTAATATCCCAGTTCGGATCTTTCTGGTGGTGACTTATTAAATCACCGTAACGATTTAAACTCATACAGTTAGGTTGGCAAGGGAGTGTTTTAGTAACTTCCGGCATTACCAACTGTTCACACTTGCAACAACGGAAGATTCGAGTTAGTGAATTCCAGTGGCCTCGAACTGATTCACAGACTGATTCGCCCAGTGAATATATCATTTTTGTATATATCCGAGATTGTATTTTATCTCTTTTGTCTCTAATACTTTCCAGTTCTGAGTTTGTATACATTGCTGCCAACCTAAAAAAAAATAACTCAATGAAATAAAACGAAAAAACAAAAACACTAATATTTAACGCCATTGTGAAGAGCATTAATTTTATTTTATTAATTAATTATTACCGACCGCCAACATATATAAGGAAGGTATTATGATCATACCGATTTTGACATTTCGATGGATCTCCACGAATTGAGGTCCCTACATAACGTTTTGACTATTTTTAGCATGATGTTTGTCGGTCTGTCTGTCCGTCTGTCTGTCTGTCTGTCTGTCTGTCCGTCCGTCTGTCTGTGTACACGTGCAGAGAAAATTCAGCGAAAAGGATTTTTATGAAACTTCATATTTAACCCTTTACTACATGAATTTTTATTTTTTGCTGAAATAATTCATGAGCATTAGGAATTGGTTCTTATTGATAAAAAAATTAATTAAGAAAATATATTTAAAATATTAATTATTATTTTTATGAAAAAATAATAATTAAAATAATAATTTAGGGTTTGTGCCATACATGGAACATTATGATTCTACATTATGTTACAAAGGAAAATGATTCCGTATTATTTGCTCGTCAATTGCTAGGTGTTCTTCATTAGGGATTAAAAGCAGTCGCCCTCGAATATTTGAAAGAAAAGGTCGTATCTTCTAGTTGTCCTTTCTCAATAAATTCAGAGTTATCGTTGAAGTACAAATTCCGCTTGATATCCTCAAATCTATTGCAGCCCATTACTTGAGATACTGCAGGATCCATTGCTGTGTATGTGGCATATATGAACATTAATGAAGTAACGTTCTGATTCAATTTTAAAAGTAAAATAAAAAATTAAAATCGGAATGTGCCATATATGTCACACTATGCGGTAAAGGGTTAAGCTTTTGACATCAATGACATGAGTTGATTAACTTTTAGTAAAAATCGGTTGACTAGAAATGGGAGTTTACTCGTGTCGATTTTAAGATTTTTGCGAATATTTAGCAACAGAAAAATATTTCGAAAAAAATTATTTTACAAAAGTTACTATAAAAGCAATAACTAACAACTTTTAATTGAGACATTTTTTGATAAAACGAAAAAATATTGAAAGATTTTTCGAAATTTTTTCCAAGTATCTATTTTTTTATACTTATATGTAACGTTTCCATAGTCATGATAAATAATATCTCAGTTAGAAAATATTAGGCCAAGTTATTTATACTCTGCTGCTAGAATGTATTTTATGCAAGTACTTTGTGATGGCGGTGAGTCTTGTGGTGGCCACAGCTGATTTTTTTAAATAATATGGTACAAACACATTGTTTGAATCTTGAATAGGCGCAGTGCCACATTTTTGACATTACAAAAACGTGACTTATAAATTGAAATAATATTTTTTACAAATACAAGAATGGTATGAGGAAGTCTGTCAACTTTAATTGACTATCAGATCAATTCTGTAAAAATTTACTGTGTAGTAACGTTACTAAAAGATAAAATATTATAAAAAGTATAATGACTTTCATTCATGATAGTAACTGACCTTGCTCATAGTAACAAATTTAGTTATAATCATAGTAACTGAGTTACAGAATTGGTCTGTGTAACTTACGAGGTTGTAACGGACGATAGAAATAAAGTTTTTCAACCCAAAAATACCAATTTATACCCAATCTTACCTAGTTATAATTGAATCATTTAAACAATTCAAATTAGCAGCAAATTGTAAAATTTCGTTCATGTTTTCATGGCAGTAGAGTAAGCAGTCTTGCAACAGTGGCTCCATTTGTAAAAATGCAGCTGAGACCAAAATTGGAACTACACATGTACAGTCCAGTTTGGGCCAGTCTTCTTCAGGCACTTGTTCTTTCTTTACCCATCGCATTAGCCATTCAAAAATCTGTATGTCACAATGGACAGATATATCCATATCTTCCAACTTTTGACCTGCAAATAAAGAAATATGTACAGTTCGGCATAAATATGGTGACAAGGTCTTTATGGTGCGCAGAAAGAGAGCACTATGACAGACAGTAACAAATACAGATAGCAGTAAAAAAAAACAAGTTTTAGCTCACATTCTAACACTTGTACATTATATTAGGTCGTCAAGGATGAAATTTGTAGAAAAAAAGGCAAAGTTGGTTGATAACTTACAAATATAAGGAATTATTTTATTCATCAAAGTATGCACCCATATTGTCTATACACTTTTGCCATTTAAGCGGCAGGTTGTTCAGGCCGGTGGTATAAAATCCAGGCGGGCGAGAGTCAATGAATTACTGGAAGGCCAGTTTTACAGCATTATCGGAATTAAACTGTTCTCCTATTAAAAAGTTGTCCAAATTGCAGAAGAAGTGGTAGTCAGTGAAGGCTAGGTCTAGTGAGTATGGAGATGGCACTAGTTTTGCCACAGTCATTTGTGCAGTGTGTGGTCCAGCGTTATCATGCAATAAGACAGGAGTCGATCTATTGACCAATCTAGGCTGTTTTTCTTTAAGTTTTTGCATCATTTCGTCCAGGCATCCCAGGTCTCCCGGCCTCTTCTCAACTTTATTTAATGCAATTACAGCGATACGATTTTCTTTATCACCCCACCCCATGTTTACTGCTCTACGTTCAGTGATTAACTGGCTATAACCAGTGTTATAACCTTATCACCTTTTTCCCGCACTACAGGATAAAAATTCCCGTTTTCAAGGAAAAAATTCCTCCTCAAATATATTTTTTTTTTATTGAGAATGTTATTATACGAATTATTTAATTAAAGAACAACAAATGCCTGTTAATTTTTAAAGAAATACATACTCTTCTTATGTCAAGTCTGTTTCTTTGGTTTAGGAGGAACTAGATTTTCTTTTTTAGTTACTTTAACAGATTAAGTGAGGCTTGTGATAATTTTATTTAGCAAAAGCCTACTTCAAACCATAAAAGAAGAATTCATGACAACAACAAAAAATTGCAGTCAGTTCCGCCTAAACGTTTGGAATAGTCTATAATTGTATGTGTTGATCTATAACGGCAGAATTTACACAATTGTTATTTTCTTTTTGTAAACTACTACAGATAATACACATTGAATTAAGTGTATTTTCACCAATTCTGTTTTTTTTTTTTTTTTGCTTTAATGTCTGTGACGATAGAAAATATTCTTTCAGCTTCACCATTGGAGTGTAGGAGTGACAAAATAAATGTTGATAACATGCCTACATTTTTCAAAAATGGTATGAGAAAAATTCCCACTTTTGGCCCTTATTTTCCCTTTTTCCCTCCAATGTTCAAATTTTACCGCAAAACGGAACAATTCCCACCAGTTGGCAACACTGGTTATAACAATACCATATAGGAATTGGGATTACCCAAAAAGATGTTCCAGGTGCTTCCTCAAATTATTTAGATTTTATGATTCACCAAATTTATGTAACAATATTTATGGCGGCACAAGGTATTTACAGTAGAGGTCTGCGTAGAGGTCAATTTTTGTATCATAATATTTTTTAACGAGGTTTATTCGGCCCGAACTTAAAGTTTTGTCGGGTTCGGGCCGGGTAGATGCAATAATTGTATTAATATTTTCGGGCTCGGGCCGGGCCGGACTGGAAACATAACGGGCCGGGCCGGATAAAGGTGGTCCAAAATAAGCCTGTGCAGGCCTCTAATTTACAGTACGAGATATAAGAGATTTACCTGATGTTACTTCAGCAAAGTAGCCCATTTTTTCTACTAATAATTTTTGAGAACACAGAAAATCCTTTTTTGTATTTTTTAATTCATCGCAAACGTGTATCTCCACCTCCGAACTGAAAAATATTTTTTAATTTTTAAATATTGTACTGAAAAATAAATACGCACTCAGACTTCAGTGGCTTTATAAGATTATCTTGTGACCTTCTTCTTTCACCTTTACTGCCTGGCTGAGATTTAAGACTGCTTTTTGAATTCGTATTATTTAAATCTAAAAATACAAACAACTAATTACAAATTTTATGATTGTGTATAATTAATTTTAAATACAGTAGAACCTTGACTATCCGGACTAGGTCGGGGATAAAGTTAGTCCGGATAACGAAAAATCCGGATAATCGAAAAAAAGTGAGGAGAAATAGGAAAGAAAAATTACGTACATTAAGCATGAATATTTTTTTATTGATATACAGGTGTTTGTTTGAAACGGGGCACCCCGAAAATCTCCTTTATTTGTAAAGATAAAAAAAAAATCAGAACAAAAGTTAAACTAGACAAAAAGGCCCATGTAAAGGTTACTATAAGAATTCTAGGCACTTCCGGTTTCACCGGAAATGATGTCAACTTTTGATCTAGCATAGGGAATTGATAATTTTATATTTTTTTCCTAAAAGTACATTAAATTAGCTTTACAATGACACCAAAAAATCATATTTTTATGTTAACCATTTCAAAATGGCGACCATTTATTTACAAAATAATAATCAACATAAGTTTTACAAAGTTGAACGTAGCAAGCTTTGAAAACAATAAAAAAAGAAACAAAATATTTCTTGGCCATAATTATTTTGTCAGCCATTAAGTTTTTTTTTTTCGTGCTATAACACTATAGTTTTATTTGTTAGCTTTTTTTGCTTACCTGTTTTCGATTGAGATTTTTTTGGACTTCCTGGTACCATATATGGTAAAACTGAATCTAGTAGGCCTTCGTTTAACACATCATCTAGTTTAGACTTTAAACCATCCCCCTCATCTGAAAACATATTTTTTCATTCTTTTCACTTTAAAACAGACCACAAAGAAACCTATAATTTCGTTTTATTTAGGCCTCCGGTGCTTTAAACAAGTGACTCGTCGACCGGTCCTATTGTACCTATATAAACAAGTATTAAACAAGAGTTTTTTATTGCATTCAAAATATAAAAATAATTCATACATATTCATACACAAATAATAGAACTAAGTTTTGATTAGCATTTGTTTAAAACAAGGAAATCAATTTTGATTATTATAAGTACGTTTCTTAGTCACGTGAGGTTTAATTAATTTGAAACACTCTGTATATACAGTATAGGGAGATTAATTTTTGTTAAATCAATTTCAACTTTGAAAAATTGATGTGAAGTGTGAATTTTCACACATTTCAGGGTTTCGCAGGTATTTATTAAGTGAATGGTGATAATTTGGGATGCCAAAACAAATTTTATGTTAAAATATTTTTTTTTTTTTGTTAATTTTAATTCGAAGGCCTAATACCATTATTTGGGTTTCTAAATATGTGCAATATTTTTTTTATATAGCAAGGTTCATTAAGATTTTGAAAATTGCGCCTATGGCTTCCATTGGTTGTTTTAAGTCATAACTCCGCCCCTCTGATTTCGTGTATTCAATTTCAACAATTTCCACTGGTTATTTTTTATTTAATAAGTGTAAGAAGCCAACAGAATATTATTTGATGTCTAGAACAATATTTTTTCTATAATCATATCAAAATCAACTGTTTTTAGGTTTATAAAAAAACCTAAAAACAGTTGATACTATACAACCCCCCCCCCCCCTCCCAAGAGCTCCCAATAGAGCTCACGTATCTATTTTTTCATACATATACATATGTAACGTTTCCATGGTCATGATAAATAATATCTCATGATAAAAAATTTCAAAAAAATTGATTAATAAATTGATGTGTGTAAAGTGATGTTTTTGTTTCCAAGGTTACCAATACATATTTCAATTAATTGACAAAAAAACTTAATCAATTTATTGATCAATTAAATGAACTGTGTAAAACCAACTTTAGTAAATTTATTGTGCAAAATATATATATATATATATATTAAATAAATGAAAAACAAAATTTAAAGTTATAAATTAATTGCGTAATTATCGAATGAAAAACAATTTAAAATAGAATAAATATATAAAATAAAATATAAAACTTATAAAACATGGTCGACCGAACTCAGCTCTTGACTGGATCTGATGCATTACATATATACCAGACCACAGCCAGGAACCGAGTAACTTACAATAAATTTTGATTCCTATTTATACCACACATAATTTACTAATGTTATTATTTATATTCTGTCTAACCTTCATAATAAAACTGTTACATAGCAAATTTGAAGGAGGTCAGAACTATAGGGGTACCAAGCTACTTGAAGGGAGAAAGAGGAAGGTCAGGAGGGAGAGTTAGGAGGATTGCCAGGCTAAGGTGCGGGAATGAAGAGAGAGGAAATAGATATCGAAGGAAACAGGAGGAGAAGATGTGCAGGATGTGCGGGGAGGAGGAAGAAGATATAGAGCACCTCGCGAAGAGGTGTAGAGAGATGACAGTATGGTCGGGGAGCACATTAGACCTGTTGCACGAAGATGGAAGGGGGAGAGGTGGGCGAGGGAATTAGAGGCAAGAAGGATGGAGATTGGGGAAGGATAACAGGAAGGGGTAAAGGAAAGAAGGAGGAGACCCGGTGGGAAGCAGAAGGGGAGAAATGGAACGAAGGAAGGGGGATGAGGTTACTTAGAACTGGGGAGGAAGGAAGGGAGATAAGAGGATGGGTGAAGAAATGGTTGGAAGGAAAGAGAATGAAATAAAATAAAATAAATCAAAGATGGGCGAGAGAACTGGAAGCAAGAAGGAAGGAGATCGGAGAGGGAAACCAGAATGAGAACAGAAAGAAGGAGAGGGACATTAGAGCAAGAAGATAGAAAAGAGAAAAAAACATTGTTAATTAATTGGATTGGATTGTTATGTATTTATTGTTGGATTTATTGTTTTATTTTTTGTAATGGTTAATACCCTGAACGCCGCAAGGCCTAGGGTATAAAGAATACATATACATAGCAAAATTATGTATTGCATAAACACTCTACGTATTTTTATGAATAATATCTTTATTATCAAAATAATTCTGATGGTGCAACTATTACAGTAATAAACGAGGTAATAAATTACTGCAAGCTGAGATGATTCAAAACTTTGTCAAATTGGTAGAATGGGGGGGGGCATTGGTCTGAGATTGGCCCTACCACTCAATATTGTCACGAGCCGCTACTGGGGTAGCAACTTCAATCTTTCACGTTATTTTATTACTATTTCTACATTTCGAACAGGGTATAGTTATATTACGGCCCTAATAACTTACCTCCCAAATTAGTACCTGAAGTCTGACAAGAAACAGCTCTTGGTCTGACTAACTGTGAATTTTTGAGTTTAATCCAGTCAACAGCTTCCACCATACCCTCCGCTAATAACGTATCTTCAACACTATCTGTAACTTGATATGCTGTTCTTAAGAAATCTAAGAATTGTTTCATTGTAATCTCTGAACATTCTTCTTCAGGTTTTTCTATATTTTTTACTACTTCTTGTGAACTTTTTTTGCTAAGTTTATCCATATTTAACACTTAAATATTACTTATCGACCAAACTGTTTGATCAATATTTTGAGTTACCAAACGTCAAAATGATTTCAACTTTTTAAACTTGTAAATTTATTTTCATAATAATACATGATTTAAAATTATACAATATTCATTATTACTATTATTTATTTATTTTTTTTAAATAACACAGGTTAATTTTAAAGTATATTATACATCTACATTGACATATAATTTATAAACTGTCAAAATTTAATATTTCATAGCACAAATGATTTTTTGCCTTTCCTGATTATACACCAGGCATGTGAACTTCCAAAAGACCGAGTAGCGATCTGAAATACATTCGCGGGCCAGAACTTTATGAGGATCTTTCTTTTAGAATCATCAGTTTTTTTGTTTTTTTTTTATTACTTCACTGAAATTGTCTTAATTATAAAAAAACATTCTAAATTTTCTAAACTTCATAACGTTCATAAACCAGTGGCGAAGGGAGACCTCCGCTAGACTTGCCCTCCCATAAAAAAAAATAATACTACTAATAAAAAAAAAAATACATATATATTTTTTTTTTTATTTAAAAGAAGATTTAGGTAAATCCGCATAAATACATCAAATATGTCCTATACAATTTTTTGTCCAAGGCTTGGTTTACTAGTTAGGATTTTTTTAAAATTTTAAAGTTTAATAACTTCCGTTTCCGGTTTCGGATTTTAATAAAAAACAATAGGGTTCTTCCCAATTATTAGGAGAATTTTTTAGCACCAGAACGAACTCTTTAAGTTAAACCGTTTTTGAGTTATCGTGTATACACACAGACACACACACATACGGACGGCACTCCGAAAATAGGTTTTTTGGATTCCCTGGACTATGAAACGTGGTCATCAGTCAAAATCTCGACATCGAAAATTTTCGCGATTACAATACTTGCCCCTTATATATTAAGGTCGGGCAAGTAAACATTGATATGAAGTGTGAATTTTCACACATTTCAGGGTTTTGTAGGCATTCAATAAGTGTAAGAAGCTAAAGGCACGCATTATCTTAGCTATAAATACAAAAAATCCATAACATTATTAACCATAATTTAGCCATGAATTAAAATTTTGTCAAATCTGATCGGAAATTCCTGTTGAACTATTCCGGTTCCCACCAATGTTCATAATGGAATTTTTTTTCAGATTTTTAGATCAACCTCTCTGGGAGATAGGGTTGGGGACAAAAGTTTTTTGACATATTTTTGGCGAAAATCCCATAAAAAAATTGATTTTTCCAAAATATTATTTTGCATATTGATCCACACATTAAGAGGTTGCATTTGATATAACATTCAAAATTATTATTATTATTTTTTTATTAAATACATATTTATTTATATTTTCCCGCTATTTTCTTCAACTCTCTATAGTTTTCTTATTTATGGGTTAAAGAGTTGTATAAGCATGCCAAATTTCAACTTTCTACGTACATTGTTTGGCTACAATTTCTACCGTACAGACAGACAGACCCATGAGTGACGTGATGAAGGGTATTTTGGTGGTCATACCTACAAACCCTAAAAATGCAGGACATTTTGCGGGACACTGAATCAAATTGCAGGACTGTCCCGCAAAATGGTCGCCCTACTGTTATACACTTTCGGTAATCCTGCATAATAGCGCCCTGAGTTTCCACTGTTGCAATATTTCATGTTTCAATTCATTTTAACATACAATAGGGGATACGCATAGAATTTATATTTTCTTTGAAGTACATTTTTTTGATACGTTAATATTAGTTATGTCACCTAACAAAACAAAAATCACACTTTAATGAATATTTCAGCGAAATTTTTTAATTAAAATATTATAAATTTGAAATAAAGCCGACCACAGCGCGAAGGTTGCCGACTAAATACGACTGAGTATGACGTCAGAACCTAGACGCCCCAGACTACCTACACAAGCCTTTACATGTGTATTAGAGATGACAACGATTAATCGTATATTGTAATAATCGATTATTTTGTATCAATTAATCGATTAATCATACAATATTTTTTTATAAATATTGCTTTATTTTTTAATAAATAAAGTTTCGATTAATTTATTATTAATCGATAATTTTATTTTATTTTCAAGAAATTACTTAGTTGTATTGTTGAAACATTGGTCGGTAATATGACTTTGCTCTCTTCTTTTCAATAAGCAAAAATTAATTTTAACAATGAATTATTTTTATTAAAATTTACGTACTTAATATGCAATATCAATATTATATAGTATTCGTTCAAACGGGCATTATTTATTGTTACAGCCCGTTTGTAAAAAAAAAATATTTGTTTATGCAGACATTGTATTACCTTTCAATACTTATGTTTTCCTAATAAAACGGTCAAATGATTTTATATCAGCCTTTAAAATACAACATTAAGACTGTCCCATTTTTTTATCGGCGAATGAACAGGTTTCTTTTTAGGGTTTGTAGGTATGACCAAAAAACCCTTATACCGTCATTTTGTCGTCTGTCTGTCTGTTCGGTAAAAATTGTAGACAAACGGCTAAACCTAGAGAGTTGAAATTTGGCATGCTTATACAACTCTTTGACCCGCACATAGGAAAAATACTAAAACATCTAAAAAACATATCCCCCTAAAAATATAAACAAATATGTGCTCATCGAAAAAAAAAAATATTTTTTTAAAATTCTGAGTAGGGTATCAAATGAAAGCCCTTGGTACGTGGATTAACGATCAAATTTTTATTATTGCAAAATAAATTATTTTGAAGCGATTTTTACCAAAATTGTGCAAAAAAATTTTTGTCCCACACCTTGTAGCCCAGATGGTTTCAACTAAAAATCTGAAAAAATTCTAAGTAATGTACATTGGTGTGAACCGGAATAATACATCAGGAATTTTTGATCAGATTATGTTTTTGAAAAAAAAAACGCATTTTTATGATTTTTTGCTAATAATGTTGAAAACTTATAGTTATATAACACGCTAAACAGTAACGTGTATCTTGGTGCAGTGGCTAAGATACTGGCATTCTGCCCAAGAAAATGAGTTCGAATCCTACAAGAGGAGACAATATTATTTTTTATTTTTTTTTGCATTTTTATATTGTTTAAATTATTTTTTCAAAATTCTAGTTATATTTTGGCAATTGTTGCATTTAATTTTTAAAAGATTAAATTTAATAACCAGTGGAAATTGTTGAAATTATAATTTAATTCTATATTTGAATGTACACGAAATCAAAGAAGCTATGACTAAAAACAACCAATGGAAGCCATAGGCGCAATTTTCAAAATCTTAATGAATCTTGATATATAAAAAAAAATACTGCACATCATTAGAAACTTAAATAATGGTAATAGGCATTCGAATTAAAATTCATAAAAAAGTATTTTGACATAAAATTTGTTTTGGCATCCCAAATAATTATCATTCACTTACTAAATACCTGCAAAACCCTGAAATGTGTGAAAATTCACACTTCACATCAATTTTTTTATTTCATGATTAATTAATCGATTATTTTTTACCAATTTAATCAAAAACGATTAATCAAATGATCAATTAATCGACTGATTAATTGTTATTGCCAACTCTAACGTGTATTCTTTGAGAGTTTTGTAATTATTTTAACTTATTTGTTTTTTAAACCATTTTTCACGCATTTATTATTAAAATGGCAGATAAAGATTTTGTTAGGGCTCAGAGTGACAATTTACCCAACATTGATTCTTTTCTTTCATTTTCTTTTGTTTTTCACCATTAGGTAATGAAATAAATTGTTTTTGTGGAATTCTAAATAAAGTATTTGTTCACATCGGTACTAAACAATATTTTCGATGTTTCGAAGTACTGGGCCCTGGATCTTCCATGTTTTATATATTTTAATATATAATTTAATTTGGTAAACATGTAGAATAACTTTATTTTAATTAAAATCACTCTAACTTTACACAATCTATAAAAGTTATACAAGCAAATAAGTTCACGACAGACTGTGTAGGCGGTCCGCTATAGACTGGGTAGGCTGTACGCTGTACACTAGGTAGGCTCTGACGTCAAACGCGGTTTTCGCGCGATACATACATTTATGATTTTTTGCCTTCAAGCCTTCAAATTAAAAAAAAAAAAAGTGCAAAACTGTTTTTTATGTTTATATGCAACAAGAGGAGTATAATAAAAAATAAAATTAAAATCATGCCTATCCCCTATATATTTTTAGGTAGTTTACAAAAAAAAAATCTAAACTCCTACAATTCTTTTTTTGTGCAATAAAAATAAACTGTGCCCGCAAGACGTTGTACGAGCTGCGCTATTATATGAAGATGGCCGCAGTATTGAAATATCGCTGGTGTTTTGGATGTAGCTAAAAATTCTATTAATTAGATTTTTATTGAAAAACAAATATTACACAAATATATAATTTTTTTAGGTATTTATTATAATGGTTTCATAAGAGAATTTAAGAATGTTTTTCCATTAATGATATTAGTTGTAGCAATCACAAATTCTACATTACTGTCTTCTTGTTGTGACAAAAACCGTAAAGCAGAAATCTCAGCGAAAGTGCAGCCACCTATAAAGAAAACAAGAACTACGCTAGGTGAATCGGGTCCATTTGTATGTGTACTGCCGAAGGTAGGCGGAGGTGTTTCGTCTAAAGTAGGCCCAGGTAGAAGTCCTAATACATCTTGTAAGTGCTTCCAACCACCACTCCGCATAAGTTGTTCTGCTAAACGGACACTTAAGGGAGCGTAACCACTATGCACGTATGAAATATCAGTGGGAGACGTTTCAGATGTATCTTCCATCGTCAAACGAAGAGCCTTTCTTAATACAGTATATTGTCGGGCTCCAGATTGCACTCTTAGAAGTCCAATTTTTTCCAAATTTCTAATGCAAAGCAAGTTTTCCACTCCATAAACTTGTATTATTTCTCGGATATAATATTCTAATAGTTTTGGTTTTAAACCTGAACTTGCTAAGCATTGTAAGCAAATAAGTCTCAAAACTTTATCAATTGGAGCCTTTTGAGCCATTAGATCCTCAATATGAGGATTGGCTTTGTCAACTTCAATGCAATTTAAAAATTCTTGTTCAGTCTGTAAGTTTTCTAAAAAGCTATCTGCACCAGTGATATCTTTAATATGTTCAGCGATGGTAGTATGCATTGCTAAAGCTTTTTTATCTGCTAACATCTCTGGTAATTTTGCTATAAACTGTTTAATTTCTTGTACAGTCTTATCGTTGTGTCTATCGTCAAGTTGAGAAGTTATTAACTTAGCCTGTTTTGATAAAACAGGTCCAACAGCCCGGAAATTCTTGTCTCTTAATTCAGCGAATAATTTATCGGCTGAATTAAGTATTATTTTCTTTTTCTGATCAGCGCTGACTCCAGATAATTTGTCTTCCGATGTCTGGAACATTTCAGCTGGAAATTTACCAGTACAACTGCTTATTCCGTAAATTTCATCTATAAGACCTTCGTATGTTAGTTGTGTCGCTAATGGAGTGATCATATCTATGGAACGATCTATTAGTACAATTTGATCGATACATGACCGTTCATGGTTCCGTATCTCTTCATTTTCTCTCTGTAGTCTTTTTACAAGATCCCAAACTTGTTTAGCAGTTGTACCTTTACCCCAAACTTTTGGAATTGGTCCGTAAAGTTTTTCTAATTCAATAATGGCTTGAGCTATTTGGTATAAACTAGTAGGATCTCCTTCCAAGTAACACTCCCTGAAGCAGTCTTGAAGTTCTAATGTAATCAAATCACTGTCATACGGAAATAGTAAGCATTTAAAATTTTCCTGCACTGTTAAACTCCCGTACATTCCAGAATAAATCAATTTTTTTTCACAAAGGGACGTTTTAGTTTGTACATAAAATAAATGAAATTGTTTATTTGAATTCTTTGGATCTTTTTCTTCTCCATGTACATTTTCCGATATCCATTCCATTAAATACAACTTTGGTCGTGATATAAAAATAATATGATTCACTTTGGTTTGCGGAAGATTACCAGATTGCAATCTAAACATGGTATTGACTCCGTGTTCTTTTAATAATGAATATTGAGCAATTAAACCCATCGGACCAGCTAATTCTTGATCCCAAACTATTGCTTTTGAACCTTCACATTTTGCGAGAAGAGATATTAAGTTCTTTCGAGCTGATTCTTGGATTAGGGCTATGTTTACTTTACCACCTTGCAGATGAGACATTTTTGAAATATATTTAGTTATTAGGTACACTTTATCAATAAATGGGTTATGTTTATATTCTTAAAAAGTTTAGTTATATTATTGAAGCACTAATATTTATCACATAAAGAGTTATTAAGCTGTTTTATAATATTTTAAAATTTTTTATTGCGAATAAATAAGTTTTTATAGTTTAATTTACACAATTTTTATATTTATAGTTAAATTATTATTTACTGATTTAAATTAAACTTACAACTACATGTAATTTATTTAAATATTGCTGTAAAACTGACTTTACATTTGTTGGTTATGATCATTATATTAAGATATCATTTTTCATTATGACAGATGTCAAATGCACAGACATTTTAAGAAAGTGACATTTGTTATGATTTTTTGGTACTATTCTACTTTAGCAAACCCACCTTACTGCGCATGCGTGCAGTGTTGGCAATAGTAAAATGTAATATAACAATTTTAATAATTTAAATTTAATATCAATTTATTAAATGAGTTTATTTATAAGAAATATAGAAATAAGTAATATTCCCTTAATTTCTACTGTGATTAGAGTTTTAATATATAAATGTAGTTTAAATTTAATTTAATATTATTTATTTTCACTTTTTTCTGTTGTAGTGATTTATTAGGTATTGTATCGATATTTAAAAAAAAATTAATTCAGGTGGACAGTGAACTGGCCCTCTGCACCACCATGTTATAAACGTATGCACAATGATACACAATTTTAATTAGGCTAATCTGGGGGGAAAATTAAGTACTGTGCACCTAAAAACAAGGTAATTAGGTTAGGTTTAGTTAGTAAAAATCTAGGACAACATAAGCCGAAATACTCAAAGTAACATAAAGGAGTTCGTGTGAAAAAAAAAAAATATATATATAAAGAATGTATACACTTTACAAAATATAACAACAACAAGGTATAACTACTGAATTACATCCTACACCGCACAAACGTTTTTTACACAAACTTTTTTAAGCTTACTTTTAGCTTTTCGGCTTCTTCTGTCCTAGACTTTTACTAACTAAACCTAACCTAATCACCCAGTTTTTAGGTGCACTAAATTATGTTCCCCCTTTTTTAATCTTTAATCGGCTGTGAATGTAATATTATTATTTATTCTTATTATAAAATACCGTAATATTAATTTAATTAGATTTATTTAACTGAAAGTTAAGCATTATTATACAAATAATTTTAATTCTATTTTGATTTTAGTTTAAATTTACGTGTTTTAATTTTACTATAGTTGGCAACATTGTCTAGTGGGTTTGCTAAAGTAGAATAGTGCCGATTTTTTAATACCACGACATACAATTTCAAAGGTGCAAACTATTTAAATCAAAATTTCCTCTTGGTTTGTTTTTACAAAAGTGAACAGCATATACAAAAAAATATATCTCCGAGAATAACAATGCATGTAAACGAAGTTATTCACTCATTCATTTACCTTTGTAAGTTCTTCCATGTGCGCCACTGGTAAGTATCAACCAGTGGCGGAGCTAGTTCTTAAAATCTGGAGGGGTCAGAAAATATTTGAGTAAAATGGGGGGGGGGGGCAGGAAATTTTTTATCGTTATTAATGAACAGGCTAAAATACAAGTGATGACCTAAAAAAAAAGGTTTTCACTTCTAAAACAAGTGATGACTTCCGATCCATGTTGCGCACACATTTTTCTCCAAGGAATTCTAGGAGAGCCAAGCAATCTTTGGGGAGCCCCCCCCTTTCGCCGTCACTGGTATCAATCTATAAAATTAATCAATAGGTAACCCCTTTTAAGTTTGCATCGCCAAAGTGTACAAATTGAAACTAACCAAATAGACAATAGCAACTTTTTGACATGGACAATAGGGGAAACTTCCTAAGCGCCCTGATATCTGGTGGCAATTAGCAGAAGATATGAGAATGATATTGTTTTGTTCAATGGAGATGTTTTTTTTTGAGTTTTATTTTTGTGAATCATGGAAAAAACAATCAATTTTGTTGTGTGCCGCAATGTAAATCGTGAATAAGGAAGAATCCCTCTTAAACATTCCATAATTTACCTTAATCGAAAAAAATATCAATTGAAACATTTGGAAGCAGAAAGTGGATCGTAGGTTTTTATGGACCCAAAAACTAAAAATCAGCTGTGGCCACCACAGGACCGATCGCCATCATAAAGTACTTATATAAATTACATTCTAGCAGCAGAGTAGAAATAACTTGACCTAATATTTTCTAACAGAGATATTATTTGACATGACCATGGAAACGTTACATATAAATATGAAAAACTTTCGAAAAATTTTACAGAAATTATTCGAAATTTTTCGTTTTATCAAAAAAACGTCTCAAATAAAAGTTATTAGTTATTGCTTTTATAGCAACTTTTGCTTAATAAATTTTTTCGAGATATTTTTCTATTGTGAAATATTCGCAAAAATCTTAAAATCGACACGAGTAAACTCCCATTTTTAGTCAACCGATTTTTACCAAAAGTTGATCAACTCGTGTCATTGATGACAGAAGCTTAAATATGAAGTTTCATAAAAATCCTTTCAGCCGAATTTGATCTGCACGTGTACACAGACAGACAGACAGAGATCATTATATATGTTGGCGATCGGAAAAAATCTAAGCCCATGGATGTACGTTTGCTCGTTGCATTTTATGGAAAGTGATTTTTTACGTCCAAGAAAAGACTGAAAAAAGGCATTTACCCCACCCAAAATTTACCTAAATCAGCAGTTGATATATTAAAAGGCCCTTCTACTTTTTCAGACAGAGATATTAATTCTTACTAATATATTTACCATATTTTTGTTGCTATTATATTGACAGGCAGTCAAAAAGAATTAAAAATACAACGAAAAACTAAAAATTTCCTTGAAATTTCTTTAGAATACTATATTATTACATATTTTGTAAATCGTAGATTACCTTTAAATAAAAAAAAGCTCGGAAAACAGGAAAAATACAACTCGTCTTCATTTTCACCATGTAAACAAATACACGAGTAACAGTTTAATATCACTTTCGAGTGTTCCAGCTTTGCCGCATATGACGTTGCGATCTTAAAAAGTCTTTCGTCTTGATTTGGTTTCTTAATAAATATCTCATGCCAAACAGATACAAAATCTAAAAATCCAAACAATTGAGAACTGACACGCTCGGATACGCAGTCTGGTGGTCAAATATTGTACTACGCGACTGTAGTACTGTTTGAAATTAAGACATATTTTCTAGTGTTGATTTTTTGTTAGAACGTCGATAGATACATTTTCATAAAATAAAAATGTACTGTGCTTAAATTAACTTGTTCCCTGTTGGCATATTGACAGCTGAATACTAGACAATTCAGCCATTTTGTCATGAATTACAGCGCCGCCAACGGTAATGTCACTTCTCAATAACAAACTTGTCTATTGCGTTAGTTCAACATAATTCTGCCAGATAGAGTCTTATGACCATTTGCCTATTGAGCGGGAAATTCAAACACCTAACTTTTATCTTTAAAAAAACACAACATATTCCTCAAATTTATATAATTAAATATAAAACAAAAAAATTTTAATCCATAATTTATTGAAAAAAACATTTAAAATAAACCATGGTACTCTTATAATACAATTAGAACTGCATTCTATGCGGGTACTGTGACGATCTTAGTCCAAACATAGCCGATAGGTATGTAAACAACATCTTTCTATCGGGGTGTTTTTTGATTGCTGCGATCACTTGCTTGTCAACGAGTTTCTGATCGGTCTTACGCTGTTCACTCGCTTTATAAACCTCTTTCTTCTGAGAGAAGATATCACCTTCTTCCTTCTTGGCGCGCTTCTTCTTCTCACGCCTAAAGTAAGAATCATCTAAGTTCTTAGGGAGTTCTACTTTGCTGACATCAATCTTGGTACGGGTACCAATTACGTAGATCTGGTTGATACGACGTAATGGGCAAGCGTTGATAAGGAATGGACCTGGAATTATATAAAATATATTAGTTAAGAACTCGTACTCCGTGTGAGCAAACAAATTTATAATTAGAGTAGACTGTGATTCGTCTTACAATATTTTTTTTTACTTTATTTTCATTCTAACGTAATGAAAGAACACAATTATACTAATTCCCGGTTACATAAGTATTAAAACTAGAAGTTAACACTGTCTGACAGTATCTGAGGCCAAATAAATAGAATTTAAAAAAATTTTAAAACCAGATGTAAGCTCAAACTCTATGTAAAACACAAATTTGCCTAGCAACGAATTGGGTTTTTTGTTTTACATCGAGTTTTATCTTACATCTATAAAACTAATTTTTAATGCTTGAATGAAGCTTTTAAATAAGATCAAATTACTTCTTGATCATTTTGTTTAGCAACAGCCAACATAAATCGTTAAAAAGTCAACTGGTGACTACTTAAGGAAATTAAAATGCCATTTAGTTCCGCTTAAACGTTTGGAGTAGCTTATAGGTTTCATTGTATTAAGGTTAAAATCATTAAAAAGTAACAAATGTTAAGTGGGTTTTACACGGTTCAATTTATTGATCAATAAATTGAAAAACTTGACCTTCATTTTATTAATATTTGTGAAGTTTCAACATCAATAAATTGTTCAATTTCAACTGTTTAGTTATTGCCAACTGTTTACTTTTAGCATAACCTAGAAATTTATGGGTTGTGTTTTCAAATGTGACAGTACCGCAAACGTTCTTATACACCATCATCTAGGTTATTTCTTTTGTTTTTGTTCACAGCTCGTGTTTTTGTGAAGAATTTTTCAATATTTTCATTTGGATAAATATGTCAACATGTTTTACAGTCGGTAATAAAGGTTTTCAAAAAAATTGATAAATAAATTAATGTATGTAAAGTGATCCTTTCATTTTCAAGGTTATCAATAAATTGACAAAAAATTGATCAACTTATTGATCAATAAATTGAACTGTGTAAAACCAACTTTAGAGAATAAGGGATTCTTGGTTTTATCTACGAAACCTTAAATATGACGTAAATAAATCCCCTCAAACGCAACACAACACTGTTAAAAGTGTACTATCGATAAGTTACAGAATACCAACACGAGAGGTTGAAAATCGGAATTTTCAACAGGATACTGTTGATACAGGATACTGCAAAAACGATTAGCGTAAAGCTGACAGAATAAACCACCTAGTTTCGTGACCATACAGGGTTTCTTGGTTATACCTATAAAACCCTAAGTATGATGTAAATGTCTTTCTCCAGCAGTAACAAACCTAGTAAACACGTAGGCATGGGTTGCAAATAAGAGATAATTTTATCTAGCATATCACAGCGCGGAATTATTTATAATTAAAATAACCCTTAAATATTGTGACATGCCTAAAATAATAATAACATTTTTAATCACGAGATGGCATGGTTTACACAACAGAGTAGCACGTAAATCCTGATATTGTGGTCCTTCATAACGATCTTTAACCCTTTGAGAACAGAGTTAAGAATTAATTTCTAAATACATTTTTACTGACAAAAATTATTTACTATTATTAGCTATTTTGCGTAGCTAATAATAGTAAATAATTCTGGAAGATGCAAAAAACTTGGAAACTGTACAAACACAAAAATCCGTTTTAAGGTAACAAATCTAGCACTATATTTATTACAAAAAACCAGTAAGAATTTTATGATATGTGGTAACTACGAGTAACCAGTTGTCCTGAAAGGGTTAAGATGTTAATATGCTTACCAGTTACGAGGAGAAGACCAGATTCCAACTGTTTCAACATGACAACACGTTTTCCTTTGTGGGGCCCGGCAAGAACGATGCAAACTGTTCCGGGGGTCAAAGAAGGGCGCAGGTGACGTGTATGTTGTTTAAAACACCTCTTGGCTGGGCGCTTCTTGATTCTATAAAAAAATTAATAATAATGTTAAGTAACTTACATTTTCCGAAATCTGACTGAAATTTGACTGGAATTGTGCCAAAACCAGGTTGATTTAAGTTGGTTATTAAAATTTTTGGCGCGCAGCAACGATGGCTATTTGCGCCCAACACAAGCCATATTTATGACTAGAAAATTATTAACTTTAAGAGTAAATAAAATGGTTAATTTAAGTAAAAGAAAAAAACAAACATTGTTTCTAAAAATTCAATACCTGTGAAATAATAATCTGATCAAAAATTCCGTTTGCACTTATAAGTACTGCTTTACATTTTTCAAGACTTTAGACCGACCCCTCTGGGTTCTATAGCCCGTTTAACTGTTCATCCCTGGCGCAACAGCCCTATATTGGCCCTGACCTCCTATTTCCAGAATTCGTAACCATATTTTCAATCTATGTACATTCAGGAATAACATGGTCAGTATTATGCCTTTCGTTTAGCGCACAGAGAAAGGCACCTACAGTTTATAGCTGGTTGCGAACAGCTAAGCAGAGACTGTAATTTGTATAATTTTTTTACACAAATTATTTGACATAGTCCGGTTTGAACCCACAGTTCATACCCTTGCTAGGGGTCAATGGAAAAAACAAACCTTTAGTGCTTGCGGCAACATGCTTGTTTCGTTCAGCTGTTAGTTCGCAGTATTGCTCTTGTAAGAAATGAGAGAACTGTTGCCAAATGTTGTAAAAATGTCAAATATTTCAATGAACTCAAAATATTCTGCGGAATTTTGTTCTTTTGTTGTTAATTCATTGAAATTCAATGGCAAACCTCGAAATATGATGTAAATAAATGTCTTTCTCCAGCAGTAACACACCTAGTAAACACGTAGGCATGGGTTGCAAATAAGAGATAATTTTATCTAGCATATCACAGCGCGGAATTATTTATAATTAAAATAACCCTTAAATATTGCGACATGCCTAAAAGATCAATAACATTTTTAATTATTAGATGTCCGTTTCTTGGTGTTTACAAAGTTTGAATATGCAAAAATATATATTTGTTTTACGTTAAATGTTTTAGTTATGGTACTAGAATATATATTTTATTAATCGTTAGATGTACTGGATTTGGAGGATACAACGCTGCTCGGTTATTTAATGACAATTTCTAATTTTTTATATCTGTTTCTCTGTTATTTAAACTTAATTAATGTAGAGATACACTCATAAGTGCCAGTATAAGAGCTATAAAACCATAGGTATAACTTCATCAAAACGGAATAAAATACTTAAATAATATACAGATTTAACGCTCATATATTAGGTTTATGTTCCCTATATCATTAAATCAACAAATTAAACTAAACAAAATAATAAAAACTTACTTGTCTTGGGTTGGATAGTTATTTTTCCTTTTCTTTACTAAGACAATACGTTTGCCTCCATTCTTCTCACCACCAATTGGTTTTTCAATTGTTAATGGTTTCTTCTCTTTTTTGACTGGCTTAGCCTTCTTTTTCAAGAATTTGTATATAGCTTTCTTATGGAACATACGGGTTTTAGAGAACCTGTAGATACCATTGCCAAGATCGTAATTTCTTGGCTTTCCCTTCGTAACTTTACCTTCTGTCGTTTTAGCAGGGGTCGTTGCGGGCTTTGCAGCCGCTTTAGCCACGGTTGGGGCCATCTTTAACAAAATATACACAAATTAGATACTTACAAAATGACAACCAGCAAGCATGTTGAAAAATTATAGGTTATATTTGTTTAACACATAAAATATGTTTAAAAATAATTAAAAAATAATAAAATATAATACTTCTAAACTTATTTTATACAATTGTTAAGTTTTAATACTTTTAAAGCCACTTTAAACAGAACTTATGTTGGTTTATGTATGCCACCGACACAGACACGTTACAAAACAAACTTTTTTCTTAATAAATATAATAACTAAAATAAAAATATTTGTGGAATCACAAAATTTATACTTCTTACTTCTTATTTTAATATTTTAAATAACAAAAACTATTTAAATAATAACGGATTAATAAAGATTTAATAATATTTTCACAGACAGCACTTACTTTACACTTCCGATGTTTAACGGGATAAGAAAAGGTTGAGGTGCTGCCACCTTGTGGGGTAGTTGGGTACTATTAACGTAAAATAAAATATGGATCGAATTTCGAAATAAATTAATAAATTATTAAGTTATGGCGTAATTTTAGTGAAATCAGTGTGAAAATATTGTTAATTTAATATTGTTGTATCATTTTAATTGATTATTTTATAACGGAAATAAAAGTTAATGAGAAAATTTTAAGTTCTAAAAAATGGCTTCAAGTAGGGATTCAAGCCCATCAGCTGATGGGTATAAAAGGTTCACAGAAGATTTAAATGTCAGTGTTTCATATGGCTCTAATGAAAATAGTATGTATTTAATTATTACTATAAAATTATGAGACAATATTTAAAGGTTTGGTTTGAAATAAAGCAAAAACAATAATGAACCTTATGTGCATTGGTAATAAAGGTCATTGTTAATTTATGTTGACATCTGTCAAATACATTTAAAATTGCCCCAATTTTTAATATCTTATCAAATACTAAATAGAAAATGTACGTAATTAATTTTATGTAAGCTGTTTTGTTAAAAAGATATATATTAAAAAAATGTTTGGTATGTATTTATAAAAATTGACATAAAAAAATATTTTAACCAGTAATTTCTAGATCAGTAATCTTAAATCAAAGTACAGATTACAAAGAATATATAATGGAAAAATACTTTTGTTTGTCCATTATTAGTATATTATAAAGAAATGTATCGTAAACTTTCAAGTAATTATTGTTTCGTTTAAAGTTTTCTTTGTCTAATTTCTGTTTTCAGATGTCACACAAAATGGAAATCATTCATCTGGTGATTTTACGAATGAAATTGGATCTAGATCTAGCCTTAATCAAAACTTAGAAATGTCAAATAGTGAATTTGATCACTGGAAAATGAATTATCATGAAGCTGCTATTTTTTTGGAAGAAGGACGTAATAATGAAAAATTTGATTCTCATCCAACGCATCCAAGAGCGTTACCTGCTTATTTATTGGTGCATAATTCATGGTACTATGGTCTCGATCTCGCAACTTCTATTTTGTTGCTTTTATTAGCGTTAGTTGAATCTCCTGCTGTACCCCTTTTTGAGGTAAGGTTTATTCTATTTTTTTTTCGTGTTACAGATAAAATAGAAGTGCAAATATTGACTTTATTTATAAATTTGACGTAGTTAAATATGTAAATTTATAGTGTAAATTTACTTATTATAGTGTAAAAAAACAATTTGTGAAAATAATAAATCTATTTGGTATTGTGGAAGGGATAAATAGGTAAAAAAAGCATGGTAAAATGTTATAAATACGGGGAAAAGAGTGAGAGTGTGCTAAAAGCATTTCAAAGCTACAGATTACATCAAGTTAACTTATTAATATTTAACAAACTAGTACAAGGTGTCTCAAAAGAAATTTTATATTTATTTAGCTTACTGCGTGAACGCAACGTATCCGAGGGGCGCGGGGGTTATGTCAATCGGTAGCCTGGCTCTTGGGAATTGAGTCGCTATGGAGCGTTACTCGGTAGCAGACCGCGCGTTATGCGTGCGAGAGTTTTACAAAAACGGTGATTCGGCGACTGTAGCACGTAGAAAATTCTGCAGTATTCGAGGTTTTCGCCACTTAAATGATGCGCCAAGCATTCCTCTCATTCGACATTGGGTTAAAAAGTTTGAAGAGACTGGTACAACGCTGGATAAATCAAAATCCGGGCGACCTAGGTCATCAAGAACGGTAGAAAACGTGGAAAATGTTAATCAGTCTGTTCGTGACGACCCGAACCTTTCAATTCGGAAGCGCGCAAGTGCTTTAAATGTGCATAGATCACCATTACATCGCATTATGCACAAAGACCTAAAGCTGCACCCCTACAAAATTCAATTGGTGCAAGAATTAAAGCCCCAAGATGCCAGTCAGAGGCTTAATTTCGTAAATCAGGTGATTGAGCGATTTTCAACGTTTACCAACATTTTGTTTTCGGATGAAGCTCATTTTTATCTTAATGGCCACGTAAATAAGCAGAACTGCCGCTACTGGAGTGCAACGAATCCGAAACGCAAACATCAGAAACCCCTACATTCGCTTAAAGTGACCGTATGGGCTGCGATGACGGCGCGAGGAATTATCGGCCCTTACTTTTTTGAAGACGAAAGGGGGCGTGCAGTTACAGTGAATTCAGAGCGTTATGTGGAGATGTTAGACAACTTCTTGGTACCTGAACTGCAAAACTTTCCTGGCTATAACCAAAGAACATGGTTCCAACAGGACAGAGCAACTTTACACACGTCCAATATGTCTCTGCCACGTGTTCGTAAAATTTTCTCAGGCAAACTGATCTCACGGAGAGGTGACATAAATTGGCCTCCACGCAGTCCAGATTTAACCCCTATGGACTTTTTCCTATGGGGTTATCTTAAATCTAAAGTTTACGCCAATAAACCGACTTCACTGGCGCATTTGAAAGAAAATATCCGTCACGAAATGGCAGCCATCCCTGAGTCCACCTGCCGAGACGTCATAAGTAATTTTACTGTTCGATTAAATGAGTGCCGAGAACGCGAGGGTCTACATTTAGACGATATTATTTTTAAGAAATAAATCCCCAAAAAGTGTATTTTAATAATTAATAAACATTTTTTCTATATACGGCTTACTTTTTTTTTAATCGATCCACTAAATATAAAATTTCTTTTGAGACACCTTGTATTTATTAAAAAATAAAAAAATAATCAACAAATAATAAATTATAAAAATCCTTCTCAAGCATAATTAAATATCTACCCGTGTAACTTTAACACAGGATTAAGGCATGCAGTCTCAAATTTTGTACGTAGATATTTTGATACAGCTTCACTGAAGTGTTAGCTTTCGTTTTTGATTAATTTTTTTCAGGCAGCGTCGGTCATTGTCGATTCCAGTAGTTAATTCAGCGTATGAGTAAAAGTGAACCTGTATATGTGCCTATTTTAGATTTCCCATAATCCCATAATAAGGAAATATGGAAACCTCAGTAAGTTTACAATAAAAATTTGTTTCAGTTACCCGTTGGCGTTCACGGAACTTTGGAATTAGTAGCTCTAGCTATAATTGGTATTGAATTAGCTCTAAAGCTACGTTGGATAGGCTGGTCTACTATTCTACGTCACAAACGTACTATGTTAAAATGTATTACTCTTGGAATTATGGTCGTAGAAGCCGTAACAGTACTAATTCGTCAATCGTCACATTTTCGTGTAACCAGAGCATTGCGACCTATTTTCCTTGTTGATACAAGAGCTTGTGGTGGAGTAAGAAGATTTATAAGACAGATTCTACAGTCACTACCACCTATTTTGGATATGATGGGTCTTGTTTTTTTCTTTGTATGCAGTTATGGGTTGTTGGGGTATTTCTTGTTTTCACAGTACGAGAATAATCAGTATTTTTCAACTCTGAGTGATAGTTTTGTTAGCATGTTCGTACTTCTTACAACTGCTAAGTAAGTATATTTTTTTGATAAGTATTACATGTGTTTAGAGTATATTTGAGACCTTAATGGACTAATACAGTGGTTTCCAAACTTATTTTACTGCGCCACCATAACGAAAAATAATTGACTTTGTGACACTCAGTATATTGTGCAACTAGCGCGGAATGCCATAAATTCCGCGCGTGTTGCTCACTATGCTTTTCCTCCGATTACCATGGTTACCATATGGTTAACAGCCAGTACGGGAATGAAAATTCTCGGAAACTGCACATGCGTATTGCTGCGAATTTCTTCTTTCTTGCACAACACACATGCGCATTGGGGCGCATTTATTATTCCCGCATCGCCTGCGCGCGTATGAGGGTAACAGAATATATAACTATAGTCGGATTGCTGATAGGTGACTGTTCGTTGCTACAAGTATGGATGTACAATATTATATGCTTTCTCTGTCTATGGGTGCATTCGAGTTGTACAGAGTAGAGCGAGCGCTGAGCGAACATTTGATGGTGACGTCATGAATAGAGCACTAACGGAGCGAGCGTTCTTGTGACGTAATGTTTATAAAATCTAACCCTACAATTTTAGGCGGCGTTTTTACTGTCAGATTAGTTCACGTCAGTCATGAATCAAAATTATATACCTCGGTTTTTCCTTGATTTTTTTTCAATGATGAAGAAATAAAATTAATTAAAAATTAAATAATAATTAATGAATTCATTTAATGAATTTTTTCCATTTTAATTTTATGCACGGTGTATTTTAATAATTTTTTTGCTGTTTACAGAACGTCACAAATACATAAAATAGCCGTACTCTGTAGCCATAGACAAATAACAATATTATTTGTCTAAGGCTATTATTTTTATTTTATTTATAATTTAATTTTAAACTTTCATTTCTTTCCCGCCGTTCCCCCATTTTTTATGTCGTACTCCATATGCTCGGTCTTAAAACCCCGAACACAGAGCGCACTCTAAATGCTCGCTCGATCGCAAAACGAACGCAATTGAGTGTACTCCGAGCGTCAAATCGAACACGTTTGAGTGTACAGAACGTGCTCGGAACGCTCGGAGCGTCAAATCGAATGTACCCTATATCATTATAATTATTTGCAACGTATAGTGACGCAAGTTGACAACTAACCTTCCAAATTATTTTAATAAAAAACAAAGCATTAGAAAGAAACGATATGATTCGTAGATATCTTTACTAATTAGAGCACGAAAATAAATTCACAGCAGTACTTAAACAAACAAAATTATTAATTTTAAGGTAATAATTATAAGTAAGGAAAATATTATGCCCATACGTAAAAAAAAAAATACGTAAATTTTGGATTATAATTTGTTGTTTAATTAAATTTTTATATTTCCCCTAAGTACAAGTAATAAAATATTAAGTAAAAATACATTTATTCTTATAATATATTGCTACAAGTTGTATTTAAATGTTTATTTTTATTTAAAAAAAAATTAGTCACTGTAATGCAGGATATCGTCGTCATCTGAACAATCGCTGTCATTTCTTGTATTTATTATTATTGGATTAATATCATCAACAATCCTTTCCCTTTCCCACCATTCATTTATTAAATTTTCGATTTTTTTAACAGATTTTGCCCAAGTTTCGCAACTAATTTGAAGCCATATTTTATTTAATATTTATTACCAGACACTGACAGCTAAGACAAATAACAAAAAACATTTTTAAAATCGCTGAAAAATGGTAACTAGATTATAATATGAATGCACTACTTGATACATGCATGTAACAGTCACCTATCAGCAATCCGACTATAAGGCCCAGTCTAACTATCTGATTGATAAGGTTATTTGATACTTTTTGTACTGAATAAATGTCATGCCATCTTTCAATACAAATTTATCTATCGGATAGTTACCTAACGGATAATAAGACTGACGTATTGAATTCACTGATTGGTATTGACATTTATTCAGCACATGAAGTTCCAGATAACCTTATCTGTCAGATAGTTACCTAGAGATTTACCTGAAGGTGGAAAGACCGGGCCTTACAGAAATTATTCTGGGTCCGATATTATAGAATTATTCTATAAGGCATATTTATTAATGTTGGCTTCTAATTTTTAGTTTCCCCGATGTTATGATGCCTTCTTATTCCATATCGAAGTGGTATGCTGTCTTTTTCATATCATACATTGCGAACGTACTCTATGTACTTATGAATTTGGTAAGTTATTTTATTAAAAGTAAATATTTTAATTTGACTGTAAAATTGAATTTTGTTTCTGTTCCAACGACATATTAGTATTTTTGGGCAGGCCATGCTAGCGGCTTTACTCGTGCGGCATAAGTTAACCATGTCGTTCCGTAATGCTGAAGCCACACAAAGTGCTATGCTATATATGCTACGTAAGCTATGGTTGCTGCGTTCGTTACACCAAGTAGCTATACTGGCTACGATTCGTACGGGACGAAAAGAAATAAAACTAAATTTATTTTTCTATATATGCATAATAACTACGAAACTTATTTGATTCTGAAACTTCTTTAGCAATACGTTTATTTTTAGTACTATGTTTTGAACAAGTATAATCATATAAATATCTTTTTTTCTTAACTAGAGAAACAAAATGAATATTAAAATCGTGGAAATCTCTCATAATTTTACAATGACTCCGATAATGTATTCATAATAACAATATTAATTATGTAATTTCTAACTGATTCTAAATCTTTTTAGCTCTGAGGAAGATTTGATTAAATTCGAAACGTAAGCTTAGTTAAATAAACTTATTTATTTATTTCTACACCTGTCCGACTCCCATAAACTTAAATATTATATTATCTACGGACATAATTCATCAACATATAAATTCATCAACATATAATTTTACAAGCTAACACCTAAAATAAACTGACAAAAATGAAGCATGCTACATTTTGTAGACATGACAAAACTTGTAAGTAACACAGATGTAGCGATGAAAGTGATTTGTAAGTTTAGTGAGCGCTGTATAGATTACTTATATTGGTTTTAAATATATGACGCGTTATTTGAAAGTTATGACAAGTAACTATAAATATATAGGGCAGTCAGCCAGTCAGTGCAGTTGCTTCCCTTGAAACGTCACATTTTTTTTTGTTATAGGTACGTTTACATGGCATCTATTTAACATATGTAATATTCGTACGGTGTCACTTGTATCGAAATGAAATGAAAATATAAGAATAAAAACAGAATAGAAACAAATAAACTATTCTAGTAAGCAAAATAGTCCTAAAAAGGGCTGATATGATCAAATAAAAGAAAATAGAAATGTATAAGAAAATATATAACTAAACACAAAACTGTTAAATAAACAACAAACTAGAAAAAAGGTTTTTAGAAATTACTATAATATAGATATTTATTTATTTTATTTATTTTATTTATTTATTTATTGTTTGGGTGGTAAACAGAACATAGTTCCTATAGACCTCCACGAAAAATTTACAATAAGATAAAAAAAAAAAGGAAAAAAATTTACATGTAAAGTTAATACAACAAAAAGAGCTTTTTTTATGTATAAGTGCATACGTATCGTCGAGTTAAGCTCTCAATTTGTGAACACAAGTGTCAAAACAAATCAGAACGTATTATAAAATGTTGGCAAATGTAAACAAAATAGAATTTATTGATACCAATGTCCCTATATTAAATTTAAAAAAAATAAATAAATTTTTAAATCATGAACTAAATATGACTTCAATAGGTACGTTTTAGTAAAATAAAAGAGTGAAGAGCAATATTAGTCTATAATTCAAATGCAAAAAAAAAATCGATTTCGTTATTTTTTCGCCACTAAGTTTGTCATTGAAGTTATGACGCAAAATGACGAAGTGCGTTGACTGTCCGACTGGCCTAAAGCTTATGTAGCGCTTTGTGTGGCCTCCTCATAACCCGTCGTCGCCGAAAGTTGTACTTGTCCCGACATGATCCGATTCGAGGATATTTCCAAGCCGGAATTTTGACTGGGGTACAGTTTTAATGACGGTGTCCTAAGTGTCCGGCTTAGGGAGGACAGAAAACTCGCGTATAGGAAAAGCAGAAAAGTTGCCTATCGATCCTTATGGCTTAATGAGTTTTCAGCAAGAGGAAAGTTATAACACACAATCTAATTGTTATTTTTTGTTTTAGATGCTTGCTGTGGTTTATGAAACATTTACAAGTATTGAAAGAGAAAAATTTCGAAAGTTGTTTTTACATAAACGTGAAGCGTGTAGACGTGCCTTTAGACTTTTAGTCAGTAAACAAAATCCTGAAACAGTGAGATTTAAGCAATTTTTAGGACTAATGCAATATTATGAACCAAGACGCTGTAACTTAGATGTATTATTAATGTTTAAACAATTAAATCATTCCAACAACGGTGGATTAAATATCGATGAATTTATATCAGTCTACGATGCTGTTACGTTAAAATGGTCACCAAAAGATCCTACCGAACCTTGGTATTCGAGAACGTGGACTCCATTTAGAATTATATGTAAATATGCTAGGAAACTTGTTACTTGGCCATATTTTGAACATATTGTCTGTAAGTTTACTATTGTGTTTTTAAAAGAAATTATTTGGTAATAGGGTATTGTTTTAGATGCATTGATTGTTGGCAACGGACTAGCTATGTTTATTCGGGTTCTTGAATCGGCAGATAGTTTAGAGCAGTCTGCTAGAAATTTCTGCGCTTCTTGGGATACCTATCTATTTCTATCATGTAAGTATTTTTGTTGTTAACTCAAATATTTTCTGTAATATCGAAACCAGAGCTGGAAATATTTGAAGTACTTGAAAAAGTATTTTAATTACTTTTTGTTATTTGAAATAAGGTGTGTGGTGTTTGGATTTGTGTATAAATTAAGTAACTGCACTGGCAACATAGCGTTTGATCCGGCAACATTTGGGATGCAGGACTTGGAGGGGCGGCAGGTGAACATGTGATACGCCTTCAGTATGAGTTTGAACTCGCTAGAGTAATTTTGTTATCCGTAGTGATTTTTTTCGTGTAACAGTTTTTTCTAGTGCGTTCTAAAAACGAGTGACATTCATTTCGAGCAACGGTTTGCTGTCAGGTTTTGCTTCAGACTTGGGCACAGTGCAACGGAAACTTTTGCAAAACTTCAGCAGGCCTACGGAAACAGTGTTTTGTCAAGGACCCAGTTTTTTTGGTGGTTTAAGGCATTTTCAGAAGGAAGAGAGTTGATTGACGATGAATCACACAGCGGAACCAACAAAAGCATCAAGAACCGATGAAAATGTCGACAGAATCTTGTGTGTTCAGATTGACAGTTAGAATGATCAGGGAAGAGTTGAATTTGACTCACACTACCATTCATCAGATTTTAATCAATTGGGGATGAGAAAAATCAATGCGCCTTGTCACACAGCAATTTCAATAAACGAATTTTTGGCATTCCTGTGGCTCCTCAGCCTGCTTATTCGCCTGACTTGAGTCCTTGGGACTTTTTCCTCTTCCCAAGATTGAAAAATCACTTAGGGACGTCATTTTGGGATTCTCGAAAACATTCAACGTCCGTAACCGATTAGCTGAAAGCTATTCCATTATCCGAGTTTCAGCACTGCTATGAGGATTGGAAGAACCGTCTTCAGCGCTGTGTGGCTTCCCATGGAAGTTACTTTGAGGGAGACAATATTGAATCGAAATTCTATTCGAATAATATTTTTTTTTTAAATCAGTCCGGTTACTTAATTTACACACCTTGTATGTTTGAAAACGTCAAATAGAAATACTCACCTGGTAACTGAAATATTTTAGAAGTATTTCAAATACTTTCCTAATATTTTAAATTCTTTCCTAGTATTTTAACTACTTACTTAGTATTTTAAATATTTCCTTAGTATTTTAAATTTTCCCATGGAACCCAAATTATGTCTTGCAGGTCACCATGGCGTAGTGGTTAGTGTAGCGATGCAATCTAGACCATGAGGGCTCGGGTTCGAATCCCAGTTATGACATAGATTTTTCAAAAATAAAATAATCCAGCCTTAGTAGCTAAGTCCAAAAATAAAAAAAAGGAGTTTTTATTCTCCTACAAATTACATAGGTTACTAGATATGAACGAAAATGTAAATTTTCCGATTTAAAATTTTTGCTCATAACTTCCAAAATAAAATATTAAGTAATTTTGGTGTGCACTTTCTTGAGGCACTTTTTCTTGGTGAATTTACAGCGGTTCTCAATTTTTTTTATCGTGCACCGTTTTCAAGTTATCGAGGTCAATTTTAAATTTTTCTTATGGAGCTTATAGTAGGTTATGATAATTTTGAATAGAGTTTTTTTTTGCTATTCAACCTTATAAAAAAGGCCTATTTTATTTTTGTATATAATATGAAAAATTAAGAAAAACGTTTTATATCTATCAAAATAAGAGTTGTAATCAATAAAAATATCCTGCTTTTTATTAATATATATTTTTTGTTCCAGTGTTTTTAATCGAAGCTCTACTACGTTCACTAGCCCTCGGTTGGAATGAATACATAAGTTCAGGTTGGAACCTGTTTGATCTGATAGTTACCGTAGCAGCTGTATTGGGTGTTTTATTACTGGAAGTAGTTCCAACAGTGACCGCAGTTGTTGTATTGCGACCGCTACGGCTGTTACGATTATTTAAACTTAAGAAAAGATACAGGGATATATTTGGAACACTCGTATTACTCTCACCGTTAATGTGTTCGACAGCTATAGTAATGCTCGTAATGTATTACTTCTTTGCTATCATCGGAATGGAACTTTTTTCACAGTACGATATGAGAAATTGTTGCAAGTAAGTCATTTGTTTACATCTGTTACATTAGGTATGTTCGATTTGCACCTTCGCGTTATACTGCTAAACGCTAGCAGTAAAACGCTGCAGTTATCAGTTTACTACTAAAAACTGGTAACATACAGCGAGTTTAATTTTCTGTTCGATTTGTTTATACGTAAAGAATAAGAAGTACGTCTGACGTAAATGTTGACAGATGTCTGATAACTTTCCAGGTTAAGAATCTTTTTACGATTTGGTTCGGAGATTATCTTGTGTGTCGATTGTCGATGTACTCTTTTTAAGAGTATTATACTCTTTTTTGAGTAATATTTTCTATACTCTTACTTTTTATAAAAAAAACCCTGAATATACTCTTTTTTGATGGTCACTTGTTCTATTTTGGGAGTGAAGACCTTTTTTTTTTGCTCGTCACTAGTATTTTTGAATGAGGACCTCTGTTTTTTGCTCATTATTTGAATTTTTGAAGTGTAACCTTTTTTTTAGTATACTCTTTTTCTGTGAAAAAAATCTGGTCAGCCTAGTGTCGAAAGGGTGAAAAATATTAGATATATTTATTGGATCTGGAAATATTATCAAATCCAGAATCATCTGATTCAGATTTAAATTTTTCGAGTTCGGATGATGAAGTTATGAACTGTATTTGCGAGGTTTACAAAATGCCCCAGGATAGAAAAACTGAAAAATTTTGTAGAAACTATTGTCCCAGGATATTAAAAAAAAGAATTTGTAAGACATTAGCCATCAAAGAATATAGTATAAATATCAAAACAAATATTCCTGTCAAAAAGTCAAAAACAAAGTACCAACCATTTATTCTTTATCTATGGTACCAACTCAAAAAGGTAAACAAACACAGCCGTAACAAATAATCCGCAAGAGAAGCAGCTGTAACTTTTTCGCAGTAGCGTCATAAACTGGCAGTAAATTACGACAAATCGAACAGATTTGCAGTTACTGCGAAACAAAACGAACAGATTTTTTTAACGCGGCAGTAAACAGTAACTGCAAATGTGCAAATCGAACACACCTATTATGTTACATTTGTTACTGTTTTTACTCTCAAGTTACTTTTTCATTAACTAATCAGAGCCATGCTTGGGTGTTAACCGCATACTGGAAAAGATTATTAATAAGTGTTTAATAATGATTTTTTTTTTCAGTGGTTCAAATGTCGAAGATTTTTATAAATACAGCGCCAATTCATCAACTGCTCTTGGTTACTACTATTTGAATACGTTCCAAGATTTGTTAACTTCAGGAGTGACTTTATTCGAGCTTACGGTAGTTAATAACTGGTTTATAATTATGAATGCATACGCATATGTCGCTAACCAATATAGCAGGCTGTATTTTATGCTGTTCTATTTGTTTACGATGGTTGTTTTAACCATTGTGGTTGCTAGCGTACTAGAAGCATTTCGATTTAGGATACAATACAAGAGGCAAACAAGTAAAAGAGAAGGTAATTTTTTAATAGTATTTAATGTATTATTTCTTCCTTTTTTTTGGGGGGGGGGGTATAGTATTTCCCCGGGGACATGGCTAGTTAATGAAACTAACCAATAAATAAGTCAACAAATGTTTAAGAAGGATAATAGGAATCCATAGGCCTGACACCGTAAACAACGAAAAACTTTGGCGAACAACCAGTCAGAGATCGGACATGGGATACGTTTGCTCAAATGGATATGGTTGGGACACATACTTAGGCGAAATCCTGCCAACATACCCAGAAAGGCTCTTCACTGGAACCCGCAAGGGAAAAGGAGGATCGAACCAAGATTATTAAAGTAAAGATTGTCTCGTAACTTCTGCCCAATCAGAACGTGAGAAGAAATACGTCACACGTCTGCGTAGTTCAAACTAGCATACAGAATTAACATAGATGTTACACGTTTTTAAATATTTTTATTGACTATTTTCATAATAGATATTTAATTCAAGACAGTTCTACTGAATAAATTATAAATAAAAACCTAAAGAAATTTTATACTGATTTATATAAAATTTAAGGTGATGGGTACAGTCTGTTCCAAACGGTTACGCGGAACTAAATGGGAATTTAGTTCTTTTAGGTTGTCACGAGAAGGGACCTTGCTTGGGTTATTTCATTTTTCATGTTTGGATGTCAAAATTTAAAATTCCAACAATGAAACCATGGAAACGAATGACATATGTCAAAATTAAATATTTTTTTTAGATATTTTAATGACAAAAAAATAAATAAATGGGAAATTTGTATTAAGAATAACACAAAAAATCAAAATATAAAGAAAATGACATTTTTAAAATGATATTAACCTTAACCAAAAAATGTTTATTGTAAGTATGATTTAAAAAACTTAAACAAAACGGCCGAAAGGCACGATTTAAACGATGAAAGTAACTAGATTGCAAAATCTAGTTCCGCTTAACCGTTTGGAACAGACTGTATTTGTATTATAGTTAATAAATAACAATAAAATCGAATCCAAATATAATTTTAGGTATATTTAATTAAAAATAGAAAAACAAATTGCTATAATCTGTCTCAATTTGTAATACGAAACTAGATCTGGTTACTTTGGTGACTGTTGTGGTGTAAACAGACTTTGGCGTATCGGTGTGAACCAATACTATGATAATATTATAAATGTATTGTCGATATACAACATAAAAAATGAACTTTCCCTGTTAGTAACGTATTACAAAATGAGACAGATAATATAATAATATAATAATTAATAAAATTGGAGGTTATATCTGTTTTTAAAAACGGTTGGACGTATTTTAACGAAATTTGGTACAATAGAGTAGAACCAGGATCAAATATAGGCATGGTATCTCAAAATTTTCTTTCTTATGGGATGTTTCTGGGTTAAAACTGGTACTAAAAAAACTTAAAATATTTCCTTTATAAACAGAACTATCTTAACAGAAAAAAACTGTACAATAAAAATTGTTTATAAGAAAACAAATCGTATTTGTTTTATGAATTTTTTCAATTTGATGAATATTAGAGTAGTTACGGGGGGGGGGGGGCTTAAGACACCTTAGGACACCTCTTCACATCAAAAATGAATGTAAGAAAATTTATTTAGAACGAAGAAACATTCCATTCGAAAAAAAAAATTAAAACAAGTAGAAAATCAAAAAATTAAATGATATTTTTATATTTATAGCCAAAAATCAAACTTCACGTGCATATAACATATACGATAAACAAAGCCTGACGTCCCGTTAGCATACGGATGACGCGTAGCCTCTCTATTTACCCCCACCACTACAAGTTATGAGACAACATTATTATATTTATTAATTTCTGTGTGTCATGTAACGCTAAGTTCCTGGGTGCTAGCGGGTCATGCGGCAAGCGGGCGGCCACGAATAGAGTGGGGAAACGACGTACCCCGACAAAACTGACTTACCAGAGCTCTCAAATCAGTACGTTTGGTTACTCGAAGAAAGGATGTTGTGTTAATTGATGTTACGCCCGCGGACTGACCGGTCCGATACTAATTTTTAAACAACACACATTGAGCGGCTTTTTAGGATTACCTAGGTATAATCCGAAACAGCTATACCATTGATGTCCAGCATATGGCCCGCGGGCCGTATCCGCCGCGTTACTAATTTTGAAACGACACGCATTAAGCAACTTTTTAGGATTTCCTAGGTATAATCAAGAAACGTTTTTGTTTTGTTAATATACGCAAAATCATGCAAATTTTAATAATTGATTCCTGTTTATATTGATTTTTATTCGTTACCAGTTTGCCAACGTTGTTGGCAAGGGGTCTGCTAGTACTTCAATAATCTTGGGATCGAACGACCAAAAAATAAATGGAGGCGCACAGTAGAGAAGAAACTGTGTGAAATAGGAAAGTCATGTGGTGAAATTAAGACCTTAGCCCATTGTTTTATTGAGGCCATTTGCTTCTCTTCAGGAGTTGTAGAAACTAATATATAATACGGAATGTGTTTTTGTTACAGAGGAGAAAATGCTTCACGAAGAAGTGATTCTGGATTGGAATGACCTTCAGAACGTGGTTCAGGACTTCCATTTTATGGAAACTGTTAGACAATACCTAATTGTAGGGGTAAGTTAAAAACTGTAGTACTCCAATGTAATATACAGAGTGCAATATGAACAGCTTTATATATTTATAGTTGGAACAATGCATTTATTATTTGATGGTCGTAGATAAAAAAATTAGTACATTTTTTACGACGTTTTATTAATAAAATATTGAGAAGTGACACGCTCGAATATGCTAAATGGTGGCCAAATTATTGTACTAAATACTGCAGTAGTTTGAATTTATTGCTTATATTTTATTGCTGAATTTTGTTATAATATTGACAGAAAGTTGTGAAAAAACTATAAAAGTGGAACAAATTTTAATGTTTTTGGCTGTTAAGTTGGTTTTACAAAGTTAATTCAATTTATTGTTCAAAAAATGGATCAAGTTTTTTTGTCAATTAATTGAACAATTTATTGGTAACCTTAAAAATAAAAGGATCACTGTACACACATCAATTTATTTTTAATTTCTTTTTGAAAACTTTTACATTACCAACTGTAAAACATGTTGACATATTTATCAAAATGAAAATATTGACAAAATCTTCACAAATTTACGAGTTGTGAACAAAAATAAAAGAAATAACCTAGATCAGGGGTTCCGAGTAGCCATTACCGGGGGTCCGCGAAACAATTTGGACATTAACTTTACATCCCCCAACTTTTCGCTTTTATTCAAATATCTTATTTAATAAAAATCCTACATGGTCAAGACTTTTTGTATTTATTGTTATCTAACTAGTTATTGACATAACTAAACAATAATTAGTAAAAATTATTTTTATTCAACTGCAAATTAATGTATGCAGACCAATGTTTGACCAAGAAATGTTTGTATGAGTTAAACGTATTATAATTTGTAATTTTTTTATTCTTTTTACTACTATTTTTATTAATTTTATGTTTTTTATTCTATATGCTAATAAAAATGTTGCTCTATAAATGCACAAGACCATTTATTAAAATAACCAGCGATACTTTTTACTAATATTTGTTACAACGTAGTGCCTATGAGTTTATTGAGCCAGAAATTAAGACTCAAGAACGACGTAAAATGTCTAGGGTTGGAATGGGGCAAAAAAAAATGTTGTTCAAGAGGGGGTCCTCGGACTACATAAGTTTAAGAACCCCTGACCTAGATGATGGTGAATTAGAACGTTTGCGGTTCTGTCACATTTTAAAACGAAACACTTAATCTATATATTTTTAGGTTATGCTATAAATAAACAGTTTTTTTTTTTCGTCAATAAATTGTTCAATTCATTGTTAAATTTGAGCACTTTACACACATCAATGAATTGAAAGTCAACTTTTTCAATTAATTGATCAATAAATTGAATCGTGTAAAATTCACTTTATTCAAGAAAGGATGAAGATAGGCATTTTAAGAAAAGTGAAGGGAAGGTTAATATTAAGTCCTAATTTTTGCGAACTGATTCTGTTATACTCTGCAATACACGTGTAGTGCTTAAAAATTCAAAAAAGTTTCAAATAATTACTCCCATTTTAATAAAATAAAAACGTATTGTGCTTAAATTAGAGTACGTTAATCTTAACTTCATCACAGGGTATCATAAATTACGTCACCAATTCTGCGCGAGAAAACAGCTGATCACATTGACGTAAAACCATAATGTTTTAAACAATTGTTGTGGAAACCAAATACACAAAATCATGTATTTCAAATACATTTTTACTCATTTTAGTACACGGTATACCTTGAAACGTACGAGAAATAAATAATAATAACGGATATAAACAAACAACATCGCACAATACGCGTAGTTAAACCCAAATCAAAGTAAGTGACGCCACCGAAATGTATCAAGCTACCTGTTGGTAACGTAATGGACGAAATTTGGTTTCTGCGCAGCTGGGTCGGTAACATTGGCCTGTGATGAAGTTAACTTGAACGTACTCTACTGTCGTCAATGCGCATAGCGCCTCTACCGGTAATGTTACGTCTCAATAACATTTTATTTTTTTAGGGCTCAACTTCATTTATTGGTCGAAGACCTCGAACAAGAGAAGTTTTACAAAAAAGAATGTATAAGAATGAAATAGATGCTTGGCTTGAAGAAGCAGAACAAGAAGATATTAATCTAGAGATTCCTGAAGATGCGGTAGGGCACAGATTGATAACGTAAAATTTTATTTTTGATAAATTTTAATTTTTAAACTAGGAAATTTTACAAATTTACCAGACATCTGGTATTTTATTTTCAAAATTTTAGTTTATCAAATAATTTAAAAACAAATTTAAATTACGTAGTTTATACGTATTATTTAATTTTGTATATCACTTTTTATCTATAATACTCGATATCTGAAACATAAGTTTCAAGTATCATAACTTTTAACCAAAAATATTTTACTTATTTATTTTTTAATATACGTAAGTCATACGTACTTTTCATTTTAATTTTAATGCCTAAAACATACACCAATTTTAACTATATTATTTGTTAATAATTTTAAATAGTTAGGAAAATTACTGACCTTAGTCACTAAATATACAATTAGAAGGACCATGTCACAGTAAAATTTGAATGTTGGTGACTGGCAAGAGAGAAGACTGGAAATCTCGAAACGTCAAAACAGGTTTTAAAACCATTTAAAATATCGCAAAACTGAATTTTATGGCGGAGACTTATAGCGTTTTCGATTTGTATGCTCAGAGTGCTCCGAGATTGCTCTCAGATCAATTTTGTATTTACTCGATCGCTCGTAACGCGAGCGATTTCCGAGCGCTCAATTTGATGACTCACGACACAGATCAAGTGGAGCAATCCTAAAAAATGGCGCAAAAATACTAAAATAGCCAAGAGGTCGGCAACCCGCGGCTCTGCTGAAAAAAGTGCGGCTTTTAATTTTTCTATAAAAATTTGATCAGCATAGAACCTACAGATACTAAAAAAATCTCGTGTGTTAAGTAAATTTAAAAAAATATAAATATGTACAGAAAACACCGCTAACAGTGTAATGTTCGCCACACTAACACTAGAAAAAAATGAGACAACTATGTAGGAAACACCACAGGACATTATATTTAAATGCTGGAACTCCTTTCCAGCTAACTATTATAATGTCAGAAGATTAGTTTTGGGATTTGTTCTTATATGGGTCCACATACAATTGCGAACAATTTTTCTCTACGATGAACTACATGATAAACAAATTTAAAAGCAGACTGCAACATAGAACGGATACAAGTCTAAAAGCGGAGCTGCTTCTGAAATGCAGGAAGTACATTCCACATTTGACAAAAATGCCAAATCCAAAAATCGCATTAAATATTAAAATTAATAATGGTTATATTATTTTTGCAATACTTTGTTGTATTTACGTTTTCATAAATAAAATAAATATCGTTTTATTTAGGGGAAATATTAAAGGCACATTAAGATGGATCCTCCGCACGGTAAAATAGGTCTTTCGAGCCGTAAAAAACAGTGAAAAAAGGTTTTTGCACGATAAAATTGGTCTATGAATGGTAAGTTACTCAAGATGAAAACAGGTTTATGCACGGTTGAAAAGATTTACCAAACTGCAAGATAAGCACGGTAAAAATGTTCTTTCACGGTTAAAAAGATCTTTCGAATAATAAGTTTAAAAAAATGGCGCAAATTTTTGTAATGGGCTATTCATTTTATTCCATTAAGAGGAACTCTTAACGTTACGAGAACCTTATTAAAGGATCTGAAAATTTACACCCTTTTATTTATTGTACTTAGAGAAAATAATAACTTTTTTTTTTTAAGTTCCATTTGTTATATACTACGTATCAGTTGTAAATACTGAAATAATGAATAAATAAATCGAATTAAAACTGCGGCTCCCTAAATTTTATTTTTTGTACGTTTTTTGCTAAAATGGCTCTTCGTTTTCAAAAGGTTCCCGACCCCTGATATAACCTGATTGTTTTGTTAGATATTTGATTTTAGGTTATGTTTTCAACATGATTTCTTCGCGTTGCGGATTGTGGCTACTAATAAAATAATTGCATTAGAGGAATTATTATATTCTAGCGAATCGGAGGTTGATGAAATTATTGATTGATAAAAAAATATGTGGAAAATGTTGTACACCGAGAACAAAGTAAATAAACTAGAGATGGGTCGTTCATGAACGAAACGGCTTACTGAGCCGGCTCAGTACATTGACCGAAGTGACTCCTTTCACCAAATTGAAGTGAGTCGGCTCACGGCTCACTTTGATTTGTGATTGTGAGCAATGCCCGAAGTGATTCGGACTAGATCGATGTCATGTTGAACTTCGCGAGAACTCGGCTTTTAATGTATTATCATAAAGTGTATTTTGTCATCAATTTGTAGGGGTCTATTTGAAACTAATAGGCTTAGTCTGTACTTTCTTACAACTATACTATACAAAAATATTAAAAATATTGCCCAAATAAACTTAACACATCTGGTTTAAATACAGTAGCTACATAAAGTGAATTGTTTGTTTACTATTAACCCGGCAAAAATGTTAGATAATTCACTTCTATAGATTTTTATTTATTTAACTTCATTATTTCTTTATAACAAGATAATGAGGAAGACAGAGAGAGTGAGAGAGAAGAATTTGTCAATAAGTCATAATTTACGTCTTAATTCATACTAAGAATATTACCAAGAATAAAGGTAATAAAGCAGCTAATACTCAGACGATTTTATCGCATTTATTCAACTCGACCAAACATTTCCGCTTTCCGTTGTTTGTTCATACCGTGCGATCATTATTTCTTGTCAGTTACATAACAGTAAACAATGAGTTTAAAAATATCAAAACTGTATTCTGATTCACAGCTGAAAATCCCAATTTAACAAAGGACCTTTACTTCTAATTTATTTTACGTAAACAGATGTGTACTAGTGACTTAGGAAAGTAATTTTGATAGTTATATGTGATTTTAGATATTAATAAATATAGTAGGACCAAATATATGTAACAATATGTATAATTTTGTATAACGTAGTTATAAAAATTCAGTATTAAATAATTTATTATTAGTTTTAACGCTGGAATGCACAATATGCTTATTTTAAAACGAAACTGGCTTATAGGTACAAATTAATGTAAAAATATCACTATTTGGTTTTGACTAAGTAGAAAATAAATCTTTCCACAGAGTGGGAAATTAAAGCAATTTTCATAAAACAAAACAAACAAAAATGTAGGCTTAGAGAAACGCTAGCGCCGTATTCGGGTCTATTCTGTATCTTAAAAAGTTAAAAATTAACCTCAAGTTAAAAAAATTACCCCTGTGCACATTTTGCCCTGGTGGCGGGGCAGAATGAGCACGGTCGGGGCATAATGGGCTATCAGCTAAAATCTGGCGCAGAATGAATACACGCGAGTGCATTCCTCATCGTTATCATCTTCTCCAGCGCAAGAACAATGTGCCCACTTGCCACATGCTCTGCACTGGCGCAATCAACGTCTGGATATGTGTGAAAAATATATAAACACAGCAAAAAACACGTTTCACCAATTTACAAAATGTAAACACCAGCTCTCAGTCATACAACCACTCTCGGAAGACACTAGCGAAGTACTGAACGTGATTGGAATGCATTCAAACATGGCGGCATGCTAAAAAGAGGGGAGCCCGTTATGCCCCAGTTTCCCTTATATCATATTGTCGGACAAGAAAAAAATCAAAATGTATAGCATATTTTCGAACGGAGGGAGTATTATTTAATTCAAATATGCAGTTTACAGTATTAAAAAATATATTTTTACTTGCAATCAGTGATGGGCGTTTACACATAAACTTTAATTGTTTACGTTTACGTGTAAACAATTGGTAAACTTGTCAACAATGTAAACAATTTAAACTGTCAAATAATGAGGTTATTTTTAGTTATTTAATACGAATAATAGAGAGTTAATGAACAAGTATATTCAGTTCAAAACAATAAATTTATTAAAAAAATGGTGGGAAGAAACCGAAGGAATAGTTCTGAAGAACTAGGTTTTGTTTTAATTAAAGAAAATGAAAGAAAATATAGGGCGTTATGCAAAATTTGCAATGAATCTTTTCGTTATTAAAAAATATAGGCTGATTTTCTTAAAGGTGGAATTTAATGTATTTTATTATTTAAAAAATTAGACTGAACTTTTTAAAGAAAAAAGTTTTATATTTTTCATATTCGTATTTACTAATTTGTATGTAACACCTGTATAATGATGCAAATTCGATTTTTATTAATATGTATATGTATTGGCTTGTCCTAATTTTATATACTTACTTTTTCATTTAAAATCGTCTCATTAAAATTTTATTATTTATAAAAATGTATTGATAATTAGGTTCAGTAATTCAAAACAAGTGCGCATGTCTAAATCATTGTTTACATTGTTTAGAAGAGTTTTTGTGTTTACTTTACATCAATTGTTTACGCGTCAACAATGAGGTAACTTACATCATGTAACTTACGCGCCCATCACTGCTTGCAATTCTTATCGGCAAAACATTGATGTAAGCAACCCGCACAACTCTTAGGGGCAACCCCCGTCTCTCCGCTTAAGGTGGTGTTTGGCTCCATAACAAGTCAACCTCTTTCAATTTCTATGTTGTACAACCTCATTGGACTAATGTTTCTATCTGAATACAGTTTTTAATTTATCGGACGCACTTTCAGTTAGCCCTACTCTTGCCCTATGTTTACATACACTCTACGATGTTGAACGATAGGATAAAAAGCAACTTTGCTTCCGTTGGTAATATCCACTGGTATGGCAAACTTATTATTAGGTCAAAATCAAAATTGATATTTTTGCACCTTGAATCTTCAACAAACATTTATGCTGCTATTCTGTGTAAAACCGTAGTATTCATAACCATGTTTGTAGACATCGTAAGATCGTAACAAATATTCTGTAACCAAATAATTTACGATAACTCTATATGTTACGAACTTTTGATTTTACAAGCGTATACACGGTTGTATCAAAATAGCAACATTAGTATACTCCGTTCTAAATACTCATTATACGTAGAAATTTTATTAGTGTGATTTTAAACGATTAGTTACTAAGTATTACATGTTAAAGTATTAAAGTTTGTTTCGAAATTTTAAATCAATGTTAATGATTTGCATCTTGCCTAATAAGTGATACGGATTCTAATTTTACATTTATTTTATTATGTATATTAATTTTAAATAAATATGTTATTTTAACTTTAAAACATTTGTTTTGTATTATTTATTTTTTTTACCAATTTTATTATTTTTATTCTGTATATAAGTGTTCTTCATTGGCTTCTACGACTAATAGACATGGTTAATTTATAAAAAAAAATATGTGATGTGTGAATTTTCAGACATTTCAGAATTTTGTAGGTATTTAATACGTCTAAGAAGTCAACAGAATGCTGGATGTCTTATGACCAGTTGCAAAAGTAAGAATTAACCCTAACTCGAGTAAAAATCATTTGTTAGGGTTTTGTAGGTATGACCAAAAAACCCTTTTACCGTTATTTTGTCGTCTGTCTGTCTGTTCGGTAAAAATTGTAGCCAAACGGCTAAACCTAGAGAGTTGAAATTTGGCATGCTTATACAACTCTTTGACCCGCACATAGGAAAAATACTAAAACATCTAAAAAACATACCCCCCTAAAAATATAAACAAATATGTGTTCATCGAAAACAAAAATATTTTTTTTAAATTCTGAGTAGCGTATCAAATGAAAGCCCTTAGTACATGGATTAACGATCAAATTTTAATTTTTGCAAAATAAATTATTTTGATGCGATTTTTGCCAAAATTGTGCAAAAAAAATTTTGTCCCACACCCTGTAGCCCAGATGGTTTAAACTAAATATCTAAAAAAATTCTAAGTAATGTATATTGGTGTGAACCGAAATAGTACAACAGGAATTTTTGATCAGATTATGTTTTCGGAAAATAACGTGGTTTTTGGTTCACAAAGTACAAAAGTTATATCATTGTAAGACACTCACATGCAAGGCATGCGATAGCGTAATGGGTTAGAGCACTGGTGTCGTAAGCTGTAATGTACTGGAAACGTGAAGGGTTTCGAGTTCGAGTACGGAGTGAATTTTATTTTTTGTTTTTTTTTTGCATTTTTATTATGTTGAAATTATTTTGTCAAAATTCTAATTATATTTTGACAAATGTTGCATTTAATTTTTAAGAGCGTAAATTTAATAACCAGTCTTATTATATGATTAACAGACGATAGATTATTTTAAAAATATCGTTCATTTTGCCGTGATTACTACAAAGTAAAATTTGTCCTACCCACTCAGCATACCGCCTTCACTTATTATATACCTGCGAAACCCTGAAATGTGTGAATATTCACACTTCACATCAATTTTTTTTGTATGTTGTAGCATACAAAAACAAATATTACAATACTAGTCTATAATTAAAATGAAAAAAAAAAAAAAAAACGGTTTAGTTATTTTTTCACTAAGTTTGTAATTGAAGTTATAACGCAAAATGACGAAGACCATTGACTGGGCGATTTCAGTATACGAGCTAAATGTTAACACTTATAATCAAATAAAAACTTAGATTTCAGAATGACAATCAAAATCTCATTCTAACTAGCTTGTGCTTTTTTCTCTAACTACCTGCTTGTGGTGGAATCATACGGAATATCTGCCGAAAGGAAAGAAGGATGAGTACTGAAATTAAAATATCTTTATTTTAATTAATTAATAATACTAAATTTAAAAATATATATACAACAAATGCAGAATACTAAAATAAACATACATTACTACAAAAATAAATCATGTTAAAAGATTAAATACCTTAAAAATAACTGATTTCAATATATTGTATGCAAACGCGAACAATCGCCTCTGTTGCAGATATTGAGTAAATTTTTGTCCGTCTTTAAGGGTAACTTAATAGAATAAACTTAAAATATCATCTACATCCCGATACTGCTCCGGGGATAATGGCACAGGGGCCCCACTGTAAAATCTAAAGTCTGTTCAATATTATACTCTCCTCCTAAGCACTATGAATTTTTTGAGCGCCCTGACATCTGGTGGCAATTTGCGGAAGATACGAAAGTGGCATTGTGTTGTTTTGTTCAATGGAGAAATACGTGTTTTTTTGTTGTTTGTGTTTTATTTTTGCGAATCATGGAAAAAAGACAATCAATTTTGTTGTGTGCCGCAATGTAAATCATGAATAAGGAAGAATCCCTCTTGAACATTTCATAATTTACCTAAACCGAAAAAAATATCAATTGAAAAGACGTTTGGAGGCAGAGAGAAAGTGGATCGTATGTTTTTATGGACCCAAAAACTAAAAATGGGCAAAAATCCAAGCCTATGCATGCACGTTTGCTCGTTGCATTTTATGGAAAGTGATTTTTTACGTCCAAGAAAGGACTGGAAAAAAGCACTTACCCCACCCAAAATTTGCCTAAATCACTTTCTATTTGCCCTTCTACTTTTTCAGGCAGAGATATTAATTTTTACTAATATATTTACCATATATTTGTTGTTATTATATTGACAGACAGAATTAAAAATTCAATGAAAAACTAAAAATTTCCCTGAAATTTCTTTAGAATAGTATTTTATTAAAAATATAGATTACGTTTAAATAAAAATAAAGCTCGGAAAACAGGAAAAATACAACTCATGTTCATTTTCACCATGTAAACAAATACACGAATAACAGTTTAATGTCACTTTCGAGTGTTCCAGTTTTGACGCATATGGCGCTGCGATCTTAAAAAGTTTCCCCTATATCAATTTAAGTTAATAACAGTATAAAAAAAATCTATTCCAAACATTTAAGCGGAATTAAATGGAATTTATATTTTCTTAAGTTGTCAACAGCTTATTTTTCAAAGGTTGAAACATTTGACATGTCATAATGAAAAATGATATCTTAATTATGGTCATAACCAACAAATCTTAAGTCTGTTTTACAGCGTAAAGAATATATTTAGTCAGTAATACATTATAAAAGTACCCAAACCAGATCTGGTTTCTACTTACAAAAGTGAACAGCATATACAAATGAGATATTCGTAAGAGTAGTTTGACTGGCGCCTGAGTTCCTGACGTCACTTTGGATATAAGCTGTTCACTTTTGTAAGAACACACTAGATCTGGTTATTTTGGTTACTTTTATGATGTGTTATTATCTGTCTCATTTTGTAATACGAAACTAACAGGGAAACTTCATTTTTTATGTTGTATATTTAAAAAATCATCTTAGGGTGGTAATTCTGAAATAACACCTTTCAAAATATTTGACAATTCATAATTGACATTAAATTATATGTCAACTTACTAACACAAATTGACAAGTATTTGAAATATATTTTATACAACCAGAACAGAAAATATGAATAAGCGAAATAAGATGAAATAAATATTTGTATATAATTCAAAATATTAGACATGTCAATCACAAATTTGACATGTCAATTTGTTATCTGACATGTAGGTTTTGAGTGAATATAACCTCAGTATAATGAAACTTCATCAAAAATGTAAAAGCCAGATTTACAAGTTTACATGGTTTCAAAAAAGTCTATTTACACCACAACAGTCACCAAAGTAACCATATCTATGGTCTATTTCAAAGTAGAAAAATGTGTGTAAGAAGATAGGAGCTGTTTGTCCTTGCTTCGGATTGGTTTAAATCGTCATCCCTATTACACTGTAAAAATATTGTTTTTAGTCCAAGTTGACAGATGTTCAGTGTCGTACATTGGAAATATATATTATTTAATTTTTCTCATATATTTTGTTATTATTTACATATTTAGACTTTTATTTATATTCTTGGCGTAGATTTTATGGAGAAAATTCTCTATGTAATTTGTTTTTACGCAGTTATATATATTTTAGGTTATCTGACATATAAATATTTTTTGACACTTGACATTTAACAGATCAAGAGAGTGGACTAATGTGAGGCCAAAAGACAACCCAGCTGATTGTGCCCAAAGACGAAGTTATTGATATAATTTTTAGACCTTCATATATACATATATTTTTAATTTTTATTTACAATAATTATTTAAATAAGAAACTTTAGCTCTGAAGATATATTGTTTGTTTTATTGCTTTGTTTAAACTCTTTTAGCCAAAACTCTCTTTTTATATATATAAGCTGTTCACTTTTGTAAGAACAAACTAAATCTGGTTATTTTGGTTACTTTTATAGTGTGTTACTGACTTTAAATGTCAATTAAAAATATTCCTTACGCTGTAAAACCGACTTTAGGTTGATAAGGTTATGATCATTATAATTTAGATATCATTTTTGATTATGACATATGTCAAATGGATCGACATTTTAAAAAAGTGACATTTTTTAATACCAACATGACATACAGCTTCAAAGGTGCAAACTATTGGAAACAAAATTTCCTATTAGTTTGTTCTTACAAAAGTGAATGACTTATAGGACATAATTTTTAAAATTAATATTTTTTTAACTTTTTCAAATTTCCCATTAAACTGAATTTATGTCGCATAAATAACGTAAGTGTATTATCTGCATTGTTTATTTCAATATCTTACTAACCTTTTTTATATTAAAAAATCACTTGCTAACCCAGTTGCTACGCCCATGCCCTAGTTGTAACTTATTTTAAATTTCCCGGTATACTGTATTTGATCAGTGTAAATCGTAATCGGTTCGCAGCGCTATCTACTTTTTTCTACTTTGAAATAGACCATAGTTTCGTATTACAAATTGAGACAGATTATACTGACTTTAAATGTCAATTAAAAATATTCCTTACGCTGTAAAACCGACTTTAGGTTGATAAGGTTATGATCATTATAAATAAGATATCATTTTTCATTATGACATCTGTCAAATGCATCGACATTTTAAAAAAGTGAGATTTTTTAATACCAACATGACATACAGCTTCAAAGGTGCAAACTATTGAAAACAAAATTCCCTCTTAGTTTGTTCTTACAAAGTGAACCGCTTATATCATCTATTGTTAAAGTCAGTTAGTGACAATTTACAAAATAAAAATTCCATTTAGTTCCGTTTAAACGTTTGGAATAGCCTATACAACCAAACTTTTATCACTTCACATTGTTGTTAGTATAATCTGTCTCAATTTGTAATACGAAACTAGATCTGGTTACTTTAGTGACTGTTGTGGTGTAAATAGACTTTTGTAGAATCATGTGAACTTGTAAATCTGGCTTTTAAAAGTATGGCTAAGTTTCATCATATTGAGGTTATTACTAAATTGACATGTTAAAATTGTGATTGACATGTCAAATATTTTGAATGTATATATTAATATTTATTTCATCAAACTTTCGATTATTACTCGTATAATAGTAAAAAAATATTACGATTATCAATGAAATATCGTGATAAAATATAAAAAACAAAAATACATATTATATAATAATAATTTATCATTTTATTGTGCTGCCCTTAAAATCTCATTCTTGTTTTGCAAAATTTAATAACATATTTAAACAAAAATATTCATTTTTTGAATGTAAATCCCAATTTTTTCTCTGCAAATTTTTCCGAAAAATGTAGTCTGTGGTTCTATCTGTTTTCTTATTATTACCTCTTCCCATGTTCGTCGGTCTTAAATTTACTGCACCTTCATTTAAAATTTTTCTTACATCTCCTTCAGAAATCTAAAGAAATTGAAATGGGTAAATTATTTTATATTTCACAACAAAAAGGACACCAAGATTTACTGAAAAAATATCTGCCACAAGGTCTATAATTTCGCTTCTTTTTAATTTTGTTCCATTTTTTTCTAAAAGTTTTCCATAAGCGTTATATATATATGTTTTTTTGTATATTTATCTAATTGTTGTCTCTTATGCATATTTTCTGATGTTATGTTCTTATTTTGGTTGTATAAAAATACTTTTCAATTAAAAAAATAAATTGACATATAATTTAATGTCCAATATGAATTGTCAAATGTTTTGAAAGGTGCCATTTCAGCAGTACCACCCTAAGATGATATTTTAAATAGACAACATAAAAAATGAAATTTTCCTCTTAGTTTCGTATTACAAATTGAGACAAATAATACATATTAAAAGTACCTAAAATAACCAGATCTGGTATGTACAAACAAAAGTGAACAGCATACACAAATGAGATATTCGTAAGAGTAGTTTGAGAAAAGCACACTGGCGCTAGTGTTCCTGACGTCACTTTGGATATCGTCTATTATTAAAGTCAGCTCGTAACAATTTACAAAATAAAAATTCCATTTAGTTCCGTTTAAATATTTGGAATACAACCAAACTTTTATAACTTCAAATTGTTGTTAGTAGTGAGAAATAACAAAAGACAGAAAGTGCTCTTTCTGCTGCTAATACTACTGAAAGAAGTTGTAGAAGTTTGAATGACGTCAGAAGTTTGAAAGTGTAGAGAAAAGTATAATACAAAACAGCCTTACTATATTTCTCCATAAAATGTGCTATAATATATAAATAATTATTCCATTAATATCTCTTCAATTGTTTTATCGTCTCGCAGTGGAGAATGTGTGAGTGCTGGTTCACTCTCTAAAAACTGCCTCAATTCACTTTCTAAATCCGGCATTTCATGGCCTGTCTCAACATGTGGAACATTATGAACCAACTGTGTATCAACAGCCAATGTCTCAACATCAACATCACTTTCCGGTAAAGTTATACCCATAGCTTTTCGTAAACCCTGTACGGAAACAATGTCACTCGGATTTACTTTTTTAGCCATGTCTGCTAGGTTTGATGTTATGTTTTCAGCTAGAATCATTTCTTGGTCCGTAATTCCAGGGAGATTGGCTAAATGAGTTGGTAATGGGAGGGATAGTCGTTCATTTTGGACTTGTTGTAATTTTTCCAGGAGTTGTGACGTTGTTTGTAGCCGTTGTTGGAAAGTATCCTGTTGTTCTGCGCGACGTACTGATTCTTCAAAACCTGGTAGAAATGATGTATCAATTCCAAGATCTGAAAAAATATATATAAGAAAATTAAAATTTCTGTTTTAGTATATATTTTTAAACTAGGAGAAAAACGTAATCACCAAATTAAAAAGGAACTCTCGGTACAATATTAGAATATTGATGGCATTTATTGATAAGTCATATACCTAGCTTTCTTTCTAAATATAATAAATTGTTAAGTAACTGCCTAGTTAGGCTAGGGTGACTAACTTTTTGAAGAACCAACCCGGGACAAAAAAAAAAAAGGAGAAAAATTTGGTTTATTTAACTTGTTTTTAGGATTTTGTAGGTATGACCAAAAAACCCTTATATAGTTTGTTTCACGATAAGTTGAAGTGACTATCTACTTATGGTCCTAAACACAGTGGGTGGTAATTTCAAATAACACTAATCCCTTGTTTGCACCCATAAACTAGTCGTGATGTATCAGGTATAAATTGCAGATGTTTTAAATATCTTTTCACTTCGCTTTGAATTTTCTATCAGATAACTTTTGATTTGTGTTAAATAGTTCAGTACGTGTTAGAAAAATGTGGCGTCCTTGGAACGAACAATTAACTTCTGTGCAAGCAAATGAAGCAGATGACTATGTGACCATGATAGAAGATGATGATATAGTGCAAGATACAATAAAAAAAAAATCGGGAAACAACTTGTATATATTTACCTGTAGAAGCTAAAGAAATTGTGGCCAATGTGTATTTATATTTAAGGAACCGCAAAAACAAACAAGCGGCATTAGAAGAGACAAGCAAGGCAACGAAAGTAGCGATGACAACAGTATGGAATATTGTAAATAAATCCATTGATAGGAGAAGAAAACGAAAGGATTCAGGCATATCAAAATGTTTGGATGGTTTCCAGAAAGATGTAATACGGCAAAAAATTTACCAAATGTACACCGAACAAAATGTGCCAACATTGGATATATTGTTCAAAAGATTAATCCAAGACCAGTGTGAAATTAATTGTTCAAAGGTGACCTTATGGCGTGCCCTTAAAAGTATAGGGTTTCAATTTAAAACTTTAAATAAAAAGCAGTTCCTTATGGAGTCAGAGGGATTAAAATTTTAAGACAAAATTATTTAAAAAACATTAAAAAATACAGAGAAGATAAAAGGTCAATAATTTATTTAGATGAAACTTGGTACGACACACATGAAACAAACTCAAAAGGTTAGGTGGATACGTCAAATAAATGTCAAACAAGAGCACCGTCTAATAAAGGTAAACGTATTACGATACTTCATGCAGGTTCTGAAACTGGATGGATACCGAATGCACTCTTGCTTTTTACCAAAAATATCAAAGATTCTAGACTCGACTACCAGGACGATACCACGGCGGAAATGTTCGAAAACTGGTTCGAAAATAAATTACTCCCGAATATAATAAAAATAAAATTTATTTTGATGATATCTTATGTTTATTTCTTGTTACAATTGTGTCATTACATGGTGTAATGTAATTTATACCTGATACATCTCTGGCTAGTTTATGGGTACAAACAAGGGGTTAGAGTTATTTGTAATTACCACCCACTGTGTTTAGGACCATAAGTAGATAGTCACTTCAACTAATTGTGAAACAAACTATACCGTCATTTTGTCGTCTGTCTGTCTGTTTGGTAAAAATTGTAGCCAAACGGCTAAACCTAGAGAGTTGAAATTTGGCATGCTTATACAACTCTTTGACCCGCACATAGGAAAAATACTAAAACAACTAAAAAACATATCCCCCTAAAAATATAAACAAATATGTGCTCATCGAAAAAAATATATATATTTTTTTATAATTCTGAGTAGGGTATCAAATGAAAGCCCTTGGTACGTGCATTAAGGATCAAATTTTTATTTTTGCAAAATAAATTATTTTGAAGCTATTTTTGCCAAAATTGTGCAAAAAAATTTTTGTCCCACCCCTGTAGCCCAGATGGTTTAAACTAAAAATATGAAAAAATTCTAAGTAATGTACATTGGTGTGAACCGGAATAGTACAACAGGAATTTTTGATTATGTTTTTGAAAAAAAAAACGCATTTTTTATGATTTTTGGCTAATAATGTACACAAGTTATAGCTTTGTAACACGCTACACTGGAACGTGTATGCTGGTGTAGTGGTTTTTAACGCTGGTTTTTTACCCAAGTAACTCGATCCGAAAGGGATCAAACCCTGCGAGAAGAGACATTATTATTTTTTGTTTCTTTTTTTTTTTTAATTTTTATATTGTTTAAATTATTTTTTCAAAATTCTAGTTATATTTTGGCAAATGTTGCATTCAATTTTTAAAAGCGTAAATTTAATAACCAGTGAAAATTATTTAAATTATAATTTAATTCTGTTTCAATGTACACGAAATCAGAGGGGCGGAACTTATAACAACCAATGGAAGCCATAGGTGCAATTTTTTAAATTCTTAATGAACCTTGCTATATAAAAAAAAAAATACTGCACATATTTAGAAACCTAAATAATGGTATTAGGCGTTCGAATTAAAATTAACAAAAAAAAATATTTTAATATAAAATTTGTTTTGGCATCCAAAATAATCATCATTCACTTACTAAATACCTGCAAAACCCTGAAATGTGTGAAAATTCACACTTCACATTAATTTTTTTACATATTAATGAAATTACATATTATAAATGAATGAAATACGTTTCATTGTCTTTTCCAGTAATATTTTTCCGAACTCCTTGTCGCTTTTAATAAATCATTTTTTTCTTTTATAAAATTGTAAAACTCAATGCAATCTATTTTCAAATTAACTTTTACTTGCAGTTCGGCTTTTATTAAATCAGTATTGCAATGGTTTCTGGTGTCAGTCCAATGAGAAGACATCAAACTGAAGATCCTCTCAACAAATGCGTTTGAGCATGGGATACTGAGAATACCCTTTTCACACTAGATCTTTAAGATCGGATGTTAAAGTGAATGTATCTTTAAACGCTAATGTGAAACCGTATGGCCTCGGTTAAATACAAGCGATGTTCAAGACAGAGATCTGCGTCTTAAACTTCGTCCGCATTGCCAACTTAATTTCTATTATAAAAAAATACTCCTTGAATTTGTGCTGTCAACATTTTATATTATCATAAACAAGAATACTGTATTATATCGACGTTATAAGAAGTTTATACTTATTGTTATAATAAAATTATTTATTTTAATAATGTGTTTAATAAAATACAGAGCTACAATAATTGAGATAAAATGTATCGACTTACATGTTAATACAGGTGTAATATATTCTTTATTGTAGTGTCTTTATTGTAGAATGAAATGAAATATCCTTATTTGTTTATAATAATTCAAAATGTGCGTCTGCGCAGACAGTTCAAAACTGGTAATTTCATGACGGTAACTTAAGGACAAAATTACTGTAGCTGATGACAGCACCAGAGATTTAAACATCAAGTGTGAAAGCATACCGATCTTAAACATCGGTGAACTTTAAGTTCACTCGTCTTAAAGATCTAGTGTGAAAAGGGTATTATAACTGTAGGAACTAGCTTCCAACTTATTAGCTTCAAAAATATCAGTCCACATTTTGTCTACAGGATTATTTTTGTAAGACAGCTGTTTTTCGATAATGTCCTTTGCATCTATGAATTCATCATAGAGGCTGTTCATCTCTAAAGCGTCTGTAATTTTCAAACTATTTGCGGCAGCTTTTATATGATCGTATGTTAAAATTGTTGTTTATGAAGAAAATGGCCTCAATTTGTGAAAGATGCGAAAGCCACATTGTTTTGTTTTGTTCAATGGAGAAATACGTGTTTTTTTGTTGTTTGTGTTTTATTTTTGTGTATCATGGAAAAAAAAAACAATCAATTTTCTTGTGTGCCGCAATGTAAATCGTGAATAATGAAGAATCCTTCTTAACCATTCCATAATTTACCTAAATCGAAAAAAATATCAATTGAAACGACGTTTGGAGGCAGAGAGAAAGTGGATCGTAGGTTTTTATGGACTCAAAAACTAAAAATGAGCAAAAATCCAAGCCCATGCATGCATGTTTGCCCGTTGCATTTTATGGAAAGTGATTTTTTACGTCCAAAAAAAGACTGAAAAAAAGCATTTATCGCACCCAAAATTTGCCTAAATCATCAGTTGATATATTAAAAGGCCCTTCTACTTTTTCAGGCAGAGATATTAATTTTTACAATATATTTACCATATTTTAGTTGTTATTATATTGACAGACAGTCAAAAAGAATTAAAAATACAATGAAAAACTAAAAATATCCTTGAAATTTCTTTAGTATAGTATATTATTACATATCTTGTAAATCGTAGATTACCTTTAAATTAAAATAAAGCTCGGAAAACAGGAAAAATACAACTCGTGTTCATTTTCACCATGTAAACAAATACACGAATAACAGTTTAATGTGGCTTTCGAGTGTTCCAGCTTTGCCGCATACGGCGCTGCGATTTTAAAGTTTCCCCTATTATCAAAGTGACAGTTCCGACCTTGAACGCTTCAAACGATTCTTGATCGTTTTTTTGCACACCTTCTTCTGGCTAAACTTTCGCAAGTCGATTGAAAGCAATAAAACGTACTTAGTGTATTAATGAATACAGGCACAAATGTTTATTAATAGCTTTGGTAATTAAAAATTTTGATGATTCATATTTTTTCCTATAAATTTTAAATGTAGTTAACACTGGATCTTTAATAAGTATCAGTGCTTAAAATTTAGATTAAAACTGTTTTTTTTACCTGTTAAAGATTTTAGATTATTAAAATCTATCTTCGAATCACCTTCCATTGGTTTATCTTCAAGCAAAGTCCTAATTGTCTCTTCTTCTTCTTTCAATTTCTTCTTTTCTTCCAATACTTTCTTTGTTTTACTATGTTCACCACCAGTTAAAAGATCCAGAAGATTATCAACTAAACGTAGAGTATAATCACAATCTTTCGCAAAATCTAAAATACTTTCTGCGTATTGAACAGCTGTATCACTGCCATAAGTTTGAAATACTAGCTCTGTTTCTTCTTTCGAAAGATTTGCGAAAGTGGAATCGTAACTTGGTGCGTATGAACCAAAAGCACCGTAGTAAAGTGGTTTTATGGGTTTTACGACATTTCTTCGATCTTCTCGGAAGCCTTGTATGGCACCAGTACCTAAAAAAAAAATATGATCAGTATCTAATTTTCCTAAATATTATGAGCCGGTTTCTGAGAGCTTAGTTAACTATAATCAAAAGGTCAGAAAATGGTTGCTATGGTTACTTATGAGATTGTTATATTGTGACGGTCAAGCTTTCAACAACCGGCCCTTAGTGGTTCACGCTAAGGGTGGCTTTATTTTTACAATTACGTCGCAGAAATATTTAAAGAAGCTTAAACAACAAAAACAAAATTCAAGTGTTACAAAACGTAAAAAATTGATGAGAAGTGTGAATATTCACACATTTCAGGGTTTCGCAGGTATTTATTAAGTGAATAGTGATAATTTGGGATGCCAAAACAAATTTTATGTTAAAATATTTTTTTTGTTAATTTTAATTCTAATGCCTAATACCATTATTTGGGTTTCTAAATATGTGCAGTATTTTTTTTATATAGCAAGATTCATTAAGATTTTGAAAATTGCGCCTATGGCTTCCATTGGTTGTTTTAAGTCATAACTCCGCCCCTCTGATTTCGTGTATTCAATTTCAACAATTTCCAGTGGTTACTAAATTTAAGCCTTTAAAAATTAATTGCAACATTTGCCCAAATATAACTAGAATTTTGAAAAAATAATTTAAACAAAATAAAAATGCAAAAAAAAACAAAAAATAAAATTGTCTCGGACTCGAATCTTAGTTTGCAAATTAGACGCGAAAATGCTAACCATTACACTATTAAAGCATGCTGGTTTAGTGTGTTACATAAGTTATTAAATATTTTACATGGTCAAGTAAAAAACACAAAAAATACGTTATTTTCCGAAAACATAATCTGATCAAAAATTCCTGTTGTACTACTCTAGTTCACACAAATGTACACTACTTAGAATTTTTTCAGATTTTTAGTTTAAACCATCTGGGCTACAGGGTGTGGGACAATTTTTTTTTGCACAATTTTAGCAAAAATCGCGTCAAATAATTTATTTTGCAAAAATAAAATTTTGATCGTTAATCCACGTACTAAGGGCTTTCATTTGATATCCTACTCAGAATTTATTTATTTTTTTTTTTTTTCGATGAGCATGTATTTTTTCATATTTTTAGGGTCATATGTTTTTTAGATGTTGTAGTATTTTTCCTATGGGCAGATCAAAGAGTTGCATAAGCGTGCCAAATTTCAACTCTCTAGGTTTAGCCGTTTGGCTACAATTTTACCGAACAGACAGACAGACGACAAAATGACAGTATCAGGGTTTTTTGGTCATACCTACAAAACCCTAAAAATTGAAAAGAAAATTGGAAAGAATGAAAATTTTAAAGACAGTAATATTTTTGCAGTTATAAACAACATCCACAGTCTAATTTTTTTTTTTTTTCTACACTGTTTTTCTACAACAAGTAGTGTTGGCAACCGTTTTATATAAAGTCCGTTTACCATAACTATGAAATGACGTCACAGTTGGCCTTAACAACGATTGAACAATCCAATTTCAAACTGGCAACATTGAAAAAATGTACCAACATTAAATAAATAAATGTACTAACTGAGTTATGGATTGATGTTGATTAAAACATATCATAACGTTGGTACTTAAATTAACCAAGTGTGACGTCATCTCATAGTTATCGTAAACCGACTTAACATTGACATTTATATTATTATGACAATACATTGACTGTTGTTAATGCAATAGTTTATTTGAATAATTTAATAATGCCATTGTATGGGGAAACTATAGTCGAGTTTTTTTACGATAAAGTAATATTTTACATAACAATTTAGTGTTTTTATTCATGCTGTATTTTAACTTACCTTCCGTTAATTTTCCAGTTAAAACCCCCAAACTAACCGGCCTCTCCTTTGTTCCTGGAATAACACCTTCACCTCCAACCAGAATATTTAACGTAGTAGTTCCATCTTTCCGTTGTCTCAAAAAACCCATCTTCGGATCAATACGTTTCATATTTAATTTGTTCTTAGCATTATGTGCAGCTGCTTGACATTGAGCCAATATTTCATCCGGTGACATTTCATCTGGGATGGCTTCAAATTTGGTTAAAGGTTGACTTGGAGTTGATGGCTCTCTGATATCTTCAGATTCAAATTCAGCGGTTTCCATTTTAGTGGTTTGTGGGATTTCAAAACCAAGTTCTTCAGATGTTAAGTCGGGGAAATGGTTAATTAACCAACTGTAAAAATTAAATTATATTAAAAACTGTAGTGACTTCTTGATAAGAAAGTTGCCTAAATTGTTAAATAGTCTCTTAACTAGTACCTAATACATAATTGTTTTGTGTTAAATAAAATGTTTTTAAAACTATCTTTAAAAAAACAAAAGGTGGCGCAGTTGGTAGGGTTGATAAATTGTTAGCGAAAATTTCGGTTTCATGCTATTTCATTCAGGTCTTATATCTTCAACTAGTATTTCAGTAATTTTCTTTGTGTTGAATAAAATGATTTTAAAACTATCTCTAAAAGTGGCGCAGTCGATAGGATTGGTAAATTGTGAGCGAAAATATCCGAAACATGCTATTTCATTCAGGTCTTGGATCTCAATTAGTACTTCTCAGCAGGGGCGGATCGAGGAATTGAATCGGCCCGGGCGATTTTGATGATTCGACCCGGGCGATTTGGATGATTCGGCCCGGGCTCACTGGACTTTTTGGCCACTTATAGGGAACGTTTTAAGAGGCCCGGGTCCCGGGTATGAATAAAGACCAAAGTATATTTAAACAAACTTATTTAATTTATATTTTCAATATTAATATCGGAAACAAATATACAGCCCAAAAAGCCATCGGCCAATCGGGCGATGCCCGATCGCCCGATAGGTCGATCCGCCCCTTCTTCTCAGTAATTGTTTTGTGTTAAATAAAATGTTTTTAAAACTACCTTTAAAAAAAAATAACTAAAAGTGGCGCAGTCGGTAGGATTGGTAAATTGTTAGCAAAAATATCCGAAACATGCTATTTCAATCAGGTCTTGGATCTCAATTAGTACTTCTCAGTAATTATTTTTTGTTAAATAAAATGTTTTTAAAACTATCTTAAAAAAATAATAACTAAAACTGGCGCAGTCGGTAAGATGGGTAAATTGTTAGCGAAAATATCCGTTTCATGCTATTTCATTCAGGTCTTATATCTCAGCTAGTACTTCTTAGTATTTGTTTTGAGTTTAAGAAAATGTTTTTAAAACTATCTTTTAAAAACAACAACTAAAAGTGGCGTAGTCGATAGGATCACTAAACTGATAACGAAAATAACAGTTTTGTCATTTCATTCAAGTTTTGTACCTTTACTAGTATCTATTCAGTAATTATTTTGTTTTAAATAAATTGTTTTTAAAACTTTATCTTTATCTTTAAAAAAATAACTAAGAACGGCGCAGTCGGTAGGATTAGTAAAATGTTAGCGAAAATATCAGTTTCATTCAGGTCTTGTACCTCAACTTGTACTTCTCAGTAATTGTTTTGTGTTAAAGAAATTTTTTTAAAAAACAATCATTTAGCAACAATAACTAAAAGTGGCGCAGTCAGTAGAATTGTCAAATTTTTAGCAAAAATAAACAGTTCCTGTTATTTCATTCAACTATCTAAACTAGATTCTAATATGTTATTGTTTCATGTTAAATAAAATATTTTTAAAAAACATCTTTTAAATTAAATATCTAATAAAAACAAAATAAATTTTTACCTTAATTTATCAGGCTGCATAAGCTTCATTCCGGCATGTAATAATTTTTTTGAAGCCTTGTAGTAAATAGTATCCACATGGTTATATTCCATAGCATTCGTACACATCAAACGGAAATCATTAATAAAATCTTGTAGTACTAAATATTGATTATCGTCAATTTTTTGTTTCATCGTACTAAAATCCATCGGTTTACTTATAATATGCGAGTATCCAGGTGCGATATTATCAGTTACTGGCCAAGCAAAGAACTGTTGCGGATCTCGCTTTTCAAGAGCTTTTAGCAGATGTTCAAGTAATTTTTGCAGAGGTGTACGCTCTTGTCGTTGCCTTAAAACACATAACCGAGGTTCACGATTAATGTTTGACGGTGAACCGACTGCTGTTTCTTGTAAACTTGCTTCATCAAATGAAATTTCATCTTGACTTGATTCATCACGCTTACGTTTCTTTTCTTTATGATGATGTCTGTGTTTATGTTCTCTATCTTTGCTTTTGTCCTTCTTCTTCTTTTTTTTCTTAGATTTTTTGTGGTGTGTGTTCGGTGGACCCATAAAATAACTTCCACTCGCAGCAGACTGAATACTTTCTTCATCTTGACCTGCTACAGAGTACAGCGGAGCTCCTTGTGCTTGATTAGGAACAGGCCATTCACTATTATGCTCTGGGGTTGAAGAACTTCCTACCTTTAATATCAGTTTTAAAGCCGGTGGTTTATCAGTTGTAATTTGGCCCTCATATTTCTCTTTTTTATCCGATTTGTGTTTCTTATGCTTCTTCACACCTCCCATAATCATGTAGTTGGAAATTTTGAAGCCTTTTTTAAAAACTGAGTCACAAAATAAAAATTTATTCTTTGTTGGCAGATAACCTCACAAAGAAACGTCAAGTTATTAGCGTCGTTTGCAGTTTACTAATTTTCCGATAGATGACATAAATTACATCAAACACAGGAAAAATAATAAAAACAAATTGTATTTTACAAAATAAAAATTTTAATATCTAAATAAATATTTAAAATGCATAAATATAAATTTATAATTCATTTTAGAGTTATTTTGTATAAAAAATATGTTTATAAAAATTTAGTTTGTAGGTATTGAAAGAGATGGCAGCACCTTAAACATTTTTAATTAAAATTTTGGAAATAAAAATTCCAAATTATAGTTTTTGAGTTGTTTTTTTTGGCAAAATAGACTAGAAATGTCTTCTAAATTGTCATGGACTTATATAAAACAAGTTATATTTATTATAAATATGTTTATAATGTATTCTGATTCGTGTAATTTTTATGTAATTGTTGTAATTCGCAAATAAATAAAAATATTGTGCTACAAATTATTAAAATGTATGTTTCTTACACCTAATAATAATTAAATTTCATAAATTTGTAAACTTAATTACATATTAAACTCTCAAAGAGCTGTTTTTAAACCCTACCAGCGTAATTTTGTTGAAGTTCCGCGACTAAATACAATCTTATTATACAAAGCTGACTTATTTCAGGATAAGAAAAATTAATCTGTTGTTGCGCGATGGTATGGGTGGTTACGGGATAGGGAGGGGTGCAGAGGGTGCGTATAATTAAATATAAGAGAGATGGAGGACGATAATCTTTTCCATGTCAGATACAAAGCCCCTATCACAAATTTGTAAACGCTTTTACCGTATGCAATAAGCTCGGATTTTTTAAGTATATAAGAACAATGCAAGTTTCTGACAAATTTTTTAATAAAATAGCATTCATTATCAAAAGTAAGATCTTGGATAATGGTTTGGATTTTAAAATTTAGAAATAACGCTGTACCGAGCCATTTTAACAATATGCGAACAGTGGGTGCTTATTATTGTGCCAATTCTGGTTTCGATTTAAGCATAGGGTGACCATTTTCTTAAGAAGGCAATGCGGGACGGAGCAAAAAAAAGGTCCTCATCTCCCAAATCCAAGTAAAGAGCAAAACAAAGGTCCTCATCTCCCAAAATCCAAGTAAAGAGCAAAAAAAAAGATCTTTTACCTCCCAAATCCAAGTGAAGAGCAAAAAAAAGGTCCTCACCTCCCAAATCCAAAATGCGGGACAAAATGTTAAAATGCGGGACTTTTGCGGGACGCATCTTAATGCGGGACAAAATGTTAAAATGCGGGTCGAATGGTCACCCTATTTAAGCAGAATACACGCCACAATCAGTAACTATTTTTTACCTTTTTTACGTCGCGGTACGTTTAATTTTTTTTTTTTTTTACAATAAAAATCAATTAATTTACGTCAAGGTTTTAGTAAATAATATCTGGTGTCCCTCAAGGGTCTCATTTAGATCCATTATTTTGGGTTCCATGACAACTGGGGCCGTAAGACAATTCGGGCCGTTCACAATTGGGGCTTTTGACAACTGGGGCCATAACTTTAAGAGCTAGAGTCTTCTTTTGTTTAAAATAATTATTTAACAATAATTATTATACAAGTTGGCATAAATTAAATTGCGTGTTCTTTTGAAAATAATATTTTAATGGTTTGATTAAGTACATTTTGTGGGAATTAGAATAAATAAAAAAAATATATATTTTAAGGGTTGGCTTAAGGAAATTTTCGTGTTCATTTGATTAAAAAGAAATTGTATTTTAAGGGTTAGATTAAGTAAAATATGGTGCTCTTTTGACTATATATTCCCCGCACCAGTGGCGCACCCGGGAATTATTGTTGGGGGGGGGGGGGGGAGCAAGACAAAATTATTTAAATTATGAAAATATAAAGTGATGACCTAAAAAAAATGTCCTCACTTCTAAAATACAAGTGACGACCTAAAAAAAAAGATCCTCATCTCTATTTTTAAAATTTTCTAGTGTATTTGTGTGTTTTTATTTTTATTTCCTTCCTTCTTAGGGGGGGGGGCGGTCCCCTGGAACTAATGACAACTTACAAAAATAAAAATTCCAGTTAGTTCCGCTTAAACGTTTGGAATAGCCTATAACTCTCTAATTTTTTCAAATTGAACCTATTTTGGCAGAACTTGTTTTGCTTTCCATTAATGAAGGAATACTTTAAAGTTTGTCAGATTTCTTTTGTCAGAGTCCAAATTACCTGATGATGATGATAATATTTTCAAATTAATTATTTTATAATATCTGTTGAACCAAAAACCAGCCTAAGGTGTCTTTTTACAAAGTCAATTAAAATTTCTAATTAAAATAACCTGAAAATATAAATTTCATTTAAAAAACAAAAGAAAAAATTAACAATAATTAAAAAAAGAAACAAAAGCCCCAAATCGAACAACTCAAAACCATACATTAAAAATCAAGATATAAAACAAATGTTTAACGCTCCAGTGCACATCAAACAGTTAAAAGGTGGACCTTTTTATATGCTACATTAAAATTATTTGCATTTCGAGTTTTTCCAGACCATGATAGATGATTAATTATTATTCGCTTCAATGATTAGGTTTGGGCACCTCTGGTATTGTCACTAATTCTGAAAGGTATGGTTCACTTAATACCAGACGGGTATTAAGGTTAATTTCATTATCAAAATCATCTATTAAATAATTGTATAACATATTATTGCATTACCGACATTTCGTAAAAAAATCGAGCTTCATAAAACATAATTAATAAAAAGCTGAGGTGACGTGTGAATTATCATACATTTCAGGGTTTTGTAGGTATTTAATATGTGTAAAAAGCTAAATAAAATGCTGGATGTTTAGGACAATATTTTTTCTATAATCACATCAAAATTAACAGTTTTTTGATAAACATTTTTATACGTTAAGTTCTAAGAGCATTCATTTATTTTTTAAAACTAAATTTTATAAAAAAATTAAGTTAAAAATCCCAGCGACTTTTTCTGTATTTGATTCGTATCTAAGTCTTCAATAAATGAATAAAAAATATATTGATCAATGGCTTAATTTTTTTTCAATTTTCAAAACTATTTCTCACTATTAACTATGTGTTATTTGTTTTTAAGTATTTCAGTACTATAAATGATTTGTTCTTCTTTGATACCTTAAAACAAAAAACTAAAATAATTCAAACAATAAGTTGAATCGTTTGGTGGAGAAAAGTTTTATATTATATTTTTTATTTAAAGAAAAGACTACTTTGGCCATAAATACAAAAAATAAATAAAATCAGCTGTGGCCACCACAGGACCGACCACCATCAAAAAGTACTTGTTTCATTTATGCTGCTTTATCAAGAAATGTGTCAAATAAAAGTTGTTAGTTATTGCTTTTATAGCAACTTTAGTTAAATAATTTTTTCGAAATATTTCTCTGTTGTGAAATATTCGCAAAAATCTTAAAACAGACACGAGTAAACTGCCATTTCTAGTTAACCGATTTTTACCAAAAGTTGATCAACTCATTGATCAATTGATGTCAAAATCTTAAATATGAAGTTTCATAAAAATCCTTTTAGCCGAATTTGCTCTGCACGTGTACACGTATGGACAGACAGACAGACCGACAGACATCATGCTAAAAATAGTCAAAACGTTATGTAGGGACTTCAATTCGTTAGGATCCATCGAAATCTCAAAATGTCAATATAGGTAAAATCACCTCCCTTATATATGTTGGCGGTCGGTAATAATTATATATATTACTAGCCATAATTAATTTGGCGAAAAACACAAAAACTTCAATATTTTCCAAAAACGTAGTCTGATCAAAAATTTCTTTGGTATGTTTTCGGTTCAGGTCAATGTACATTGTTTAACTCCTTTGGGTTAACGGGTGTGGGACAACATTTATTAGTTCATTTTTGAAAAAAAAAAAAAAACATGTCAAATTAAAGAAATTTTAATAAACTACTTTCCGTTCCTTAATATATGTCTTAAGATATTTCTTTTTTTCAACGACACAAAAATTCCATATTTTGCGAAAAACTAATCTGATCAAAAATTCCTGTTGAACTATTCCAGATCCCATCATGTACATTACTAATATACTTTTCAAATTTTTACATCTACCACTCTGAATAATAGGGTGGAGGAAAAAACTTTTTTAAAAATTTTTGGCGAAAAAGGTATCGACTCTTCTTTATATTTCTGAGTCTAAACTTTATTTTTTTCCTATATATGGATTAAACAGTTGTATAAGCATGCCAAATTTCACTTTTCTATGTTCAGCCGTTTGGCTACAAATTCTACCAAACAGATAGACAAACAGACAGACAGATAGACAGACACATGTGTGACGTTATAAGAATTTTTTGGTGGTCATTACTACAAAACCCTAAAAAAGGGTACAAAAATTCGAATTACAAAAAAAAACGCAATAAAATTCTAAGGAAATAAATTAGCGAAACAAGCTCAACGACAATAAACTTACAAATAACAGCTGCATCATGTTAAGTCTCTACCCCTTACTAGGTATTGCGCCTAGCGATCAGTTCTCGTTGTCAATTTGTTGTTTAAACCTTGTACCTTCATTCGTTTAGGGCCTCGATTAAAAATTTAAACTTTTATACATGTCATATTGATAGAAATAATGGTAAAAGGGCTAGCCCTACCCTTATAAATTCACAGGTATACTCTATTGTAACCCTCCAGGGCCCTTTAGGGTGCAATTAGTGCATACCTAACACATAACTAATTGTTTTTTTATTCAAAATCATTTAACCCTTAAATGGGACGATAATTTTTTAACTTCAAAAGGTAATTAATAAACAATATTATGACATGTAAAGAGTTTAATGCCTTTATGCATTATTTAAATTATACTTCTCATCAATGACTACATACTCTCTAAAAAAGTAGTGTTAAAGGGATTTCATGGTACACTAAAAAATCAACTTTGAGCGTACTAAGAAGTCTCTCGCTTTTCATGTTAATTATTTACATTTCTTTTTTTTTGTTAAATTTAGTGTGAAGTTTAAACCTACATACTGGCTAAATTATAGTGTTAGAAAATAAATAGTATTAATGTAGTGTTAATTTTAACACTGTTAAAGTAATATTTCATAATTATAACACTATTGTAATAAAGGAAGATTTACACGATAATTTGGTTAAAAATAATGAACTTTTTACTTTTTTAAATAAAAATTTTAACATTAAAATTTTAACCAAACTGAGAATGAACTTTTACACTTATGAACTTTTTGTTTTGTATATTTTTTACTATATTTTAATTTACTTCAAATAAGTACGTTTCATACGTATTATATAAGCACAATCTTATCATTTTGTTTCTATTAGCCACTACCATAATAATTTCAGATTCCACAAGTAACAGTGTAACACTGGAGGCCCACAAGGTTCTATTCTTGGCCCAGTTTTATTTCTCTTATATGTATATAAATGATTTGTCCACATTTTTCCACTTGCTTCGTAATGCAGATGCAACTTCACTAGCTTTCAATGATAAAAGTAATTTGGAATCAATGAGTCAATGGTGCTATGAAAATAAACTCATTTTAAATACAAAAAAAAGTCATGCTCTGCTCTTCCATGGATACAAAAATGCATCTATTGCCAGCCCATATATCCACTTACAAGGACAAAAAGTATTCAGTGTTCCCAATCAACAAAATTTTTATGTATAATGATAAGTGATAATCTGAGTTGGCAAAGTCACGTTGGATATATGCTACCTAAACTTAGCAAATCTTGTTTTATATTAAAAAATCTTAAAGATATGGTTTCTTCTGATATTCTTAGAACTGCTTACTTTGGAACATTTCACGCTACAATGAGCTATGGAATTTTGTGTTGGGGAAGTTCCTCTGAATCGTCAAAGGTTTTTGTAATTTAAAAACGTGCTATTCGCATAATAGCTGGTGCCCCCTTTAGATCACCTTGCAGATCTCTCTTTCCTGTTTTGTCTATATTAACTCTTCCATCTGTTTATATATTAGAAGCTGTAATGTTTGTTACAAATAATCCGCACCTTTTCGCTACCAATTCTGATTTTCATTCTTATCATACCCGCAGTAAACACTAAATTGTATGTCCCTCTCATAGCTCTGCACTGTACAGTAAAAGTCCTCACTACATGTCTTTCACATTATTTAACTGTGTACCAACTGCATTAAAATCTATAACGTCCAGTAGAGCATTTAAATTAAAATTTAGACATTTTTTACTATCCTACTGTTTTTATAGTATACAGGAATATTTAAACTATAAAGGCTAATATTGAGTTATGTAATCTCCTAACTGTACTATTTGTTAAATTTATATGTATTGTTTAACACATGAGTTAAACACTCATGTGGTTTCAATTTATATTATATGTGTCATCTTGAGTAAACCACAACATTTATGTAATGTATTATTGGTTGAATAAATTTATTATTATTATTATTATGGGGTTTGTCAGGTCTTGACAAGCTTTATAAAAGGATCTGATTGTAGTATAATTCTTACAGGATTCCTGCAATACCTAAAAATTAACGAAAGTTGTATGAAATTGTAACGATCTAATCCTTTTTCCTCTGGTTCGAATTAATTCTTAATTGCTATTTTTTCCCATTCTTCTTATCGCTGTTTTACATTCCACGTTCGTTCTCCCTGTCTAAGACAGACGTAGCGAGTGGTAATATTTACGTGTCAGAAACACGCGGCAAGAGCAAAACAGAATCAAATAAGGAAAATGGTCCTTGTCTCAATGTTATTTTTACATGCCTTCATATTTTTAACAGTACAGTAAAATCCTGGACTGTTTACAGGATATATAAACACTAATGTCCGTATTCATAATAACGCCGAAGATTTATCACAGATCCATTATTAGTTTGCTTTGGTTTTTGCATTTATTATTCATATTTGGACCACTGATAAGTTTAGATCACTTATATTTCCATATCCGTTCTGTATAGAAATTTATTACTATGTACCGTACTTTTCGTTTCTTATGATTTCGTCACTCTGTTATTATTATTATTATTACCATATCTATATTAATAAAATTGGAGGCTACCGTATTTTTCGGACCATGAGACGCACCTCCAATGTCTTATGAGACAATTTTTAGAAAACATATTTATTATTACACGTAGAGCCGTAGCAATGGTTTTGGCACCCTTGGCAAATAAATTAATTTAAGAAAAAAAATGTCTAAACAAAAGTCTGCATCTCCAGAATATGAAATGATGACCTAAAAAAAAGGTCTTCACCTCCAAAATACAAAGTGATGATCAATGAAACAGATAACACTGGTCAACACAATTTTTGCTGACTTACATCTAAGACTTGTTTCTTACTAATTTGGTGCTGCTGAACTCAAATATCACATCAGTTTTTGCGTATCACATCAGATTTACAACAAATACATATTTTCAGCCAAATAATGCTTCTATCGTTTAATTTTAGACGTCAATACTGTAATTGGTACAAATTTGGCGAATAATAAGGACTAAATAATTAGAAAATATTCTTAACATTTTATTTATAGTGAAAGAAAGAAAATGAGAACAGTTTTAATTACATTTTAATGCATTGGAGTGGTAAAATAAAAATACAAAATAATTTAAGGATTAAAAGGTCGTTTGTAAGATCTTCTGGAGTGCACCATTTCCGATAAGTCTCTTTTAATACTCCAACAGTAGTCAGCCATCATGTGAGTATCCCACCTTCCTTGATAACGTCTCTCCATCTCTTTTAAATCCTGATGGAAAATTTCACCCTGTTCATCACTAACATCTCCAAGATTGACAGGAAACTTGTCAAGATGATGATAATTTTCAATCAAATTTTCAACGACCTCCACATAGTTTTCGGCTTTTTTATTCCCAAGAAAATTTTTGATGAGCGCCACGAAAGACTGCCATGCATTCTTCTCCATATCATCCATATGTACAGTGAAATGTGGATCATTCACTAATTTTCTAATTTGTGGTCCGTCAAAAATGTCAGCTTTTAGCTTCTCATTACTGAGACTTTGAAATGTTTCAGATATATATTTGAAACAGTCACCATCATTGTTCAACGCTTTTACAAACTGCTTCATTAGACCTAGTTTAATATGAAGAGGGGGAAAAATGATTTTTGTTCGCTCTACCAAAGGTTCGTGTATTATGTTTGGGTCTCCAACATTTAAATCTATTCTCACCGGCCAATTTTTCGTCCAATGCTTATCTCTCGCTTATGATTGTTACTAAACTTTATCGTACAAGTGAGTGCTGTATTCAAATCATGTTACTTCTAAGTAATATCTTCTTTAAATCATTGTCAGATCATTGTTCTATCACTATTAGTGTTATTTCGTGGTTATACTTAAGAAACCCTTAATATTACTGCCTCCTATATCTCGGTTAGTAGATTTCTCTTTGCATACAAGGGCTTATTGTCCTAAAGCGGCATAGGGATATGTGCTTTAAACCTAATCGACAAATTATCCTATTTTCTCTGTTCGTTCCTCTCTCTGCCGGTCTCTCTCTGCCTCTGCCTCAGCCTCTCTGTACGCAGCGTGCGTGTTGTTGAAGAGTGGAATTAAGAGGGTAACATCTATTAATGATTACGTATGTTCCGGACAGTGGGAGGGTGGGATTTACCCTGCTCGTTCATTGCATTGCCAGAGACGCGTGCCTAATACTGTTTGATCTGTCATCTGTGGTTTCTGTGTTACATTGATTTTTAACCGTTTATAAGGGCCACGGACTTTATTTTTGAATAGTTACAGGATTTGTTTCAAATACAGTGCATCTTCCGACTTGTCCGAACTGTTTGATGTTCGAACAACGTGATACTCGGTTTGGAACTTACAAAAAGTTGAACAAAACGTCACATTACCTATAATTTTTTCAAATTTTTATTTTAACCTCTTTGGGTAAAAAGGAGCGAGACAAGAACTTTTTTAATATATTTTTTGCTAAATTCGTGTTAAAAGAAAAGAATTTAAAAAAACTACCTTTTGTTGCTTAACACGTTCGCGGACAGTTTTGAAAATGAGATTTGCAAAATGTCACTTTTTTAGATTTTTGTTTATAATAGGACATTTACTATGTTTGGTATGTTTCTGATAGGACAGTTTATACTAGTTTCATATACTTAAATGGAATTAAAACCTGCCACAGCCGTCATTTGTATATTTAAATAAAAAAGTAGGATGGCTATAGCCGTACTGTCCGCGAACGTGTTAATCTAGTACCTTCAGTAGCTAGTAAGCTATTCTTAGTAGCTTTCTTTTAATACCACATACCACATAGTAAATTTTAAAAAATATACATTTTTTTTATCGACACAATAAAATCGACATTTTTCGAAAAACTAATCTGATGACAAATTGAAAATTATGATAGTGTTCAAATTTTATACATGTAAACTTACCAATTTAATAATTCTATATTTCTATATATCTTTGTAGCTCTGATGAAGATTTAAATTAAAATCGAAACGTTAGCGAAGTTAATAAATTTGTTTTTATTTTCTGACTGGTCCGAATCCCATTACCTTCAACTATAATTACCAACTTACGGACGTAACTCATCTAATCAAGATTATTTCTTTTAGTAAAATTTAAATCAAAAGTCAAACAACTTGAAAATCATCTCTGGGATCGGATTCTAATCTTACAGTGACTGTGATAAAGCATTTTTTAAAAAATGATTTTTAATTATTTCTCCCCTCGTATCAGAAATTACCATCAATTACAACCATGATTTAAATAATGAAACGAGCCATTGTCCCATTCATGCGATAATCCTGTGGAGCATCTTCTGTTTCTGCCGGGTCTTTATCGTCGACTACAATATATAAATGTCACATACAGTCAGCACACACACGTGCGCGCAATCACACACACAGTCACACACTCTCACACACATATACATACACACTTACATATATATACATGCAGGGGGCATAATGAGAGTGCCTATATTTGTTTGTAAGTGCAAAATGCATGTTAAATTCATAAGTGATATAATGGCCTTCTGGATCTTATTGCTAACATAAATCTAAAAAAATTAACCATTAAATAGGTAGGGGGAAGGTTGCCGATATTGTAGTATTTAATAGTATTTTATTCTGCTTAATATACAGGGTGTTTGTTTGAAACGGGGCACCCCTAAAATCTCCTTTATTTGTAAAGAAATCATCATCATTAACCAATTCTCAAAATAGTAATCACTTCACTTATATTTGATTTGTATAAAGCTAACCATAATAGCCAATAAAGTTACTAAATAAATGTACATACTGATGTTTTCATTCACATTTTTTTTGACTTTGTAAAAGGGCTCCGAACTCTGTGTGCCCAAGGGTCCCTGCATGGCCTAATACCCTTTTCACACTAGATCTTTAAGACGATTGAACTTAAACTTCATCGATGTTTAATATCGGTTTGCTTTCACACTTGATGTTTAATTTGAAGAAGAATTCTCCATGTAAAGCTAGTATGTATTGCCAACATAATTTCATATCGTTTGAATTTATTCTGTCATTATTTTGTATATCGAGGTTAGGAGAAGTTTATTTTTTATATTTATTTAAATAATAACGCAAATAATCTTCTCATAACTTCGATATATAAAATGATAACAGCTGAACATAGATAAAAGAAGAGAAGCACAAATTCAAGGAGTATTTTTTTATAATGGGAATTAAGTTGGCAATGCGGGCGAAGTTTAAGACGCAGATCTCTGTCTTAAACATCGGTCGTGTTTAGACGAGGCCGTACGGTTTCACATTAGCGTTTAAAGATCCATTCACTTAAACATCCGATCTTAAAGATCTAGTGTGAAAAGGGTATAAGACGGCCATGAGAGTTGGGTTCAACGCAAGCAAAAGTGTATAAATCTTAAAGGCGAATATTTTGAAAAGCAATAAAACAAAACAAAAATTCTTTCTTAGTTTTTGTAAAAACTTAAAAGGTAGCCCTCGTATACAGGGTGTTTGTTTGAAACGGGGCACCCCGAAAATCTCCTTTATTTGTAAAGATACAAAAAATCTTCAGAACAAAAGTTAAACTAGACAAAAAGGCCCATCTAAAGTAGGGCTGCCATACGTACAGGTACACCGGGACATGTCCCGGTTTTGAGGTTTGTGTCCCAGTGTCCCGGTCCAAGAGTCATTTGTCCCGGTCGATTTAAAATTTATGCATATTAAAAAATTATTTTTCGATAATATTGTACATATACATATATACATACTATATATAAATTATATAACAGATTCGAGGTCCGAAATGTTCCGGAGTAATGCCGAGTACCAGTCAGCTAGTGTCTAATTTTGATATGCGCAGTCATTAATTAAAACCCATTGGACAAATGAGCGCAATTCGCTTTCTATTGACACCGTGAAAAGCATAATTCAATGTGTTTTAAATTATAAAATGACATGCATTAAATTCTATAATTATAAAAAAGGGGAAAAAGAACTGCTCCAAAAAACGAAAACATCGGAGAAGTATGATTGGGCAAAGAAGAGCGATGATAAAGAAGCCACCGAAGTCGGGGAAGGGGGAGAGTAAAGGCAAGAGAAGAATGGAATGTAAGGTTCTATTTGGTTTTATTAAATTGAATCGCCCATTAATTTATATTATATTATTTTAGATTTGATAAAGACGCATCCACAAAAAAAAAACATCAAAATTTTTCCAGTCGAACTGAGTGTTCTAAAATGATTCACCATTGATCCCAACGTTTTGCTCTTGGAATATCTATTATCAATCTCTACTTTAATTATTTCTTTTTGTCTTTAAATTTTTTTATTTTTTTAAAATATTGTGCAATTTTTTATTATAAAGGTATTATTGTCGATACAAGTTTTTTTAAGTTGTTTTTTTTGGGGGGGGGGGTGTCCCGGTCGGTAGTCCGACAATTATGGCAGCCCTAATCTAAAGGTTACTATAACAATTCTGAGGCACTTCCAGTTTCACCGGATATGATGTCAACTTTTGATCTAGCATAGGGAATCGATAATTTTATATTTTTTTTCCTAAAAGTACATTAAATTAGCTTTATAATGACACCAAAAAGTCATATTTTTATGTTAACCATTTCAAAATGGCGACCATTTATTTACAAAATAATAATCAACATAAGTTTTACAAAGTTGAACGTAGCAAGCTTTGAAAACAATAAAAAAAAGAAACAAAAAACAAAATAAACTATTAAACTCTTGTTATTTATAAAACATTTAATTGAAAAATTAACATTTAAGTTATTTCATGTTATTTCATATAATAACTAGTTATAACAGTTAATTTTAGAGATATTAGGTTTCTTTTTTAGGGTTTTGTAGGTATGACCAAAAAACCCTTATACCGTCATTTTGTCATCTGTCTGTCTGTCTGTCTGTCTGTCTGTCTGTCTGTCTGTCTGTCTGTCTGTTTGTCTGTCTGTCTGTCTGTGTGTCTGGTCGGTAAAAATTGTAGCCAAACGGCTAAACCTAGAGAGTTGAAATTTGGCAGGCTTATACAACTCTTTGACCCGCACATAGGAAAAATACTAAAACATCTAAAAAACATATCCCCCTAAAAATATAAACAAATATATGCTCATTGAAAAAAAATGAAAGCCCTTGGTACGTGGATTAACGATCAAACTTTTATTTTTGCAAAATAAATGATTTTGAGGCGATTTTTGCCAAAATTGTGCAAAAAAAATTTTGTCCCACACCCTGTAGCCCAGATGGTTTAAGCTAAAAATCTGAAAAAATTCTCAGTAATGTACATTGGTGTGAATCGGAATAGTACAACAAGAATTTTTGATCAGATTATGTTTTCGGAAAATAACGCATTTTTTTGTGTTTTTAAGTAAAATATGTAATATATTTAATCCGCTATTTAACATAGTAATCGAGTGATCCTGTATAGCACAGTGGTAGCGTTCTCGCTTAGTGAGTTGAAACTACTGTAAGAATCTGTGTTCGAATCCCGTCAATTTTTATTTTTTCAGTTTTTTTTTTTGCATTTTTATTTTGTTTAAATTATTTTGTCAAAATTCTAGTTATATTTTGGTAAATGGTAAATTTAATTTTTAAAAGCGTAAATTTAATAACCAGTGGGAAGTGTTGAAATTATAATTTAATTCTATATTTGAAGGTATCAGAGGGCGAGGCTTATGATTTAAGCAACCAATGGAAGCCATTAGCCCAATTTTCAAAATCTTAATGAACCTTGCTATATAAAAAAATACTGCACATATTTAGAAACTTAAATAATGGTATTAGGCATTCGAATTAAAATTCATAAAAAAATATTTTGACATAAAATTTGTTTTGGCATCCCAAATAATCATCACACAGTTAATAAATACCTGCGAAACCCTGAAATGTGTGAAAATTCACACTTCACATCAATTTTTTTAATATAAAACTTAATTTCTAATATAAAAAAATACTCCTTGAATTTGTGCTGTCAACATTTTATATTATCATAAACAAGAATACTGTATTATCTCGACGTTATAAGAAGTTTATACTTATTGCTATAATAAAATTATTTATTTTAATAATGTGTTTAATAAAATACAGAGCTACAATAATTGAGATAAAATGTATCGACTTACATGTTAATACAGGTGTAATATATTATTTATTGTAGTGTCTTTATTGTAGAATGAAATGAAATATCCATATTTGTTTATAATAATTCAAAATGTGCGTCTGCGCAGACAGTTCAAAACTGGTAATTTCATGACGGTTACTTAAGAACAAAATTACTGTAGCTGATGACAGCACCAGAGATTTAAATATCAAGTGTGAAAGCATACCGATGTTAAACATCGGTGAACTTTAAGTTCACTCGTCTTAAAGTTCTAGTGTAAAAAGGGTATTAGTGCTAAAAGGATAACTCAATTTCAAAGGCGGAAGTCCCAGCCTCTCGGGGTTAAAGAGAATATAAATATTTTCATAATAAAATCCCAAAATTCAAAACTAATAATTTAAAACAAATCCCTCGAGATAATATATGTAAATTCATAACCAAAACATATATCTGCAGAATTTCCAACACTTTGCCTATATATCTGTGGAATATTCGCCGTATTGTTTGATTTATGTTAGGTTTTATTGTAAAATGAAAGACTTTAGACGGGGGGTCCGCTCTGCGACTGAACTGAGAACGTTATTACAGCGTAAATCATGAGACATCGGCGATTCAACCCCATTGTACCCGCCAACATTTAGATTTAGATATATCACTCAATTCAACTCAACTCTCTTTTTACTCCCTGCTTAACCAATTCAAAATGGGGACACTTTATTATTTATATCTTTTATATAGATTATTGCTTTAGAGTTATAAATTATGAGCTAATAAGTTTCTAATTTTAGTATACCAAGGCTGTATAAAGAGTAGTGTGAATGAAAAAGAAAACATTTAATTTTTAGGGTTTATAGGTATGACCACCGAAAATACCTTATAACTTATATGCCCGGTTTTATAATCGACTGTTAAGGTTCTGGCTATTGGTTACCGTGGAAACTTATGGTAATTATTATATTGCAAATATGTCGTTAGCCATTGATTTGAGCTAACCAACAGGTAACCATGAATTGTAAAACCGGCCCTTAATGTCACTCATGTGTCTGTCTGTCTGTACCAGGGGTCGGCAACGCGGTGCCCGCGAATCAATTTATAAGTGCTCGCCTAACCATGTGAAATTCTATTTCCGAGCCGCTTTTAGTAATAAAAGTACTGTCAAGAAGACTAGAAGTGTTATCTATATATATAAAATCGTAACTAAGCTACCTACTCATAATCAACGCCCAGCCCAAACCACTGGACCTACAATCATGAAATTTGGCAAGTATATTCCCTCCATGACGTAAGCACCCACTAAGAACGGATTTTTCGAAACTCATCCTCTAAGTGGGTGAAAAGAGGGTTAATAGGGGTAAAATGTGGCTTCACGGTTTTCTTAATATCTCTTAGGTCCAATAAGATATCGACTTGGTTTTTGCTCACAATGATTACTCATGTAAATATTAAAAAACTTATTTCAGGATTTTGTTCTAATCGACCCCTAAAGGGGTGAATCTATAATCAGGGTGAATTATAGAACCCTTCGCATCTTCTGTGTTTATTGTGTTATAAAATTCCTTTTTGGCATATAGGTGCCTTTTTAAAATATTTAGAAAGCGTTTTGACCGTTTTTTTAATTTTCACCCCTAAAGGGGTAAATTGGTATTTTTTATTCGATAGAATTTCGTCTAGACAAAGAAACATAAAATTCGGGGAGTATATCACTTTTATGACTTAAGAACCCCCTAAGAAATGATTTTTCGAAATTCGACCTCTCAGGGGTGACAAGGGGTGAAATGTGTTTACACGGATTCCTCAATTTCATTTAGGTCAATAATATATCGCCTTGGTTTTTCTTATAAAGATTATCCTTATAAATGTTAAAAAACCTATTTCAAGATTTTGTCCTAATCATCCCCTAAAAGGGTGAATCTACAATCAGAAACAATTATAGAAACCGCCGTATTTTCTGTGTTGGTTGAGTTATAAAATTCCTATTTGGCATATAGATGTCTTTTTAAAATATCTCGAAATGGTTTTGACAGTTTTTCAAAATTTCACCCCTAAAGGGGTAAAAGGATATTTTTTATTTAATAGAACATCCCTTGGACATAGATACATGATATTCGCAAAGTATATTCCCTCCATGAGGTAAGCATACAATATCTCTTAAATGAGTTATCTACTTGGTTTCTGCATTCCTTTCTGGCATATAGGTGACTTTTTAAAACTTTCGATAGTATTCTGACAGTTTTTAAAATTTCATTCCTAAAGGGGTAAATTAGTATTTTTTATTAGAAATAAGAAATTCCAAGAGTACATTTCTCGATATGACGTAAGAACCTACTAAGAAAAGATTTTTCGACCCCTACGGGGTGAAAAGGAGTAAAATGGTTTTTCACGGATTCCTATATATCTCTTAGGACAAATGAGATATCGACTAGGTTTTTGCTTATAAAAGTTACCCGTGCACATGTTTAGAAACAAACTGAAAATTTTACACTAATGAGCCTCCAACGGGGTGAATCTACACTTGAGGAGAGAGTAAGCAATGTGATCTATAGAGGAACCATGACTTATAATAATTGCACGATGATAGCAGACCGTCAATATAACGTAACGAAGCACGGGTACTCAGCTAGTAGTTTTATAAATACATATAATTTAATATTCATTAAATTTTATTGTAAAACTAAATTTTAAAACTATTCCCAATATAGACCCAATATGAAATAAAGCAATAATAAAAATGGTAATAGAAAATTATTGCGATGGAAATGCTACCACCCATCAATTTTCCAAATATTTTGGTACATTATTGGAAGAATTTAATACCAGATTTGAAGACTTCTACAAATTGGAGACATTTTTAACATTTTTATTAGTCCTTTTTCTGAAAAAGAGAATGATGTGACTAATAAAATCGCAACATATTTCGGTATTTCCAATAAGGAGGACTTAGAATTGGAAGTTATAAATATAACAAATGACATTGAATTAAAATCACATCGTAACGAAGAAAAATTCTGGAACTTGGTGAATGGGAATAGCTACCCATTGTTGAGAAAATGTGCTCTAAAATTGAAGTCTCTCTGCGCGTCGACATATGCTTGTTAATGTATGTTTTCTAATATGAAATACTTAAAATCAAAATACCGAACAGGCCTCACTGACGCTCATTTGGACCAATGCCTGAGAACTGGAAATTCTACATATGTCCCACATTACAACGAATTGGCCGCGAATTTTCATTGTCAAATATCGCATTAATTATCACTTTGATATTATGTATTTTTTTTTTATGAAAATAAAAATTTTAAATTGCATTAATATTTTTAGGTATAAATTATTTTATTTTGTTTTATTTTATAGTAGTTATCAAATAAATTATTTAAAAAAATATATGTGGGGCGGGACTAACTTAATTTTGCATCGGGGCACCAGGTACTCTTGAGCCGGCCCTGTGTCAATCTGAGACTTCTTTTAAATAAAATAATCTCAGTTCTGTGAATATAAGACTAACATAATATTTTACCCCATTTTAACCAAAACATTATTTGTAAAAGAGGTACTAAAAATTTTCCATAAAATATTATGATTCAAATAAACATTTTATGATACTTTAATACACAAATAATAAAAACTGACTATAAAAGAATACCATAAAAAGTTATCCCCACGAAATAACCCTTATTCAACAAAAATTCCCTAAATATTAAACTACCCCATTATTTACAATATTACGAAATAATTCTATAACATTAGTTCATTCTTACTTTATATGTGCATATATTTTTTATTTCCCAGTTTTCATGGAAATTGGGCGTTACGAAACTGGGGGAAATGTAAGTTTTTGTGTAATTTTTTCAGTTAGGTGATTATCGATGTAATTCATCATATTTTGGAAACACCCAGTATTGTTCAATGTATTTAGTTTTATTTAGAATATGATTTTTTCGTTTCTGGTTGAAATTTTGTCTCACATACTCATATAGCTGAGATTACTAGGTTTTAAAAAAGTCTTAAGCCGCATTCAGAGCTCTTAAATCAATAGCTTATGCACTGTATCTTATGGACTGTTCACTGTCACCAGAAGTTTGTCATATGATAAGACGTGAAACCGTTCAGACCTCCAAATGTAATACGCTGTTTGTTGTGGATTGTGCATAATTTTCTAAACTTATAGCTAGTGACATGTTTTAATGAGACAGACATATAAACACATTGGCTATCGCATTCTATCAGTGACACCGTAGTTATCGTATGCCTTTACATAACAAACATAATGTCATCATTAACAAATCTTGCTCAAAATTACAAAGACGGACAGTAAATATGATCAATTTAGGTAATTAGGTAGTTAAAATCTAAGACAACAGAATTATAAGAACGATAATACATATAAAATATTTTACGAAGCTAAATAGTTGGTTTCAAAATTCACAGATGGCGGAATATTCGTAACATATTAATTTCTAACTTGATACGAACGGTACATGCAACGTTAAAAAGAATGCATAGAAACATAACTTACAGCTAACAAAACACACACTGTAAAAAAAACCAGGGAATTTACATGATACGTCAAGAAAAATTAATACAGTATTCCAATTAATTTTACAGAACTCTGTAAAATTAATTGGAATACTGTATTAATTTTACAGAGCTCTGTAAAATTAATTGGAATACTGTATTAATTTTTCTTGACATATCATGTAAATTCCCTGTTTTTTTTTTTTACAGTGCAGTCTATAACCTCTTAATTTAAAGAGCACTGAATGCGGCTTTAGTGACAATCAACTCATAGCGTATAGTCTATTAATTCTAGAGTTGTGAACGTAGCTTTATCGTTTCCTATTAAAACGTTTAAATACTTTTTTGTCAACTTTTTAAGTATAATCTTCTAAGTACAAGGTGTCTCAAAAGAAATTTTATATTTATTTAGCTTACTGCGTGAACGCAACGTATCCGAGGGGCGCGGGGGTTATGTCAATCGGTAGCCTGGCTCTTGGGAATTTACTCGCTATGGAGCGTTTCTCGGGAGCAGACCGCGCGTTATGCGTGCGAGAGTTTTACAAAAACGGTGATTCGGCGACTGTAGCGCGTAGAAAATTCTGCAGTATTCGAGGTTTTCGCCACTTAAATGATGCGCCAAGCATTCCTCTCATTCGACATTGGGTTAAAAAGTTTGAAGAGACTGGTACAACGCTGGATAAATCAAAATCCGGGCGATCTAGGTCATCAAGAACGGTAGAAAACGTGGAGAATGTTAATCAGTCTGTTCGTGACGACCCGAACCTTTCAATTCGGAAGCGCGCAAGTGCTTTAAATGTGCATAGATCATCATTACATCGCATTATGCACAAAGACCTAAAGCTGCACCCCTACAAAATTCAATTGGTGCAAGAATTAAAGCCCCAAGATGCCAGTCAGAGGCTTAATTTCGTAAATCAGGTGATTGAGCGATTTTCAACGTTTACCAACATTTTGTTTTCGGATGAAGCTCATTTTCATCTTAATGGCCACGTAAATAAGCAGAACTGCCGCTATTGGAGTGCAACGAATCCGAAACGCAAACATCAGAAACCCCTACATTCGCCTAAAGTGACCGTATGGGCTGCGATGTCGGCGCGAGGAATTATCGGCCCTTACTTTTTTGAAGACGAAAGGGGGCGTGCAGTTACAGTGAATTCAGAGCGTTATGTGGAGATGTTAGACAACTTCTTGGTACCTGAACTGCAAAACTTTCCTGGCTATAACCAAAGAACATGGTTCCAACAGGACGGAGCAACTTCACACACGTCCAATATGTCTCTGCCACGTGTTCGTGAAATTTTCTCAGGCAAATTGATCTCCCGGAGATGTGACATAAATTGGCCTCCACGCAGTCCAGATTTAACCCCTATGGACTTTTTCCTATGGGGTTATCTTAAATCTAAAGTTTACGCCAATAAACCGACTTCACTGGCGCATTTGAAAGAAAATATCCGTCACGAAATGGCAGCCATCCCTGAGTCCACCTGCCGAGACGTCATAAGTAATTTTACTGTTCGATTAAATGAGTGCCGAGAACGCGAGGGTCTACATTTAGACGATATTATTTTTAAGAAATAAATCCCCAAAAAGTGTATTTTAATAATTAATAAACATTTTTTCTATATACGGCTTACTTTTTTTTTAATCGATCCACTAAATATAAAATTTCTTTTGAGACACCTTATACTTTTGTGTCAGCTTATTAAGTATAATCGTAAGATTATCCAATTTTTTTGTATGGGAGTGTATTTCCTCGAATTTCCCAGCAGAGTGTACGCAATTTTTCATAATCTTTTCCTCTATATTATATCCGCCTGAGGCCTATAGCTCCAGTGAAAAATGCTTTAAAAATTTAATTATCATGACAGGAGCTGCCGGAAAATTGTAAAAGTGGAAAGTCTCCTTTCAGATTCAATTAACTTTTAAAATAACGGGCGAACGGGCAATGTCGACAGCGGGGACGGTAACACCCGCCTCCGGATCGGCCCCCAGGGTTCAGAGGCGGCGACAGAGGGGGTTGGATAGCACCCCCAGTGCTGCTGACGTGATAAATTGAAGCTTGGATTTAAAAGAGTAGGAGGTATACAAATAATAGATTTATGTTTTAAAAAGAATTCCGATTGTGTTATTATTTTAAGATTTGTTGAGTTACATTTTGGATAGATGGAACACAGAAATAAACAGTAATCTTTTCCTTAACTAAATTTGAAACTATCAGACCAATTCTGTTACTATCATAGTAACTTTGGGGTATTTCGTATTCCATAAGACTACAATAGAGCTACTACAATATTTAGTAACATGCAGTGATGGCATCCTACCGGTTCTGACCGGTTCGCGCGAACCGTTTCTTAAAATTATTGAAACTTTAGGGAACCGGTTGTTAGATTTATTAAAAATAAATTAATTACTCTGACTTCAGTTTTGAATCGAATTTTTAAAGACATCCTACATCGCTTTTCTACATTCGCATTTCTTTATAGGCAACAAGTAGTTCATTCACGATTTGAAACAACAATTTTAAAAGCTCTCCAAGCTCTTATTTCAACTTCATTTAGCATACTGTCAAATACATCATCTTTCATTATTTCTTTTATTTGTGGGCTCACAAATATGCTCTCTTTAATTTTTGATTTACTAATTCTCGAATTTTTTTGTTTTAGATACAAAAACCCTCTTCCGTTTCGATCCATTACTTTAACGAAATTTTTCATTTAGCCCAATTTAATATCTAAAGGTGGGAAAAATACTTTTTTGGAATCGACCAGTGGTTTACTTCTAACGTTTTTTAGTCCAAGGGTTAGTGCCTGACGTAGTGGCCAATTCTGTATAGAAAATTACTTAGAACTCAAAAAGTAACCAGTCTCGAGTCACGACATAGAAAATGCAACAGATTCGGATACGTGTAGTTTACTAATGGACGCAATCTATTTTGAAGCATGCTTTTAGACCTGATAAACAAGAATAAACTGATCTTAACCACTTCCGTCACCGCAGATACATGTCGTGAACTGACACAATATGAAAATGTTGCATATTGCAAAATATACATTTGCCTGTTACAGAAAATCTATGGGTGATAGAAAAATTCACTTTTCAGATTTGTTTTCATCGTAGCAAAATACATCAGAAATACCCAAAAATTGCCATGTCACAAATTGTGTTATTGTAAGGTTTGTGGCGGTTCAAAGTCCGTAAAATTTCCCCCACTATCAAGAGCTCTCTTAATTTTGAAGCTATGAATGCAGTTTTAGAAATGTATCAAGCGAGTCTCAAGCTATCTTTGAAATTGTAATCTTCTATAAGATTTTCATGTTTTCTGTAACTATTTTCATGTATTTTAAACCAGCTCTTTTGGTCCTTTATAATAATTTTTCTCTTTAGTAGCGTACAAAACATTTTTTACTCCCCTTTTTTCGATGACAGCAACAGGGAATTTTTTAACACCCAAACATGTTACACTTTAATACTTGCGTTGACAACGACACCTCAGTAGGGAGGCGAGAATCAAAGGACACTCTCACACTCACAAAGTACACTCGCACAAATACACACTAACACAACAAAATACATTTGCACCAACATGTATACACACATGTATAGTCACACAAAGTACTGTGAGTCTGAGACTTCTTTGAAACAAAGTATTCTTAGCACTGTGAGTTTGAGACTTATTTAAATTAGAGTAATCTCAGCTATGTGAGTCCGAGATTCCTTTGAAAGAGGGTAATATTAGCTCTGTGAGTCTGGGATTCTTTTGAGACGAAGTATCTCAACTCTGTGTCCTGAGACTTGGTTGAAACAAAGTAATCTTAGTTCTGTGAGCGGGACTCTTTTGAAATATAGTATCTCTGCTCTGTATTTGAGACTTCTTTGAAATATAGTACTCTTGACGCTTGATTTTAAAACAAGCTTCATAATAATAATGATATTATATTAATAATTTTAAGAATTGAATATTATTTAATTATAGTTTTGTTTAGGGTGACCAACCGTACTCTTTAAAGAGTACATGTACTCTTTTTGAGCAAATAAAATTATGTACTCTTACTTTTTCTAAAAATTCCATAAAAGTACTCTTTTTTAAAAATATTGAAGAAATGAAGAATTTTCAAAATTGTCAGCTGATTCAAAATGGATTAATTATTTTGAAGAAAGAAATCAAACAACATCTTCAGAATTCCGAAAGATATGTTCATTTTTTTTTTTTCGCGATTCCAGCGCACAACGCAAATGCGGAAATGATTTTCAGCATGATGAAGAGTATTTGGACTGCTGAAAGAAACAGACTCTTGCCAGAATCAGTAAAAAACTTACTGATGGTACAATTTAATTTTAAAAATTTTAATTGTGAACAATTTTTTAAATATTGTGTGGACAATAAAAATTTGTTAAAAGATGTGAAAAGCAAAACCAAATATCTATGATTTTGCTGATCGTTCGTGACTAAATTATGTTTTGTTCGTCCTATAATATGTTTTGTAATATTTATATAGTTTATTTTTGTTTACATTGTGTATTTTGATTTTTTATTTACACGTATTTTGTATCTTAGGAATTTTTCGTTCGTAAGTTACGTTTTGTTCGTCGTATAATATGTTTTGTAATAAGTATATTGTTTATTTTGATTTTTTAAATACACGTATTTCTTATCTTAGCAATTTTATTATTTATTAAATATATAAATGACTATTGACGAAAATGATAAGACGATAGTTAGTAGGTATGTAGGAATTGCTATATAAAATATGGGTACGATTTTTTTTTAAAGAAATGTACTCTTTTTGATCTGGGCTGAGTTGGTAACCCTAGTTATGTTTTATTTTGCGATTTTCTGATTATTTTCAATTGCTGTTTATATGTGAGCAAACTTTTTAAAAAGTGTTCATGGGCCAGATTATATCTACTTGCGGACCGGATTTGTCCCGTGGGCCTTAGTTTGGAGACCCCTGCTCTAGATTGCTCAGATTGATCTAGTGACGCCACAAGATTAAATAGGATTGCTCAGATTTTGTCTATCAAATTTCTGTCTTTGATTGCCACTACTGTCGCGTTTTCTTATAATATGAGTTTATTAGCAATAATAGAATGGGCTAAAAGATCTTTTCTTGAAGAAGTTGAAATTATATTATGTATGGTATAGGCTATTCCAAACATTTAGGTGGAACTAGATCTTGAAATCTAGTAATTTTTATCTATTAATTTTTGGTCATTTTGTTTAAGCTTTGTAAACCATACTCACATTGCAAATTCTAGATTAAATTGATTATCATTATAAAATGTCCGTTTCATTGCATTTTAATTTTTTGTCATTTTTAATAAAAATTTCCCATTTATTTATCTTTATTTGTTTTCAAAATATGTAAAAAATGTATTAAAATTTTTAATAAATGTCATTCGTTTCTATGGTCTCACTGTTGGAATTTTAAATTTTCTCATACCAACCTGAAAAATGAAATAACCCAAGCAAGGTCCCTCCTCCTGACAACCTAAGGGAACGAAATTCCCATTTAGTTCCACCTAAACGTTTGGAATAGCCTATACAAACAATAATGGACAAAAGCGTAAAAATCGGTTTAATTCTTTGTTAAATTTAACATTGCTTTATGGAACGCAAAATTGTACTTAACAACGAAATTAAAAGTTAACAGCGTTGCTAAAATTTAGCATTGCTTTATGTAACCGGCCATCAGTCTTTTTTAAAACATAATAATTTAAAGGTTTGTGGGTCAAAAATTTCTTTGTACCAAGAATCTCAGGTCTGTGAGTCTGAAACTTCTTTGAAACAGAATGCTCTCAGGTCTGTGAGACTAATTTGAACTGTATCAATCTCAGTTTTGTGAGTCTGAGACTTCTTTAAAACTGAATAATCTCAGTTCTGTGAGGCTGAGACTTCTTTGACACATAATAATCTCAGCTCTGTGAATCTGAGACTCATTTAAAACAGAGTAATCTCAGCTCTGTGAGTCTGAGAATTCTTTGAAAGATAGTAATCTCAGCTCTTTGAGTCTGAGACTTATTTAAAACAGAATAATCTCAGTTCTGTGAGGCTGAGACTTCTTTGACACATAATAATCTCAGCTCTGTGAATCTGAGACTCATTTAAAACAGAGTAATCTCAGCTCTTTGAGTCTGAGACTTCTTTAAAACTGAATAATCTCAGTTCTGTGAGGCTGAGACTTCTTTGACACATAATAATCTCAGCTCTGTGAATCTGAGACTCATTTAAAACAGAGTAATCTCAGCTCTGTGAGTCTGAGAATTCTTTGAAAGATAGTAATCTCAGCTCTTTGAGTCTGAGACTTATTTAAAACAGAATAATCTCAGTTCTGTGAGGCTGAGACTTCTTTGACACATAATAATCTCAGCTCTGTGAATCTGAGACTCATTTAAAACAGAGTAATCTCAGCTCTTTGAGTCTGAGACTTCTTTAAAACTGAATAATCTCAGTTCTGTGAGGCTGAGACTTCTTTGACACATAATAATCTCAGCTCTGTGAATCTGAGACTCATTTAAAACAGAGTAATCTCAGCTCTGTGAGTCTGAGAATTCTTTGAAAGATAGTAATCTCAGCTCTTTGAGTCTGAGACTTATTTAAAACAGAATAATCTCAGTTCTGTGAGGCTGAGACTTCTTTGACACATAATAATCTCAGCTCTGTGAATCTGAGACTCATTTAAAACAGAGTAATCTCAGCTCTTTGAGTCTGAGACTTCTTTAAAACTGAATAATCTCAGTTCTGTGAGGCTGAGACTTCTTTGACACATAATAATCTCAGCTCTGTGAATCTGAGACTCATTTAAAACAGAGTAATCTCAGCTCTGTGAGTCTGAGAATTCTTTGAAAGATAGTAATCTCAGCTCTTTGAGTCTGAGACTTATTTAAAACAGAATAATCTCAGTTCTGTGAGGCTGAGACTTCTTTGACACATAATAATCTCAGCTCTGTGAATCTGAGACTCATTTAAAACAGAGTAATCTCAGCTCTTTGAGTCTGAGACTTCTTTAAAACTGAATAATCTCAGTTCTGTGAGGCTGAGACTTCTTTGACACATAATAATCTCAGCTCTGTGAATCTGAGACTCATTTAAAACAGAGTAATCTCAGCTCTGTGAGTCTGAGAATTCTTTGAAAGATAGTAATCTCAGCTCTTTGAGTCTGAGACTTATTTAAAACAGAATAATCTCAGCTCTGTGTATATGAGATTTTCAATTTTATAATATCCATTTCTATTTTGCTAGCAACTTCCTTCAAAGGAATTTTTGACACGTTAACACAGCGTATAACACATATATTCACACATACACATATACAGGCGTCCGGACGCCCGCCGCCGGCCTATGTCAAAAATATGAAAAGTTGAAAAATCGCAACGTACGGTCAAACCAGCTCTCTACGCACGTCATATGCACTTGTGGCACACGTACACTCCAATGAAAAAATTTAATAGTATTACCAAGATTTTTTTTTTATTTCAATCACTCCTCAGAATATTAAAATACAGTAGTTTGAACAACTAGTAGGATGTAATGAGAAGGTTTTGGACAAGCGCAGTTGAGTTGCAATTACGAACCAAATATTGTGCCAGATCACATAAAAACTAGTGGTGTGCCGGAGCTCCGTATCCGTATCCGTATTCACGGATGATCCGTAAAAGGCGGATCTTAAACGGATCCCATATACCGTATTAGCCCGAATATAATGGCGCGTCTACATCGAGGCAACATGGTAGCATGCGACATGTCGAACGGTCGCATGCTACCAATGTGCAGCGGTCTGATGGGAGCCGTGCGACAAGTTGCTCGTTCCCGTTGCTTGGCGGTAAACATCAAAGAGTTTTCGTGCGACACGCTACCAGTTCTGAAAGTCACATGTTCGCCATTTTGATATTTGATTGTTGTTATTATGGAAGTATTTGTTTTTTAAATTAACTAGTGTTGTAAGCGTTGCTGTATCAACAACAATTATTTAGCAACTTAAATTTAAGATAAGTGAGTAAATAAAAGTTTTGTGAAAATAGAGTATGAGAAATATTGATAAAAATACTTAAGTAAGGTTATTTTTTTGTTATGGAATTAAAATTTGTTATAAAATAGTATAAATTAGCTTGATGTTATTTATACATAAAATGTAATAATATTTTTGTGATCCGTCATATTTATTCAGTAAAGTGACAGATCTCGCAACATTAAACAGTAGCACGGTCCCAGTGTTGGTGTAGACACTAGCTTGTCAATGCGACATGGTCTGACGGTCTCGTCAGACTTGTCGTATGCTACCATGTTGTCTCAATGTAGACGCGCCATTTTTCATGAAGATATTTTGAAAAAAAAGTTATCCGAAATTCGCATCGGTATCGTTAGTATGCTGCTTTCAGTCTCCCACAAAATTTCATCTGCAGTCCTATTTAAATTATTTGAAATTCAGCATTTCTTAAAACCATCACTATCGATCAGGGACGGACTTTGGCCTAGGCAACTGCCTAAAGCCTTTGTTTTTTTAGGCCCGTAAGACGGTTTAATTATGGATTTTTTCCATTCATTTATGATTTTTTGGACTAGTAGGGCCCACAATGAGAACTTTGCCTAGGGCCTCGATTTTCCTTAGTCCGCCAGTGCTATCGATTCAAGTTCGATCTTGTGCCAGGCGGTCGCAATCCATTCTCCATCCATTTCTTTGTTTTTCTTGAAGGTGTTAATGGGTGATTTTCTTCTAATACCCGATTGTTGTATTCTTTTCGTAAGTTGTTTTTAAATAGTTTATTGACCACCACATCCAAGACTTGCATCTGAGGTGTCATAATACCTGGTATTATCGGAATTAATTACCTGAATTTTTTCCTTAACACCTGACGTAAGGTGGCCTCGAAATGCATCAAGGAGCGAGGTTTTCTCAGAGAACCTAGCCGTTTTCCGCATATCACATTTAACCAATCTAATACCAATTACTCTGTCATCCAACCTTTTTCTTGAGCCCGAAATTATTCCTGGATGCAACTTTTCTTTGGGCTTTGCTTTAGGTTTCAATATATCGTAAGGTTGAAGCTTCTGTCCATCAGCAGTAACGGCAAGCATAACAGTAATTCTGGACTTATCGTAACCAGTTGACTTCAATAACTTTCAAAGACCGTTTTTTCACCTTTCATTATGGTGGTGTGGAGGCATAGGCGTACTAATAAGAAGGCTTGTTTATATTACATTCCATTACTTAGACCTCGAAATCAGCGCGAGTCAATTTTTTCACAGAAAATAGTTGGTCAAAAAATATCGCGTTTTATTCGAGCTAATACGATAAACACATTTGAATTAATTATAATATAAGCTGTGCGTTGTAGATAAATTAAATCCACACCGAATAGTGAACTAATTTTAGAGCTGTGAATGAAGCTTAAGTCTGAAATTTTCAGGTTTCAAATAAGGCAACATTTCTCCTCTTCAGTTGAAAATTATAAACCTTTCCAAAAGCTCTCGTAACGCCTACCCACGCCCTATGAAAAGTTCCTAAATTTAAATTCTCATTAAACTAAACTACAGTAATAAACCCAAATTTTTTTGCAACACTTCATAATAGGTATTGTTTTATCCTTTGTAGTCGGCCATATTGTGTTGTTTTGCAATGTTCAGTTGTCTGCCTTGCTCATGTAGCCCACTATAGAGATATCGCGAGGAGAAAAACGCTTTGAGAGACGAAGAGAGGCAAGAGGGAAGCCAGTAATATCCAATATAATATACATCAACCACAGGAGCTAGAAGATTAATATCACAAGTCCCGTGGAAGGATGGCTGTGTTCCAAACAAGGACTGTTTAAGGATTATCAAAGATTTAAAAGGTTCCTGCACTCTTTACGTAAGGAAATTATTATATGTATAAAAAAATACAGTCTCAACAAGAAATAATCTATGGTCTTTACACATATTTTTATTGAATAACTTAAGTAGATAAGATTCATACCTCAAAATATATTAGAATCGGGTATTTTGACTTTGGAACCAGTTTCCAAAATTCCACCATGGATTCTAATGATTTATGTTAAATCTCTACCAACCCTAGTTTCAAATTTGCAGTTTGGGGGCCACATTAGTGAACCTATTCTGTAAAAAATGTTGTCAAACTGCTGGATGCAGCTTGGAGGGTTACCTTTTATGTTTTTACAAACAACCACTAGATCGCAATATTGAAATGTGTCATTACTATATTCGTAACATTTGTTATTGTGAAATCAGTGGCAGCTTATAAATTGACCGAGTAGTTGACAGTGAGTGTTAAAAAAACAAGTTTGTGAAAAAATGGATATTACTCGTGAAGGTTTTCGTTGAATGTGTTTTACGATTTTAGTAAAGGCCTAACTCAACAACAATGCATAGATTCGCTTCGTTCAACTTTTGGTAATGAAGCACCATCAGAATAGACTGTTTACAATTGGTTTGCAGAATTTCGTCGTGGTCGTGCGTCCGTCTGTGATGAATCTCGTGAAGTTCGACCAAAATCGGTTGTGATTCAAAAAAACATCGATGTTGTGCGCAAAATGACTGAAGAAGATCGGTATGTGACTTACCGTAAGATATATAAGATACATTCGATTTTGCATGAACATTTAGCTGTGAAAGAGATCTGTTCCAGATGGATTCCGCATAATTTGACCGAAGCTCAAAAAAAGGCTTGTGTTGATTGGTGTAATGGAATGCTAAAAAAAAATCAACCTAGGGACTGCAAAATCCGTATACAATTGCGTTACAGGTGACGAAACTTGGATTTATTCATATGAACCGGAAACTAAGCAACAACTGTTTGGGTCTTCCAAGATGAACCGAAACCCAGAAAATTTGTTCGTTCACGAAACACCACAAGAAAATGATCGCTTATTTCTTCGGTTGTACTGGACATGTCGCAGCTATTCATTTAGAGGATATGCTTCATTCATTAAGAGTACAGTTAACGCTCAATGGAATACAACAATTTGTTTGCCAGAAGTCATCGACAAAATCAGGAAAAACAACCACAAACCTTGCATCATTCTTCATCATGACAATGCAAGCACCCACACATCACGTCAAATAATTGATTATTTGAAGGAGAAAAACATCAAATTAATGTCTCATTGCTCGTATTCACCTGATTTATCCCCTAACGACAGTTTTGTTCCCCAATGTCAAATAAAAAATGCGTGGACAGCGATTTTCATCACCTCAAGAAGCAGTTGAAGCCTTCGAAAACCATGTTTTTGAGATACCAGCTTCAGAATGGAAAAAATGTTTCGAGAATTGGTTTAAACGTATGCAAAAGTGTATAAAACAGTTAGTCCAAAAAAAAATTTTTTTTCTTTCTTAGTTTTTGTAAAAACTTAAAAGGTAGCCCTCGTAATTACGCTATTAGCGTCATCAGCGAATAGCATCCACGATCCACAAGCGCTCGAAACAACTTATTTTTTACCCTAATTGTTGTACGCGATCGTGTCTGATCCTTAACTTTTCTCGAACATCATTTCGAAGAAGATCGAAATTTGGCAATTTCATCATGAACTGTCCAAAGACGATTGAGGAAACAAGGGCTTGTATCCAGAAGACCTGTAACTTGCCAGGATTTTCTCGCAAATTATCGAGTTGGAAGATTGCGTTTCGCTCGTGAGAATTTGAACTGACTGGACGCAAACTATCACAATATATTTTGCAGAAATGAGTAGCTGTTGAGTTTAATTCTCCAGATGGGCGAGAACGAGTGTTCTGAAGGCCTAGTAATCTAGGGACTTTATTGAAAAGAAGAGAGCAAAGTCATCAGCCGACCAGTTTTTCAATACAACTAAGTAATTTCTTGAAAATAAAATAAAGTTATCGATTAATAATAAATTAATCTAAACTAAAAATATCATATGATTAATTCGATTAACTGAAACAAAATAATAGATTATCACTGCCCAACCAAATAATTATCTTAGTGGCGGAAAAATAAGAACTGATTTTGGATATTTTTGATATGCTCATTCCAAAAATACCTGACTCTTTTTCGTAGCAGCTCTAGTTTTTGAGATACAGACTAACAGCAAAGTAGATATACAAAATAACCTTGTTTTTTATGTCTTTGGGACAGCAGAGCTAAGGATCAGCACTGGGTTAACAGAAATTGGGTGATTTCCATTAAGAAATGTCATAATTCAAGAAAAACAAAACGTTGTCAACGAACCTTTGATTGCGAGAGAGAAAATTATATTTTCACCCTTGCATATCAAGTTTGGGCTTCTGTAGCAATTTTTTAAGGCTTTAAATGGACTTTGTGTAGGCTACTTGACACGTAAATTTCCTGGGATTAACTCTGAAAAACTGAAAGCCAGAATATTTGATGGTCCTCAGATAAGGCAACCTACTGAAGATCCACAATCCAATCCAACCGCATCAATGAACGAGGTTGAATCTAATTCTTGGTGTTCATTTATTCAAGTAGTACAAAATTTTCTTGGAAATCATAAGGCAGAGAATTTGTGGAAAATATGCTTTCCAACTTTAATATTCTCGGTTGTATTATGACCACTTACCAGAAAACCTAGGTGATTTTAGTGAAGAACCAGGGGAAAGATTCCATCAGGACATAAAACTATGGAAGATAGATATCAAGGAAGATAAGATAGTCACATGATGGCCTACTATTATTGGAGTCTTCAGAAAGACTGTTCTGGTAAACTCCATGCTAGAAAATCGTACAAAAGAACATTTTTAAGTGATAAGTGATGAATGTATATTTATCTACTTTGTGAAATAAATACCTTACTTTGTCTCTTTTGTGTTTGTAACTGGCAGTTGGAGCAAATAGTAACAGTAATAACGTACAAAATACACAAGTTAAGAAATAAGATATTTTATTGTGAGGCCAATATAGCGTATCAAAAACTAGATCTGATAGACCAAATCTGACGGCTATTTTGAAATCTGTTCCCAAAAATTACTAAGAGACAGTTAAAAACTCGCAGGCAGCAAAATGTCTGTTGGGCTGTGTAATAAATTAATCGATTAATTATTAATTAATCGAAACTAAAAATATCATATGATTAATCGATTAACTGAATCAAAATAATAGATTATATCGATCATTCGATTAATCGTTGCCATCTCTAGGTCTACCTGTTCAATTTTTAGGTCGAATTTTTTCCTATTATAGATGTGGTAATTTTCATTAACATGGTCAAAAAATCCCAAAATCGTGAAATATTGACTAGGTTATTTTTCGCAGTAATCCCACAATATGTGGGTTACACTAAATAAAACTAACAACTATTCAATACATCGGCAATATCTTCTAATTTATATGAGGTGTAAGCTTTACGATTCTTGTAAATGTCAAAATAAGTGTCCTAAATCTTATTTTGGTCAATGTTAGTCAATCTAACATGAAACCTACAATGAAATGTTGGTGTAAACAAGAATGTCCTTTAACAGAGCAGTGTTTCTGCAAACATCCCCTATATTTTTTTGCAATATAGCATTATATATGCATTATAATGTACCCCAGAGGAAGAATGAATGTGAATGCTCATTCCGGGAGCACAGTAGTTGTTTGGCTGAGTGTGGCAGGCCAACTAGAAGTTAAAGCATTCATATTATACAAAGTTAACGTTCAAATCTGCCAAGAACAGAAATTGAATACTCGTTGGTTTTTTATTTATTTATTTCGATCTTGGTTGACTGTGTATATGCGCTGTGTTTTGTTCAGAACAATTGACTTTTTATTTTAAAATAATAGAGATTATTCAGTGGTTTAATAATTAGATTATTTTAAAGAAAAACAACGAATTAGATAATGGACGATGAGAATAAATAAAATGAATAATGGAATTGTAATTATTTTACTTTTTGCTTCATAGTTTTCTACACGAAATGAAAAACTGCAGCAATTCAGAGTTGTGAAAATCATAGAGCTGAGATTATTCTGTTTCAAAATGGTGTGTCAAATTAGCAAGCCGATCCTGTAATGTACCGCGTAATGTAACACGTCATGTAAAGCTGGGTCGAGATTAGCGAACCGTCCTGTAATGTTCGCTTGAAATCTACGTGTCGCGAACGTATCAGTGGCGGTTCGTGACAATATTGAGTGGTAGGGCAAATTTCAGGCCAATCCTCTACCCCCCATGTTACCAATTTTACAAAGTTTTGAATCAGCTCGGCTTGCAGTAATTTATTCCTCGTTTATTACCAATTAAAAAACACCGACACAACAATTTTAATGTAGATAATTGAGAAGTCATTTAAAAATGAAAAACGCATTTAGTACTTATCGCGGGTACTTATCTACCTAATAGACCGGGAGCTCATGACATTTTTCGTCTCCGATTTCATACAGCATGTCTTTTGGAGGAGAGAATATTTACCCTGTAACAACAAAAAGGGATGGTACTAAACCCCTGCACGCTTTCCGGTCATAGGGAAAATTGCATTTCCACTTGCACAAAATTTTTGTGTTTTTCTCTGATTTAATATTGCTTGCCCTTTTGTCAAAAGAAAGTTATAACAAATTTAAAGTCTTTTAATTATAAGCATGCTGTATGAAAACGCGAAAAATCACATTTTTTTATTACAAGATCATATGACCGTTTGAGGCATTTGGGACCCTCCGAATCGCATGCATATATTTAACTTTTTGTACAATTTTGGCAAAAATCGCTTCAAAATAATTTATTTTGCAAAAATAAAAATTTGATCGTTAATCCACGTACCAAGGGCTTTCATTTGATACCCTACTCAGAATTATAATTTTTTTTTTTTTCCATGAGCACATATTTGTTTATATTTTTAGGGGGATATGTTTTTTAGATATTTTAGTACTTTTCCTATGTGCGGGTCAAAGAGTTGTATAAGCATGCCAAATTTCAACTCTCTAGGTTTTGCCGTTTGGCTACAATTTTTACCGAACAGACAGACAGACAGACAGACGACAAAATGACGGTATAAGGGTTTTTTGGTCATACCTACAAAACCCTAAAAACAAAAATATGATACAAAACATTTTTTGATTACATAAAATAAGAGGCTATATCAGTTTTTTTTTTTTATTTTTCAGCCTCATATGTGGTTTCTACAGGTTTCAGATGATTGTAAGACAATGTCCACAAAAAATTTGTTTGTCTGTCTGTCCATATCTATTATTCTGTCTGTCCGACATACATATCTAACAATTTTAATTTGTAAAAGCTTTCTGCGTTACTTTTAAAATCACCTGTATTTATCCCTAACACTCTCCCTAGATACAGGGTGTGAGAGTGTCAGTGACAGCCCAGGGGGTGTTGGACTACCCGCCGTTCTTGTACACCCAGTATATAAACACACACCAGGCGGTCCGGAACTCGCGCGCCTGCGGGAATTACACTGCGGAAATTAAGATTTAAAACTCGAGTGGGTTTTATTACGGAATTAAAAAAATAATACTCTTATTTCATTTTATATTTGCGTGCCTCGTGGTAAGATAGTTGTTTACGGGGCATCCAAAAAATATTTAGGACAGATGCATTGCGAATATAGTGCAGAAAAATCGGTATCATTTAATTAAGAATTTGATATGTAATGTTACTTTTACATCTTTATATAGTAAGTTTTAAATATTTATTTGAGGGTCGATTCTATTGAACCCTACTAGTAGAGGGTGATCTTATAAAAGCTTGCGCATGGACGACATTTGTTTCAATTCTAGAAAAGCCGGTATGTTTGCACACGGGCGGCTGACACCAATGTGGCGGACCTGGTTGTAAAATTGGTGTAAACTCTCATCGTGCTTTATGGGTCTATTCTGTAAAAAAATGTTTACAGTACTGTATCACTATAGCGCTGTAGTGAGCTTAGCACTGTAAAGTGCCCAGTTACGGCGGCTCTGTAAATATTGAGCATTAGCTATTCTATAACACATTCTGTAATTTCGGTCGATTTAAACTTTGCTTACATTATAGCTAACTTCACTATGTTTATTTCTAACCTCAAAATTTGAGGTATTGATCAATGTCATCGATCGGTAATTGTATATCATATTTGTATATACACATATACTCATGTTTTTTACGTTTGTAATTTTTATTAATTATTGTTATAATTTGTTTATAAAAATAAAAGTTACTCTTTGCATCTTATGTATCTTTATTCTATATAAACATATTTTTTACATCAAATTATACAATGGACTGCTGAACATATAAAATACTAATCTGCTTTCCCAAATTCATATGTTGATTAGCTGTTAAAAAAAAGTTTTAAAACAGTTTTTGAAAATTTTAAATACTTTTCAAATATTTTACCATTTGGTACAGGATCTTCACTATTTTCAGGTTCAGGATCTTCATTATTTTCAGGTTCAGGATCTTCATTATTTACAGGTTCAAGCTCATCATCATCAATCTCAGCATAGTTAGGTATTCTTGCTTTTGTTGCTATATTATGCAAAACTTACCCTTCTTTCACTCCACGGTTTTCTTCCCTCGTAGTCGGGAACTTTATATGAATTGGCATTAGATGTGTTGTTATCAGATAACAAATTTCTATTATCGATCTACTAACCACAGGCTGGCTCAAAGAAGTGTAATTGTGAGCCCCTGTAGTAGCCTGATAGTTTAGTAGCCCATGTAGTAACGTTATATTTTAAGCATAATTACCTGTTATGATCCTCTTGTAGTAGTGCATTAGAAATAGGGCGAAATTTGGATCATTATTTTTTGTTTTTAGGTGACACGATACAGTACTGTAACTGACTTACGGCCAGAAAAATATCGCCGTTACGTTACAGCGATATTTTACATCGGTGTAGAGTTTCCAGAGCAACGCGTGTCAATACAGAATAGCACTTTCCTTACAGCGCTGTATTTTACAAAGTTATAGCGCTTACAGCCGTAGAAAACTCATACAGAATAGACCCATTAGATGTTCTGCGTTTACGACGTTGTTTGCGAATAATTAGCACAACAGTAACAATAAAAATTGATGTGAAGTGCGAATTTTTACACATTTCAGGGTTTCGCAGGTATTTAGTATTATTTGGGATGCCAAAACAAATTTTATGTTAAAATTTCTTTTTATGTTAATTTTAATTCGAATGCCTAATACCATTATTTAGATTTCTAAATATGTGCAGTATTTTTTTTTATGTAGCAAGGTTCATTAAGATTTTGAAATTTGCGCCTATGGCTTCCATTGGTTGTTTTAATTCATAACTCCGCCCCTCTGATTTTTTGTATTCAATTTTAACAATTTCCACTGGTTATTAAATTTACGCTTTTAAAAATTAAATCCAACATTTGCCCAAATATAATTAGAATTATGAAAAAATAATTTACACAAAATAAAAATGCAAATAATTGTCTCGATTCCGGAACCCTAGTTTGCAAATAAAAACGCGAGAACGCTAACCATTACACCATGAAAGCCTTCTGGTTTACTTTGTTACATAAGTTATTAAATATTTTACACGGTCAAGCAAAAAACACAAAAAATGCGTTATTTTCCGAAAACATAATCTGATTAAAAATTCCTGTTGTACTATTCCGGTCCACACAAATATACAATACTGAGAATTTTTTCAGATTTTTAATTTAAACCATCTGGGCTACAGGGTGTAGGACAAAAAATTTTTTGCACAATTTTGGCAAAAATCGCATCAAAATAATTTATTTTGCGAAAATAAAATTTTGATCGTTAATCCGCATACTAAGGGCTTTCATTTGATACCCTACTCAGAATTTTAAAAATATATTTTTTTTTCGATGAGCAGATATTTGTTTATATTTGTAGGGGGATATGTTTTTTAGATGTTTTAGTATTTTTCCTATGTGCGGGCCAAAGAGTTGTATAAGCATGCCAAATTTCAACTCTCCAGGTTTAGCCGTTTGGCTACAATTTTTACCGAACAGACAGACAGACAGACAGACAGACGACAAAATGACGGTATAAGGGTTTTTTGGTCATACCTACAAAACCCTAAAAATTGCTAGAATTACTAAATCGTCGTCCATATTATTTGACGAATACATATGTTATTCGAAACTTCTTTCATAAAGATGTTAACTTAAAGAGTTTTGACGATATTTTAAGTTTATTGGAAACCAAAGCAACAAAATCTACGTTCTACGTTCTACGTTCTACGTTCTACTTCTACGTTCTACGTCTACGTCAATTGGAAATCATCCTTAACTGAGCATTACTGTAATAATATATATTTGCGAGTTTTGCCGAATAAATCCGAGAAGGTTTCATCTTGTCATTTTGTTATTAAATCTAACCATCTGCCACACTTCCCTTTCCGGATTTCTCTTCTTTATGACTTATTACTTTATGACTATAATAGAAGGGACATTGAATTATTAATATAAGATTAGGACGCCGGCTGTAGTCTCCAAGCAGGGTGCAACGCTAAGAGGAGGGCTATCGAACTGATTGAAACATTTGACGCAGATTATTGCTTTCAAGGGTGACAATAAGATAATAGGGGATTTATTAAATTTGTTTTTATTTTGATTATTAACTTTTGGGGATTTTGGGATTAGAACTTATTGTGGGGGAGTGTTAACTGTTGAAATTGAAGTAATGTGATTGACAGAGTAAGCTTCTCAGTTCTGTGAGTCTCAGACTTCTTTGAAACAGTAATCTCGGCTCTGTGAGTCTGACACTTCTTTGAAATAGTCTGAGACTTTTTCAAATAGAGCAATCTCAGCTGTGTGTGTCTGAGACTTCTTTGAAACAGAATAATCTCAGCTCGTAGAGTCTAATACCCATTTCACACTAGATCTTTAATACCCTTTTCACACTAGATCTTAAAGACGAGTGAACTTAAAGTTCACCGATGTTTAACATCGGTATGCTTTCACACTTGATGTTTAAATCTCTGGTGCTGTCATCAGCTACAGTAATTTTGTCCTTAAGTTACCGTCATGAAATTACCAGTTTTGAACTGTCTGCGCAGACGCACATTTTGAATTATTATAAACAAATAAGGATATTTCATTTCATTCTACAATAAAGACACTACAATAAAGAATATATTACACCTGTATTGACATGTAAGTCGATACATTTTATCTCAATTATTGTAGCTCTGTATTTTATTAAACACATTATTAAAATAAATAATTTTATTATAACAATAAGTATAAACTTCTTATAACGTCGATATAATAGAGTATTCTTGTTTATGATAATATAAAATGTTGACAGCACAAATTCAAGGAGTATTTTTTTATAATAGAAATTAAGTTGGCAATGCGGACAAAGTTTAAGACGCAGATCTCTGTCTTAAACATCGATTGTATTTAGACGAGGCCATACGGTTTCACATTAGCGTTTAAAGATACATTCACTTTAACATCCAATCTTAAAGTTCTAGTGTGAAAAGGGTATAAGACTTCTTTCAAATAGATCAATATCTGTTCTTTTAATCTGAGACTTTTTCAAATAGAACAATCTCAGATGTGTGAGCCTGAGATTTCTTTGAAACAGATAAATCTCAGCTCTTTAAAGCCGCATTCAGACCTCTTTAAATTAACGAGTTATAGACTGTGCGTTGTGAGTTATGCTTTAATGCATTCTTTTAACGTTCCATATACCGTTTACATCTGTTATAAATTAGTACGTTACGAACAGCCCTCCATCTGTGAACTATTTAGCTTCGTAAAATATTTTATATGTATTATCGTTCTTATAATTCTGTTGGCTTAGATTTTAACTACCTAATTACCTAAATTGATCATATTTACTGTCTGTCTTTGTAATTTTGAGCAAGATTTGTTAATGATGACATTATGTTAGGTTATGTAAAGGCATTCGATAACTACGGTGTCACTGATAGAATGCGATAGCCAATGTGTTTATATGTCTGTCTCATTAACACATCTCACTAGCTATAAGTTTAGAAAATTATGCACAATCCACAACAAACAGCGTATTAAATTGGGAGGTCTGAACGATTTCACGTCTTATCATATGACAAACTTTCTGGTAACAGTGAACAGTCCATAAGCTACAGTGCATAAGCTATTGATTTAAGAGCTCTGAATGTGGATGTGGCTTAAGTCTGAGCCTTTTACACTGAGGTTTTTTATATAAAACTAATAATCCACAATATACTTTGTTGTATATTTTAGAAAACATACTAGATTATAAAAAAAAAAACAAATGAGCATTTCAACATATAATTAATTATAAGTCTTAATAAATTTGAATAAAATAAAAATAAAGTAATATGTTTACTCATGAAATAATATAAGACAATTCACTTCTTCTGTTGTAAACTGATTCTTGCTTTTAGCATATAAGATTTGTACACCCAAATGAACAACAATTAACCATTTTAACTGATTTGTTTTGTATCTACATAATAAAAGCTATCTCTAAGAAAATTGATGTGAAGTGTGAAATTTCACACATTGCAGAGTTTCGCAGGTATATAATAAGTGAAGGCGGCATGCTGAATGTGTAGGACAAATTTTGCTTTTTAGTAATCACGGCAAAATGAACGATATTTTTAAAATAATTTATCGTCTGTTAATCTAAGAGCTTTAAAAACAAATTTTATGTTAAAATATTTTTTTGTTAATTTTAATTCGAATACCTAATACCATTATTTAGGTTTCTAAATATGTGCAGTATTTTTTTTATATATAACAATGTTCATTAAGATTTTGAAAATTGCGCCTATGGCTTCCATTGGTTATTTTCAGTCATATGCTCCACCCCTCTGGTTTCGTATACATGATACATAGAATGAAAATACAATTCCAACAATTCCAATTGGTTAATAAATTGACGCTCTTAAAAATTAAATGCAACATTTGCCAAAATATAACTAGAATTTTGACAAAATAATTTAAACAAAATAAAAATGGAAAAAAAACAAAAATAAAAGTCTCCTCTGCCCGGGAGGGAGCCCTAGTTTGTTGCGTAGCAAGCGAGCAAGCTATCCATTAGACCAGGATACGCCTTCTGCTATAGTGTGTTTTATAACTATAACTTTTGTACATCGTCAACCAAAAAACACAAAAAATGCGTTATTTTCCGAAAACATAATCTGATCAAAAATTCCTGTTGTACTATTCTGGTTCACACCAATGTACATTACTTAGAATTTTTTCAGATTTTTAGTTTAAACCATTTGGGATACAGGGTGTGGGAAAAAAAAATTTTTTGCACAATTTTGGCAAAAATCACTTCAAAATCATTTATTTTGCAAAAAGAAAAATTGATCATTAATTCACGTACTAAGTGCTTTCATTTGATACCCTACTCAGAATTTATTTATTTTTATTTTTTTTCAATAAGCACATATTTGTCTATATTTTTAGATGTTTTAGTATTTTTCCTATGTGCGAGTTAAAGAGTTGTATAAGCATGCCGAATTTTAACTCTCTAGGTTTATCCGTTTGGCTACAATTTTTACCGCACACACAGACAGACGACAAAATGACGGCATAAGGGTTTTTTGGTCATACCTACAAAACCCCAAAAAAGAATAAAACTTAAATTTTCTGAACCACTTATGTCACTCGCACCACATCCAGCACAAATCCTTTTTTGCGTCTGCAAAGCATTCTTGCCTTTTCGGAAATAAAAAAGCATAATATGTCGAATATGCTCCTTATTTTCTGCCATTATTAATGCTTAACAAAATTTTAGAAACACAACCCAATAACATTTTTTTCCGTTGTACTATTAATGATTTCTATCAAAACCTAATGACCTCAAAACTTAACACATGTGAAGTCAATAACACAGTTTTCCAATGCCATTTAGCGCTAAAAACGGGACGAACTTTTGCATCAACCCAATATTCAATCCCTATTTAATTCATGTAGCTTGTTTCAAACATATAAAAAATTGATGTGAAGTGTTTTCACACATTTCAGGGTTTTGCAGGTATTTAGTAAGTGGATGATGATTATTTGGGATGCCAAAACAAATTTTATATTAAAATATTTTTTTTGTTAATTTTAATTCGAACGCCTAATACCATTATTTAGGTTTCTAAATATGTGCAGTATTTTTTTTATATAGCAAGGTTCATTAAGAATATAAAAATTGCGCCTCTGGCTTCCATTGGTTGTTATAAGTTCCGCCCCTCTGATTTCGTGTACATTGAAACAGAATTAAATTGTAATTTAAACAATTTCCACTGGTTATTAAATTTACGCTTTTAAAAATTAAATGCAACATTTGCCAAAATATAACTAGAATTTTGAAAAAATAATTTAAACCATATAAAAATTAAAAAATAAAACAATAAATAATATTGTCTGTTCTCTCGCAGGGTTCGATCCCTTTCGGATCCAGTTACTTGGGTGAAACATCAGCGTCAAAACCACTACACCAGCATACACGTTCCATTGTAGCGTGTTACAAAGCAATTACTTAGAATTTTTTCAGATGTTTAGTTCAAACCTTCTGGGCTACAGGGTGTGGGACAAAAAATTTTTTGCACATTTTTGGCAAAAATCGCTTCAAAATAATTTATTTTGCAAAGATAAAAATTTGATCGTTAATCCACGTACCAAGGGCTTTCATTTGATACCCTACTCAGAATTATATAAAAATATATATTTTTTTCGATGAGCACATAATTGTTTATATTCTTAGGGGGATATATTTTTTAGATGTTTTAGTATTTTTCCTATGTGCGGGTCAAAGAGTTGTATAAGCATGCCAAATTTCAACTCTCTAGGTTTAGCCGTTTGGCTAAAATTTTTACCGAACAAACAGACAGACAGACGACAAAATGACGGTTTAAGGGTTTTTTGGTCACACCTACAAAACCCTAAAAACACAATGTTTTGACCAAGAAAAAGATACCGCTCAATGAAACAGACGAGTAACACACAACACGTTTTGGAGACGTCATCAAGCTATGATGACCCTCTCTGTTATCTCAACGTGTTGTCTCCACATGTTTAGATGCACTGTTTACCGATGAGATTATGTCAAAGGGTCCCCACACGTGGCTAAAATACAAATGATAACTCGCATCACCCCTTATTTAAATAGTTTGTTGTGTATAAATATATGTATAGTTTTGATTGTATCTGTAATTTTTAATCGCCATGGAATATTTATGTGTCGACAATTAAATAATTGTAAATCGACCGGAAAATATGCTTTAATATGTTTATACAGATGTAATTAATGAACCGGGAAGGGTTGATAAAATCAGTTTTATTATTTTTTTGTCACTAAATAGTATTCAATTCGATTTGTCTATTTATGGTCTTAAAAAATTTTAAATTAAAATGGAAGTACCAAGCGCACAGAGCTGAAAAGATTCAAAGATGGTAGTCCCAGATCTGTAGACCTCAGATTATTAAGAGAGCGGAATGAGAAGTTGTGCGATCTCCTAGGCATAGATGGTGCTGGTAAAATTTGTGGAGTTATGTTCTATCACATGTCAGGTTATTGTCAGTAACAATTTATTTCGTTATGGCATTTATTTTGGTTTTAACAGTAACGAGAAGCAGTCAGTGTGGTTTTGAAATTTTTGAATAACAAAATTTTGTTATTATTAATTTAACAAATTTTGTTAAATTAAGAAATAGGTAATTTTTAATATCACGCAGTATCTGTTTAAAGGTATCTATTAAAAAGGAGTTGTCATATATGGTTTATGCATTGGGTGATAATGTTCCTTCATAATAACGGGTGTTTTTTTTAGAGGTATAGAACTTTAAATTGCAATAAAACAACGATGGATTATTCGATTGACATGAATTTTTTTTTATTCGAAAGATAATCTTGTGGCATTATATTAAATCATACCAACAAGACGGCGCAACATGTCACACAGCTCGTGCCACAATCGATTTATTGAAAGACACGTTTGGTGACCGCCTAATTTCACGTTTTGGACCTGTGAATTGGCCTCCAAGATCTTGTGATTTAACACCGCTGGACTGCTTTCTGTGGGGCTATGTAAAGTCATTGGTCTATGCGGATAAGCCACAAACGCTTGACCATTTGGAAGACAACATTCGCCGTGTTATTGCCGATATACGGCCACAAATGTTGGAAAAAGTCATCGAAAATTGGACGTCCAGATTGGACTACATCCGAGCCAGCCGTGGCGGTCATATGCCAGAAATCATATTTAAAATGTAATGCCACAAGATTATCTTTCGAATAAAAAAAAATTCATGTCAATCGAATAATCCATCGTTGTTTTATTGCAATTTAAAGTTCTATACCTCTAAAAAAACACCCATTATAATAATAATATAATAGTAGTATTGGCATCTGACACTACCGATAGAGGCGCTACTGCATTCACATCATGGCTGACTTTGGTAGGATATTTTTGACAGGTTCAATGGTATCTTCATGTGATTTTTATTGAAACACACTGGAACACATTCTAAAATGGTCTTTAACTGTCTTTCCACTTCTAAGAACATATTCCCATGCTTGTCACAAACTCGACTATCCTACAACCTTTAGTTTCTCAAAATCTCACTAGAGGCGCTTCAGTTATTGTCAGTTGACAATATGTTTATTGATAAAAATTACACGTACAGAGCATGTTTTTCGTCAGTCAGGTACAATATATAAATAGTAACTTATAGCTAGTGAAATTAGAGCAATGTAAAATATTATAAAATAAGAATAAAATAGAAAAAAATACATAAAATGAAAAATATAAAATACTTGGAGTCAACAGTTCCAATTCACACTATTTATATCAAAATTTAAAAACTCTTCAAATGTATAAAATGTACTAGATTCCAAGAAATCCTTGACTTTAGCATGAAAATTATTTAAGGTAATAATTATTTAACATTATCGGGTAATATATTTAAAAATTTAATTGCAAAGAAGTTACAATTTCTGGTTTTCGTCAATCTTGTAAAACCTAAATAGAAATTAGTTTTATTACGAGTGTCATACGTATGTACTTCTTCCACAGTTTTGAAATGTTCCTTATTTTTGTGTCCGAAAATTAAACACTGGAAAATATAAAGCGATGGCAAAGTCATAATTTTTAAATCTCGGAAACTATGCTTACAATCCGCTCTGTAAGTTGTTCCAGAAATGATTCTAACAACTCGTTTTGTACGGCAAAAATTCGTTTTGCTGAGGCACTATGTCCCCAAGCAAGCAGGGCGTAAGAAATGTGCGATTGGAACAGAGCATAGTAGGACATTATTAAAATATTGACAGCTACACAGTCATCGAGGTTTCGAATTAAATATATTGTTCTACATAGCTTAGTTGCCAGATTTTGTACATGATGGTTCCAGGTCAACGTGGGGTCTATATGAACGCCTAGAAAATTTACTGACTCTGGATTAGTAAATTCAGAATTCTTTAAAGTAATTAATAATTTATTTGTTTTATCCATGTTCTAGTATAGCTTGTTAGATGAAAACCAGATATGTGATTCATATGCAACCAGAGGAAGAATTAGTATCAAGGATGATCACCGTAGACAGCCACAACACGTCCGAAAACAGCCAGAATACCGGAAATTTTTGAAGGTGGAAAGACCCGACCTAAGAGGTTCGATGGGTCCCTAAATGGCGTGCCCCCTCACTGTAGGGCGTAGTGGACCCATAGTTACGTCACTGCCTGTTTCAAAAACATCTCAGTCTCCCAAAGTTGAAAAGATTACTCTGTTTCAAATGTAATTTTGATATTGATGTATCAACACGCCTGTTCGTAAATTGCATAGTCCCTGACAAAGATAGACCAGGGGTGTCCAGGGGTGAGAAGTGAAGGCCAGATGCCGACCACTTGTACAATGATAGCAATAACTTCTCAGGGATGTGTTAGTAGTTATATTGTCAGTAAGGACCGGAATCAGAACAAAATACAATCTTAGATATGAGACAGATTTAAAATTTTTGGTAATTTTTACAGCGTCTAAAAAATATTGGGTTGAATTTATTATTATTATTTCGCATGGCATCATCAAGGTAGAGATCTTCAAAAAAGTAACAGTACCGATTTTGACACGCGCCTCTAAATCCTGGATCATCACAAAGAAGCACAGGTCCAAAATAAGAAACTCAGAAATGAGATTTCTAATTAAAATTGAAGACAAAATAAAATTAGATAGAATTAGAAAGGAAGTATTTAGAGAAAAACTAGACACAAAATCGTGGAGACCATAACAGAAAAAGGACAGCTAATTTAATGGCTATACATCTTGTTAGATTAACTTCAGATGTACCTCAAGGCTCCCATTTAGGTTCAGTCTTATTTAATATATATATCAACTCAATATTTAGTTGTTTTAAAAAATGCAAATTTGCTCTTTTCGCCGACGACTTGAATTTTTACACTATTGTAGGTTCAACCGATGATTACGTTTAAATGCAAGAAGACTTGATTATTTTGGTCACTGGCGCACCCAGGGAGGGGGCCCGGAGGCCCAGCCCCCCCTGTGAAGGAAGGAAATAAAAATAAAAACATACAAACACACTAGAAAATTTTTAAAATAGAGATGAGGACCTTTCTTTTAAGTCGTCACTTGTATTTTAGAAGTGAGGGAGGACCTTTTTTTTAGGTCATCACTTTATATTTGCATAATTTAAATAATTTTGTCTTCCCCCCCAACGAAAATTCCTGGGTGCGCCACTGATTTTGGTTATGTTCTTATTAATATTTAAAAAAAAGCAGATCGAGAATTGGTCATCCTACAAACTTGATATTACTCTGTATTTTAAAAGTTTACAGCCACTGTACAAAACATTCAAAACATACGACTATCTTTTTTAATATGAAACAATAAACTACCCCTTTGCTACGGCTAGTTAGCAACTCCCTTAACGCCTTAACCGTAACTAAATGTAGCTCGCGCATCCTTTTGTTAATAATTTTAAATTAATATCAATAAAATAGTAGATAGATCTGATGGCACACCGTGCAAAATTACCTTTTATTCACAATACGGAAGGGATCATATAAAAGGATAGTAAATATTTAGGGTGGTATGCGTTACGAATATTCTTTATAATAAATATTATAAAATATTAGCTTTGAAATAGCCAACTTATGGGCCATCACAAATATAGAATTTTTTAAGCCACAGAATACCGGTAAGTTGATTAATTGTTATATGGAAATAAGTAACAAATTTCAACAAATTTCGGAAATAGTAAAACAAGAAAGAATTTCTGTAGTTGCGGCTATAATTTTGTTATAAAAATTTAGTAAGAAATCACGATCTCATTGATGGGTGGTTCGTAAAAATTCACATAAATGCATTTATTACTTCGTAGTTGGTTTGAAAAAACATAGAGGTCACAACATTCGTTTCGCACTAATTTCCATAACTGTGAACGCTGTCATTAAACGTTAAAATGTGCGATGAACGTCCATGAAGCGCAAATTTCAATATTTCCGAAATAAGGCAACTTGTTAATCTTGTGTTAAAATGTAAAAATGTTACAGAAATAAAGCTACTGATGCTGTAAATCTAAAGGATAAACAAGGGGCCTGGGGAAAAAAATGTATCATGTTCAATGCATCCTGCAGACAGAATAGAAATGCAAAACAAAGAAAAAGAAATACGACGGTTAAAAAAAAAAATGTGGAGTATTTGGTGGAATATTTGGTGGAGCAGGATATGAAATGCATTTTTCGCTAAGCGAAATCGATTAATAAATTCTTGCTCATCCCACTGGTCCATATGATTTGATCTAACACGAACTATGTATGGACGTTCTAAATACTCTACAATTTCTTCATCATCGTTTGTTATAGACCGGGAGCTCATGACAGTTTTTGGTCTCCGATTTCATACAGCATGCCTTTTGGAGGAGAGAATATTTACCCTGTGACAACAAAAAAGGGATGGTACTAAACCCCTGCACGCTTTCCGGTCATAGGGAAAATTGCATTTCAACTTGCACAAAAATGTTGTGTTTTTCTCTGATTTAATATTGCTTGCCCTTTTGTCAAAAGAAAGTTAAAACAAATTTAAAGTCTTTTAATTATAGGCATGCGATTCGCTGGGTCCCAAAGGGCTCAAACGGTCACGTGATCTTGTAATAAAAAAATATGATTTTCCGCGTTTTCATACAGCATGCCGATGAAAAGAATTAAAGTTTGTGTCATAAAACCTCTATAAAAAAATTGGCATGCAGCCCTCGTTGGCCCAAGGGTGGAAAATTTCGGAAAATATTTGTGAAAATTTTAAGGATTTTACGTGATCTTAAACAACACCAAATAAAGTAAAATTTTAATTTTATAGTGTAAAATGTCAATAAAAAAAATTTAAATGGCATGCATGCCGAGGAAGCCCATCACATCATAAATAATAAGAAAAGTTGTAAAAAAAAATTGGAAAGGTTAGGTCATATTATTCTGAAAGTTCTCCGTCTGGAATCGAAATGTAAAAAGGCATGCTAAATAATATGACCAAAATTTTCCATTTTTTTTACCTCTACGGTGGGAATAACTTATCCTGTGGATAATGTAGTTACTATATAGATAAATAATTGAACCTACGCAAAAAATCGTTTATTCCCTTGATAACTACTTATCCCATTCATGGTCAATTTTATCTATGGTTGGAAATACCGGGCCTAAGACGTGTTTATCATAGCAGTGAGTGCTATATTCAAATCATGTTCCTTCTAAGACATATCTTCGTTTGTCAGATCATTGTTATATCACTATCAGTGTTACTTCAACGCTTTACGCTATCGGGCTTAGAAGTACGAGTAACCTTGCAGTTGCCATAAGTCATTAGGCGCTGTCAAATCAGCCATAACTCACGGTTCCGCCGGTTCTCACCCCATGTTTGACACATATCGTTGTATTGGATGACAAATTGCACCACGTATGTTTTTTTAAACTGTCCTTTTATTGTTGCCGATTGTAACAATATTTCAACAGCGCTGCAGGGCCGCCTTTTTAAACTTCACTGAATAATTGGAACGTTTACAAAATTTAACACAACAGTTAAATGATTCACAAGTACGTTAAAAAAGGGTAATTTGTTAAAGTTTACTTTTAGACAATTTAAAATCTACTCGATTTCAAATAAGTCTGCAATTCACGGAGCTGGCAAGATTACGAGAATTGATAAAACTAATTGATGTGAAGTGTGAATTTTCACACATTTCAGGGTTTTGTAAGTATTTAGTAACTGTAAGAAGCCAACAGAATACTGGATGTCTAAGTTCTTTGATAACACTGGCAGGGGCGCACACAGATTTTTGGCTTGGGGGGGGGGTCCAATTATACATAATTTTTATAAACACAGGGCAAAATTTCAATTTCAAGTGAACAGAAAAAAAGGTCATCCTTTCTAAATTTTAAGTGAAGAGCAAAAAAAAGTCCCCACTTCTCACAGTACGGGGGGGGGTCCGGAATATGGAATTGTAAAAAGTGGAACAGCGTGCAATGGAGCGATGAGTCTAGGTTTGAAGTCTGCGTAGGGAACAATCGGAGCAGAGTTGTTCGTCAGAAACATGAAGCATATCATCCAGATTGCTTGAAAAGGAAGGTGAAATTTCCAGCATCTGTCATGGTGTGGGGTTCAATGTCTGCAAGAGGTGTAGGAAAACTTCACTTTATCGATGGCACTGTTAACACAGCCAAATATTTAAGTATTTTAGAGGAGTCTCTGTTACCAACTATGGAACATGCATTAATCTCTGGGGAGGATTTTATTTTTCAACAAGATGGAGCCGCTTGCCATACGTCAAAAAAATCTTTGAAATGGTTCCGTGATCATTCTATTCCACTTTTAGAGTGAGTTTCAAGTAGCCCAAACTTATCCCCCATCGAGACACTTTGGTACGAAATGAAAAAAGATTGAGTATAACGCCGTCTAGAACAATTCCAGAATTAAGACTAAATCTTCAAGAAATATGGGATAATTTTACTCCTCGACAATGCCAAGACCTTGTAGATACTATGCTTGGAAGAATTAATGCCGTTATAAAAATGAAAGGTGACGTTACCCAGTGGTAACTTCTGAAATAGGTTTCCAAGTTAATGGCTTTCCAATGGAAATATTATTTTTTTCTTATTAATTTACTTTAATAGTTGTAAATATTAATCGTAAATCTCTAAAATGTTTAATTGAAAATAAAATATTACCTAGATTTCATAAGCTATTCGCATTCTGTTAATTGAACACCAATAAGTAAAAATAGTGATACTTGTAGTTTACTAATACAGGCAATCTATTTTGAAGCATACATTTAGACCTGATATGTAGAAATAAACTGATCTTAACTAGAGATGGGTCGTTCATGAACGAACCGGCTCACTGAGCCGGCTCAGTACACTGACCGAAGTGACACGGTTCACCAAATTGAAATGAGCCGGCTCACGGCTCACTGTATAGTTTCAAGTTTCAAGGATACGATTGGTCGGGCGATTGTGAACAGTGACCGGAGTGATCCGGATCTGGATCGATGTCATGTTGAACTTCGCGAGAACTTGGCTTGTAATGTATTATCATAAAAAGTATTTTGTCATCAATTTGTAGGGCAGTTTATTTGAAACTAATAGGGTTAGTCTGTATTTTCTTACAACCATACTATATAAAAATATTAAAAATATTGCCCAAATCCCAGATGTCCGATTTATAAAGGCAATAAACATCGCCATAAACTTAACACATCTGGTTTAAAATACAGTAGCTACATAAAGTGAATTGCTTGTTTCAAAAATGTTAGATAAGAGTCGGGGCTAAGCGACGTTCTACCTACGACCGGACGACCGGCAACTGACTGACCTGTGTCTCGGGATCATGTTTAAAAGAACCGGCGCTAAGCAAGAGTCGGCTCTAAGCGACGTTCTACCTCTAAGCTCTAAGCGACGTTCTACCGAACGACCGACCGACCTGTGTCTCGGGATCATGTTTACAAGAACCGGCTCTGAGCAAGAGTCGGTTCTAAGCGACATTCTACCTACGACCGAATGACCGACCGACCTGCGTCTCGGGATCATGTTTACAGTTCATATATTGCAAGAATCGGCTCTAAGCAAGAGCCGGGTGTAAACGACGTTCTACCTACGACCGAACAACCGACCGACCTGTGTCTCGGGATCATATTTACAGTTTATATATTGCAAGAACCGGCTCTAAGCGACTTTCTACCTACGAACTAACGACCGTCCTGTGTTTCGGAGACATGTTTACTTAACCGGATCACTGAGCCGGATCAATGAACCGGCTCAACAAACTGAACGACCTCCACTGATCCGGTTCCGCAAACTGAGCCGAAATTCCCATCTCTAATCTTAACCAGTTGTATTCGTCACCGCAGATACATTTCGTGAGTTGACGTATTATAAAAATGTTGCATATTGCGAAATATAAATTTGCATGTTACAAAAAACCTATGGGCGATAGAATAATTCCATTTTCAGATTTGTTTTCCGAGTATCAAAGTACATCAGTAATACCTAAAAATTGCCATTGCACAAATAGTGCGTTTATCAGTGTAATCATTCCTATTCGTTATTTTAGTACTAAGAGTTTTCATTTAATTAATTTAAACTAAATTTAAATAATTGGCAAAAATTTCATCACAATAAAATTTAAATTAAAAAATTCCAGCGATAAAAAAAATTTTTCGCATGTAAACGTACTAGAAAGTGTGTAAGGGAGGTAATTTTGGTATTATTTCATAAATAAATTCATTATAATCATTCAATTAGAGTAAAATATTTAATCTGTTAAACGAAAAAATAATAATCTATTTATTAGAAAGGGCATTTAAGATAACGGTAGACTTGTTTATTATTTTAACTTGACACTTTGTCAATGTAACATGAAACGTGAATCGTAATTTATTGTGTTAAAAATATACGTCAACCATAAGCACATAAATAATAATTCATTTTTGTCTGAGATATAAATATGATGATTGGGCTATTTTATAATGGGATATTTATCTGAGTTATCACCAATAAATTATGAATTTTAAGATAGTACAAGACAGACAGTCAAGAGGTGTTAAATGACATTTAACAGTTGGGTGATGTAAGCTTTTCAGGGTGGTTCTCTTTTTAAGTAATAGTAGATTTTAACCCGTCGTATGGTTAAGACCATGTTTAAGAGTTGAGTCTAAAGAGTAAAGAAGTTAATTCGTGTTTTAAGTAGAGTGAGAATTTCTTCATCATGGGTTAGAGTCATTTAGAGTGTTCGGTCGGACAAGTAAAATGTAACAAGTAATTCCGTATTTGCGTTAATGTAGTGTTCGTTAGTTTGGTGTAGTGTGCCTAGTGTGTGTGAATGTCTCATTTGGTTTTAGCTGTATCGACGTAATTGTAAGTCTAGTGTAATTAGTGTAAATATTTAAACTGTATCATAATTAAAGTAGATTAGCTAAAATGTTGAGTTTAATTGAACAACCCTTAATCCTTCCAAAAATCATAGCAACCAACTAGCGAACTAATAGGGGGGGGGGCAGACTTGATCCGCTCGCAAGTCTTGGAACCCGTAATGTGAGGGATGTACAGAGTAAGTACAAATGAAATAAATAAATCAGCCAACTGTGACATTTCATATATTTATATATCAGAGTCCCCACAAGTGACGTAATTGTTTTAGTAAATTTTATTCATGACGTAAATCGTCTCATATTGTGGATCAGTTGTAGAATCTCTCTCTCTCTCATGTGTGGAATTTTTGGGTCGAATCTCATAAATGTTTATACTGGGAAAAGAATACATATCAGATTTATCAAACCATAACAAATTCTCAAATATTGTAACCAAGATATCAAAAATAACATTACAAATACTAAAACGCATCATTTAACCCCAAAAAAACAATTTAGGTAAAATTTTATTTGCAAACAATATAAAAACGTTTATCTAAAGAACAAATCAAAACATCCCTTATTTTTCTAAGCCACTTGTCTATTGTGTGCATTAGAAAACGTAATCCTACCTAATATTTGGCCACCCTTGATGTAACAATAAAAACAACCCGAATCTAAGACCACACACCGTTCAGAAGAGGTAAAAAATATGTGTGTGAAAATTATAAGTGTTTTAGAAAATTTATGACGCGTTAATGATTGAGATATTGATAGATATGTGAGAAATATTTAAGATATCTCTGGAATTTTATTAAATCTTGGGATACTGAGTAAAGATAACTTTCTACAGGTGGAAGATTATTGTGTTTATAAAGAGGAAGTTTTAAATTCATAGAACTGTGATTACTGAAACAGGTCTCAGATGCATAAGACTGAGATTGCTTTATTCCAAAGAATTCTCAGATTGACAGAGCTGAGATTATTCTGTTTCAAATAAGTCTCAGACTAACAGAGTTGAGATTATTTGTTCCAAAGAAGTCTCAGATGGACAGAGCTGAGTTTACTCTGTTTTAAATAAGTCTCAGGCTCACAGAGTTGAGATTATTTTGTTCCAAAGAAGTCTCAGATGGACAGAGCTAAGTTTACTCTGTTTTAAATAAGTCTCAGGCTCACAGAGTTGAGATTATTTTGTTCCAAAGAAGTCTCAGATGGACAGAGCTAAGTTTACTCTGTTTTAAATAAGTCTCAGGCGGACAGAGTTAAGATTATTTTGTTCCAAAGAAGTCTCAGACTGACAGAGCTGAGATTACTATGCTTCAAATAAGTCTCAGACTCATAGAGCTGAGATTATTCTGTTTTAAAGAAGTCTCAGATTCACAGAGCTGAGATTATTCTGTTTCAAATAAGTCTCAGACTAACAGAGTTGAGATTATTTGTTCCAAAGAAGTCTCAGATGGACAGAGCTGAGTTTACTCTGTTTTAAATAAGTCTCAGGCGGACAGAGTTAAGATTATTTTGTTCCAAAGAAGTCTCAGACTGACAGAGCTGAGATTACTATGTTTCAAATGAGTCTCAGACTCATAGAGCTGAGATTATTCTGTTTTAAATAAGTCTCAGGCTCACAGAGTTGAGATTATTTTGTTCCAAAGAAGTCTCAGATGGACAGAGCTAAGTTTACTCTGTTTTAAATAAGTCTCAGGCTCACAGAGTTGAGATTATTTTGTTCCAAAGAAGTCTCAGATGGACAGAGCTAAGTTTACTCTGTTTTAAATAAGTCTCAGGCTCACAGAGTTGAGATTATTTTGTTCCAAAGAAGTCTCAGATGGACAGAGCTAAGTTTACTCTGTTTTAAATAAGTCTCAGGCTCACAGAGTTGAGATTATTTTGTTCCAAAGAAGTCTCAGACTGACAGAGCTGAGATTACTATGTTTCAAATGAGTCTCAGACTCACAGAGCTGAGATTATTTTGTTCCAAAGAAGTCTCAGATGGACAGAGCTAAGTTTACTCTGTTTTAAATAAGTCTCAGGCTCACAGAGTTGAGATTATTTTGTTCCAAAGAAGTCTCAGATGGACAGAGCTAAGTTTACTCTGTTTTAAATAAGTCTCAGGCTCACAGAGTTGAGATTATTTTGTTCCAAAGAAGTCTCAGATGGACAGAGCTAAGTTTACTCTGTTTTAAATAAGTCTCAGGCTCACAGAGTTGAGATTATTTTGTTCCAAAGAAGTCTCAGATGGACAGAGCTAAGTTTACTCTGTTTTAAATAAGTCTCAGGCTCACAGAGTTGAGATTATTTTGTTCCAAAGAAGTCTCAGATGGACAGAGCTAAGTTTACTCTGTTTTAAATAAGTCTCAGGCTCACAGAGTTGAGATTATTTTGTTCCAAAGAAGTCTCAGACTGACAGAGCTGAGATTACTATGTTTCAAATGAGTCTCAGACTCACAGAGCTGAGATTATTCTGTTTTAAATAAGTCTCAGGCTCACAGAGTTGAGATTATTTTGTTCCAAAGAAGTCTCAGATGGACAGAGCTAAGTTTACTCTGTTTTAAATAAGTCTCAGGCTCACAGAGTTGAGATTATTTTGTTCCAAAGAAGTCTCAGATGGACAGAGCTAAGTTTACTCTGTTTTAAATAAGTCTCAGGCTCACAGAGTTGAGATTATTTTGTTCCAAAGAAGTCTCAGATGGACAGAGCTAAGTTTACTCTGTTTTAAATAAGTCTCAGGCTCACAGAGTTGAGATTATTTTGTTCCAAAGAAGTCTCAGATGGACAGAGCTAAGTTTACTCTGTTTTAAATAAGTCTCAGGCTCACAGAGTTGAGATTATTTTGTTCCAAAGAAGTCTCAGATGGACAGAGCTAAGTTTACTCTGTTTTAAATAAGTCTCAGGCTCACAGAGTTGAGATTATTTTGTTCCAAAGAAGTCTCAGACTGACAGAGCTGAGATTACTATGTTTCAAATGAGTCTCAGACTCACAGAGCTGAGATTATTCTGTTTTAAATAAGTCTCAGGCTCACAGAGTTGAGATTATTTTGTTCCAAAGAAGTCTCAGATGGACAGAGCTAAGTTTACTCTGTTTTAAATAAGTCTCAGGCTCACAGAGTTGAGATTATTTTGTTCCAAAGAAGTCTCAGATGGACAGAGCTAAGTTTACTCTGTTTTAAATAAGTCTCAGGCTCACAGAGTTGAGATTATTTTGTTCCAAAGAAGTCTCAGATGGACAGAGCTAAGTTTACTCTGTTTTAAATAAGTCTCAGGCTCACAGAGTTGAGATTATTTTGTTCCAAAGAAGTCTCAGATGGACAGAGCTAAGTTTACTCTGTTTTAAATAAGTCTCAGGCTCACAGAGTTGAGATTATTTTGTTCCAAAGAAGTCTCAGATGGACAGAGCTAAGTTTACTCTGTTTTAAATAAGTCTCAGGCTCACAGAGTTGAGATTATTTTGTTCCAAAGAAGTCTCAGACTGACAGAGCTGAGATTACTATGTTTCAAATGAGTCTCAGACTCATAGAGCTGAGATTATTCTGTTTCAAAGAAGTCTCAGACTCATACAGCTGAGATTACTGTTTCAAAGGAGTCTCAGATTGATAGAGCTGAGATTACTGTTCTAAAGAAGTCTCAGACTCACAGAGCTGAGATTACTTTGCTTCAAAGGAGTCTCAGACTCACAGAGCTGAGATTACTTTGCTTCAAAGGAGTCTCAGATTGATAGAGCTAAGATTACTGTTCCAAAGAAGTCTCAGACTCACAGAGCTGAGATTACTTTGCTTCAAAGAAGTCTCAGACTCACAGAGCTGAGATTACTTTGCTTCAAAGGAGTCTCAGACTCACAGAGCTGAGATTACTTTGTTTCAAAGGACTCTCACATTGATAGAGCTGAGATTACTGTTCCAAAGAAGTCTCAGACTCACAGAGCTGAGATTACTTTGCTTCAAAGAAGTCTCAGACTCACAGAGCTGAGATTACTTTGCTTCAAAGGAGTCTCAGACTCACAGAGCTGAGATTATTCTGTTCTCAGCTCTATCAATCTGAGACTCCTTTGAAACAGTAATCTCAGCTGTATGAGTCTGAGACTTCTTTGGAACAGTAATCTCAGCTCTATCAATGTGAGAGTCCTTTGAAACAGTAATCTGAGCTGTATGAGTCTGAGACTTCTTTGAAACAGAATAATCTCAGCTCTGTGAGTCTGAGACTTCTTTAAAACAGAATAATCTCAGCTCTATGAGCCTGAGACTCATTTGAAATATAGTAATCTCAGCTCTGTCAGTCTGAGACTTCTTTGGAACAAAATAATCTTAACTCTGTCCGCCTGAGACTTAATTAAAACAGAGTAATCTCAGCTTTGTCCATCTGAGACTGTTCCAAAGAAGTCTCAGATTCACAGAGCTGCGATTACTTTGTTTCAAAGAAGTCTCAAACTCACAGAGTTGAGATTATTTTGTTCAAAATAAGTCTCAGACTGACATAGCTGAGATTATTTTGTCGTAAAGAAGTCTCAGACTGACAGAGCTGAGACTACTCTGTTTCAAAAAATAAGCTGTGGCCACCACAGGACCGACCGCCATCATAAAGTACTTATATAAATTACATTCTAGCAGCACAATAGAAATAATTTGGCCTAACATTTTCTAACAGAGATATTATTTATCATGACCATGGAAATTATTAGAAATTTTTCGTTTTATCAAAAAACGTCTCAAATAAAAGTTATTAGTTATTGCTTTTGTAGCAACTTTTGTTTAATAAATTTTTCCGAGATATTTTTCTGAAATATTCGCAAAAATCTTAAAATCGACACGAGTAAACTCCCATTTTTAGTCAACCGATTTTTACCAAAAGTTGATCAACTCGTACCATTGATGGCAGAAGCTTAAATATGAAGTTTCATAAAAATCCTTTCAGCCGAATTTGCTCTGCACGTGTACACAGACAGACAGACAGACAGACGGACGGACGGACAGACAGACGGACGGACAGACAGACCGACAGACATCATGCTAAAAATAGTCAAAACGTTATGTAGGGACCTCAATTCGTGGAGATCCATCGAAATCTCGAAACATCAAAATCAGTATGATAAGGGAGGTATCCTTATATATGTTGGCGGTCGATAAAAACAATTTCACGAAAAAAATCGCTACGGACAACAAAATTACTCTAGCGAGATCAAACCTGCGCCCCAAATGTTGCCAGTCCGGTTACTTAATTTACACACCTTGTATTCTTACTATAAAATTTTGGAATATTGATTTTGGAATACAGAACAAAGATTTCTCTGTTTCAAAAAAGTTTCAGACTCTCAGAGCTGAACACATTACACAAACTCATATGGGAGATAAAGTAAATGCTATAGCAAAGTTGTTCAAAGCTCATAATCTAAAATCAAATCTAAAATTCAAAACCCAAATATTTCTTTATAAATAAAAATCTATAAAACATCATAGCAACATTTTAAATTGCCAACCGTAAGAGAGAAAAGCATTATGTAGAGAAAGAGAACGTTGTAGGGGTCGAGCTGTTGTTAAAGAGGGACAGGTTTATAGGCAACGTTAAACAAGTAGAGAATTTATTAAATTCACTCTGAAAGACAGCTGTCAAATGCAGAAGTACATTTTGTGAAACATTATTCAGAAATGCGTAGTTTTAAATCGGTAACGTGTATACTGTAGCGTTTAACCGTTCACGATTCGACCGGTTCGATGGACGCTAATAGGTTGCTCTCTTGTTTTTGTAATGAGGGGAAAATATTAAAGATTTTAAGGGGTTTGACAGTTTTTATTAATTGTACATTTTAGGACACGATTTAAAAATACAGTTAACGCCGTTTATTGTAATCACTGGTTCTTAGAATCAGCCGCTTTATAGAATCAAATTTAAAAGAACCTATTCAAAACCACCAAAATCTTAACACATTAGTCGTTTATTAGAATAATACTTTCTGCTATTAGAATCAATTTCCAGACTTGGGAATATTTGTTATAAAGTATATGAAAAAGTATTTCAATTACTTTTTGGTATTTGAAATATTGTACTTCAAATTCTTCAAAAAAAGAAGACTTTTGGTATTTGGATTTGCAAATACTTTCTCTAGTGTTTTATACATATATATATATATATACTGAAATATTGAAATATTCTACTTCAAATTCTTCAAAAAAAGAAGACTTTTGGTATTTGGATTTGCAAATACTTTCTCTAGTGTTTTATACATATATATATATATATATATATATATATATATATATATATATATATATATATATATATATATATATATATATATATATATATATATATATATATATATATATATATATATATATATATATTTCTACCATACATGGTGTAGGCTGCATTTCTTTCTCCCTTTCTTTTTAGGGTTTTGTAGGTATGACCAAAAAACCCTTATACCGTCATTTTGTCGTCTGTCGGTCTGTCTGTCTGTCTGTCTGTCTGTCTGTCTGTTCGGTAAAAATTGTAGCCAAACGGCTAAACCTAGAGAGTTGAAATTTGGCATGCTTGTACAACTTTTTGACCCGCACATAGGAAAAATACTAAAACATCTAAAAAACATATCCCCCTAAAAATATAAACAAATACGTGCTCATCGAAAAAAAAAAATATTTTTTTAAAATTCTGAGTAGGGTATCAAATGAAAGCCCTTCGTACGTGGATTAACGATCAAAATTTTATTTTTGCAAAATAAATTATTTTGACGCGATTTTTGCCAAAATTGTGCAAAAAAATTTTTGTCCCACACCCTGTAGCCCAGATGGTTTAAACTAAAAATGTGAAAAAATTCTAAGTAATGTATATTGGTGTGAATCAGAATAGTACAACAGGAATTTTTGATCAGATTATGTTTTCGGAAAATAATGCATTTTTTGTGTTTTTAACCAAAATATGTTAAATATTTAATTTGCTATGTAACCAAGTTCAGACGTCAGCGCTGATAGCGATGTGTGTTTAGTCATTGGTTTTCTAATTTGCTAAACAGTTAACTTGCAAACTAGAGTTCCAATCCTGTCAATTTTAATCTTTTGTTTTTTTTTTGCAGTTTTCTTTTGTTTAAATTATTTTGTAAAAATTCTAGTAATATTTTGGTAAATGTTGCATTTAATTTTTAAAAGCGTAAATTTAATAACCAGTGGGAAGTGTTGAAATTATACTTTAATTCTGTTTGATGTATACGAAATCAGAGGGCGGGGCTAATGATTTAAGCAACCAATAGAAGCCATAGGCGCAATTTTCAAAATCTTAATGAACCTTGCTATGTAAAAAAAATACTGCACATATTTAGAAACTTAAATAATGGTATTAGGCATTCGAATTAAAATTCATAAAAAAATATTTTGACATAAAATTTGTTTTGGCATCCCAAATAATCATCATTCAGTTATTAAATACCTGTAAAACCCTGCAATGTGTGAAAATTCACACTTCACATAATTTTTGTTTGTTTTGTTTTATGGCGTTACGTATTTATATACGAAGTTAGCCCATTCTTTTTTATTCTTCGTCATTTTTTTGGCTTCTACAGTCGTTTTTCCTCTCTTTTCTAATATATCTTTTAATGTTTTATCCCATGTGTTTCTTGGTCTTCCTATTTTGTTCTTTCCGTATGTTCTTGTCTCCCAGACTTGCTTCACTTTTCTTGTTTCTTATAGTCTGTGCATATGTCCCCACTAGCTTAGTTGCCTATTTTCTATGAATTTATCTATTGCCTCTATGCTTTAAGTTCTTTCCTTATATCCGTACTTTTAATTCTATCCATTTTGGTCACTCCTTTCACCCTTCTTAAATACTTCAGTTCTGCAGCTTGTATTTTATTCTTTAGTGTTTTAAATCTTCACTAATATTTAAAAAAAAAATAGTATTTCAAATATATCCCTTGTTTCCAAATATTTCCCTAGTATTTCATATATCTCCTAGCATTTCAAATATTTCCCTAGTATTTCAAACATTACCCTAGTATTTAAAATTTTCCCTAATATTTCAAATATTTACCTTGTATTTCAAATATTTCCCTAGTAATTAATATATATCCTAGCATTTCATATATTTCTCTAGTATTTCAAACATTTCCCTAGTATTTTAAATCTTCCCTAATATTTCAAAAATTTCTTAGTATTTCAAATATTTCCGTCCGTCCGTCCGTCTGTCCGTCCGTCTGTCTGTCTGTCTGTGTACACGTGCAGAGCAAATTCGGCTAAAAGGATTTTTATGAAACTGCATATTTCAGCTTTTGACATCAATGGCACGAGTTGATCAACTTTTGGTAAAAATCGGTTGACTAGAAATGGGAGTTTACTCGTGTCGATTTTAAGATTTTTGAGAATATTTAGCAACAGAAAAATATTTCGAAAAAATGTATTTAGCAAAAGTTGCTACAAATACAATAACTAATAACTTTTATTTAAGACGTTTTTTAATAAAATGAAAAATTTTTAAAAATTTTTGTCTCAATTTTTTCATACTTATATGTAACGTTTCCATGCTCATGATAAATAATATCTCTGTTAGAAAATATTAAGCCAAGTTATTTCTACTCTGCTGCTAGAATGTATTTTATACAAGTACTTTATGATGGTGGTCGGTTCTGTGGTAGCCACAGCTGATTTTTTAGAGTATTATGCTCTTTTCTAAGTAAGGTCCTCTTTACTCTTACTTGTTATAAAACAATTCACAGTATTCTCTTTCATTTATTGTTATACTCTATCTCAGAAAGACTGATAGTAATAAATCATTTTGCCAGGCAGTTACCAGTGGCGTGCACATTTTAAACACGTTTAAATTGGATTTGTGTATTTCTATATTACTATTTATCATTTTATTAAACGCACACCTGTGACCATATTTATCATATCATTAAACACACCCCTGTGACCATATTTTTCCTCAAAATTTTAGGGTCAAATTTTTATGATCTATTGTGTTTAACCCTAGTTCGTATTCCCATATAATATGTGCGGCACACTCGGTTGTTTTTGACAATATTTCGTTTCGAACTATTCATATTTTCTCGCTTTTGTTTTGCCGCTTCTGTGTGAAAAAACAATAAATTAAATTTACAAATAATAAATTTTATTACTATCAGTCTTTCTGAGATAGAGTATAAATGGTAACAGAAAAATTTCGGTGGCCACCACAGGACCGACCGATTTTTTTTTGTAATTGTTATTTTCTTTGTGCTCTTATGGAACACGCAAGCTCTGCTTTTGTTCCATTGTATTTAATAATAATAATAATTACGTCTGGAAGGGAACGTCGGCCAGCGCCAGCATACGTTGACTGTGACTTGTGACTTGTTGCCCATACACATGATCTGCGGAGCTAGACAAATGTAAACATTGGCCGTGACTTGCCACGTCTATAGGGGTACTCAGAAGCTAAATGTTTTCTTGTGGCTGTCTCACGTTCAATTGCAAGACAAAGGCTATAGCGTGATAAGATAGTGAAAACTGCACCGCTCTAGAATTCCATTTTTATTTGACCATTCGAAAGTACTTGGTCGAAAACCCCTTAAAAAAATTTTCAGCCCCCGAAACCCACTAGGGTGTTCTCTATGCGAAAAACAACGTTTTTTCGACTTTTATTTTTCCTGGGCGCTTCTTTCATTCAAAAAATCTGAAAAAATTCACAGACGTGTGTTTCAGCATTACAAATAACCATGAATTTATTCAGATTTTTTCGATGGAAACTAAGCTCAGGAAAAATCTTTGAAATTTTCAACGATTTTTTAAGTTATGTAAATAATGTTTGGCCAACTTTTAAGTACATACATTTTGTGTATTTTTTTTCTCTCTTTCGAATGGCGGTGTTAGAAATGTCAATTTCACGCCGAAACAAGCTCAAAAATGGAAAAAACTGTTTTTTTTTTACTTTTTTCCCATTTTTTTTGCACATAACCTCAAAAAAACAATGGAAAAATGATTTTTCACACTTTTTTTTGGTACTGTCAAGTTCCAAAATTCAAAAACCACCATTTTTGAATCACAGTGTACGCATAATTACGATAAAAACGTTTTTTTCCAACATTTTCCCCATTTTTTTAGCACATAACTTCCAAAATTCAAAAACCACCATTTTTGAATTTTGGAACTTGACAGTACCAAAAAAAAGTGTGAAAAATCATTTCTCCATTGTTTTTTTGAGGTTATATGCGAAAAAAATGGGAAAAAAGTAAAAAAAAAAACAGTTTTTTCCGCTTTTTGAGCTTGTTCCGGCGTGAAACTGACAGTTACAAAATACACAAAATGTATGTACTTAAAAGTTGGCCAAACATTATTTACATAACCTAAAAAATCGTTGAAAATTTCAAAGATTTTTCCTGAGCTTAGTTTCAGTCGAAAAAATCTGAAAAAAATTCAGATTTTTTGGATGAAAGAAGCGCCCAGGAAAAATAAAAGTCGAAAAAACGTTGTTTTTTGCATAGAGAACACCCTAGTGGGTTTCGGGGTCTGAAAATTTTTTTGAGGGGGTTTTCGACTAAGTACTTTCGAATGGTCGAATAAAAATGGAATTCTGAAGCGGTGCAGTTTTCATTATCTTATCCCGCTATAGCCTTTGTCCCTTAAAAACGCTTTTTGAGTACTCGTGGGGGGGTCAAGCCCGTTAGCCTCCTCCTGGGTGCGCCTTAATCAAGGTATCCATCTTTTGCCGGTAGATCTTTTGTTGAAAAGCCAGTAAACCATTAGCTATTATTACTGAAGCGCCCGCTTAGGGCGTACCACTTTGTATTTTTCATTTTATATTGCAAATTTTAATTTATTTCCGTTTAATTATCAATTTTACTTAATTTTAATAAATATTCATTTCATAGACAAAACATGTTTAGAACCTCACTATATTTTATTCCCAAAGTACAAATATATTACCATATTTTACCCGATACAATAATATTTTATATAATAATTATATAATTCTATAATAATTTATTATTGTATTAATTTAAAAACCTTATCTTAATTTATTTAAATATAACCATTTGTTTTCTTAACTATAACTTGTTTAGAGCCGCTGGTAAGACATCTTCCAGCCAAATTAATCCATTTTTATACATTAATATTTTTCCGATCAAAGTGAGTAGACGTGTTTTTTTTTTTTGATTTTATAATTGTGAAAGAGTTTTGAATTCAGTTAAATTTAACTACACTTGGTATTAAGGGTTAATTAATATACTAAGGATATATTAATTATTAAATTAATTTGTTATAGTAATTTATTCTAAAGTTTTTCCCTCCCGATTTCTTGGTGTGGTTAAACTCGGTTTTGTGGCAGTAATTTGTAAATTACTGCATTTTTGTCAGACCAAGAGAGAAGGGTTTATTAATAATCTCTAAAATTTATTCATTAAAGTGGTCATATTAACATTAAATTAAAAAATTTCATTTGGTTGTGTGACGTCATATAGTCGCTGCAACTCAGAACGCGTGGTTGACCGTTTCCACTTGTTCGTTCTGTTTAAATAATAATTATTTATTTGTTTAATTTAGCCCAACATTTTTATTATAAATTTAATTGAGAAATCGTTTAAATTCATTTTTTTTGTAAATTTTAATATAATTTTTTTTCTATAAATTTAAAATCAAGATTTTTTATAATTTATTTTTGGGATTAATTTAGAGTAATTCATCGTATTCCCAGCCGCGCTTACCGCTATCAATTGTTGCAGTCCGCAACAATTAAAATTATTTAATTTTGTTTTTGTACAAATAATTTTTTTTGACTAAGTTTTTTTTTCAACTATTTTTTTTTGATAATAATTTTTTTTCTCTCTTTTTTGTTATCATTCCTGGCAACGCTTATTCAACAAGAACCTGACCTTATTTTATTATATTAAATTCTCACAATTATATTTTTGACATTTTAAGTCAATCCTTGTGTGTCGTCCTGGACTCCTACCCTACCTAGGCCAGGAGCGGGCGCCACATTTAATGGTCCTTCGAACCGGATATGGCGGGTCAAAAATCACCTAATTTTTGACGTGTGCCAAAATTTTTTACGTAATTTTCAACAATAATTTACAACCGCTTCATACAACAGTTTTTTTTTGTCAGCTTAATATCACTAGAACTTTGTTACTTGCCCCGTATTACCTCAGGGCGGGACCTATTTCTTCAATTTTTTGGTGTTTTGATTTTAATTAAATTCAAAATGGCCGACATTGCTCTGGCCACCCTAAAAAGGGAACTACGCCGTCGCGATTTAGATACCCTTTGGGAATTGGTGGAAGACACTCAACTCAACCCTCTCCCAGGTAAGATAAAGGAGATTAAGTTGAGGTTGCAAGAGTTATCTACCCAAGTCTCGGAGTACGAGACATGTCTGTTGGCGATGATGGCGCATGACACCAACGCTAACAAGAAGGATGATTTGTTAGCCGAGTACCAAATATTTAGGGACGACGTATATAAAGTCAAAGGACTCTGTCAAGAACCTCCCTTTGTAGAACCAGAGTCTTTGAATGCGTCAACTGCCCATAACACGGCCTTTAATTTTACCGGCACGCCCTCAACTGCTGCAAGCTACGCTCGGCTACCAAAGCTAAATATTCCTCCATTCAGCGGAGAAATTGAAAATTGGCAATCCTTTTTTGACCTCTTTACCAGTTCAATTCACGACAACGAGATGTTACCCCCCGTTCAAAAGCTACAGTATCTACGGACTTCACTTAGAGGTCAACCGCTCTCGCTTATCCGCAATCTAAAGTTAACGGACGCCAATTACGAGATCGCTTTAGACATGTTGAAGGATAGTTATCAGCGTAATAGGCTTATTACGACCTTCCATGGTATGGCGATCATCAACATCGCTCCTCTCAAGGATAGTTCGTACAATAGCGTAAATGCTTTCTTGGCAACCATCAAGGAGCATTTAGCCGCGCTTCGTGCCTTAGGCGAACCCGTAGACCAGTGGGGAAAATTCATTACGCTCTTTCTCACCAGCAAGCTTCACGAGACCATCCGTGATAAATTTGAAGCTAAGTTGGACAGGGACCATCTACCAGAACTAGACGTTCTCTTGAATTTTTTGGAGCGTTTCATTACTTCCCAGCAATGGAAAACTTTGGAGAAAAGCAAGCCAACTTACTCTAAATCAAACACGAATAGCTTTGAACGTACCGCATCAAACTATAATCATGCTCAGAAAAAGACCTTCCTCACTACCTCAAACCAGCAAATGGTGTGTTTGGCTTGCAATGCTGCGCACCCCATGCACTCTTGTTCTACTTTTAAAAACCTCACCATCCGGCAGAGGTTTAATCTGATCAAAGACAATAACCATTGCTACAATTGTCTTGCGCCACGCCATAAACCTACGGAGTGCAGATCAAAAACAAGTTGTAGAACTTGTCAACTTCGACATCATACCCTTTTACACTTTGATAAATTTAACTCCGCAATAGGGGCAACCACCAGTCATCCGACTGGTCAAACCTGTGAACCAGTTCCTTCCGGAACTAGCTCACCCTCTAATGATGCTGGCACATCCAAAGTTTTAGTCGCTACCAATGTGAAGACGAACTGCTCACCTAAGTCCTCATGTGTGCTATTGAGCACGGCTCTAATTAAGATGCGAGATTCTGCAAACAATTGGCAGGAAGTAAGAGTCTTGTTAGACAGCGGTAGTGAAACCAGCCTTATCACCGAAAGTTGTAGGCGTAAATTGGACCTAAATTTGACGCCAACAAACTTAACTATCTCAGGTGTATCTAACGTTGAGATACACACCATAAAAGGCGTTGTTAATTGTTGCTTCAGGCCACGAACCAATCGCCATAAATATTCTGTCACGGCATTGGTCGTGAACCATATTGCCGCTAACCTTCCTAGTCAGAAGTTGGACTTTGTTCAGTTACCAGATCTAAAGGGATTAAGGCTAGCGGACCCTACCTACTACGTGCCAGGCCCAATAGATATGCTATTGGGTGCTGACATTTATTTTTCCCTGGTTACAGGAAAAACCACCAAATTACCAGATGGCCCCTATGCTGTTGAGACCGCCTTAGGTGTAGTCATCTCTGGTCCAACCTTCGGATCTACTATCAACTTAAATTCTTTCCACATTTCCGTGGAGGAAACGTTAGAGTCAGCCTTGCCTAGTTCTTGTAAACTAGAAAAGTTTCCTCATAAACCTTACCATTCAGAAAAGGAACTCAAGGCTGAGCATACATCTACCGAACAACATATACGCACCACTGATAGTCGTTGTGTCGTTCCACTACTATTTAAAACCGATGTTGTTGCGCTTAGCGGATCATTCGGACCCGCGTTAACCTATTATCGTTCCCTACGTACCAGGTTCAACAACAACCTTACCCTCTGTCAAGAATATGTCACCTTTATGTGTGACTATACAGAAAACAGACATGTTTCCAAAATAGACTACACATTTCTCGCTAGAGATGTCGGGTATTCTATACCTCATCATTGTGAAGCTTACCGGGAAGCGACGCTTCGCTTGCCCACAGTTTTTTTGGTTTGCCCGTCTTACAAACGGGTGAATTTTGAATTATCACAGAATTCTAGTGTAATTCCTTTCGATCAGTATCCGCTGATCTTACCAGAGTTAATGTATGAGTTTACATACAACCCATCGACTCGCTCATCCACAGTTTTCTTCATTTTCCCGCCTTACAAACGGGCGTAAGTTGATTTATTGCATAATTATAGTGTGATATATTGCCATCAGTACCCGCTGATATTACCACAGATACAATCACACTTAATGTATGACTTACACCGCGATCATCCGACTCTCTCACTGACAGTTTTTTATGTCAACCCGGTTTACCAACGGGTGAACTTAAAGTTGTTACACATGTTTGGTGTAATATCTTACCATCAGCTCCCGCTAATATTACCGCATCTATAGCATGCATTTTACCGAAAACCGGTGACTTACTCGCCGACAGTTTTGTTTGTTTTCTCGTCTTACAAACGGGGAAACTTTGATTTACTACACACTTTTAGTGTGAGTTTTTACCATCAGCATTCGCTGATACTACCGCAGTCCTAGTATGAGCGCCACCGCAAACCATCGACTTGCTCGCCGACAATTTTGTCTGTTTGCCCGTCTTACAAACGGGTAAATTTTGAATTATTACACATTGGGTGTAATGATTACCGGACTGACTCCACCGTCATATTTGCGCGGATTCAGTCTCCTTACCACGGTTGGTATACCTTTATAGCCAATAATGTGGTTGCAACCAATTTTATCAGCGCAACTTTAACCGACTATCATGACTGGTTCAACCTTAAGTTGTCCTCGGAAGGCACCCAGTGGCACATAAACCTACCGTCTAGCCCTTACTTTGGGGGACTCTGGGACGCAGCCATTAAGCTGGTAAAATTCCACCTAGCTCGAGTCATGGAAGAAAAAATCCTCACCTATGAGGAATTTTGGTTCCCTTACCGGTCGACCCCATTACCGAGTGTTGACCATTTATTTGTTTGTTGTTTTCATCGTTGGTTTTAAAACATTCGTTTTGGCCGGCGGAATGAAGCGCCCGCTTAGGGCGTACCACTTTGTATTTTTCATTTTATATTGCAAATTTTAATTTATTTCCGTTTAATTATCAATTTTACTTAATTTTAATAAATATTCATTTCATAGACAAAACATGTTTAGAACCTCACTATATTTTATTCCCAAAGTACAAATATATTACCATATTTTACCCGATACAATAATATTTTATATAATAATTATATAATTCTATAATAATTTATTATTGTATTAATTTAAAAACCTTATCTTAATTTATTTAAATATAACCATTTGTTTTCTTAACTATAACTTGTTTAGAGCCGCTGGTAAGACATCTTCCAGCCAAATTAATCCATTTTTATACATTAATATTTTTCCGATCAAAGTGAGTAGACGTGTTTTTTTTTTTTGATTTTATAATTGTGAAAGAGTTTTGAATTCAGTTAAATTTAACTACACTTGGTATTAAGGGTTAATTAATATACTAAGGATATATTAATTATTAAATTAATTTGTTATAGTAATTTATTCTAAAGTTTTTCCCTCCCGATTTCTTGGTGTGGTTAAACTCGGTTTTGTGGCAGTAATTTGTAAATTACTGCATTTTTGTCAGACCAAGAGAGAAGGGTTTATTAATAATCTCTAAAATTTATTCATTAAAGTGGTCATATTAACATTAAATTAAAAAATTTCATTTGGTTGTGTGACGTCATATAGTCGCTGCAACTCAGAACGCGTGGTTGACCGTTTCCACTTGTTCGTTCTGTTTAAATAATAATTATTTATTTGTTTAATTTAGCCCAACATTTTTATTATAAATTTAATTGAGAAATCGTTTAAATTCATTTTTTTTGTAAATTTTAATATAATTTTTTTTCTATAAATTTAAAATCAAGATTTTTTATAATTTATTTTTGGGATTAATTTAGAGTAATTCATCGTATTCCCAGCCGCGCTTACCGCTATCAATTGTTGCAGTCCGCAACAATTAAAATTATTTAATTTTGTTTTTGTACAAATAATTTTTTTTGACTAAGTTTTTTTTTCAACTATTTTTTTTTGATAATAATTTTTTTTCTCTCTTTTTTGTTATCATTCCTGGCAACGCTTATTCAACAAGAACCTGACCTTATTTTATTATATTAAATTCTCACAATTATATTTTTGACATTTTAAGTCAATCCTTGTGTGTCGTCCTGGACTCCTACCCTACCTAGGCCAGGAGCGGGCGCCACAATTACGTTTATTCATAAAATAATCTACTAATAAAATTTTCAGTAACCCTAACTGCTAATATTCCCTGATACAGCATTTTTTATTCTATTTTCAACAATAGCTCAAACCTCTTTTTGGTAAAATGTTTCAATAAACACAATCATCAATCATGTGTATTTGTGAAGCAATTCTCACCTCCTGGTGAACCAGAGGCCTTTTCGCTCATAGATCAATAGATTTATTGGACACGCGCTCGATCTATACATCCATAGATCATCGATCATGATATGCTTGTTACATGTATATCAATTACGTAAGAACGAAGAAGTGACACAATGGTTTGCAACGTATTTTTGGAAATTTGTATTTATGAATTTTTAGAATGTTCGTTTGAATTTATTAATTTTATGTATGTATGTAGTTTCAGGAGAATTCTAAACTTAGAAGATACCCAGCAAACATTTAACTAACGGCCGAATGCAGGCAAACTGCTTTTACTGCTGGCACCAAAAGTAAGTGCAACGCCAGTATTAATAATGTACTTCACATTTGTATTTCGCATTCCGCCTATACGAAGTACTTTACCAGCATTTTATAAGCACTCCTTATTTGTATTAACACAAGCAAACATTTTTATACTTTTTACTTAAAACTAAACTTTTTTTGAATGTAATAATTTGAAAAGTCTGATTGTTCTTAGTCATAAAACGCCCTAACGGCCAGTACCCCCTCGAGGGCCAGTACAAGTTGATACGTGTTGGTGGACAGTTTGTCAAGATGTGTATTTGAATAGTTATTGTTTTGTGAGCGCATTATACAGTTTTTTATTGTGATTTGTGTGTGTTTTGTTAGATTTAAGGACGTAGTTTACACAAACTATTTCATGTTAAATTGTTTAATTTTTAGTTTAGTTCAATCATAGTTTTTTTCATGTAATAAAATTTTCAATTATTAATAAATCTGTTACAAGATTATAAATATGTCATTTAAAAAATATAATTTGTCATATTTCATTTTGAATAGTGACATCTTAAATATTTTGTAAATATAATACCAACCTAAAATAATACAAACTTAATCCAAAACTGTAAAGCTTTTTTTACAATATAACCAAGTTTCTAAAAGTCAGTAATACACTATAAAAATCACCAAAATAACCAGATCTAGTTTGTTCTTACAAAAGTGAACAGCTTATAGCATTAATGCTTATAAAATTTGATTATTGAATTTATTTTAACAAGTATGATTTCTTTAGGTTGGCACTCGTCAAGTCAGGGGGAAAAGATGTGGTAGATAATACAAGCCGAATATTGGCGAAAATTATTAGTCACCCCTTATCTTTAGGATGCAATTGGTTTGGCCGAAATGGCAGAAAAGCATTTTCTTAAAATTCTTCATTAAATTAATAAATTAAATAAACTAATTCCTGTTATTCCTGAAATTATATTTATTTAATATTTATAAATAAATCAATAAATTATAACTGTTAATACAATTTACAATCGGCCAGTTTTACCATCGTTGAATAAATTTATTTAACAACTTAAGTTAACAATATCGCATCATTATATTGACAGCAATGTTAATTTCTTCATTAATAGTTTAAAACCGATGCGATATTGTCAACTTTATTTGTTAAATAAATTTATTCAACGATGGTGAAAATGGCCAAAAGAGTATTTATTTTGCACCTAACCATTAATTTATTTTAATACTGGGTAAGTACACATATGTTACATTTGAAACACTAGAGAGTGGGTATAATATAAGCACTGGTCCGTCAGAAATAAATATTGCAACTAATGCGATTATTTTGCACTTTACCGTTGCTGAGCCAGCAACTGATACATCAATGGGCCAGCTAACGGCCACGGGGACACCGGGGTACTGGCCCAGTGCAAAATGCCAGCACTGGCCCATTACTTTCAATGCACTTTACCGTTGCTGGGCCAACAACTGATACATCAATGGGTCAGCTAAGGGCCACGGGACACCGGGGTACTGACCCAGTACGAAATGCCAGCACTGGCCCATTACTTTCAATGCCGGGGAGTATGTGCTTTACCAGTACTGGCCCGTATAAAAATGTTTACTGGGTAGGTTGTACTTTATTGTAGTACGAGAGTTACCTTTTATGTTTTTAAAAACGACAACTAGATTGCCATTGAAATGTGTCATTACTATATACGTAAAATTTGATATTTGTTATTGTGAAATCAGTGGCAGCTTATAAATAGGCCGAGTAGTTTGTTGACAGTGAGAGTTAACAAAAACAAATTTGTGAAAAAATTGATATTACTCGTGAAGCTTTTCGGATGATTTTTTACGATTTTAGTAAAGGCCTAACTCAACAACAATGCATAGATTCGCTTCGTTCAACTTTTGGTAATGAAGCACCATCAGAAAACACTGTTTACAATTGGTTTGTAGAATTTCGTCGTTGTCGTGCGTCCGTCAGTGATGAATCTTGTGAAGGTCGACCAAAATCGGTTCTGATTAAAAAAACATCGATGCTGTTCGCAAAATGATTGAAGAAGATCAGCATGTGACTTACCGTGAGATAGAGGCATCCTTTGGCATATCGCAGACTGCAATACATTCGTTTTTGCATGAAAATTTAGCTTTAAAAAAAAACATCAAACGAAAGCCCTTAGTACGAGGATTAACGATTAAATTTTTATTTTTGGAAAATTAATTATTTTGATGCGATTTTTGCCAAAATTGTGCAAAAATTTTTTTGTCCCACACCCTGTAGCCCAGATGGTTTAAAATAAAAATCTAAAAAAATTCTAAGTAATGTATATTGGTGTGAACCGAAATAGTACAACTGGAATTTTTGATCAGATAATGTTTTCGGAAAATAACGCTGTTTTTGTGGTTTTTGGTTCACAAAGTACAAAAGTTATACCAATGTAAGGCACCCACATGCAAGGCGTACGATAGCGTAGTGGATAGAGCACTGGTGTCGTAAGCTAAAATTCGCTGGAAACGAAGGGTTTCGAGTACGGAGTGAATTTTATTTTTTCTGTTTTTTTTTTGCATTTTTATTATGTTTAAATTATTTTGTCAAAATTCTAGTTATATTTTGACAAATGTTGCATTTAATTTTTAAGAGCGTAAATTTAATAACCAGTTTTATTATATGATTAACAGACGATAAATTATTTTAAAAATATCGTTCATTTTGCAGTGATTACTACAAAGTAAAATTTGTCCTACACACTCAGCATGCCGCCTTAACTTATTATATACCTGCGAAACCCTGAAATGTGTGAATATTCACACTTCACATCAATTTTTACTTGCCCGACCTTAATATATAAGGGGCAAGTATTGTAATCGCGAAAATTTTCGATGTCGAGATTTTGACTGATGACCATGTTTCAAGGTCCAGGGAATCAAAAAACATATTTTCGAAGTGCCGTCCGTATGTGTGCGTGTCTGTGTGTGTGTCTGTGTGTGTGTCTGTGTGTGTGTGTGTCTCTGTGTGTGTCTATGTGTCTGTGTGTCTGGGTGTATACACGATAACTCAATAACGGTCTAACTTAGAGAGTTCGTTTTGATACTAAAAAAATCTCCTATTAATTGGGAAGAACCAATTAATAGGGGAATTTTTATGAAAATCCGAAACCGGAAACGGAAGTTATTAAACATTAAAATTTTAAAAAATTCGTTACTAGTAAACCAAGCCTTGGAAAAAAATTTGTATAGAACATAATATGATGTATTTTTGAAGATTAACCTAAAAATTTTTAAATAAAAAAAAAAAAATAATTTTTTAAAAAATATATTTTTTTTAATTATTATTTTTTTATGGGAGGGCAAGTCTAGCGGAGGTCTCTCTTCGCCACTGGTTTAGTTAGTGCCCATGTTTGTGCACCGTATGATAGAACCGGTCCTATATCCAGCGCCTATAGTAACCAGCAAATCTTTCTCTGTGTTCGTACTTTTAAATTAGAACATTTTTATGCATCGTAAATTATTTTTTCGTTTGGCAATTCCATGTAGTACTGTCCTGTAGTGTCGACGCCTTCTGCAGCTCATATATTGATTCCTCCTTCACACCATTGTTTCCACAGCCAACTAATCTTTCCAAACGTTCAACCAATGTGTCTTTATTTGTGTTATATCTTTTATATAACAACACATTGTATATGAGTCTCTCTTTCGCTCTCTCGGTCTCTCTCTTCGCCCCTCACCGCCCCATGGATGTAACACATTTCGGATCATCCCAGATATAATCTCTCATAACAAACGATTGTAAGAACTTTATTAAGAAATGAAGAATTGCTCTCTATGGACGCGTCATGCGAAATAATTTCAAACGAAAGAGTTTTTTAACAAGTTTTTAAATGAACAATTTATAACAAATCGGGACAAGGTTTTTTAAAGATATTTGGAATTAAAGATTTGGGCTTATACCCTTTTCACACTAGAACTGTAATACCCTTTTCGCACTAGAACTTTAAGACGAGTGAACTTAAAGTTCACCGATGTTTAAGATCGGTATGCTTTCACACTTGATGTTTAAATCTCTGGTGCTGTCATCAGCTACAGTAATTTTGTCCTTAAGTTACCGTCATGAAATTACCAGTTTTGAACTGTCTGCGCATACGCACATTTTGAATTATTATAAACAATTAAGGATATTTCATTTCATTTTACAATAAAGGCACTACAATAAAGAATATACTACACCTGTATTAACATGTAAGTCGATACATTTTATCTCAATTATTGTAGCTCTGTATTTTATTAAACACATTATTAGAATAAATTATTTTATTATAACAATAAGTATAAACTTCTTATAACGTCGATATAATACAGTATTCTTGTTTATGATAATATAAAATGTTGACAACACAAATTCAAGGAGTATTTTTTTATAATAGAAATTAAGTTGGCAATGCGGACGAAGTTTAAGACGCAGATCTCTGTCTTAAACATCGCTTGTATTTAGACGAGGCCAGACGGTTTCACATTAGCGTTTAAAGATACATTCACTTTAACATCCGATCTTAAAGATCTAGTGTGAAAAGGGTATAAGAAGAGTGAACTTAAAGTCCACTGATGTTTAAGATCGGTTTGCATTAACACTAGATGTTTAAAACGCCTGTGCTGCCATCTGCTGTGATAATTTTATTCTCAAGTTGGCGTCACGAATTTACCAGTTTTCAAGTGTCTGCGCAGACGTACATTTTAAATTATTATTAAACATATATGGATATTTGATTCCAATCTATTAGGTCATCAAGGATAAAAGTTGTAGAAAAAAGGCAAAGTTGGTTGATAACTTACAAATATAAGGAATTATTTTATTCATCAAAGTATGCACACATATTGTCTATACACTTTTGCCATTTAAGCGGCAGGTTGTTCAGGCCGGTAGTATAAAACCCTGGCGGACGAGAGTCAATGAATTCCTGGAAGGCCAGTTTTACAGCATTGTCGGAATTAAACTGTTTTCTTATTAAAAAGTTGTCCAAATTGCAGAAGAACTGGTAGTCAGTGGGGGCTAGGTCTGGTGAGTATGGAGGATGATGAAGAAGTTCCAACTCCAATTCCTGTAGTTTTGCCACAGTCATTTGTGCAATGTGTGGTCTAGCGTTATCATGCAATAAGATAGGAGTCGATCTGTTGACCAATCTAGGCTGTTTTTCTTTAAGTTTTTGCATCATTTCGTTCCAGCTGGTTGCAATATATTTCTGCTGTGATAGATTTTTTTTGTTTGGTTTTTATGTTACCTGTACGAAATTTAGCGAACAAATTTGATATTGTCTGCTGCGTAGTAACACTAGAGCCAAATACACTATTAATGTTTCGCGCGGTCTGTTTTGCCGTAGTTCCACGTAAGAACTCATACTTCATTTCAATTCCATTTTCAACAAAATTAATTTAAATTTTTTTTTTGATATTTCTTAGATCAAACAATGATTTCTTTAAACAGGTGTGTAACTTTTCAATGAAAGAAAAATAGAACGGTAAAATATTAAGCCAATGTCAAATAATAAGCTGTTAAAGTTGGCAATATTATTATCTACAAATTTCATCCTTGACGACCTCATACAATAAAGATACTACAATAAAGAATATATTAGACCTGTATTAACATATAAGTCGATAAGTGTTTACCTTAATTATTGTACCAGGAGTTCAAAAATAAATTACATAAAGGTGGGCTATGGAAAAATAAAATAATGTGTACTGCAAGCTTTATATAACGATTGACTAACGTTTAGGTACAGCCTTTGTAGTCATTAAAATTGGAAATTATAATTTTTTGATTACACAAGTATAGAAAATCATACATAAAAAATTAAAGAAGCTGTTCAAAATGACCACCGTTTTCCTGCAGACACAAATTTACTTTGTCTTTACATACTATTAAAAAATTTTATAAGAATTTGAGGAGTTATATTGGCACACTGTTCGGTAATTCTGTTTTGCAGTTCTTCGATATTGTTAATAGGGGTCTTGTATACATTATTTTTCAGATAAGGGAATATAAAGTAATCTAAAATAGTCAAGTCTGGTGATCTAGGTGGAAATTCTGGATTTGAAACTAATTATTCGATCGTCAAAAAATTCACGAAGGTAATTTATGGTCTCTTGAGCGGTGTGGACAGTCGCGTCATCCTGTTGGAAGTAGCCTTGCTGGAGCTCATCCTCATGAAGCTGATTAATAAATTCACGTACAATATTCCAGTATCTCTGAGCAGTAACCGTTTCGTGGAAAAATATGGATCCGATAATACGCCTTCGAGACACAGCAATTCAAACACCAACTTTTGACGGGTAACGGGGAGTTTCGCGAAAAGTATGGGGATTTTGAGCACTCTATAACCTCATATTTTTTGAATTTATATACCACGAAAGGGTGAACCAGGCCTCAGAAAAAAACGTTAAATTTAACAAATCATCATTATTAATTAAATTTTGTTGGAACCAGTGGCAATACACAATTCGCCTATTGTGATCTGCTGCCAGCAACTCATGTAATGCAAGAATTTTGTATGGGAACAGCCTTAAATCTTTTTTGACAATAGTATGGCAAGTTCCTAATGATAAACCAATCTCTTGCGAAAGTGTACATAGTAATGTAGTGAGTTGTTCGTTCACGAACATCATCAACTGTATTTTGAGTACGAACTCTTGGCCTTCCAGTTCTATCTCTATGAGTAATGCTCCCTGTATCTCGGAATAAATCAACACTTCTTCTAAGTGCTCTGTAAAAATCTCCTTCAAGGAAAGCAATATCTGGAAATTCAATTCAATTCAATAGCCGAAATTCCTCTAAACATGACACCACTAAAATTGCTAACTTGATGGAACAAAAGAATTATTTTCCTACTGATATCTTTTTAATGTGGCTAAAAATCAAAACCGTTTGCTGGTCAAAAACCGATCGTTGTTGGTAGCTCTTATCAAAATAAATAACTAAATAAAAAATACGGTAACAAAAATAAATTTATTCAATTAAAGAGAAACATATTTACTTTTCCAACCCTTCAATATTAAATAATTTAAATGCAATTCAAATATTGAATTAAAATAATCCAATCTAAATATTCTCCAATATTTTACTGCCATCTCTTGACCGCAATTGGTAACTGTATAAATACTAGATCTTTATACATTCATCTAATCAGCAATGCTAATTGATCAATCGGACCTTCCGACAGATTGAATACTTGATATTGGGTGGATAACGGGAGGGGGGGGGGGTAAACAGGGGTTCCGAACGGACGGACCGTGGAGTCACTGCCCAATTGTTCAATTGACTGTATATTTGGTTGGAGGTGATTGCCAAAATGTTTTCAAATATAAGTAATATTTGAAATATTGTCAGCTATTGAGACAATGATCTCAGCTCGGTGATTTTTGTGAGCAATTCTCTGAGTCTGAAACTTCCAACTTCGAAACAAATTAATGTTGCCATATGATATATATTAGTTCATCTAACTTCTAGCAACTCGATTACGAGTCACTCCAAGTCACCATCTTGGGTCTCATTCCGTACGAATCAAGGCCATGACCATCCATAATCAGCATGCTGTCTTGTGGGTTCCATTTTAGTGCGATCTTGGAAATATCAACCTCTTCTTTGTACAAGGTATGTCCTAGCCAAGCACATTTCCGTTTCCCTGGATTCCTTGGTTTCCTTGAATTTTAGAAGAGATTTGCTTGGTAATTTTCCAGCATTCGCAGTCACATTTGTAATGAAAATTCTTAATATCGAATTGATGGACGAGTAGCTATTATACCATTAGGCTGGTACAATGCATGTCGGGATTTGCAGATTCTCTGGAAAACGTCGGTTAGTGTCCTCGCTTTTATTGCTACCCAAATTCAGCTGGCAAGGTTATGGCATCCGTATTTTGGGACGCGCATTGTATTTTGTTTATCGACTATCTTGAGGTAAAACTATCAATAGCGAATACTACATGGCATTATTGGATCGATTGAGTGTAGTAATCAAGAGAAAACGGCTTCACATGCAAAAGAAAACAGTGCGCTTTCACCAAGACAACGCCGCGTGTCACAAGTAGGGATGGGAACGATATATCGATATTTCGAAAATATCGATATTTGAAATGCGATATATCGCGCAAAATATCGATATTCGCACAAAATATCGGTATTCTTGTATATTTTTTACATTTAAATATATGCTGTTCACTTTTGTAAAAACAAACTATAGGCAATTCCAAACGTTTAGGCGGAACTAGATTTTGAAATTCAGTAATTTTTATCTATTAATTCGGACTTTTGGTCATTTTGTTTAAGCTTTGTAAATCATACCCACATTGTAAATTCGATAGATTAAATGGATTGTCATTATAAAATGTCATTTTCATTGCATTTTAATTTTTTGTCAATATTAATATAAATTTCCCATTTATTTATTTTTTAGTCTTCAAAATATGAAAAAATATATTAAAATATTTGACATATGTCATTCGCTTCCATGGTTTCACTGGCGTTTGTTTCATTGTTGGAATTTTAAATTTTCACATACCAAACCTGAAACATGAAATAACCCAAGCAAGGTCCCTTTTCGTGACAACCTAAGACAACGAAATTTCCATTTGGTTCCGCCTAATCGTTAAAGTAAGACGAAATTTTGATTTCAATAATTTGCACCTTTGAAATGTCATGTTGGTATTATTTTTTTTTTTAATTTTCACTTTCTTAATAATGATCATAAATAATAAATCTAAATTCGGTTTTACAACGTAAGAAATATTTTTAATTGACATTTAAAGTCCTGTAATTTATCTTATATGTTACGTGTTAGTTATTTCGATATATCGAAAATATCGATATTTTTACTTCGATATATATCGAATATCGATATCACACTTACGATATATCGAATCGCGTATATATCGATATTCAAAAATAAATTCCCATCTTTGGTCACAAGTCGATGAAAACGATGGTTGAATTGAATGAATTACGCTTCGAATTGTTTCCTCACCCACCGTACTCTCCAGATCTGGCCCCCAACGACTACTGGCCTTTTTGCAGACCTCAAAAAGATTCTTCAGGGAAGAAATTTGACTCAAATGAAGAAGTGATTGCCGAAACCGAGGCCTATTTTGAGGGCAAAGACAAATCGATCTACAAAGAAGGCATCGAAAAGTTATAGGAGCGTTGGAATGAATGTAGCACTCTTGAAGGAGAGTATGTTGATGAATAAAGTCGAATTAAAAAAAATAATTGTTTTTCTTAGTTAGACCGGAGACTTATTGAGCGACGTGGTATATACAGATACAAAAGTAAATTTTACATATTTAATTCTTAAATAAATAATATTTAATTAATAAAGGCAACGATATTATTGTTAACACAAGAACGACCCTGTGCATGACCATATCTTTCTGTTATAAACACGGCATGAAATTTCTTGAAAAAAAAATGATGATCTCAACTCTGTAAGTTTATAATTCATTCATAATTGTCAAATATATCTACCTGTTTGCCAACCGTCCATCAGTCCCTACTATTTGTCAGTTTGACAAGCACTGTACCCTCATCATTTCATATGTATATGTATGTTTATATGCGTTACAGTATGCAAATTTTAGTGCATAAACATTTTATATGAAAGCTAGCTAGCGGTAGGCAGTCCTCAATGTAAATATTTGTTTAGTTGCATTCGAATGTCATTAAAAGTTTCGTTTAGAAAAAGTTGCAATTTTTAAATGTCAAATTAGGGGTGGGTTACTAAATGTATTGATGGAAAGGGTTGAAAAATGAATGGATAAGGGTTGACGTTTGTCGGGACCATCTGTGGATTCATATTTTAGTATTTTTTAATAAGTTAATTTTTAGGGCGTTTCTTTTAAATTTCATTACAAAGTAATAGTTATTACTCTTTTTTAGATACAAGCAAACTTCCTGGATGTGAAATATTGAAGAATGGATTGGAATTCATTAGGTGGCGTTGCGAATTAAGAACAATTACAAACACTGTATTGTCTGGCCAATGGTAACATCGCCGCCATTAAGAGTCCAAATAAATATTAGTTTCAAATGCGATAATCTTTGCAGAAAGTGTAAATTTTTGGGAATAGTTTCACAGAAACTTACTGTCTCTGCAAAGATTGCCTTATTTTTCCATTTGAATTTCTAATATTTCCAATATTTATTTGGACTCCTAATGGCGGCGCTGTCACCACTGATTAGATTATTACTATACAGTGTCTGTAAGAACAATTAATATATTGCAAACACGGCTGTTTCCGAAACCCAGGAGATATGCAAACGCGGAAATTACGCGAGATCCATTGCCCGCACAATGCGGAGAGACCCGAGCAACACTGCATCCTGCAGATCAAAGAGTTGACAGAAGACCTGCAGGTGGGAATGGACTCGATTTCCCTTCGGTAGGAGGCTTTCGTACCACCCAAAACACCAACTATAAGGACTACAAGCTTAGCTTTATACCCTGGATACAGCTTTTTAAGCTCGGACAAGAGATTCATATACTTGGACCTATTTTCTGCCTCCTTGAGAGAGACATTCTTCTCAGCTGGATTTATTGAGAATGCGATCACAATTTTTTTTTTTTTGGTACACAAATTTGGTATCCTCCTGGATATCGAGATTATGTCCGACTTAGTTGCTGTTAGTAACCTCGAGGTGAGGATGGAATAATTCCACTTGGAATTTTCCACCACCGATTCTATGTCAGAAGGGACGTACGGTATAACCGATATTTGGTCAATACAATAGGCGTGTCTAAGATGATAGTAGAGCATGCGGAGAGCAGCATTTCGAGACATCTAGTTCGACGCGACAAAAGATTATTATTATTATAGTTGATAGATAATGGGATTCGGACCAGTCAGAAAATAAAACAAATTTATTAACTTCGCTAACGTTTCGATTTTAATTTAAATCTTCATCAGAGCTACAAAGATACATAGAAATATAGAATTATTTAATTGGTAAGTTTACATGTATAAAAATATTTTAGTTCCGTATAAAAATATATAGTACATGTATAAAAATATTTTATACATGTAAACTTACCAATTTAATAATTCTATATTTCTATATATCTTTGGAGCTCTGATGAAGATTTAAATTGAAATCGAAACGTTAGCGAAGTTAATAAATTTGTTTTATTTTCTGACTGGTCCGAATCCCATTATCTAATATATATATATATATATATATATATATATATATATATATATATATATATATATATATATATATATTGCATTGTCTTGAAACTTTAGTGATAATCTATATTTTATCTAAAAAATTGATTTGAAGTGTGAATATTCACACATTTCAGGGTTTCGCAGGTATATAATAAGTGAAGGCGGTATGCTGAGTGTGTAGGACAAATTTTACTTTGTAGTAATCACGGCAAAATGAACGATATTTTTAAAATAATTTATCGTCTGTTAATCATATAATAAGACTGGTTATTAAATTTACACTCTTAAAAATTAAATGCAACATTTGGCAAAATATAACTAGAATTTTGACAAAATAATTTCAACATAATAAAAATGCAAAAAAAAACAGAAAAAATAAAATTCACTCCGTACTCGAACTCGAAACCCTTCGTTTCCAGCGGATTTTAGCTTACGACACCAGTGCTCTAACCCATTACGCTATCGCATGCCTTGCATGTGAGTGTCTTACATTGGTATAACTTTTGTACTTTGTGAACCAAAAACCACAAAAAATGCGTTATTTTCCGAAAACATAATTTGATCAAAAATTCCTGTTGTACTATTCCGGTTCACACTAATGTACATTACTTAGAATGTTTTCAGTTTTTTAGTTTAAACCATCTGGGCTACAGGGTATGAGACAAAAATTTTTTTGCACAATTTTGACAAAAATTGCGTCAAAATAATTTATTTTGCAAAAATAAAATTTTGATCGTTAATCCACATACTAAGGGCTTTCATTTGATACCCTACTCAGAATTTTAAAAAAATATTTTATTTTTCGTTGAGCACATATTTGTTTATATTTTTAGGGGGGTATGTGTTTTAGATGTTTTAGTATTTTTCCTATGTGCGGGTCAAAGAGTTGTATAAGCATGCCAAATCTCAACTCTCTAGGTTTAGCCATTTGGCTACAATTTTTACCGAACAGACAGACAGACAGACAGACGACAAAATGACGGTATAAGGGTTTTTTGGTCATACCTACAAAACCCTAAAAAGGATCTACTATTGAGGCTCTCAGGAAAGTAATCCTGTTCAGTTTGATCCTAGCCTTATACATGTCTATAGTATTGTCTTCTCTCCGTTCACTTAATCACGAGTAGGTAGGTATGTTGTAAGTTCCAAAATAATTTAGGTCAATAATAATGAATTGCCCTTGAGTGAAGCCTGAATGCAGCTAATATATATTAAAATTCCAATCATCGTATATTCTGGAACGTATCCTGAGCATTATCCATGATCTTATATATTTCTTTATCCATTTAAAACAATTTTCTTTCCATAATCAAATTCTTAAGGCTCTTTTCATCCTGTATAAAGTAAGACAAACCCTTAAACAATCAAATAACCAACCCCGCATTTACAATAAAACCTAAATATATTCTTCCATGATATAAAATAAAACAGGCGCTATTAACGACGTCGACGGCAGGCGTCGGTAGTAGGGCGTCGTCCAATCAAAACCACTCGTCGACAAGTAGACACGCCTACACTGAGGCTTATGTATGAATTTTATAAGATTTCTATTGATGCTCTTAGGAGGGCGATTCTAAAAACGATATTAAAACGAATCGAGTGCAAATTACTGGAAAATTATTTGACTCGGAGTTAGATTTGGTTATTTGTGTTTATTTGATTGTTTTAGAGGTGATTTAAAGTGACTGATTTATGATGGGTATATTAAGAAATCACAAAAGTCAGAAATATGCTCTAAAGGAGGAGACCTGGGAATCACCGGCCTGGGAAAATGGTTCATAAGTAGTGTTATACTCTTTTAACTTTCACACTAGAAGTTTAAGATACGATGTTTAAGTTAGTTTAACTTTAAATGCTAGTATGAAAGTGGGTGACCTCGGTTTAACGCAGCCTAACTTGAAGACAAAGATTTGTGTCTAATACCCTTCTCACACTAGATCTTTAAGACGAGTGAACTTAAAGTTCACCGATGTGTTTAAGATCGGTATGCTTTCACACTTGATGTTTAAATCTCTGGTGCTGTCATCAGCTACAGTAATTTTGTCCTTAAGTTACCGTCATGAAATTACCAGTTTTGAACTGTCTGCGCAGACGCACATTTTGAATTATTATAAACAATTAAGGATATTTCATTTCATTCTACAATAAAGGCACTACAATAAAGAATATATTACACCTGTATTAACATGTAAGTCGATACATTTTATCTCAATTATTGTAGCTCTGTATTTTATTAAACATATTATTAAAATAAATAATTTTATTATAACAATAAGTATAAACTTCTTATAACGTCGATATAGTATTCTTGTTTATGATAATATAAAATGTTGACAGCACAAATTCAAGGAGTATTTTTTTATAATAGAAATTAAGTTGGCACGGACGTTGGGCGGACGATGTTTAAGACGCAGATCTCTGTCTTAAACATCGCTTGTATTTAGACGAGGCCATACGGTTTCACATTAGCGTTTAAAGACTCATTCACTTTAAGATCCGTTATTAAAATGAGGATGATTTGAAGTACTGGTGTGAAAGCGCGTGACCTCGCTTTAAAAAAAGCCAAATTTAAAACGAAGATCTGCGTGTTAAAGACAGAGAGTCGTACCGGAACCAAACCAAAAACCAAAAACCGAAATTAACTGGAATTTTTAACCGAACCGAAATTGAAAACCGAAACCGGAACGAAATGTTAATAACGGTTAATTCCGGTTCAATTTTCTTTTCATTAAATTAATTTATTAATCGCTTTCTTACTGCTAAAACTTATAAATTGACTGATAAGAGAATGAATCTATCGGAAGAAAATTTGAAGAACATATAAATGAATCGATTAACCATGGATTTTTAATTTAATTTTCTTTTCAAATTTCAAATATTATTTTTTTCAGCTGAATGAACTGTGTTTTTTCAAATTTGTACTTTAATTATTATGGTTACATGAATTAAACATTTTGTATCAACAATTTAAAATTTAAAATACATTTTGCTTAAATTTTTTCTTCATCAAAATAACCTCCTCGATTCTTTATTACGGCTGCACTGATCTTCGGTATACGATTAATTAATCTACGCAGTGTTTCGGGTTGCATTGCGTTCCATTTTACTTGCAATATGTGCCAAAGGTTTTCTATAGAAGACGGCTGCTGTTTTCGTACATTTCTGTCAAGTTCTTCCCATAGTAACTCGATCGGGTTAAGATCTGGTGACTGTGGTGGCCATTCCATTATTTTTAGAACTTGAAGACTTTCAAGTTCTTTTAAATAGTTTTTACAGATTTTGCTGGTATGTTTTGGATCATTATCATGCATAATAACATACTGATTGGAAAATAATCTCTCATCAGATGGTAGTACTTGATGCTCTAAAATGTCTTTATAAATTTCTTTTGTCATTGTTCCCTCGATTCTATGTAAAATTCCAACGTTTTCTCCACCAAAACATCCCCAAACAGTGACAGATCCACCCCCATGTTTTACTGTTGGTACCAAACATTCTTCAGAATACCTTTCTCCCGCATATCTTCGAACGAAAACACGGCGTTTTGAACCGAAAAGTTCAAATTTTGACTCATCTGTCCAAAGGACGTTCTTCCATCGATTGACCAATTTTTATGTTTTCTAGCCCAGTTTAACCTTTTTGTCTTATTAACTGGTTTTAATAAGGGTTTACGAGCGGCTACACGCCCATGTAAGCCGAATTGCTTCAGTCGATCTTTGACAGTGGAAGTGCTAATCTTAACATCATTGAACTGATTGTACACAGATCTGATTTTTTCGGCGGTGTACCTTCTATTTGATAGGGAAATCTTTTTTATTTCTCTATCCTGTAATTTACTAGTTTTTCTAGGTCTCCCAAAGCGTTTTTTACTTGCATGGGTACCATTTTTTTCGTATCGTTTCAATGTCTTTTGCACACAACATCTTGAAATTTTAATTTTTTTTGCAATTTGGACTTGCGAATAACCTTCGTGATAAACGAGAATTCTTTCTCTTTCGGCAGTGCTTAAATCTCCTCGCTTACCCATTTTTAATTGTAAAATAAAATTTCACTTACAAAAAATTATATTATTTTTTTTTAATAAAAATAAATAAATAAATAAATAAAATAACTAAAAAAAAGATTTTTTTTAAACTAAATTAATTATAACTATAATAATTAAGTAAAACGCACTAATGGTACAGTTTTTAGGGTTTTGTAGGTATGACCAAAAAACCCTTATACCGTCATTTTGTCGTCTGTCTGTCTGTCTGTCTGTCTGTCTGTCTGTCTGTCTGTCTGTCTGTCTGTCTGTCTGTTCGGTCAAAATTGTAGCCAAACGGCTAAACCTAGAGAGTTGAAATTTGGCATGCTTATACAACTCGTTGACCCGCACATAGGAAAAATACTAAAACATCTAAAAAACATATCCCTCTAAAAATATAAACAAGGTACAACAGGAATTTTTGATCAGATTATGTTTTCGGAAAATAACGCATTTTTTGTGTTTTTAACTAAAATATGTTAACTATTTAATGCGTTGTGTAACATATGACAACAATAACTCTCGTGGCGTGGTTGGATTCGTCGTGCGCTTTATAATAGAAGTTAACTTGCTTGCAAACTAGGGTTCGAATCCTGTTGATTTTTTTTTTTTTTGCATTTTTATTTTGTTTAAATTATTTTGTTAAAATTCTAGTTATATTTGGTAAATAGTGCATTTAATTTTTAAAAGCGTAAATTTAATAACCAGTGGAAAGTGTTGAAATTATAATTTAATTGTATGTTTGACGAAATCAAAGGGCGGGACTTATGATGTAAGCAACCAATGGAAGCCATAGGTGCAATTTTCAAAATCTTAATGAACTTTGCTATATAAAAAAAATACTGCATATATTTAGAAACTCAAATAATGGTATTAGGCATTCGAATTAAAATTCATAAAAAAATATTTTGACATAAAATTTGTTTTGGCATCCCAAATAATCATCGTTCAGTTACTAAATACCTGCAAAACCCAGAAATGTGTGAAAATTCACACTTCACATCAATTTTTTTGTTTTCTAATTGAATACTCAAGTATAAATGTACAAATGTTTATTTTATAAATAAGCAAGTTAATGCCTATTGTTGATTGAAATATGCTGGACTGGTCTAAACTTGTTACTGATATACTAGAATCATAAATTAAAACATATAGACACTCATTGAAGTCAAGTAAATAAACAATTTGAATATATTTATATCTTGAAAGTATAAATTCATAACCTGCCTCAAACTTTCTGTCGGTAGTGTATGTGCGGAATTGTTGCCTTTACAACTTTGGCTATAATTTTAAAAACTACAATTAGATTTATTGTTAATTATACCATTAGAAGTAAATAAAAGAGATTATGACAAGTATTTATTTCAATATCTATAATAGTAGAATAATGTTCGGGACGCCCTTGTTTAACTCCACCCTGAAAGCATATGGAGCTGTTAGGGTCTTTTGTAGTTCCTCGCTTGTAATGCAATCGGGTTGTCTTGGAGTTATTATCGCCGATATAGATTCACTCAACTGTGTAATCTATCCTTTATAGCGCCTTTCTACGTATGTGTCATGCGTACATTTAAACAGGACTTTATGAATATGGTACCAATAAATTAGAACCACTATTTAATTCATCTCAATGTTAATATGACACATTTTTTATACATATAATTGCTATTGTTTGTAAAATATAATAAAAGAAAATCAGTTAGAAGTGTTAGAGTTACCAAGTAGCTTTATAAATTTTAGTAAGTTATTTGGTTACCAAAAAATATATTTATTAATATTATTATGTTTTAGTACTTTTATATTTTTTAATTAATTTATGGACTTTGGCCTACGCCAATGATATGGTGTTGTTATTAGAGATAAGTCGTTCATGAACGAACCGGCTCACTGAGCCGGTAGTACACTGACCGAAGTGACGGTTCACCAAATTGAAATGAGCCGGCTCACGGCTCACTGTATAGTTTCAAGTTTCAAGGATACGATTGGTCGGGCGATTGTGAGCAGTGACCGGAGTGATCCGGATTATAGATGGGTCGTTCATGAACGAACCGGCTCACTGAGCCGACTCAGTACACTGACCGAAGTGACACGGTTCACCAAATTGAAATGAGCTGGCTCACGGCTCACTATATAGTTTCAAGTTTCAAGGATACGATTGGTCGGGCGATTGTGAGCAGTGACCGGAGTGATCCGGATCTGGATCGATGTCATGTTGAACTTCGCGAGAACTCGGCTTGTAATGTATTATCATAAAGTGTATTTTGTCAAATAAATAAAGTGTATTTTGTCAAAAAATACAGTAGCTACATAAAGTGAATTGTTTGTTTCAAAAATGTTAGATAAGAGCCGGGGCTAAGCGACGTTCTACCTACGAGCGAATGACCGATATCTGACTGACCTGTGTCTTGGGATCATGTTTACAGTTCATATATTGCAAGAACCGGCTCTAAGCAAGAGCCGGCTCTAAGCGACGTTCTACCTACGAAGTAACGACCGACCTGTGTCTCGGAAACATGTTTACTTAACCGGATCACTGAGCCGGATCAATGAACCGGCTCAACAAACTGAACGACCTCCACTGATCCGGTTCCGCAAACTGAGCCGAAATTCCCATCTCTAGTTGTTATCCCAAAAACCGGAAGAAATGATGAAAAGGATGGAAAGATACTTGAATGGAAAGAAAATGACCCTAAGTATAGAAAAATCAAAAGTAATGGAATTTAGAAAAGGGGAACGATGATCAAGTTATGAACGTTGAAAATTAAAGTGTTTCTCGACCAAAAACGCACTGTGGACCAGAATAATATATAATTTTCTAGCGTGGACTACTAATAATAATTGTTGGTTTATTTTTTGCACGAAAACAAATATATTTAATGTGCTACTAAACACATTTATTTTATTTGTAGAAAATCACAGAAAGTTTACAGAAAATAAACAAAATATAAACTATTTACATAAAAAATGTGCAAAATAAATTAAAAATAAAACTGCAAAAAACACATATAAAAACTTTCGCGGACCACTAAAATTTTTCTGGGGACCACTGGTGGTTCGCGGACCACCTGTTGAGAAACACTGTTGTAGACTACAATAACTATTTCCTGTGGCTAGGAAATAAAGCGTTAATTCCAATTTTATTTTTGCTGGAATCGCATCCCTTATTAGTGTATCAGTTCGTTGTATTAATGGACTAACTAAATTTAATAGCCTACTAAAATAATTTGGTGTCATTCTTAAACACAGTCTGTACTCTTTTTGATCTTCCACGGCTAATTCACGAAATAGAAGGACTGATGCGCCATGGGTTGATGCGCCATGGGTAGTTCTTCTATCAATCCATTTTTTAACCCATTTTTGTTTAGGCTTATATTCTGTACCGAATACTTCAATAAGACAATCAATTATTTCCTCCACAAGAAATGATGTAATTCAAAATACCATTTCTTTAATGGCATCACGCCGGCGACGATGTATATCCACATTCATAAACTATTTTTTGCAAAAAGACAATTTCACTACAAAATCACAGTGAAGATGTCAAATGTGTTTTGACACTTACTATCCAGAAAATAAGATATGTATGTCAAATGCGTATGAATACCTACTATCCTGAAAATAAGATAGTAGAGTAAAGCGCGTAGTACTTGCGCTAGTTACTAGCTCTTTTACTCTACCAATGTAAACCCGGCATAAGACTTATTTGAACTAGAGTAGCCTCAGCCGTATGAGTCTGATACTTATTTGAAACTAAGTCATCTCGGTTCTGTATTATGCTTCCATCTTTTGAAATACAATATCCCCTTGGTAAATCTCCGTCCCTGTCGAAGGATATGGAGGGGCAAAGGACGCCTGGAAGGGAGAGACGTCTTCACTAATCGTCATCTGTTATTGACAGTTAACTTCCCCTATCTAACGCCAGAGGGAAGGCATCCTAAGTCCATTTCTAGACAATTGATATTTGTTATTTATGGTTATGATATTTGTAAATTTAACTCATGTTTTATGTTAGGCCCAGTGGACCCTTTTTAGAATTGTTGAAGACCCTTTCAGGCACAGATGTTATGTTTTATATGTTATAAATTGGATTTTATAGACGAATATTAAGTAATATTAAAGTTAAACGGGACTTGTCAAACATTATTGACTCACAGAATTTAGAAGATTAGTCGGGTTCAAACGCGTAATACCCTTTTCACACTAGAACTTTAAGACAAGTGAACTTAAAGTTCACCGATGTTTAAGATCGGTATGCTTTCACACTTGATGTTTAAATCTCTGGTGCTGTCATCAGCTACAGTAATTTTGTCCTTAAGTTACCGTCATGAAATTACCAGTTTTGAACTGTCTGCGCAGACGCACAATTTGAATTATTATAAACAAATATGGATATTTCATTTCATTCTACAATAAAGACACTACAATAAAGAATATATTACACCTGTATTAACATGTAAGTCGATACATTTTATCTCAATTATTGTAGCTCTGTATTTTATTAAACACATTATTAAAATAAATAAATTTATTATAACAATAAGTATAAACTTCTTATAACTTCGATATAATACAGTATTCTTGTTTATGATAATATAAAATGTTGACTGCACGAATTCAAGGAGTATTTTTTTTATAATAGAAATTAAGTTGGCAATGCGGACGAAGTTTAAGACGCAGATCTCTGTCTTAAACATCGATTGTATTTAGACGAGGCCATACGGTTTCACATTAGCGTTTAAAGATTCACTTCACTTTAACATCCGATCTTAAAGTTCTAGTGTGAAAAGGGTATCAGTCAGAAATAAATAACAATAATAAAAAAAAAATTAATAAAGCTGCGAAAGCCATGTTTTTAAGTTGGGGGCGTTAAACCAAAATAAGTTTGTGAAAAAATGGATATTACTCGTAAAGGTTTTCGTTGGATGATTTTTTTACGATTTTAGTAAAGGCCTAACTCAACAACAATGCATAGATTTGCTTCGTTCAACTTTTGGTAATGAAGCACCATCAGAAAAGACTGTTTACAATTGGTTTGCAGAATTTCGTCGTGGTCGTGCGTCCATCAGTGATGAATCTCCTGAAAGTCGACCAAAATCGGTTGTGATTTAAAAAAACATCGATACTGTACGCAAAATGATTAAAAAAGATCGACATGTGACTTACCGTGAGATACAGGCGTCCTTTGGCATATCGCAGACTACAATACATTCGATTTTGCATGAACATTTAGCTGTGAAAAAGATCTGTTTCCAATGGATTCCGAATAATTTGACCGAAGCTCAAAAAAAGGCTCGTGTTGATTGGTGTAAGGGAATACTAAGAAAATTCAACATAGGCACTATAAAATCCGTATACAACATCGTTACAGGTGACGAAACTTGGATTTATTCATATGAACCGGAAACTAAGCAACAATCCACTGTTTGGGTCTTCCAAAAAGAACCGAAACCTACAAAAGTTGTTGTCAGTTGTACTTCCAATCGCTTGTTTCTTCGGTTGTACTGGACATGTCGCAACCATTCCTTTTTTTTAAATTTAAATGCCTTTGCTGCTGTAGTAATTAGCCAGGACAATTTTTATTTGAGAAAATGTCCATGCCTGAACGGGATTCAAACCCGAGACCTTCGCAACGCAGAGCATATGTGTTACCACTACGCTACGCCGGTCGGCAACCATTCCTTTAGAGGATCGGAGAACAATTAATGCTGAATGGTATACAACAATTTGTTTGCCAGAAGTCAACAAAATCAGGAAAAACAACCAAAAATGTCATCATTCTTCATCATGACAAGGCAAGCTCCCACACAGCACGTCAAACAATTGATTATTTGAAAAAGAAAAACATCGAATTACTGTATCATTGCTCGTATTCACCTGATTTATCACGTAATGAATTTTTTGTTCCCCAATGTCAAACAAAAAATGCGTGGACAGCGATTTTTATCACCTCAAGAAGCTGTTGAAGCCTTCGAAAACCATGTTTTCAAGATACCAACTTCAGAGTGGAAAAAATGTTTCGAGAATTGGTTTGAACGCATGAAAAAGTGTATAAATCTTAAGGGGAATATTTTGAAAAGCAATAAAACTGATAAAGTCTGATAAAAAAAAATGTATTTCTTAGTTTTTGGAAAAACTTAAAAGGTAGCCCTCGTGTCTACGAACTGGCTACAAAAAGCTCAAGAAAGAGAAAATTGGAAATCTTTAAGAAAGGCCTATAGCTAGCAGTAGATTCGTACGGTTGAAGGATGATTTAAATGTTGATCTTGAACTCATAGAACTGAACAGGTTAATTTGTTCCAAAGACTCACAGCTCTGTTCTTTTTCTAATCAGATAATTTTCCAATATTTTGAGATAATATAACACCTTATAATGGTTGATTTTCAATTTTGTTTTATCGTATATTCATATTCGGGTTGTTGTTCAGAAGTTTCATAATTTTACATTTTATTGACGTAGCTCAGAGAGAAGCAGTATCTGACAAAGATGGAAGAAGAAAAAAGAAGTCAATTAAAACGCGCCAATAAAAAATAAGGCCGCACACAAGTACCGCCCATAATTCACAAGAAAATAAAAATGAAAAATTCACCGACGAATAAAAAATATTTGAAAAAATACTGCGCTTGAATTCGGAAAATAGTCTTTTAATATACATTACTGGAATTTATTAAATATTTGATAAACTGAATGACGATTGAAAATTAGAGAAAATTGTAATAAAAACAGAGTAATCTTAGCTAAATGTCTCTTAGGAATAGAATAATATCACCTATAAGACAAATTCTTTTAAAACCATTTCAGTTTTCTGCGACTTCCTTATTTGAAACTCAGCTCTGTAAGTCTAAATCTATATTTAAAACGAAATAATCTTAATTCTGTCAGTCTGAGACTTTTACCATTGAATCATAGTATCCTTCTGAGTTCTATCAAAAGTTTAAATCTTTAAAATAGTGTAAGCACAGCTCGGTGAATCTGAGACTTCTTTGAATCCGAGTAATCTCAGCACTGTGAGTCTCAGATTTCTTTAAAACAGAGTAATCTCAGCTCTTTGAGTCTGAGACTTCTTTAACACAGAGTAATCTCAGCTCTGTGAGTTTGAGACTTCTTTGAAATAGAATAATCTTAGCTGTGTGAGTCTGAGACATCTTTAAAACAGAGTAATCTTAGCTCTGTGAGTCTGAGACTTTTTTATAACAGTAATTTCAGCTCTGTCAGTCTCAGACTTCTTTGAAACTGAGCAATCTCAGTTCTACGTGTCTGATATTTCTTTGAAACAGAATAATCTCAGTTCTGCGAGCCTGAGACTTCTTTGAAACGGAGTAATCTCAGCTCTGCGAATCTGAGACTTCTTTGAAGCAGAATAATCTCAGCTCTGTCAGTCTCAGACTTCTTTAAAATAGAGTAATCTCAGCTCTTCGAGTCTGAGACATCTTTGGAACAGAGTAATCTCAGCTCTGGAAGTCTGAGACTTCTTTGAAATATAGTAATCGCAGCTCTGTAACTCTGAGACTTCTTTGAAACAGAATGATCTCAGCTCTGTCAGTCTGAGACTTCTTTAAAACAGAATAATTTCAGATCTATCAAACTGAGACTTCTTTGAAACTGAGTAATCTCAATTCGGTGAGTCTGAGACTTCTTTGAAGCAGAATAATCTCAGCTCTGTCAGTCTCAGACATCTTTAAAATAGAGTAATCTCAGCTCTTCGAGTCTGAGACATCTTTGCAATAGAATAATCTCAGCCCTGGAAGTCTGAGCCTTCTTTGAAACATAGTAATCGCAGCTCTGTAACTCTGAGACTTCTTTGAAACAGAATGATCTCAGCTCTGTCAGTCTGAGACTTCTTTAAAACAAAGTAATTTCAGCTCTGTCAGACTAAGACTTCTTTGAAACTGAGTGATCTCAGTTCTGCGAGTCTGAGACTTCTTTGAAGCAGAATAATCTCAGCTCTGTCAGTCTCAGACTTCTTTAAAATAGAGTAATCTCAGATCTTCGAGTCTGAGACATCTTTGGAATAGAATAATCTCAGCCCTGGAAGTCTGAGCCTTCTTTGAAACATAGTAATCGCAGCTCTGTAACTCTGAGACTTCTTTGAAACAGAATGATCTCAGCTCTGTCAGTCTGAGACTTCTTTAAAACAAAGTAATTTCAGCTCTGTCAGACTAAGACTTCTTTGAAACTGAGTGATCTCAGTTCTGCGAGTCTGAGACTTCTTTGAAGCAGAATAATCTCAGCTCTGTCAGTCTCAGACTTCTTTAAAATAGAGTAATCTCAGCTCTTCGAGTCTGAGACATCTTTGGAACAGAGTAATCTCAGCTCTGGAAGTCTGAGACTTCTTTGTAACAGAGTAATCTAAGCTCTATGTGTCTGAAACGTCTTTATAACAGAGTAATCTAAGCTCTGTGAGTCTGAGACTTTTTTGAAACTAAGTAATCTCAGCTCTGTGAGCCCGAAACTTCTTTGAAACTGAGTAATCTCAGCTCTGTGAGCCTGAGACTTCTTTGAAACAGAATCATCTCAGCTCTGTGAGTCTGAGACTTCACTGAAACAGAGTAATCTCAGATCTATAAGTCTGGGACTTCTTTGAAACAGAATAATCTCAGCACAGATTTCTTTGGAACAGAATATTTTCAATTTTGTGACACCGAGATTTCTTTGAAACAGAATAATCTCAGCTCTGTGAGTCTGAGACTTCTTTGAAACAGAATAATCTCAGCACAGATTTCTTTGAAACAGAGTATTCTCAATTTTGTGAGACCGAGATTTCTTTGAAACAGAATAATCTCAGCTCTGTGAGTCTGAGACTTCTTCGAAACAGAATAATCTCAGCTCTGTGAATCTGAGACTTCATTGAAACAGAGTAATCTCAGCTCTGTAAGTCTGAGACTTCTTCGAAACAGAATAATCTCAGCTCTGTGAATCTGAGACTTCATTGAAACAGAGTAATCTCAGCTCTGTAAGTCTGAGACTTCTTCGAAACAGAATAATCTCAGCTCTGTGAATCTGAGACTTCATTGAAACAGAGTAATCTCAGCTCTGTAAGTCTGAGACTTCTTCGAAACAGAATAATCTCAGCTCTGTGAATCTGAGACTTCATTGAAACAGAGTAATCTCAGCTCTGTAAGTCTGAGACTTCTTCGAAACAGAATAATCTCAGCTCTGTGAATCTGAGACTTCATTGAAACAGAGTAATCTCAGCTCTATAAGTCTGAGACTTCTTTGAAACAGAATAATCTAAGCACAGATTTCTTTGAAACAGAGTATTCTCAACTTTGTGAGTCTGAGACTTATTTGAAACAGAATAATCTCATCTCTGTGAGTCTGAAACTTCTTTGAAACTAAGTAATCTCAGCTCTGCGAGTCTGAGACTTCTTTAAAACTAAGTAGTCTCATCTCTGTGAGTCCGAGACATTTTTTAAAGTAAGTAATCTCAGCTCTGTGAGTCCGAAACTTCTTTGAAACAGAGTTATAACAGCTCTGTAAGTCTGAAATTCTTTGAAACTAAGTAATCTCAGCTCTGCGAGTCTGAGACTTCTTTAAAACTAAGTAGTCTCAACTCTATGAGTCTGAGACTTCTTTAAAACAGAATAATCTCAAGCCTCATCATGAAAGCTGCTCTATATTCCATATATGATCTTTTAACCTTTTAAGAACCATCTAAAACTCTTAAAATCACTTAAGTAATTACAATATAATTCGACAATTCCTTCTGAAATAATTCCAGCAATAAGATTTTCATTCTGAACATTCATTAACCATAACCTCAATTATCCTTTTTCAATCATCTATCCTTTTCTAACTCATTATCCTCGTAATATATTTCTCTCTATCATCTTCTCACAGTATCGACTTTAGTGTCGGTGAAGACACACCCTCTTTAAAAATCCGACCAACCCCCCAGAATAGTAGTGGGGGTAAAACAGCACCCTTACAACATCCCCCAATTCAGTTAACAACATACATGTGAAAGCTACAGATTTAGAGTGATTATTTTGATTGTTACGAAAAAATTTGTGCCAGGTTTGATTTTAGTGATTTGTGAAGTTTAAACCTGATTGAACTTGCAGATTTAACTGGAATTTAAAATTATGTTAAGCTTAAACAAGTCAAAACGTGTTTGTGTGAAATTTGAACAGCTAAAATCTTAAAAATAATATTTTAAAAATACATAAACAATATTCAACTGTGGAAAAAGTAATCCAAAATGATGTTAATTTTGTTAAAAGTATAATCTTGTCTTTTGACAATTTAATACTTTATTAAAAGTGTAAGTTTTGGTAAAATTCACTTATGTGTGACAAAAGTTTTTTAAATAATTTTTAATTTTGTCATAAATTAATTTAGTTAAAATTGTAATTGTGTTTCTCGACAATAAATCAGTCGGACAAATAATCAACACTAGGAAATATCTCAGATATTTTTTTTTACACATTTTATTCGTTAATCAATTATTCATTTCTTAACTTCGTGCGGAACTAAACATAGCTGGTTGAAGCGTAACTAGATTTTCAATTCTAGTAAATTTGCCGATTAAATGAGGCTTTTGATCATTTTGTTTAGCAAAAGCTTCCTTCAATCCGTAAAAAGACAGTTCATGAGAGCTAACAAATGAAAATTTCAGTTACTTCCGTTTAAACTTTTAGAATACATAGCCTTTAGCAATTCCTTTTATTATTTTTTTTTAATGTTGGCTGATTTGTTTAAAATATGAGTTTTAAATTTCAAATGTCAAATATTAATTTATATTTTTGAAATATACAAGGTGTTTACGGTCTTCTTATTTCTTTTTTAATGGGTGAATGTACAGTTCAAAAGACGGCGAAAACCTTAAAACACCTTAGTAAAAGTTTTATAATAAAAGAGATATAAATTTTTTAATTTTTGGGGTTTATCCGCCATAACTCTCCAAATATTTATCCAATTTAAAAAATGCATTTAGATAAATATTTGTCTTCTTATTCTTAACAATATTTGTAATATAAGTTTTTGCTGTTAAGTCAATAATAAGGGAGTATTTAAATTTTTAATTTTTTGGGGTTTTCAGCCATAACTGTACATCAAAAAAATGCATTTGGATAAAAGATTTATCTTCTTATTCTTAACAATATTTGTTGTATAAATATTTGCTGTTAAGTCAATAATAAGGGAGTATTTAAATTTTTAATTTTTTGGGGGTTTCAGCCATAACTGTACATCAAAAAAATGCATTTGGATAAAAGATTTATCTTCTTATTCTTAACAATATTTGTTGTATAAATATTTGCTGTTAAGTCAATAATAAGGGAGTAATTTAAATTTTTAATTTTTGGGGTTGAAAATTATAATAAAAATTCTGAAACCTACAAAAATATAAAAAATCAAGGTCTTATGAATCCGACATTCAAATTTAGCCTAAATAAATTACTTAACCTTAAAAAGTCAGATTTATAAAGTTGAAAACAATCTATCTCAAAGTTCCATTGAACATTAAAAATCACGAGATTTCAAAATCTAGTTCCGCACGTAGCTAAGAAATTGTTACAAATTATTAATTTAGCTAAAATTGTAATTTTGTTTTTCGACGATAAATCAGATACCCTGGGTAATATGTTGGATAGACCTATTTTGACAGATTTTGTTCAATATTATCGTATTCGTCTGATATTTGATGTTTCAAATTAAATTATGAAAGATTAATTTTTTGTATGATACAAAATTCTATAACTTTTATAAATCAAAAATATCTACCAAATCAAAAATAAATATTATGACAAATTAAAGCTTCACTTAAGTCAAAGTACACTGAATATTATAAAAAATAGACCAAAAAGCTGTCAGTTCACCTGTCCAAAAAACGTCTAAATTGTATAAGATTGTCCAATCATTATGAAGATTTCCAGGAAAGATTTATTTAGGTCAAAGCACTGTCAAAGTATATTGAACATTGTCAAAATAGACCACAACACAATTAATTCAGTTTAAAAATTGCCAGAATAGGTCCAAATTGTATAAAACAGCCACGAATCACTAAAAAAAAGAAGATCCAAGAAAGCGTCATATACATAGGTCAAAGCTGTCTATACTAAATATTGTCAAAAATAGACCAAAATACTGTTAATTAATTTTAAAAATTGTCATAATAAGTCCAATTTATGTAAAACATCGTCTACTTTTACTTTAGACCACTCAATTTTCAAGCAAGCTTCATATCCTTAGAGCGGATTGTCGAGATCTTTTTGTGAAACTCAAAATAATGACTTTGCCTTCATTATTTATTTATCATTGTTTATTGTTTATACGCAAAAAATTAACCAATTACAGTACATTTGGTGAGACACATGATCAAAACACTCGCAGTAAAAATAATATCTGTAGTAAATTTTTGCGTATAAATAAATCCAGAAATCGCTCAAATTATTTTGCTATTAAATTATACAATCTCTTACCTGAAGGTATTTGTACATTACCACTAGACAAATTCAAATTTAAACTTAAGAACATATTAACAAGTAATCCAATTTATGTCACTGATGAGTTTGAAAATGTCAATTTTGATGAAATTTTGTAACATTGTACTATAAATATTGTTTTGACAATACCGATTTGACTGACTAAAAACATTTTTTGTAATTGTAATTTAGTCAATAAAAATATTATTATTATTATATAGTTCAAAGTTGTGAAACTATACTAAACATTGTCAAAAATAGATAAAAAAAAAAACACTCTAAAATGGTCAAAATCAAGTTAAACTTTTTCCAAATACTGAAAAAATCGTTTTTTTTATTGACGAGTTTGTCATTTCACTGTAAAAATTGTTACAAATAAATTCAATTGAATACCTGTCAGAAAGGACAACAAAAAAACTAATAAAATACAATTTTTTAAAACAATATTCTGTTTTAAAAACAAATGAAAACATTTTTCTCAAAACAAAAGAATTTGAAGAGTACTTGATTTGAAAAATCGTTTGAACGAGTGGACACATTCAAATAATTGGTTTCAAATCATTTAATTTAAACAATTGAACGAATTTTGACACTTCAATTTTTATTTGATTGTCGAATATTTCAAGTTGATTAATTTTAATAAATATGATTTTAAATTGTATTCTCTAACAATACATTTGGTTTTAATTCAGTAGTACATGCAATACAATTTTTTAGACAGTATATTACTAGAGCTACCGAACAAAATAGTATTTTGTAATACGTAACTAGGAAGGAAACTTTATTTTTACTGACCGCCAACATATATAAGGGAGGTATTGTGATCGGTAACCAGACAACTGGGGCCGTAAGACACTTCGGGCCGTTCACAATTGGGGCTTTTCACAACTGGGGCCATTAACAACTGGGGCGATGGACAATTCGGGCCATACACAATTGGGGCTTTGCACAACTGGGGCCATTAACAACTGGTTCGATGGACAATTCGGGCCGTTCACAATTGGGGCTTTTGACAACTGGGGCCATAACTATAAGAGCTAGAGTTTTCTTTTGTTTAAAATATAAAATAATTATTAAGTTGGCATAAATTAAATTGCGTGTTCTTTTGGAAAAAAATATTTTAATGGTTTGATTAAGTACATTTTGGTGGGAATTAGAATAAATAAAAAAATTGTATTTTAGGGGTTGGCTTAAGTAAATTTTCGTGTAAAAATCAGCTGGGCTGTCTTTTGGCCTCACATTAGTCCTCTATCTTGATCTGTTAATTGTCATGTGTCAAAAAATATTCAGATAACCTAAAAAATATATAACTGCGTACAAAAATACATAAATTCTCCATAAAATCTATGCCAAGAATATAAATAAAAGTCTAAATATGTAAATAAAACCTTATAAATAATATATATTTCGATGCATATACTATATCCTCGAATAATAATCTGTGCTCGAAGACAATGATATTATGAAATTCAATGTACGACACTGAACATCTGTCAACAACTAAAAACAATATTTTAACAGTGTAATAGGGATGATGTTCTAAACCAATCCGAAGCAAGGACAAACAGCTCCTATCTTCTTACACACATTTTTCTAAGCTGACATAAACCATAGTAACGTATTACAAAATGAAATATATAATAGCAATACACTTTCCGCATCAATACACATCAGTTTGCCGTGTTTTGAGAAAATCAAAAAAAAAAAAAACTATTCTACTTCGCTAAGATTTTTTTTTTTAGTTTCTCAACTCCGTCTATGATAGTATATTGGCATTTAAACATCGGACCTGCTTGTTTGAAATGATTAGATCCACTGAAAAACTTGGAGTTGCCGGGTTACTGTACTGAGCTCTTCAATTGCATTTCACACTGCAATACAATTGTATTCTACATTAAATTAGGACTGTGTTGGTTGTAATTTTTGAGCACATAGGTATCGTACAATTTCTATTGGATTATGTTTTATAACCTTAATAAAAATGCAATACAATTGAACCGTGCGATCATTATTTCTTGTCCGTTACATAACAGTAAAAAATGAGTTTAAAAATATCAAAACTGTATTCTAATTCACAGCTGAAAATCCCAATTTAACAAAGAGCCAATCAGATTAGTTCTTTTGCCCGAACTCACCCGAGAAACAACGAAAATATGTGTTGCTAACTTAATACCTATTATCAGCTCATTGGCGTGTAGAGAAAAATAGTGTTCATTTAATAATCAATTCGTATAAGGTAATAAAAATAGAATGTACGCCTATGTATACATGCCCTTGGAAATAAGTTTTATAACTAAATGTTTCTGCCAAGTATTGCATAACGGTCAAGATTTGATGATCGCTCTGTATTATGTTGTATAAAATTATTCATGTTTTCTAAAATATTATTTTTTTTAGGAAGAAAATTATACCAGAAATATTTGGACGACCAAAATGATTTTGAATTTAACAAAGTGCATAAATTAAAATATGGCAATGTGCTAATAGCCGAAAGTGCTACAGAAATTCGGGTTAAAATAAAAGCTAAAAAGCCTTTTTTAACAGAAGAAAAAAAATTGAACTAAAAGTTTTTTAAATAAAATGTAAATATCTAATTTTTAAACAAATGCCCTTAAAAATGTTTCCTAATATCTCAATACACTCCCCTCAGACATTATCAAACAATACAATGCTTAAAAGTCTTAATAATAATGCCTCACCTTTTTCAATGGAAAATCTCCTTTCAAAAATCCCGCCAAGTACGGCATCACCCGATAATGAACGAGAGGATCCGAGCCCAGCCGATGGTGGTCGATCATCACCGAATGAAAGAAGAGAACTGGTGTTAGGTTTTGGCGGGTGTTTTAAAAATAGACTGTGTTCTAATTGTGGTAATGCTGAGTGTAATTCATTACAATGTAGAATCCATAATGAAAATGGACTTAAAGAATTAAAAGACGCTAAACCAGTTTTAAAATTTAGTGTTAGTGCTATTTTAGGAACTGAAAATCAGACGAGACATGTACAAAATGGTAAGGAAAGTTTTAGTGATAATCTGTAGATAGTCAGACCAATTCTGTAACACAGTTACAACGATCATAGTAACTAAATTTGTCACTATGAGCAAGGTCAGTTACTATCATGAATGAAAGTCTTTATACTTTTATAATATTTTGTAGTAACGTTACTACACAGTAACTTTTTACAGAATTGATCTGTATATGTATGTATTTGGTCAACGATAAGTCTGTTCTACATTATACTTGTTTCAATACTATCCAATTCTGACGTCATTTCAACTTTTGATACTACAGAATATAGTGGGGAAAAAAATAAGAGACAGCGATACCTTCCATCTTTTATTACTTTGTGATACTCTTCACTGCCAACTTCTAGGTTCAGGTGACAGACAACAGTTTGGTTATAGAACCAATTCTAGTAACCAATTTATAAATATTGTTTAATTGTGCTAAGTTTATATTTAATTATATGTTCTAAATAAACTTCTTATCAACTTAATAAACTTCTAAAAGTTAAGTTGTAAACAAAAACTAAAAAGTTGGTAGTTGGTACGACTGGGAAGTATACAGCTGTCATCCAAAAATTTTACCGGAGGTAGTTTTGAAAATAGTGTAGTTTGTAGTGTAGCATCAAAAGTCGGAAGAAAGAATTGTTTTTCACATTATACTTTTTACGTCAGTATTACGCAAAAAATCTGTAGTGCTTCGCAAAAAAGTATAATGTAGAACGAACTTTATACTTTTCCCTCTATACTTAACACTATGGATTTTTTGATTATTATTGACGTAAAAAGTATAATGTGGAAAACACTACTTACTTGAAACTTTCAATGCTATCCGTCTTCCAACTCAAATAGATTGTCTTCCAGTCTCAATATTTTTTCAGTTGTACCAACTTTACGTTTATTTTTATGCTGTACTATTTTACTTTATCTGGCATTTCCAACAATCCTGAGTGAGTTCTGATTTTGTAGATAAAAACTATTGTGTTATTACTTAAGTCCGTTCGTTTTTTCACCTTTTATTCAATAAAATATACATTCTAAAAAAAAACTTTTATTATCAAATGTACTGTCCATTATTTTCTATCACTTTGGACAAACGTTCAGGCAATTTCATAATACCATCTCTCCAGAAGGTTCAGTCTTTGCTCTCGAAAAATCTGTCCAAGTGAATTTTGATATCGTCCACAGATGCGAAATTTTTTCCTTGCGAATTTTGTAGAAAGCAGAACAAATGGTAGTAGGATGGTGCGATGTCTGAACCATATGCTTCGACTTGATATTGAAATTAAACGTAATAAAACAAACTTTATTTTCTTGTCCCATTTTCCGACCGTTCTGGGAAATAAAATGCGGGACAAAAATTTCCAGACATATTTTGGACAAAAATCTCGTAAAAATATTTTGTTACTCTACGTGTCAATAGGTTTCATTTGATACCCAACAAATATGACATTCGTATTAATTCTACGGAGTTCGCCTTTCATATACCTACGGCAGGACGCTGCGATACCCTGGTTGAAAACCACTGGTGCAGGCAAATAGCGGATTGTGTTAGTAAAAAACACCCCAACAAAACTAAAAACCGGAGTTGATAATCAAAATTTCGGAACCCCCCCCCCAGATATTGAATTTCAACGCAATCGAACAAACTTCATTTTTTGTCCCATTAAGATAACATGGGAAATTTTTTGGGTCGCAGGCTCGCCCCCTATTTGAATTTTCTAGGTTTAGGATTTTTCTTACCTTAAGAATGTTTCCAGGAAACTGCATGCCAAATTTCAACTTTCTAGGTCACCGGGAAGTACGTAAAAAACTTCTGGAAGGTCATCTGACAGATACCTCAGGGATTTTATATACAGTGACTTTTTTTATCCTGCAACATTGAAATTATTATTATGCATAGTTTCCCTAGTAACGTAAAATATAAATCGCCTATGTTGCAAGTTAAAAGAAACGCAATTTTACATTGCTGTTCGATTACAATTACCATAGTAACGATAATTCCTATATTGCAGGATAAAAGGAATTCACTGTATATAGATATTTGTGAGGAATACAGTTATACAAATGAACCAAGATTAAGCTTGGGAAAGTACTGCTAAAGAAGTTTTAGAATCAAATAAGTTTTGTAGTTATTTAATTGTACCAGTATTTTTACTGAATAATTTTTGTAATAATAATACAAAGTACAGTGGAACCTCGATATAACGGACCAATGTGGGTGAGGGGGTGTCCGATATAGCCGAATGTCCGTTATATAAAAATAAATTTTCTGAATAAGCTGTTTGTTAACTATCAAATAGAAATATATTATAAACGAAAGTTTACTTTCTAATTACACTTTAAAATTGCACTTTATTCGTCTTCAGACGATATGACACTATACGCCCGTTGAGGAGAGTCGTCAATGTTTGTTTTTGAACTTCCTGGTTTCGGTGACACTGGTTTGAAAAATTTGTCAAAATTTGTTTGGATTTTTCAAGTTTGTTGTTTCTTAATTATTAACTCTCTAAAATTGCGGATTCCCGCCCGCTACTCGGGTGATTCCCCGAGTGTGCAGTCACGTGCAGTTTACGATCGCTTACATGCTGTCCGTTATATCCGAAATCCGTTGTATCGAGGTCCGTTATATCGAGGTTTTACTGTATTCATTCAATAGAACAATATACCTGCACGATGAGCTTAGTGCTTTCAGGATTGGTTTCACCTGATAGAAAAATAATTGAACATGAAGGCGAATATTTTAAAAAAGAATAAATATATTTGAACAAATTTTTTATCCGCAAAACTTAAGTAGGAACCCTCGTATAAGACAGGTTGCAACTTGTGACCAAATATTACTATTGCCTATTTGATATTACGGGAATAAATAATTGTTTAATAAAACTTTTAGAGTGACCCTTGTACAATATAATAATTCTTTTTTCCAAAATAATAAATCAATTGTGAAATTCTTTCTCATATTTGCCGCTTCTATCATAAGCTTACCCTAACTAAGGGTTGATTCAAAGCTGGCGTCATCTGTTCTGGTACTTAGGCGTCCCTAGCGTCGAGACGTCGACGACCCGGCGTGAAAAACATACAGTCCAAACATAGACCTACATTTGCACGTATTAATTCAGAATGCTACGAGTAGCGAATATCAAAAAGCAAAACGTGCGAATTCGATAAATGACTCGACTTTGTTAAATTTGGATTTGCAGATAGAGCAGAGATTTTATTACCATGAAAAAAACTGGTTGTATAGAATAAGGATATCTCATGACTTGAGCTGAGAATATTACTTTGTATCCAAAGGAAGTCATAGTTTCTCAGTACTAGGAGATTACGTTCAAAGATCAGACTCACCGAGTTGAGAAGATTTTTTAATATTCCATCATTTGAGAGGTCTTTCCACGCACATTACTTTGTTTCAGAGCTGAGATTATTCAGTTTCAAAGAAATCTCATGCCCATATTCATAAACTATTCCTTACTAGAGATGGGAATTTCGGCTCAGATTGCGGAACCGGATCAGTGGAAGTCGTTCAGTTTGTTGAGCCGGTTCATTGATCCGGCTCAGTGATCTGGTTAAGTAAACATGTTTCCGAGACACAGGTTGGTCGTTCGTAGGTAGAACGTCGCTTAGAGCCGGCTCTTGTAATATATGAACTGTAAACATGATCCCGAGACACAGGTCGGTTGGTCGTTCGTTCGTAGGTAGAACGTCGCTTAGAGCCGGCTCTTACTTAGAGCCGGTTCTTGCAATATATGAACTGTTGAACATAGTTTAAACCAAACAAAAACAAACAAAAAAAAATGTGAAATTTTTTATTTAATTTTTTTTGAAATTAAAAAAATCCTAACTTAAGAACAATAAAATATATGGACCTGCAGTTTGAATTTTTGAAATTTTCAGACTTTTTTCTACTTGGATAAAAAATAGGACCCTCCTTAGTTAACTCTTTTCTGATTCGTGTAGTTTTGAAATTTGATAGAGACTTGCGGTTGAAATTTTTGAAATTCTGAGATTCTTAAGGTCCTTAGGACTCATTTTCAAGCAACTTCCAAACAAACAAAAATTTTGCGAATTCACAAAAAAAGAATTTTTTCAATATTTTTTTTTTTAATTTCAAAAAATTCTAACTTAAGAACAATAAAATATAGAGGACTGCGGTCTAAATTTTTCAAATCTTGGTATATTGTTTAGTATAGAAAAAAATTGGGGCCTTAATAACCCAACTTTTACAATAAATACGAATCGTCAAAAAAAAAACATTTGAAAATGGTTAAAAATCGAAAAAATCGTAAGGGGGCACCTTACAATTTTTTCAGGTTTTTAAATTGAGCAACATGATGCATTATTTCCGTTTTTTCAGCAATTTCTACCCTACAGACAGACAGACAGACGCACAGACAGAATAAGTAAAAGTATAGGGAAGACTTGTTATACTTGCGATATTTTAACAATTAAAAATAAAAAATAAATAAAAAATAATTACCATGTAGTAGTTCCCCATCACCATTCTAGAAAATTCAATTTGGTTCTTTCACATTTGTAATTTTCAAATTAAATTCCTGAGTCCGACAGTCACTCGTCTTGACGGCAACCTAGCGCTCACTTGCGGGCATGTTGAACATTTACCGCTAAAACACATTAATTTATAAACAAGTTGCAAAAAAATAGTATATAAATCAAATAATTTAAAACCAAATATAATAAAACTTCAAATATATTTATTGTATAAATAATTTTACTTCAAATATAATAATTTAAAATAAAATTTATCTGAATAATCACATAATCAGTAAATAAATCTAACTGTATAGTTAATCCCTTAATCCCTTTGTTGAGACTTGCATTCCTCAAGGTTGTGACGTCATATATCGAAATATATTTAACAAATATTTTTAACTTATAAAATATAATAAAAAATATATATTTTAGGGCCTTATTTTTCAAAAGTACAGTAAAAAAAAGACTTACCAAATCTCACAATTCCTCCATGGGACCTCTAATTAATTTCGCAGGTATTGCACTTTGAAGGTCAACATAAAATCAAATATTTTTTTAAAAATTCAAGAATTTTGTTGTTTTAAACTATTATTTAATAATTTATTTAAACTTTTGAAAACTTTTTTTAATAAAAATATGATTTTTTATTACAAATTTTTGAAAAAAAATCTTATCATTTCACACACTTTTGTTTTTTGGATGCCACCGATGAAAAGAGATAGAAATAGACGCCACCAGGACAAGGTTGGAGAAACTAGCGTCCCTCTGCGGTAGTTGCCCAAACTTATCAAACAAGAAATGACAATTCATGAATTAATTTCTAGAAAATTATGGAAGTTTTTGTTTAAATTTTGAAATGTGTTTTTAAGGTTTTAGTAAAGATATATTGTTAAATTATTTTGTATTTCTGCACAATAACACCCAAATAAACAAATTAAAATTAAATTAAAATCAATAATAGTGTGAATCCAATAACAGTGATAAAATTTAAATGCATCTTAGGTTATTATTAGATACATTTTTGTTTTTTTTTTGTAAACTACCAACAAATAAGTTGTATGTTAAAGTGAATTTTGAAACAAGAAGACAGTGCAATTACAAAAGTGGAAAAGTGGGCGCTATATACAGCATTAATAGGTTCTCAAACACCTAGATAGGCGCATAGGGGCATAAAAGGTAATTTCTCTGTTTCTAAACCGCCAGTCCTAGATATAAAAGCCATGTGGTCAGTGTGACGTTACGACCAGTCCTATTATACCTGTATATAATAAATATTGGTAAAAATGTATCGCTGGTTATTTTAATAAATGGTCTTGCGCATTTATGAGATGAACATTTTTATTAGCATTACGAATAAAAAACATAAAATGAATAAAAATAGTAGTAAAAAGAATTAAAAAAGTTACAAATTATAATACGTTAAACTCATACAAACATTTATTGGTCAAATATTGGTCAAAATAGATCTTATTATAATATGTTTTCTGTAAATAATTTGCAGTTGAATAAATATTATTAAATGTTTCCTAATTATTGTTTAGTTATGTCAATAAAGAGTTAGATAACAACAAATACAAAAGTCCTGACCATGTAGGATTTTTATTAAATGAAGTATTTGAATAAAAGCGAAAAGTTGGGGGATGTAAAATTAATGTCAAAATTGTTTCGCGGACCCCCGGTAATGGGTACGCGGACCCCCAGGGGTCCGTGGACCACAGTTTAAGAACCGCTGTTCTAAGTCAAGATATTAATATCAACTCTATTGTGATAAGGCTACCAAGTGTGAATTTTCACACATTTCTGGGTTTTGCAGGTATTTAGTAACTGAATGATGATTATATGGGATGCCAAAACAAATTTTATGTCAAAATATTTTTTTATGAATTTTAATTCGAATGCCTAATACCATTATTTAAGTTTCTAAATATGTGCAGTATTTTTTTTATATAGCAAGGTTCATTAAGATTTTGAAAATTGCGCCTATGGCTTCCATTGGTTGCTTAAATCATAATCCCCGCCCTCAGATTTCGTCAAACATAGAATTAAATTATAATTTCAACAGTTCCCACTAGTTATTAAATTTACGCTTTTCAAAATTAAATGCAACATTTACCAAAATATAACTAGAATTTTGACAAAATAATTTAAACAAAATAGAAATGCAAAAAAAACAGAAAAAATTAAATTAACAGGATTCGAACTCTAGTTTGCAAATTAAGTTACATTATTAAGCGCACGACAAAACCAACTACGCTACTAGAGCTACTGATCTGGTGTGTTACATAGCGAATTAAATATTTAACATATTTTAGTTAAAAACACAAAAAATGCGTTATTTTCCGAAAACATAATCTGATCAAAAATTCCTGTTGTACTATTCCGGTTCACACCAATGTTCATTACTTAGAATTTTTTCAGATTTTTAGTTTAAACCATCTGGGCTACAGGGTGTGGCACAAATTTTTTTTGCACAATTTTGGCAATAATCGCATCAAAATAATTTATTTTGCAAAAATAAAATTTTGATCGTTAATCCATGTACTAAGGGCTTTCATTTGATACCCTAATCAGAATTTAAAAAAAATATATTTTTTTCGATGAGCACATATTTGTTTATATTTTTAGGGAGATGTTTTTTAGATGTTTTAGTATGTTTCCTATGTGTGGGTCAAAGAGTTGTATAAGCATCCCAAATTGCAACTCTCTAGGTTTAGCCGTTTGGCTACAATTTTTACCGAACAGACAGATAGACGACAAAATGACGGTATAAGGGTTTTTTGGTCATACCTACAAATCCCTAAAAAGAAAAATGTGACGTAACACCCCTGCAAAATTTTCGATAAACATCCTAAATGCGCCCCTAAATGGCGTGCCGCCCGTGGTTGAAACCAAGCGGGCCCATAGTTACGCAACTGTATACCTCAAATTTATACAACAGTTACAAAAAAATCAGCTGTGGCCACTACAGAACCGACCGCCATCACAAAGTACTTGTTTAATTTATGCTGCTTTATCAAATCATTTTTTTCGAAATATTTCTGTGTTGTGAAATATTCGCAAAAATCTTAAAACCGACAGAAGTAAACTCCCATTTCTAGTTAACCGATTTTTACTGAAAATTGATCAACTCGTTCCACTGATGTCAAAAGCTTAAATATGAAGTTTCATAAAAATCCTTTTAGCCGAATTTGCTCTGCACGTGTACACGGACTGACAGACAGACGGACAGACAGACAGACGGACAGACAGAGAGACAGACATCATGCTAAAAATAGTCAAAACATTATGTAGGGACCTCAATTCGTGGAGATCCATTGAAATCTCGAAATGTCAAAATCGGTATGATCACAATACCTCCCTTATATATGTTGGCGGTCGGTAAAAAATTGCTATATGTTTAAAAATAAATATTAAGAACAGAATAAATTCATAATACGTAATATTGTTTAGTAATCCATAAATAACGCAACAAAAATATTTTTCTATAAACTTCCCTACATACTAAATCCCAAAAAAACATTTAAAAAAATTATGTACGCCCAATCGTGCCAACAATACAAAACTAAAAATATAGTAACACCTTATAATAACAATGTATCAACTAGTATTTATCAAACACCCTGCAAAAGGGCAAATATCTGTTTACCATGATTTGATGTAAGTGGCATATGTCAAAATAATACTCTTTATTGTATACATGGGGTTTATTTTTAACTGGCATGTTATTGTGTGAAGGATTAGTGTTTTTTAGACCGTTTTGAGCTATTGTGTCTTTTGTGTTTCATCAATTGCGGTTGTGTAGGCTATTCTTTTATAGATAATATATAAAGGGATGTTTTTACAGCGTGTTCGGATAAACCGGGATTAATTTTATGTTACTTTTGATATACTGCTTAAAATAATATACGGGGTATGTGAAAATATTGCAAATATTATCAACTTGGACAAAATTAACGATCCAGTAATAATCTGACGTTATTTGGATCGCAGTGGCTTTTGCTTTAGTTTGCAGGTTTCCGTAAGCCCCCAAAACAGACAACGAAAATAGATATTTATAAAATTAGTGTCTAAATGAGGTCTTTTAAGTCGAGTACTAATTTTCGCAAGAGGCGTTAGCCGAGTACCGAAAATGGTACCACGAAATAGAAAAGATATAGTATTTCCAAAATGAAATGGCCACTCTTGTTAAAAAGCTTAACATTTCGATAATGGATTTATGGCAGTAATCTTAAGACTTATTGCTGTAAAGGTGCGTACTGACTTGAGCATTTGTACGCGCACGGATTTTCGTGCGCGCAAGGATTTTCGTGCGGGTAAAAAAATTTGCACACACAACTTTCTAATTTGTGCGCGTAAAATCTCGCTCCGTGTATTTCAGTTATATCCACGCACATATTTATTTAAAGTAAGTAGTGTCAACGATGGCGGAAAGAAATGTTGTTGGCTTAACAAGTGTAGCGTACATAACTCGCATTCAGCAGACTCATCGGTGTCTTACCGATACAAACTTACCGGTGAATTTGACTAAATGCAAATTTTTTGACAGCGTTGTCGAACGGCGTATATGAAAACTACAATATCTAAACAATGACAGATTGTAATGACAGTAAATTTTGAATGTAAGCTTTTACAGTAATTTTAAAAGTACATGTGCTTTATATACGTCTCCTCAATATCTAAGTAAACTGACTTAACACTCAATTCCATAATTTTTTACTTACTTTGTGCTTGATTCTTTGTTACTATAGATACAACTGTCAAAATGTCCACCGGTGAGCAACTAATCGTTAATGAAATCCGGTGAATAAAATGGCGACTGGTGAGTAAGTACGGTAACTCACTGGTAGATCAACGTAGGCATACAGGAAAAAAATTTACCAACCGGTAACTCACTGGTGAGTCTGCTGAATGTGGCAATAGTAGACTTAGTAAAAAAAAAAAAAAACGGTGGTGGATGACACAACTATATAGAAGCAGGGAAATATACAATAGTTTAAGTTTGCTAACAGAACTGCAAATGCAAGAGATTAGTGGACAATTTCAAAATTTTGTTCGAATGTCAGCGGCAGATTTTGAACTACTCGTTAATAAAGTTGGTCACAAAATTGGGAGAAAGACAAGTTTTATAAGGGCTGTTCCCGCGAAAGAACGATTAGCCATAACCCTACGTTTTTTGCAACTGGGGATTCGTTTACCAGCATACAATACATTTTTACTCCATTCCATGTTGAATATTTACTGGTGTTTACTTAAATTTACGCGCACAATTATATGATTGTATAAACCCGTACACACTGAGCGCACAAGTTCTTTGATCTTATCGGTGGGACCGACAAGCTACGGATAGCATTCGTGGAAGGATTACTGTACGCGCACACAAATTATACCTCGTACTCACCTGAGTATTTGTGCGCACACATAATCCGTGCGCGTACAAATGCTCAAGTCAGTACGCACCTTAAAAAGAATATAAGAGGTATTAAGGGAATTTTAAATTTAAATCGAATAGATGTAACACTAGTTCAAGTTTCATAAAAACCGTTAAGGATATTTTCCAAATTTATAATCCTATTATTTCTAAATTTTAGTTAGATAATTTTCAACGTTCATAACCTGCATACATTAACAACATGGCTCTTTGGCAATCATTTGATTTTGAAGAAATTCCTAATTTCTGTAGTGAAAATAGTGAATTTTTTGCAAGGTGATTTTGCGAAAATGTGGACGTGGCTACTAAAGAAAAATGTCATTTGTCAGAAGATTGCAAAGTTCTGATACTGAACGTTTATAAAAAGTTAGTTTGGGAAGGTAATGACAAACCTATACTTAGAACTGCGGAATTAACTAGTGTTCCATACAGAACAATTCAACGTATCATTGTTCGTGGCAAAAATCAGCAGCGAAAACGACCTGATTTACAAGTTTTCAAGAAAATAGATAGTTTTATGTCTAAAACAATAATAAATAAAATATACGACCTTTATTCGAAAAATATAGTGCCTACACCTTTGTTATCTTTTACTGGATTTTACTGATATTTTTGCGTAGGACTCTTCCCTCAAAGCATCATGATTTCCTCTCTCTTTTTTAGGGTTTTGTAGGTATGACCAAAAAACCCTTATATCGTCATTTTGTCGTCTGTCTGTCTGTCTGTCTGTCTGTCTGTCTGTCTGTCTGTCTGTCTGTCTGTCTGTCTGTCTGTCTGTCTGTCTGTCTGTCTGTCTGTCTGTCTGTCTGTCTGTCTGTCTGTCTGTCTGTCTGTCTGTCTGTCTGTCTGTCTGTCTGTCTGTCTGTCTGTCTGTCTGTCTGTCTGTCTGTCTGTCTGTCTGTTCGGTAAAAATTGTAGCCAAACGACTAAACCTAGAGAATTGAAATTTGGCATACTTGTACAACTTTTTGACCCGCACATAGGAAAAATACTAAAACATCTAAAAAACATATCCCCCTAAAAATATAAACAAATATGTGATCAACGAAAAAAAAAAATATTTTTTTAAAATTCTGAGTAGGGTATCAAATGAAAGCCCTTAGTACGTGGATTAACGATCAAAATTTTATTTTTGCAAAATAATTTATTTTGACACGATTTTTGTCAAAATTGTGCAAAAAATTTTTTGTCCCACACCCTGTAGCCCAGATGGTTTAAACTAAAAATCTGAAAAAATTCTAAGTAATGTATATTGGTGTGAACCGGAATAGTACAACAGGAATTTTTGATCAGATTATGTTTTCGGAAAATAATGCATTTTTTGTGTTTTTAACCAAAATATGTTAAATATTTAATTCGCTATGTAACCAAGTTGATACGTCAGCACTCATAGCTATGTGCGTTTAATCATTGGTTTTCTAATTTGTAAACAGGTAACTTGCAAACTAGAGTTCGAATCCTGTCAATTTTATTTTTTTTGTTTTTTTTTTTGCAGTTTTCTTTTGTTTAAATTATTTTGTCAAAATTCTAGTTATATTTTGGTAAAATGTTGCATTTAATTTTTAAAAGCGTAAATTTAATAACCAGTGGAAAGTGTTGAAATTATAATTTAATTCTGTTTGATGTATACGAAATCAGATGGCGGGGCTAATGATTTAAGCAACCAATAGAAGCCATAGGCGCAATTTTCAAAATCTTAATGAACCTTGCTATGTAAAAAAAATACTGCACATATTTAGAAACTTAAATAATGGTATTAGGCATTCGAATTAAAATTCATAAAAAAATATTTTGACATAAAATTTGTTTTGGCATCCCTAATAATCATCATTCAGTTATTAAATACCTGCAAAACCCTGAAATGTGTGAAAATTCACACTTCACATCAATTTTTTTTAATCGTCAAAGTCTCACTTCCTTGCATGACTTTTGACTTGATAACGGGTTTGTAAATCCTTATCTTGGATATCCCAGATAGGTTCTCTGATTTAAAAGCCCTAACTAACACAAATCAACATCTATTAGCACTGTACTTATCCTAGTAATCTATAAAGTTAGAGGCTCTGTTTGTACATTATTATTTTGGCTTTGGTAGCTGGTTTAATATGGTTAGTTTAAATCATTTTGACCATTTTTAGAATGTTTTTCTGTCTGTCTCTCTGTATGTCAGTCTGTCTATTTGTCTGTTTCTCCGAGCAAAATTCAGAAACTGCTTGTACTGTTGTTTCGGAACCGGGTATCCGAAACCGGGTAATCGGAACCGGGTATCCGGATAACGAGAAAATTACAAACCTGGTTTTACCCGAAAACCGGAACCGGGTACCCGAAAAACCGGTTTCGGTTTCCAGCACTAAAATTATCTCACCTATGGCTATGGCTAGGAATTTAGGAAGTTCGCACTATTTTCTGTCTGACTTTATTTTATGGTTTCAGTTCCTAGTACTAATTTTAATATATTTATGTTTACATTTTACTTACATCAACATCGGGAATTTGTATTCATTCTAATTCGTCTGGTGTTTTCCCGACCCTAGAACCGGGTATCTAATCTAGGAACGCGGAATCGCGTATCTGGAACCGGGTGTCCGAAACCGGGTATCCGAAACCGGGTATCCGGAACCGGGTATCCGAAACTGGGCATTCGGAATCGAAACCGGGTATCCGGGTAACGCAAAAATTACAAACCCGGTTTTACCCGAAAACCGGAACCGGGTACCCGAAAAACCGGTTTCGGTTCCCAGCACTAGTTATAATATTGCCACGCGCAATATTGGGATACAATTTATGGGCGTATCTTGCTTAACGAATACCTACTTAACGAAATATTTTGTAAATCTGCTTTTAAATAACCAATATCCACCTCTATATCCGTCAGTCTGTTCCTTAAATCTGCTATTTTAGGGATCGAAATTAAATTTCCACGAATTTTCGGAACATATAGTACATCTTCCGATGTAATACGTTGTATTTCATTGCCAACTTTCAACGACATACTCCTGCGAAAAAGAAATCTAATTGAAGAATTTGTTAAAAGAGATCCATTTAAGTAAAGACAAGAAAACTGAAATATTTACAGATAACCAAAGCACAATTAAATTGATAAAAAATAATGTTTATCACTCTCGTTTAAAACACAAAGTTATTCAATATCATTTTTCAATTAAATGAAACGGAGTCATAAACATTAAGTCATTAAATACCATGCATTAATTTTTTTTTGGTCTCAGAAAATATAGCATTGAGAGGAAGTGTTAAAAATATGAATTGCAATGCTATATTTAAATGTATTTGGGCAATGATATATCTTGTTGCTTGGGCCGCACACAGAACGTTAAGTTACGACAGATTAAGGGAGACGTTAAACCATGGGGTTCTTCCTGCAGGATTAACCGCAGGGAGGAAACCGCCATCACACGCCTCGGTATAGGTCACTGTTGGTGGACCCATGGACACCTCCTTCGAGGAGAAGAGTCCCCTATCTGTGAGACGTGTAACACAGATTTGTCTGTGTTACACATTTTAACTGAATGTGTACAGTTCGAGGATGTCAGGGAGATGTTAGGCCTGTGCTATGACCTGTCAGTTGCTTTAGGTGACGACAGAGTACTCATGGACAGGCTGATACTCTTCCTGAGAGAATCGAACTTACTGTTTTATGTGTGAAGTCTTGCACCTTATTTTAATGTGTTTCTAGTTATTGACTATGATATTCGATGGTAATTGGCCCCTTTACAGCCTCTTACCATCACCCTGAGTCTGTTCAAATTTTCGAACAGACTTTTTATATTATTTATTTGTGTTTGTCAGTGCAAGATTTCTTTTATTGAGTATGCGTATTTTTAATGATTTTATCTATTTATTTATTGTCTAATATATTGTTTTTAATATATAGTCTAGTCATTTAAATGGGCTGCGTTAGGCGCAAACAGCCTTTGTTGCTGTGCGCCAAAAATTTTAACTAACTATCTTGTTGCTTGGCAATATTTTTAACAGAAACAAGGTTATTTTCCTTATCAACTCAATCTACCATAGAGTCATCATTCCCAATTTTCTATAGCCATTAGTTAAAGACAGAATGGTGGAAAGAGGATAAAGAATCGATAAAATGGAGTGTTTATGATGTGTTAAAGATGACATTAAATTGGTCAGGTCACTAAAAATCAATAAAAGCACATGACTGGAAAGGAAAGTATCAAATTTATAACCTCAATGAAAACAGAAAAAAACTTGCATGGTTGTATATTTTTGGTTTACATCTAAATCATCTAAATCGTATTTTGACACTAAAATCCTTCTTTTTAGGATTTTGTAGGTATGACCAAAAAACCCTTATACCGTCATTTTGTCGTCTGTCTGTCTGTCTGTCTGTCTGTCTGTCTGTCTGTCTGTCTGTCTGTCTGTCTGTCTGTCTGTCTGTCTGTCTGTCTGTCTGTCTGTCTGTCTGTCTGTCTGTCTGTCTGTCTGTCTGTCTGTCTGTCTGTTCGGTAATAATTGTAGCCAAACGGCTAAAACCCAGAGAGTTGAAATTTGGCATGCTTATACAACTCTTTGACCCGCACATAGGAAAAATACTAAAACATCTAAAAAACATATCTTCCTAAAAATATAAATAAATATGTGCTCATCGAAAAAAAAAATATTTTTTTTAAATTCTGAGTAGGGTATCAAATGAAAGTTCTTGGTACGTGGATTAACGATCAAATTTTTATTTTTGCCAAATAAATTATTTTGAAGCGATTTTTGCCAAAATTGTGCAAAAATTTTTTTGTCCCACACCCTGTAGCCCAGATGGTTTAAATTAAAAATCTGAAAAAATTCTAAGTAATGTACATTGGTGTGAACCGGAATAGTACAACAGGAATGTTTGATCAGATTATGTTTTCGTAAAATAACGCATTTTTTGTGTTTTTAACTAAAATATGTTAAATATTTAATTCGCTATGTAACCAAGTTAATACGTCAGCACTCACAGCTATGTGCGTTTAGTCATTGGTTTTCTAATTTGTAAACAGGCAAACTAGAGTTCAAATCCTGTCAATTTTATTTTTTTTTGTTTTTTTTTTAGCAGTTTTCTTTTGTTTAAATTATTTTGTCAAAATTCTAGTTATATTTTGGTAAATGTTGCATTCAATTTTTAAAAGCGTAAATTTAATAACCAGTGGGAAGTGTTGAAATTATAATTTAATTCTGTTTGATGTATACGAAATCAGAGGGCGGGGCTAATGATTTAAGCAACCAATAGAAGCCATAGGCGCAATTTTCAAAATCTTAATGAACCTTGCTATGTAAAAAAAATACTGCACATATTTAGAAACTTAAATAATGGTATTAGGCATTCGAATTAAAATTCATAAAAAAATATTTTGACTTAAAATTTGTTTTGGCATCCCAAATAATCATCATTCAGTTATTAAATACCTGCAAAACCCTGAAATGTGTGAAAATTCACACTTCACATCAATTTTTTTCTGTTCTTGTGTATCTATCCACCTCTCTAGAAATGTTTAATTTCTATCGCTAGAAGTTCTGTCATTTGATCTCTCTATCTTTCCTGAGTATTCTGTCTTCTTTCTTCCTTGTTCTACTTCAAATCTTGATTCGTGTTACACTTTGTTCCGTGTGAACACCCCGAAACAGAGGGAAGGTGACGAACTGTACCAAGGAGGGCTGAGAGTGTTTAAAACTGTAACTATGGTAACCGCGAGATTCACGCTCTAACCCACCTCGGGCATACCGTGTGATACGGAGATACAACTGAGAATGGACGTGTGAAATCAAACCCTGGAGAGACAGGATGAAGTGTTGGAGAATGATAGAAATGCTACATGGAATAACATGGATAAAAAAAAAATCTAAACATTACAAGAATATTGAAACACACATTTCGGTTCATAATTTTTAGGATAATAATTAAAAGAAATTAAAACCACGAGGTATAAACAGTAGTTATTTACATTGCTTAGGGGCGGAGAAAGACAGGGGCGACAGGGGCACAGACCCAGGGCGCCAAAACAAACGCTTAGATATACATATTCTAAGATTTTATTAAGTTTTTAAATTTTTATTTAGATCAAAAATCACTCTCGTACATATTAAATACAAAATTGAATTGAAAGATGTACACATTTATTGATTATATAATAATATTCAGTCTTTTTTGGACTTCTGCAAAATATATAAAGCATCATACATGCATATATTTGTATATAAATAACAAAGAAAGTCCATTTTTCAATCTTCTGTCTTGTTTGAAGACGCTGTTTCGTAGATAGTTTTTTAAATAATTTAATGTAGAAAATGATAGTTCAACAGTATGTTGTTTACTAGTAAAGTTACTAATATTTTTAACAGCTTTTATAGAAATATATTTGATTAACTTTCTTATATATCTGAAAGCATCTACGAGAGATGTTTCCTAAATTCTGGGAATTGTGCTATAATTAAATTACGCAGAACTTATAGGCAATGTTATTGGTGCCAGACAAGTCTTGACATGTTTATGCAACTATTTAGTGCAATATTGTTCAGTCTGATTAGGTGTTCGACTAATATAGACGCGTTTTCATAGCACTGTTTTTGTAACCATGGAAGACGCAGCAAAATCTCAAAGAGCAATAATTTTCTTTTTGTGGAAGAAAGGTGTGAAAACATCAGAAATTATTCAGCGTCTGCAAGGAGTATTTGGTAAGACTGCAGAATCCAAAAGTAGTGTTTATCGGTGGATCGATGGTTTTAAAACCGGTAGAACATCACTAGAACACGATCCACGCAGTGGGCGCCTAAGCACGTCGGTAAATGAAAAAAACATTACTGCCGTCTAAGACCTACTGAAAGAGGACAGGCGAATGACTATTCGTCAAATTAGTGTGCGCGTAGGAATAGGTACACGACAAGTTCATGACATCTTGCACGATTGTTTGGGCGTTAGCAAAGTTTCGCCGCGCTGGGTGCCAAAGCTGTTGGGACCAGAACAGAAACGCAATAGGAGACACCGAAAAAGTTCTTTGAGGACAGCTTATAAAAATTAGTTTATCGTTGGGATAAATGAATTCAGTTAAATGGAGATTATGTTGAAAAACTACATTGTAATATTGACGAAAATTAACAAAATACTAAAAATTATAGCTAAATTCCCAGAACTTTGGAAACATCCCTCGTATAACTGATTTTGGTGGCACATTTAGATAACCAGTGACACCTTGACTTACAAACTTAATTTATTTCTCACCGCAGTTCGTATCTTAAAAAGTATTGAAACCCAATGGGAAATCAATTAATCCGTTCCCAGATTAAAAATAATAAAGCAAATTTAAAAAAACTATTTTCAACTGAATGAAGAAAATGCAAAGAAATGGAGGAGTGAGAAGAAGTATTTTTTCACTATGAATGTACATTTTGTATACCATTACATATTAATTTTTATTTATGAAATTTTCTGTTTCCATGATTAGTATGAAAATCTTCTTCCTTTAAATTGTAAAAAATTAACAACTTTCTTACGTCTGGTTTTGTGGTTTAGGAGTTTTCGATTTGTTATATGTAATAGTAGCCTGTTGGTAGCCTGTTACTAGTACTAGTTTGGAAAAAAGTTAAAAGAATATAATTTAAAACCGGCTTTGATTCATTTAAAAAGAAAAACATCACGCTTCGTATTTAGAGGTCAAAATAGGATATGAAAATAGTTTGTACCTCGAAAAGTTCGTATATCGAGAGGTTAGCAAGTCGAGTTACCACTGTATAATAAGAATTAGGTTAAAATGTAAAAATATTTAAATTGTTACCATCTAAATCACAGAATATGTTTGAAATAAGATTGTGAGCACCTAAACTCCCCTCTTCGGTACGCCAATGCATATTTTAAAAAAGGACGAAGTTTGGCGGGTTTGCCCCGGGCGCCAAAAGAGCCAGCGCTGGCTCTGATTTTACCAAAAGGTTCCTTCCAATTTTGTGATAAACATCCCCAGTGGAATTCCCGTTGAAGCTCCTTTTTCGAGTATCTCACTGCATATTGTTCTTGCATATCGTACATTTCGTGCATATTGTAACAAAAGGGCGCAGTTTGGCGGGTTAGCCCCGGGCGCCAAAAGAGCTAGCGTTGGCTCTCTGCATGTGCCGCTCTCGCCCCTGCCTATCGCCACTGCCGCCACTTCTAAAATATATATATACTGAATAAGTGAATAGTCGATAGTTTAACTTTGTGAAACTTTGTTATACATAAGAGGTTGAAAGAAAACTTTTGTTTTAACTTAATGTTTTATTTACCTCTTATTCCAAAATATATATATTTGTAATAATAATAATAATAATAATAATAATAATAATAATAATATTTATTAAATAGCACAATTGGTTACATTGAATATCCTTATTTCTTGTTTCAGAACCCTTTCTTCATATGGCGAGTCCTGGTTTTCTTGGCATTGGTAGCTACCTCCCAGGAATGGCGGCTGGAATTGCAAAGCCAGTAGCGAGTAGACCACAATTTAATCCCCATCTATTGTTGGCCCATTGTCGGCCACAGCCTTATTTAACTGGTAAGTATTCATTTAGAAAAGCTTCGATCAGCGTAAGGTTTAATTTTGTTGAAAATACGGTACAAATACGAAAGATTTGAAAATGTTTAACTGCCATTTTTGCTATGCGTTTCTCAGCTGATATTTTATAGTCTGAGCAGTTTGAGCTGAATGTACCGCTACACACTTTACTACAACTTTTGAATAAGATTACAAGAGAACAACAAAAATGTTACTGCTTTGCTTAGTTTCACTATTTATGTTGACAACTATTTTTTTGACTTGATCCTTCGAGATCAGCAAAGCATGTCTTTTTTTCCTGCTTGGCCAATAGTGAAAGGCAAATGTTGTTGATTTTCCGAACTTCTCGATCTTTCCCATTGCATTTAAATAACGAGCAACCGTTGAGTGTCTTTAAGTTGCTCTTCAAGCTCACGTGTCGATTGAGCATCGTCTTCACGAAGCAATTCTTCCAATCTGTCATCTATACGCCAACACATGAACTTTTGCAACAACTTAAGATAATGTAGCTAGATAGCACTGATTTAAAAAGAAAACCTGGCTATAACTTGTTCGAAATTCAGAAATAGTTATAAAATCACGTGAAAGATTAAAGTCGCTACCTTATTGGCTGTCGCATAATTTTAAGAGCTCAACAGCCAACGAACGATGAGAGTTCGACAAAATTATCACGTGAACATTGTATGATTTACAAACACTTAATTTGGAACAGAGAATAGTACGCTTACCTTGAAGTGCTTTAACACTTCTATGACCTACCATTGTTCTGTGCGACAGAAGTTGGCTGGGTGACAGAATAACAGCGCCAACCATCGTAGCTTTAAGACCAGAGAGATAGGGAGAGAACATAAGGACAAGTCTATGAATGCATAGTAACATGAATTTTTACTATTCCGATCCACATACATTTAATTCGCAGTTAAATATTTAAATTATCCACTAACAAATTTTAAATTTCTTTCATTTTGTTCCAGTATCTAGTCCTTCTAATGGTTCTCAATCCACAGTTTTCCCTCTGCCAGGAGCTTTCCCATGGGCGCACAGCGGACGCGGTAAACCACGTCGAGGAATGATGAGGAGAGCTGTCTTCTCAGATCTCCAGAGGAAGGGATTAGAACGCCGCTTCCAAATCCAGAAATACATCAGTAAACCAGACAGGAAGAAGTTAGCTGAAAAACTAGGATTAAAAGATAGTCAGGTTAGTTTTAGGATAATTTAGATAATAGAGATGCAGCAGGGTCAAAGTTGATTTTATACCTAGTAGGGACATAAATACTGTTACAAATATTTTATGAAATAAAATTAAAACTACAACTAAGTTTTTCACCAAATTTGATTGACATTTGTACTTATACATAAGTTATTCATAATTGGTATAATTATTCAAAATGGCCACCTTTGGCTTTAATGCAGGCCTTAACTCATACAAGTCAATCATCAACAGCCGCACGTATGACTTCCAAGGGAAAATTGGCTACAGCTCGAGCTGAAGCCCGTTTCAGAGATTCAATATTTGGATATCGTTTGTGGCAAACCATGTCCTCTTAAACGGAACATACCCAGCAAACATTTTTATCCGGACCAGTACTGGTAAAGCACATACTCGCCGGCATTGAAAGTAATGGGCCAGTGCTGGCATTTCGTACTGGGCCAGTACCCCGGTGTCCCGTGGCCCTTAGCTGGTCCATTGATGTATCAGTTGCTGGCCCAGCAACGGTAAAGTGCATTGAAAGTAATGGGCCAGTGCTGGCATTTCGCACTGGGCCAGTGCTGGCATTTCGCATTGGTCCAGTGCTGGCATTTTGCACTGGGCCAGTACCCCGGTGTCCCCGTGGCCGTTAGCTGGCCCATTGATGTATCAGTTGCTGGCCCAGCAACGGTAAAGTGCAAAATAATCGCATTAGTTGCAAGATTTATTTCTGACAGACTAGTGCTTATATTATACCCACTCTCTAGTGTTTCAAATGTAATATATGTGTACTTACCCAGTATTAAAATAAATTAATGGTTAGGTGCAAAATAAATACTCATTTGGCCATTTTCACCATCGTTGAATAAATTTATTTAACAAGTAAAGTTGACAATATCGCATCGGTTTTAAACTATTAATGAAGAAATTAACATTGCTGTCAATAGAATGATGCGATATTGTTAACTTAAGTTGTTAAATAAATTTATTCAACGATGGTAAAACTAGCCGATTGTAAATTGAATTAACAGTTATAATTTATTGATTTATTTATAAATATTAAATAAATATAATTTCAGGAATAACAGGAATTAGTTTATTTAATTTATTAATTTAATGAAGAATTTTAAGAAAATGGTTTTCTGCCATTTCGGTCAAACCAATTTCATCCTTAAGATAAGGGGTGACTAATAATTTTCGCCAATATTTGTCTTGTATTATCTACCACATCTTTTCCCCCTGACTTGAAGAGTGCCAACCTAAAGAACTCATACTTGTTAAAATAAATTCAATAAACAAATTTTATAAGCATTAATGCTATAAGCTGTTCACTTTTGTAAGAACAAACTAGATCTGGTTATTTTGGTGATTTTTATAGTGTATTACTGACTTTTAGAAACTTGGTTATATTGTAAAAAAAGCTTTACAGTTTTGGATTAAGTTTGTATTATTTTAGGTTAGTATTATATTTACAAAATATTTAAGATGTCACTATTCAAAATGAAATATGACAAATTATATTTTTTAAATGACATATTTATAATCTTGTATCAGATTTATTAATAATTGAAAATTTTATTACATGAAAAAAACTATGATTGAACTAAACTAAAATTTAAACAATTTAATATGAAATAGTTTGTGTAAACTACGTCCTTAAATCTAACAAAACACACACAAATCACAATAAAAAAACTGTATAATGCTCACAATCAATAACTATTCAAATATCAAACATCTTTAAAAACTGTTCACCAACACGTCCCAACTTGAACTCACAGAATATCACTTGTACCGACCCTCGAAGGCCACGCCATTAGGGTGTTTTATGACTAAGAACGGTCAGACTTTTCAAATTATTACATTCAAAAAAAGTTATAAACATAAGCACTGGCTCGCTAGAAATAACCTTGGATTAATACAAATAAGGAATGCTTATAAAATGCTGGTAAAGTACTTCGTATAGGCAGAGTGCGAAATACAAATGTGAAGTACATTATTAATACTGGCATTGCACTTACTTTTGGTGCCAGCAATGTACCAGCGTAAAAGCAGTTTGCCGGCGTTCGGCCGTTAGTTCAATGTTTGCTGGGTAGCTTGTAATCTAAAGGATTCAAATCTGGACTTGCAGCGGGCCAATCTTCTACGCCGATAAAATCAGGAACATTATTTAAAAGCCACGTTTGGGCTGTTTTAGCCTTATGGCCTGGAGCAGAATCCTGCTGGAAGGTCCATAACTGATCTTGAAAGAAAGTATGATTGAGGGATTTCACAACATCTTCTAGGACCGTTTGTTGCTAGATACTAGCCGATGTTTTCACCCCTTTTTCACAAAAATGAAGGTCAGTTACTCCATCGTGGGAAACGCCCCACAAAACCATCACTGAAGCTGGGTGGTGACCTTTTTTCTATCCTTGGAACTACTTCCGAGGCTTCAGTAGATAACCTGGCATAAACCCTGTTATTTTGTTTGTTGAATTTTTCCTGTATAGTAAAAATTTTCTCGTCGGTAAGAAGGATTTTCTTGTGTTTGTCGCCTGCGTACTTGATTAACAAGCGTTTCGATTTTTCGATCCTATTTTTTTTAAGAGACACAGTTAGTAATTGTCCAGTGCGGCATTTGAAGGCCCCAAGACTCAAGTCTTTTTTCAAAATGCGCGCCATTGATTTTCGCGAAATTTTCATTTCGCGGGACATCATTTTTTGTTTTCGCAACGGATTTCTTGCTATTCTGGCCTTAACAGCTTTGATAGCTTGTGCCGTGCGTACTGTTCTAGGGCGCCCGGATCTTTTTCGGTCTTTTATGTCCCCAGTTTCCTTAAACAATATAATGCACCGATACACAAACATTCGACTAATGCCGAGCGGACGTAGCGTCTTAAAAATGTTTGTTTTTTCCATCTTACATTTATAAATCGCAATAATTGCAATTCAGCTTTCTTTGTCTGACTATTCCATGGTAACAAATAACACAAAATCAAATTCTTTCCACAGTAAAGTAATTTATAGGTTAACTCACGATTATCAACTGTCTAAATTTGGGTGCGCTCATTTGTATTATTTTTATTGGGTGCATTCATTATTGTAACTGTATTTATGTCCCTACTAGGTATAAAAAAATTGATGAATTTTTGTAAAAAAAATTTCTCGAACTTTTTGATCACACCTCGTATGTTATGCCTCATTTTCATGGTAGTGTCAAAGGCGCGACAGGGGTGAGAGGCGTGGTGTTATATTTATAAGTTCGAATTGCATGGTGGGGTTGGAGGCGAGATAAGTGCGCGTTTTCGGTTTTGACAACATTTGTATCTAACCCAAATCTAACCTAAAAGTTTATACAAGTGTTTGGAATAAAGGGTTATTCAATTTCATTAAATATGTCGTCAAATCGAAGGAGACGTCTACCTCTTTTTTATGCATATTTGACTTCTTGCGATATGAAGAAAAGCGATGGTGGGTACGTTCCATATTTACATAGAAACAGAAGGCAATAGGGAGATTTATTTTTACTTGTTGCAAGAAATGAGACGCAAAAAACACAGACAGTTACTTCAATTACAAGAAAAAGATTTAATACACAATCTTTTTTACTTGACATCACAGTTTAGAATGAATATTCTGTTGGCCCCTGTTTGGGGGTGTATTATTAGTATATCCACTGCATGACATTTCTGCAGACCAGATATGTTAAACCGAATCCATAATAATAAACTTTATGACTGCCGACAACATTGTAAATGTTTTTTTAATTTTTTTTAGGAAATTAATATAAGTGTCTCGCTAAAGATCTCACCATTCCGAAAAAATATATTTGTTTCTATGGTTTCGACGGTGCGGCCAGCACTAGAGTTGAAATTTTTGAACTTGCGACACCGCGCTTGTAACACCGCGCCGAAGACACCATGGTATGGGTTTTTTTCAAAATAGAGCGATCCTATTGGTTGAATTTCTTGTTCCACGCTTCCAACACCAGAATGAAAACGATACATTATTGTGACCACGTTACAATTTAGAAGGTTAAAACAAATCAACGATGGCAATTTTTTTCTCTTGTCACTATGATATGACTGCGTCGATTCTAAACTAACTATAAGTATAATAGATTTAGACAAAATTTCCATTTACAAAAATTTCTTCCGTTAACTGCTTTATCAAAACGCAATAATAATATCAATCAAATAAGCCCTTTAACAAATCAAACAAACCCTTAAACTAACAAATTATCTCCCTTAATACCTTCCCTCTTGCTAACAGTAACTTATGTTTTTCTGGTGGGGTAAATTCTTTTCTGGGTGGGGTAAGTTTCAACATGTTCTATTGGTTGAATGTTTCTTCGCTACCCCGCCCATTCAACCCCTAACTCAAATAGGGTGGGGTGAGAAACTCAGGAGTAAGAATTATGTAGAAGGAAGGTTTACAACTGAGGAATTTCAGAGATTGTTGTAAGATGGTCAGGTTTATTTTAATTAGATAATATGAACTGTTTTTTTCTTTAATTTGTGTCAAAAGAAGTCTTAGGGCCGTATTCATAAACGTTCATTTTTATGAATACGGCCCTTTTGGAAAAATTTTGGAAAATCATAACTTAACAATGGTTAGGTTAGAAACCAGGTACTGAATTTTTAAAATTCTCCTACATTGTTTAGTCTAAAAAAAAATTGATGTGAAGTGTGAATTTTCACACATTTCAGGGTTTTGCAGGTATTTAATAACTGAATGATGATTATTAGGGATGCCAAAACAAATTTTATGTCAAAATATTTTTTTATGAATTTTAATTCGAATGCCTAATACCATTATTTAAGTTTCTAAATATGTGCAGTATTTTTTTTACATAGCAAGGTTCATTAAGATTTTGAAAATTGCGCCTATGGCTTCTATTGGTTGCTTAAATCATTAGCCCCGCCATCTAATTTCGTATACATCAAACAGAATTAAATTATAATTTCAACACTTTCCACTGGTTATTAAATTTACGCTTTTAAAAATTAAATGCAACATTTTACCAAAATATAACTAGAATTTTGACAAAATAATTTAAACAAAAGAAAACAGCAAAAAAAAAAACAAAAAAAATAAAATTGACAGGATTCGAACTCTAGTTTGCAAGTTACCTGTTTACAAATTAGAAAACCAATGATTAAACGCACATAGCTATGAGTGCTGACGTATCAACTTGGTTACATAGCGAATTAAATATTTAACATATTTTGGTTAAAAACACAAAAAATGCATTATTTTCCGAAAACATAATCTGATCAAAAATTCCTGTTGTACTATTCCGGTTCACACCAATATACATTACTTAGAATTTTTTCAGATTTTTAGTTTAAACCATCTGGGCTACAGGGTGTGGGACAAAAAATTTTTTGCACAATTTTGACAAAAATCGTGTCAAAATAATTTATTTTGCAAAAATAAAATTTTGATCGTTAATCCACGTACTAATGGCTTTCATTTGATACCCTACTCAGAATTTTAAAAACATATTTTTTTTTTCGATGAGCACATATTTGTTTATATTTTTAGGGGGATATGTTTTTTAGATATTTTAGTATTTTTCCTATGTGCGGGTCAAAAAGTTGTACAAGCATGCCAAATTTCAACTCTCTAGCTCTAGCCGTTTGGCTACAATTTTTACCGAACAGACAGACAGACAGACAGACAGACAGACAGACAGACAGACAGACAGACAGACAGACAGACAGACAGACAGACAGACAGACAGACAGACAGACAGACAGACAGACAGACAGACAGACAGACAGACAGACAGACAGACAGACAGACAGACAGACAGACAGACAGACAGACAGACAGACAGACAGACAGACAGACAGACAGACAGACGACAAAATGACGGTATAAGGGTTTTTTGGTCATACCTACAAAACCCTAAAAAAGGTCCTCACTTCTAAAATACAATTGACGACAACAAGAAAAAGATCTCCTTATCAATTTGTGTGTTTTTATTTTTATTTCTTTCGTTCTTAGGGGGGGGGGCACCCTCCCCCCCCGCTGGGTGCGCCACTGCTCCAATGATTAGGGTGACCATTAGTCCCACATTTTAACATTTTGTCCCGCATTAAGATGCGTCCCGCAAAAGTCCCGCATTTTAACATTTTGTCCCGCATTGTCCCTCATTTGGTTTTGGGAGGTGAGGACCTTTTTTTTGCTCTTCACCTGGATTTGGGAGGTGAAGACTTTTTTTTTTGCTCTTCACTTGGATTTGGAAGATGAGGACCTTTTTTTTGTTCAGTCCCGCATTGCCTTCTTAAGAAAATGGTCACCCTACCAATGAACTTATTTCTATTAAGTATAAAGCATATTCTTCCCAATCCAATAAACGTTTAAAGTGTAGACCTCTTAAAACAGCGTGTTTTGATTGGAGTGGTGACGCTATTCGCAGCCCTCTAATCCTGGTATAAATTAATTACTTTTTAATGAAACAATACAGTATGAAAATACACCCCGCTGTGTTCTCCGCCCGCCATAATTAAAAGGAGACGACAGCTTTTGTGTATGAGCTTTTATAAAGCTCTATTCAAACTAGGCAAATGGGATTACTGCAATTTGTGGTTTAGAGCTTTTATTTGATATTGTTTAAATTTAATTTTAGTGTTAAATTCATCGACTGAGAACAGTACGAAAACGAAAATAAAATAAAAGTATTAACCGAAATTTTCTAAAGAATAAAAACGAAAACAGGAACGATATTTTGTTTTTTCGTTTAAGAACAAAAACGATATTGATAATATTTAATATCGATGTTAACTGGTTTGATTTAACGTTCTTCAGTTTAAGCTGCGTTCCGAGCTCTTAAATTAGTAGACTAACGACTATGGCTTGTGCACTGTTATTTGTCACTACAAGTTTGTCATATGGTAAGGCGAGCAACCGTTTAGAGCTCTAAATTTAATACGTTATACGTTGTCGATTGTCGATAGTTTTCCAAACTAATAGTTAATGAGTTGTTTCAATGAGACATACAAATTAATGCATTAGCTATCTCAGTCTACATCGTAGAAAAAGTTTACATTGTATGCCTTTACATAACCCAGCAAACATTTTTATACGGGCGAGTGCTGTTGAAGCACATACACCCCGGCATTGAAAGCAATGGGCCAGTACCCCGGTGTCCCCGTGGCCGTTAGCTGGCCCATTGACGTATCAATTGCCGGAATAGCAGCGGTAAAGTGCAAAATAATCGCATTAAATGCTGGTAAAGTACTTCGTATAGCAGGAGTGCGAAATACAAATGTGAAGTATACTTGCGTTACACAAACTTTTGGTGCCAGCAATTTACCAACAAAAAAAGCAGTTTTTCGGCATTCGGTCGACGGTTGAATGTTTGCTGGGAACCTAACAAAATGTCATCGCGCTGATTACAAAAAATCTCGCCCAAAATTACAGACGAACGGTAAATATGATCAATTTAGGTAATTAGGTTAGGTTTTGTTAGTAAAAATCTAAGACAGCAGAATTAGGAAAACGATAATAGATAATAAACACTTTACGAAGCCAACGTAGTTGGTTTAAAGACACACAGATGTCGGACTATTCGTAACGCACTAATTGCCAAGAGCTGTAAAGCTGTAAACTAAGAATAAAATATTAGCAACAAATAGAGCTTACTATGCGAATAAAAAACTTCTAAATAGTATTGCATTGACAAAAACAACTAAACTGAACATACACTAATAAGACCAATACTACTATATGCAAGTGAGACACTCATATTGTCAAAGAAAGAGAAAGAAGAGCTCTGAATATCTAAAAGGAAGGTATTAAGAGCTGCACTTGGACCAGTAAAAATTGATGAGAACGAATATAAGCAGAGAATGAATCACGAGATATTAGAAGTACAGAAGGGAACGATGTAGTAACAAAAATTAAGCAACAGCGAGTAAGATGGCTTGGGCATGTATGGCGAGGAGAAAAACCCTCTATAGCATATTCAGCGTTGCAGTGGGAACCAGGGAGGAAAAGAAAACGGGGAAGACCTAAGCTAACATGGATGCAAGAAGTAAAAGAAGATCTGAAAAGGGCCGGAATTACGAGATGGAGAAATAAAGTTAGAAACAGACAACTTTGGAGAGAGATCGCAAAGAAGATTTAATGCGAGATATAGGAATTGATCTATCCTGAAAAAGGATTTAGAAAGGGTTGCGTAACCCCTTAGGGGTGTTTAGCCATTTATAATTATTTTTAAACGCTACGTCGAACGTTAAAACAATGTATTAAACATATCTACAACGTATAGTCTATAGACTATTAATTTAAAGAGCTCTGAATGCAGCTTAAATGCTGCCTTGAACGTTAAAACTCTACCAAACATATCCACAACGCTCAGTGAACACTCAACTAATTTAAAGAGCTCTAAACGCAGCTTTACAGTAGCTCTGTTTCAAAATATGTTTTAACTTGAGAACTTCTTGGATCAAACAAGATTTCTCAATATGAAATCTCAATAATTCCTTCAAAGCGATATTCCATAAAAAGCATTAATCAAATAAACAAATGAAATCCATCATTGCCGTCAGAAACAAAAATCAGCATCTGAGATCTCCCTCTGCAAACATATATATTAAACTTGTCCCTTGCAGTGTGGGTTGGCAGCCCTGTCTTTAGGGCTAATGGGCCAGCCACCCCTGCCACCTATCAACAACATATGTCACTCAGCTCTATTAGTAAAGTCGACTTTATACTCAGTGGTTATGTGATTGTTTGCAATCTATTAGGGGATTCAACTATTTAGTTTTGGTTACTTAAGAGGGTGGAAACAGCAAACAGATTTTTTCTAACAGATAAAATGTTTTAGGGATTATTTTGAAGATCACATGTCAAAGATTATGGGAAATGTATAATAGATTTACGTATTTTAGACCATTTTTAGGGTTTTGTGGGTATGAATTAAAAAACCTTTATACCAACACACATGTGTCTATATGTATGTATGGTAGTGGTGTATATAAGGGTATGCACGTTATGCCGTCGCATAGAGGCCCAATGCTCTAGGGGCCCCTTAGACGTTCTGCTGAATTAGAACTACATATTTAAATATTAAATTAAAAATTCAGCTGTTGACACCACAGGACCGACCGCTATCACAAAGTACTTGTGTGAAATACATTCTAGCAGCAGAGCAGAAATTACTTGGCCTAATATTTTCTAACAGAGATATTATTTATCATGACCATGAAAACGTTACATACCAGGTCTACAAGTATGAAATGCGGATTTTTTTTTTTTAATAAAACACATTAAACTCAAAAGAACAGTAAAAGTTTATTTATTCAAAGTATGCTCTATTAGAAGTTATACATTTTTCCCAATCTTTCAGGCAATTTGTGAATACCTCGCCAGTAGAACTCTTTCCCTTTCCCCGCAAGCCATTCATCTAGCCATTCTTTCACATTTTCATATGAACAAAAGTGCTGCTCGGCAAGTGCGTGACCCATCGATGCGAACAAGTGGTAATCTGAAGGGGACAAGTCTGGTGAGTAAGCGGCATGGGGTAGCACTTCCCACTTGAGTGCCTCCAATGTGTTGCAAACTGCTTTTGCCTTATGTGATGGAGCATTATCGTGAAGAAAGATTACCTTGTGCTGTCTTCTTTCGTATTCTGGTCGTTTTATGAGCAGCGAATGGTTCAATTCGATCAGTTGTTGTTGGTAGCGTTGGGTATTAACTGTTTCACCAGGTTTTAACAATTCATAATAGACCACACCCTTTTGGTCCCACCAAGTACAGAGCATCTTTTTGCCAAAGCGATTCGGTCTTGCAGTCTTGCAGTTGATGTGGATGGTGAGCCTGGGTTCACCCATGATTTTTTGCGTTTGGGATTTTCAAAATAAATCCATTTTTCATCGCCAGTAATGATACGATGCAAAAAAGACTTTCTTTTGTATCGTGCAAGCAAAATTTCACAAGTGTTTTTGCGTTTTTCCATCTGCCTCTCGTTCAATGCATGTGGAACCCATCTGCCGACTTTCTGGATCTTACCCATTTCTCGTAGGCGATTGGAAACAGCTTGTTGACTAACGCCTAACTGCTCTGCTAGTTGTTTTTGTGATTGACTATCGTCTTCCTGTAGCAATGTTTCCAATTATAACCTATACGCATTTGATACCTAATGATAACTTAACAAAACGCCATATGTGTTGAAACTTTGAACTATACACTCTGTTTGCGCGGCAAGTTTGAAAAAAATCCGCATTTCATACTTGTAGACCTGGTATACGAGTAAGTATGAAAAAATAGATACTTGGAAAAAATGTCGAAAAATTTTTGTTTTTTTTTTTTCGTTTTATCAAAAAATGTCTCAAATAAAAGTTGTTAGTTATTGCTTTTATAGCAACTTTTGCTAAATAAATTTTTTCGAAATATTTTTCTGTTATTAAATATTCGCAAAAATCTTAAAATCGACACGAGTAAACTCCCATTTCTAGTCAAATGATTTTTACCAAAAGTTGAGCAACACGTGCCATTGATGTCAATTTTTTTTTTTTTTATTTTTTAAATTTACAATCTACTTCATTGCGTGTATTAAGTAAATTACTTGAAAGTAGTCGGCATGTAAGGGAGACATCCAGTGACGTTTCTCCTTACAGTTGTGGCGAACTAATTAAGAACGATCTTGTGATATGCATGTATTCGTATATTTTGATTGGTTAAAAGGGCGCCGTACATATTTTTTTCCATCTGACTCCAATCGATTAACCTTCGTTTCATCGCTCCAAAGGATATGCTTCCATTGGGAAATAGTCCAATCTTTATGTTCCTTGGCAAAAACTAGCCTGTCCTTCCTGTTTTTTGATGAAAGTAGTGGATTCTTTCTTACAGCTCTTCCAAATAGTTGGTTCTCATTCAATCTTTCTCTGATAGAACGAGCTGATAGTGCATTAGGTTCTTCAGCAAATATCTCCTTTTGGATTTCTTTGGAGCTAAGAAAGGGATTAGTTTTTGCTAATCGAACTATTCGTCGATCCACCGCTTCTGAAGTTTTTTGAGGTCATCGACGTCTAGTTACATTTTCTGTGGTGTGATTTTTATTAAAATGTTGCACCGGGTTATAAACCATAGTTTTAGAACATTTTAATTTATTTGCAATTACTCCATAAGACATATTTTCATTTAAATGCAGTTTTACTATGGCATCCTTCATGCCTGGTGCGCAACTTTTTTTTCTACCCATAATAAAAAAACAACCTACAACACAAAAAACGAAATTGATTGTACTACTATAACCCTTGTATTAATAATTCTTACCAGTGTTTTATTTGTTGACACAGCTCAGATTTCACAAAATAATGTTTTGCAATGTCGTTCCTAATTATATCACCTATTGAAACATGCACATGTACGCTTGAACTGAACTAAACAAATTTTACGATCGAAGATTTTTGGATGATGCAATATTTACTTTGGGGTATAGTATAAGGCATATAAAAATTAGTACATATTTGGCGATTTATTGACTATAGTTAAAACTAGAGAACATTGTCTGTAATTTCACCTGCCGTTCTTAATTAGTTCGCCACAACTGTATATATCACACTGTCTTCAGTGTTGCGGTAGGTCGTTTGGCCAAAGTCTCTTTAATCTTCTGTTGTCAAGGTCATTTATTAAATTTCCCACACGTTCATTTTTATGTCCAATGAGTCGGTCATGGTATTTGTTGGCAACTGTATGAATTTCTTCCGTGATGAAAGGGATTTTGAGGTCTTCATGGATCATTCTATTTGAGACGTACCAAGGTGCATTCACTAAAGCTCGAAGCGCTTTTGATTGGAATCGCTATATTATTTTTAATCTGGTTGGCTTGGCACATCTCCATAATTGAAGTCCATACGACCATATGGGCTTGAGTATGGTCTTTTTCTACCAAGAAGCCAGTACATTTGGCGAAATTTTAGGTCTAACTGATTACGTTTGGCTTGTATATGTTTACTCCAGGTCAATCGTCGGTCTAAATGCAATCCAAGGTATTTTACTTCAGTTTTTATGGGAACTGGATTGTCGTTGATTGTTACTTGTGGGCAAGTACTGAGCCTGGTTGTAAACTTGAGTTGGACAGATTTAGACTGATTTACTTTAAAACTTAAATATGAAGTTTCATAAAAATCCTTTTAGCCGAATTTGCTCTGCACGTGTACACGGACCGACAGACAGACCGACATACAGGCAGACAGATAGACAGACAGACAGACCGACAGACATCATGCTAAAAATAGTCAAAACGATATGTAGGGACCTCAGTTCGTGGAGATCCATCGAAATCTCGAAATGTCAAAATCGGTATGATTACAACACCTCCCTTATATAAGTTGGCGGACGGTAAAAAAAAACGTTCAGTTCCGCTTAAACATAATTAAATTCTGTTTCGTTGGTTTAGGTGGAACTAGATTTTCAATTCTAGTTACTTTTACAGATTGAGTGAGGCTTTTGATAATTTTGTTTAGCAAAAGCCTACTTCACACCATAAAAGAAGCGCTCATGACAACTTGCTCATGACGACAAAAATGAAAATTCCGGTTAGTTCCTCTTGAACGTTTGAAATAGCCTATAATAAAGGATACAGAAAAAGATAAAATTGATGTGTAAAAATAAAAATCTTTACTGCGTCATCAGTGGCACACCCAGGAATTTTTGTTGGGGGGTTCACAATTCTAAATTTCAAGTGTGATCTATAAAAAAAGGTCCTCGTTTCGGAAATACAAAGTAAAAAAAAGGTCCTCATCTCTATTTTTAAAATTTTCTAGTGTGTTTGAGTATTTTTATTTTTACTTCCTTCCTTTTTAGGGGGGGGGGGCGGTCACTCTTCCTGGGTGCGCCACTGTGCCTCACCGTTTTAGTCTGTTAATTCGAGTAGTATTAATCAAATTATAATCTGAAGAACTTTAAGAAAAACCAATATTAAATATTTTCAATTTCATTTTCGTTTCCGTTCTTTAAAAAATTCTGGTAATATCGTTATTTTGTTTTAGTTTTCGGTTTGTTCTCATCCTTGATAAAAATTGAATGAAAGAGTCGGGAGTCAATAGTTTTTCCGCCTCACGACTCCGACTCCGATTCCGACTCACCATCCCTGGTTAGGACCATTTTTGACACAATGTTATCTCATTAAATCTCTGTTGAAGCATTTATAAATGCCAGATGTCAAAATTAATAACATAAAATACATTTGTAACGGTTTTATTATCTCATAAATATGTAATATTCTTTCAACAATTCTAATTTAATATAACAAATTATCCAATATTGCAACTGAAAGAAAAACAAATTGGTCACAGTGATTCGTTTGGGTTTCCGATATTATTTAGCACACCTCCCTAATATAAAACGGCGTTACATCACAGTGTGGGTGAATGAGAGGGTGGAGGGAGGGAGGGTAATGTTTAATATCACACCGGATATAATGGGCACTGTCAATAACATTGCTTACCCTGTCAGTACATAGTTATTATTCCAGTTAGGAACAGTTCAATTTGTTATAAATTGTTTTATTATTTTGGTATACTAGGTTGATAAATTTGACAGATAATCAGTATTATTCTCGATTTTAATAATGTTACTCTCTCTTGTATATAGAAACATCCACATTCATAGCTTTAGTTAATCTGTTTCAGAGAAAATCTCAGATTCATAAAACTCAAATCATTTTATTTCGAAGAAGTGTCAGAGTTGAGATCATTCTGTTTCAAAGAAGTCTCAGAGTGGCAGAACTGAGTTTATTATAGGTGCTTTCGGAATAAGCTAATAACCTACACATTCTGCATAATTTACACAAGAAACGTTCGGCATAAAGTTTTTGTGTGCTTTGTGCTGCACGAAGATCGTTCGGCAAATATCGTGCAGTGCAGTTTGTGTTACACAATCGGCACAAGTTCAGATCTTGCGGCAATCTATACAATAGTGTTTTTCGCGGTAAAAGTTATTATTTTTACAAAACAATATGAGTGAAAGCATTTGCAAAATAAATAGTAAAGACATGAACCTCATGATGGAACATGTAAATACACTCAATAAGACACAAAATTTTCTGAATACAAGCGGAAATGTACTTTAAATTGATTTGTAGTCATGTTTGGAACAGTACTCTCTGCATATTCAAACACTTTTTCCAAAATATTTTCTGGTTTGGAAAATTCTTCTGAATTGTCTTCCTCATCAAATAAAATTTCTTTTATATTACTTAAAAGAGTAATTTTTATATTATCGTACAAAACAAGCAGGAGACAGACTTCATGTAATCAAACACACATAATTTATTTGTTTACAAAAAAAAAGGTTAGAATAACATGAATAACTGCACAATCTGAACAAAGCGTTCGTCTTTGACTTTCATGCACAATGTGCACAATGGTCACGTGACAAAAAACTTGTACGACACAGAGTTAACACTGCACAGTTATGCCGAACGCACCTTTGGGTCTATTTTGTATCTTTTGTGGTTAAAAAGATTTGGTTAACAATGATGGTTAAAAAGTGACATTTTAACTAGGCGTTAAAATTTTAATCTTGCTTCTTATTATGTATCTCAGGTTATAACCCAAACGTTAAGTTCTAACTTTTTCACTTTATGGTTAAAAGTATGTTGTGAAATTATCTACAAGGGACGTATTTTGCTTGTGTAAGTATGGATTGAATATAAACAAGTGTTATGGTTGAATTTTGAATGAACGACGTTCAAATATAATAAATCGATATTGCGGAAATGTACAATACAATATTTATATATAAATAATTATGTGTGCAGAAAGTAAATAATTTAATATTACTATAACATGCAAATTTATCAATATTTTTTCTTTCTATTATTTCTTCTATATTAAGATATTTTTATTTTCCGGATATATTTACCTTATTTTTATTTTTGAACAAACAGAAATCTAAATTTATTAATGTATCACAATTTTAAATATTTAAATATTTTCTTGCAATATACCAGGAAATGTTTTGATTCTTTTCGGATAAAAAAAAAAAAAAAATCAGCTGTGGCCACCACAGGACCGACCGCCATCATAAAGTACTTATATAAATTACATTCTAGCAGCAGAGTAGAAATAACTTGGCCTAATATTTTCTAACAGAGATATTATTTATCATGACCATGGAAACGTTACATATAAATATAAAAAATTTTACAGAAATTATTCGAAATTTTTCGTTTTATCAAAAAACGTCTCAAATAAAAGTTATTAGTTATTGCTTTTATAGCAACTTTTGTTCAATAAATTTTTTCGAAATATTTTTGTGCTGTGAAATATTCACAAAATTCTTAAAATCGACACGAGTACACTCCCATTTTTAGTCAACCGATTTTTACCAAAAGTTGATCAACTTGTGCCATTGATGGCAGAAGCTTAAATATGAAGTTTCATAAAAATCCTTTCAACCGAATTTGCTCTGCACGTGTACACAGACAGACAGACAGACGGACGGACGGACGGATGGACAGACAGACAGACAGACAGACAGACAGACAGACAGACAGACAGACAGACAGACAGACAGATAGACAGACAGACAGACAGACAGACAGACCGACAGACAGACAGACAGATTTACACTTACAGATTTAAATGTTAATTTAAAATATTCCTTACCTTTTAAAACCTACTTTAGATTTATTGGATATGGTCATTAAGAAAGTGAAAATTAAAAAAAAATACCAACATACAATTTCAAAGTTGCAAATTATTGAAATCAAAATTTCATCTTACTTTAACGATTAAGCGGAACTAAATGGAAATTTCGTTAGTTTAGGTTGTCACGAAAAGGGACCTTGCTTGGGTTATTTCATGTTTCAGGTTTGGTATGTGAAAATTTAAAATTTCAGGAGTGAAACTAACGCCAGTTGTTATAACAACATGTGTAAAACGAAATAGTCAGTAGAAGTTTTAGACAAATGAAAATATTTTAAAATGTTTCTTAAGGTAAACCAAAAGAGTCACTCATATCATGCAATTGCCTTTGTTTAATTGATCTCCTAAAAAGCGTTTGTACATATTTTTTATTCACCTATATCTTGATTGTTTTGACTCATATTGTTTTGTAGAAATAATAACTTATATTTTTACGAAATAATATAAGTGAAAACACTATTGCACAGATTGCCGCACGATCTGAACTTGTTACTCCTGTTTCAAAGAAGTGTCAGACCCGCAGAGCTCAGATTATTTTTTCAAAATGATCTAAGACTCACAGAACTAAAGCTGCATTCAGAGCTCAGTAAATTAACACTCTGTGCGTTATGGATAGTTTTTAAACGAGTGCAATTGGTATGATCGGACAAGCTCGTACTATATCGCTCAACAGTAGTATAGCAACGACAAAGCACGAGCATGTCCGATCATACCAAATGACCTCGTTTAAAAATTATCCATAGCGTACAACGTGTTGATTTACAGAGGTGTGAATGCAGCTTAAGTATACTAAGTTTTAAAGCATTATAGAGCTACTCTAAGCAATATATGTTGTTTTACGGCAGTGTTATTGCCTTAGTCCCTACCTTATAACACAAAAATCTTACCAGTTTCTCATGTTACATCGTTACATCGGTGTAAGAATGTTCATACTGCAAATAAACTGGGTCGACAGAGTTACAAATGCCAGGTTCTCAGGAGGATGCAGAATGAAGTTAAAGTCTTGAAGAACGTGAAGATCAGGAAGCTGGAATACTTGGGACACATTATGAGGAACCCAGTCAAATTTCTGCTCCTCCAACTTGTTATCAGGGGAAAATAGAAGCCCGTAGAGGGCCAGGTAGAAGAAGGACTTCGGGGCTGAAAATTTTACGACAGTGGTATGGAAAAAACTTGGTATGGAGAGCTATTCTGTGCTGCTGTCAATAAAACGATTATAGCCAGAATGATCGCCAACATTCGGTAGCGGAAAAAGCACCAGAAGAAGAAGAGGAAGAATGTTCAAAATAAGCCTATTAGACGAAAAGAGCTGTAAAGATTACTTTGTTTAAAATTGTCCGATAAATAATTTTCAATAACTCACAAAAAAATATAAGTTTTTCCTCTTCATATAATGTAACATTTTCTCCAGTTATAACCGTCGATTTTCGTCGTGAAAATGGTGAAAAACCCACAGTATAAATAGACGTGAATCTGACAAAAACGATCAGAATAATAATCTAACTTTACTGTTGAAAATGGAAATGGAAATATATCTGTAGGGGTTGATATTTTCATATCCGCTCTCAACGGCACGCAGGAAAATTCTCGTGAAGAGTTTCTCAATAGGTGGAACACAACAAACAACCTTATCTAATCTGTCACATTGAGATTTTCAGTTCTCAAAAAAAAACAGTCTCAACTTCGTGATACTAACTTTTGAAAAAGACCACTCTTAAATGGGGTTTACACAATAAATTTAATTTGGGGCCTTTTGGTTGTGAATGAATAATATCTGGTTTGAAAGTTGAAAAATGTTTTTCTAAGTTAAGAAGTCCAGGAGGTTCTGTGTTATTCATTTCGCATGGCAAAAGATCTTCCTGTTTGGCCACAATAAGCGGAGTCACACGTGTCACATGTTAACATGTAAACGCCATTCTTGTCGAGTATGTTTGCTTTGTGTTTGTTATTTCCTAAAGATTTATAATACTGTTAATGGTTACAATTTTTTGATCAATTATTTCATCAATAAATTGTTCAATTTATTGATAAAATTTGAACATTTTACACACATCAATAAATTGAACCGTGTAAAATCCACTTTATTGTGAGTGGAAATTGTTGAGAATCACTGTTGTAGAAAAAGAGGTTGAGAATAAGAGGGGGAGCATTTACATAAAGTCAGAATCGGATATCGAGGCGCTAAATTCTGTTATACGATATTGATTCAAGGAGGGAGAGGTGATATTTTTCTTTTTATTGTTTGAAAATCTGCAGATTATTTGAGATATTATAGCTATTGTTTTACGTGCGTTATTGTCATAATACTCATTCAGAATTATGGCCTCCTTTAGAGAAATGTTTAGAAAATATTAAAGTAAACTCATCTCTGTTATTTTAAGGCTTTATGTATCTATAAATGTATGTATGTATGAAACAGTATTAAAGTATGCAATTAATTCTAATGAAATTTAAGCTTTATATTAACTCGCAAATCAATTAAAATCAAGTGCACTTAGTGACACATTTCACTGTTGCCAAACTTGAAAACTGACCCACAAGTAAACGGAGATCCGTGCGAAATGCCGTGTGTTACAAATGGCACAAATGCAACTAAGCAAACACATTTCAAGTGATGTTGAGAAGTGGTATCAAGTTGGCACTATTGCAAATATTTAAAGACATATGTGATTGCAAGAACATTGTTAACACAGTCACCGCGGTCTGTTTGAAATAAATATAGTCCTATTACATATCGGCATAGGACAGAGGGGGATGTTAATCATAGAGTTGAGAAGATTACGATATTTTAAATATCTAGTCTTACTATAAACATTATCACAAAATGTTCAGTGAAATGCTTGAAAATATTTTAATATTCTTTTAGTACATAATACATAGTTGAATCTTAAACAAGAAACACGAATCCATTTTTAAAATGACCACTTCCGGCCGTTGCACAGCTCGTAAGTCTCAAGAAATATATTATAACTAGCTGATTAACCCGGCAACTCGCGAGAGAATGCTTAGATGTGATATGTTGTTGTCACTGATTAGGGTCGAGCACACATGGGGAGGTCTTGTGCCCCCTCCCCCCGGAGCGAATAATCTCAGTGTTGAACGAAAGAGTACAGTGTTAATACAGCCGTCCAATCAACTACCCAAAGGAAATTCCTTCTCGCTGTATTTTTCAGAACTGTTTAGACGCGCTACTGTAATTAAAAACAAAATTTTCAAAAAGAGTTCGAAAGAGTAACTGCAAAATTTGATCCAGATCGGTCAAAGGGTTTAAGAATTTCTTGAGTTTCTTGGTTATATCTACGAAATCCTGCACACTCCTATGCGGCATTAATTTTGCAGGGTCCTAAAGAGTAACTACAAAATTTAAAAGAGTAGGATTGTCTAGGATTTTTTGGTTATACCTACGAAGTCCTAGAAACTTATATGCACCATTACTGGCGAAGCGGGGCCCTAAAGAGTACCTGTGCAAGATTTGGTCAAGATTGGTCAACAGGCCTAGGAGTTGGATATACCTATGCAACCCTAGACATATCTATGCGCCTTTAATTTCGTAGGGTCCTAAAGAAGTAACTGTGCAAAATTTGGTCTACATCGGTGAAAGGGCTAAAGGATGTCTAGGGTTTCTTGGTTGTACCCTACGAAACCCTAGATTCTTCTAAGCGCCATTACTTCTGCAGGGTCCTAAAGAGTATCTGTGTATAATGTATCATTTTCATTCTGGTGTTGGAAGCGTAGAATAAGTAATTCAACCAATAGGATCGCTCTATTTTGAAAAAACCTGTACCATGGTGTCGTAGGCGCGGTGTTACAAGCGCGGTGTCTCAAGTTCAGAAATTTCAACTTTAGCGGTGGCCGCACCGTCTAAACCATAGAAACAGATATATTTTTTCAGAATGGTGAGATATTTAACGAGACACTTATATTAATTTCCTAAAAAAAAAATTAAAAAAACGTAAATTTATGTAGCGAAATAGCGACTTTTACAATGTTGTCGGCAGTCATAAAGTTTATTATTATGGATTCGGTTTCAAATATCTGGTCTGCAAAAATGTCATGCAGTGGGTATACTAATAATACACCCCCAAACAGGGGCCAACAGAATCTTCATTCTAAACTGTGATGTCAGGTAAAAAAGATTGTGTATTAAATTCTTTTCTTGTAATTGAAGTAACTGTCTGTGTTTTTTGTGTCTCATTTCTTGCAACAAGTTAAAATAATCTCCCTGTTGCTTTCTGTTTCTATGTATATATGGGACGTACACACCATCGCTTTTCTTCATATTGCATAAGTCTAAATATGCATAAAAAAGAACTAGACGTCTCCTTCGATTTGACGACATATTTAATGAAATTGAATAACCGTTTACTCCAAATACTTGTATAAACTTTTAGGTTAGATTTGGGTTAGATACAAATGTTGTCAAAACCAAAAACGCGCACTAATCACACCTCCAACCCCACCATGAAATTCGAACTTGTAAATATAACACCACGCCTCTCACCCCTGTCGCGCCTTTGACACTACCATGAAAATGATGCATAACTTAGTCTAAATTGGTCAAAGGGTCTAGGAGTGTGTGTGAACAAATAAACAATTTGCCTCTTATATATATAGAGATAAATATAAAATAAATAATATTCTTTATTTACAAAACAACAACTAAAAGTCAATCAATAAAACCCAATTTAAATGATAGAAACTATATAAAAAGAAATAAACAAATAAAATTTCAAACGGTAGAGTCAACAAATTTTAAAGAAATGTTGACAATAATAATAATAATAAAAACAAACTATATATCTGATTATGCTTATTAACTCTTATTTAAAGGAAAAATACTTAAGTGTAACCTTTAGGAAATAATTTAATATAGCAAACAGATATTAGCAAGGATAGGGTAAGGGACAGTATTGGGTCCAAAACTTTTTATAATATATATAAACGATCTACTCCAAATAGATTATCTGTATGCCGACGACACAGCCTTGCACATATCTTCCTGGCGTCTTCAAACAATTCAAAACCGAAGTTTTTTATGCCAGCCTCGGGGCCTTAATTGTAAGCGGACTACTATGAATTCTCTATATGTGAATATAATCCATTAATTTAACTTAACAAAATATTGTATTTTTAATACTAATATCAAACTGTTTCAGGTTAAAATATGGTTCCAAAACCGTCGAATGAAATGGCGAAACTCTAAAGAACGAGAACTTCTTGCGGCAGGAGGTTCCCGAGAACAAACTCTACCAAATAAAAATAATCCACATCCCGATTTAAGCGACGCGGATTCAGATAAACCAAAACTAGATCTCACAGATATAAGCCCAGCTGGTTCACCAATCGACCACCATGCAACGATAGCAGCACGTGACGAACAACTAGCGTACTCTAGCGGTGGAAATGGTAACTACATACCAGGATATCAGGAAAATATGCAGGATTACGATTCCTCGGAATCAGAGGAAGAAATCAATGTTACATGATGAATTTTTGCACGGAATGTACAGGAATATCGGTAAATATTTTTTTATTTTTTGATTTGTTTTAGTTTTTATTGTAATTATTGTAAAATACACTGTTCATTTTTATGGTATCCCGATACTTTTAAGAAACATTTTGGTGTTTGAAGATAGTTTTGTTTTATTAAAGAGCCAAGATTTATAAATAAGAAGAAGAAGTCTTACTAAACTTCAGCTAAAGACAAAATGGGTACCCGATATACACTGTAATCATGTTCCTAAAAGAAACAATCCTGGTTAATAGCCAATGTAGCTAAGACCAATAAATTCTAAATAAAAAAAAAAAGTCAAGGGCGTCGCGTAACGGGAGAAATAGGTACAAATTACTAGTGACCGGTCAGGGTCCACCACTGGATTCATTTTTAGGGTTTTGTAGGTATGACCAAAAAACCTTTATAACGTCACTCATGTGTCTGTCTGTCTGTACGGTAGAAATTGTAGCCAAACGGCTAAATATACAGAATGTTCAATCTAAGTGTGCCACCATTGCAATCTCGAGAACTATAAGAGCTACGAGGTTGGTTAAATTAGCAAAGAAATACCATTTTGCAAGTCTATTACAAAACTATTAACGTATTTTTTTTATATATTTTTGTTCGGAAGGCTATTTTATCCTGAATTCAACGATTGCACAGTTTAGTACCCTTACATGACAAAAATTTTGAGAAAAATGCATTAATTTAAATCAATAAATTTTATTTTTGCAAAATAAATTATTTTGAGGGGATTTTTGCCAAAATTGTGTAAAAAAATTTTGGTCCCACACCCTGTAGCCCAGATGGTTTAAACTAAAAATCTGAAAAAATTCTCAGTAATGTACATTGGTGTGAACCGGAATAGTACAATAAGAATTTTTGATCAGATTATGTTTTCGGAAAATAACGCATTTTTTGTGTTTTTAAGTAAAATATGTAATATATTTAATCCGCTATTTAACATAGTAAACCAGTGATCCTGTATAGCACAGTGGTAGCGTTCTCGCTTAGTGAGGTGAAACTACTGTAAGAAACTGTGTTCGAATCCCGTCAATTTTTATTTTTTCAGTTTCTTTTTGCATTTTTATTTTGTTTAAATTATTTTGTCAAAATTCTAGTTATATTTTGGTAAATGTTGCATTTAATTTTTAAAAGCGTAAATTTAATAACCAGTGGGAAGTGTTGAAATTATAATTTAATTCTATATTTGAAGGTATCAGAGGGCGAGGCTTATGATTTAATCAACCAATGGAAGCCATAGGCGCAATTTTCAAAATCTTAATGAACCTTGCTATATAAAAAAAAATACTGCACATATTTAGAAACTTAAATAATGGTATTAGGCATTCGAATTAAAATTCATAAAAATATATTTTGACATAAAATTTGTTTTGGCATCCCAAATAATCATCACACAGTTAATAAATACCTGCGAAACCCTGAAATGTGTGAAAAGTCACACTTTACATCAATTTTTAGTTATTGGGCCATAAAAATCTACGATCCACTTTCTCTCTGCCTCCAAACGTCGTTTCAATTGATATTTGTATAGGTTAATATGGAATGTTTAAGAGGGATTCTTCCTTATTCACGATTTACATTGCGGCACACAACAAAATTGATTGTTTTTTTCATGATTCACAAAAATAAAACACAAATAACACGTATTTTTCCACTGAACAAAACAAAACACGCATATAGGAAAACTAGGTGGGCGAAACTCTGAAAATCATTTGAGAACTTGGGGAAGAAATTCTGAAAATCAATTAAGGACAGGGGGGTGACGAAATTACGAAAATCTTTTGAGCAAGGGGGAGGGTGACTCAAAAACAAGGGGCAGAAATTTCATGCGACCCGTTTGAAACTTATTGTTGAGCCAGATTTGGCCCGCGGGCTGTAGGCTGGACACCATTGCAATATATGGATCAAAAATTGTCCCCCCAAATATTTTACCCACCAGCCGCTACTGTATTAATGTGAACAGGAATAGTACAACAGGGATTTTTGATAATTAAGTTATCGATAGTTTTTTAAGGTTTTATACTATTTTTGTGAGGTAAATGTTTTGATATTTTGAATCACCTATAACATTTGTCTAACATTTTTTTTTTTTTTTCAGGAACTAGCGCCTTAGAAGAAAGGCAGGAGAGATTTTTTAAGAACTGCAATTTTAATCCATTCTTTTGAATTAAGTCCTTTGACTCAAACCTGAAATTGTATACTGCATTTTATTCTAGACTATTGTATTAACACTTCAACTCTGGTACAATCAGATACAGAAGTTATATGTCTATATTATTGTGATTATAAATAATTTTTAGTCGTACTGTACATAATTTTAAATGTCAAATAAATTATTGAGTAATTCATTGGGGCAATTTTATTACAAGGTTTATTTAAAAAGTCCAGAAATTGGCTCTCCAGTTGTGATGGTACTAGTAAAATAAAGTTTACTTTACGAGGATCCTTATTTTTAAGGAAATAAATGTGGACTTATTATGTTGAATATAACTTTCTGCAATCAAAAATTCTTCCAAACATTTCTATCAACCTCTTGTAAGCGAATATTCCAACGAGCTAGCTTCTTCAGTATGAAACAGTGTTCTAGCTGCGAGAGGCGTTGTATTGGTCTAGCCCTCCAATACATAAATATTAAATAAATCATGTTTCGGACAAAAGTTAGCTTTTGCGTCGACCGGCAGAATTTTTCTGCGGACCGGAAGTAAACACTGTAGTAGAAGAACACTGAACACTGTACACTGTAGTTTAAAGAACATTGAAGCAGGGCTTCTAACCGGAACTGAACCGAAAACCGAAAAAAAAAACATTATTTTTGTCAGAACGAAAACCGGAACTGAAAAAAATATCGGTTTATTTCGGTTCAGATAATGTTTATGTGAGTGAATATAAAATTCATTTTATTTAAGATTATGAGCAGAAACTGATGAGCAGAAAAAAATCGTAATTTTTTTAACTGAAAAAAAAAAATGTGCTACTATTATCAGGGGGGGTGCTACAGAACCCCCCCTGGCAGCGGCCTTTGTATAATTATCACAAAATAACGAATAAAATGTTATTCTAAATTATAGTAGAAAATAAATTTCTAATACAAATAAAAGCATTTAAAAATTTATCACTCGGAACTGAACAGAAAACCGAAAAAAAACGTTATTTTTGCCGGAACGAAAACCGGAACCGAACCGATATATTTTTTTTAATTGAACCGGAACGAAAACCGAAACGAAAAAAATAACGGTTCGAAGCCTTGCACTGAAGTGAACAATACAAATTATAAATTTCTCTACTAAACTAATAATCCGAAATAAAATTACTAACCATCATGGACACAGTCGCGCACTGATCATTCTACAACAACTGAAAATATTTGCGCTATTTTATATTGTATAGATCAGTGCCGCGCGACTACTTAAAACCAGCCTAGACTCGGCAATGTGTTGAAAAACAAGGCGTTTAAAGAAAAAATAAAATAATTTAAAAAATAAATTAAAGAATGCTTAACTTATTATTCATATATTGTCCTACATTCCTACAATTATGATTTATGGGGCTTGCAGCATATATAGTATTTCCATAATGAAATGGCCACTCTTGTTACGAAGTTTCACAATGCGGTAATGGCAGTAATCCTAAGACTCGTTACTGTAAAAAGAATATAAGAGGTATTAAGGGAATTTTAAATTTAAATCGAATAGATGTAACACTAGCTCAATTAAAATTTCTTAAAAACTATTAAGAATATTATCCAAATTTAGTTCCTAAATTTTAGGGGTTGTTATATTTGTTTCTTAGTTAATTTTCAACGTTCATAGCGTGCATACCTTAACAACATGGCTCTTTGGAGACCATTTGATTTTGCAGAAATTCCTAATTTCTGTAGTGAAAATAGTGAATCTGTGCAAGGTGATTTGTAGTGCGAAAATGTGGACGTTGACGTGGAATGCGAAAATGTGGACGTGGCTACTAAAAAAAAATGTCATTTGTCAGAAGATTGCAAAGTTCTGATACTGAACATTTATAAAAAGTTAGTTTCGGAAGATAATGACAAACCTATACTTAGAACTGCGGAATTAACTAGTGTTCCATACAGAACAATTCAACGTATCATTGTTCGTGGCAAAAATTAGCAGCGAAAACGACCCGAATTACAAGTTTTCAAGAAAATAGATAGTTTTATGTCTAAAACAATAACAAATAAAATATATGACTTTTATTCAAAAAATATAGTGCCGACTGTGCATCTTTTAATAAAAAAGTTAGAAGAAGACGGAATAGAATTTCCATACAAAGTAAGCCATATGTATAATTATTTGAAGTTGCTAGGATTTATTTTTGTTGCAAAACCAGTGGCGAAGGGAAACCTCCGCTAGACTTGCCCTCCCATAAAAAAAATTTAAAAAAACTTAAATTTAATTTTTTTTTTTTTTAATATTTAGATAAATCTTCAAAGATACATCAAATTATGTTCTATACAAATTTTTGTCCAAGGCTTGCTTGGTTTACTAGTTACGAATTAATTATCATGACCATGGAAACGTTACATATAAGTATGAAAAAATTGAGACAGAAAAAATAACAGATTAAATAATTTTACAAAAAAATTTCAAAATTTTTCGTTGTATCAAAAAACGTCTCAAATAAAAGTTATTAGTAATTGCATTTATAGTAACTTTTGTTCAATAAATTTTTTCGTAATATTTTTTTGTTGCTAAATATTCGCAAAAATCTTAAAATCGACACGAGTAAACTCCCATTTCTAGTCAACCGATCTTCACAAAAAACAATAGGGTTCTTCCCATTTAATAGGAGAATTTTTTAGTACCAGAACGAATTCTCTAAGTTGAATCGTTCTTGAGTTATCGTGTATACACACAGACACACAGAGACACACACACACACACATACGGACGGCACTTCGAAAATAGGTTTTTTGGATTCCCTGGACCATGAAACGTGGTCATCAGTCAAAATCTCGACATCGAAAATTTTCGCGATTACAATACTTGCCCCTTATATATTAAGGTCGGGCAAGTAAAAAGAATGATTTTTGTTTTTACAAATTTGAAATATTTAATATAGACTATAAAGACTTCAAAACAAAACGATTTTTAAAAATGACTATATTTATAATTCAAATATAGCCAGTCCTAAGCCTGACAAAAATGTAAAGGTATGTCATGTGAGTATATACAGTTCATTCTAAATAGCATGTAAGAAAACAGGTTTATTTTAAATAATTCTTACGATCCTGGCAACTATTTTTAACAGAACTATAAACTCAGCAGATATAACGGTTATACTGTCAGTCATTATTGGAATCAGTAAGTAAGAGTGGCTATTTTATTTTGGAAATACTATACTTTCATATTTTGCCCCTCCCTCTGAAAACAATTCTGCGGGGGGCCATGTACCCAAATGTATGAGCCTATACCTGCACTTTTTAAATATATATTCCTAATTTTTACATTTCTAAATATTCCTACTCATCCATTTCTACATTATCTAAAGCATCTTTAGGATCTGTTGTCGTTTTAACTTTTTGTGTTGTTGTTTCAAACTTCTTGGCTTCTTCGGCAATAATTTTAAATAGTTCCTTTATTTTCTGTGCTTCTTCTGGGCTAACGCCATCTGTTGTAGGTTTCTGTTTTTTGGATTTTCCATATAATTCTTCTAGATCACCTGGTATTACTTGAGATGCGTCTATTTCTCCAATTCCTTCTTCAGGTTCTTCCTGGTTTCGAATATAACTGCTCCAGTTTTTAATCCATTTTCCTCCTTCTGAATCTGAAATCTTAAAATATGAACATTTAAAAATAAAACTGAAATTGGATACATTTGGTTCAATAAAATGGATGAACAATTCAGGTTGGAAATATGGGAGAAAAAGGTTGTGATTCAGACGCCGATGAGCAACATTGTTTATAGATGGAGTGGATAAACGAAAAAGTGCTTAATTTGATCGACTTATACCGGGATCGTCCTGTTTTGTGGGACTGTCGTTTAAAGCAGTGCTTCTCAACCTTTTATGGCCTGGGACCCCCCAAATTATATAAATATTGTCTGCGGCCCCCCTATATATATATATATATATATACGAGTTTTTTCGAAAAGGCGACGTTTCTTACACGTCGCTCACACGTCAAAAATGTATCCACAAAATTGAATGGTAGTATTGAAATTTGCCGGAAAAAACCGGAATTACAGGATATCAAGGACAATTTCGAATTTTTAAATGGGAACGTATGTCATATTGGATATCTTTGGATGGAGCTTTTCAACAATTTTTCCTTAAACATTTTTTAAATACCTTTTACGGTTGACAAAAAAACTGTGATATTTTTAAATGACGATTATATTCCCTATAACGATTTGAAAGTAAAGTATCTTTATTTACAAGTGTTCAAAGTGCCTTCCATTTTAATTTAAACACATTCGCATCCTTACTCTTGAGTTACCTGTAGTTCGGAGAGCAATTAAAAAAATATATAATACCAAATATTGCACTTTCAAATCGTACTTCAAAGCACAACTTAAAAATACTTGAAGTACCTCCAACGCGAACTGTTGTCAGAGAAACCCATTAACCGACACATACAATTTATTTGACCTTGATATAGTCTACTTATAGTCTGTTTCTTTTGTTAAAGCGGAACTAGATTTTCAAATCTAGTAATTTTTATCGATTAAATGAAGCTTTTGATCATTTTGTTTAGGAAAAGCCTATTTACTCATTATAAAGTTAGCTAGTGACAACTTAAACATTTGAAATAACCTGTAGTTTAAATTAGTTAAATTAGTCAAAATAAGTATATTAAGTATAAAAATAAATAGAATATTTATTTTATTTATGTTGTGAAAGGTATATTTTTATGAATATCAATAAAAGACACTCGAATTTATAAATAAAATTTATATCTTGTAAGATTGAGTGCATTTTTATTATATTTTCATTTTTCGATCTTGTATGACTTCGCGGCCCCCCGACGAAGCCTTCACGGCCACCAATTTGGCTTTGCCAACTGGCAAACAGCGACATAGTGGGGATGCGCCTTAATGTAAATAAATAAATTTAATTTTTCTAATAAAAATTACTTTTGGTCGCCTAAAAAATATAATGTGCACTTTTGCCAAGAAGATCTTTTTCGTCCTCGCCTGTTTCTTCAAACGATGACTTCTCATCGGCTGCTCCTCGACCTTCAAATTCAGATGCAGCCAAAAAAGATCTTCTTTTTGGCCATGGTACACATATAACTATTTCATATGCTGGACTGCACCTATAGTTTACTGCTTTATACTTACTTGTTCTTTTTGTTGTTTCTGTTTCAGTAGTTGGTTTTGAGCCCACAAATAATTTCTGAGATTATTTGGCACTTCTCTTTTGGTATCTCCTGTATTTTTATCTTTTTCATTTCCCAAAGGCCTTGTGTTAGTCTGAGGTCCTAGTTCTACCATAATTTGGAAATCAGCATGTTCTCCTAATCGAAAACCCCATCCTAATCTTGAATCAGTGCCTGAAATATAAATTAGTTCAATCAAAAATAGAATTTGAAGGTTAAAAAAGTACAAATAACTTCAATCAACTATGAAAAACGTCTTGAAGTTTGAACTAGCCAACCATTTCCCAGCATTTTTTCTTAGGGGGGACTCACAAGCCAACATTTTTTATTTCGATTGTATGCATACTATGCTTATTTGGGGAGTTACGGGCTTATACCATAAAACAAACTAGCATCTATTTTCGAAGTTAATATTTTGTGGTTTTAATAAAAATCTATGAATTTACAAACGTAAGTCGTATGTTGTCCTTTCCACACAAACAGTCCTTGACTTACCTACTTTCATTTTCCATTCTTTATGTAAATTATATCAGTTTTTTTGATATATATCCGATTTCTTTGTTCTTAGTTTTTATAAATTGATTGACATGTGAGTGGGCAAATCTAATTAATAAATAATTTAAACGTCTGTACTAACATGTGTGTAGTGTGTTTACAAAATAAAGTTACTCTAAATAAGGGGTCGGCAACCTTTTTTAACAATTTCTAATCAGGAGGATAGCGAGGCAATAGATGCGGCAACGAAGAAAGGAACAATAGGGAAATAAATTTAACATCTCAGTGCTACGGTGGTCAATTTTTAACTAGGCTAGAGGATATTTTTTTGGAATTAGATATGCTATTTAAACATTTCTGGACACCTAATTGTTGATAAAACGGCAAAACAGATTTACAAAATAATCTAAAAAATATTTATTCCTACAATTTTAGCTTGACAGCTGTGTAAACACAACACAACCAAATTTTGAATATCCTCTAGCCAAGTTAAAAATGAACCACCGTAGCGCTGGGATCTTAAATTTATTTCCCTATAGGTACTGGGCAAAGCCAGAGGAAAAACTTTGTAGAATGTGCAAAGAAGACGAGGAAACCTTGGAGCATTTAGCGAAGATTTAGCAAAGTGCAAGGAGATGGCAGTCTGGGAGGAAAAGATAAAGGGTCTGATTAGTGCGGAAGGCAAAAAAGAAAGATGGGCGAGAGAATTGAAAGAAAGAAGGAAGGAGATCGAAGAGGGAAGCCGGCATGAGAATAGGAAGAAAGAGAAAGACAATGGAGGAAGAACAAATAAATGCGATAAAAAATATTGTAAAATTATCAAATGTCAAATATTGTACGTTATTTTATTTTGTAATGGATAATACCCAAAACGCCGCAAGGCCTAGGGAAATAAAGAATTATATATAGTTGTTCAGCTATTCAACACAATCGTCGTTGTCTACGTTGTCCTCCCGTTCTTCATAGAGTACGTTCAAGTTAATTTCATCACAGGCGAATATTACCAGTCCATTGCGCAGAAACCAAATTTCGTCCATTACATTACCAACAGCTAGCTTAAAGTGGGGAACAGAATGCAACGAGTTCTAAAGTGGGAAACAGAATGCACCGAGTTCTACGACGCGTTAACGGCGTACGTACGGCACCATCTGTCAGAAGAAAGTTAAAACCAAGCTGTCGTACGCAAGTGCACAGAATGGACAACGTTCTACGCCGTTGATACTGAATGTTCGTCAACTTCCAACTTTTGAAGCTGTTGAACGTTGACGCAGAACACCTAACCTCAGTTTTTACTGAATAATAAAGTGTTTGTATGTATAAATAACTTGCATACAACATAAATAACATCATTCACAAGTCTTCATCATCCATTATACTTTTAATAAAAGAAAGCGCACGTATAAATACAGATATAGGTTGTCAAGTGACACTTGACGGCGTTAAAAATTATTGCATTGTGTTCAGGCGAAATTTCTCAACGGCGCTACGCAACGCTGTCGCAAATGACGCCGCGCTGACGCTGTAGCGCGCTGTGCATTCTGTTCCAGGCTTAAGGCGCGTTGACGGCGTTTGGACGGCGCTATCTGTCAGAGGAAAGTTAAAATCAAGCTGTCGTACGCAAGTGCAAAGAATGAGTAACGTCCTAATGGCGTTCCAACGCCGTTGATACTGAATGTTCGTCAACTTCCAACTTTTGACGCCGTTGAACGTTGACGTAGAACACCTAACCTCAGTTTTTACTGAATGGTAAAGTGTTTGTATGTATAAATAACTTGCATACAACATAAATAACATCACACACAAGTCTTCATCATCCATTATAATTTTAATAAAAAAAAGCGCACCTATAAACACAGATATAGGTTGTCACTTGTTATTTTCACGGCGTTAAAAATTATTGCATTGTGTGCAGGCGAAAATTCAACGGCGTTCTCAGCGGCGCTAACGCAACGCCGTCGCAAATGCCGGCGCGCTGACGGCGTAGCGCGCTGTGCATTCTGTTCCAGGCTTAACACATTTTAGTGGCGTCACTTACTTTGATTTGTGTTTGACTACGCGTATTGTGTGATGTTGTTTGTTTATTTCCGGTATTATTATTTATTTCTCGTACGTTTCAAGGTATATCTTGTACTAAAAGGAGTAAAAATGTTTTTGAAATACATGATTTTTGTGTGTTTGGTTTCCACAACAATTGTTTAAAACCTTAATGTACGTCAATGTGATCAGTTGTTTTCTCGCGCAGAATTGGTAACGTAATTTATGATACCCTGTGATGAAGTTAAGATGAACGTACTCTAGCCCGTTGTTCATCTATGTTAATAAGTGTTTCATTAATATATTCTATTTAGTTCATTAGCAGTTTTTTTAAACCAAGTTGCTCTCCAATGTCCACTATGTTATCAGTGACTTCAGCAAAATGAGTTTCAAAACCAATGAAATCATTTGCAAAATGTGGCAAGATATATTGCCATACTAGCTTCATATTATTTGTCATTATATCATGCCATCCTTCGCCTATATTTTCGATAACGTTTCTGATGTTGTAGCTCTTCCAAAATTCCATTAAAGTAAGCGCATTGTCTCCTCGTATTTTATAGAAACAGTCATTAATGCCAATTTGCCAATGATTGCAGACGCAATCAATTTCTGTTTAAATAGTGTTCTGTATTTATGAAAGTTTATTTAATATATTACTAAATACATAAACATATCCCTTCATTATTTTCCTCTCGAAACAAAAGTTTCGGATGCCATGTTTGCAAGTGCTGCCAGCAAAAATCGCGAGCAAAATGTACTTACAAATACGTAATTTGCAATGTGAATATTTCGTACTTTTACAGAAAATATATCTGTTCAAGGTTTTCTATTAATGATAATGAGGTAAAACTTTTAAAAACTAAAAACGGTGGCTATTTAATTGCAAAACCTATTTCAACATTTTAACCTTTGGACATTTTGAGATTATATACAGCGTTTTTCAAAGTTTCAACATCCGTGGACTACATCAAAGGTTATTATAAATTCTCGCGGTCAAGTTAAAATTAGGTTAGTGTTCCTCTAAATGTCGACAACTAATCTTATTTTTTTAAGTTTATTTCAGGTGGATACGAAAAAGAACCATTGATGAGAGGACATCCATGGGTCTTTCTCGTAGATCCTGTACATGAATCGACGTCCTCCAATGGATCAAAATATCCTATATCGCCCTGCTGTCGGACTATAATAAACAAAATAATGTAAAGCCAATTTAAGTTATTATATATATAAAAGCCCTAATTTCTGTGTATCCTCGTAACGCTAAGTTCCTAGGTGCTAGCGGGGCTTGAGGTGTGTGGTCGGTCGCTCCCCACCAGTCAGAGCGACGTTCTCCGACAGCAACTCACTTAGGCTAGGCACATAGTGAAGCAGAGAGCAAAGCAGCGATGAAAGCGGAGAGTAAAACAGCGAAAGAATGTCGCGCTTATAAAAGAGTGTCTACACATAGTGACGCGTTTAAAATCAAGCAGAAAGTACACAAAATTATAATGGATTTTTTACTAACAGAAAACTCTTCCCTGAAAATATGGTATTTATTTACTAAAAAATAAAAATAAACACACTAGAAGGTGCAATGTTCACAGAATAAATAAAAGTAGACATATACATGGTGAATTTCATCATTTCTATATGCAACTCCGCGAACATCCAGAAAAGTTTCATTCTTATTTTCGCTTGAGTATTTCAACGTTTGATTATATTGATAATAGCGGAGATAATAACGATGATAGCAGAAAAATCAAAATTGTTTAAACGCGTCGCTTTGCTCGACTATAACAACGATATAACCTCGCTGCAGTACGCTCTACTATGCGCGTGTTAACAGGAATTCATTTATTTAATTTCGCCGCTTTGCTCTCCGCTTTCATCGCTGCTTTGCTCTCTGCTTCACTATGTAGCCTTAGCTCTCCAGTCAGTATATACCTTGGCTTAATTAAAGAATGTTGTGTCAATTAACGTTATGCCCGCGGGCCGTGTCTGGCCCGATACTTATTTTTAAACGACACGCATTGAGCGGCTTTTTAGGATTTCCTAGGTATAATCAGAAACAGCTATACCATTGAAGTCCAGCATATGACCCACGGGCCATACCCGGCCCGATATTAATTTTTAAACACGCATTAATCAGCTTTTTAGGATTTCCTAGGTATAATCAGAAACAACTATACCATTCATGTCCAGCATTTGGTCCGCGGGCCGTACCCGGCCCGATATTAATTTTTAAACGACACGCATTAAGCAGCTTTTTAGGATTTCCTAGGTATAATCAAGAAACGTTTTTGTTTTGTTAATATACACAGAATCATACAAATTTTAATAATTGATTCCTGCTTAAAATAATAATCAACATAAGTTTTACAAAGTTGAACGTAGCAAGTTTTGAAAACATTAAAAAAAGAAACAAAATATCTCTAAAATAAACTGTTATAACTAGTTATTATATGAAATAACATAAAATAATTTAAAGTTTAATTTTTCAATTAAATGTTTTATAAATAACAAGAGTAATTTGTATTTCGAACATTTGTATTTTTTTTTTTTGTAAAATATTTCTAAAAAGTAATATTTTTTTTTTCTAAATAGTCAAATAGTTTATTTTAGCGATATTTTGTTTCTTTTTTTATTGTGTTCAAAGCTTGCTACGTTCAACTTTGTAAAACTTATGTTGATTATTATTTTGTAAATAAATGGTCGTGATTGGTGTCATTGTAAAGCTAATTTAATGTACTTTTAGGAAAAAAATATAAAATTATCGATGCCCTATGCTAGATCAAAATTTGACATCATTCCCGGTGAAACCGGAAGTGCCTCAGAATTCTTATAGTAACCTTTAGATGGGCCTTTTTGTCTAGTTTAACTTTTGCTCTAAAGATTTTTTGTACAAGGTGTCTCAAAAGAAATTTTATATTTATTTAGCTTACTGCGTGAACGCAACGTATCCGAGGGGCGCGGGGGTTATGTCAATCGGTAGCCTGGCTCTTGGGAATTCAATCGCTATGGAGCGTTTCTCGGGAACAGACCGCGCGTTATGCGTGCGAGAGTTTTACAAAAACGGTGATTCGGCGACTGTAGCGCGTTCAAAATTCTGCAGTATTCGAGGTTTTCGCCACTTAAATGATGCGCCAAGCATTCCTCTCATTCGACATTGGGTTAAAAAGTTTGAAGAGACTAGTACAACGCTGGATAAATCAAAATCCGGGCGACCTAGGTCATCAAGAACGGTAGAAAACGTGGAGAATGTTAATCAGTCTGTTCGTGACGACCCGAACCTTTCAATTCGGAAGCGCGCAAGTGCTTTAAATGTGCATAGATCATCATTACATCACATTATGCACAAAGACCTAAAGCTGCACCCCTACAAAATTCAATTGGTGCAAGAATTAAAGCCCCAAGATGCCAGTCAGAGGCTTAATTTCGTAAATCAGGTGATTGAGCCATTTTCAACGTTTACCAACATTTTGTTTTCGGATGAAGCTCATTTTCATCTTAATGGCCACGTAAATAAGCAGAACTGCCGCTACTGGAGTGCAACGAATCCGAAACGCAAACATCAGAAACCCCTACATTCGCCTAAAGTGACCGTATGGGCTGCGATGTCGGCGCGAGGAATTATCGGCCCTTACTTTTTTGAAGACGAAAGGGGGCGTGCAGTTACAGTGAATTCAGAGCGTTATGTGGAGATGTTAGACAACTTCTTGGTACTTGAACTGCAAAATTTTCCTGGCTATAACCAAAGAACATGGTTCCAACAGGCAACTTCACACACGTCTAATATGTCTCTGCCACGTGTTCTTGAAATTTTCTCAGGCAAATTGATCTCCCGGAGAGGTGACATAAATTGGCCTCCACGCAGTCCAGATTTAACCCCTATGGACTTTTTCCTATGGGGTTATCTTAAATCTAAAGTTTACGCCAATAAACCGACTTCACTGGCGCATTTGAAAGAAAATATCCGTCACGAAATGGCAGCCATCCCTGAGTCCACCTGCCGAGACGTCATAAGTAATTTTACTGTTCGATTAAATGAGTGCCGAGAACGCGAGGGTCTACATTTAGACGATATTATTTTTTAGAAATAAATCCCCAAAAAGTGTATTTTAATAATTAATAAACATTTTTTCTATATACGGCTTACTTTTTTTTTAATCGATCCACTAAATATAAAATTTCTTTTGAGACACCTTGTATCTTTACAAATAAAGGAGATTTTCGGGGTGCCCCGTTTCAAACAAACACCATGTATATGAAAATTTATATCTTACCTTTTTTAATTGGTGGGATATTAGAATAAACTAAAGACAGCAAGGATGGGACTTCTTCTGGTACAATAAGTCCATGAACACCTAAAAAAACACACAAAGTTAGTATGTAATAATAAAAATAATTAAATAATTGACTCCCAAAGCCCAGGACTGGAAAGGTAAGTTCTTTTCGTGTACTTCTGGTACTACATGAAAACCGTGTGGTTAGTACAGCCGCGTATCTAGAGAGGGCGTACACACTTCCCCCCCCCATGCTCAAAAACACGTGGATTTTGTCAAAATGTAAGTGATGACTGAACACCGAAAAGTTCATGTTTTTCCCGCATGCAATGTGTATCTTTTTATATCAGCAGTTTCTATCAAATTTTTTAATAAAAATTCGAGTCGCTTGTCGAAAGTTGTTTCCTTTTAAGTAATTGCTAATAAATTTTCTCTTTGAAGAAATGAAAATTTCACTAAATGACATATCCTGTATGATAGTAATAACAAAAATAATAATAATGACCTTTACCAAAACATGAACCTTAATGAAGCGAGACCCAGAAAACCGTATGGTTTTTTTGAAAAGTACTACACCAATTTATTGTTCCTAATCAAATATATGCCTTAAAAATTAAGGTTACGACAGATGATGACAGTGGATGAGGTACATGATAAAGGTGAATAAATAAAAAATTGATGTGAAGTGTAAATTTTCACACATTTCAGGGTTTCGCAGGTATATAATAAGTGAAGGCGGCATGCTGAGTGTGTAGGACAAATTTTACTTTGTAGTAATAACGGCAAAATGAACGATATTTTTTAAATAATTTATCGTCTGTTAATCATATAATAAGACTGGTTATTAAATTTACGCTCTTAAAAATTAAATGCAACATTTGTCAAAATATATCTAGAATTTTGACAAAATAATTTCAATAAAAATGCAAAAAAAAACTGAAAAAATAATAAAAAACACTCAGTACTCGAAACCCTTCGTTTCCATCGAATTTTAGCTTACGACACCAGTGCTCTAACCACTACGCTATCGTACGCCTTGCATGTGGGTGTCTTACATTGGTATAACTTTTGTACTTTGTGAACCAAAAGCCACAAAAAATGCGTTATTTTCCGAAAATATAATCTGATCAAAAATTCCTGTTGTAGTTTTTAGTTTAAACCATCTGGGCTATAGGGTGTGGGACAAATTTTTTTTGCACAATTTTGGCCAAAATCGCTTCAAAATAATTTATTTTGCAAAAATAAAAATTTGATCGTTAATCCAAGTACCAAGGGCTTTGATTTGATACCCTACACAGAATTATAAAAAAATATTTTTTTTTTCCGATGTGCACATATTTGTTTATATTTTTAGGGGGATATGTTTTTTAGATGTTTTAGTATTTTTCCTATGTGTGGGTCAAAGAGTTGTATAAGCATGCCAAATTTCAACTCTCTAGGTTTAGCCGTTTGGCTACAATTTTTACCGAACAGACAGACAGACAGACGACTAGAGAGAGAGAGAGAGAGAGAGAGAGAGAGAGACAGATTAGACTAAATATTTATTATTATCATTATAATATTATTATTATGTTTATCAAGATTATATTCCGATCCACTTCAGGTTCGAAGACAGCACGTCACATAAGGCATCAATGCAGCTGAATGCACACGACTGCATCCCACACCCTGGCAATATGCAGTCGCCAAAACTATTATATTATTAATTCATTCCCATTATCAATGCCCAGTGAGATAAGATTTACTTACTTCTAGCTGTGAATAATAATAACACTAACTTAAGTATCCCAATCATTTCTGTTTTGTTTTTTTTTTTTTTCTTTTCACTATCACTTTAAAGTTACATGTCTTAACTTTAAGAAACCTAACTTAAGACTAAGTGAATTTTGCTTAGAGCGATTTCTAGGTCGAAACTTTCACTCATTTTAGTATAAAGTATTGATATATCAACATTGTTTTATATGGACAATTAATGTGTGTTTATATCAAAAGTATTTTCTTTTTTTAAATTATTTTTAAAAAGAGAAGGTTATTAAAGTATTTAATTGTCGTGTTAATGGGTTTTGCGAATGGATATTAAATTTATTAGCCGATTTGTTAATGGATAGTTAAATGATAGTGGTGTGACTAGAGCTTGTGGGTGTTATAAAGCTTCTTCTTCTTCTTTTACATTCCATAATCAAGCCTGTACCTCAGTTAGTCACTTGTGTGATACTCGGATTCTCTTAAACACTCTCTCTTCTTGTCAGTCGGTACTTTTGGACCTACATATACGAGGTGTATAAATTAAGTAACAGGACTGATTTAATTTTTTTTTATTCGAATAGAATTACAATTTAATATTATCTCCCTCAAAATAACTTTCTTGGGAAGCCACACAGCGCTGGAGACGGTTCTTCCAATCCTCATAGCAGCGCTGGAACTCAGATACGGAACTTTCAGCTGGTCGGTTACGGACGTTTGAATGTTTTTGAGTGTCCCAAAATGACTTCCTTTGAGGTGATTTTTCAATCTTGGGAAGAGAAAAAAATCACAAGGACTCAAGTCAGGCGAATAAGGAGGCTGAGGAGCCACAGGAATGTTTTTACTGGCCAAAACTCGTTTATTGAAATTGCTGTGGGACAAGGCGATATTCTCATCCCCAATTCATCCCCAGTCAAAATCTGATGTACGGTAGTGTGAGTCAAAACTCTTCCCCGATCATTTTGACTGTCAACCGACGATCTGAACGCACAAGATCCCGGATTCTGTCGACATTTTCATCGGTTCTTGAAGATGAAGGCCTTCCGCTGCGTGATTCATCTTCAATCAACTCTCTTTCTTCTGAAAATGCCTTAAACCACCAAAAAACCTGGGTCCTTGACAAAACACTGTCTCTGTAGACCTGCTGAAATTTTGCAAAAGTTTCCGTTGCACTCAAGTCTGAAGCAAAACCTGATAACACACCGCTGCTTGAAATGAATGTCACTCATTTTTACAACGCATTAGAAAAAACTATTTCACGAAAAAATTTGCTATGGACAACAAAATTACTCTAGCGAGTTCAAATTCCTACTGAAGGCGTAAATAGTGTATTGGGCCCGGTAGTTCAATTTCAACCACCTGTATACTATTGATAAAATATTAATATATGTGTTTATTCTCATAAAGAATTATTTTAAGCAATTCTGTTCCTTATTTATTAATTGTTAATGACTATATTCCTTAATGAGCTTTATCAGGATTAGCCATCTTGATATGTAGTGATACGTGATTTTTGCAAGTGGCGTCTTCATTTTTTTCTGACGTTTTTAGTTATTTTTAAGTGATAAAAGTGCAGAAAATACTTGAAATAGTGTTTTATAGTGTCGACTTTACTGATTGGACTCCATGCAGACCAAAATTGGAGCGACTGGAAAGGTATTTGTAAAAATTTTTGTTAATTTTATAATGTAAGTCATTGTTATGTAAAATGTGCTTCTATGGACAATATAGAAACACATACATGCATACACTATCGGCTATAACTAGAGAAACAAAACTATTTTTTAAATCATTTTCATAAATCCCGATTATTGACTAAATGAATATTAAATTATATTGGTATAGCAACAACAATTTATGCCCGGTTTCTGAAAGCTTAGTTAACTATAACCAAATGGTCAAAACATGGTTGCTATGGTTACGTATGGGATTGTTATACTGTAATCGAGTTTAATCAAATGGTTAAACTCGGCCAAGTTTTCAGAAACCGGCCCTTATAAGTTAGAACCTGCTCTTAAAAATATTTGTTGTACTGGTACAATAAATAAAATAATTATATATATACCGCAGACAATATTTAAGTTATTTTGGGGGACAGGCCTAGCCTCGATGAAAGCAGTCTTGGAATGAATTTTTATGTATCATTGAATAGTATATATAAATGTTATAGTATGTAAACCAATTCTTTCAAAGCCGAAAGGCACGAAATAAATTTATTATTATTATATTTTTAAATTATTATCGCTAAAATATCAAAAACATATTGTCCCACATCCTGCTTTCTAGAGGGGTTGGTCTAAAAATCTAAAAACTTCTCAACGTGTGCCCTACTTCCGTATGATCTACACCAGTGGTTCTCAACCAGGGTGCCGTAAGCAAATGAAAAGGGTGCCGCGAGCTTTTCAAAATAAATTCGCCGCTATTCTCGGAATCGAAGACGGAAGACCGAATCGAAGAAATTTTCGAATGATCTTTAAATACATATTATGTAATTGTAATATTATTGTTTTTTTTTTCCAACATCACAATTATATTTTTGATTGATTATACTTTAAATTGACTAAATAGTGACATATTTAATAGTAGGGTGCCGCGAAGATCTCACATTTTGCATAGGGGTGCCTTCACCTAAAAAAGGTTGAGAACCACTGATCTACACAGTTTCGTCCATTGCAAACACTTCCTTTGTCCGTTGCGAGTACCGCGTACGGGCGGTACATCAAAGGAGCTGCATTTTGAGTCGATTTTAGTATACTCCTACTAGCATAGGGCGATCTTATTAAAGTTTGCACACATGCGGAATTTGGGTTCGATTCTAGTAAAAGACGATTATGAAAGTTTGCGCACGGGCGGCTGACACCCACGCAGCGTACCTGCTATGCGGGTCGTCACCGTATCTGTATCGGTCTCCAGCTCTTCTTTTGTCCTCTGAATTCCATACAGTGCTTTCTTTGAAATAATGTCTGGTTCTCATCTAGAAGCTGTAACGGATCAAAGAGTTAAAATTAAGTAATTACTTAATTACTTAATTTTAACCCCCCCACAAGAGTTGATAATTACCCCCCCCCCCACAAGAGTTGATAATTACCCCCCCCCCAAGAGTTGTATTGATATTTTATTTTATCTTAGAAGGTTAAGGACCTATTAAATTTCCAAATGTTATTTAAACTTTATATAAAAAATTTCATTCTGAAGGTCAATACTCAAGGTCATTAGCTGTCCTACTTTGTAGTGTAATGGCACAGTGAGAGAAAGTGAGAAGGCAATTATTACCTGTCTCACTCAGACAATTTGATTGATAAGTTCGATTAATAAAAGATTTCACTGAAAAGTAATTAGTATTTATAGGATTATTATTATTGTTGGGGGGCATAGACAAGATCTGTCTGAAGACAAAGAGTCATATGATCTATTTTGAAAGTCCCCTGGGGGCCTTATGGATTCAAATTAAGTTACAGACTTATGAAAAAGCTAAGAACTTTCTTTAGTGCTAAACGATAGACACAGTGGCGTAACTGAAACCAGTGGCGCACCCAGGGAGGGGGCCCGGAGGCCCGGGCCCTCCCTAAGAAAGAAGGAAAAGAAAAATAAAAACACAAACACACTAGAAACAACATTTGGCAACACTGGTCCCATTTGCCATAAGAGCTATACTGCAAATTCACCTTTGAACGCAGTATAGTAAACCAAACTAGGAACAAAAGAACATAAAATTGGTCTCTTTTCCAACATTTGGCAACACCGCTCCTATTTGCCATAAGAGCAATACTGCATTCTAATGTTTGGAAGGACTAAAGAGTGAAACATGCTACGAACATCAACAAAAAATCAAATTTTCAGTTAGGTAGTATTTTAAATACACAGTGTCTCATTTTATGCAAAGTCCACATTAACGAACCGAGCATGTAATGTTTCGCGTAAGGTAATGTTCGTCCAGCCAAACAATTTTTACCGAACAGACAGGCAGACCGACGAACAGATAAGCAGACTAACGGACAGACAGACCGACAGATAGACAGACACATGAGTGACTTTACAGCGCTTTTTCATACCTACAAAATTCTTAAAAAAGATATTCAATGCCTCTTATTTTTTATATAGATTTTTTAATACAATCACGTATATATCAAAAAATATTTAAATAATTAAATTCATTTAAACATTTTTAACATAATTAATATAACACTGACCAAATTTAAGTGTCAAATACTTCAAAACAATATCAAAAATAACTTAAAATATTCCAATATTAGTTCTTACTTTTTTAAACTTCGCGCTGTGGCAGCGCCACTATCGCTCTGCGCATAGTAGTCTAGCTAATTTCACATCAATGTTAGTTGAAAAGTAGCAATGGCCGTAGTGATGTGTTATGTGTAAAGTTATTGACAATTAACAGTTAATGCTATTGTTTAATTATCAACAAGTAAGTTTTTAACAATTTTACTAGCATTTTAAACAATATTAAAAAATATTTTTAGTGTGAGTTTAATAAGTTTATTTATTGTAACATTTTAGTGTAAAATTTTTTGGTTAAAACAATGTTTTTTATGAAAAAAACATGTATTTAAATGTTATCGTGATAGTTTTATTGTGGATTTATTAGTCACGAAGCAGGGAGTGATTGTGTTAATTCTTTTTTGTTTAAATTTATTTAATAACAAATATATATTTTTTATTTACTAATCTTTGACATTATTAACAATTTAAAATATTAAACAATTATGTTGTTAGGAGTAAATATTAACTATTTTGTTTATTTATTGCAAAATTTGTATATTTTTTGAAAAAATCAATAACCTTAAATGTAATCTATAATAGTTTTTTTGTTAAATAATAAACAATAGTCTGTTTTAAATATGTTTTAATTGAATTCCGCAAATATTTTTTAAATTTTTATTTGACAAAAGTTCCTTTGTTTACAATTTTGACTTAAAAAAGTTTGGTTACTCCTGGTTTTAAATGCCCAAGACGCAGTTATCTGCTATATTTTGGAAATTTTAAATTAAAAATCATTTTTGCAGTTTAGAAAGGTGTATTAAAATATGGTTTTAAAATACGTGTCTGACTAATAAGTATACCTGATACTAGTTTTTAGGGTTCTGTGGGTATAACCCAAAAACCCTTATAACCGATTTTGAACCATGGACCCCTGGTGGACCATGAAATGAATTAATTAAATGGGTCGTCCCTCTAACCAGTTTATAAAAAAATATATTTTATTATCATCAATATTTAATTTAATCAATAAATAAATTTGGTGGTTATATTTTTTTTTTTCAATTTTTTATCTTCGTCCTACTTTTTTACACGTTTCAGGTGATTATAAGAGGGTACTCACCGAACAATCAATTTGTTTGTCTATCTGTGTGAGTTCACTTTTAAGCAGTTTGACATATTTTCACGAAATTTGGTATGACAGAAAAAAAAATGATTTGAACATAAGCTATATGGCATCTCAATTTTGTTTTCTAAGGGGGTGTTTTGGGGCTAAAACTGTTTACTAAAAAACTTAAAACCCTTATTATTGACTACAGAAAAATGTATATAAAAAAATTGTTTAGAATAAGAAAATAAATCGTTTTTGTTAATTATTTTTTTCAATTGGATGAATATTTGGGGAGTTACAGGGGCGCATTCTAAAATTAATCTTTTGAAATATCTCCCTTATTATTTACTTATAATATTGAATAGCAAAAACGTGTATGAAAAAAAAATATATAAAATAAGAAAACAAATCTTTTTTATTCTGCGTACGTTTTCGATGAATGAATATTTGGGGGGTTAGTTAATTTTAGTTTTAGGTTGTCCCCCAAAACTAAAATTTGAAAATATCGCACTTATTATTCATAATACATCAAAAATATATCTTTTATATATGAAGTTTTGTAATTTATTTTTTGTGTTATTTGTCTTGATCTGTGTTATCCGATGGTAACTGGCTGCTTTACAGCCTCTTACCATTACCCTGCATCTGTTTAGTTTTTCTTATTATAATTTATTTTTGTGTATTCGTGCATTTTTTTTTTTGTATTGTCAATTTGTATGGACTGTGTATTTTGTGTTTTATTTATTCTTTCTAATATATATTCTAGCTATTGAAAAATATATGTAAGAGAGTTGTATAAAATAAAGAAAATTTATTGTTCTATTTCAAACTGAAATATCTCACTTATCATTTCCATTACAGCAAAAAAATTGATGTGAAGTGTGAATTTTCACACATTCAGGGTTTCTCAGGTATTTAGTAAGTGAATGATGATTATTTGGGATGCCAAAACAAATTTTATGTTAAAATATTTTTTTTGTTAATTTTAATTCGAATGTTTAATACCATTATTTTGGTTTCTAAATATGTGTAAAGTTTTTTTTTTATTAATTTATATTAAGATTTTGAAAATTGCGCCTATGGCTTCCATTGGTTGTTTTAAGTCATAACATCGCTCTGATTTCGTGTATTCAATTTCAACAATTTTCACTGGTTATTACATTTACACTTTTAAGAATTAATTGCAAGATTTGCCCAAATATAACTAGAATTTTGAAAAAATAATTAAATCAAAATAAAAATGTAAAAAAAAAAATTCGCCTTGAGAGCGGTGCGAACGTCTGTTTGCAAATTAGAACGCAAGTATGCTAGTCACTACACTATCAAAGCATGTTGATTCACACTCTTAGATAAGTCATTAAATATTTTACGTGGTCAAGCAAAAAACAAAAAATGAAAACATAATCTGATCAAAAATTCCTGTTGTACTATTCCGGTTCACACCAATGTACATTACTCAGAATTTTTTCAGATTTTTAGTTTAAACCATCTGCGCTTCAGGGTGTGGGAAATTTTTTTTTTTGCTCAATTTTGGCAAAAACAGCGTCAAAATAATTAATTTGCAAAAATAAAAATTTGATCGTTAATCCACGTACTAAGGGCTTTCATTTGATACCCTACTCAGAATTTTAAAAATATATATATTTTTTTTCGATGAACAGATTTTTGTTTATATTTTTTGGGGGATATGTTTTGTATATGTTTTATTATTTTTCCTATGTGCGGGTCAAAGACTTGTATAAGCATGCCAAATTTCAACTCTCTAGGTTTAGCCGTTTGGCTACAATTTTTACCGAACAGACAGACAGACAGACGACAAAATGACGGTATTTGGGTTATTTGGTCATACCTACAAAACCCTAAAAATTATGAAAAAACTTTAGTTGTGTTTATTTTTAAATCAGAACGGTTTTTATTTAACCCTTTACTGCATGAATTTTTATTTTTGGCTGAAATAATTCATGGGCATTAGGAATTGGTTCTTATTGATAGAAAAATTTATTAAAAAAATATATTTTAACTATTATTTTTATGAAAAAATAATAATTAAAATAATAATTTAGGGTTTGTGCCATACATGGAATATTATGATTCTACATAATGTTACAAAAGAAAATGATTCCGTATTATTTGCTCGTCAATTGCTAGGTGTTCTTCATAAGGGATTAAAAGCAGTAGCCCTCAAATTTTTGAAAGAAAAGGTCGTATGTTCTAGTTGTCCTTTCGCAATAAATTCAGAGTTATCGTTGAAGTGCAAATTCCGCTTGATATCCTCAAATCTATTGCAGCCCATTACTTGAGATACTGCAGGATCCATTGCTTTGTATGTGGCATATATGAACATTCATGAAGTAACGTTCTGAATCAGTTTTAAAAGTAAAATAAAAAATAAAAATCGGAATGTGCCATATATGGCACTATGCGGTAAAGGGTTAAAAGATGATCCTCCTATTAAAAAAAAAAAAAAACTGTACGATGTATGGGTATGACAGCTAGTTGTCAATATTTTCCATGCTTCTAAAATGGAAAGTAACATCTAGGTGATAGATCTTATCTCTTGTTACAATATTTTTCACTATTACAGAAATGAGGTATAATAGTTAAAAAATGCAATTACATAATTGTTTCTATTATATTTGTTTTTAAAATTAAAGATATTTGTTAATAGAACAGAAAAATTATTGGCACGTGAAATTTGGCTTTTATTTTATGTTCATATACTTCCATACACACGATTGTATTCAAAGTCTTAACTTTTATAAAAGGTCTGAATTACGCTTCGAATTGTTGCCGTATCTACCGTATTAACCAGATTTGGTCCCTAGCGACTTTTTCCTGTTTCCAAACATGAAGAAATGGCTCGTCGAAAAAAAATCATAGTGTAGGGGCAATTCTAGGATCGGTCGAAACGTCAAGGTTGGCTAAATGAATTTAAATAATTTCATTGTACTTCATGGTACTTACTTTGAAAGGCCCTCCACATAGTGGATTCCAAGACTTGCGAGCGGTATCAAGTCTGAAAACCTAAAGGATCCGCCGGTCGGTTGCTTAGATTCTTTATGAATAAGGAATAAGAGTGTTTGAATTAAAGTCTGCATTTTAGAGAAGACACTCAAGCACAAAAACCTCACAATCACCGTTATCACCTCACAAGCCGCTAAACACTTCACAACACTTACAGTGTTTAACCCGTTAACGAGGTTCGTTTATTTCATTAAACTGTCCTCAACACTTCCAAATTACTTCTGGTTTACCCACTACACGCTACCGGGTTTCTCTACCAAAAATGCTTGGGAGGTTCGTCCGTACACGGTGACGGTTTACTCATGACTCCTTTTTGTCTCTCATAAGATTTATCCAACTCTTTTCTTAAACTAATAATCTGGTTTCTGAACTCCATTTTTTGTCGTTGTAAAAATAATCAGCTCTCTAATTAACAACAAAACCCTTTTAACTTATCTTGAAGACACATATTTCTATTAACAATCATTTATAAACCCAAATAATTAATTTTGACTCTAATTACTACGAAGTCCATATCACTGAAAATATATGGTCGCCTATCAACATCTGTATAAACATTTGAACATGTTATTTGATATAAACAATAACGTTCTTTCTAACAAATCATATAATATACGACGGCAATTCTACTCGTATTTTTCGACACTTAACTAGAAAAATATATGATAGCTCAACTAATCGTTGAGGATGTTTATCTTAAAATAGATTAGTTTTTATATTTGAATAATTTGAATATTTTTTAACTAATTGAATAGTTTTATTTTAAATAATAATGAAATTTTATTTCTGAAATTATCACGCCCACAATAGTTTGAGAAATGCTGGCTAACAAAAAAGACCCTAATTTTTTAATCAATGTAATTCCCTAATTCAACTAAAATTTCATTGAAACCATCTCTAAAAACCGTTTTCTCAGAATGTAACTGTATCGTAGTAGGCTGTGAGAATAAAGAAGTTTTAAAATTGAACAATAGTTCTCGACTTTAATGAAATGCTTTTCTTTTTTATTGTTTTCCAGAGTCACTAGGATCTTATTTAATTGTTATTTATATTCATACAATGAAACTGGCTTATTTATAAGTAAGAATGACTTATTATGTTACTTAATAACTGTCATTAGAACTTTGAAGTTGAATTTTACTTTTTAAAACGGTTTCGTTTAGTTTCAGTTACGTAAAATTTATTTTTTAGCTATTGTTGCTTATATAAACACGCATGGAGAGTTGATAAGTGAATTAAGTTACTTAAGGGGGTTGTGTTGTTTTGTCATAAACATCGAATTACTGTTCATTTCACAAGTAATGTTGGAAAAAGCTATAGAAGAAAAGTTGGCGACTTTTCTTTCAAAGTTGGCGGTTGAATATTTGAGTGACATCTTTTGGGGTAGTCAAGAACTAACAGAGTTGGCGACTTGTCGCTAAATGCTTAGTGACAGCTACATACTTATTGATAACTGTCATGGTGTCTGTCGCTTAGTTCTGATTGGTCGTTATACGTTTATTTGGAGTTGATTACTGATTACATATATACAGGGTGTTTACGGTCTTCTTCTTTCTTTTTTAATTGGTGATACTACAGATCAAAAGACGGCGAAAAACCTTAAAACACCTTAGTAAAAGTTTTATAATAAAAGAGATATTCATTTATTAAGTTTTTAATTTTTGGGGTTATTCCGCCATAACTCTCCAAATATTTATCCAATCAAAAAAATGCATTTAGGTAAAAGATTTGTCTTCTTATTCATAACAATATTTGTAATATATGTTTTTGTTGTTAAGTCAATAATAAGGGAGTAATTTAAATATATTTTTAGCCCCAGAAATTAAAAATTTAAATGTTCATTATGGAGATTTTTCTCAGATTTTTAGATCAACCGTTGTGAGAGATAGGTGGGTGACAAAAGTTTTTTGACATATATTTGGCAAAAATCACAAAAAAAATGATTTTTCAAAAATAAAAATTTGCTTGTTGATCCTCACATTAAGAAGTTTCATTTGGTATGCCACTCATAATTTAAAAAAAAATAAATACATAATTGTTTATATACATACAGTGGGTGGCCAAATTATTAGGGACAGCACACCCCCCTGTAATTTTCAAGTTTAAATGCATTTTGTGAGAAAATAAATTGTTTTTAAATCATTTTTCTTCTATATTCTTGTTGCTGGTATCATTATTATTTTAAAAAGCGGGAGATCGCCAAAGAAATCATCAACACCAAGCCGCAATTGATAGAAACCCTTATCAGAGAGTGGCATCACAACCCCAATCTCCGACACAACGCAAAAGTCTGCATAGAAAGCATGCCCAAACGCCTGGAAGCCGCAATCGCAGCAAAGGGTGGCATTACAAAATATTAAGATTTTACTTAATTTGTTAAATTAACACTTTTTATACAAAAATAAATGATTATGAATAAGCAATTATGTCGTTTTATATTCTAAATAAAGCACTCTAATGAATAAAAATAAATACGAGACCCAAAGCCACTTATTTCCTCATTAAATTCATTTGAAAATTCCAGAAAATCTGCACTGTGCCTAATAATTTGGCCACCCACTGTATATCTCGGGATGTGTTTTTTAACTCTCAGTATTTTTCCTATATTAGGTTCAAAGAGTTGTATAAGCATGCCAAATCGTGTTTTAAAAAACGAATTTAAAAGGACTACTTTCCGTTTTTTAATCTACGTTCTAAGAGCTTTTTTTTGATACCACACAATAAATAAAAAAAAAAAAAATGTAAACAACCCAAAAAAAATTGACATTTTTCGAAAAACTAATCTGATCAAAAATTCCTATTAAACTATTTTCAGATTTTTAGATCAACCCAGTGGGGGACACAAGTTTTTGGACATATTTTTGGAAAAAATCACAAAAAAATTGATTTTTCAAAAATAAGTTTTGCTTATTGATCCACTCATTAAGAATTTTCATTTGGTATTCCACTCAAAATTAAAAGAAGATATATATATATTTTTTTATTAAATACTTAATTGTCAATATTTATCTCGGGATGTGTTTTTTTTTTGAACTATCAGTATTTTTCCTATATGTGGGTCAAAGAGTTGTATAAGCATGCCAAATTTCAACTTGCTATGTTAAACCGGTTTGGCTACAATTTCTACAGTACAAACAAACATGACTGACGCTATGAGGTTTTTTGTGGTCATACCTACAAAACCCTAAAAATTAAACAAACCTTAAATTTACGAAGTGAGTAGCTCGAACAATTTCAGATAATTTTATCTAGATAATCCCAACACTGATCATTACATGGGCCTTAACAAAGCGAGATCGACAACACCTCATAGTTTTCGAAAATAAAATATTACGCAGAATCTTTGGTCGCATTCAAATTAATGGTGAATGGATAATTCGTAAGAACAAAGATATCCGAGAATTGTACTCAAGGCCAAGTATCACCCAAGAACTCAGAGGCAGACGATTACAATGGATAGAACACGTTATGAGGATGAGGGAGGACAGAATGGTTAGGAAGATATGGGAAGGAAGATTGAATACCCGTCGACCAGTGGGAAGACCTCGCAAGAGGTGGAGAGATCAGCTAACCGAAGATCTTACAAGTATTGGTATACAGGGTACTTGGGTATCGAGATGGAGGGCTTATGTGAGTGAGGCCAAAACCTGATTGATAGTGCCCTAAGAAGAAGATCATGACATACATTTTGTACCCTTCAGTCTCAGCTACCTATTTTAGTGAGGAAATAGTGTCATCTCAGACCCTTGATTTAATAAAGAAATAGTCTCAGCTCTCACCTTCTGATTTAAAAACAGCAATATACTAGCTTATTTCTGAACGTTAGTAAAACAAAATTGTATCTGTTTTACTGAACCTGAAACTGACAAATAGTGATTTTTTTCTAAACGGAAATACACCGAAAGTAACTTACGATAAATATAGATATAAAAATGTCAAAAAGTCTAGTTTCATGGTTTATTTTCCGGCTCCCATTTAAACGTTATTTAGATTCACTGGGGTTAAATTTATCTCAGTGGAATCTCAAAAAAACCAAACTCACATTGCACTTGACTTGAAATAAAGTCACAGTCACACCATTAGTATGTGTTAACTGGTTGTTAACACATTTCTGACCGCTGAAATTTTCACTGAAAATAGAATGAGAAATTCTAAAAGATTATAAGTCAGCTGTAGGGTCGATTCAGCCTCAAATGTTTAATACGTAAAATGAGTACCTGTTTTATATTATATATATACAAGGTGTCTCAAAAGAAATTTTATATTTAGTGGATCGATTAAAAAAAAAGTAAGCCGTATATAGAAAAAATGTTTATTAATTATTAAAATACACTTTTTGGGGATTTATTTCTTAAAAATAATATCGTCTAAATGTAGACCCTCGCGTCCTCGGCACTCATTTAATCGAACAGTAAAATTACTTATGACGTCTCGGCAGGTGGACTCAGGGATGGCTGCCATTTCGTGACGGATATTTTCTTTCAAATGCGCCAGTGAAGTCGGTTTATTGGCGTAAACTTTATATTTAAGATAACCCCATAGGAAAAAGTCCATAGGGGTTAAATCTGGACTGCGTGGAGGCCAATTTATGTCACCTCTCCGGGAGATCAATTTGCCTGAGAAAATTTCACGAACACGTGGCAGAGACATATTGGACGTGTGTGAAGTTGCTCCGTCCTGTTGGAACAATGTTCTTTGGTTATAGCCAGGAAAGTTTTGCAGTTCAGGTACCAAGAAGTTGTCTAACATCTCCACATAACGCTCTGAATTCACTGTAACTGCACGCCCCCTTTCGTCTTCAAAAAAGTAAGGGCCGATAATTCCTCGCGCCGATATCGCAGCCCATACGGTCACTTTAGGCGAATGTAGGGGTTTCTAATGTTTGCGTTTCGGATTCGTTGCACTCCAGTAGCGGCAGTTTTGCTTATTTACGTGACCATTAAGATGAAAATGAGCTTCATCCGAAAACAAAATGTTGGTAAACGTTGAAAATCGCTCAATCACCTGATTTACAAAATTAAGCCTCTGACTGGCATCTTGGGGCTTTAATTCTTGCACCAATTGAATTTTGTAGGGGTGCAGCTTTAGGTCTTTGTGCATAATGCGATGTAATGATGATCTATGCACATTTAAAGCACTTGCGCGCTTCCGAATTGAAAGGTTCAGGTCGTCACGAACAGACTGATTAACATTCTCCACGTTTTCTACCGTTCTTGATGACCTAGGTCGCTCGGATTTTGATTTATCCAGCGTTGTACCAGTCTCTTCAAACTTTTTAACCCAATGTCGAATGAGAGGAATGCTTGGCGCATCATTTAAGTGGCGAAAACCTCGAATACTGCAGAATTTTCTACGCGCTACAGTCGCCGAATCACCGTTTTTGTAAATCTCTCGCACGCATAACGCGCGGTCTGCTCCCGAGAAACGCTCCATAGCGACTAAATTCCCAAGAGCCAGGCTACCGATTGACATAACCCCCGCGCCCCTCGGATACGTTGCGTTCACGCAGTAAGCTAAATAAATATAAAATTTCTTTTGAGACACCTTGTATTTGTCTTTAATATGGTTTTAAATTCTCTGGTTGTAATCTTAACCTTTCATCAAATATAAACTAATTTATTTAAAATAATAAAGCGTACTACTTAATAAAATATTTATGACAGCCATGGTCGAAAGTAATATTTATAAATAATTTTCAACCAATCTAAACGGGAGTAATTCATCTTCTATTGTAATCAGTGTAAGATACGTTCTATTTCTCCCGTACAATCGCCAATTTGAATATAGTTATTAAATATTTTTATCAAAATGCTTAGTAATTGTACTAGGAGGAGTCTCTCATTAAGAACAATCGGATGGACTGTGTCTATAGGATTTAGATTTAATACGAAATCGATTTGATCTTGTCGAGATAATGAATTAAGGTCATACAATAAGATGGAAATTGTCGTATTAATAAGAAAAATACGAACAATAGGTACTTTCTATATTAGATGTTAAATACAGTTTCAACGTATATTTATTGAAAGACCTGGAATACATTCGGAGTAAAAGTTAATAAAAGCTCTATACCAGGGCTGTTCAACCTTTTTGTATTAGGGTTCTACTTTATATATATATATATATATATATATATATATATATATATATATATATATATATATATATATATATATATATATTAATAAAAAAGGTATTTTATGAATAATAAGACATGATTTTATTGATCAACTAATACGTCTCACACATCATATGATATATTTTATTATTATTTTATTTACATAAAACAATATGCCTTAGCAACGATATAGCACCCCACGATCGTTAATAAGGATAAATGTTGCATAATTATATTTTCGCTAACACGGCCAGACTGACATGCGGAACGTTCTCGGGACGCAACTGTATTCTTCACACCATTAACAGCATTGTTGTTATCAGCAACAGCAACCTGCATACCACTAATGGTCTGCTCCATACCAACAACAGCATTCTGCATCTTGCATACCAGTAACAGCAACCTGCATACCAGGACCTGCATATCTTCTACTGAATCTTGAAAGTCTTCACCTAATTCATTATCTGTAAATAGAGCAAAATTGGGCGCAGAGTTGATTTTTTACAAAATCAACCATGCACCACTTTCAATTAATAAAAGTAAATATTTATTTAAAACCGAACTCTCCAGGAATACTATAAATTATGATCTGAAAGCTTAGAGACTATACGTTAACATTTCATTTCTCTATCACGAAATCAGTGACTAGATCAACAAGCTCAGATACTCAGTAACTATCTATTAGTTTCCTTCATTACAGATTGTCTACAGCACAACAAGCTCAGAGACCGTTTATTTGTTTCTGCACACACAGTGCTTTATCATCAACATCATCAGCCCGTCGCCATAGCTCACCATCTGCCACCATGGTTACAGAGCTATTACCGGACTGATGCCACTGGCAGCGGCATGTCTTGCGGTACTCGACAACCTTTTCTCTCAACTCATTAGCAATTACATTTATCAGTTTATTCTGCCAATCCGATCCCAGTGATCTGTCATTTATCTTTTCCAATAAACGCTCAAATTCAAAACTAAAATCTCGAAACTCAGATCTTAATTATCAAATCTCAAACATCAAATCTCAAATCTAGTTTTTACTCATTATGGCTAACACGTGCCATATGATTTAACCAAAACAACCTCTTACCTCTTACCATTGTCGTCAACAATCTAATTAGTTACCTTCATACAATGTGTTAATAACAAAGCAACGCTCGTTCATCCTGACAATTTTTAGGGATCTTTGTTAAGATTCTGCATTTTTCAAACAAATGTCACATTTCATATTTATTCCAATAAGTGTCATTTCCTTAGAAACCACTTGAAATAATTTTTGACAAAATAACTTGAAATTTGCCAATTTATTATCTAGTTCATAATTCATACTACCTTTATATGATTCTCAATCGTCACCTTTAACTTAAACCTTTACATTAGCCTTTGCAATATTATACGACAATTTCTTTACACCAATGTATTGTTGCATTAAAAAAATATTTTTAATATTGCACTTATATTCTTCTATTTTAATTTTCTTGTGGGTGATAGGCCAATCACACTTCTGATATTAATAAAAAAGGTATTTTATGAATAATAAGACATGATTTTATTGATCAACTAATACGTCTCACACATCATATGATATATTTTATTATTATTCTATTTACATAAAACAATATGCCTTAGCAACGATATAGCACCCCACGATCGTTAATAAGGATAAATGTTGCATAATTATATTTTCGCTAACATATATATATATGGAGATCACTGCCAAAGTATGCCGAAAAGCTGGTAGAAAGTATACCGAAAAGATGCGAAGCAATAACACTGGTCAACACAATTTTTGCTGACTTACATCTAAGACTTGTTTCTTACTAATTTGGTGCTGCTGAACTCAAATATCACATCAGTTTTTGCGTATCACATCAGATTTTTGCTCTACAACAAATACATATTTTCGGTCAAATAATGCTTCTATCGTTTAATTTTAGACGTCGATACTGTTATTGGTACAAATTTGGCGAACAATAAGGACTAAATAATTAGAAAATATTCTTAAAATTTTATTTATAGTAACAGAAAGAAAGTGAGAACAGTTTTAATTACATTTTAATGCATTGGAGTGGTAAAATAAAAATACAAAATAATTTAAGGATTAAATGGTCGTTTGTAAGATCTTCTGGAGTGCACCATTCCCGATAAGTCTCTTTTAATACTCCAACAGTAGTCAGCCATCATGTGAGTATCCCACCTTCCTTGATAACGTCTCTCCATCTCTTTTAAATCCTGATGGAAACGTTCACCCTGTTCATCACTAACATCTCCAAGATTGACAGGAAATTTGTTAAGATGACTGTTTAAAACATTGATGTGAAGTGTGAATTTTCACACATTTCAGGGTTTTGCAGGTATTTAGTAAGTGAATGATGATTATTTGGGATGCGAAAACAAATTTTATATTAAAATATTTTTTTTGTTAATTTTAATTCGAACGCCTAATACCATTATTTAGGTTTCTAAATATGTGCAGTATTTTTTTTTTTATATAGCAAGGTTCATTAAGAATTTTAAAAATTGCGCCTATGGCTTCCATTGGTTGTTAAGTTCTGCCCCTCTGATTTCGTGTACATTGAAACAGAATTAAATTATAATTTAAACAATTTCCACTGGTTATTAAATTTACTCTTTTAAAAATTAAATGCAACATTTGCCAAAATATAAATAGAATTTTGAAAAAATAATTTAAACAATATAAAAATTTAAAAAAAAATACAAAAAATAATATTGTCTCTTCTCGCAGGGTTCGATCCTTTTCGCATCGAGTTACTTGGGTGAAAAACCAGCGTCAAAAACCACTACACCATCATACACGTTCCAGTGTAGCGTGTTACAAAGCTATAACTTGTGTACATTATTAGCCAAAAATCACAAGAAATGCGCTTTTTTCCAAAAACATAATCTGATCAAAAATTCCTGTTGTACTATTCCGGTTCACACCAATGTACATTACTTAGAATTTTTTCAGATTTTTAGTTTAAACCATCTGGGCTACAGGGTGTGGGACAAAAATTTTTTTGTACAATTTTGGCAAAAATCGCATCAAAATAATTTATTTTGCAAAAATAAAAATTTGATCGTTAATCCACGTACCAAGGGCTTTCATTTGAAACCCTACTCGAATTTAAAAAAAAAAAAATTTTTTTTCGATGAGCACATATTTGTTTATATTTTTCGGTGGATATGTTTTTTAGATGTTTTAGTATTTTTCCTATGTGCGGGTCAAAGAGTTGTATAAGCATGCCAAATTTCAACTCTCTAGGTTTAGCCGTTTGGCTACAATTTTTACCGGACAGACAGACAGACAGACACGCGACAAAATGACGGTATAAGGGTTTTTGGTCATATCTACAAAATCCTAAAAATGAAGTTTCACGCTCATGTTGCACCCCAGATGATGATAATTTTCAATCAAATATTTAACGACCTCCACATAAGCAACTAAGCCTTTTCTGGGAAAGTTATTGAACAACAATTACAAACCTGAACATTTAATGGATGCAGTATCATACTAAGTACCTTACCCTTGCAACCCCCGCCGTTTTAAAAAGGTCCATAACAAGTACCTGCATGTAAGGCGTTCCTACGAAATATATTGGACAACAAGAACGAAGTTGAAATTAAAGTAGACGTATATCAGAACGTGAAAAGGTGAAAAAAGTCAAAATACGATAGAACAAAAATTTTACGTGATAGGCAGAAACTGTTAACATTTTTGAAATCAGCACCCCAAAATTAGTTAAAAACAAGTATCAGATCTAAGTCACCAAAACAAAAAAAAGTTTAAATTTGTTGACCAGTGTAATTGATAATAATGGAGATTGGACCAGTTATTAAGTAGTAGCGTAATAATATTTACAGTAAATTTTTAAATTATTTTTGTTTTTCTTTTTCTCTCTTATAGTTCGCCAAATATCAACACGGAAGTCTTATTATACAGACGGTATATGTGCATTATTGCGCCATCAAAATGTCCACAATATTCTAAATCCTGTTTTGATTTGTAAACGTTGATTCGTGATCAACTTTACTGATTTGATAGTTAATTTCCGCGATTTGTTGACGTCACCATTAAGAACAAGTTTGCAACAGCTGTCTTGAGAACATTTAACACTGGCATTGAAAATTGCAACTTGATTTTTAAACCAGATGTGACCACCATCAACATAATTTATAACAATTACATAGGTTACATTCCAAAACTGGTATCATTTAGTATAAATCACTGTAAATGAACCTTCCTGATGCTATAAATTGTTTTAACTCGGATGTTTTTTCCTTAAAAGTTGAATGAAACGCCCCTCAAACGCTCTGATAACAGCCTTCATTATTGGAAAATTGTTTTTCTATGGTGATTTTGATTGTAACTAGACTGTAGACTTGAACCAGTGATTTTCAAACAGTGTGTTGTGGCACATTGTTGTGCTATCTAAGAGCCACTACACCTTTTCCAATTGTATTTCAGAAACAATCAGATATTTTTCAGAAAGCGTCAGTTGTAATTTAGATTAGTTAATTGTAATTCAGAAAATGTCAATTGTAATTCAAAAAATGTCATTTGTAATTCGGAAAATGTCAATTGTAATTCAGAATTTAATAAAGTTAGTTTGTTAAAAATTTTATAATTCGTTTGAGCATATTTGGAAAGTGATGTATTTTCACTTGAACAATAACGGCCCCTATCAAGAGTAGACAATCTTAAAAAAATGTTTATTTATACGAAAAAAATAATAATAATAATAATAAAAATTGTCTATATTGTTTACAATGAAGTAATTTAAAAATTAATTACTGTTGTGGTTAACAAATTTTATCTTCAACTCCCCGAGCAGCGCCGTGTAATCTGCTGGTCCTGGGAGGGCCCAGGCCCGCCCCCTTGGCTGCACCACTGGTTGTGGTTAACAAATTTTATCTTCAACTCCCCGAGCAGCGCCGTGTAATCTGCTGGTCCTGGGAGGGGCCCAGGCCCGTCAGCCTCCCGCTTGGCTGTGCCACTGGGATTGACTAAAACTAAGCTAGTACACTCAGACTGACTTTACGAACGTATCGAGAGAATCATAATAATAATAATATATTTATTGACTAAATTACAATATCAAAGACTGTTTTTAGTCAGTCAAAATTACAAATATATAAAATTTACACAATGAGGACATAGATATAAACATAAATATAAAATATAATAACATCAAATATGCAGAGATATAAGAAATATAGTCAATTGGATAAAATATTACTGTTGTTTAAAATATTCTAGGAACTCACTTATCGAATACATCGGGTTTTTTGTTAAAATATCTTTTATTACTTTTTTAAAGTTTGTACAATTTTGAGTTTTGAGCTTGCTGGGTAATGTATTGTAAAATTTAATGCCATAATAATTTTCACTATTTTTAGATCTATCAAGACGTAAAAATTTTGGGTAGATGTTACCTTTATTTCTTGTATTGTAACTATGATTTTCTTCATATGTAGATAGATCTGAATTTTTTTTGTGTACATACAGTAGACTTTGAAAAATGTACAAAGAAGGCAAGGTCATAATATTAAAATTAACGAAATGTGAACGGCAATCAGCCCTATAGGAAATGCGTGTAATTATTCTCAATGCTCGGCGCTGTAGTCTAAAAACTCTATATGACAATGACGCATGTCCCCAGGCTAATACCCCATAAGATATGTGTGACTGAAACAACCCAAAATATGCCATCAGGAGAATAGGATTTGAAACCGAATTAGCCAGTTGCCTTAGCAAGTAAATTGATTTACACAAAGTACTACATAAATGATTAATGTGATGCTCCCAAGTTAGTTTCGGATCTACGTAAATACCAAGAAATTTTACGCATGCTTCATTTTCATAAATGTGCTTTCTACAGCTGATGAGCATATTTTGAGTTTTGTCGTCGTTCATAGAGAGTTTATTAGATATAAACCAGAGATTAGCTTCCTCGAAACAGTGACCAGTATCATTTAATAGCTGATCATAGTCTGATGACCTCAAAACAAAATTAGAGTCATCTGCATATAAAATAGATTTGGAATTTGTGGAAATTGATGAAGGCAGGTCATTGATGTATATAGTAAACAAGAGAGGTCCTAGAATTGATCCCTGTGGAACTCCATACAAAAGAGACAAACTTTCAGATAATTTATTATTAAATGATTAATTTAAAAGATATGATTCTAAAAGGGAGCAACTTTCAGGTGTGAAACCATATAATGAGAGTTTTTTCAGTAATATAGTGGGACATACGCACTATATTAACTCGGATCGCTCGGATTAATCTGACTGACTAAACGTAAACGCCTATTAGGATACACAGCGACAGATTCGTGACATAAACGGAGAAATAATAAAGTTTTATGACGCAAGTCCATAAAATTTATGATCAGATTTCGTATGTATTGTGGGTGTATTTTTATTTTACATTGTTCACTTTTAAACGCGATTTTAAGCCATTACACTGTCTATAAGTAACAGGTTAATAACTTGTGATAAATAATAACAATAATAAATAAATAAATACGCCAGAGTAGGCCTTTGAATAAATTTGTACGTTAGAACTACCCACAAAATCTTTGACACTACAGAGCTATGGAACAAATTTAAATTTTACTTTGAACAGTTTTTTTTAAATAAGACTTGTTTATTTATTTATTTTTTTATAAAATAGCAAGTGAAAATGAACACAATCACGAATTACTAGATTTTTTTTAAAAACTTTATTATTTAGCCTATAAAAAAATCGTTTATCTTTTGAGTCCATTTTTTCTTTTGAATCCCAGTACCTTTGAGCTCATCCAGTTCAGTTGTCTTATACGCACAAAGACTTACAGACATCAGACAATCCAAAAAAAACCATAATCGAATTTTCATTCAAATTTACATCCGTTACCACAAATAACAGTTAGTTTTGACACGAAGGTCTGAATTTAAATGTTTGTAGGAAAAATAACGTTGTTTTCTATTGATTTTTTTGATAGCGCCCACAAGATTTGTTATATCCGCATCTAATGCTTCAGTTACCGTCAACATGTTTAAAATATACCTTTAAATCTGACAATAACCTGATGTAGCATCAACAGGACACCGATTGGAATATTAGGTTATGTAGAAAGAATATTGCCGGCGCTTATAAGCCAGCAACGACCAGCGAGAATAAATAACGCCGTGCTTTCTGTTTGCCACAACGTTTCGCCATTTTTCGGGTAGAGCCATGATGCTAACGGTGAAGAACTTCTGTGGTTTCTGTTTGAAAAACTGAATCAAGTTGTTTTCACAGACTTCTTTTGAAACCAGCTTAATTCCATTGAGAGAATTCTGCAGAGATCGGAATAGGTGATAGTCAGAGGGTGCTATGTCTGGACTATACGGTGGATGCAACAAAATTTCCCAACCAAGCTCTCGCAATTTTTGAGGGGTCATCAAAGAAGTGTGTGGTCTTGCGTTGTCATGATGAAATACAACACCTTTCCTATTATTCAATTCGGGCTGTTCTCTTTCAAATGCCTAGCGTAATCTCTCTAGTTGTCCACAGTAGAGTTGAGAATTAATAGTCTGACCAACTGGAAGTAGCTCATAGTGGACGATTCCCTTCCAGTCCCACCACACACACAGCATCACCTTGTTCGGCGTCAATCCTCGCTTCGCGAACGCTTGTGACGGCTCACCATCCCTTGTCCACGATCTTTTACGCTTCCGATTGTCGTACGTGATCCATTTTTCATCACCGGTTATGATACGTTTCAGAAATGGCTCGATTTCATTGCGTTTCAGCAGCGCATTGCAGATGTTAATTCAGTCTATCATGTTTTTCGCGCTCAACTCATGAGGAACCCATATATCGAGCTTCTTTTTGTAGCCAGCTCTCCGTAAATGGTTCAAAACAGTTTGATGGTCAATGCCTAGCTCCGTACCAATATCGACACTGCTGATATGCCTATTTTGCTGGACTTTTTCAAGAATTTTATCAGCTTTTTCACTGATTGGACGACCAGAGCGTGAGTCATCTTTCATATTAAAATTACCAGAACGAAAGCGAGCGAACTATTTCCGCCAAGCAGATTTTGATAAAGTACCTTCACCGTACACAGCACAAATTTTTTCACAAGCCTGCGCAGCATTCTTCTCTTTGTCGTAATAATATTGCAAAATTTAGCGCAATTTTTCATTACTTTTCTCCATTTTCAAACGCAAACATCTTTCTAACCACTGCATAAATTTTGATGTTTAGACACTCAAAGTAACACTAGAACTGTCACCTTTACAACGAGCGCTTAGTGGTGTCGCTGCGATCTGTGTTTCCTGAGTTATTTGCAATTGGCGCCGTCTATCGGCAAAAACGCCACGAACTTTTCCCAGACCTGATATTTAGGCGAAATACGTTCACACTCAGCCAGAGTCTAAGATTTTCTATGACCATATGACCATCAATAAACATGCATGCAATTTTATTCTTATGTTTACTTCACGATCAAAATTGTCGTTTTCTTGCGTATCAATTCAAGTACTTCTAACCAGCCACCTACAGAACGCACCCAGTATCTCTATGGAAAAGAACCACAAATATTTTCAAAACCACAAAGATAAACAAATATAACCCTAACCTATCTGAACTTTGTTGAGATTCAGTTGGTTTTTTTTTTGTGGTGGTAAATATGGTGTCTGTTTGACTGAATGTTTTCTGTTAGAAGTATAGTTGAACTGTTATTATATCTGCACGAACGATTTCATAGACTGATATTTTCTTCTCAATTAAACCGAGACAATGATGGCCTCTCCTCTGTTGAGAGTTAGCTCACCGCCCGACCGACTCGTTACGATCTTCAAATCATAATGCACAGCTTAAGAAACCTACAACTTTTAATTATTAAAACTTTAATACTGCGGTTCTGAACTCTTCAAACTTCAAATTGTTTCACTGGATATTCTGAATATTTCACTGTTTAATTTCAAGGATTGTTAGATAATAGAATCGTCAGAGTGTATTTCTAGGCTTTATACAAGGTGTCTCAAAAGAAATTTTATATTTATTTAGCTTACTGCGTGAACGCAACGTATCCGAGGGGCGCGGGGGTTATGTCAATCGGTAGCCTGGCTCTTGGGAGTTCAGTCGCTATGGAGCGTTTCTCGGGAGCAGACCGCGCGTTATGCGTGCGAGAGTTTTACAAAAACGGTGATTCGGCGACTGTAGCGCGTAGAAAATTCTGCAGTATTCGAGGTTTTCGCCACTTAAATGATGCGCCAAGCATTCCTCTCATTCGACATTGGGTTAAAAAGTTTGAAGAGACTGGTACAACGCTGGATAAATCAAAATCCGGGAGACCTAGGTCATCAAGAACGGTAGAAAACGTGGAGAATGTTAATCAGTCTGTTCGTGACGACCCGAACCTTTCAATTCGGATGCGCGCAAGTGCTTTAAATGTGCATAGATCATCATTACATCGCATTATGCACAAAGACCTAAAGCTGCACCCCTACAAAATTCAATTGGTGCAACAATTAAAGCCCCAAGATGCCAGTCAGAGGCTTAATTTCGTAAATCAGGTGATTGAGCGATTTTCAACGTTTACCAACATTTTGTTTTCGGATGAAGCTCATTTTCATCTTAATGGCCACGTAAATAAGCAGAACTGCCGCTACTGGAGTGCAACGAATCCGAAACGCAGACATCAGAAACCCCTACATTCGCCTAAAGTGACCGTATGGGCTGCGATGTCGGCGCGAGGAATTATCGGCCCTTACTTTTTTGAAGACGAAAGGGGGCGTGCAGTTACAGTGAATTCAGAGCGTTGTGTGGAGATGTTAGACAACTTCTTGGTACCTGAACTGCAAAACTTTTCTGGCTATAACCAAAGAACATGGTTCCAACAGGACGGAGCAACTTCACACACGTCCAATATGTCTCTGCCACGTGTTTGTGAAATTTTCTCAGGCAAATTGATCTCCCGGAGAGGTGACATAAATTGGCCTCCACGCAGTCCAGATTTAACCCCTATGGACTTTTTCCTATGGGGTTATCTTAAATCTAAAGTTTACGCCAATAAACCGACTTCACTGGTGCATTTGAAAGAAAATATCCGTCACGAAATGGCAGCCATTCCTGAGTCCACCTGCCGAGACGTCATAAGTAATTTTACTGTTCGATTAAATGAGTGCCGAGAACGCGAGGGTCTACATTTAGACGATATTATTTTTAAGAAATAAATCCCCAAAAAGTGTATTTTAATAATTAATAAACATTTTTTCTATATACGGCTTACTTTTTTTTTAATCGATCCACTAAATATAAAATTTCTTTTGAGACACCTTGTATAATACATATGTATTCTGGAATAGTAGAGTGTATTCTGGTGGTTCAAATTTATGTGGAGATGGTCGTGTTCGTAATGAGTAATAGTGGAAAGGTTGTACGGGTATCGGACATAAAATAAAGCACAACTATCTACAGCTGACCAGTTTCGAAATAATTTATTCCTTCATCAGAGCTGCTGAGATATTAGTAGTGAGTGATATAATGAGATTGATAAAAAAGGGTTATGGTATAAAACAGTGTGTTAAAATTATAAATAAATAAATAAATAATTGAAAACGAAGTCAGAAATTAAAATAGACAATACAACAAATTAAAATTATTAAAAATGATATAAAAAAATAAATAAAATATAAATATATACGAACACAGGTGTGTCGTGAAGCGATTGTATGGAGTCACGTGCAGTAAGTTCCTTACGTACTTAATACTTACGTACTTAGTACTTACGTACTTACGTACTTAGTACTTACGTACTTAGTACTTACGTACTTAGTACTTACATACTTAGTACTTACGTACTTAGTACTTACGTACTTAGTAATTACGTACTTAGTTCCTTACGTACTTAATTGTACGTTTAGTACGTTCCTAGTAAAGTAATTTTCGAATTAACTTTCCTAACGTTCTGCGTACACATGTCAAGAGTGTATAAATCATTGGCTTAAGCTGCGTTTATAATTGATGCATTGCACAAGTATACCACGTCCACAGGAGATGTGTACAAAGGGAGAGACTGTTCTGAACTGTTTCTAATAAACAGAACAAAGACAGTATTGTGATTCTTGTGCTATGTATCCATTATGAATGAGGCTTTAGAGAGTTCAGCATCAACTCTGCCCTTATGTCTTAATTTGGGACACACCTGAAATTTAAGTAATACAGGTAACGTTTACAGGTGATAATTCGTGCTGTGCAGTTATTTGTTATGTACGTAAACGGTACAAGCTAGTTCTAAACATCAGTACGTGACTAGCAGAGAAATGTTATAAAAACAAGTTATCTTCAACTACAACTTTTATACTTGTTGGAAATTAAAAATTTATTTAATTGTACATTTTTAAACAACATGAATTATTGTATAAATGAATTAGAAACATAAACAAGCTTTAGTTTCAATGTTTCGGGTCATTGCCTTTCATCGTTTTACAGATATGTTATACAGAATGTTAGAATGAACTTCGGCCTACTATGTTTTTAGGGTTTTGTAGGTATGACCAAAAATCCATTATACCGTCATTTTGTTTGTTCGGTAAAAATTGTCGCCAAACGGCTAAACCTAGAGTGTTGAAATTTGGCTTGCTTATACAACATTTTGACTTTGTTCCTTAGAATTAGATAGCAAATTCTATTTGTAAATTTTTAGAATTTCTGGTGGTCATTTTGCGATAAGCGAAATATTACAAAACTCAGTAAATTCCGTATATGCATTATTAGTTTGCATGTAAATTAGTTAGTTAAGAATTTAATAATAGATTCTTACTCTGGAAAATAGAGCCGCAAACTTTCAAAGCATTTTTTTATAAGAAAACTTTTTTCATTTGAAAACTTTGAACATGAAAGGTGTAAAAAAAGAATACAGTTTAATAAAATTTACGGAGTATACAATGTCAAATTATTATCAAAATCAGTGTTGGAGTATAGTATTTCCAAAATGAAATGGTCACCCTCACTTTCTGATTCCAATAATGACTATATGACCATTATACATGCTGAGTTTTTGGTTCTGTCTAAAATAAACGTGTTTTCTTATATGCTGTTTAAAATGAACTGTATATACTCATATGACATTCCTTCAAATTTTTATCAGGCACATTAGTGATATTGTATGGTACTCCCTCCGTCCGAAAATATGGTATACATTTTGATTTTTTTGTCCGAAAATATGATATACATTTACATGAACATGATAATGTTGTTTGTAATCGTCCCTTACGATAGGGTGACCATTCGTCCCGCATTTTAACATTTTGTCCCGCATTTGGATTTGGGAGATGAGGACCTTTTTTTTTGCTCTTCACTTAGATTTGGGAGGTGAAGACCTTTTTTTTTGCTCTTCACTTGGATTTTGGGAGATGAGAACCTTTTTTTTTTTGCTCTTCACTTGGATTTGGGAGGTGAGAACCTTTTTTTTTTGCTCTTCACTTGGATTTGGGAGATGAGGACCTTTGTTTTTGCTCCGTCCCGCATTGCCTTCTTAAGAAAATGGTCACCCTACCTTACGATAGGGTGACCATCCGTCCCAGTTTTCCGGGATTGTCCCGGTTTTCGGTCAATTGTCCCGGTGTCCCGAAGACTGTCCTCGGGACGCCCGATTGTGCCGGTTTTTGAATCTCTTTGCTCTTCAGTTTGAATTTGGATAGGTGAGGACCTTTTTTTTTGTTTTTTTTTTGCTCTTCACTTTGAATTTGGGAGGTGAGGACCTTTTGTTTTTTTTCTCTTCACTTTGAATTTTGGAGGTGAGGACCTTTTTTTTTGCTCTTCACTTGGATCTGGGAGGAAACAAAGACCTTCTTTTTTTTTCCTGTGTCCCGGTTTCCCTTCACTGAAATCTGGTCACCCTACCTTACGATGAAGTTTTTCCTTATTAATGTGCGAAATCCTTTAGCTAACAAGGATGCTCTAGATCAGTGTTTCTCAACCAAAAACGCACCGCGGACCAATATAATATATAATTTTCTAACGCGGACCACTAATAATAATTGTTGGTTCATTTTTTGCAAGAAAACAAATATATTTATTGTGCTACTAAATACATTTATTTTATATGTTGAAAATCACAGAAAGTTTACAGAAAATATACAAAATATAAATAATTTACATAAAAAATTAAAAAAAAAAACTGCAATAAACACATATAAAAACTTTCGCGGATCACTAAAATTTTTCTGGGGACTACTGGTGGTCCGCGAACCACCTGTTGAGAAACACTGATCTAGATAAGTTTGCAATGTTAGAAAAACATTATCAAGGGTTTGTATGTTTAATACATTAAATGCATTTTGTACGCATTCAATCAGTTCGTCGATTGTATTCGGTGAAGCTGTATCTTTTAAGGATTGTATATAATTGAAAAAGCCAAGATTCAATACATTAAAATCTGGACTATTTGGCGGTTGTGATTTAAGTCGATTTGGAACTTCTTTGCAATTCAAAACAAATTTGATCAAAATTCCCCATTTTGTAAGACACCCGCTGTTGTCACTTAATTTGTCTAAAATACTCTATTTTTTTTTCTTCTGGGAATTGCTTTCGACATATGCAAAATTATTTGCTTGCAATTTGTTCTTAGTTGCCTAGCAACCACTTATTTAGAAAGAAAAACAAAAAAGATCAAGATATTATTACTTTCGTTAATCCCACATTTTTTTAAGTAATGTATACTAGCGTTTCTCAATCATTGGATCGCGTTAAATTTGATGTCCAATGAGTCAAAAAAAAAAAAAAAAATAGCTTCCTAGTAAAATATTAATAATTAGCTTAATAAACAAACTTATATTAATATGTATATAATAATTCATTATAGTAAATTCAAAGAATAATGAAATCGAACTATCTATTAAATGTCAAAATACGCTACTTTTTAAAATTTTTGCATATATATGTAACTGTAAAAGCCCGAACTATGGTAAATCCTAAAATTTTCCAGTAAAACCTAAGATTTACCAACTCTTAATGATTGGTAAATTCTAAGATTTACTAGTTAAACCTAAGTTTACCAATATACGGATTTTTACAGTAACATATACATTAAATAAATTTCTGAATAATTAATTTTTATAATTTTTGGTTGCATTTAGTACAGAAATGATATCTTACTTGAAAAGAAAACACGTTTTCGGCAGTTAACAAAATGATTTAATTTTTTAAATTAATGATACGTAGTTTAACTTAACGTTTAACTTATAAATTGTTTCTCCGTTATAAGTACTATCAAGTTGATCCATGAAAAACAATATCGTGCTGATATAAATTTATATTTGATTTTTTATTTTATATTAAGAATTATAAAATAAACAATTGGGTCGCAGTATAACTTCAAAGAAAAATGTTGGGTCGTGCGGCAAAAAGGTTGGGAAACGCTTATGTATACCATATTTTCGTATGGAGTGTGAATTTTAAACATAATGCAATATATGAAACTTATTTAGAGTAAAGCAATATTTTTTGACAATAAAATTGAAACAGTACCGTTACAAATTTTTCTTTTAATTAGAACTATTGTGAATCCCTCCTAACGTTCTAGGGAATTCCTAGGGATCTTTAGAAATTATCTTATAATCCCTAAGTTAGAACTAATTGATTTTTAAGATGAAACCTTTTGTTACTGATACCTTTGGGTGTTGAGTCACCTAATCTGAGTTAAGTAGGGCTGGGAGAAGTGAGTTAATTTAGATCAGGTAATCAGTCTAGTAATGGTTGTCGTGTGAGACGCTTCGTAGTGAGCTGTGTTTAATACCAGTGTTTGTGTTAAATGTTTGTGTCTTAAAAATATATGTGTTCAAATTTTAAGTGAGTATTTGTTATTCTGAATGATGTTTAGGAAGTTCATGTTTAGTATTTCTACACCAGTGTAATACTTGAGATACTGTTATACCGTAACTCACTAACGACTGAACCTAGAATTTTGGCATGGATACACAGCTCCGAACGTAGGAAAAATATTCGCACACAAAAAAAAAATCATGCACATATGTATATGGGTTCGAAAGAAATATAAAGTAAGACCCCACATATAGCGAAGTTGATTTTTCCATAAGAATCAGCTGTGATCACCACAGGACCCGCATCAGGACCGTCATCACAAAGTGCTTGTTTATTATGCTGCTTTATCAAAAAATGTCTCAAATAAAAGTTGTTAGTTATTGCTTTTATAGCAAGTTTTGTTAAATAATTTTTTCGAAATATTTCTCTGTTGTGAAATATTCGCAAAAATCTTAAAACCGACACGAGTTAACTCCCATTTTTTTTAAACCGATTTTTACTAAATGTTGATGAACTCGTGAAGCTTAAATATGAAGTTTCAAAAAATTCTTTTTTACCGAATTTGCTCTACATGTGTACACGGACAGACAGACCGACAGACATCATGCTAAAAATAGACAAAACGTTATGGAGGGACTTCATAAGAGAGACCTCGAGTGGAGATCCATCGAAATCTCGAAATGTCAAATTCGGTATGATCACAATACCTCCCTTGTATGCGGTCGGTAAAAATCTATACAGGGGTCCTCTTATTTATTTTTTAATGGACGATACTACCGGTCAAAAGAAGGCGAAAAACTTTAGTAAAAGTTTTATAATAAAATGAGTAATTTAAATTTTTATTTTTTGGGGGTTTTCCTCCATAACTCTCCAAATATTTATCCAATCAAAAAAATGTATTTAGATAAATAATTTGTCTTCTTATTCTTAACAATATTTGTTATATAAATTTTTGCTGTTTAGTCAATAATAAGGGAGTATTTTTATTTTTTGGGGTTAAAAATAAAAAATCAGCTGTGGCCACCATAGGACCGACCGCCACCATAAAGTACTTGTATAAAATACATTCTAGAAGTAGAGTAGAAATAACTTGGCCTAATATTTTCTAACAGAGATATTATTTATCATGACCATGGAAACGTTACATATACATAAGTATGAAAAATTTTAGACTAAAAATTAAAAAAAAAAAATTCGATATTTTTCGTTTTATCCTAAAACGTCTCAAATAATAGTTATTAGTTATTGCATTTATAGCAACTTTTGTGCAATACATTTTTTCGAAATATTTTTCTGTTGCTAAATATTCGCAAAAATCTTAAAATCGACACGAGTAAACTCCCATTTCTAGTCAACCGATTTTTACCAAATACCTAGCATAATTTGCTCTGCACTTGTACACAGACGGACGGACAGACAGACTGACAGACATCATGCTAAAAATAGTCAAAACGTTATGTAGGGACCTCGATTCGTGGAGATCCATTGAAATCTCGAAATTTCAAAATCGGTATGATCACAATACCTCCCTTATATGTATATGTTGACGGTCGGTAAAAATATATATTAATCTTTGATATTTTTCTAAAAATTTAGTGCATTAAATGAAACCTCGTTTTGCGTTATATTAATTAAACGCAAAGTAATTAAAAAAACATAATAACAATGAAATTTGTTAAAAACATAGTTTATCATAGAAATTCTTCAAACAGCATTTTTTTCAAAGTAATCTTATCTATTATTAAAATAGATATCTTGTCTCACGGAACTTACTTTGGAAAACACTGATTTATATGTGTTTTAATTGAAAGTTTTCGATATTTTAACATTAAAAACAAATACCATCCAAAAACTAAGTTAAAAAAAATATATTAATAAAAATAAAGAAATGTTACTTACAGTTAAATTATGTAGTCCATTCTTGGGATATTAGGTCAATAAGTAAAACATTTAGATATTCATATATTTGAATAGACCGGTTTCGACAATTTTATTGTCTTCTTCAGTATCTCTGAGGAAAAATTGAGAAGAAAAATATTAAATATTACAATAATGTTCACAAAAATTAGTATGAAAATTAACAAATAAATAAACATGTGTATCAAAAAAATGATATGATAAAAATGTATTTTAATACATTTACAAACTATTATTTACATTAGTAATTTGAGTAAGTTTTTATTTAATTTTTTTTTTTTTTTGATACACATGTTTATTTATTTGTTAATTTTCATACTAATTTTTGTGAACATTATTGTAATATTTAATATTTTTCTTCTCAATTTTTCCTCAGAGATACTGAAGAAGACAATAAAATTGTCGAAACCGGTCTATTCAAATATATGAATATCTAAGTGTTTTACTTATTGACCTAATATCCCAAGAATTGACTACATAATTTAACTTACTCCAAGGTCGAAAAGAAATACCAGAAGATTTTACTTACAGTTGTTACTTACTAGATACCTACGAAGACCTGAAATGGGTGAAAATTCACTTCATTCAGTTTTTTTGCGGACTCGCTTAATCGTTTCAACCTCTTTTTTGTTTCAGTAATTAAAAATAATACAGTGAAAAACATGTAGCTAAATTTAAAACCTGCATTCGCTAATTGTAAATCTGTCAAGGTTAATGATCATGCGCCAAAATACTTTTTGGCGAGCGCAATAGAGTTGACATAGGTCAACTTTACTATAATTCTTGATATAGTTATTATTAGTATATTAGGTTGAATGTTACTCTACGGTCCGCTCGAACTTCATTCAATTCTATCCCCTCTCCTACTACTATCGTAAGTGTCATGCATGCTCAAGACACTAAATAATTCAAGGATTATCAGTTGTTCTAAAACAATGGTTTCTGGTTTATAAATTCATACATAATGATACACAATTTTAATTGCGCTAATATGGGGGAAAATAAAGTACTATGCACCTAAAAACAAGATAATTAGGTTATTTTTAGTTGGTAAACGTCTAAAACCGAGCGGAGCGAGTTACCCATCTTCTAGTTTAATGACAAAACACTATCTTAGGTTAGGTTATGTTAGTAAGGGTTTGGTTAGAAGAAGCCGAGCGAAGCGAGCTACCCATCTTCTAGTTTAATGACAAAACACTATCTTAGGTTAGGTTATGTTAGTAAGGGTTTGGTTAGAAGAAGCCGAGCGAAGCGAGCTACCCATCTTCTAGTTTAATGACAAAACACTATCTTAGGTTAGGTTATGTTAGTAAGGGTTTGGTTAGAAGAAGCCGAGCGAAGCGAGCTACCCATCTTCTAGTTTAATGACAAAACACTATCTTAGGTTAGGTTATGTTAGTAAGGGTTTGGTTAGAAGAAGCCGAGCGAAGCGAGCTACCCATCTTCTAGTTTAATGACAAAACAAACTCACACTAAAATAACAATGCCACAGTAGCGTAGGCACTATTCCCTAGTTAAACCAAGACCGGTGAGTACGTTTTAGGACCACTGGTAAAACACGTGAGCTGTCGTTTACAGCAAGTAGGTGGAGTGGATAAAGTTATATGAAGTTAGAGCGGACCGTACAGTAACATTTTACCGTATATTATTGTTATTATTAGTATTAGTATATTATTGGTATTAAAAAATAAAACAATATTCTTAACTATTCACTATTTATTTAATGTACTAATGTACATTTCGATTACAATGCAGGCATCTTCAGAATACAATACATTTTTATCATTAAAAAAAAATTACCGATTAAATATTTCCTGTTTTTTATTCATTGTTGGAGATACTGCAATAGTAGGGATGCCGGGAGCAGGCTCGGGTAAAACAACACCCCCCCCCCCTCCTAAAACAGCCACTACTAGCCCAAGACAAATTGCACCTATATAGAAATTGTTCTTTATTTTTTTCTGTAACCTTCGTCGGGCCCAAGACATTTTTGATTTTCGGGCGCTCAACCTAGAGGCGTTCAAAGTGAAGAGCAAAAAAAAGGACTTCACCTCCCAAATCCAAGTGAAGAGCAAAAAAAAGGACCTCACCTCCCAAATCCAAGTGAAGAGCAAAAAAAAGGACCTCACCTCCCAAATCCGGGCCCTTGAAAATTACGGGCCCAAGACAAATGTCTTTTTTTGTCTCGGGCGAAAGTCCGTCACTAATATATGTATAAGATATGTTTACGGGGCATGCTCATTGTCGCGTGGAAGCAGAAATTCCGCAAAGGGGCCCAAAATACTGATAACTGATTACAGATAATACTTAGAAAAAGTGCAATCAAATCGAACCTGGTCCCTGGACTTCATTTCAATTAATATTACGTATTACAATTACCGACAAAGATATTATTTAATAGAATAACAAATAATAAAATTGGGTAGTGATTTAAAAAATTGATGTGAAGTCACACTTTGCAGGGTTTCGCAGGTATATAATAACTGCCATGCCGGTGAGTGTGTAGGACAAATTTTGCGTTGTAGTAATCACGGCAAAATGAACAATATTTTAAAAATAATTTATCGTCTGTTAATCTAAGAGCTTTAAAAACAAATTTTATGTTAAAATATTTTTTTGTTAATTTTAATTCGAATACCTAATACCATTATTTAGGTTTCTAAATATGTGCAGTATTTTTTTTTTTGTTATATATAGCAAGATGCATTAAGATTTTGAAACGTGCGCCTATGGCTTCCATTGGTTATTTTAAGTCATATGTTCCGCCCCTCTGGTTTCGTACACATGACACATAGAATGAAAATATAATTTCAACAATTCCAACTGGTTATTAAATTTACACTCTTAAATATTAAATGCAACATTTGCCAGAATACAACTAGAATTTTGACAAAATAATTTAATTTAAAATAAAAATGAAAAAAAAACAAAAAATAAAATTGTCTCCTCTACCCGGGAGCGAACCCTAGTTTGTTACGTAGTAAGCGAGCAAGCTAACCATTACACCAGGATACGCATTCTAGTATAGTGTGTTACATAACTTTTATACATCGTCAACAAAAAAACACAAAAAATGCGTTATTTTATCAAAACATAATCTGATCAAAAATTATTGTTGTACTATTCCGGTTGACACCAATGTACATTACTTAGAATTTTTTCAGATTTTTAGTTTAAACCATCTGGGCTACAGGGTGTGGGCCACATTTTTTTGGGATAAGTTTTGCAAAAATCGCATTAAAATAATTTATTTTGCAAACATAAAATTTTGATTGTTAATCCACGTATTCATTTGATACCCTACTCAGAATTTAAAAAAAAAATTTTTTTTCGATGAGCACATATTTGTTTATATTTTTAGGGGGATATGCTTTTTAGATGTTTTAGTATTTTTGCTATGTGCGGGTGAAAGAGTTGTATAAGCATGCCAAATTTTAACTCTCTAGGTTTAGCTGTTTGGCTACAATTTTTACCAAACAGACAGACAGACGACAAAATGACGGTATAAGGGCTTTTTTGTCATACCTACAAAACCTTAAAAACATAAAAAATCATATTCAAAGCAAACATTTTTCATTTTCTTTATCAAAGCTATTCCCAACAATTTGATAGTCATTGTTTCCCCCGTCTTCCATATCCACATTTCTTTTCAGCTAGTAAATTTTTTATACTTCCAGCGAAAATGCTGGCGAGTACGCTTGTATGCTGATACATTTGACCTAGGAGAAATTCCGCAACATCGGAATAAAATGACGGTATAAGGGCTTATTTGGTCATACAAAACTCTAAAAAAGAGTATCCAGTTCCGGGCTCTGCAGTCTGCCCGGGCCCAGGTAATTTTTACCGGTTCTCCTGGGTCCCAACGCCCCTGAATAAGAAACGGAATTATCTGAAGATTGCGATTTGTAATATACTTCACTTGTGTGTTACTCGGTTTTGAGTACAGTCCTGGTATTTTTTCATTCTGTTTTATATTGCTAAATGTTTCCTGGGTATAAAAAATTTCATTGACAGTTTTTTCGGAAAATGTATTGTCGTGTATTGTTAGCGGAAAGATCTTATCATCCTCTTGCAGACAATAAGATGTCTGTTAGATTGATCGACTTTATAAAAATTTCACTTTCGCTATACATCATTTCTTGGATTTTGAAAAATGGACTTTTGTTTCTTGGCAAATGTGTGTGTGTGTTTTTTTTTAAATTTTGTACAAATTTGGAATGCTTGTGTAACTGTTTATTTTGTTAGTTGAATACTAAGTATATTTTTTGTATTTTCTCACGGTTGTTATATGTGTAACATACTTGAAGCACATTTGGAATTTTTATAATTTTTTGATAATTAATATAAATAACCCTCTGCAGCTTCTTACTCAGTTCTTCTCTTCTTCGGTACTATCAATTGGATTGACAAATCCTTAGTCATACTTTGTTATCTTACTTTTTTTTAAATTTATTTACTAGATAATTATTAACAGGTACTATTATAAGATTAGACTGGACCAAAGAAGCAATACCTGACGAATGGCAAGAAGGACTAATAGTAAAACTGTTAAAGAAAGGCGATAAGTCCAACTGCAATAATTACTCTGCTAAATTTCGCAAGCAAAGTGCTCTCACTGTTCATACTAGAGAGGCTCCAGGAATGCCTGGAACCATTCATTCGTCAAGAACAGCTAGGCTTCAGGCCTAACAGATCATGCATTGATCAGATTAACACCCTTAGGCTGATTCTGGAGCAGGCGAATGAATGGGGACGCCTACATTTTTACTATTTGTAGATTTCGAAAAAGCGCTCGATAATATTAACTGTGACGCAATATGGCAGATATTAGAAGTGAATGATATCCCAAACAAAATAATTAACCTCCTTATAAGAATGACCTCCAACCCAACATGCAGAGTTGTACATAGAGGGAAAACAAGTAACCCATTCCAAGTTAAGTCGGAGTCAAACAAGGCTGTGTATTGTCTCCGCTTCTATTTATTATCGCAATCGACGCCGTTATGCGCGCAACAAACTCCAAACAACGTGGAATACAGTGGGGTCTAACTACTCGCCTAGAAGACTTGGACTATGCCGACGATCTCTGTCTACTAACACATACGTTCCAAGATATGCAGCAGAAACTGAGTGAACTTTGCAAACACGCGCTATATGCTGGACTCACCATAAATGTCAGCAAAACAAAGGAACTGCGCATCAACACCTCAAATACCCGAAGTTTTCAATTACATGATGTCCCTGTTGAGCGTACATCCAGGTTCTGCTACCTAGGAAGCATCATCACGGAACAAGGAGGCACATGCGAAGATATTGCTGCCAGAATTCAGAAAGCAAAGCTGGCCTTTACTATGTTGAGTACATTCTGGTCATCTGCACATATCAGCAGAAAGACAAAACTTCGATTATTTAACACCAACGTCAAGTCTGTTATATGCCTGTGAGACTTGGCTGGTTAATGAAGCGTTAACCAGTAAGCTAATGAAAATGGCAATCTATTGGCAATCAATGGAACCCTCAAGGAAAACAAAAGGTCGGAAGACCCAAGCTCACATGGAGGCGAACAGTGGACAGAGAAATTAAAGATATGGGAAAGACCTGAGGCGAAATTAAGACCTTAGCCCAGAACCGGACAAGATGGCGATGTTTTGTAGAAGCCCTTTGCTCCTCTTGAGGAGTTGTAGAAACCAATATATATACTATTAAAAGATATCTGTACTTTGGGTGGCTATATAGATAAGGACTGCAGCGTTACTGAATTAAAGAAATATATGTATTAAGAACATTTATGAATGCTCTTTTATTTTCTCTATGCGGTTTTAATTTTCAACTAAAACTACTATTATCGCAGCCCAGCTTATTTATTTTAGGGTTATAATGTGCATTGAGTCTGCGTGCTGCACTAATTGCAACTTAAATCGACAAATGAGATAAAAAGGGTCTATCTACAATTTTGAGGAAAATGAGATTTTTAGATAAAAACGGTTCCATGTGCATAATTCTACCTTCCTAATAATGTTATATTGCCATTTATTACGGTTAAAGTGTTAATTTTAAAATTTTAAAACCTTAGAACTGAGAACCGTTTTTCTTCACTTAATTTTGATAACAAACATCTATTTATATGCTCACGTATCTGAAATGCAGCACATTGAACCTTTAATATATCTGATGAGAAAATAGTCCACTACAATGCTTTTATGAATTGCTATATTGTTTAAAGTAATGTATGGGCTTCATAACATTTAGGTGCAAGATTGATATTTGAACTAGATTTTCTCAAAATGGTTAAATTGTCAGATACAACCCTTTTATTCAGAGGTGTTTAATAAGTCACTGACACTACCTTTCGTACATGTATTTCGACTATCATTCTCAAGAATATCACTGTTCATCAGGACCTAAATACCGTGCTAATCGAAACTTTGATTCAAGCTAATCGAAATTTGGTAGCTAACGATAATGGTTGGTTTATATACAGAACAAGAATAAGGAATAGGAAATAAGAATAGTACACAAGAATAAAAAATATTAAACCGTTTATATAGGACATAACATTTCGTCGTTACGCCTGCGTACTTGCGTTGGCCTGTGTTTAACATTTGTCACTTGAAAGGTTCTGATTCATAAAAAATTTCATTTATTACCGTTAAAAACATTTTATTGTTGTTTACAACCCTCTGATCACAACTGAAAAACATCTGTTGACCAAACTTTCGTGTCTTATTCTTGAAATAAGAATAAAAATGTTGAATGTTACCAACTATTCTTATGTTTAAGTTAAATTTCATTCCTACATAAACCGATATACGGCGCAGCCATGTTTTAACATCTTGTGCACTATTCTTATTTCCTATTCCTTATTCTTGTTCCGTATATAAACCAAGCATCAACCTCGCTAATTCGCATCTTGCATTAAACGAACCCTTACTTTCTTTTGTAACTTGAAAGTAAAATTGTAAATGTCCTTTCTAATGTATTTTTTTGTTGTTGCAGGTTTCAACACAGGGTCCGAAATGTGCATTAAATGATTTGTTATGTTTTCAATTGTTTTTAAATGTTCGCGTTTAAGTTTTGTTTTGTTTTAATAATGTGAGTCAAGTGTTAAGATTTGTTTTTTATTTCTAAATGGATACGAGAGATGGTATGCTTGCCCCTCAGGGGAAAGTCTTGAGGGCACCTTCTCTAAAAAGAGGGAGACCTGAAGAACGGATCACAGATAGGGTAAGTGGATTCATAGTTATAAATTTAAATAAAGAAAATTTAAGGGTGCGCACAACCGTACAGTTTCCTATACAAGACTAACAACAAAATAAAATTAGTAACAATCTATATATCAAAATTTTCAGCGAATTTTTATCTACCTAATAGGATATTTTTAATTGTCAAAAGAACTGTCATGTAATTGTAAATAAACAACTTGCGTTATAGACGCCATCTTGTGAACCATTCGACGCATATTTGTGTACCATGCGGCAAATTGTAGCTAAAGCTTCATTCTACAAATATGTTTGAAGATAATTTGTTCTGTTGTGAAAATTACTTATAGTTATTGTACTTAGTAATCTACTTTTGCCGCCATCTCGAATCTGCCGCGGTTCTCAATATAGATGCGGCGGATAAAAATGTTTCATTTTATGTAAAGAATACTTGTACCAAGTGGCTTTTCATTATCATCAAGTATAATATTTTTTGACGAAGGCTCTAAACCAGGGATGAGCAACCCGCGGCCCGGCGTACTTTTTCGTGCGGCCCGTCAAAGCTTTTGTCTGTCAAATTTCAAAAAAGGCCATTAAATTACAAAAGATACATATATATTTTAAAGCATAAATAAGAGCAATATAGAGCAATTGGTTGCAAAGAAACAATGCCAAACTTTTCATTAAAATTTGTTTATGATTTTTTCCCCATAATAATTATCTTTGACTGTTTTTTTATACCTAGCATTTCTATTATATGTGTCATTTGTGTATTTTTTTTAAAATAACTTTGTTATTTTGTTAATAAATAGATAATTTGTGTTTATCATCTTGTGTTCATATTTTAATAAATTTCGTATGCGGCCCGCAGGAAATTTTTAAATTTCTAGTTGGCCCGTAGTAAAAAAAGCTTGCTCATCCCTGCTCTAAACTATAAACAATCATGTCGAAAAATTTTTTAACGTATTATTTGAACATTTCTACACAAAACTATATAAATATAAAAATTATTTGAAACCCACAAATATATTTAAAAAATTACAGAACATTGTTGTGTAATACCTATTATTAAGTTATTTAGCAATAACATTTTTACAATAATTTTTTCTACAATCAAAAATATCCTATTAGATAAAAATTCTGTGCAAAATTTGATGTATAGATTGTCACTAATTTTATTTCAGATTTTTAGTTTTGTATAAGAAACTAATAATCCCTGGGGGTTGTACGTAGCGTTAAGAAATATAGTTAAGTTAGGTTATAACACGTTTAAATCGTACTTAATTTAAAAAAATCCATTGTTCTTTTTAATTTAATAGTATCGAAATGTATTAATATCTAGAGCTGAGTTCGATAACTATTACTTTGTTTAACTCCAGACTGCTCGAGGAAACGCGTTTAGGCCTTTTCTCGAAAGCTCTGGAGTTAAACAGAGTGACTCGGAGCACTCCGAGCTTGCTTCCCGAACCCACCTTTATGGCGGTATTCTGAAGTTTCCATCGTAACACCCGTGAACTTAACACCAATGAAAATAACACTGCTCTATTAAATCAGATTTAACATCGCTGAAAAAATCAGTATTCTGAACAACCCGATGTAAAATCCAATGTTACAATTTGTTTCCGGTGTAGCATTAACACTGGGGCTAACTTCACGTTCGTTTTGACAACCGTGTAAGAATTATGTTTTGTTGGGTTAACGTTTTTAAAACTGTTAAATAATTATTTATAAATTAGAAATAAAAACAGAAGACATTCAAAATGTAACTACTATTGCAGAAAAATCTAATTTGAAGGCTAAACCAAATGTTACTGCAGGACTAGGTTACGGGTTATAATTATTAATGGAATTCCAGTGTTTGATGTCATTCATATTACTACAAAACCTTTTTCTTTTGTTTTGAATTGTAAATCAACATGGGTTTTTACAATTCAGGTAATTTTAACACAGGTGATTTCGACCCTTTTTAATGAGAGTACTTTCTCAGAAAAATGTTCTAATCTGTAACATATGTAATCACAGGGATTGAGGGGTTGTTTAACCCCGGTAATTCCTACCAAAGATCTCTTACATAAATAGGATAGTTTGCAAAAATAGATCAGTCACACCGTTGAGTTACCTGAAAACAGTATATATTGCAAAGTTCCAGAATTTAAAAAAATGAGTGAATCGCTTCAAAATGCATCGTTCGAACAGTAAGTATTTTACGTTTTATGTTAAAAAAAACTTAATGTTATTTTGGTAAAAATTCCATTCTGTACTTGAGTGGACTCGGTACTGAGTGGAATCTGAGCCGTTATTTTTAAGCTTATAAAATAAATTTTCTTTTCTATATAGACAATCACGAAAGCGAATTGATTTTAGTTGAAAATTTGTTCAAAATAAAACTTAACACTTAACTATTTTCTAGCGGTTAATCTAACAACTAAAATGTTAATTCACATCGACGAACGTTAACATAGCGACGTTTCAGAATACCGTTTTTCTAACATCGTTCAATTTCGGGCGATTCCATCGATGTGCGACTTAATATCTAACTTCAGAATACCGCCATTAGATTGATTGCTCTTTATTAAATAAACACTTTAAAATAATCTTTCGATTATTTGCATAATTTGATTTTATGAACACGCTTGGTTTCTGTTAGTTCACATAACCGAACGCCTACTGCAGTTGTAGAGTAGTAGTCCGCGGACTACAGTTTGAGAAACACTAATCTGTATTACACATATCTGGAAATTGTTTTTGTATGATAAATTAGATAAGTTTTCTTTTCTCAATAAATGGAGAAAGAATGTTAGTCATAAAACATCAGTTCTTATCAAATATTGATAAAGAACAATAAATATTACTTATTACTGTTTCATTTAAACTACATTATTTTTTTATTGTCTGTAATAAATTATCAACCTATTAGTCAGGTTTTAATCACTTACTTCCACTGTATTAGACCAGTGGTTCTTAGATGGTACTCTTTTGTGGTCGCAGTAAAATTATCAGATAGCTAAAATTGTAATCATCCGAGTGTAACATAGCCATGCGAATCAAATACAGTATTGCATCTACACTATGATATAGTTTTATCATCAGAAAAGTAGTAAATTTAATTTAAAAACACAGATAAAAACTTCAGAACATACAAAAATGTTTAAAATACTATTGTTTATTGTTTTATTTATTCAAATAACTTACAAATAACATTCTAATTATAACATACTGCGCGACATTTAAAAAAAAATCACCCAGTAATAATTAATTTTTAGGTATAACTAAACTGTGGGCTACTACAGGGCTGTGGGAGGCGCAAATAGCCATCGTTGCTGAGCACCAAACATTTTAAATACAGCCTTATGTATTTACAGTTGAACACATAATGCATTTATTATTTAATGGTCGTAGATAATAGTATATTGTGCAACTAACGCGGAATATGCATTCTGTGCTTGTTGCTCACTATGCTTTTCATCCGATTACCGTTTTTCAATAAATGAATAATCAAGAAAATACAATATAAATATGGTTAACAACCATTAAAGCGCGTGCAGCCAGTACGGGAATAAAATTCTCGGAAACTACACATGCGCATTGCTGCATATTTATTCTTTCCAGCATCGTTTGCGCGCGCATGAAGGTAACATGCGAAATTAAGCTAATTTTCTGTCAACTAACAGTATCGAAATGAGACAGTTCCATAGTAGTGGTAGGAAAACTTATTTTTCTCCCTGTTAACGTCGGGTATTTTTGCTGGTGAAATATAAAACAATATAAGTTGTAACAAAGTACACTAATACCCTTTTCACACTAGATCTTTAAGATCGGATGTTTAAGTGATGTATCTTTAAACGCTAATGTGAAACCGTACGGCCTCGTCTAAACACGACCGATGTTTAAAGGTACCTGTACACTGTAGAGAATTATCTAGCTAGAGTAGGCACTATCTATCTAGACTACTCTAGTATTGTGTATACACTGTAGAGCGATTTTACTCTATTAGAGCAACGGTAGAGCAGTTTAGAGCAAATCTAGCTAGAGGAAATCTAGATGCTACATAAACGCGTGTATACTGTCCTTAGAGATAGAGCTGGATAGAGCAGATTTGCTAGAGCAAGTCTATATGCATGTCGTGCGCGTGTACACCTATAGAGATTATTTAGTCTAGCTTCTGTCTAGCTAGTGTTTGAAAAATCTACAATAAAATTATTTACATACGTAGTTTGCATACTTGCATGATGCGTTCCCGGCAAGTTGCTGTAGCTCTGGTAATATATTCTTTGATGACAAAAAGAAGCATAAAAATAAGAGGTTGTGGGTAAGGGAGTGGATATCAAAAAGAGAACAAGAGGGAGTACATGCAAAGTTATTACAATAAGTTCTCAAGACATAGCTTCATATGAAAATTTTATACGAATGTCACAAAGTGATATGGAGTATTTGTTGGAACGAATTACTCCAAAAATTAAAAAACAAGACACTCATCTTCGAAATGCGATATCACCGTCAGAGCGGCTTACACTTACATTAAGATTTCTATATTTATATGTTTTCAAACTACAATCCCATAGTTCAGGACGAGCTTCTACCAACTCAATGAGTTTGTAAACTTTTTCTCTCTCCCAAATAAATTTTGAGTCATGTTCGTTTAACGGCACTGTTTCAGACAAGATTCGTCCATTTTGATTTAAATAAAACAAAAGTTAAATCAAATTAAACAAAATACATTCAAAATTTCACAACAACTACCAATTTAATTGTTACTAGAGAAAAAAATTATTCAACCTGTTGAATAGAGCTAGAGCAGTCTATCTAGAGCGTCCTTAGTAAACTGACAAGTGTACACAGCACGCCATTTGTCTAGCTAGATCCTCTATCTAGAGTCTCCAGTCATGGTCGCTAGAGTACTCTAGCGAGAGCGTCTTGCCACTTGTGTACATTACTAGAGCTAGACGCTCTACCTAGAGCCTAGAGTGGTTCTCGCTAGAGCGCTCTAGCAGCTGTTTACACTTGTAGACTCAAAATAGAACCCTCTAGCTAGATCAACTCTAGCTAAAAAATCTACAGTGTACAGGTACCTTAAGACAGAGATCTGCGTCTTAAACTTCGTACGCATTGCCAACTTAATTTCTATTATAAAAAAATAATCCTTGAATTTGTGCTGTCAACATTTTATATTATCATAAACAAGAATACTGTATTATATCGACGTTATAAGAAGTTTATACTTATTGTTATAATAAAATTATTTATTTTAATAATGTGTTTAATAAAATACAGAGCTACAATAATTGAGATAAAATGTATCGACTTATAGTCCGAGAGCTAGCAACGTTTTCGAGAAAGAATTTTAGGTCGGCTGGTTTTTCGATATTTCCCTTTCGTATTGAAGTTAGGTAGGGATGCGGTACGTCTGGCACCTGGGAGCGGTTGCGTTTACCTGTGCGCATCTCGCCTGTACAGGTAAAAAGTGGATATTTTGAAATCATTTTAAGACATTTTATTTATTTTATATAATTTTCTATGTCTTTTTAGCATTATAAATTTATAGTTGCCAGACAGTTTCGTTGTTGCTAACATTGCGCCAGATCTAATTTAAGTATTTAAAAAATAATATTTTTCAAACCATTTTAGTATAGCTGTAATTTTAATAGGATATAGTTCTGTAAACAAAGAATACAATATTAATTTGCCAGACGGAAATTCCGTTGTTTAACTAGGAACCAGACCAATTTAAGTCCCGGGGATAATAGGTAAGTTAGAAGAGTGTGGCAGCTTATTCGTTAGGTTGCGTGAGAGAGATAGCTGCAACAGAGGGCGTTAGAAAGAGACAGGTTATATAGGTTAGAATTTCATAAAAAAATAGAGCAAAATAATAATTAAAGTAAAATGAGATGAGAACAACTGATAAAAAATATTATTAGCAAAATAAAACAAATCATTTATTTTAAATATGTAGGAAATTAAACATAAAATGTAATTCAGTATTTTTATTGAATAATTCTGTCACAATGCAATGACCTGAGTATCTGTTAAAAAAATTAAAAAAAAAAATTAAAAATAAAAAATTTAAAAAAAAAAAATTATTATTTTTTAAATTTTATTATTTTACCACTTTTGTTTGAACAAAAAACACATTTTTCTTTTTCCTCACTCATCACGATAAAATTCTGCTTCTATTTTATTTTATAAAAACAAGCAAACAAGCAAACTCATGTGGACGACGCCAACTTAAAAAATAGCAGCTGTGATTGTTTTACTGTTATCTCTTCTAACTCACCTATTCTCCCCGTGACTTAAATTGGTCTGGTTCCTAGTTAAACAACGGAATTTCCGTCTGGCAAATTAATATTGTATTCTTTGATTACAGAACTATATCCTATTAAAATTACAGCTATACTAAAATGGTTTGAAAAATATTATTTTTTAAATACTTAAATTAGATCTGGCGCAATGTTAGCAACAACGAAACTGTCTGGCAACTATAAATTTATAATGCTAAAAAGACATAGAAAATTATATTAAAAAAAAAAATTTTCTTAAAATGATTTCAAAATATCCACTTTTTACCTATACAGGCGAGTTGCGCACAGGTAAACGCAACCGCTCCTAGGTGCCAGACGTACCGCATCCCTACCTAACTTCAATAAGAAAGAGAAATATCGAAAAACCAGCCGACCTAAAATAAACTTTTTTGTGACGTTGCTAGCTCTTAGACTATTACATATTATTACAGGTGTAATATATTCTTTATTGTAGTGCCTTTATTGTAGAATGAAATGAAATATCCTTAATTGTTTATAATAATTCAAAATGTGCGTCTGCGCAGACAGGTCAAAATTGGTAATTTCATGACGGTAACTTAAGGACAAAATTACTGTAGCTGATGACAGCACCAGAGATTTAAACATCAAGTGTGAAAGCATACCGATCTTAAACATCAGTGAACTTTAAGTTCACTCGTCTTAAAGATCTAGTGTGAAAAGGGTATTACAAGCGAAATATTAAAAAATATTCACAGACATGTCGGAGACGATGATAATCATTATCATTATCATTATTAGCGCGACATGGCGAGCTAAGGCCTACTGGTTCCAGGTTTCGTGACTATATTTTCAATCCGTGTACATTCAAGAGTAATATGAGTATCACTCTTTTTTTAATGCGACAAATATTAACTGCGACGCCTGTAAAAATGAGAGTTCCTTTCTATGGTTTCATATGTTTATGACCTTTTAAATTCACATAAAATTGGTAGGTGTTAAAAACTGGGTTACCTTATCTTTGTTTTGTCCTCCATAGATTTCACAATCCTGTGTCTTATTAAAGATGTTAATATTTATTGTTTAATATTTAAAAAAACGCACACGCAGTCCATATACAGTTAAAGTCATTGGTTTAAAAAGGATCAAGGATACGATCAGGACCAATTTCGATTAATTAATCATTTGTTTTTCCAAGGATCGATATTGAGTAGTCACATTTTTATTTTTTAGGGTTTTGTAGGTATGACCAAAAAACCCTTATACCGTCATTTTGTCGTATGTCTGTCTGTCTGTCTGTTCGGTAAAAATTGTAGCCAAACGGCTAAACCTAGAGAGTTGAAATTTGGCATGCTTATACAACTTTTTGACCCGCACATAGGAAAAATACTAAAACATCTAAAAAACATATCCCCCTAAAAATATAAACAAATATGTGCTCAACGAAAAAAAATAATATTTTTTTAAATTCTGAGTAGGGTATCAAATGAAAGCTCTTAGTACGTGGATTAACGATCAAAATTTTATTTTTGCAAAATAAATTATTTTGACGCGATTTTTGTCAAAATTGTGTAAACAAATTTTTGTCCCACACCCTGTAGCCCAGATGGTTTAAACTAAAAATCTGAAAAAATTCTAAGTAATGTATATTGGTGTGAACCGGAATAGTACAACAGGAATTTTTGATCAGATTATGTTTTCGGAAAATAATGCATTTTTTGTGTTTTTAACCAAAATATGTTAAATATTTAATTCGCTATGTAACCCAGTAGATAAGCCAGTGCTCATAGCGATGTGCGTTTAGTAATTGGTTTTCTAAACAGGTAACTTGCGATCTAGAGTTCGAATCCTGTCAGTTTTAAATTTTTTGTTTTTTTTTGCAGTTTTCTTTTGTTTAAATTATTTTGTCAATATTCTAGTTATATTTTGGTAAATGTTGCATTTAATTTTTAAAAGCGTAAATTTAATAACCAGTGGGAAGTGTTGAAATCATAATTTAATGCTATGTTTGATGTATACGAAATCAGAGGGCGGGGCTAATGATTTAAGCAACCAATAGAAACCATAGGCGCAATTTCCAAAATCTTAATGAACCTTGCTATGTAAAAAAAAATACTGCACATATTTAGAAACTTAAATAATGGTATTAGGCATTCAAATTAAAATTCATAAAAAAATATTTTGACATAAAATTTGTTTTGGCATCCTAAATAATCATCATTCAGTTACTAAATACCTGCAAAACCCTGAAATGTGTGAAAATTCACACTTCACATCAATTTTTATTTTTTTAAACTTTATCATAAATTGTTAATTTTCCCATGAAGGTGTGGTACATATTTAATTTAATGTTTCCTCTGTATTTTTATACGTCCATGCTATTAACTATGGTGCTAATCCTTCTAATGTGGTAAGAAAGTTCATATTGGAAAAACGAAAGTTATTAATTAACTAGAGAAATTAAATGACTTATTTGGGACATGTTAGAAGAAATTGAAAGGGAACATAACAGAAAAATATAAGATTTGATCACAAAGATGCGGATTGCGCGCGTTTTGTGATACCTAATCAAGTGGAGAGGGGGAATAGCGACTTACGATGAAGCATGTCATTTGTGTGGTAACTGCTGTTTGTTTTCTTAATCTTTTTCATTAGGATTTTATAGAGGTTCTTGTAAATCAATTTTCTGTACTCCTGCTATTTTTCAGATAGAAAAGTAACTTGTTTCTAGGCCTATGCCCGATTTTTTGATCCTTTTTTTTAAACAGCAGCTACGTTATCCTGAATTGCAACTTTCTCAGGTCGTCCAGAACGTGGATCATCTTCTAATTCAAAATCACCATGTTGAAATTTTTTATAGTATCGCCTAATAGTTGTTCAGAATGAACAATCATATTGAATATAATTGACTGTGTAGTAACGTTACTACAAGATAAAACATTATAAAAAGTATAATGATTTTCATTCATGATAGTAACTGACCTTGCTCATAGTGTCAATTTTAGTTCCTATGATCATAGTAACTGAGTAACAGAATTGGTCTGATACCAAACATTTTTCCATAGTAGTTTTTAACTATAGTCGGATTGCTGATAAGTGACTGTTCGTTGCTACAAGTTTCGATATTCAATACTATATGCTTTCTCTGTCTATATCATTATAATTATTTGCATACCCATAATAACGTATAGTGACCCAAGTTGACAACTAACCTTCAAAATTATTTTAATAAAAAACAAAGCATTAGAAAGAAACAGCATGATTCGTAGATATCTTTACTAATTAGAGCGCGAAAATAAATTTACAGCAGTACTCAAACAAACAAAATTATTAATTTTAAGGTTATAATTATAAATAAGGAAAAATGTATACTCATACGTAAATTTTGGATTATAATTTGTTGTTTATTCCAGCAGATTTAAAATTAAAATTTGTGAATTTAATAACTGGCCGCAAGCCATATTTTAATTAATATTTATTACCTTTATGACACTGACAGTTAAGACAAATCACAAAAAACATTTTAAAATCTCTGAAAAATGGTAACTAGATTTTTATATGAATGCACTACTTGATACATACATGTAACAGTAACCTATCAGCAATCCGACTATACTTTTAAAATTTTACAAAATTTTTGTCCGATAATCTCGCCTTGACATGAACAGCTTTTTTTCAATTTAATTTCAAATTAAACAAAATTAACACAGATTGAATTTAAAAAAATGTGGCTGTGTTTATATGAAAGACTCGTCTTCAAATTTGTAAAAACTCTATGTACAGTATTTCTCAAATGAAATTGCCCCTCTCACTTGCTGATTCTAATAATGACAGATAGTATAACTATTATACCAGCTGAGTTTATGGTTCTGTTAAAAATAGTTGCCAGGACCGTAATAATTATTTAAAATAAACGTGTTTTCTTATATGCTATTTAGAATGAACTGTATATACTCACATGACATTCCTTCACATTTTTATCAGGCTTAGACTGGTTATATTTAAATTATAAATATAGGCATGTTTAAGAATCGTTTTGTTTTAAAAGTCTTTATAGTCTATATTAAATACTTCAAATTTGCACAAACAAAAATCATTCTTTTTTTGAACTTATCAAGTTATGGTTATTTAAAATTATTAAAATATTAATCATTATCACTATTATCATTGCTTATATTACTCTCAGAGTATGTGTCACTACCACTGTCATTTAAATTAATAATTATTGAAGATTTATTTGGTGGATTTATAAAAAAAATTGTTTCAATTGTCTTTACATATTCTACACATCTTTTTCACAAATCACTACTGCACTTGTTTCGTCTTTAATTGTAGTACAGTGTCACTTTCTGTCGGTGTTATGTTTTTCCGGCGTACATTACCTTTTAATTGGTTCCATATTAATTCTATAGGGTTTAAAACACAATAATATGGCGGTAGCCTTAAAATAGTCATGTCCACATTCTCGCATCCACGTTAACGTCCACATTTTCGCACTCCAAATCACCTTGCAAAGATTCGCTATTTTTACCAGAGAAATTAGGAATTTTTTCAAAATCAAATGGTCGCCAAAGAGCCATGTTATTAAAGTATGCACGCTATAAACGTTGAAAATTAACTAACAAACAAGTATAACAACCCCTAAAATTTAAAAAACAAAGGATTATAAATTTGTAAAATATCTTTTATGGCAAGAAACTTCAATTGAACTAGTGTTACATCTATTTGATTTAAATTTAAAATTCCCTTAATATCTCTTATATTCTTTTTTGCAACAAGTGTTAGGATTACTGCCATAAACCCATTACTGCATTGTTAAGCTTTATAACAAGAGTGGCCATTTAATTTTGGAAATACTCGGAAGTTTCCGTGGTCCACCCAGAAGCTTTTGTGCTCCCCCAATATTCAAATTTTTATTCATATCCCCCTAGAAATACCCCTGGGGTTCTCGTTAAAAATCATGCTTGTCATAGATTGTTCATAACAGATTTATTGAAAGGATAAATACAGGTTTAACAGTAAATTATTATTTCTTTTGTTGATGCTGGTGTCCGATTGCTGCATGACTTAGAGCGGCCCTGAAACAAGATAAAATATTAATAAAAAAAATCTGATTTACGAATTTTAGAACCTTATGAACCTAATCTGTATATTCTTACACCGATGTAAAAAACTGGATCTGCTTGTTATAAGAAAAAATCTAAGACCGCCAATATACAGAAAGCCGGCACCGGCTTTACTGGCAACAAGCGCTGATCTGCCGCAGTATCTGTCGATGTTATATATATAAAAGCCCTAATTTCTGTGTGTTCCACGTAACGCTAAGTTGCGGGGTGTGAATGTGTTTTGCGGGGTGTGGGCGGTAACGAAGTTGGTAGTAGGGGGCGACGTATACGACGAAACAGCTAGCTTACCAGACACTAGAGCAGAGCATTGCAGTACATACGGTGACTCGAGCGAAGGTTGTTGTGTCAGGGACATGTTTTGAATTGATGTTACGCAACGTATAATGACCCGCAGGCCGTCTCCAGCCCGATATAAAATTTTTAAACTTTAAACGATATGCATTGAGCAGCTTTTTTGGATTTCCTAGGTTTAATCAGAAACAGCTATACCACTGTTGTCCAGCATATGGCCCGCGGGCCGTATCCAGTCCGATACTAATTTTTAAACTTTAAACGACATACATTGAGCGGCTTTTTAAGATTTCCTAGGTATAATCAGAAACAGCTATACCACTGTTGTCCAGCATATGGCCCGCGGGCCGTATCCAGTCCGATACTAATTTTTAAACTTTAAACGACATGCATTGAGCGCCTTTTTAAGATTTCCTAGGTATAATCAGAAACAGATATACCATTGATGTCCAGTATATGGCCAGCGGGTCGTATCCAGCCCGATACTATTTTTTAAACGACACGCATTAAGCGGCTTTTTAGGATTTCCTAGGTATAATCAAGAAACGTTTTTGTTTTGTTAATATACGCAGAATCATGCAAATTTTAATAATTAATTCCTGCTTATATTGATTTTTATTCGATATCAGTTTGCCAACGTTGTTGGCAACGGGGTCTGCTAGTTTTTAAATATAACCGCACACGCTGTGTACTGGTCGGCGCCGGTCGGTGTCGGCTACCCGCTTACCGAAACGTTTAAGCAGTTTAAGTAGCTTTTTGTCAGCGCCGAAACAAAAAAATATTTAAAAAATCTTGCATCATCTTCTTTTAATTGAGGAAAAAAATGATGGTATTCCCCATATTTATGTCTCTCTTGGTTTATTGCATGTATACCTTTTATTTTTGGTTCCATTTTTAAATATAGTGATTCATCCAAAGATAAATCAGAACTCGCCATTTTCACTTATTTCAAAATATAATTGAGCCAATATACGAAATAGTAGCTATACACTTTCAAAACTAGCGTTCACTCTATGCTAGGCCGTTATATTTAAAAAATGTACGGTAAATAGTAAAAAATAAATAAAAACTTCAATATATAAGTTATGTCATCTGTCAGTGTCACATGCAATATCAGCGTTTAGCGTGTGCTCAACCAGTAACCCAGTACGCTTGTTTTCGGTACCGATTGTCAGCGCTGATTTACCAGCTTTCTGTATGTTCTCGGCCTTAGGCAGTAAATACCGCCGTAAACTTGTTTAGATATCTTGTTTAGAATAGCTACAATTTACAGAAGTTAGTAGTATACAATATACTAAGTAAAACCAATAAGGACCGCTTTTATAACCTCGGATGCACAGCGGAATAGCTGTAGGAGGTATAAGTTTATTTCGATTTTTATTTCAATGTTTTACAATTTCACAAATTTCACAAATTTTAGGTCTGGACCCCCCCATTGGTCCGCTAGCTGGTTGCTATGATTCTTGGAAGGATTAAGGGTTGTTCAATTAAACTCCACATTTTAATCTACTTTAATTATGATACGGTTTAAATATTTACACTAATTACACTAGACTTACAATTACGTCGATACAGCTAAATCCAAATGAGACATTCACAAACACTAAACACTATAGCACTCTGGACTCTTTAGCACTAATCACTAATTTGTCCACTGGACACCACAGTCCTGACTGACATCCTCTAAAACCATTTATCTCTCACATGTCTTTAGCTGGGCACTACACTAACGTTCATACGGAATTACTTGTTTATTTAACTCGACTTGACCGACAACACTATATGACTCTAACCCATGATTAACAAATTCTCACTCTACTTAAAACACGACTTAACCTTACGACGGTTTAAAATCAATTCCCCAAAACACGACCCTGAAAAACTTACATCGCCCAACTGTTAAATATCTTTCACGCCCTCTTGACTGCTCGTCATGTAATATTTTAAAATTCATAATTTATTGGTGATAACTTAGATAAGTATCCCATTAGAAAATAACCCAACCATAATATTTATATTTCAGACAAAAATTAATTATTATTTATGTGCTTATGGTTGACGTATATTTTTCATAAAACAATTTACGATTCACTTTTCATGTTACATTTTCAAAAGTATCAAATAATAAACATGTCTACCCTTATCTTGAATGCCCTTTCTAAGAAATAGATTATTTTTTTAGAAATAGAAATATTTTACTCTAATTGAATGATTATACTGAATTTATTTATGAAATAATACCAAAATTACCTCCCTTACAAATGTACTTACATTACTGGTGGTGGGAAAAATAAATTTTCATCACGGCGTAAGAGGTGATGAAAATGACGCACTAGTATCCCTGGAAAACGACGCTCCGGACGGCTAACCTGAGAAAATGGTTTGGAGTTAGAAGACCTTTCCCCGTCCTTACGAACATAACTCGTTCATAGAAAAGCCTTCGTAAGGAGTCATTTCGTATCTCGAAGTTGAGGGAACCATTAATTATTAACGACAAACCTTTTAAAATTAGCATGTATAATGGTGCACTGGAAATAGCGTATAACGTTTTATACACGTCGTTTAAAGAAGTCAGCTCCCTTTGATTGCTTCCCAAATTATAAATAAGTTTCTTTCCGTATTCTTTTTGTTTATTATACCGAAAATTCCTTCGGGTTTTTATTAGGTTAATATCAACCGTTTTTCGTAATTCGTATCGGAGAAAGATCTATTTACATGACAGCGAAAATGGTGCGGATTTGCAAGAAGCATGCACAATTTTTGGAAAGGACAAGGCAAGAGAGAAGAAAGTTTATTTACCCTGAATGGTATCTCGCCATGTAAGCTTCGTACGGTCGTTCTTTCGAATTTCTTCTTACCCAATGAAGTGCTTTTCCATCGGTAGGCGCCTGCATCTAAAACAAAAATATCTCATAACTAAGCGATTCTTAACTGATGTTTCGCGAATATGTTACAAGTCGCGAAATTTTGACAGGCGAAACATTCGCCTTCTTAACTTTTGACACGAAAAAGGATAGTCATCTGTCAACGTATGTAAACAGTATTGGTTTATAAACAATTTTTGGTTAAATTTACTTTTTCTTGCTGTATACAGTATATTGAATTATAACGGAGTATTAAAAAACAGTTCAAATATATGTAAATCCATTTATGATCCAAAAATCCAAAATTTTCTGTTTGTAAATGAATATTTTCAGAGGTTATAGTGTTGGTGCTAGGTTATACTCACATAGATAATAAAATATTATACTTTTAACTTAAAACATTTATTTGAATACTTAATATCTACACATTTCTCTAGAAATTTTATAGAAAGAGAACTGGTAATTTATTCTAGACTAAAATATTTGCAAACTAACACATTTACGGAACATCCATATGAAATAACAAGGGGTTTTAATTATATTAGTCAACATTAAACGATTTTCTTGGACATTTGAGACAGGGAAAATGAAAAATTCAACATTAAAAGCTTGTTTAAAAACATCTGAACAGTAGAAATTCCCTTCAATAAATAGAAACAAAATTTTACAATCATTAATAATCTTTCTTCTTCACTTGTAGCAAAACATAAGTAACATGTGTTCAAAAAGAAATTACATAAGGGTTGGCTGTGGAAAAATAAAATAATGTGTACTGCAAGCTTTAACTGTCAATTAATTAACTGTCATCATTGTTGTTGTCATAAGTTTCTATTGAAAATTCAATTAAGCTACAGTTACAATGGTTTTTACAATAGAATACAAAAAATTTGTGATTGAATCTTATTTTCGAAATGGTATTCGAGTGAACGGTCATTTTGAACAGCTTCTTTAGTTTTTAGGGTTTTGTAGGTATGACCAAAAAACCCTTATACCGTCATTTTGTCGTCTGTCTGTCTGTCTGTCTGTCTGTCTGTCTGTCTGTCTGTCTGTCTGTTCGGTAAAAATTGTAGCCAAACGGCTAAACCTAGAGAGTTGAAATTTGGCATGCTTATACAACTCTTTGACCCGCACATAGGAAAAATACTAAAACATCTAAAAAACATACCCCCCTAAAAATATAAACAAATATGTGCTCATCGAAAACAAAAATATTTTTTTTTAATTCTGAGTAGGGTATCAAATGAAAGCCCTTAGTACGTGGATTAACGATCAAACTTTTATTTTTGCAAAATAAATTATTTTGATGCGATTTTTGCCAAAAATGTGCAAAAAAAATTTTGTCCCACACCCTGTAGCCCAGATGGTTTAAACTAAAAATCTAAAAAAATTCTAAGTAATGTATATTGGTGTGAACCGAAATAGTACAACAGGAATTTTTGATCAGATTATGTTTTTGGAAAATAACGCATTTTTTGTGGTATTTGGTTCACAAAGTACAAAAGTTATACCAATGTAAGACACTCACATCCATAGCGTGCGATAGCTACATGCGTTAAAGCGCTCTTAAACTGACTGGGAAAACGAAGGGTTTCGAGTTCGAGTACGGAGTGAATTTTATTTTTTCTGTTTTTTTTTGCATTTTTATTATGTTGAAATTATTTTGTCAAAATTCTAGTTATATTTTGACAAATGTTGTATTTAATTTTTATGAGCCTAAATTTAATAACCAGTCTTATTATATGATTAACAGACGATAAATTATTTTAAAAATATCGTTCATTTTGCCGTGATTACTACAAAGTAAAATTTGTCCTACACACTCAGCATACCGCATTCACTTATTATATACCTGCGAAACCCTGAAATGTGTGAATATTCACACTTCACATCAATTTTTTATGTTTATTTTTCTGTACCTGTGAAATCAAATAATATATTGTATATAATGTATAAATTTGTATTTATTGTATGTAATGTATAAATTTGTATTTAGCTGGCTAATATGGTTGTATATACTAATGGCCAATAAAACAAAATTAATTAAAAAAATAAAAAATTATTTCCAATTTTAATGATTCCTAAACGTTAGTCAATTGTTATATAAAGCTTGCAATAGACATTATTTTATTTTTCCACAGCCAACCCTTATGTAATTTCTTTTTGAACTCATGGTATAAATGGTGCATTTATTAACTTTTAACGCATTTTTCTCGTTGATATTAAAATTAAATTACAGAACTAATAAAGACACTTTGTCATAAACTACAATTTTTCTAATAAAATTCATCTAATATTGGAAAATGTTCTTCCTGTGAATCGTGGCGCACCCAGGGGAGCAAGGAAATAAAAATAAAAACACACTAGAAAATTTTAAAAACAGAGATGTGGATTTTTTTAAGTTCGTCACTTGTAGTTTAGAAGTGAGGGCCCTTTTTTAGGTCATCACTTTGTATTTCCGAAGCGAGGACCATCATCACTTAAAATTTAGAAGTGTGACCTTATTCATAATTTAAATAATTTTGTCTTCCGGGCCCCCCCCAACAAAAATTCCTGGGTGCGCCACTGCTGTGAATGACAACCATACCCGAGAACAAGGAGTATTTAATCTTTTTTTCTTAAATTTATCACTTTATTCGTTGTAAAAACGGAGTGAGAATGGACAGAAACAAAAATCATGTTGAACTATACCTAAACAATGACAAAATACTTTTTAGAAGTGTTCGCTTTATTGCCGCTAGAGGGATACGCGTTATTTTGAGTCACCAATAGACGATATAACAGCGAAACGGACTGGTTGTGTAAGGCTTTTCGAAAGACGTCGAAAATTTTAAGGTATTTACGCTAAATAAGCGAAGAGATATGTTCCGCCGACGGGCTTGTTCCGCTGTAAGCGAGGTATCATTATTTTCGCGTTAGTGGGCACACGACATTCCTGGCCCGAATGATCTGTTCCGTCGCGGACCGAGAGATCCGGCTCGAAGGACCAAATATTTTGAAAAATCCGTGCGTGTGTGGTAGATTGCCATACACGCGTAAGTACCAATACCTATTCACATTCTTGCCAATTTTCGAACAGATTCTGTCAACAGAGAGACGTAAGAAATAGGATCTTGCCGCATAGCTATAATAATTCGTTATCAACAAAGTAACGACCTTACTGATAAACAATATTTATGTTTGAATTACTGCAAACGAATCGAACGTAAATCCATTACAGATAACGGTTCACTGTGTTGTTAGTTGTTACACATGTAACTGGTGTTGTTTAAACAAAAACTATTGTCATGCCTATTTAATATGTTAATTATTACGGATATCTGAAATTAAAGAGACGGAAATGATTTATTTACTGTAAACTAAAAGAATAGAGACAAACGCGTATTAAAAGAGACAGAAATTAAAGTTTAAGTCTAATACATGTTACCAGGGCCGAATAATATTTTTAGGGTTTCGTAGGTATGACTCTTATATTAGTATTTTAGGGCAGGGGTTCTTCTTTGTCCAACTTTGATAGAAAATAATGGACAGTACATTTGATAATAAAAGTTTTTTTTTCGATGTATATTTTATTGAGTAAAAGGTGAAAAAAAAAAACGAACCGACTTATGTAACAATCCAATTTAAGCATGCCAAATTTTCTATGTTCAGCCGTTTAGCTACAATTTTTACCGTACAGACAGATAGGCACATGAGTGACGTTCTAAGAGTTTTTTGGTGGTCATACCTACAAAACCCTAAAAATTCCAATGGCTATTCCAATCGTTTAAGAAGGGGGGGGGGTAAATTAATGCAATTTAAAATTTTTATTTTCATAAAAAAAAATACATAATATCAAAGTGATAATTAATGCGATATTTGACAATGAAAATTCGCGGCCAATTTGTTGTAATGTGGGACATAAGTAGAATTTCCAGTTCTCAGGCATTGGTCAAAATGAGCGTCAGTGAGGCCTGTTCGGTATTTTAATTTTAAGTATTTCATATTAGAAAACATACATTCACAAGCATATGTCGACGCGCAGACAGACTTCAATTTTAGAGCATATTTTCTCAACAATGGGTAGCTATTCCCATTCACCAAGTTCCAGAATTTTTCTTCGTTACGATGTGATTTTAATTCAATGTCATTTGTTATATTTATAACTTCCAATTCTAAGTCCTCCTTATTGGAAATACCGAAATATGTTGCGATTTTATTAGTCACTTCATCCTCTCTTTCAGAAAAAGGACTAATAAAAAATATAAAAAATGCCTCCAATTCGTAGAAGTCTTCAAATCTGGTATTAAATTCTTCCAATAATGTATCAAAATGTTTGGCAAATTGATGGGTGGTAGCATTTCCATCGCAGTATTTTCTATTACCATTTTTATTATTGCTTTCTTTTATATTGGGAATAGTTTTAAAATTTAGTTTTACTATAAAATTTAATGAATATTAAATTATATTAATTTATAAAACTATAACACTTCTAGTCTTCTTGACAGTACTTTTATTACTAAAAGCGGCTCGGAAATAGAATTTCGCATGGTTAGGCGGGCACTTAGAAATTTCTTCGCGGGCACCCTGGTTTAAGCTGTACTAACTGGAATTTAAATTATTTTTAGTTGTCATGAGCTCTTTTTTAAATGTTTGAAAAGGACTTTTGCTGAACAAAATGATCAGGACCCTCACTCAACGGTACAAGTTACTAGAATTCAAAATCTAGTACCGCTTAAACCAAAGAAATAGGCTATAGGTACATATACAAAACCCTGAAATGTGATAATAACTAAATCTTAAAGCATGTTTTTCAAATATACGGACTTGCCGTTTAATCTGTCCAATAACTAACCCACTATAATTTCTAATTTGAATGCTCCAACACTCGATTATTGATCAAATTTTGTTGGTATGACTCAATTGTTAACTGATCCGGAACACTGTGCATAGTTTCTGTGGAACGTACTTTAGCCATGCTTCGCCTACTGCGTGAATACAACTCATGAATTAGTAATTAGCAAGTTCCCTTTTACTTGAAACAAATTTGGGTATGAATAAAAAAAGTGTATTTAGTAGAAGACTTTGTAACATAATGGATTGTGGGTTTGAATCATTATATTTTTATTTGTAATTAAAACATATTGCCTTTTTGCCCCCCCCCCCAAGAAAAAATCCAGGGTGCGCGTCTGCCCGCATATACGAGGGTTGCCTTTTATATTTCGGGATTTGAAATCAAAAACAATTTATTAACAAAAGTGGCTTTATTGTTTTTCAAAATATTCTCCATAAAGATCAATACACTTTTGCATGCGTTTGAACCAATTTTCGAAGCACTTTTTCCACTCCGATTGAGGCTTTTTCCACTGCGATTGTCAAATTATCCAACGCGAACAAATCTTTTTGACGGCCAAATGTTCATGCGATAGTGAATGTATGCTGGTCCCACTAATGCCCAAGGATACCTCGATCTCTCGATAACTCACATGACGATCTTGCAGTATCAGTTCACGCACAGCATCAATGTTTTTCGGAACAACAACCGATTTTGGACGACCTTCACGAAATTCGTCCTTAAGCGAACTACGGCAAAGATTGAAGTCGGCAAACCATCGATAAACAGTAGTCCTTGATGGTGCTTGATCGCCAAAAGTCGAATTAAGTTCATCAATGCACTGTTGTTGAGTTAATCCACGTCGAAAGTTGTAAAAAATAATCGCTCGAAAATGTTCACGATTTAATTTCATTTTTAGCCGAGATGAATTTTTTCCAGTTACTGTAAATAACACAAATAGCGCTCATACGTCAAAATGTTCTGAGTACGTATACCGGTAAAAATGTCAAACTTTACGTTAGAAGCATCAGTTGCCAGATGGCAGCACTGGTTTAGCGTAATTCCGAAATATAAGAGGCAACCCTCGTACTAGTGAAAACGTCCAAAAACTTTCCGGTGCCAGCACCGGCTTGACGGTGTATGTAAAAATTGATGCGAAGTGTGAATTTTCACAGATTTCAGGGTTTTGCAGGTATTTAGTAAGTGAATGATGATTATTTGCGATGCCAAAACAAATTTTATATTAAAATATATTTTTTGTTAATTTTAATTCGAACGCCTAATACCATTATTTAGGTTTCTAAATATGTGCAGTATTTTTTTTTATATAGCAAGGTTCATTAAGAATTTTAAAAATTGCGCCTATGGCTTCCATTGGTTGTTATAAGCTCCGCCCCTCTGATTTCGTGTACATTGAAACAGAATTAAATTATAATTTAAACAATTTCCACTGGTTATTAAATTTACGCTTTTAAAAATTAAATGCAACATTTGCCAAAATATAATAAGAATTTTGAAAAAATAATTTAAACAATATAAAAATTTAAAAAAAAAACAAAAATAATATTGTTTCTTCTCGCAGTGTTCGATCCCTTTCGGATCGAGACACTTGGGTGAAAAACCAGCGTCAAAAACCACTACACCAGCATACACGTTCCAGTGTAGCGTGTTACAAAGCTATAACTTGTGTACATTATTAGCAAAAAAACACAAAAAATGCGTTTTTTTCCAAATACATAATCTGATCAAAAATTCCTGTTGTACTATTCCGGTTCACACCAATGTACATTACTTAGAATTTTTCCAGATTTTTAGTTTAAACCATCTGGGCTACAGGGTGTGGGACAAAAAATTTTTTGCACAAGTTTGGCAAAAATCGCTTCAAAATAATTTATTTTGCAAAAGTAAAAATTTGATCGTTAATCCACGTACCAAGGGCTTCCATTTGATACCCTACTCAGAATTATAAAAAAATATATTTTTTTTCGATGAGCACATATTTGTTTATATTTTTAGGGGGATATGTTTTTTAGATGTTTTAGTATTTTTCCTATGTGCGGGTCGAAAAGTTGTATAAGCATGCCAAATTTCAACTCTCTAGGTTTAGCCGTTTGGTTACAATTTTTACCGAACAGACAGACAGACAGACAGACAGACAGACAGACAGACAGACGACAAAATGACGGTATAAGGGTTTTTTGGTTATACCTACACAACCCTAAAAACGGCCTTAATGTTAGGGTGACCATTCGTCCCCCATTTTGCGGGACTGTCCTGCATTTTAACATTTTGTCCCGCATTAAGATGGGTCCCGCAAAAGTCCCGCATTTTAACATTTTGTCCCGCATTTTAACACTTTGGAGGTGAGGACTTTTTTTTTTGTTCCGTTCCGCATTGCCTTCTTAAGAAAATGGTCACCCTACTTAATTTTGTCCCTAGATTTGCCTTTCGGTAGATAACATTAATCGCCTAACGAACGTGTCCCTATTGTATACATTTAATCGGACTAGAACGGCCCAAACATTTCCGTAACAGACTGTCTGATCTTGTCGGATGTGTCTAAATTTACGTGTAATATAGTATAGGTCCCACACATGAATGGGGTACACGTAGTAAACAGACGGTATCCATAGAGACGTGTTGTCAATTACAAAATGCCCACATGCGCCCGGTAGTGGGAGAGGCAACTTCTCTACTTTCATTACAACAGTAAGCAGTGATCTGTCCATTGGGAAGGACACGATCAGGTCAATAAAAAAAAATTAATACGAAAACAGCGCAAAAAAAGTGTAGTGCCATAACGTGATAGTGTTGTGTTGTGTCTGGTAAAATTACCATTGATAAATATTACAAGTAGAAAAAACTAATTCTCATTTTTTAATGATTAACAGTGTTTATAATTTATTTAATATATGCTAATGTTGATGAATAAAATGGTTTCATGGGACGATTCTACATTCTTTAAAATGTTAAATATTTAAAGGTTAAATATTTCTTTGCCGACCGGTGTAGCGTTGTTGTTAACACACGTGCCCTGCGTTGCTAAGGACTCGGGTTCGAATGCCGTTGAGGCAATGGAATTTTCAAAATTATAGAATTGTCCTGGCTAATTCCCGAAGTAGCAAAGGCAAAAAAAATACATATTTCTTTAACTCGCAAACTTAAAGTATTCAAGAAAATGCCGCTCTGTTTATTTATAATCCATCACATATGTTTAAGCGGCTAGTTCTGTTTGAATCTAGTAACTACGATTGATAGAGACAATTTTGTTTAAACTATTGAAAATCATATTTATATTAAATATTCTAGGCTAAGGTGAGCTGTCATTCTAAAATGTAATTTTAGTTTTGTTTTTGTCTCATTCTTAATATAAAAATTGATGTGAAGTGTGAATATTCACACATTTCAGGGTTTCGCAGGTATATAATAAGTTCTCAATAGAAAAAGCATATTTAAAAAAAATTGATGTGAAGTGGGAATATTCACACATTTCAGAGTTTCGCAGGTATATAATAAGTGAAGGCGGCATGCTGAGTGTGTAGGACAAATTTTACTTTGTAGTAATCACGGCAAAATGAACGATATTTTTAAAACAATTTATCGTCTGTTAATCATATAATAAGACTGGTTATTAAATTTACGCTCTTAAAAATTAAATGCAATATTTGTCAAAATATAACTAGAATTTTGACAAAATAATTTCAATATAATAAAAATGCAAAAAAAAGAGCACATTTTTTTAATATTTTTAGGGGGATATGTTTTTTAGATGTTTTAGTAATTTTCCTATGTGCGGGTCAAAGAGTTGTATAAACATACCAAATTTCAACTCTCTAGGTTTAGCCGTTTGGCTACAATTTTTACCTAACAGACAGACAGACAGACAGACAGACGACAAAATGACGGTATAAGGGTTTTTTGGTCATACCTACAAAACCTAATGGTCATACACAGGGATGGGTAGTCGGGAGCAATGTTCCTCTAAGCCGGAATAGGCAGTGGGCGCTAAAAAATTTGACTGAGCAGCTATAAAATTCTTGTGGGCAGAATTTTAGAGGAGAAAATAATTTTGAAATTTATACATTTTAGTTTTAATTAACATATGTTATACAGTGAATTTATTCTTTTATGCAACATGTACTATGTCATTACCATGGATACAGTTTTTGACAGCAATATAAATCGTGTTCATTTTCATTTGCAACATAGAAAAAACAATATTTACTAGCAAAATCAAAATATGTTATTGAAAATACAAATAAAAAATATATATAAATAGATAAATAATAAAAACTTATAATAAATGTTCAAAAGTTTCTCCGGTTACTTGCGTACAACATGTTAAGCGATCATAAAAATGATTCAAAACATTCAGCAATTGCTCTTGAGGTATATTGTTGGATGCTTGAACAATTTTGTCTTGCAGTTCAGCAACATCCCTAAGTTCTCCATTATATACTTTGGCCTTTAATTATCCCCAATAAAAAAAATCATTGGGTGCCAAATCCGGAGATCTCGCTGGCCAATTCATCGACCCTCCTCTTCCAATCCAGCTATCTGGGAAAGTTCTATGTAAATATTCTTTAACTATTCTAGAATAATGAACTTGTGCGCCATCATGTTGAAACCATACTTGTCCATTAATATTTCGCAACGCAGGTAGTATTTGGTTTTGCAAAAGTGCTAAATATTTTGCGGCATTAAGGTTACCGTCAATAAAAAAAGGCCCTATAATATTGGTTTCTATTATTCCTGCCCAAACATTTAATTTTTGCGGCCTTTGAGTTCGGGAGGAATGAAACAAATGTAAATTTTCTCGACTCCAGTACCTAAAATTTTGTCTGTGCACTTCACCATTTAGAGTAAACGTTGCTTCGTCAGTAAATAAAATTCTTTGAAGCATTGTTGGGTCGGAATTAATTTTTTCTAACATTTCAAAACAAAAATCCATACGTACTGCGTCCCTTTCTAACAATTCTTGATGATTTTTAAATTTGTATGATCGAATCTTTTTTTAAGAAGTTAAAAACAGATCCAATACTGACACCAACGGTTTGTGCAATTGATCTTAAAGTATTTTGATTGTTTTCTTCCACTTGTAATAATATTTCCAACTGCTTCTCTTCTGTAAGCACGTGGGATGTTGTTTTTTTTTATTATGTTTTGACTTAAGACATCCTTCGCGATGAAATTTATTAACTAGTCTTGAAATTGTAGAGGGATTTGGTATTCGCCCCTCATCCAGGTGTAGGAGCTCGCCCCATGGCATCGGCGATTAGCCTCGTTGCAGAAATAGGCCGATATAAAATAATAATAAATCGTTTAACAAGAAGCCCTTTAGTGTACTGCTCCGTATATTTATGGTTTAAAATCAGTAAGTCAGTTTGAAAGATCTTGAGCGATCATTCAATTTCCCTGTCGCATTAGGGAATAATGTCAGATCTTTTGTTTGTTTACATTACAACTATGAAGTAAACTTCCTCTCTAAAATGCCCATTTATGTACAACTAGATCACCTTTCCACAATTGGAATATATGTATTAATATCAATATTTCAGCTTCGCGGAGATATATCTATGACGTCACGTATCAGGACAGATAAACAAAGTGTGTAGAAATTACTTATGTCAAGGTGAAATTAGATAATACTTTAAAAATAAAAACATCTGTATACTCTAACCATATGATATTATTATCAGGTATTTTTCGGATATAAAAAAAAATTGGATGATATGAACGGATATAGCTGTTAATATGGGTTGTGAAGATTTAGATGGAGAGATTATATTATCAGTTTTGATTTTGATATTGCGCAGAACGATATTGCAAAATTTTCAGAAAAATTGCTGACAGCTTGTCTATTTAATGTAAATCAAGTTTTTTTTTATGCGATGTTGTTTTGTACTTTTTGCAAACAACATTCAGGAGGAAATACGCGTACTCTTTTATTTTGGGAAATAAAAGAGAAGGAATTTGGAGACACTCCATTCATGAACTCTAAAAATGAACCCCTTAGCAAGCAGGGTCTGATAACGAAAAAAACATACTAATACTGGTTTGAAACAGTATTTAAAAAAAAAATAAGTTAAAATTTTTAATTTTTAGAAAATAAATAAACCGGTGGACATTTTTTTAATACACAGTTGTTCCTTTAATTTAGTAATGCCTGATAAACAGGAGCGCCGATAGTGGGTCCGGGCAAATAGTACTCCCCCCCCCCCCACCCCCCTAAAACGATAATCACGGGATCGATTACAGATACAAAAACTGCGTGTGTTTAGATAGTGTGGATAGGATAGAAAATGTCCCTATAATTTTTTCAGATTTTTAGTTTTACCCTTTTGGGTAAAAGGTGGCGAGACAACTTTATTAGCACATTTTTGTCTAAAATCGTGTATAAAAAAACGAATTTTAAAAAACATTTCGTTTCTTAGAGCTTTCTTTTGATACCACATAACAAGTTTTTGATTTTTTTTTGTTTTTTATTGACGACACAAAAAAATCGAAAATTTTCGAAAAACTAATCTGATCAAAAATTCCTGTTGAACTATTCCGGTTCCCATCAATTGGTTCATACTGGAGATTTTTTCAGATTTTCAGATCAACACACTGATAGATAAGTTGGCAAACAAAAGTTTTTTAACATATTTTTGGCAAAAATCGCATAAAGATTTTTACCGACCGCCAACATATATAAGGGAGGTATTGTGATCATACCGATTTTGACATTTCGAGATTTCGATGGATCTCCACGAATTGAGGTCCCTACATAACGTTTTGATTATTTTTAGCATGATGTCTTTCGGTCTGTATGTCTGTCTGTCTGTCTATCTATCTATCTATCTATCTATCTATCTATCTGTCTATCTGTCTGTCTATCTGTCGGTCTGTCTGTCTGTCTGTCTGTCTGTCTGTCTGTCTGTCTGTCTGTGTACACGTGCAGAGCAAATTCGGCTAAAAGGATTTTTATGATACTGCATATTTAAGCTTTTAATATCAATGGCACGAGTTGATCAACTTTTGGTAAAAATCGGTTGATTTTTGCGAATATTTAGCAACAGAAGAATATTTCTAAAAAAATTATTTAACATAAGTTGCAATAAATGCAATAACTTATAACTTTTATTTGAGACGTTTTTTGATAAAACGAAAAATTTTGAATTTTTTTTTGTTAAGTCACAATTTTTTTATACTACATGTAACGTTTCCATGGTCATAATAAATAATATCTCTGTTAGAAAATATTAGGCCAAGTTATTTCTATTCTGCCGCCAGAATGTATTTAGAACTTTATGATGGCGGTCGGTCCTGTGGTGGCCACAGCTGATTTTTTTTTTATTTAATACATAATTGTTTATATTTATCTCGGGATGTGTTTTTTTGAACTTCAGTATTTTTGCTATATGTGGTAAAAGATTTGTATAAGCATACCAAATTTCAACTTTCAATGTTAAGCAGTTTGGCTACAATTTCTACTGTACAGACACATGAGTGACGTTATAAGGGTTTTTTGGTGGTCATACCTACAAAACCCTAAAAAAGCCTTTGTCACTTCTTACGAACCCGCTATCAGCCAGCTCGTGATTTCTTACTAAATTTTAATAACAAAATTACAGCATTTCTTTTTCGTTTCACGATTTCCGAAATTTGTTGAAATATGTGCGATAGCATTTTTAAGGTTATTTAATGTCAGGTAACTAATGTTTGTTTATATGTCTGTCTCATTAAGACAACGCACTAACTACTATCAACAAAGCATAATGCATTAAATTCAGAGCTGTAAACGGTCGCTCGCGTTACCATATGACAAACTTGTAGTTACAATCAACAGTTCACATGTCATAGTCTATAGTTGACTAATTTAAGAGCTGTAAACGCTGCTTTACTCTTTGTTTGCGTGATCTTTCAGTAGGCAATTGCAGTGGTCATATTTGGAGTACGAGGCTAGAGAATTTCATATTCACACGGAAATGTCGACTTCCTGACTCTTTCTCTGAGGCCTTCACTATTCTAGCTTCTAGACAACTTTGCCATATAAGACAGGAAATCATACATTACTAATAAACACTTCATTATAATAAATGATATCTTAAATGAATTATTTTCTTGTTACTGTCACAGATCGTGTTGCTATTCTTCACGTTAATATAACTCATAGGCATATTGCGAAGGATGCTTTGACCAAATACAAGTGGCACTCACTTGTTTAAGAGACTTGGAATAGAGGTAGACCACCTATTAGATGGACGACAGTATTAAGAAAATTTGCTATTGTCATTTAACCTTTCGTTTGGCGTAATAGTAAAATGAATAATTTTGGGAGCCCAACAGGGTTTTGTAGGTATCTATTACTTAAATGACAAGAAATTTCAAAATCTAGTTCCGCACGAAAGTTAAGAAATTAATAATCCATTAATTAATTTTAATTGCTATCTCTAGTCATACCTATCAAACCCTAAAAATGCAAATTTGACATTCGATACCTTGCATATCTACAGTAGGTGGCCAAATTATTAGGGACAGCACACCCCCTCGGTAATTTTCAAGTTTAAATGCATTTTGTGAGAAAATAAATTGTTTTTAAATCATTTTTCTTCTATATTCTTGTTGCTGGTATCATTATTATTTTAAAAAGTGGGAGATCGCCAAAGAAATCATCACCACCAAGCGGAAATTTATAGAAACCCTTATCAGAGAGTGGCATCACAATCCCAATCTCCGACACAACGCAAAAGTCTGCATAGAAAGCATGCCCAAACGCCTGGAAGCCGCAATCACAGCAAAGGGTGGCATTACAAAATATTAAGATTTTACTAAATTTGTTAAATTAACACTTTTTATACAAAAATAAATGATTATGAATAAGCAATTATGTCGTTTTATATTCTAAATAAAGCACTCTAATGAATAAAAATAAATACGAGACCCAAAGCCACTTATTTTCTCATTAAATTCATTTGAAAATTACAGAAAATCTGCACTGTCCCTAATAATTTGGCCACCCACTGTATATACTTTTGAGATATTCTTTGGGTACAGTTAAACCCGTAAACAGTCAAGGTGTAATTGTGCACTACGGTGGTTCTTTTATTTGTTATTTTATTGTATTGTCCCAGATTAGTAGTTGCACAATCCTAATATCACACCTGTATTTAATTAGTAATTGTGATAAATGTTCAATTAAAATGCTTCTGCATTTTTCGTCCTAGAAGCAAAGATCTGTCATCTCGGCTGAATAGCTGTGTCTAGATATGGACTTGGTTTGAGAATAATGCTGTGCTGGTGAAAGCCATTCTGAACTATGAACTCTATGTTTCTTAAATGGCACCGCGAGGCACTTAGATTTGATATTTACCTGGAGATATCATGAAATTTAGGTTATGGGTGATTTGGACCAATATAGAGGTCTGGGAGTGACCGTGCGATGATATGCGACAATAGAATGTCGCTGAGTTGCATAAATTTTGTTGGACGACTGTCGTGTATTAATATTGGGTTTTAGAGTTTATATTTTTACCGACCGCCAACATATATAAGGGAGGTATTGTGATCATACCGATTTTGTAATTCGAGATTTCGATGGATCTCCACGAATTGAGGTCCCTACATAACGTTTTGACTATATTTAGCATGATGTCTGTCGGTGTGTCTGTCCGTCTGCCTGTATGTTTGTCTGTCCGTTCGTCTGTCTGTCTGTGTACACGTGCAGAGTAAATTCGGCTAAAAGGATGTTTATGAAATTTCATATTTAAGCTTTTGACATCTATGGCACGAGTTGATCAACTTTTGGTAAAAATTGGTTGACTAGAAATGGGAGTTTACTCGTGTTGATTTTATGATTTTTGCGAATATTTCACAACAGAAATATTTGAAAAAAAAAATAACAAGTTGCTATAAAAGCAATAACTAACAACTTTCTGATGGCGGTCGGTCCTGTGGTGGCCACAGCTGATTTTTTCGTATGGTAACATTAGTGTCTGCAGTAAAGTCCGAAAATAGAAATGCCTTAAATTTGGTACTCGCAAAAATTGCATAATTTTAAATACGCTTAATGTTTACCGACTGCCAACATATATAAGGGAGGTATTGTGATTATACCGATTTTGACATTTCGAGATTTCGATGGATCTCCACGAATTGAGGTCCCTACATAACGTTTTGACTATTTTTAGCATGATGTCTGTCGGTGTGTCTGTCCGTCTGCCTGTATGTCTGTCTGTCCGTCCGTCTGTCTGTCTGTGTACACGTGCAGAGTGAATTCGGCTAAAAGGATTTTTATGAAATTTCATATTTAAGCTTTTGACATCTATGGCACGAGTTGATCAACTTTTGGTAAAAATTGGTTGACTAGAAATGGGAGTTTACTCGTGTCGATTTTAAGATTTTTGCGAATATTTCACAACAGAAAAAATTCGGAAAAAAAAATAACAAAAGTTGCTATAAAAACAATAACCAATAGCGAATTAAGTTGCTTGGGGGCCCTGGGCGGTGAAATAAAATTAGGCCCTCTATTATTTTAAATAGAATGGAAATATTTGTATATAGGCTTTGGTAGACCCCCCCCCCCTCCGGTTCGTCGGCCCCGGGCGGCCGCCCAGTCCGCCCACCGCTTAATTCGCCTCAGACAATAACTAACTTTTATTTGAGATTTTTTGTATGTATGCAGGTACGTTTCAATGGTTACCGTAAATTATAAATACACATGGAATTGTCAACGTAATACAATACGTTATTGTCTTTTACAATAATAACTACTCTGCTGCTAGAATGTATTTTATTGAGAAGTGACATTACCGTTGGCGGCGCTTTAATTCATGGCAAAATGGCTGAATTGTCTAGTATTCAGCTGTCAATATGCTAACAGGGAACAGGTTAATTTAAGCACAGTACATTTTTATTTTATGAAAATGTATCTATCGACGTTCTAACAAAAAATCAACACCAGAACATATGTAATAATTTCAAACAGTACTACAGTCGCGTAGTACAATATTTGACCACCAGACTGCGTATCCGAGCGTGTCAGTTCTCAATTACTTTGTGATGGCGGTCGGTCCTGTGGTGGCCACAGCTGATTTTTGTTGTTTATAATACTGATTATAAGCGAGCCTTAAAATTTCAATGTGGGATGAAGTCTTGTATGTCCGAATATCTCGAACTGTATATGGGGCTAATCAAGAACCATCGCAAGGACATCACTGTTTTCATTGCCTAGAAAACAATCAACTATGAACGGTAATATATAGCAAGTAAAGGGAAAAATAGTGACTTGATGCAGCTATCATTTGTGAATTGACTGCCATTGAGTTGGTTTCCCTAATACCCTTTTCACACTAGATCTTTAAGACGAGTGGACTTAAAGTTCACCGATGTTTAAGATCGGTATGCTTTCACACTTGATGTTTAAATAAATCTCTGGTGCTGTCATCAGCTACAGTAATTTTGTCCTTAAGTTACCGTCATGAAATTACCAGTTTTGAACTGTCTGCGCAGACGCACATTTTGAATTATTATAAACAAATAAGGATATTTCATTTCATTCTACAATATAGACACTACAATAAAGAATATATTACACCTGTATTAACATGTAAGTCGATACATTTTATCTCAATTATTCTAGCTCTGTATTTTATTAAACACATTATTAAAATAAATAATTTTATTATAACAATAAGTATAAACTTCTTATAACGTCGATATAATACAGTATTCTTGTTTATGATAATATAAAATGTTGACAGCACAAATTCAAGGAGTATTTTTAGGGTTTTGTAGGTATGACCAAAAAACCCTTATACCGTCATTTTGTCGTCTGTCTGTCTGTCTGTCTGTCTGTCTGTCTGTCTGTCTGTCTGTCTGTCTGTCTGTCTGTCTGTCTGTCTGTCTGTTCGGTAAAAATTGTAGCCAAACGGCTAAACCTAGAGAGTTGAAATTTGGCATGCTTATACAACTCTTTGACCCGCACATAGGAAAAATACTAAAACATCTAAAAAACATATCCCCCTAAAAATATAAACAAATATGTGCTCATCGAAAAAAAAAATATTTTTTTTTAATTCTGAGTAGGGTATCAAATGAAAGCCCTTGGTACGTGGATTAACGATCAAATTTTTATTTTTGCAAAATAAATTATTTTGAAGCGATTTTTGCCAATATTGTGCAAAAAAAAATTTTGTCCCACACCCTGTAGCCCAGATGGTTTAAACTAAAAATCTGAAAAAATTCTAAGTAATGTACATTGGTGTGAACCGGAATAGTTCAACAGGAATTTTTGATCAGATTATGTTTTTGGAAAAAAAAGCATTATTTGTGTTTTTTTGCTAATAATGTTGACAACTTATAGTTATATAATACGCTAAACAGTAACGTGTTTCTTGGTGCTGTGGCTAAGATACTTGCGTTCTGCCCAAGAATTCATATTCGGACTCATGTTCGAGTCCTACGTGAGGAGACAATATTATTTTTTATTTTTTTTTTGCATTTTTATATTGTTTAAATTATTTTTTCAAAATTTTAATTATATTTTGGCAATTGTTGCATTTAATTTTTAATAGCGTAAATTTAATAACCAGTGGAAATTGTTGAAATTATAATTTAATTATATATTTATGTACACGAAATCAAAGGGGAGGAGCTATGACTAAAAACAACCAATGGAAGCCATAGGCGCAATTTTCAAAATCTTAATGAACCTTGATATATAAAAAAAAAAATACTGCACATCTTTAAAAACTTAAATAATGGTAATAGGCATTCGATTTAAAATTCATAAAAAAATATTTTGAGATAAAATTTGTTTTGGCATCCCAAATAATCATCATTCACTTACTAAATACCTGCAAAACCCTGAAATGTGTGAAAATTCACACTTCACATCAATTTTTTTATAATAGAAATTAAGTTGGCAATGCGGACGAAGTTTAAGACGCAGATCTCTGTCTTAAACATCGCTTGTATTTAGACGAGGCCATACGGTTTCACATTAGCGTTTAAAGATACATTCACTTTAACATCCGATCTTAAAGATCTAGTGTGAAAAGGGTATAAGTTGGTTCGTTTGAAATTTATAGCGGTATTTGTAATTCAGTTTTAGTAAACCGGCGTAAAAAAGAATCTTTAGCAGAGCCTCTAATCGAGCAAATCGAGAAATTGCAAGAGGCAGTAAGGTTGGCAAATAAAGTTACTTAATTATGGCTTGTGGCGAGAAAATTGCAAAAATTTGCAAGTGCAAATATTTATAAATGTTAAACGCTGTCAGAAATTTAATATTTTAAACATATCTAATTTTTATAATTTGGATATTCGTCTGAAGATGTTTTCCAATATCCGACGCCATCTATATACTTTATTAAAAATGTATGAATTCTGCAGAGATTGAGATGTGACAAAAAGTTGCGGAAAAACTCTTGGGTGGAAAAATTCATTTTCCTAAAATCTTTTATAAATATGTAATATTTTCGACTTGGCGTGAGTTTGAGATGTAACACGAGACATTTCTCAATAGGAAAAATAATGTGATAGATCAAAAAAGAAGGTTTTTTTGTTTATGGTGGCCAAATATGATCAAATGAAATACGTTAGTTATGAATTGTTTGTTGTTTGGTTCTGTTATGCGGCCTCTGCATTTATCTCATGTTTCAAAACTAGTGATTCATACGGGGGGGGGGGGGGGGCACACGGGGGGGTCGGTTTTGGTCGTCCCCCAAGAGACACGTGTTTTTATTTATTTTTTTTGTCAAAATACAAGGTCAATCGATCATTGGCATTTTGTAATTGAGGACCTTTTTTTTTTGAAGATATTCACTTGTAATTTGGAAGTGAGGACATTTTTTTGAAAGTCATCACTTGTATTTTGGAAGTGAAGACTAAATATTTGCGACATTTTTGAAGTGTATGAGAGAAGGTGGGCATCAAATTACAGTATTTAAAGTTTTATTAAAGTAGATTTATTAAAGTGTAATTTCTAGTTGAGCAGGTGTTAAATGCCGGGCACGTAATTTTATGTGGTAAAGTAGAAGCTGAGTGTAAATCATCTAAATTTGCAATATATGCATTCTGTTTGCAAACAACTGCATTCATTATCTTCAATGCCTCATGAAATAAAATTAGTTTTAGTTGGACAGGAGCAACTAAAAATTGAATCTGCAATTTGCACTTGTAAAACAGATACAAGCATGTTTTGTTTTTTTTTGCAATCATATCGCGAAAAATGCAATGAACAGATTCGTATAGTATCAGTTATTTTTGTCCTGTAACACAAAGCATATTCCCACGCCTTCCTTCTGTTCATAACCAAATATTTTCCCAATTTGGACCTTAATATTAACTGTCCCTCTTTTCTTAGCAAAAGGAAAAAAACTCAGATGCCTGCCTTTGTCCTTTCTTGAATGACAGCCAAAAACATTACAATCTGTTCGGCTTTTATAGTTTTTTTTTACAATTTCTGTCGATATTGTAACAAAAATTCAACACTAAAATACACGTAATTAACACAAACAGTACTGCTGTATTTAGTACATTAATTGGGCTACGAGTTAGCGTATTCAAGTTTGTCATTTGTCAATAGTCGTTCGGTAATTCCTTTTCTTTCTCAGTGTATATAGTTCAAGGATATCAGGGAGAGGTTAGACCTGTGCTATGACCTGTCAGTTGGTTTAGGTGACGACAGAGTACTCATGGACAGACTGATACTCTTCCTGAGAGAGTTGAATTTACTGTTTTATTTGTGAAGTCTTGCACCTTATTTTAATGTGTTCTATTTCTGGACTGCGATATTCGAGAGTAATTGATTTATTTACAGCCTCTTACCATCACCCTGCATCTGTTTAATTTTTCGAACAGACTCTTTATCTTATTTATTTGTATTTGTCAGTGCAAGGTTTCTTTTATTGAGTATGCGTATTTTTATTGAATTTATTTATTTATTGTTTAATTTCCTGTGCTTCCCTTTCGGGTTCGTGCCTTACTCTGTGCATGCAAAACTTGCTCGCTCTCGGTTACATGACGAAATTTCACTGGACAAAATTACACGGGACAAAATTTCACTGGACAAAATTACACGGGACAAAATTACACAGAAGAAATTACACATAGACAGAATTACACAGGGAAGAAATTACACAAGGACGAAATTACACATACGAAAATTACACTAAGACAAAATTACACATTTAATTTGTTTGTGTTTGTTAATTTTCTGTTTGTGTTCTTTTACATAAAAAATTTTTTTTGAAGGGTTGGATTAAGTAAGTTTTTATTTTTTTATTGAATAAATAAAAATTTGTATTTTCAGGGTTGGAATAAGTAAATTTTAGTGTTATATGAATTAATAAAAAAACTGTATTTTAAATAAATTTAAAAAAATGTATTTTAAGGGCTGGATTACGTAACCCTTGGTGATATTGAATAGCAAAAAAATGTATTTTATGGCTTGGATTAGTTAAACTTTAGTGTTTTTTTTTTGAATAAATAGAAAAAATTATATTTAAGGGTCGAATTAAGTAATTTTTAGTTATATTTTGAAAAAAAAAAGTTTTTTTAGAATAAGTCGACAATCGATACCGTATTCCCATTTCACACATTCAATTTTTTTTTTCAATATTGAAATTAACAAAAAAATGTACATTACAGCTTCCTATTAAATTAAATATCTCAATTTCCTGAAAAACACTAAAACTTATTTAATCCAACCAATATTTTTATTTTTTAAAAAGAACATTAGAATTTACTTAATTCAATCCTTAAATTAGATTTTTTTAACGTTAAAAAATAATGTACTTAACCCAATCCTGAAAATACATTTTTTTATGTTTATTCATATTTGAGACCAAAAATTACTTAATCCAACCCTAAGATACATTTATTTTAAATTTATTCAAAAAACACGATAGTTTACTTAATCCAACCCTTAAATTACAATTTTAAAAATGTATTAAAAAAACACGATAATTTACTAAAGCCAACCCTGAAAACACATTTTTTTTTGTATTTATTCATATAACACTAAAATTTACTTAATCCAGCCCTGAAAATACAATTTTTTTATTAATTCATATAACACTAAAATTTACTTTTTCCAACCCTTAAAATACAATTTTTTATTTTTCCAAAAAAAACATCAATACTTACTTAATCCAACCCTTAAAAAAAAATGTTTTATAGAAAAGAACACCAGTGATGGGCGCGTAAGTTACATGATGTAAGTTACCTCATTGTTGACGCGTAAACAATTGATGTAAAGTAAACACAAAAACTCTTGTAAACAATGTAAACAACATAATCAATGTAAACAATGATTTAAACATGCGCACTTGTTTTTAATTACAGAACCTCATTTTCAATACATTTTTATAAATAATAAAATTTTAATGAAACGATTTTAAATGAAAAAGTAAGTACATATATAAAATTAGGACAAGCCAATATACATATTAATAAAAATCGAATTTGCATCATTATACAGGTGTTGCATACAAATTAGTAAATATGAATATCAAAAAAAATACTGTTTTCTTTAAAAAATTCAGTCAAATTTTTTTAATAACAAAATACATTAAATTTCACCTTTAAGAAAATCAGCCTATATTTTTTAATAACGAAAAGATTCATTGCAAATTTTGTCGCCCTATATTTTCTTTCATTTTCTTTAATTAAAACAAAACCTAGTTCTTCAGAACTATTGAGAACTGACACGCTCGGATACGCAGTCTGGTGGTCAAATATTGTACTACGCGACTGTAGTACTGTTTGAAATTATTACATATTTTCTAGTGTTGAATTTTTGTTAGAATGTCATAGATACATTTTCATAAAATAAAAATGTACTGTGCTTAAATTAACCTGTTCGCTGTTAGCATATTGACAGCTGAATACTAGACAATTCAGCCATATTGCCTTGAAAAACAGCGCCGCCAACGGTAATGTCACTTCTCAATTCCTTCAGTTTCTTCCCACCATTTTTTAAATAAATTTATTGTTTTGAACTGAATATGCTTGTTCATTAACTCTCTATTATTCGTATTAAATAACTAAAACTAACCTCATTATTTGACAGTTTACAAAGTTTACATTGCTTACATTGTTGACAAGTTTACCAATTGTTTACATAAGTTTACACGTAAACGTAAACAATTAAAGTTTACGTGTAAACGCCCATCACTGTTGAACACAAACAGAAAATTCATAAACACAAAAAAATTAAATGTGTAATTTTCGTATGTGTAATTTCTTCTGTGTAATTTTGTCCCGTGTAATTTTGTCCACTGTAATTCTGTCCTGACACCCTCGCTCTCCTATTTCCCTCACGGTTTCCCTGTTGTTAAATCAGGGGCCAAACTTGTGTTACTATTTCCCTTTTGTCTAATCATGGGGTCAGAATATTCTTTAAATCATTTCCGAATCAAAATGACTAAGAAACAGACCGAGATAATAGTAGTAACCACTGTCGGGCAAGTATTTCGACACAATAATTAAACGTAATCCAGTAAGTCTCGTTCTAATTCATATTACAAGTAAGTTTATACTGTGTACGTATGCAGTGTGACGTCATCACGTTCTCTTTCAACTTCCGCCAAGACCATATAGCGGTCTCTACGGCGGCAATGACCTTCGAAATAAGAGAATTTTAGTTTCATTTTATTGACAGAGAAAGACAGGAAGAGATCTTTAACGACCTGTTCATACTGGGTGGTTCTAGATAAAAATGTAGATTTTTTGTAAATTATCTATCATAAACAGTTTCGCTTTTTTTAGAGAATTGAATACAGGAAGACCTTATAAGTTTTAAGTGCGATTATTATCTTTAATGTCGTTTTTAAAATTTGATTTTATGTTCTTTTACTTTTATGTAATCTTATACATAGGTACGACATCTTGCAAAGCAATTTTGTAGGTATAGAACATACCATATTATTTTTGAAGATCGGCATAAAACAATTATCCCGTATAACTATAATCACATTGTTAAACTACAAAAGAACTAGGGTTCATGTTTAAAACCATGTTGTAAACAGTCAACGGTCAGTGGCGCATACATACGTTTAAGTACTAACTATAAAAAAGTATACTATTTACTATATACATGTGTTTGTTTGAAACGGGGCACCCCGAAAATCTCCTTTATTTGTAAAGATTCAAAAAATCTTCAGCAAAAAAGTTAAACTAGACAAAAAGGCCCATCTAAAGGTTACTATAAGAATTATGAGGCACTTCCGGTTTCACCGGAAATGATGTCAACTTTTGATCTAGCATAGGGAATCGATAATTTTATATTTTTTTCCTAAAAGTACATTAAATTAGCTTTACAATGACACCAAAAAATCATATTGTTATGTTAACCATTTCAAAATGGCGACCATTTATTTAAAAAATAATAATCAACATAAGTTTTACAAAGTTGAACGTAGTAACTTTTAGATGGGCCTTTTTGTCTAGTTTAACTTTTGTTCTGAAGATTTTTTTTATCTTTACAAATAAAGGAGATTTTCGGGGTGCCCCGTTTCAAACAAATATCCTATATACTATGTATACTAATATTTAGAGATATTATTTATCATGACCATGGAAACGTTACATATAAGTATGAAACAAAAAAATCAGCTGCGGCCACCACAGGACCGACCGCCATCACAAAGTACTTGTATAAAATACATTCTAGCAGCAGAGTAGAAATAACTTGGCCAAATATTTTCTAATAGAAATATTATTTCTCCACGACCGCTATAGAATTTACCAATTCTACAACCAATTTTGACTACAGAATGTTAATATTCGAACACAAGAGTTGGAATGTTATTCTAAAGCACTTATCTTCTTATGCATTTTGCGTGTATTTCATTCCATCACTTGTTATGGAATAACTATTCCATGTTTGCTGTCTTTTGTTTTTGTAGGGTTACATTAAGATATATGCAACGTTTACATTAAATAAATGCAACATAACTTCCTAACCTAAAATAGTGGCTGATGTGCGGCAAATTAAATTAAAATTAAACAAATAATAAATAAAAAAATAATTTTAATTATTTGATTAATTTGTTATGTAATATAAATTATTGGTTAAGATAAAATGTTTGTTGACATAATTAGTTGTTATTTTTTTTTCTTTCTGGTGGTCGTGGAGAAAGTAGGGTCTGTGCCTCGGTTGGAAGAGAAAATTTGATGCTCGTGGTTCCTCACGCTCGCCTGCGGCTCGCGCTCGGAATGTTCCACTCGCATCGAATTTTCTCATTCCAACCTTGTTACAGAATATACTATTATCATGACCATGGAAACGTTACATATAAGTAATAAAATTGGGACTTGAGAATTTCGAAAAAGTTTTTCGAAATTTTTCGTTTTATCAAAAAACGTCTCAAATAAAAGTTATTAGTTATTGCATTTATAGCCACTTTGTTAGGAAATTTTTTTCGAAATATTTTTCTGTTTCTAAATATTCGCAAAAATCTTAAAATCGACACGAGTAAACTCCCATTTCTAGTCAACCGATTTTTACCAAAAGTTGATTAAGTTGTGCCATTGATAGCAGAAGCTTAAATATGAAGTTTCATAAAAATCCTTTTAGCCGAATTTGGTCTGTACGTGTACACAGACAGACAGACGGACGGACGGACAGACAGGCCGACAGTCATCATGCTAAAAATAATCAAAACGTTATGTAGGGACCTCAATTCGTGGAGATCCATTAAAATCTCGAAATGTCAAAATCGGTATGATCACAATACCTCCCTTATATATGTTGGCTTTCGGTAATAGATACTCAGAAAAAATTACGAAAAATGTTTCAACATTTTTTCGTTTTATCAAAAAATATCTCAAATAAAAGTTGTTAGTTATTGCTTTTATAGCAACTTTTGCTAAATATTTTTTTTCAAATATTTTTCTGTTATGAAATATTCGCAAAAATCTTAAAATCGATACGAGTAAACTCGCATTTCTAGTCGACCGATTTTTACCAAAAGTTGATCAACTCGTGCCATAGATGTCAAAAGTTTAAATATAAAGTTTCATAAAAATCCTTTTAGCCGAATTTGCTCTGCATGTGTACACAGACGGACAGACAGACAGACAGACAGATGGACGGAGAGACTGAACGACAGACATCATGCTAAAAATAGTCAAAACGTTATGTAGGGTCATCAATTCGTGGAGATCCATCGAAATCTCGAAATGTCTAAATCGGTATGATCCTTATATGTATTAGACCGGGAGCTCATGACATTTTTGGTCTCCGATTTCATACAGCATGCCTTTTGGAGGAGAGAATATTTACCCTGTGACGACAAAAAAGGGATGGTACTAAACCCCTGCACGCTTTCCGGTCATAGGGAAAATTGCATTTCCACTTGCACAAAATTTTTGTGTTTTTCTCTGATTTAATATTGCTTGCCCTTTTATCAAAAGAAAGTTATAACAAATTTAAAGTCTTTTAATTATAGGCATGCTGTATGAAAACGCGGAAAATCATATTTGTTTATTACAAGTTCACATGACCGTTTGAGCCCTTTGGGACCCTCCGAATCGCATGCATATATTTAAAAGACTTTAAATTTGTTATAACTTTCTTTTGACAAAAGGGCAAGCAATATTAAATCAGAGAAAAGCACAAAAATTTTGTGTTTAAGTGGAAATGCAATTTTCCCTATGACCGGAAAGCGTGCAGGAGTTTAGTACCATCCCTTTTTTGTTGTCACAGGGTAAATATTCTCTCCTCTAAAAGGCATGCTGTATGAAATCGGAGACCAAAAACTGTCATGAGCTCCCGGTCTATATATATTGGCTTTCGGTAATAGATACTTTAAAAAAATTACGAAAAAATTTTTTCGTTTTATCAAAAAATATCTCAAATAAAAGTTGTTAGTTATTGCTTTTATAGCAACTTTTGTTAAATAATTTCGAATTTTTATAATAGATTATCAATGAAATTTTACTAATAACTATAAAATTCTTTACGAACAGATAACATGCAAACAGTATCAGGAAAGGAACTGTTTTTCAGAATAGTTTGTCTCATGGCTATTGTCACTACTATCGATTTTAAAATGAATCTCGTCTATTTCCTGATTGAACACATCAATAGGTAAAACACTTAATTTCCAGTTATCCCTGAAAAAGTAACTGAAAAAAAATTGCAAATTCAGCATCCTACATAATTTTAAAAAATTCTCGAATAAAATAGAAAAACAAACAAATGTAGGCCACGAAAACATACCTACGCTAGTTATTTCGACGTAGGTGTCTTATGGGCAGCCTTGAGTCTCCTTCGGTTGAGTTGTAGCCCGACCGCTCTTTAAGTCGTGTTTCGGATTGTTCAACTCTCATTTTCAGTTGCAATTACAGTGCAAGCATAGGAATGTGCATTATACTGTTCACTACGGTGACCAGAGAAATTATGGGAGTATGACTTCATGCCATTGTTTATAGGGTACATAGACTGTAAGAATTGCGAAAGTGTTGCATTTATTGTCGGGTTTGTTCTTGGGATGAATCAGGGGTATTGTCAGAGCTACTGAATCACTAAGACCCAGTTGCATAAAGCTTTGGTAAGTCTGACACAGTAGTTAACTACGCATCATGTCGTCAAGTGTTGCTGAAAGCATCGCTTAGTACACAATCAATAGGGGAAACTTCCTAAGCGCCCTGATATCTTGTGGCAATTTGCGGAAGATACGAAAGTGACATTGTTTGGTTTTGTTCAATGTAGAAATACGTGTTTTTTGTTGTTTGTGTTTCATTTTTGTGAATCATGGAAAAAAACAATCAATTTTGTTGTGTGCCGCAATGTAAATCGTGAATAAGAAAGAATCCTTCTTGAACATTCCATAATTTACCTAAATCCAAAAAAATATCAATTGAAACGACGTTTGGAGGCAAAGAGAAAGTGGATCGTAGGTTTTGTTAGACCCAAAAACTAAAAATGGGCAAAAATCCAAACCCATGCATGCATGTTTGCTCGTTGCATTTTATGGAAAGTGATTTTTTACGTACAAGAAAATACTGAAAAAAAGCATTTATCCCACCCAAAATTTGCCTAAATCATCAGTTGATATATTAAAAGGCTCTTCTACTTTTTCAAGCAGGGATATTAATGTTTACTAACATATTTACCATATTTTTGTTGTTATTATATTGACAGATAGTCAAAAATAATTAAAAATACAATAAAAAACTAAAAATTTCCTTGAAATTTCTTTAGAATAGTATATTACATATCTTGTAAATCGTAGATTACCTCTAAATTTAAAAAAAAAAAAGCTCAGAAAACAGGAAAAAATACAACTCGTGTTCATTTTCACCATGTAAACAAATACACGAGTAACAGTTTAATGTCACTTTCAAGTGTTCCAGCTTTGCCGCATATGACGCTGCGATCTTAAAAAGTTTCCTCTATTGTTCACATCATGAAATTGTCAAATATATGACAATGTCGTCAACAGACAGCGTGTTTACTTGACCACATGGTTAACAACGCTTTATGCAACCAGGGCTATATGCTTCTTGGAAATGTCCCTACGGCCAGGGTGTCGATTTTAAATGCTATGGCTTCGTAATACGCAGGAAGATTGTTGCCGGCGCCTATAGACGTAGTTAGCCACCTTCGATTGGCGAGAATAAATATCCTTTTACTTTCAAATGTACCTGGACACGTAGAAAGTTTGTCGGAATTTTCGAGGCATGCATCATGCGCCTCTAAGTAAACAGAAATCTTTGAAACATTATTTTGAGTGCGTTTTCCACGAAAACAGATCAGTGGCGTCACATGCGCAAAAATCAGAATTCGTACAGTCGCTTCGTTACTAAACAACGGACGTACAGTCCGTTCAAAGGTTAGAATGCAGTAGTGCTCTTATGGGAAATGGAATCGGTGTTGCCAAATGTTGTAAAAGTGTTAAATATGTCAATGAACCCAAAATATTATGCTTAATTTTAAATTATTTTGTTGATAATTTATTGAAATTAAATGGAAAAAGTATCACGGAAAATTAAATAAATAATTTTACCGCGTTCTCAATGATCAGTGCGTTTTGCAGCTGGCAACCTCGCCAAAAAAGAAGAGAATAGTGTTATTGAGATAACCCATTTGAGAGTTTGAAAAATAACTATTCCATTTGCTCTGTACTGCATCATAACGTTTGAATGGACTATAGAATCGTTCACAAATCGTATTTCCATTGGTTTGATTGGGGGGGGGGGTTATAAGAGCAGGACCTATATTTTTATCAGGAAACCAAAAGGGACTTTAGCTTCAAAATGTAAGTGATGACAAAAAAGGTCCTCGCTTCCAAAATACAAGTGAAAAAAAATAATGTTTTTTTAATATCGATAAGAATTTGTTTTACAACATCTAGCTTTCAGAAGTGGCAAGTTTTAGTGGGTATAATAATATATCCACAAGTAGGTACAGGAACATTAATTATAAGCCAGGCCGTTTTTAATGAAGAGATTTATGCATTAGCAAGGTTGATGCCGATATACCGTCTGCGGAAGTTGATGACTTTTCTGCTAGTGTTAAGCTACTCGCTGGCGAGTTAAGAAACGCGCGAGTGTACGAATCAGCTAGTGTCTATTAAACACAATAAGTTAGTGAACTCGCTTACTCGGTCAGTAATTTCGCGTTAGTTTCTTTTGTTGCGTTTGTTTGCTTTTTTGTTTCATTATGTTTATTTAAAATAATGCTATTAGTGACTGACTTTCTGAGTGACATCTTGAGTAGCAGTCAAGAACGAGACACATATTTCAAAATTTGTGCTTGTCGTACGGCAGATTTGAAGACCGTTTGATGTACATTGCATTCGTTTCTTGGTATTAGCGTGTACGCATGCTTCTCGTACGTAGTACAACTATATTATTTTTCTAATGTATCACATATCTTACAACCGTATGCTTTCTTTCTTCTATTGAGTTTTTACTAATAAAATGACGATCTACTAGTCTAAATGGAGATTCCGTATGCATTCTTCCAACAAAAGATTATTCCATTTCTTTGTTATATTATTAAAAAATTTCTTTTATCAGTTGTTTCCATAATGATCATTTTACAAATACAATTTAGCTATTGCATGTGTACTAACTGCCAGAAAAATTAAGGGTTTCAAACGATTTCGTTTCTCGTTATTGGTTCCATCAAATTAAAGACATACAGATATGCTTTTCGTAGCGAAATGATTAATTTTATTTCCTTTTCGACGTATTAAATTTGCTCTGGTCGTGATGTATATATAACTGGCTAAGGATCAGGATTAATATTTTCTAGGTCAGTTGGTTTCATGGTTCTAATCTTTAACCTAATCAAGATTAAGATTTAATGAACTGGTATTAATTTTATGGCTACCGTGGCTCCGTGGTAAGACTATTGCTTACGGAGTCAAGGGAGATGGGTTCGGGACATTAGGGAAAATTTAAGGAACATATTAATTGTTATTATTATTAAAACAATTGTTTATAATAGTTTTAAAATAAAGTTTTGTGTTATCAGGTTTCGTAAGTGTAAAGTGAATTGTGCAATAAAATTATTTTTAAACAGTAAAATAAACAAAGTTGACAAATAAAGTGTTAGCAATATGATGGCACCAAGAAACTCACAACCCATCATCGAGAAGGAAGTACTCTGCACTTACAAGGTAAAATTATAAAATGACTACTATCAGGTGATTGCAAAAATTCGCGCCCGATTTGAAATAAAATTAAATAAAACACATTTTCGTGGAAAAACATTTTTATTAATCAATAATGTACTCCCCATCATTTTTTTAGTAAAGTTGGTATAGATGCCCCAGTGGGATAAACGCCCCACTTCGCATATATCCATAACGGTGTGTGTTTGTATCATTTCAGTACTGACAGTTTGTACGAGAAACACAGTCTTCTGAAATAAATGTGTTAAATTATCATCAATGTTAATAGTTTATGAAAAATTAAATTGTAAAAGTAGGTGCTCATATGAGTGGTTGTATTTCAATAATTACGACATTTTGTCTTAAGGTTTTATGACGTAACTATAACTTTAAGAAAGTTTCATTACTAGGTATCAGAAGACACTTAACCTCACATTATAGAGTAGAAAATAATGCTCAATATTGTATACATTCGAAATAAACAGATGGGGCATCTATCTCATAGAAAAAGGATATCAGGCCGCAATAAATGTGGGATATATGGCTCGGGCATTGTATATATAATCTTATAAAAAAATATATGTAAATATATATATATAATCTTATACTAAAATTTTCCCAAGGACACGCAACAACATATATGCCAAAATAGATACTTGGAAAAAATATCGCAAAAATATGAAAAGTTTTAAAAATTTATTAATTCCTATCAAAAAATGTTTAAAATAAAAGTTGTTAATTATTACTTGTATAGTAATTTTTGTAGAATAGATGTTTTAGAAAATTTTCTCTGTTGTGAAATATTCGCAAAAATCTTAAAACCGACACGAGTAAACTTACATTTATAGTTGACCGATTTGTAGCAAAAGTTGAACAACTGGTGCCATTGATGTCAAAAACTTAAATATGAAGTTTCATAAAAATCCGTTTGGCCAAAATTGCTCTACACATCTCCATGGACCGACAGACACACAGACCAACAGACATCATGCTAAAAATAGTCAAAATCGGTATGACCACTCCGTATATATGTTGGCAGTCGGTAAAAAAAATATAATAAATTGTAATTTTGATTAAATAGTAATTTTTAATTGTTATTTTAAAAAAATATTAAAATTGTTGGTCAAATTCAAATGTATTATTTTAGTGAGGCATTTTATGTTATTGTGTAGTAAGATTATCTAAGAATTATTGCAAAGTAACAGATAAAGTTTAATAATTAAGATTAATGCAACACGATTGTTTTTCTATAACTGGGGCATCTATCCCACCTTTACCCTAACTGTCTTCCAACGTTTTACAAGTTTTTGAATTCCTTCTTTGTAGAAACTGGGCGGTTTATCTTCAAAGAAAGTAGTAAGGTAGTTTTTGACTTCTTCCACAGAAACAATTTTTTTGCCATTCTTGCCAATTATTTTGAAGAGAACGAAACATATGAAAATCTGGGGGAAAAAGGGGCATGATCAGGGGAATACGGCGGGTGCTAGAGGATTTCCCATTTTAACTCCCTAAGTTTTTGCAGTGTCTGTTGAGCGACATGTGGTCTAGAGTTGTCGTGGTGAAAGATGATGCCTTTTTTCGATTAACCAAACTTGGACGTTTTGTTTGGGTTTCCACATTGAGTTGGGTGAGTTGCTCACAGTACTTCTCCGCAGTTATTGTTTTGCCACGTGGAAGAAGCTCGAAATAAAGTATTCCTCTGCAATCCCACCAGACACATAACAACACTTTCATTGGATGCAATTCAGCTTTTGCCAAAGATTCTGCTCGTTCACTCCCATGCTTCCAGCTTCTGTTTCTTTTTATATTGTGATACATAATCAATTTTTCATCTCCAGTTATTAGTCGATCCAAGAAAGGTTCATTTTGTTGACGGGCAAGGAGAGAAACGGCAGTGGAAACACGTTTCAGTTTGTTCCGTTCTGTCAAAATGTGCGGAACCCATATATCGAGTTTCGAAGTATAGCCAAGTTTTTTTAAATGGCGAAATGCTGTCGATTTGTCAACATTTAACTTCTCAGCAATCTCTTCAGTCGAAATCCGTGGAATACTATTCACCAAATCACGGATACAGTCATTATTACACGGGCACGAACTTTTGAAATCACCTGATATATATGCTGTTCATTTTAATTTGTCCACCATTGTTATCTTGAGAACTAAATAACTACGAGGTTGGTTAAATTAGACAACTATTGCCATTTTATAAAAGAATATCAACGAGCGAAACCATTTTTTTTTTTTGTTTGGACCAGTGGTTTTTAAAATAAGTTGGGCAACTTTTTTATTTTAAATGGGAATACACAATTATTTGAAATTATCAGAATTTTATTCTGAATTCTACGATATAAACAAGTCATAACCTTAGCTGGGTCTACCTTAGCGAGTTGATCCTGTAACACGCCATGTAACATTTTTGTCTAGTTTCGACGAAGGGATGCGCTGCATCCTTTGCTTCCATGAATGCCACGCTATTGTTTAAGCAAGTAGCAGTAGTTTTACTTATAAAAAATAAACTAAAAAACGTAAACGTACTAGAAAGTGACGCCATTGTTTTAGTAACTTATTGATGATGTACGAGGTGTGTAAATTAAGTAACCGGACTGGCAACATAGCGTTTGATCTGGCAATATTTGGGACGCGGGACTTGAGGGGCGGCAGGTGAACATGTGATACGCCTTCAGTACGAGTTTGAACTCGCTAGATTAACTTTGTTGTCCGTAGAGATTTTTTTTGTAAAACAGTTTTTTCCAGTGCGTTCTAAAAATGAGTGACATTCATTTCGAGCAACGGTGTGCTACCAGGTTTTGCTTCAGACTTGGGCACAGTGCAACGGAAACTTTTGCGAAACTTCAGCAGGCCTACGGAGACAGTGTTTTGTCAAGGACCCAGGTTTTTTGGTGGTTTAAAGCATTTTCAGAATGAAGAGAGTTGATTGAAGATGAATCACGCAGCGGAAAGCTTTCATCTTCAAAAATCGATGAAAATGTCGACAGAATCCGGGATCTTGTGCGTTCAGATCGTCGGTTGACACTCAGAATGATCGGGGAAGAGTTGAATTTGACTCACACTACCGTTCATCCGATTTTGACCAACTAATTGGTCAATAACAATACGCCTTGTCACACAACAATTTCAACGAGTTTTTGGCCAGTAAAAACATTCCTGTTGCTCCTCAGCCTCCTTATTCAACTGAATATAATCCTTGTGATTTTTTCCTCTTCCCAAGATTGAAAAATCACCTCAAAGGACGTCATTTTGGGACACTCGAAAACATGCGTCCGTAACCGACCGGCTGAAAGCTATTCCAGTATTCGAGTTCCAGCATTGCTATGTGAGGATTGGAAGAACTGTCTCCAGCGCTGTGTGGCTTCCCAAGGAAATTATTTTGAGGGAGGCAATGTTGAATTTTAATTCTATTGAACAAAACAATTTTAAAAAATCAGTCCCGTTTCTTAATTTACGCACCTCGTATATATTCTTATATTGTGGATCAGCTATATTTATTATTACTGTTGGTTTACGAAAATTAAATGAAAGATGACTTCGGGAATTGCCGATAATCTCGGGAAAATGCGATTTTCTATTCGCGATTTCTGAAGGTTAAAAAATGTCGAAAATTTTCAAATCCTATCTACGATATTTGTCTCATATTCTTAGTGTACTTACCTCTTTTTCTAGCTCAATTAATTTCTTTTTCTTGTACCAGTAAACAAGTAGATATGCTAGGAGACCCAATTCAAAGACTGAAATAATAAACAGTATTAGCTTTGTCTTTTCAATTTCAGAAACGTATTTCTCACTATTAACAATGTGTTATATTTTTTATAAGTATTTCACTACTGTAAATTATTTATTCCTCTTTGATACCTTAAAAACAAAAATCTAAAATAATTTTTACAAACGACCACTAGATGGCAGTATTGAAATGTGTCATTACTATATTAATAAAATTTGAGATTTGTTATTGTGAAATCAGTGGCAGCTTATAAATCGACTGCGTAGTTTATTGACAGTGAGCGATTAAAAAAAAGTTTGTGAAAAAATGGATATTACTCGTGAAGATTTTCGTTGTATTATTTTTTACGATTTTAGTAAAGGCCTAACTCAACAACAATGCATAGATTCGCTTCGTTCAACTTTTGGTAATAAAGCACCATCAGAAAAGACTGTTTACAATTGGTTTGTAGAATTTCGTTGTTATCGTGCATCCATCAGTGATGAATCTCGTGAAGGTCGACCAAAATAGGTTATGATTCAAAAAAACATCGATGCTGTGCGCAAAATGATTGAAGAAGATCGGTATGTGACTTACCGTGAGATAGAGGCATCCTTTGGCATATTGTAGGGTGACCATTTTCTTAAGAACGCAATGCGGGACGAAGCAAAAAAAAAAGATCCTCACCTCCCAAATCCAAGCGAAGAGCAAAATAAAAAGGTCCTCACCTCCCAAATCCAAGTGAAAATCAAAAACAAAGGTCATCATCTCCCAAAATCCAAGTGAAGAGCAAAAAAAAAGGTCTTCACCTCCCAAATCCAAGTGAGGAGCAAAAAAAAAGGTCCTCACCTCCCAAATCCAAAATGCGGGACAAAATGTTAAAATGCGGGACAGTCCCGCAAAATGTGGGACGGATGGTCACCCTAGCATATTGCAGACTGCAATACATTCGATTTTGCATGAACATTTAGCTGTGAAAAAGATCTGTTCCCGATGGGTTCCGCATAATTTGACCGAAGCTCATAAAAGGCTGGTGTTGATTGGTGTAAGGGAATGCTAAAAAAATTCAACCTGGGCACTGCAAAATCCGTATACAAGATCGTTACAGGTGACGAAACTTGGATTTATTCATATGAACCGGAAACTAAGCAACAATCCACTGTTTGGGTCTTCCAAGATGAACCGAAATCCACAAAAGTTGTTCGTTCACGAAGCACTTCCAAGAACATAATCGCTTGTTTCAAAATTAATGTGAAAATGATGCATCCGAGTCACAGCTATGAGACTACTCGGTGTTGAAAGTGAAATTATACTTACTTCCGTATACTCCACGCATTATTGTAATGATATATTCAGTTTTTAAACGTGGCCATTCCTTCCATGTCATCGTACTGTATACCATAATCATTCCGAAGACGCGGACTAATATTCCAATTGCTATTGATGTCTGGTACACCGGACTATCCTGCACGAAAAAAGAAAGATTTAAAGTGTGAATTTTCACATTTTTAAGGTTTTGTACGTATCTAAGAAATGAGGGATATACCAGGTCTACAAGTATGAAATGCGGATTTTTTTAAAAATAAAACACATTAAACTCAAAAGACCAGTAAAAGTTTATTTATTCAAAGTATGCTCCATTAGAAGTTATACATTTTTCCCATCTTTCAGGCAATTTGTGAATACCTCGCCAGTAGAACTCTTCCCCTTTCCCCGCAAACCATTCATCTAGGCTATCTTTCACATTTCCATATGAACAAAAGTGCTGCTCGGCAAGTGCGTGACCCATCAATGCGAACAAGTGGTAATCTGAAGGGACCAAGTCTGGTGAGTAAGCGGCATGGGGTAGCACTTCCTACTTGAGTGCCTCCAATGTGTTGCAAACTGCTTTTGCCTTATGTGATGGAGAGTTTTCGTGAAGAAAGATTACCTTGTGCTGTCTTCTTTCGTATTCTGGTCGTTTTATGAGCAGCGAATGGTTCAATTCGATCAGTTGTTGGTAGCGTTGGGTATTAACTGTTTCACCAGGTTTTAACAATTCATAATAGACCACATCCTTTTGGTCCCACCAAGTACAGAGCATTGTCTTTTTGCCAAAGCGATTCGGTCTTGCAGTTGATGTGGATGGTGAGCCTGGGTTCACCCATGATTTTTTGCGTGTGGGATTTTCAAAATAAATCCATTTTTCATCGCCAGTAATGATACGATGCAAAAAAGACTTTCTTTTGTATCGTGCAAGTAAAATTTCACAAGTTTTTGCGTTTTTCCATCTGCTTCTCATTCAATGCATGTGGAACCCATCTGCCGACTTTCTGGATCTTACCCATCTTTCGTAGGCGATTGGAAACAGCTTGTTGACTAACGCTTAACTGCTCTGCTAGTTGTTTTTGTGATTGACTATCGTCTTCCTGTAGCAATGTTTCCAATTTTGTATCTTCATATTTTTTTGGAGGTTTTCCATGTTCTTTGTCTGTAAGATCAAAGTCACCACTTTTGAAACGCCGAAACCATCGTTCACACGTATCTTGCGATGGAGCATATTCACCATAAGCTTCTCGAAGCAGTCGATATGATTCAGCAGAAGTTTTTTTCAAATGAAAACAAAACAGTAGTACTGTCCGCGAATGCTCTTTATTTGGCACAAAATTTGACATTTTTAACACAGTAAAACAAAACTATATGATCAATTTTCAAATTATAACCTATACGCATTTGACACTTAATGATAACTTAACAAAACGCCATATGTGTTGAAACTTTGAACTATACACTATGTTTGCGCGGCAAGTTTGAAAAAAAACCGCATTTCATACTTGTAGACCTGATATACGAGGATATAGTATTTCCAAAATGAAATGGCCACTCTTGTTAAGAGGCTTAACAAAGCGGTAATGGGTTTTTGGCAGTAATTCCAAGACTTGTAGCTGTAAATAGAATATAAGGGGAATTAAGGGAATTTTAAATTTAAATCGAATAGATGTAACACTAGTTCAATTGAAGTTTCTTAAAAACCATTAAGGATATTTTCTAAATTTATAATCCTATTGTTTCTAAATTTTAGGGGTTATACTTGTTTGTTAGTTAATTTCAACGTTCATAGCGTGCATATATTAACTACATGGCTCTTTGACAATTTGATTTTGAAGAAATTCGTAATATCTGTAGTGAAAATAGTGAATCTGTGCAAGGTGATTTGGAGTGCGAAAATGTTGACGTGGAATACGCAAATGTGGACGTGGCTACCAAAGAAAAATTTGTCAGAAGATTGCAAAGTTCTGATACTGAACGTTTATAAAAAGTTAGTTTCGGAAGGTAATGACAAACTTATACTTAGAACTGCGGAATTAACTAGTGTTCCATACAGAACAATTCAACGTATCAATGTTCGTGGCAAAAATCAGCAGCGAAAACGACCCAATTTACAAGTTTTCAAGAAAATAGATAGTTTTATGTCTAAAACAATAATAAATAAAATATACGACTTTTATTCGAAAAATATAGTGCCGACTGTGCATCTTTTAATAAAAAAGTTGGAAGAAGACGGAATAGAATTTTCATATAAAGTTAACCATATGTATAATTATTTGAAGTTGTTAGGATTTATTTTTGTTGCAAAAAAATAATGATTTTTGTGTGTGCAAATTTGAAGTATTTAATATAGACTATAAAGACTTTAAAACCAAAACGATTTTTAAACATGCCTATATTTATAATTCAAATATAGCCAGCCCTAAGCCTGATAAAAATGTGAAGGAATGGCATGTGAGTATACAGGTGTTTGTTTGAAACGGGGCACCCCTAAAATCTCCTTTATTTGTAAAGATACAAAAAATCTTCAGAACAAAAGTTAAACTAGACAAAAAGGCCCATCTAAAGGTTACTATAAGAATTCTGAGGCACTTCCGGTTTCACCGGAAATGATGTCAACTTTTGATCTAGCATAGGGAATCGATAATTTTATATTTTTTTCCTAAAAGTACATTAAATTAGCTTTACAATGACACCAAAAAATCATATTTTTATGTTAACCATTTCAAAATGGCGACCATTTATTTACAAAATAATAATCAACATAAGTTTTACAAAGTTGAAAGTGGCAAGCTTTGAAAACAATAAATAAGGGCGATGGAAAAGTTTTTATTAAGAATGAGAAAATGTGTGGACAATAATGGTGGTTTGATCGAACATTTGTAATTTTTTTTTTTTTTGTAAAATAATTGTAAAAAGTAATAGTTTTTTTTTTTTCTAAATAGTCATATAGTTTTTATTTTAGAGCTATTTTGTTTCTTTTTTTTATTGTTTTCAAAGCTTGCTACGACAACTTTGTAAAACTTATGTTGATTATTATTTTATTTATTTATTTATTTATTTATTTATTTATTTATTTATTAGACACCACAGACATAACTGTCCTGATTGTGTCTTTATATCAAGAAACATACAATACATAAAAGTACACAAAAAGTAAATAGGTATACACAAAAATATACATTATTATTTTGTAAATAAATGTTCGCCATTTTGAAATGGTTAACATAAAAATATGACTTTTTGATGTCATTGTAAAGCTAATTTAATGTACTTTTAGGAAAAAAATATAAAATTATCGATTCCCTATGCTAGATCAAAAGTTGACATCATTTCCCGTAAAACCGGAAGTGCCTCAGAATACTTATAGTAACCTTTAGATGGGCCTTTTTGTCTAGTTTAACTTTTGTTCTGAAGATTTTTTGTATCTTTACAAATAAAGGAGATTTTCGGGGTGCCCCGTTTCAAACAAACACCCTGTATACAGTTTATTCTAAGCAGCATATAAGAAAACACGTTTATTTAATATAATTATTACGGTCCTGGCAACTATTTTTAACAGAACCATAAACTCAGCAGGTATAATGGTTATTCTGTCAGTCATTATTGGAATCAAAAAGTGAGGGTGGCCATTTCATTTTGGAAATACTATAATTATTCTGCCGTCTACCTGAAAGCTTAAATTGCCCACTAGCGGGCGGTACCGCTCAGGTTGAAGATTACTGGTATAAAATATGATTTCTTTTACATACCGCCAAAACTCCTGCGAGGAAGGCTATCGCTGAATACAGCATGCACATGGAAATCAAGATGTTTAAATATGTGAAAGACTCTGGGATGAAGGTGAAGTCGAAACAGCTTTTATTTTTCAATAGAATATAGATGTAGAAAAATAAAATATCCCATATGTAAAACAGCTGCAATACAATAAAATATGTCAAAACTCTTAAGCTGCATTCTGAGCTCTTAACTTAGAAGCTAAAGCTGCATTCAGAGCTCAGTAAATTAACACGCTGTGCGTTATGGATAGTTTTTAAACGAGTGCAATTGGTATGATCGGACAAGCTCGTACTATATCGCTCAACAGTAGTATAGCAACGACAAAGCACGAGCATGTCCGATCATACCAAATGACCTCGTTTAAAAATTATCCATAGCGTACAACGTGTTGATTTACAGAGCTCTGAATGCAGCTTAACTCTTGTCTAGTTAATTTTTAGTCATGGTTCACTATTCTTTTTTCGACTAGGTGTATAAAAAAGTGCCCGCCATTTTACTTTTTAATAATGTAACATTAGGAATACACAGGTCAACAAAAAAAATATTTTTTTTTGAGTCTTTATAGTCATATAAGGAGAAGCGCGTTATATTAAGTAAGGGTGAGGACGAGCGGGTGGAAAGCAAGTGGCATTTCACTTACGTGGTTCATAGTCGGTGTGCGCGTGCGCATTGCAGCTATACAAGGCATTTTGTGAGGCGGCAGATCCAAAAATTGGCGTCAAAAATTTGTAAACACGAGGTAGACTCGTCCTGCTATATTTGCGGTGAATTTATCAAAACAAGGGAATGGTTGGATTTCTGATAGGAATGCATCCCATCAAAAATCCAACCATCTTAAAATCCCCTATCACTGGCCAGGTATACTCATCATACTTTAAACTCTCAAGCACCATTTTCACACTTTCGTAATTTTCTTTGAGCATTACTGAATGAGCCAAAGGAAAAGATGGAAATTTATTTCCATTGTGAAGAGGGACAGCTTTTAAACTTTTTGTAGAACTGTCTATGAAAAGACGCCAGTCAGAAGGAATGCATGAGATTCCGACCGCCTTGCATAGGCGGTTATACTAAATATCCTTGCTACCTTTATTTTTGTTGGACCACAAATAAAGAAAATAATTGCCAGTGACGAATTTTCACAGATACATATTACTCATGAAAGGAAAGCCTGAAAGCAGTGGTTCATGGTTTTCTCGGAAATAACAGAGCAGACAATTACAAAGAGCTTATTGCAACTATGCTTGATAACTTTAAACTCATGGGTTGCAGAATGTCCCTTAAAGTGCATATGTTACATGCGTACTTGGACCAATTTAAAGATAACAAGGGAGCCTATTCGGAAGAACAAGGTGAACGTTTTCATCAAGATGTGATGGACTTTGAACGTTGTTATCAGGGGCAATACAATGAGAGTATGATGGGGGATTATATTTGGGGGCTAATGCGAGAAAGTCCATACAATCACAGAAGAAATACGAAAAATAATCATTTCTAAACTTTTTTATATATTCTGTTACAGTAGTTGTTTGTTTCGAATGGTTTTCTTGTAAATAAAACTGATTCAAATTCATAACAAAAGTTTGTATTATTTTTACATATAATAAAGGTCTGAAAAAAGGGAAATTTTCTTAAAATCCGTAATTTCATTCTGATAGCTATAAAAGCAAACTTTTTCGGGTAAAACTATTTTTTCTTTAATTAATAATGTGGAAGAAATAAAAATCAGATATGCAGAACCCAGACTCAAAATTTCTGTTGACCGGTGTTATTTTACATGATTGTAAAGCAAATTTGATGTACTTTTAAAATTTGTAAAAAAATGTAGTATGTTCCATTTGAAATTTCAAAGTTGATATTAATTACTAATAAACCGGAAGTGGTATCATGAATGTACATCCGTCATCAAGTAGCTTACATGTTGCTGTATAAATCATGTTATATGAAATAAATTACTAACTTAATAAATAAGCGAGATATTTGCTGGGTCCACTAAAATATAATACCTGTATAACAAAAAGTTGTATTTATTAATATTTGTGGCAATGCTATTTATTTGTAGCTTCCAGTTAGGTTTGTTATCCAGGATAAAGCCAAGATGCCGATCTTTGATTAGTAATTATTGCGTAACTATAATTTTAACGTAAATAGACTTTACTTACCAATTCTAGGATGGCCATAACTAACCAAAAGGTATTAAATTTACGTTCTTTACAGTGGAAAAATATTCTTTTTTTGGGAATGACTGGTTTGGGCATGGGTTCTTCAGGTACGTGTGGTACACTGTGTGCAGGATTTAAATGGACACCATGTTCAGGATATTGTATATGTACAGCTTTTGCATGTGGTCCATGTTCAGTTTCTGGATGTCCATGTTCAGTTGCTGGATGTCCATGTTCAGTTGCGGGATGACCATGTTCCGTTACGGTTTCTCCAGGTTCCGATATGATATTCCAATGTTCCGTTACATGTCCAGGTTCATTTTCGGGTTGAGCTGGAGCTGCCATCGTTCAAATTTCAAATTGCTAACTTTAAATTAATTATCTAAAACACATACGAGGTCTGTTTAGAAAATAACCGAACATTTTGAATTACGCGCCAACGGGGATATTTAGTGATATGCAGTTGGCTGCATTGCGAACCTCCTCTTTAACTACAGTCTGTTCCAAACGGTTAAGCGGAACTAAATGGGAATTTAGTTCTTTTAGGTTGTCACGAGAAGGGATCTTGCTGGGGTTATTTCATTTTTCACGTTGGGATGTCAAAATTTAAAATTCCAACAATGAAACCATGGAAACGAATGACATATGTCAAAACTAAATATTTTTTTTTGATATTTTAATGACAAAAAAATAAATAAATGGGAAATTTGTATTAAGAATGACACAAAAAATCAAAATATAAAGAAAATGACATTTTAAAATGATATTAACCTTAACAAAAAAATGTTTATTGTAAGTATGATTTACAAAGCTTAAACAAAACGGCCGAAAGGCACGATTTAAACGATGAAAGTAACTAGATTGCAAAATCTAGTTCCGCTTAACTGTTTGGAACAGACTGTACATGTTCTTGAATTGTTGATCTCGTTTAGTTTTCGTGATTAGAGATGGAAATTTCGGCTCAGTTTGCGGAACCGGATCAATGGAGGTCGTTCAGTTTGCTGATCCGGATCATTGATCTGGCTCAGTGATCCGGTTCATTAATCCGGCTAAGTGATCTTGCTTACTGAGCCGGCTTAGAGATCCGGCTAAGCAAACGTGTTCCCCAGAAACAGGTCGGATAGTTGTCAGTTCACCCACCATTCAACACGGTTGTAGATTTGCAATACGTAGGTAGAACGTCGCTCAGCCGGTTCTTGCATTATATGAACAGACAGCGGAAAGCGGTATTGTTTGGTCGAGTGGAATAAATGCGATAAAAACGTCCGAGTATTTACCACTTTATTACCTTTATTCTTGTTAATATTCTTAGTATGAATTCAAGACGTAAATTATGACTTATTGACAAACTCATCTCTCTCTCTGTCTTCCTCATTATCTTGTTTAAAGAAATAATGAAGTTAAATAAATAAAAATCTATGTATAGAACATATCATATTATTTTTGAAGATCGGCATAAAACAATTATCCCGTATAACTATAATCACATTGTTAAACTACAAAAGAACTTAAGTTCGTGTTTACAACCACGTTGTAAACAGTCAACGGTCAGTGGCGCATACATACGTTTAAGTACTAACTATAAATAAGTATACTTGTTTTTGTTAATCCTTTAAGTAAGATTCGTAATGTGAAAAACTTATCCCTACGACTATGGGTTGACACGCCTAGTTATATCACTACTATTGTAATGTTATGAGTACCCTAACATTTATTATTTTATTGCGATCTTCAAAACTAATTTTGTACGGACTATAAGTGAATTATCTAACATTTTTACCGGGTTAATAGTAAACAAACAATTCACTTCATGTAGTTACTGCATTTTAAACCAGATGTGTTAACTTTATGGCGATGTTTCTTGTCCTTGTCCATAAATCGTACATCTGGGATTTGGGCAATATTTTTATATAGTATGGTTGTAAGAAAGTATAGACTAAGCCTATTAGTTACAAATAGACTGCCCTAAAAATTGATGACAAAATACACTTTATGATAATACATTACAAGCCGAGTTCTCGCGAAGTTCAACATGACATCGATCCAGATCCGGATTACTTAGATCACTGTTCACAATCGCCTGATCAATCGAATCCTTGGAATTTGAAACTATGCAGTGAGCCGTGACAGGCTCATTTCAATTCAGTGAACCGTTCGGCTCAGTGAGCCGGTTCGTTCATGAACGACCCATCTCTATTCGTGATATTGTTATTTGAGTGTATCGTGTTTAAGGGGGGGGGGTATGGTTAATTTTGCATTTTTTAAGCATATGTTTAAGAACGATTTGTGGAAATCTTGTAAAGGTAAGCTAAATGGGTGAAAGTCTATCTTAAAGAACAACACTTGAGGAGTATTGCGTTAAATTTTTATTGAAAAATATTGAAAAATGAGCCATTGGCGTCATTTTTTAGTAAATACTCCAAAAAAAAGTGTTCCTTGATTTGCGGTGTACACGATAACTAGTGACACAATCATCTGAAACATATAATTCAAAAAGTTTTGGTTAGTTTAAAAGTTTCTTCAGGTAGTGACGTCGAGTTTTTTTTTTTATTAAATTGAGTTTTCAATTTTTGGTACGACTTTAAAGTCAAAAAATCGAAAAAAAAACATAAAAAATCGTGTTTGGTAATAGGAAAAATGGTTATAAAAAAAAAAAAATCAAAATAAAAGCAAAAACTCAACGTCACTACCTAGTAAAATGATTTATAAAGAAGTGTGCAAAATTTCAGAAAGATCCATTCATTAGTTTTTGAGTTATGATGTATACCGCATCAAAAAAAGCTATTTTTCAGAAAACGCGTTTAAAAATGCACGTGTATAACTGCTCAAAAATAATATACCGGTACCCCTCTCTAAGAGTATAAAGCAGCTGATATCGATATTAAAGCCACATGCGCACAAAAGCGATTCAACGCCACATACATACGATAGGCGCGAAAAAACAAATAATAGGTACTAGTATTAAAATGAGTATATCTCAGTCAATTTTGCTCCGATTAACTTGAAATTTTAATGGGATACTCTTGAAGATATATACAATCGAATAAGCCAATAAAATAAATTGAAAAAAAAATCATCAAAAATACCATACCCATTAAGTGGTAGTGGCGATTTTTGAAATGTGTGATTTTCTGGATGTCGTAGCCGTAAACGCAGCTTTCGTCTCCCGTTATGATCCTTTGCATGAATGTTTCTTCGTCATTGGTTTGTTCAAGGAGTTGCCGGTCATCAAACGAGGAACAAATTTTGCTGCAATTCGATGCATGTTCAATTTTTCAGTCAAAATTTCATGGCATGTTGAGATGCTAACCAATTTCTCTGACAGTCAATCGGCGTTTTGCACGTACCAGATCGTTGATTTTCTGAACGTGGGAGTCATCAGTTGAAGTCGAAGGTCTTCCTGGTCGAGGATCATCTTTAATTGACTGACGACCACTTTTAAATCGTGAAAACCATTCGTAACATTGTGTAGGACCCAGAGCATTATCTCCGTAAGCTTGTTTCAAAAGTTGAAACGTTTCTCTGAAAGTTTTCCCCAGTTTCACGCAAAATTTTAGGCTACATCGTTGCTCCAGAAAATCGCACATTTCAATAATCGGCAATGATACTCGTTGCACTCAAATAACAATATCACGAAAACTAAACAAGATATTAACAATCCAAGAGTATGTGGTTACAGAGGAGGTTATGCGTAACACAATTTTGCCAACCGCATATCACTAAATATCCCCGTTGGCGCGTAATTGTAAATTTTTGGTTATTTTCTGAAGAGACCTTCAGCTACAAAGGGAATGTAATCCTCAGGTTTACCAAATTTTTTTCATGACACTTACTATTCTCATTTAAAAACCAACATTTTTTCCGGCACACGTAATATTTGTTGCCTAAGAAAACACTGTAAACGTTTGAAAAAACCTGTCAAAATTTTGACAACCTTAAACTGTCATTTATTTTTAACACTGTTAAATTTATTATTTTTCAGTAATCAAACAATTCTTCAGACAACCGGTTTTTGTCGAGTTTTTGCGCAGTTTTTTTGTTAATAATAAACATTGGTTTTTGTAACTAAATTTACACAGAAAGTTAAATGGTAATTATATATTTAATATAAATTAATTTATTGGTGTTATTAATTCTAATGTGTCTAGAAGTATTTTAAAAATGTGTGTTGGCGTTTGATTCTACTGATAAGGCAACGTTTATAAGTTGGAATATGTTAATTTAGAATATAGTCTTGTTTTCTGCAACTTATACATTTTTTAGGCGCCATAGTATTGGTGCTATTTGGTTTAACACTACATATAACAGAAATTATTAGTTTCTTACACGAAACTCCTTAAGTTTTCAACCCATAGGTTGGTTTGCAGTATTTCTCCATGCTTCTCTGTTCTCAGTCAGCCGTTTTAGGAAACCGTTTATGGAAACATTATATATAAATATCAAAAAATTAAGACTTACAAAAAAATACGAAATATTTTACAAAAAATTTTCGTTTTATCAAAAAACGTCTCAAATAAAAGTTATTAATTATTGCTTTTATAGCAACTTTTGTTCAATAAATTTTTTCGAAATATTTTTCTGTTGTGAAATATTCACAAAAATCTTAAAATCGACACGAGTAAACTCCAATTTTTAGTCAACCGATTTTTACCTAAAGTTGATCAACTCGTGCCATTGACAGACAGACAGACATCATGCTAAAAATAGTCAAAACGTTATGTAGGGACCTCAATTCGTGGAGATCCATCGAAATCTCGAAATGTCAAAATCGGTATGATCACAATACCTCCCTTATATATGTTGGCGGTCGATAAAAAGTGATGAGCAAAAGAGCAATGCCGCCCATCGAAAATTTCTGTGCCCTTATTACGCGGTGCCGTGAGACTGATTATTGAGAAGTGACATTACCGTTGGCGGCGCTGTTTTTCAAGGCGATATGGCTGGATTGTCTAGTATTCAGCTGTGAATATGCTAACAGGGAACAGGTAATTCAAGCACAGTACATTTTTATTTTATGAAAATGTATCTATCGACATTCTAACAAAAAATCAACACTAGAAAATATGTAAAAATTTCAAACAGTATTGCAGTCGCGTAGTACAATATTTGACCACCAGACTGCGTACCCGAGCGTGTCAGTTCTCAATAACATAATTCGAAGAAACTATTAAGACGGCGGTAGCTATTAAACCAGATGCACTGTTTTATAAAGCTATGCATATTAAATGTATTTTTAAAAATGACATAGTATATTGTTATTCAGGTATTTACTTGTGCAATAGTAAATAATTAATAAAAAATATGGTGGGCGGCGTATCCACGCTAACAACTTGTTAAAACATGTTACAGAGGTACTCAAAATTGACTTAAGAGGATCCTATACCCGGTCCGCGCGGAACGTAAAACACATGTTAGGACTTGACGGATTTTACCTACGCTAATCAACTGATCAAAATTTAACAAAAACATATGTAAAGATAATATATAAATCTTTGATCCTGTTGATTGTTTTTTCTTAAATTCCTTCCTCTTTATGAATAATAGCACTTACAAAGTAAGCAATTTGAGAGTTAAGAAAAACAAACAAAAATTAAAAAAATACACAATGCAAGCAAAGTTTAATGTGTCGGTTGTACATACATACACAACTGTGACTTATATTAGTTAGTAGTACTGCAAAATTTGGATAGTCAAAATGATTTTTTTAATTGAAAATATGCTGCCTCTAGCGGACAGAAGTCTGAATCTATAAAACTCCGCCCCAAGTACAGTCAAGTAAGAAAAGTGACAAAACTTATCCAAGGTCAGCTTTCGGAAGATTTATTTCATAGATTATTTCAGTATAAACATAAGATTTTAAAATATTTTAGAGGGAAAAAATCATTTATAATTTATTTACCGATCTTTTTAAATCTTCTTAATTAATTTATCCCAATTTTTAAGATCAGAATGGTAACCAGGCAACTGGGGCAGTAAGACAATTCGGGCCGTTCACAATTGGGGCTTTTCACAACTGGGGCCATTAACAACTGGGGCAATGGACAATTCGGGCCGTACACAATTGGTGCTTTTTACAACTGGGGCGACGGATAATTCGGGCCGTACACAATTAGGGCTTTTGACAACTGGGGCTTTTGACAACTGGGGCCATTCACAACTGGGGCCATTCACAACTGGGGCGATGGACAATTCGGGCCGTACACAATTGGGGCTTTTCACAATTGGGGCCATAACTATAAGAGCTAGAGTCTTCTTTTGTTTAAAATTAAAAATAATTATTTTAAGAGTTGGATTAAGTACATTTTGGTGGGAATTAGAATATATAAAAAAATTGTATTTTAAGGGTTGGCTTAAGAAAATTTTCGTGATTATTTGATTAAAAAGAAATTGTATTTTAAGAGTTATATTAAGTAAAATTTAGTGCTTTTTATAAATAAAAAATGTTTTTTAAGGGTTGGCTTAAGTAAATTTAAGTGTTCTTTTGAATAAATAAATAAAAAATGTATTTTAGAGTTGGATTATATACATATTAGTGTTTTTTAAAATAAATTTAAAATTTTGTATTTTAAGGGGTGGAATAAGTTAATTTTAGTATTCCTTTGAATAAATCAAAAAAAAAATCATTAAAGGGTTGGAACTAAGTCATTTTTAGTGTTTTTTTAAATAAATATTTTTTTTTATATTTTAAGGGGTTAAGTGGCAGCCCATATTTTGGCTGCGCCCGAGGCAAAGTGCCTCTCAAAACTAGCGCCCCATATTTTGGCCGCGCCCGGGGAAAACATCCTACGAAAGCGGCGCCCCATTCTTTGGCTGCGACCGAGGCAAAAGCGTCCCCACGAAAGTTGCGCCCCATATTTTGCTGCGCCCGCGGCAAAATCCCAACAAGCTGCTCTGACTCGGGACACCGTCCGGAATACAGCGCCACCAACTGCAACTTTCGTAGGGGCGCAGTCAAAGAATAGGCCGCTTTTGGAGGTTGTTTCTCCCCGGGCGCGGCCAATAATGGGGCGCCGGTTTTGGGATGCACTTTGCCTCGGGCGCAGCCAAAATATGGGGCGATTGACAGAAACTGCTTAAACAGACGACAACTAAATCAATTAACATATTAGAGGTATTGAGACCATATGCACATAAATAATAATTAACCTTTATTTGAAATATAAATACAGTGATTTCTTTGCGTGTACAGTGTAGGATCCCCTTAAGGCTGTTTTAATTGATAGCTTATAAAAAATAACACGAATAATAATAAGGCAAAGGATGTAATACGACATGTTTTGAAGAGTATCTTGTAGTAGCCGACTGGCAAATTAAACCGGCCCGAGGAACGTTTGTAGAGCGGCCTAATTTCAAAAAAGACAAAAAAATAAAATAAACCACATAAATTAAAAATATATGTATATACTTCTTTTTTTTTCCACAACTTACAAAACAATAGCAAATAATATCAATACAACTAAATTTAAATAACAGAAATTAAAGGCCATTTCTTTGGTTTAGGCGGAACTAAATGTGAATTTCGTTCTTTTAAGTTGTTTCACTTTTTTATATTGGTATGTGAAAATTTAAAATACCGACAGTGAAACCATGTAAACGAATGACATTTGTCTAAAAAATTATACTTTTTGAAGTCAAGAAAAATATATAAATGGGAAATTTTTATTAATAATAACACAAAAAATCAAAATGTAATGAAAAGGACATTTTATAATGACAGTTAACTTAATCTAGAATTTACATGGTATTGAATTTCTGAAATATAACAATGTACTTGCAGAGCACATTTAACAATCGCTTTCTTTTGCTCCAACAATCTATGTTTATGACAAAGACCAATAAACATCATCTAGCGTCATTGTGTAAATGCATTATTCAGCTTACGGCTGAACCCCGTAGGCTCACCAGTAGGAAAATATAATATTTTCTTTTCATATCCAGCGTAGTCAACACATTACCGAGCTGATTAGGCATCTGACACATTAGGGGTTTTTACTCCGACATAAATTATGTAAACCGACATAAACAAAAACTTAAGATCTTAAAATAGAGAAATTAAAAAAGGAATTAAAACCGCCAAAAAAAAAAATTGTTACTGATTGCGTCCCGCGACGTAAAAAATGTAAAATTTCGTTATTAAATGCGGCCCCGACGTGAAAAGGTTGCAGATTCCTGTTCTAGTGTAAATCTGATGAATAGTTCTCCTAAAAAATAGCTTAAGTACAGGGGCGTAGCTACCGGGGGTGCTGTTAGTGCGAATGCACCCCGGCGCGGCGCAAAACCAAAATTATAGGGCGCCGAATTGATGAAAAGTTTCAAAATAAAGTAAAATCCATCTCAGAAAATACGCGGGAAATGTGTTCTCTCTCACTCCGCATAAAATCCTTGCAGTTCTTTGGACGACAAAAATGCGCAACACTGAACTTCCAATCATGGCAATAACGAGCGAATGAGAACGCATAATAGTAATTCCGCGGACCGATTGAATACATTATAGCCGCAGTCAACAAGCTTCAGAATATTTTAGCCAAATCTATGTATTTTTTAGCAACAGTGCAAAAAAGAAAAGATGGGAATTACTTAAACAATTACCTGTAAATTCCGTTATATTAAAGAAACTGTGTCCGCCTTGGTAAGTCCTCCAGGTATGATTCGTTAATTGCATTAAGATTTAATTATATTGAAATATTAAGATCGTTAACTGACTGAAATTATTTTAAAAATTAATAACAAAAATGTAGTATCCGAAGCAAAGAGTTTGAAAAATAAAATAAAAAAATTAATAAGTTTTAGATCAGCATTGTTGGACAAAATAAAATTATGTTGCAGAACAAGAGAACTTGCCCAAATATTTTTAATAGACTATAGTACGATTTTATCCAATTTCGACGATATGTAATGCACAGCTTTTATAATATTTTTTAACATTTCCTATAACATTTTCCAAGTTAAAAAGTATAAAAAAATTTCTAAGTAGTACTATAGGACAACAGCGGTTTTGTGACTTAACATTAATTAGTGTTGAAAACGATCGAGCAAGATTAATGAGGTATGAAGATTTAATAGACATTTTTGCGGAAGCTAAAAGTCCAAAAAAACTGTTTTAAACACTAAATGTATACCTATAAATCTCTTGGTATGTTTTTTAATTCGCTTATTTATTTTTTTCTTTTTTTAAAAACTATTTTTTGTTGTATTGATTTTTTAAAATGTTCTTCAAATATATATCGTAATTTTAATTAAGTATTGTCAATCTTAAAGCGCATAAATTTTTTTCGAACATTGCACGAGGTTTGAGAAAGATATCTCAGACCGTTGACACACAAAGATAACAAATATGTGTGTAATGTGTGTTATGATTCTGAGTGTACTGTCAGTGATGTCGTTCACGCCTTCTTGAATTGGGGGGAGCAGGCGGAAACGGTAGATACCCTAACGCAAAGAGTATAGGATCCTCTTAAGATTAATGGATAGGAAAACTCGGAAGATATACAAAGAAATGCGCGACGGGTCCGGGCACTAGACCCGATTTCACTGCATATTTTGTTTATGTATTTATCTGCCATCATTTATTAATATTAGGACTCTTTGTGGCGTTTCTATCGGTAACTTCCGCGTTGAAAATGAGCACCTCACGTAAAGGTATCTTATACGAGGGTTACCTTTTATGTTTTTACAAACGACCACTAGATGGCAATATTGAAATGTATCATTATTATATTCGTAAAATTTGACATTTGTTATTGTGAAATTAGTGGCAGCTTACAAACTGACCGAGTAGTTTGTTGACATTGAGCGTTAAAACAAAACAAGTTTGTGAAAAAATGGATATTACTCGTGAAGGTTTTCGTTGGATGATTTTTAACGATTTTAGTAAAGGCTTAACTCAACAACAATGCATAGATTCGTTTCGTTCAACTTTTGGTAATAAAGCACCATCAGAAAAGACTGTTTACAATTGGTTTGCAGAATTTCGTAGTGGTCGTGCGTTCGTCAGTGATGAATCTCGTCAAGGTTGACCAAAATCGGATGTGATTCAAAAAAACATCGATGCTGTGCGCAAAATGATTGAAGAATATCGGCATGTGACTTACCGTGAGATAGAGGCATCCTTTGACATATCGCAGACTGCAATACATTCGATTTTGCATGAACATTTAGCTGTGAAAAAGTTCTGTTCCCGATGGATTCCGCATAATTTGATCGAAGTTCAAAAAAAGGCTCGTGTTGATTGGTGTAAGAGAATGCTAAAAAACCTCATTCAACCTAGACACTGCAAAATCCGTATACAACATCGTTACAGATCGTTACAACCGGAAACTAAGCAACAATCCATTCACATTAGCAGATTTTACTACATATGGCTTGAGTATCGCAGGGAATTAGTTAACCCTTGTCAACTTTGCTAATTTTTTTTTGAAAAAAATATGCGCGGTATAAATATAAAGAAATATGTACCTATTTAATGGAAAAATGAATATTTTTTTAAAATTTTTAGTGGGGTATCAAATGAAACCTCTTAATGCGTGGATGCACAAACAAATTTTTATTTTTGAAAAATCTTTTTTTTTATGGTTTTTTTTTTTTTATGGGGTCAAAATGGCAAAAAATCTTTTGTCCCCCACCCTATCTCCCACAGAGGTTGAACTAAAAATCTGAAAAATATCTCAATAATTTTCATTGAAGGGAACCGGAATAGTTCAACAGGAAATTTTGATCAAATTGTTTTTTCAAAATATTGATTTTTTTGTGTCGTTGAAAAAAATTACCTTTTTTTAAATTTATTGTATGGTATCAAAAGAAAGCTCTTAAGACGTAGATAAAGGAAAGGGAAGTTGTTTTTTATTTATTTATTTTTTTTTTCACTGTCAAAACTCGAGTTAAAATCGAAGTTTTAATACTAAACCGCCCATATTGGAGAGTTAAATATTTTGTTTATTTTAATCCTAGTTAGAACTAACTTGCAGATTAGCAACGCATTTTTTGTCATTTTTACTCGGGTTAGTGATAAAGTTTAACCTCACTTAATATCAAACTAAACTTAGAAACGATTGAACAGTAAAATCTAAACCTGGCAACGTCTAAAAACGTTACCAACATTCAGTAAATAAATGTACCAACTGAGTAATGGTTTGATGTTAAATCACATCATGACATTGGTACTTAAATTAACCAAGTTTTACGTAATTTCACTGTTATGGTAAATGGACTTTACTGCATCCCATGTTTTTATTCCTGGCTTCTTGAATCGCATACGTTTATCGCAATTCACGAATTGTCTTATGAAATTACTCTAAGGCTATAGGTAACTAATATACTTTTGAATATATAATTACATGCAAAATCAAATAAGTAATTCAGATGAATATTGATTAGAGCTTGCAATCATACACTCAACTTGCTACCAAAATACGAATGCATGTCTGAGCTGGGTGTGTATGCAGATGAAATGCAAGTGGGTGCGCCCGGTGGTATAAATATCAGGGGTTATCAACCCCTAATACCTACATTAGCTATAATTAATTCCCAGTACGGTAAATGACCAGCATTCTCATCTAAAACACGCTAATTTTAAAACAGATAGTTAAATCAAACGATGCGATATAATTCAGTAAGCGGATAATTTCAAACGACCATAAAAGACATAAGAAGCACTGGATAACGCTGGATACGTTCGAATTTAGACAACTAAATGAAATAATATGACGAGGTCATTTTAATATTAGGTAAATATGGGGAATTATCGATTGTAGGACATTCTATATTTCTATAATTCTATAACAATCTACTAGAATTGCATGTTTTAACAATGTAAATGTATTTTTTTTTACTTCAAAATGAACTTAAAAACGAAAATAAAAATCCCGACGTCCAGCAAATCAAAAAAAAATTAGCAAAGTTGACAAGGGTTAACTAATTTCCTGCGATACTCAAGCCATATGTAGTAAAATCTGCTAATGTGAATGGATTGTTGCTTAGTTTCCGGTTGTAACGAACTGTCTATAGTTTTCCTTTATGTGGGTGAAAAAGTTGTACCACGTCGCTTAATAAGTCTCCGGTCTAACTAAGAAAAAAATTATTTTTTTTAGAAATTCGTCTTTAATCATCAACATACTCTCCTTCAAGAGTGATACATTCATTCCAACGCACCTAAAATTAAAAAAAAAAAAAAAAATTAATTAATTTAAATTTAGCATACCAATCAGTAATAGTTGCTATGCCTGGTGCAGAGTCTCTATAACGCTTATCAAGCCACTGTTTGGCTTCAACAGTATTTTTTCCCATCAAAAAACAATATTTAATCAACACTAATAATCAATCTAATAATAAATAATATTGTTGATTGCCCACTCACTACTAGATCATTTACGCTTACACATCCCTAATTACATCACGAGAAATAATGACCTTTTTTACTTATCATTTAACAGAACAAACTCGGCTTTTAACTCACCGCTGAACAGAATCTGCTTTAACTTTAATAACATCTCAACAAATGACAACTTTCCTGATATATTTTTGCTAAATTTCACACAATTTAAAAAATGTATTCTACGACTGTTATAACTGCTATTATAACATCAAAAATTTTACTGTTACTGTAATTTGTGTTATATAAATGTATTAATCTATACTAGTGCCACACTGTTATTGGGCATGTCCTGTTGTGTGGCCGAATTTTGTAAAATAAAAAATAAAAATAAAAATCACACGAAATTCTTTTTTATCCATTCTTTTGAAAATTACAAAACTGGAGTCACTAAAACCACTGTAACCTCTAAACTAATTGTCAGAATGTCATGAAATTTTCACACGTATCGTTTGAAGGTTGGTACTATCCAGAAATCATATGGGTTTGTCAACAGTGTTGCCATATATACGTCAGACCGGAGACTTATTGAGTGAAGTGTTACAAGTATGCCGGAATTCAACTTTGTATGTTCAGCCGTTTGGCTACAATTTCTAGCGTACAAAACCCTAAAAATGACTCTCAGGATCCCAGGGTTGCAAATAAAATTTAAATATTTATATTTAATTGTTATTTGCATGCTGCTTCTATGAAAACGATTATTATTTAACAAAATAAGGTTTTATAGAGTGGGTGGCCAAATTATTAGGGACAGTACACCTCCCTTGCAATTTTCCAGTTTAAATGTATTTTGTGAGAAAATAAATTGTTTTTAAATCATTTTTCGTCTATATTCTTGTTGCTGGTATCATTATTATTTTAAAAAGCGGGAGATCGCCAAAGAAATCATCACCACCAAGCGGCTATTTATAGAAACCCTTATCAGAGAGTGGCATCACAACCCCAATCTCCGACACAACGCAAAAGTCTGCATAGAAAGCATGCCTAAACGCCTGGAAGCCGCAATCGCAGCAAAGGGTGGCATTACAAAATATTAAGATTTTACTTAATTTGCTAAATTAACACTTTTTATACAAAAATAAATGGTTATGAATAAGAAATTATGTCGTTTTATATTCTAAATAAAGCACTCTAATGAATAAAAATAAATACGAGACCCAAAGCCACTTATTTCCTCATTAAATTCATTTGAAAACTATAGAAAATTTGTACTGTCCATAATAATTTGGCCACCTACTGCACTTTCGGGTTAATTCTAAACGAACTTATAGATTTTTCCATGAACCGGCACTGGTCCTCGGACCAGTGGTTGAGAAGCAGTGTATTAGAACACATGATAGTATTAGTTAACTATAAACAGATTGTACTGCCATATTTGTATACCCTGTAAATGCACATATTATGTACTTTGAACGCCTATGATGTGAAAAACTAGTAACTCGACATCTGTCACATCTCATTACAGTTAAGTTGAAGTTTTTTTTTTGATGATTCGCAAGTTTTTCTTTGGTTTAAAGAAAGTAAGGTCATTGATACTGGATTAATGAAATCCTAGAACTTCAATCTTCGTGTTTTACTTTTAATCGCTTTACAAAAACTGGATTATAGACACCCTAAGACATGATTTTTGTGGGTTCATAAGATTATTTTGGAAGTAAGGTAGTCAATTATATACCAGGGTCACACTGAAAGTTTTGTCATAAGTGGTGAGCTTTTATTAAATTAAAAATAAATAGGGGAGAGTTTGGTAATATTGATCAGCTAAGGGTTTTCTGTTGTCGGGGAAAATTCAGTTTTACCTTTCATGGCGAATAATTAAATAAAGGTTAAAGAATTGTTTGTCAAAAGTTTATTTTAAATAAGTATCTTACAAAATATAAAATTAAAAAGTAAATTCTGATTGATCGGTTTTGCAAACCAGGTTAGGACAAAACCGATTCGTTTGCACTCAATAACGAGTGTGTACACTGCTGAGCTGTACGCTGTTTTCAATGCCCTGTATATTGTTTCGTTAGAGCCAAGTCGTTCAAGTGTTATTTTGACGGATTCGCTGAGCGCTTTGAACATTGTCTAAGTTCCAGATCCAGTGCAACCTCTTGTACTAAAGATCCGGTTGCTTCTCCACAATATGAATGCTCAGAATGTGAGGGTAGAGCTGTTTTGAATACCGGGACATATTGGTATTAAAGTCAATGAAGCGGTTGGTGTAGCTGCAAAAGCCGCCTACCACAGACCTGTGATTCATGCAAATTTCATACGAGTCCCATCTCAGTGAAGTTGGCCAAACTATCAAAAATAGTGTTTTCAAAGAAAATATTTATATTAGAAGATAAATTTCTCTCTCTCTCTCTCTCTCTCTTTTTCTTTTTCTCTCTACGGGAATTTGGTGGCGTCATGTCCGCTCAATAGTTTTCGTTTTCGGAGCATACGCTTCTCGATCTTTGACCAAATGTGTAGTTTCTTGTAGTATGTGGTTGACTTAAAGGTTCATTTGGTCGAGCCAGGATTTGGGATATCTGCCTCGATCGACGTCTATCTACTATCCCTTGCATGATTTACCTTTCCATGCCATCTTCTCTTCTGGATATATGATAATTTATTTTAACAAAGTACTGTTATAATAAAAAATATTTACCTTATCATAGTCATCTAAAATATCGAGTGATAGCCAAATGACAACTTGAATGGAACCGCATAGAAAATGTTAAGTAAAGAGAGATTGAGGGAGACCTTAAACCATGGGGTTGAGCGGCCAGAAAGTTCCTCATCATGGATGTTTGTTCTTCCACCATTAAATAAACACCACTTTCGCACATTCCCTTCATTCATCACACCTTCCCCATACACTTCAACGAGTAGATGGATTTCGGCAGGACGAGTGTTTTTTGTATTTAAAAATTGAATCACAGCGTACTTAAAAAAGCTTAAATATATGGTTTCTTCTGATATACTTAGAACTGCTTACTTTGGAACGTTTCACGCAACAATGAGCTATGGCATTTTGTGTTGGGGAAGTTCCTCTGAATCCTCAAAGGTTTTTGTAGTTCAAAAACATGCTATTCGCATAATAGCTGGTGCCCCCTTTAGATCGTCTTGCAGATCCCTTTTTCCTGTTTTGTCTATATTAACTCTTCCATCTGTTTACATATTAGAAGCCGTAATGTTTGTTAAAAATAATCCGCACCTTTTCGCTACCAATTCTGATTTTCATTCTTATCATACCCGCAGTAAACACTCAATTGTATGTCCCTCTCATAGCTGTGCACTGTACAGTAAAAGTCCTCACTACATGGCTTTAACATTATTTAACTGTGTACCAACTGCATTAAAATCTATAACGTTCAGTAGAGCATTTGAATTAAAATTTAGACATTTTTTACTATCTAACTGTTTTTATAGTATACAGGAATATTTACACCATAAAAGCTAATACTGAATAATGTAATCTCCTAACTGCACAATTTGTTAAATTTATATGTATTGTTTAACTCATTTGGTTTCAATTTATATTATATGTGTCTTCTTCACTAAATCACAACATTTACCTATGTAATGTCTTATTGGTTGAATACATTTATTATTATTATTATTACTTCGCAATTGGTTGGATTAGTAATGGACATAGCTGATATAAAATTGCCGCACAATATCGTCTACTTCCGCTAGCAACTTCAAAGTGAATGACAACGTTGGAAAACGATCAGAGAAGGCATTAGTAGTCATAATAATATAAATTGTAAGAAATTCTATATTTTTGTATTCAAAATCGGAGCCACCGATTTTCGATCCCTGCTTTAGAATCTGCTGTCAGTTGATTCGCGTTTGCGAGTTGAATATTCGCACTAAATTTTATTTTGTCTTTTCTAAAAATTTGTTGACAAACATTGTGTTATTTAATTTTATTTGTCGTTGATATCTGTTGGATTTTATGTAAAATACGTCACAATCAATTATTATGTTTTGGTGTAAACAAAACGTAATGTCAAGTTGTATCAATTATGTTGAAACATTCTCGAGTCGAGCGAATGGTTGCCTCTAGAAACATGATTGCGTGGGAGAGACAATTTGATCACTTCAACTGCTACGACTAAGTGTATGAGACTACCATAGAGCTAATAATACAAAGAGTAGATCCTTTCTGACATGTTTTACCGCAAGCTTTTCCACACAAGTGTTTAAATTGGAGTTATAGTGTTTGTATATTTTAAAAGGTTTGTAATTTATAATGTGACTGACCAAATGCAATATTTCATTTTGTATCTTGGTCGATAAATAAATATTACTCCCTCCGTTCCAAAATAAGTGTCCGATTATAGTTTTAATGGATTATTGAAATAATGAAATTAAATGTATCGGTAGTTATTTATTTAAATTAGTCCTCGATTTGGGTTTCTTTAACGCCATTCAATCATTACAACATAAAGAGTCCCCGTCCAGTATTGATGAACTCATTGCGGCCGTGCATAAAACATGGGATGAAACCGCGAAAAAACTAGACAATTGTTTCATTACACTGCAGAAGTGTATGGAATTGACTATGCTTCATACAGGAGGCAACGATTACAGGCTTCCTGACATTTAGTTTAGTTGTGAAAATATACGTTATATATCCCTTTGCATATTTTTTATGAAATTGTACATTTATTTTGGAACAAATAAAATTCCTAAATCGAACACTTATTTTGGACCGGAGGGAGTATATTTTATTAATAAAATATGTTCTATTAAAATTTGTTACTATTAAATTTGTCTAATTTTAACCTATAGGTCTGTTACGTAGACTCATAACGGTTTATTATCATCAGACGCAAGCGAAGAGTAATTTTAGGGTACTTGTGAAATCTCCGCTTGCAGCTAACGATAATAAACAGTTGGAACTTACTCTACGAACAGGCTTATTGGTATTATTCTAATTCTACTATCCTCAAAAAGAACTGCAATTAGTAATGGCAATAATATTTGAGTATTCATTATTCAAAGTAATATTATATCGAGCATCTGAAATTGAAATACTCAAAAATTTCTATTCGAATAATAAAAAAATTGTCTCTTTATCATTGCTTTCCAATATCTTTCTTTATGTGACACGCCAGGCGAAAAATTTAAATAAATTGTATAAAAAGGATGAAAAGAACACGAAACATTGTGAAAAATTGGGTATGAAAAAGATGGGTGCCGTGTTTGCTCACAGTGGAATACGCAATCGTGTGGTCGATTCAGTGGCTGGTTTGGCGCTTTTCCGTCGCAATCCTGACGAGTTTCTTCGTCGGTACATAATCGTTGATGAAATATGGATCCACTACTACACTTCAGAGACAAAGGAACAGTCGAAGTGGGTTTCTGGAGGCGATCTGGCTGTAAAGAAGGCGAAGGCGGTGAAATCGGGATGCACGCGGAATCACCCATATTGACTACTTGGAAAAAGGACGAACGATAATTGGAGAGTATTATGCGTTGTTATTGAACTGGTTGAGTGAAGATATCAAGAAATACGCCCACATTTGGCCAAAAAGAAAGTGCTCATCCATTAAGACAATGTACAGGTGGCGACTTTTGTAGTTTCGATGGCGAAAATGCATGAATTATGCTTCGAATTGTTGCCGCATCCACAGTAATCATCAGATATCGTCCCCAGCATCGCTTTCCTGTTTCCAAACATGAATCAATGGTTCGCCGGAAAAAAAAAATCACGCTGAACGAGGAGGTCATCGCCGAAACAGATGCCTATTTTGAGGGCCTTCAGCAATCTTACTTTTTGGATAGCTTGAAAAAGTTGGATAAAAACTGAGCGAAGTGTATCGAGCTAAAAAGAGACTATGTTGAGAAATAAAAATGAATCAACCGAAAATAATATGTTTTTCTATTGTTTTGCAAGGACTTTTTGACCTATCCTCGTATCTTACCCTCTTAAAGTCATCTGAGCTCTGATACTTCCAGCCTTTGAACCAAATATCATAACAAGAGTAATTTCCTACAAGATGGTCATTTGTTTGGGAGATTGTTGGTGTTAAAGTCTGTTCCTTTGGTTTAGGCGGAACTAGATTTTCAATTCTAGTTACTTTTACCGATTGATTGAAGGTTTTGATCATTTTGTTCAGGAAAAACCAACTTCAATATATAAAAAAATAGCTAATGACCACTTACAAATATGAAAATTGCGGTTAGTTTACCTAATCGTTTGGAATAGACTGTAGGTCTTCGTTCTCTGAATGTTTCCTCTGTATATTGGTATGTGTATGGTACGTGGGTATGAGCAATGATATGTAGGATCAACAAGATCTCTATTAGGCTCTGGAGAACTGTACAGAATGTACCATTAGATAATACTGAGAATTTTGTTGTTTGCTATCTCCATATATTCATACAACACAATTACATTGCAGAATATTAAATATATTCAAATCACATTCGGCATTCTTCAAACAATTTCTCTTTATTTCATTGTTTACAACAGTTATCCTTTTACATATGATCTCGAAAAGATAATGAATAGGATCAGACTCTATTCTGGGATCGTATGTAACTAATATGTGTGTTCAGAATGTCTTCTCTAGCTTTATATAAAGAATACATGGCTGAAGCCGTATAAGAAATGTGTCTTCAACAGGCGCGCACCCAGGAATATATGAGGGGGGACAAAAGACAAAATTATTTAAAACATTATGTATAAGGTCCTCTCCAGAAATAAGGGAAGAGCCAGCACGGTTGGAAAACATCTTGGAGGAGGCAGGAAGCGGCATAGGGTGCGTTTTGTTGTGCCAATTCTGGTTTCGGTTTAATCAGAATACGCGTTTTCTTGCGACAATATTCTCGTTCTATTCATTCTACTCATTCGATGACTCGAGGTCGAACGACTGGAATGAATAAGTGTGGTGGGGATGAAAAGTAATATGTATTTGAATGCAGTTGTTTTCATTTGGTTTTTAAATGTTTTAGAATTAAATCTTGGTATATTACTGCTTCAAAATTATTTTTACTTTTAGCTATTTTCTCATTTTGTGTCCTAAAATAAATATATACCTATAAGATTTTAATACAGTATTGTTAAATCTAAACTTTAAATGTATTTACAATTCAATTATTCGTTCTAAAACATTACGTTCTAGAATATTTGCTTCAAATGTAAAGTTTTCTTATTCTGAATTTATTATTTAGATTATCCATTTAGGTGAAATATGTTCGTTATTTGTTCTACAACCATATGACTTAACCTCCATGTAAATGTCATTCCATGTTTACTTCACAATCAAAATTGTCGTTTTCTTGCGCATCAATTCTAGTACTTCCAACCAGCCACCAACAAAACGCACCCATTGAATGGATGACGAGAGTCAAAAGAAGGCGAACTCGAGTAAATGCAAAGAAAGACTAGATGTTCCAGAGGAAATAAAATACTGCTTAGCCATTTTTTATAGTTTATTTTCATAGCTATAAGATTTCTTATTAGTTATTTAGTTATTTATATTTTCCTTGATTCGGAAGTAGATTTAATTGGGATGTTTAGTTCATACACATATTTTAGAATGTAAATGAGAGAAAATAATGATAATAATAATAATAATTCTTTATTTACCCTAGGCCTTGCGGCGTTTAGGGTTTAAACCAGTACATTTAAAAAAATCATAATAATAATAAAATAATAATATAATACATTTTATGACTTCCTTCTTCTTCTTCTACTTCTTCTTCTTCTACATTCTTCCTCCGGTGTTCCTCTCTTTCTTCCTATTCTCTTTTCGGCTTCCGTCTCCGGGCTCCTTCCTTCTTGACTCCAGTTATTCTTCCCCTCTTTCTTCGCTTCTCTTCCCTCTTTTCTTTCCTCCTCCTTTGCCTCTCTCTTCCTTCCTGTTCTCAGTTCTATCTGACCTCTCCGCATTCCTTCCTTCTTTCCTCGAGTACTCTCACCCACCTTTCTCCCTTTCCTTCTTCACTCAACAGCTCCTTTATATCTCCCTCCCATTTTGTCATCTTTCCATATCTTCTTGTTAGGTGTTCCAAAGATTCTTCCTCCTCCCTACACATTCTGCATAGCCTATCCTATGGTTTTGCTCAATACCTATTACTCCGTTCTTCATTTCCGCATCTTAATCTGGCAATCCTTCTAACTCTGCCCCCTGCCTTTCCTCTCCTCCCTTTCAAATATTTAGGTATTCCTACCGTCCTTATCTCTCACATTTTTTCACATTCCTTGAATTGTCTATTCTTACTGTTCTTTCCTGCTCCTGTACTTCCTTGTCTCTCCTCCTCAATTCTTCTACTATGTTTCTTCCTCCATTTCTCTTTCGCTCAGCTTCCCTTATGTCCATCCCACATCTCCAATAGTACTCTTTCCTTGTTTCTCCCCATTCCGACAGTTTACCCTTTTGTTCTTCCTTCATTCTTTCTTCCCAGCATTCTCTTAATATTTTCCTTATTTCTTCCCTTCTGATTTTCTCCTCATACTTCGCCGCCCTCGCAATTTGTTTTATTAATAATTGGTTTAAAATAAACAGACTTGCCATGATTCTAAAAATTGTTTTTTTCTGGCTATTTGATGTTTAGAGGTTAGAATTACAGCTAGTTAAAAGTTAACACTATGCCTTTGGCTGGAGTTAAAATTCCAAATATAACCAACTGAATTAACCATACCGCGAGGTTAAAAGTTTAAAGCCATAGAGTTACAGAATAACAAAATATTGTAAAGTGTGGTTAAAATTTTTTAACTTCGACCTTGACGTTAATTTTTAACTTTTTAAGATAATAGACCCGAACAGCGTTCAAATTTTTTATAGTTATAAACTAACTAACAAAAAAATGTTCATTTGGCGACTAGCGGCCCATAAAATCCAAATACAAAATGGTTGGCCAACCTGTAAAATTAATGCATGAATTTAGAGTACGGTTTTAGACATTAATACGACCTATTGTACCTTTCATCCTTTTTTCTGTACCTCAAAAGTTTCCCGAAGGTCTATTTATGTCACATAACTTTATTATTAAAATTGAAACTTGATGTTATCGATATGAGAAAGTCTTTAAACATGGTTGAACATTATTGATAAATGCTGGAGGCGATATTTTTTCATTTTATTCCGATGTTGCGGAATTTCTCCTAGGTCAGATGTATCAGCATACAGGCACAAAAAAAAAACTATCTCTCGCCAGCATTTTCGCTGGAAGTATAAAAAATTTACTAGCTGAAAAGAAATGTTGAAGATATGGAAGATGGGGGAAATAGTGACCATCAAACTGTTGGGAATAGCTTTGATAAAGAGAGTGAAAAATGTTTGCTTTGAATATGATTTTTTATGTTTTTTTAGTTTGAAATATTGGATTTTTCATTGTCTATTTGGTTTCAGGTTAAATTGGAAAGGGTGCTAGGTGTTACTGTTGGAAGCAATGCTGCTTTGGCGTCCGACTCGAATACGGAGACCGTTGCCTATCCTGCAGGGTAAGTTTATGTGATAATATGTCTTCCAATCTAATGTACGAGGGCTATTTTTTTACCGACCGCCAATATATATAAGCGTGGTACTGTGATCATACCGATTTTGACATTTCGAGATTTCGATGGATCTCCACGAACTGAGGTCCCTACATAACGTTTTGACTATTTTTAGCATGATGTCTGTCTGTCTGTCTGTCTGTCTGTCGGTCCGTGTACCATGCAGAGCAAATTCGGCTAAAAGAATTCAATGGCACAAGTTGATCAACTTTTGGTAAAAATCGGTAAACTAATGGGTGTTTTTTTTAGAGATATAGAACTTTAAATTGCAATAAAACAACGATGGATTATTCGATTGACATGAATTTTTTTTTATTCGAAAGATAATCTTGTGGCATTACATTTTAAATATGATTTCTGGCATATGACCGCCACGGCTGGCTCGGATGTAGTCCAATCTGGACGTCCAATTTTCGATGACTTTTTCCAACATTTGTGGCCGTATATCGGCAATAACACGGCGAATGTTGTCTTCCAAATGGTCAAGCGTTTGTGGCTTATCCGCATAGACCAGTGACTTTACATAGCCCCACAGAAAGTAGTCCAGCGGTGTTAAATCACAAGATCTTGGAGGCCAATTCACAGGTCCAAAACGTGAAATTAGGCGGTCACCAAACGTGTCTTTCAATAAATCGATTGTGGCACGAGCTGTGTGACATGTTGCGCCGTCTTGTTGGAACCACAGCTCCTGGACATCATGGCTGTTCAATTCAGGAATGAAAAAGTTAGTAATCATGGCTCTATACCGATCACCATTGACTGTAACGTTCTGGCCATCATCGTTTTTGATGCTACTCAATGCTACGCTCTACAGTACCAATAGCTTCTTCTGTACGCACCGTACGGCGTCTCTGGGGATGCGAGTTATCAATAAGAGTAAACGTGGTGCGAAAACGTTCCATGGTTAATCGAATTAACTGCTCTGATGGACGATTTTGTCGACGATAAAATGGACGTAGTGCGCGATACGTGTTCCGCACAGAACCATTATTTTCGAAATAAAATTGCACTATTTGCAAGCGTTGTTCAGGCGTGAGTCTATTCATGATGAATTGCCAAACCAAACTGAGAATAAATCACTTGACAGCTGTTAAATCAGTCGCCATCTTGAACAGTAATGCCAACTTAAAGTTCTATACCTCTAAAAAAAAACACCCGTTAGAAATGGGAGTTTACTCGTGTCGGTTTTAAGATTTTTGCGAATAGTTCACAACAGAAAAATATTTCAAACAAATTATTCAACAAAAGTTACTATAAAAGCAATAACCAACAACATTTATTTAAGACATTTTTTTGAAAAAGCAGCATAAATTAAACAAGTAATTTGTAATGTTGGTTGATCTAAAGTCACTGGATTATACATAGTAGCGCAAGTCTTTGAAGAAGCCGACAGACCCCAGAGTTTGATTGGCAACATTGGTTCCCCTGTTAAGCAAACTAAAGCAGCAATTTTTACGTTCTTAAGTTTGCGTCTGCGCTGTCAGATCTGTCTTTCTCGCTCTAATTTAATAATCTCCTTTATCAGCGGTTTGAATATTTAAGGTTATGTTTCATTTAAATTTATATATTATATCCATTTTATTTAATAAAAATTTAAAAAAATAATTGAAATTGTACCACAATTTTTTTATAGTGCATCTTTGATTAAAAAAAATCGTGATTACAATGTTTAAAATAAAAATTATTGGTAGTACTAGTTTCTTATTTTTGTACTGTTGGAATCACTGAAAATCATTTGTGTTGGCGATGTTTTTTGCCCTAGTATAGGCGCCGTTGCGCTACTTTATATAATCTAGGTCACAGCTGATTTTTTCCCAGTTCCGTTGAGTTAACAAAAGCAAATAAGGGTAATAAAAAAGTTTTTATTGATGTTAAATGATCGTACAATGCTTTAATTAGGAAATTATATTTACAGTGAATACGAAATATTTTAGGAAAAATTTCAACGTACAGAAACAAAACTGTATTATTATCTGTCAAGAAATGCATAGCCATCTTTTTAGAAATTGAATAGACATTGACTGATATTTGACAAGTAATTAAATATTTTACTTCAACAGTTTTAATATACATAAGTTACTGATACTCATCTAAATTATTTCTAAATGTAGTCTCCATCAACATTAAGCAACTCCTCATACCATATTGCCGCCTGGGTTCTCAGACAATCTTGCACAATGGTTTTCGGCTCCTCTTTAGTGCTGAACCACTTCTTTCTCAACCAAAATTTTACCCTGGTGAACAATTGGAAATCGCTTGGTGCCAAATTCGGGCTGTAGGGCCGGTGCCCGAATATCTCCCATCCGAAATTCTTGAGCAGTTCATTTGTTTGTGCTGCGGTATGAGGATGGGCATTTTCATGAAGAAGCACAATGCCTGATGGCAACATGCCTCTCGTTTTGTTCTGTATTGCTCTCTGTACACATTTCAATATCTTGCATGAATCTCGCGGCGGGATCTTTGATTGTAGTAGTCATGATAAAACAACGTTCACATCAAAACTACGGCATTTAATGGCCGAACTGGTTGGGAGGTATTGACAGATATATTGTTAAACACTACTGCGCAAGCGCCGCTTAACAATGGCAACTGAGTTTTCATTGCCAACCTAATGGAACTTGAAAAAATAATAGTCCTCGTATAAAGGGCAATGTATGTTTGTTGTGTTGTGTGTGGGAATGTTAGGCTTTATGTCATGTTGTAAGACTTCGTGAAATTGACCATCTCTGCCGAATGAGTGCTGTTACATGTTACACGTACCAGTTGATGAGAGATAGTACGCAGCGTACATCCATTGTTAAAACCCTACATATAACTATTTTATGTAGTTTTTTACTGCAGCTAGAGGGATATGCGCTAATTTGAAGTACCACTGTAACATTTATTAGAGATAATAATGGTACATACATAATGTATGAGCCCGAATTACGTTACTGTGGAGTATATTTAACAGTGATATAATGTTGGTTTAGTCACTGTAATTAAGAGCAATCGTTTTGTTATCAGTACTAAATATAAACATTACTTTATTTATTTTTAAAGATTGTTCTTAATTGTTTGCTTGAAACGGAAAAGGAAAAGGAAAGTCCCGGTTTTGTAAAATAAAGGCTGGGCTGTGAAACAATATTTTTGTCACGTATTTTGCCTGTGCTAATAAACAGAAGATCATTCACATTACCGGCACAAAATCCCGCGCTAAACTAAGCTCCCGATAATTTACATAAATTTAAAATCTGTTCTCCTCTACGGCTGTGAACTTACTGTGGAAAACCAATCAACGCGAAATCTTGACTAGGAAGTAGGAACTAAAAAGTGTAGATGGATAGGCAACTTCTCTTATAAAATTGCAATTGTTGTCCCAATTGTAACTAGAGATGGGTCGTTCATGAACGAGCCAGCTCAGTACACTGACCGAAGTGACACGGTTCACCAAATTGAAATGAGCCGGCTCACGGCTCACTGTATAGTTTCAAGTTTCAAGGATACGGTTAGTCGGGCGATTGTGAGCAGTGACCGGAGTGATCCGGATCTGGATCGATGTCATGTTGAACTTCGCGAGAACTCGGCTTGTAATGTATTATCATAAAGTGTATTTTGTCATCAATTTGTAGGGCAGTTTATTTGAGACTAATAGGCTTAGTCTGTATTTTCTTACAACCATATTATATAAAAATATTAAAAATATTGCCCAATTGTCCGATTTATAAGGGCAATAAACATCGCCATAAACTTAACACATCTGGTTTAAAATACAGTAGCTACATAAAGTGAATTATTTGTTTCAAAAATGTTAGATAAGAGTCTGGGCTAAGCGACGTTCTACCTACGAGCGAACGACCGACAACTGACTGACCTGTGTCTCGGGATCATGTTTACAGTTCATATATGTCAAGGACCGGCTCTAAGCAAGAGCCGGCTCTAAGTGACGTTCTACCAACGACCGAACGACTGACCGACCTGTGTCTCGGGATCATGTTTACAGTTCATATATTGCAAGAACCGGCTCTAAGCAAGAGCCGGCTCTAAGCAAGAGCCAGCTCTAAGCGACGTTCTATCTACGAACTAACGACCGACCTGTGTCTAGGAAACATGTTTACTTAACCGGATCACTGAGCTGGATCAATGAACCGGCTCAACAAACTGAACGACCTCCACTGATCCGGTTCCGCAAACTGAGCCGAAATTCCCATCTCTAATTGTCACCAATTTCGTATTTATTAGTTTTTATTTTTCTTTTTTTTTATTATTTGGCCTTTGCTCCTAAAGCCATTATCCAATTGTAGTACATGGCCCAGAAGTCAGTGCATCGCTACACTAGCCACTACGCCACGGTTTTTAGTTTTTATTTATCAATATTAATAAAATTGGAGGCTATATTTGTATTTTTTTTGCCTCATATTTGTTTACTACACGTTTCAGATTTCCGCAAAAAATCAATTTTAGTGCCTTCCTGCCTCTCAGTCTTTCTGTCTTTCTGTCTGTCTGTCTGTCTGTCTGTCTGTCTGTCTGTCTGTCTGCGTGTGTCTGCTCGTCAGAGATTCACGAAAAAAACGGCTGGCTATATTTTAACCAAAATTGGTATGATAGAGTAGAACCAGGATTCAAATATGGCATTTCTTATTCTAAGGGGGTGTTTCGGGGTTAAAATTATTTACTAAAAAATCAGCTGTGGCCACCACATGAGCGACCGCCATCATAAAGTACTTATATAAATTACATTTTAGCAGCAGAGTAGAAATAACTTGACCTAATATTTTCTAACAGAGATATTATTTATCATGACTATGGAAACGTTACATATAAATATGAAAAAATTGAGACTTGGAAAAAAATTCAAAAATTTTTACAGAAATTATTCGAAATTTGTCGTTTTATCAAAAAACGTCTCAAATTAAAGGTATTAGTTATTGCTTTTATAGCAATTTTTGTTGAATACATTTTTTCTAGATATTTTTCTGCTGTGAAATATTCGCAAAAATCTTAAAATCGACACGAGTAAACTCCCATTTTTAGTCAACCGATTATTACCAAAAGTTGATCAATTCGTGCCATTGATGGCAGAAGCTTAAATATGAAGTTTCATAAAAATCATTTCAGCCGAATTTGCTCTGCACGTGTACACAGACAGACGGACAGACAGAGGGACGGACAGACAGATATCATGCTAAAATTAGTCAAAACGTTATGTAGGGACCTCAATTCGTGAGGATCCATCGAAATCTCGAAACGTCAAAATTGGTATGATCACAATACCTCCCTTATGTTGGCGGTCAGTAAAAACTTAGATCATCCTTATTATTGACAGAAAAGACTATATAACAAAAATTGTTTATAATAAGAAAACATTTTTTTTTCTGTTTTATATATTTTTTTAGTTAAATGAATATTTGGGTTACGGGGGAGGGCAAAATATATGATAAAATATTGAAATATCTCGCATATTCACTTATAAAATGTATATAAGAAAATTTGTTTAGAACGAAGAGACATTTCTTTTATGTTCAATTAGATAAATATTAGAGGGGGGGGGCATGAAGTGCGCTACCTATACACTTGAAATATCTCACTTATTATTTACTTAATAACAAAATATATATTAGAAAGGTGGTTTAGAATGAAGAAACGATTGTTTTCTGTTCAATGTAGTTTTAATAAGATTATTATTTGGGGGACTATGGGGAGTAGGACTATAAACTAGAAATATGTTAGTTATCATAAGCACTCAACAAAAATGTATTTAACAAAAACTGTTCGAAATAAGGGCACGCCAGCTAGTTATATACAAGGTGTCTCAAAAGAAATTTTATATTTATTTAGCTTACTGCGTGAACGCAACGTATCCGAGGGGCGCGGGGGTTATGTCAATCGGTAGCCTGGCTCTTGGGAATTCAGTCGCTATGGAGCGTTTCTCGGGAGCAGACCGCGCGTTATGCGTGCGAGAGTTTTACAAAAACGGTGATTCGGCGACTGTAGCGCGTAGAAAATTCTGCAGTATTCGAGGTTTTCGCCACTTAAATGATGCGCCAAGCATTCCTCTCATTCGACATTGGGCTAAAAAGTTTGAAGAGACTGGTACAACGCTGGATAAATCAAAATCCGGGCGACCTAGCTCATCAAGAACGGTAGAAAACGTGGAGAATGTTAATCAGTCTGTTCGTGACGACCCGAACCTTTCAATTCAGAAGCGCGCAAGTGCTTTAAATGTGCATAGATCATCATTACATCGCATTATGCACAAAGACCTAAAGCTGCACCCCTACAAAATTCAATTGGTGCAAGAATTAAAGCCCCAACATGCCAGTCAGAGGCTTAATTTCGTAAATCAGGTGATTGAGCGATTTTCAACGTTTACCAACATTTTGTTTTCGGATGAAGCTCATTTTCATCTTAATGGCCACGTAAATAAGCAGAACTGCCGCTACTGGAGTGCAACGAATCCGAAACGCAAACATCAGAAACCCCTACATTCGCCTAAAGTGACCGTATGGGCTGCGATGTCGGCGCGAGGAATTATCGGCCCTTACTTTTTTGAAGACGAAAGGGGGCGTGCAGTTACAGTGAATTCAGAGCGTTATGTGGAGCTGTTAGACAACTTCTTGGTACCTGAACTGCAAAACTTTCCTGGCTATAACCAAAGAACATGGTGCCAACAGGACGGAGCAACTTCACACACGTCCAATATGTCTCTGCCACGTGTTCGTGAAATTTTCTCAGGCAAATTGATCTCCCGGAGAGGTGACATAAATTGGCCTCCACGCAGTCCAGATTTAACCCGTATGGACTTTTTACTATGGGGTTATCTTAAATCAAAAGTTTACGCCAATAAACCGACTTCACTGGCGCATTTGAAAGAAAATATCCGTCACGAAATGGCAGCCATCCCTGAGTCCACCTGCCGAGACGTCATAAGTAATTTTACTATTCGATTAAATGAGTGCCGAGAACGCGAGGGTCTACATTTAGACGATATTATTTTTAAGAAATAAATCCCCAAAAAGTGTATTTTAATAATTAATAAACATTTTTTCTATATACGGCTTACTTTTTTTTTAATCGATCCACTAAATATAAAATTTCTTTTGAGACACTTTGTATTATCCTAACGGTGGACAAATTAAAATTAAAACGTAAAAATCTTGACAAAAAGTGAGGTTAATAGTGAAATTACAGGCGCTCTGCACAGAATTAGAACAGGGAAACTGTATCTACAATTTTATAGGAAATAGTTCTGCTTTGTCGGGATTTAACAGTGAAATTTCTTTTTAGCAAGTCATCTGTTTTTATATTTCTAGATTTTATTTAGAGCGGTGTAATTTGCATATCTCTTAAAACTCCCATCCAAATTTGATTTAATTCCAACGAAAATTAAATGAAAATCTTAATAACAACTTTCATTAAAATTCCATTAGTCCGTCGTTTACGAACTTGGCGGTAACTGAAGCATCGTTTACCGATAAGCCATGTCCTCATCCCGATTCCAAGGTTTGATAATTCGATAATTGAAAACACCAACAAATAATTAAAGTTGTAATTTTAAATTCCAAGTGTAAGAATTTGCAAAAGAACCTCAGTATTACGAAGGCCAAATAAGTAATTTATATAACACAAGTGTTCGTGGCATAGTGAGATAGCGCGGTCAAATAAATGCCTTGATGATTTCTGTTATAATTTATTCGGAGAATTAACATAATATATGTAAACATTAGTGACAAACCTGTATTTTAAAAGTACTACTAAATGATTGTTTATTTGTTTATAATTTTGGGTTTAATTGGGAGATAATATCAAAGGTGAGTTAATATCAACTGGCGTCGATCAATACCGTTAGAGATAGATGAATGGAGCTCTCGAAACTATGACAAAATACTTTACAGTAACCTCATTCGAAGTCGATAGTGGATATACGAGGGTTACCTTTTATGTTTTTACAAACGACCACTAGATGGCAATATTGAAATATGTCACATTACTATATTCGTAAAATTTGAGATTTGTTATTGTGAAATCAGTGGCAGCTTATAAATTGACCGACTAGTTTGTTGACTGGGAGCGTTAAAATACAAGTTTATGAAAAAATGGATATTACTCGTGAAAGTTTTCGTTGGATGATTTTTTACGATTTTAGTAAAGGCCTAACTCAACAACAATGCATAGATTCGCTTCGTTCAATTTTTGGTAATGAAGCACCTTCAGAAAAGACTGTTTACAATTAATTTGCAGAATTTCGTCGTGGTCGTGCGTCCGTCAGGGATGAATCTCGTGAAGGTCGACCAAAATCGGTTGTGATTCAAAAAAACATCGATGCTGTGCGCAAAATGATTGAAGAAGATCGGCATGTGACTTACCGTGAGATGAGGCATCCTTTGGCATATCGCAGACTGCAATACATTTGATTTTGTATGAACTTAACTGTTCCCGATGGATTCCGGATAATTTGACCGAAGCTCAAAAAAAGGTTCGTGTTGATTGGTGTAAGGGAATGCTAAAAAAATTCAACCTATGCACTACAAAATCCGTATACAACATCGTTACAAATGACGAAACTTTATATACTTAGATAGAGGCATCCTTTAGCATATCGCAGACTGCAATACATTCGATTTTGTATGAACATTTAGCTATGAAAAAGATCTGTTCCCTATGGATTCCGCATAATTTGACCGAAGCTCAAAAAAAGACTCTTGTTGATTGATGTAAGGGAATGCTAAAAAAATTCAACCTAGGCACTGCAAAATCCGTATACAACATCGTTACAGGTGACGATACTTGGATATATTCATATGAACCGAAAACTAAGCAACAATCCACTGTTTGGGTCTTCTAAGATAAACCGAATCCCACAAAATTGTTCGTTCACGAAGCACTTCCAAGAAAATGATCGCTTGTTTCTTTGGTTGTACTGGACATGTCGCAACCATTCGTTTAAAGAATCGGAGAACAGTTAATGCTGAATGGTATACAACAATTTGTTTGCCAGAAGTCATCGACAAAATCAGGAAAAACAACCAAAAACGTCGCATCATTCTTCATCAAGACAATGCAAGCTCCCAAACAGCATATCAAACAATTGATTATTTGGAGGAGAAAAACATCGAATTAATATCTTATTGTCCGTATTCACCTGATTTATCCCCTAACGACGTTTAACAATGTCAAACAAAAAATGCATGGACAGCGATTTTTATTACCTCAAAAAGCTGTTGAAGCCTGCGAAAACTATGTTTTTGAAACCAACTTCAGAATAGAAAAAATGTTTCGAGAATTGGTTTGAATGCATGCAAAAGTGTATAAATTTTAAAAGCGAATATTTTGAAAAGCAATATAAATGTTTGTTCAGAATTTTTCTTCTTCTTAGTTTCTGTAAAAACTTAAAAGGTAGCTCTCGTATCTATTTTTTTGTCTAATGAATTCGAGTTTTAAGATTTTTAAACAGAAAGTTTTGCGAGAATTTTATTTTTAATTACAATTTTATATTGCATTGACTCTCCTCATTTGTTGCCCCTTATATATTAAGGTCGGGCAAGTAATAATGCATCATTTTCATGGTAGTGTTAAAGGCGCGACAGGGGTGAGAGGCGTGGTGTTATATTTAAGTTCGAATTTCATGGTAGGGTTGGAGGCGTGATAAGTGCGCGTTTTCGATTTTGACAACATTTGTATCTAACCTAAAAGTTTATACAAGTGTTTGGAGTAAACGGTTATTCAATTTCATTAAATATGTCGTCAGATCGAAGAAGACGTCTAGCTCATTTTTATGCATATTTAGACTTATTGCGATATGAAGAAAAGCGATGGTGGGTACGTCCCATATATACATAGAAACAGAAGGCAACAGGGAGATTATTTTAACTTGTTGCAAGAAATGAGACACAAAAAACACAGACAGTTACTTCAATTACAAGAAAAGAATTTAATACACAATATTTTTTACTTGACATCACAGTTTAGAATGAAGATTCTGTTGGCCCCTGCTTGGGGGTGTATTATTAGTATACCCACTGCATGACATTTCTGCAGACCAGATATTTGAAACCGAATCCATAATAATAAACTTTATGACTGCCGACAACATTGTAAAAGTCGCTATTTCGCTACATCAATTTACGTTTTTTTAATTTATTTTTAGGAAATTAATATAAGTGTCTCGCTAAAGATCTCACCATTCCGAAACCAGTGGCGAAGGGAAACCTCCGCTAGACTTGCCCTCCCATAAAAAAATATTTAAAAATAAAATGTAAATTTAAAAAAAAAATAATAATAATATTTAGATAAATCTTCAAAAATACATCAAATTATGTTCTATACAAATTTTTGTCCAAGGCTTGCTTTACTAGTTACGAATTAATTATCATGACCATGGAAACGTTACATATAAGTATGAAAAAATTGAGACTTAATATTTTAAATAATTTTACAAAAAAAATTCGAAATTTTTCGTTTTATCAAAAAACGTCTCAAATAAAAGTTATTAGTTATTGCATTTATAGTAACTTTTGTTCAATAAATTTTTTCGAAATATTTTTCTGTTGCTAAATATTCGCAAAAATCTTAAAATCGACACGAGTAAACTCCCATTTCTAGTCAACCGATTTTCATAAAAAACAATAGGGTTCTTCCCATTTAATAGGAGAATTTTTCAGTACCAGAACGAACTCTTTAAGTTAAACCGTTTTTGAGTTATCGTGTATACACACAGACAGACACACACACACACACACACACACACACACACACACACATACGGACGGCACTTCGAAAATAGGTTTTTTGGATTCCCTGGACCATGAAACGTGGTCATCCGTCAAAATCTCGACATCGAAAATTTTCGCGATTACAATACTTGCCCCTTATATATTAAGGTCGGGTAAGTAAAAATATATCTGTTTCTATGGTTTCGACGGTGCGGCCAGCGCTTGAGTTGAAATTTCTGAACTTGCGACACCGCGCTTTTAACGCAGCGCCTACGACACCATGGTACGGGTTTTTTCAAAATAGAGCGATGCTATTAGTTGAATTTCTTGTTCCACGCTTCCAACACTAGAATGAAAATGGTACATTACTTGAGAACAAAAATGTGTGTATAAAAAGTTATTTAAAATAAAGGAACGGTTATTCTCTTCGAAAATCATGCGAAGTACGTGTTACTCAGCTAGTTCTGAAATATCCCAAGTCCCCCTCTGTAAAATCGTGGTGTAATTAAATTACTCTCGCCATTTACTATCAGGTTACTACGTGTGTTGGGTTTTTTACGTCCCGTAACTGTGAGTTAAGTAGCACAAACCATCACCACCTTTTTACAACGTATTCATTATTATTAGAACACATTCACATAAATATACATTAGAATCTTATCAACTCGCTGTGTGTGGTACAGCTATGTGAAATTTTATAAATTATAAATTGATTTTGAAATATTTTTTAAACCGCAATTTGGGTTGGACCGTAAATTAATAAATACTGCCTCTGCCCCCCCCCCTGGTTTAAAGTTAAAATTAAAATTTCCAATCTAAACCGTCTATATACTATCGAATTCAAATCAGTGATGTTACTTACGCTGGATTTACGTTTCAAAAATTTTTGACCAAAATTTAAAAATTTTAAGAAAAATGCATATTATTATTATTTTTTATTTAATGGCCTTTGCTGTGGAAATTAGCCAGGACAATTTTTATTTGTGAAAAATTCCATGCCTGAACGGGATTCGAACCCGAGACCTTAGCAACGCAGAGCACATGTGTTACCACTAAGCTACGCCGGTCGGCAAAATGCATATTATATTGACATTAATTTAAATCAAATCGCACAGAAATCAGCGTGTTATGAATGAAACAAATGAATATTAAAATTTATTGAACAGTTTAATTCTATGACATACAGTCTGTTTCAAACGGTTAGGCGGAACTAAATGGGAATTTCGTTCCTTTAGGTTGTCACGAAAAGGGACCTTGCTTGGGTTATTTCATTTTTCACGTTGGAATGTCAAAATTTAAAATTCCAACAATGAAACCATGGGAACGAATGACATATGTCAAAATTAAATTATTTTTCTTACATATTTTAATGACAAAAAAATAAATAAATGGGATATTTGTATTAAAAATGACACAAAAAATCAAAATATAAAGAAAATGACATTTTAAAATGATATTAACCTTAACCAAAAAATGTTTGTTGCAAGTATGATTTACAAAGCTTAAACAAAACGGCTGAAAAGCATGATTTAAACGATGAAAGTAACTAGATTGCAAAATCTAGTTCCGCCTAACCGTTTGGAACAGACTTTAGTACAATTTTAATTATAAATATTGCTCAAAATTGCCTCCATTCTTATTAATACATTCAATCCTTAAAAGTAAACTATTTCGGACCTTTTCTAATTTTTTCCCATCAATATTAAACAAAATTCTTGACAAAATAGTCGAATTGACATTTAAATAATTAATCCAACAAACAAAAATATTATTTTTTTTATTTTTTTTTTTAATTTATTTTGGCTCTTTAGTCCTAATATATATGGACCTTTATCCAGCTACTCTGTTATTTTTATTTTGGATACTTTATTAATTTTATGACAAATACAAACATCCATGCCATGACCGGGATTCGAACCCGAGTCCCCACGGTTAGCAGTCAAATGAGCTGACCACTACGCCATAGCGACCGGCAAAAAAATATTATGATTTGTTTATTATTCCATTCATAGCACGCTGATCCCTGTGCGATTTGATTTAAATTAATGTCAATTTAATATGCATTTTTCTCAAATTTATTGTGATGTAAGGGTACTAAACTGTGTATTCGTTGAATTCAGAATAAAATTCCCTTCCGAATAATAATATTAAAAATATATGTTCTCATTTAAAATAAGAAAGTTGGGTCCCATATTTGGAGAACCACTGTTCATAAAAAAAATTTGTTAATAGTTTTGTAATAGACTTGCAAAATGGTTTTTCTTTGCTAATTTAACCAACCTCGTAGCTCTTATAGTTTTTGAGATAGCAATGGTGGCACACTTAGATTGAACATTCTGTATACCGAAGCAGGCTTTTCCTAAACAAAATGATCAAAAGCTTCAATCAAACGGTAAAAGTTACTAGATTTCAAAATCTAGTTCCGCCTAAACCAAAGAAACCATCTATATACAATCTGTTCCAAACGGTTAAGCGGAACTAAATGGGAATTTAGTTCTTTTAGGTTGTCACGAGAAGGGACCTTGCTTGGGTTATTTCATTTTTCACGTTGGGATGTCAAAATTTAAAATTCCAACAATGAAACCATGGGAACGAATGACATATGTCAAAATTAAATATTTTTTTTTAGATATTTTAATGACAAAAAAATAAATAAATGGGAAATTTGTATTAAGAATGACACAAAAAATCAAAATATAAAGAAAATGACATTTTAAAATGATATTAACCTTAACAAAAAAATGTTTATTGTAAGTATGATTTACAAAGCTTAAACAAAACGGCCGAAAGGCACGATTTAAACGATGAAAGTAACTAGATTGCAAAATCTAGTTCCGCTTAACCGTTTGGAACAGACTGTACGTTGACATTTTTTTACAATTTTAACTGCCTTGTCCCGAGTGTCTTTATTTTCTATACAGCCTGAGTTACGCGAGTAGGAAAGTAATTATTATAAAATATTCTATTTTTTGTGTCTGTTCACATTCTGTAGTGTGAACTGGTTGGTGTAATAACATGGTGTTAATGTATAGTTTTGTTGCAGATGTACCGTTGTCCTCCTGTCGACAAATACAGGAAATCAGAACCATATCATTAATTCTTCTAAGAAAACAATCACATCTATAGCCTACAGCTCCTGCGGAAGATATTTAGTCACTGGTAAGTAAGATTTTCTTAGCTGTCTTTTCAGTCTATCTTTCAGTTGTCTTCAATAAATTAATATATTTATCTACGACAATCAAATAATAAATACCTTATGTGTCCAACTGCAAATACATAATACTGTTCACATTGCAACAAGCGTAAAAAAAGTGAACCCCCTTGTGTGCTCACTCCGAAAAATTAACGTTTTTTTACACTGCAAGTTATTATTTAGTAAGCTAGTTAGTTAGTTAGTTAGTTAGTTAAAATGTTTTGCACTCAGCAATGATGATCATTTGCTCGTCACACAGCCTATCTTTTACTCCTAGAATATTATTTATAAGTTAGAATAAATAAAACAATAAGGGCCGGTCTTTCCACCTTCAGATAAAGTGTCTGGTAACGTTATCTGACGGATAAAAACAATAAAGCGTCTTTCCACCTTCAGATAAAGTTATTCCTACGAATAAACTATGCTATCTGGCAGATAAGTTATTCGGTAGTCAAAGTAGCGAATAAGTAACAAATAAGTGCTGTCACTGTCAAAAAGTTAGAAATTAAATGATTTCTTGGAACAATAAATTGCAAAATGACTTGAAAAAATATAATTTGTTTGAATTTTATTATTTGTAGAAATAATGCTTTAACTCCAAAATAACAGTGCACCAGTCCACGGTGAGAAAAAATATGAAAAAAGTATCTCGTGCAATATCCAGCTTATGTCTGATTTCATTTGTATGCCTTGTACGGAAAATTAAATACACAAATTTCAACGAGTATTTTATGAAATTGCGCGCTATCCACGAGTGGTTGCAGCCTGGGATGAAATGTTAGTGAAACTGCTTTCTTCTGTGAAAAAAAAGGCTGAAGTTAATGGTGTCGAGAAGGATATTTTATATTGAACGTTAACCGGGTTCCACGCCTGACAATACAATGTTTAATAATTCTAATATTCGCTTCGAATTTGAGCAATAAGATTATAATTGGCATAGTAGCACCTGCAGTATTACGCAACTTTAACGTTACAAGAGTGGATGTGAAGAACCACCCACAAAAGATGAGTACTGTGTCGGTGACGTACCTGAAGAAACTGATTACTCAGAAAAAATGAAAATGAAAGAATCCTCCGTGAATTAATTTCTTATTTTCAAATTTATTATAACTTATTTTGTATTTACATCAATCATAATAAAATTAAAAAATGAAATAAACGTAGAACAATTATTATTAATATCTACTATCTATTTTTCACTCCCCCAATTTTATTACATGGTTACAACATTAATAATTGCTAAAATCTTGTATAACGCATATAATACATCTCAATTTGTAATACGAAACTAGATCTGGTTACTTTGGTGACTGTTGTGGTGTAAACAGACTTTGGCGTATCCGTGTGAACCAATACTATGACAATATTATAATTGTATTGTCAATATACAACATAAAAAATGAACTTTTACTGTTAGTTCCGTATTACAAAATGAGACAGATAATACATAAATTTAATTTTGTTAATGACAATTACCAAAAAAACGGCTCGACAGCTGTCAGTTTACCAATTTATTTATTAAAAACCCGTGGTTTTTTGTTTTTGTCAAAATGCAAGTAATGACCGGTGACTTTTTTTAGGTCAACACCTGTATTTTGGAAAATATGGTGCCTTTGGCCGGCACTTGTTTCCGTATGATTTCCCGATTCCTACAATTTTAAAACAGTTATGTCTTCTGAGCCCCCCCCCCTCTAAGAAAAATTCTCTTCCGGATACCCAGTTCTTATCACTACGTCCTCTTTTGAGGAGATAAAATTCAAAACGTGATTTTTCACATTAAGTCAATTTTGAGATAATTGCAAAAAATATTGTAATCCTGTTTACAATAATCTGGGAACCTAATTTTTCGACCCACATATTTTTAAGGTCCCTAACATTGAATTTAAATGTCATAAAATGATAATGAGCAAAAATACAAAAATATCGATTATTTAAATCTGGACAAGTCACGTTGTGAATTAATTTAATGGACAAAAGACGGTTTAAATGGACAAAACAAAGATAATACCTGATTCGAATGAGGTTTTATTAACAAATTAGTTTAAATTATTTTATATATTATATATTTATTTAAATATATTTCTTTTTCTTTTTTTATATATGCAAATCACAGATGAAATTTTCCAAAACTTCTATAGATGGAAGATCGTAAACCAGTTCTTTGTACCATTTTAGTATTTTTCATCCATTTACCAAGTTCATCAAAAATATAAAAACACTCTTTTAATTTTTTTTTGTTCTTGTTTGCGCATTTTATATGTCATAACACACGATTAATTTAATGAATTTATTCTATACATTTAACAAAGAAGAAGACGACACTGATACCAATATCTCCTTTTTTGAATGTTAGCTCCTCTTTTATCCTCATTACATGTCACCGTAATTATCTACCTCTCATTTACTGTATGTTACTCGCTTTGAGTACAGTGCTTGTAAATTATTGACACAAATTCACTTCGTCCCCATTAACGCACGTTTATTTATAAACAAATAAAAAAACCTTCCCATCCTTTTTTCCGATCATTAAAAGTCGATATTTTCCAAGATGGTCACATCTGAAGGTCGAGTTCCACACACTGTTGCATAATACGACCTCTGGACGTTAAATTCAATGAATATAATTAGTGAACCACCTGTTGTACCTCGGCCTACTGTTTACCATAATTATGCAATTAATATCGAGCTAATAAAGTTATACAAAAATAGTGATCTGTTGGGAAAGTTTAAGGAGTGGTGGTGGAAAATTTCGGTACTAGAATCACATATGGGGCAAATACGCGATCTATAAAAAGTTTGGATAGTGTCTCTAGTAGTAGGAATTATAAGTGTCAACTGTAATAAATAGGCTAATAAATTTCATACTGAAGTCAAACAAGGGGGTGTCGCCTCATCTTTGCTGTTTAATTTTGTGCTGGAGATGGTGCTACGAAAAGCCCAAGATAACAACTACCTTGGTCTACAGCTCAATGAGTACAATTAGATTTTAGGGTATGCAAATCCTTGGTTCTCAATCTTTTTGAAGTCGTGGAACATAATCTCTGATATTTTTTTGCGTGGAACAATACCGATATAGTATAAGCTTTAAAGCCGGTGCCAACGGTGAAATCAAGAGCGCAATGAAAAAATGACATTGCTCGCAAAAATAACTTCGTTATTGAGGAGAAAAAAAGGCATCGTGTCGCGGGCGCATTTTGGGCGCACTTGCTCTTGCGGGCGCGTGTTTGTTCACCCCTTCTTCAAAGTGTTACTTTTTAAAAAGGATAAAATACCAATATTTATTGATGCAAACATATTTATTAATAAATCACTTGTAATTATCAGGGGTACAAATAACAGGGCGACCATTTATTTACAAAATAATAAATAACATAAATCGTACAAAGTTAAACTTAGCAAGCTTTGAAAATGATTTTGTTACATAAAAAAATTGATGTGAAGTGTGAATATTTACACATTTCAGGGTTTCGCAGGTATATAATAAGTGAAGGCGGTATGCTGAGTGTGCAGGACAAATTTTACTTTGTAGTAATCACGGCAAAATGAAAAATATTTTTAAAATAATTTATCGTCTGTTAATCATATAATAAGACTGGTTATTAAATTTACGCTCTTAAAAATCAAATGCAACATTTGTCAAAATATAACTAGAATTTTGACAAAATAATTTCAACATAATAAAAATGCAAAAAAAAAACAGAAAAAATAAAATTCATTCCGTACTCGAACTCGAAACCCTTCGTTTCCAGCGCATTTTAGCTTACGACACCAATGCTCTAACCCATTACACTATCGCACGCCTTGCATGTGAGTGTCTTACATTGGTATAACTTTTGTACTTTGTGAACCAAAAACCACAAAAAATGCGTTATTTTCCGAAATCATAATCTGATCAAAAATTCCTGTTGTACTATTTCGGTTCACACCAATATACATTACTTAGAATTTTTTTAGATTTTTAGTTAAAACCATCGGGCTACAGGGTGTGGGACAATTTTTTTTTGCACAATTTTGGCAAAAATCGCATTAAAATAATTTATTTTGCAAAAATAAAAATTTGATCGTTAATCCACGTACTAAGGGCTTTAATTTGATACCCTACTCAGAATTTAAAAAAAATATTTTGGTTTTCGATGAGCACATATTTGCTTATAATTTTAGGGGGGTATGTTTTTTAGATGTTTTAGTATTTTTCCTATGTGCGGGTCAAAGAGTTGTATAAGCATGCCAAATTTCAACTCTCTAGGTTTAGCCGTTAGGCTACAATTTTTACCGAACAGACAGACAGACAGACGACAAAATGACGGTATAAGGGTTTTTTGGTCATACCTACAAAACCCTAAAAAATCAAATAAAACCTGCAAATTTTCTTGCCTGTTAGTACGAGTTTGATATTGAAGGTGATAACATCAAATCGTTTGTAATTATGGCTTACGTACGTTATTCATATGAAGAAATGACAGATATGGTTCTTACATTCGGGGAATGACAAATAAATTCTGTTAGGGCCCAGCAACTCTACCAAGAAAGGTATCCTGAAGGTAAAGGTTAAACGACTTAGAACATTAGGTAAGAACAGCCATTAGGGAAATTCAAGAGTATACCGTTCTAAATGTAATGGAAGAGTTTTTATTACGAATGAGAAAATGTGTGGAGAACAACGGCGGTCATATTGAACATTTGTAAATTTTCCTTAGTTTTTTACGAACTTTAGTCATATTTTGTTTTGTTTTTCCTAGTTACATAATGTTAAATATTTTTATAATTTAGTTTCTACGATTTTTATGTTATTTATTATTTGTAAATAAATGGTATCCATTTTGAAATGGTTAAAATTAAAGTATGATATTTTGATATCCTTGTAAAGCTGATTTAATGTACTTTCAAGAAAAAACAATTAAAGTACCGATTCCCTATGCTAGATAAAAAGTTGAAACAAGTTCCGCTGAAACCGGAAGTGATGCAGAATTCTTATTATAATCCTTAAGTGAGCCCTTTTGTTTGGTTTAATTTTTTCTGAAAATTTTTTTGTATCTCTTAAAATAAAGGAATTATTCGAGGTGCGGCGTTTTTAACAAACAAATAAACGAAATAAACAAATAAAATTCCCAAATATACTACATAATAAGTATATTATGTAGTATATTTGGGAATTTAGTATATATGAACTCCCTGGATAGGGGATTAATTTGCGAACATTTTACTGGGCTCGTCTTGTTTATGTTCAAATGAATAAATAAATAAATAGGGGTACACCAATCTCAAAATATATTACGGGGGATCCGTGATGCCAAATAGGTTGAGAGACACTGGCCCAAGGCCCCAGAATACACTCCGTACATATGATTGAGACCCCATATGGATACTCTGAACACATCAGTTATCTAAGGCCCTAGAATACACTGTGAATATATTTAAACTCGGAAACACTTGTTTATCCATAAATAGAAAGTGTGTATGTGAACAAACTGTCAATATTTTCATGGCCATAAAAGGTTTAACAGGCAACAGATCTCGGCCCAGCTTTCTCGCATCTATCGATAATTGACGCTTCGGTTTCCCATATAGTTCAACTCAACCTTATCAAGATGAAATTCATCAAATTTTGCTTAAATTAGCCCAATTTTTATAAGCTATTAATTTTAACACCTACCTCTAAAGATAAGAATCAGTTTTATGATTAATTTTTCAGGTCGTAAACAGAATTTACATTTTGAAATTTTATGAACTAATCTATTTGTTATAATAAAAATTGGAAACTGGTTCCGTTTTTTTTGGGTAAAACCGGTCGTGTAATCATCGAGTAACCCAGTTTCGAATACTCGGTTTCGAATATTCTATTATGCATTTAGACCCGTTTTTCTTTGTTTTTTGTCATCACTTGGATTTAGACTGTTTTTTTTTTCTTTCCATACTTTTTACGGATACTCGTTTCCAGATACTCGATTTCGGATATCTGGTTGCGGATACCCGGTTTCGGATGTACTAGCTGTATTTAGATCCGTTTTATTTTTTTTGCATATACACGACTCGCACGAATAAAAGAGAAATAGGTACAACTGTCAAAATAAGTGACAACTGTCAAAATTTTGTACAGAAAAATGTGCGATAAACGCCCAAGAAGCGCAAAATCAATATTTCCGAAACAAGGCAACTTGTAAATCTTGTGTTAAAATGTAAAAATGTTATAGAAAATAAAGCTACTGACGCTGTAAATCTGATACCCTTTTCACACTAGAACTTTAAGATCGGATGTTAAAGTGAATATGTCTTTAAACGCTAATGTGAAAACGTATGACCTCGTCTAAATACAAGCGATGTTTAAGACAGAGATCTTTGTCTTAAACATCGTCCGCATTGCCAACATAATTTCTATTATAAAAAAATACTCTTTGAATTTGTGCTGTCAACATTTTATATTATCATAAACAAGAATACTGTATTATATCGACGTTATAAGAAGTTTATACTTATTGTTATAATAAAGTTATTTATTTTAATAATGTGTTTAATAAAATACAGAGCTACAATAATTGAGATAAAATGTATCGACTTACATGTTAATACAGGTGTAATATATTCTTTATTGTAGTGTCTTTATTGTAGAATGAAATGAAATATCCATATTTGTTTATAATAATTCAAAATGTGCGTCTGCGCAGACAGTTCAAAACTGGTAATTTCATGACGGTAACTTAAGGACAAAATTACTGTAGCTGATGACAGCACCGGAGATTTAAACATCAAGTGTGAAAGCATACCGATGTTAAAAATCGGTGAACTTTAAGTTCACTCGTCTTAAAGTTCTAGTGTGAAAAGGGTATAAAAGATAAACAAAGGGCCTGAAAAAAAAAAATGTATTATGTTCAATGCATCTTGCATACAGAATAGAAATGCAAAAACACTGAAAATGAAATACGACAGTTATATCCCACAAGATTAGAAGATTTTATCAATGAATTTCCGTCTATCACTGTGAAACGTTGTAAGTTTCAATAAACGGTGGGTTATAAAACAAAAAATTTAGAAATAATTGGTGGAGTATTTGGTGGAATATTTGGTGGAGCAGGATATTAAATGCATTTTTCGCTAAGCGAAATCGATTAATAAATTCTTACTCATCCTACTGGTCCATATTATTTGGTCTAACACGAACTATGTATGGACGTTCTAAATACTCTACAATTTCTTCATCATCGTCTGCTAGCAAATCTTCAAAATCAGAATGCATGATTTTTTTCTTTAACAATAATTGTAAATTATCTAAAAATAATCGACAATATATATTTTTTTATTGCACTAGATTACTATATAAGTAGAGTACTATGAATTTATTTTTACTATAGGTAAATTCATAATAAAATAATACACATAATGGAAACAGGTGTATGTAATATGTATATAAAGTGTATGTATGTCTGATATGTACATAATACCTATTATATTATATATTTTACGTATATATGCTTATATTATGTACATTTATTTATCAATAAAATGTTTTTTTGACACCTATCTATCAAAATCTGTCATTTTTATCCAATAGGTAACATTTATCAGTACCTACACGGTGGGAATAACTTATCCTGTGGATAATCTAATTACTCTATAGATAAATTATTGGAAATACGCAAAAAATCGTTTATTCCCGTGATAAAAACTTATCCCATTGATAGTCAATTTTGTCTATGGTTCGAATTATCGGGCTTTAAAATTATAAACATTTTAAAAATATTTTTGTAATGTATTAGAGTTTAATGTCGATGTCTGAATGCGTCTTAAGGTTTTGGATAAGTAATACAATTATAATATGAACACTTGAGTATACTTGCGTTGTCTAGAAAATAACCCCATAAGAAATACATGGAGACTTCAACGGTAGATCAAGACACAAACTCGACTAATATGTTGAGATATATTCTGGGACTTTAAATAACTGATACAATCATGTCGACAGTGTATTGTGAGATTATATATGAACAGTATGTCAGAGGTTGGCTAAACTGCGGCCCAAGAGCCACATGTGGCTCTTATTATTAATAAATAATTAAAAATTTATATTTTAAAGAATTTGACTAATTTTGACATAATCATTATATGTTGATATTAATGTTTGAAACAAGCAAAGCAAATGTTTTTAAAATCATAATTAAGGTGTGGGGGGGGGGGTTGTCATAGTGGTGTAAGTCAATTTATGTTCATTTCGAGATACAAACCGCTTTACTTAGATTCCCTGTATTAAATTATAACACATCATCTTTGATATTTTTATAAATTTAATACCAGAAGATGAAATATGACGATGCAACTTTGCACTCTCTTTTCAATGAAGTTTTTAATGAGAAAATTATTTAGGGGGCTATGGGTCAATGGGGGCGCTAGCTCTTAAAATCTGGAGGAGCCAGGAAATATATGAGGAAAATATGGGGGGGGGGAGCATCATCATCTTTTATTGTTATTAATGGATTAATGGGATTAATAGACAGGTGAAAATACAAGTGATAAAAATTGATGTGAAGTGTGAATTTTCACACATTTCAGGGTTTTGCAAGTATTTAGTAAGTGAATGATGATTATTTTGGATGCGGAAACAAATTTTATATTAAAATATTTTTTTTGTTAATTTTAATTCGAACGCCTAATACCCTTATTTAGGTTTCTAAATATGTGCAGTATTTTTTTTTTTATATATAGCAAGGTTCATTAAGAATTTTAAAAATTGCGCCTATGGCTTCCATTGGTTGTTATAAGTTCCGCCCCTCTGATTTCGTGTACTTTGAAACAGAATTAAATTATAATTTAAACAATTTCCACTAGTTATTAAATTTACGCTTTTAAAAATTAAATGCAACATTTGTCAAAATATAACTAGAATTTTGAAAAAATAATTTAAACAATATAAAAATAAAAAAAAAAAAAAAACAAAATAATATTGTCTCTTCTCGCAGGGTTCGATCCCTTTCGGATCGAGATACTTGGGTGAAAAACCAGCATCAAAAACCACTACACCAGCATACACGTTCTAGTGTAGCGTGTTACAAAGCTATAACTTGTGTACATTATTAGCAAAAAATCACAAAAAATGCGTTTTTTTCCAAAAACATAATCTGATCAAAAATTCCTGTTGTACTATTCCGGTTCACACCAATGTACATTACTTAGAATTTTTTCAGATTTTTAGTTTAAACCATCTGGGCTACAGGGTGTGGGACAAAAAAAATTTTGCACAATTTAGGCAAAAATCGCTTCAAAATAATTTATTTTGCAAAATGACGGGTTTTTTTGGTCATACCTACAAAACCCTAAAAAAAGGTCCTCAGTTCTAAAATATAAGTGATGAATTTTTAAAAACACAACATTCCTTATTGTGCTGATAAGGCTCTTACCAGAATCCTTCTGTGACTCCTCAATATCTTGCTCATCTACATCTCCTAGTCCTGCTGTATTGATTAGGTTGACGATTTGGCCAACGATAGGCTCTTCTCGTTGAGAATCCTTGGAACCTTGGATACGAATCAATGAAATGCTTCAATAATTTGAATCAGCGTAAAATTTTAGCTTTTTTTAGGCTATATCGAATGCGTTATATCGAGACAGCGTTAATTGAGGAAGCGCTAAACGAGGTCTTATTGTATATTTAACAAAAACCCGTACGAAATACTGACACGTCAACCTCTGTAAAATAAAGGTACGCCAGGGTTTTGTAATTATTTAAATGATAATTATTAAACACACAATTTCTAATTTTTTTATTAGATAAATATCTTCGATTCAAGGAAGTAAATTCTGAAACTGTAACATCTATAAAATAAATATTTTAAGTATAATAGATCAATTTTGTGATAATATTCAATTATTTCTTTAAACAATGTTATAAACTACATTTGATGCGTAAAAAAATGCGAAAATTTCTATATTTTCGTTAGTAATTTTCTCAAGATTCACTATAAATCATATAATTATACGGTAGAATTAACATAATTAATTTAATCTGCATCAAATAGTTACTTTCTTTCTGTTTATGACATGTAAGAGCACTTAGCTTGGAGCCGACTTAAACTCTATCACTTTCTTACTCCTTAACTGCCGATATCTAGGACGTTTACTTATTTTCTAAATCATCTTGAGCAGTTATTTACATACGTTTACTTTCATACGGCCAATTTTTAACCCCTTGAAAAACTTTTACTTGCTGTAATATGCCAGATGATTGAATAATGTTTATTTTCTTAATTGGAGGTAATCTTTTTTAAATGTATTGATTGTTTAACTACATAATATATATTAACACATGGTATTATTAATTATCTAAGACATAGGATACACTCTGAACGCGTGTTTTAACTTTCTAGTTCTCAAAATACATTGTAACCATATGAGATCAACGAACATTTAAAAAATTTATGTGAAGTGTGAATTTTCACACATTTCAGGGTTTTGCAGGTATTTAGTAAGTGAATGATGATTATTTGGGATGCCAAAACCAATTTTATGTTAAAATATATTTTTTTTTGTTAATTTTAATTCGAATGCCTAATACCATTATGTAGGTTTCTAAATATGTGCAGTATTTTTTTTATATAACAAGGTTTAATAAGATTTTGAAAATTGCGCCTATGGCTTCCATTGGTTGTTTTAGTCATAAGCTCCGCCCTTCTGTTTTCGTCAATTTGTAGGAATATAAATGACAGTATAGCAGTAATATATTTAGGCACTAATATGATACAGACATTATAACACATGACATAACATATATTTTATATATTTCATTTTTTTTAACTTGTATCCATGGTATTATATATTTATAGTTACGTTATATTTTAAGTTACTTGGTTGTAAGTCCAATAGTAATCAATTTCAACAATTTGCACTGGTTATTAAATTTACGCTTTTAAAAATTAAATGCAATATTTGCCCAAATATAACTAGAATATTGAAAAAGTAATTTAAACAAAATAAAAATTAAAAAAAAAAAACAGAAAAAATGAATTGCCTCGCGGCCGATTTGAACTCGAGTTTGCAGATTAGAACGCTTGTATAGTAACCATTACACCATCGAAGCGCTCTGTCTACTGTGCTACATAATATCATTAAATAGTTTACATGGTTACGCAAAAAACAAAAAATGCGTTATTTTCCGAAAACATAATCTGATCAAAAATTCCTGTTGAACTATTCCGGTTCACATAAATGTACATTACATAGAATTTTTTCAGATTTTTAGTTTAAACCATCTGGGCTACAGGGTGTGGGACAAAAATTTTTTTGAACAATTTTGGCAGAAATAATGTCTAAATAATTTATTTTGCAAAAATAAAATTTTGATCGTTAATCCACATACTAAGGGCTTTCATTTGATAACCTGCTCAGAATTTTAAAAAAATATATTTTTTTTCGATGAGCACATATTTGTTTATATTTTTAGGGGGGTATGTTTTTTAGATGTTTTGGTATTTTTCCTATGTGCGGGTCAACTAGTTGTATAAGCATGCCAAATTTCAACTTTCTAGGTTTAGCCGTTTGGCTACAATTTTTACCGAACAGACAGACAGACAGACAGACAGACAGACAGACGACAAAATGACGGTATAAGGGTTTTTTGGTCATACCTACAAAACCCTAAAAATGGCAGAGAATAGGACAAATAGTATTAGGTGTACTGGAAAGTTTTTTCGTTTATTTGGTATTATTAAAATAAAAACAAATCGAAAGAAAAAAATGTTCTTTATTGAGTAAAATAGTTACCATTGTGATCTATAACACTCTGCCATTTATCAGGAAGAGAAAATATTCCCGATTTATAAAATTCCTGATTTTTTGAAGGAAAAAATTGTTCAAGGCTCATTTTAACATGTTTCATATATCTAATGGCTGGTTGATAAAGTAAGAATTATCCCTAACTCAAGTTAAAATCATTTGTTTTTCTATGTTGTAGCATTTTTGTATAAACAAATGATTTTAACTTAAGTTAGAGAAAACTAGACGTTAGCAACCCGCCATAAGTGTCTTGTTTCTTAAAAAGTGTTCCAGTGTCCGAAATAAGTGATAGTCGGAGGGTGAAATGTCTGGTGAGTAGGGTGGGTGTGTTAGAACCTCCCAATCTAGCTCGGAAATTTTTTCACGTGTCTTTTTTTGATGAATGAGGTCAGGCATTGTAGCCTTGAAGAATAACTCCTCTTCTATTCACAATTTCTGGCCGATTTCTGGTCAAGTTCTGATTCAGTCGATCCAATAGGGGATACGCATAAAATTTGTATTTCCTTAAAACTACATTATTTTGATATGTTAATGTTAGTTATGTCACCTAACAAAACAAAAATTACATTTTAATTAATATTATAGCCAAATTTTTGAATTAAAATATTGTAAATTTGAAATAAGCCGACCACGGAGCGAAGGTTGCCGAGTAAAACGACTGAGTATGACGTCAAACGATAGGGGTTTCACATCACAGATACAGATACAACATAATCTTTACACGTGTGTGTATTGTATTGTTCGAGAGTTTTGTATTTGTTTTTAAGCAATTTTTCACGCATTTATTATTAAAATGGCAGATAAAGATTTTGTTTGATTTGGGCTCAGAGTGATAATTTACCCAACATTGATGCATTTATGCTCATGGAATATATGAAAAATAATGAATGCTACAGTGCTGAGGAAATACGTGGTGTCAAAGTAATTTTTATTTTATATTCTATAACTTTATGTAAACAAACGCTGCAACTCTGTAAAATGTAAATATTTATGTAATTTAGATGTCAGAATTTTACTACATTGTTTACATGAAGTTACAAAACGTTAGAGGCATAATTGAAATACTGCAAATATAAGTTATCTATTTTAATATAAAATTTAATTCGGTAAACATGTATAAATTGTTTTTATAGAATTAAACTTTATTTTAACTAAAATCACTCTAACTTTACATAACCTATGAAAGTTATACAAACAAATAAGTTCAGAACAGACTATGTACGCCGGTAAGCTAGTAGTGTCATACGTCAGTTAGAAGGGGTATGACGTCACACGTCGTTTTCGCGCGCTACATACATTTATGATTTTTTTAAGCCTTCAAATTACAAAAAAAAATAAATAAAAACTGTTTTTTATGTTTATATTTAACAAGAGGAATATAATAAAAAATAAAAAAAAATCATGCCTATCCCCTATTGTTCACAGTAGAGATCAGAATTAACATTTTGTCGCGGTTTTAACATCTCATAATAAATTATTCCTTTATAGGGCCTTCCAGATCGAAGTTCATCATCCAAGCATAAATTTCCTGATTTAAATTTTTTAAACCACTGTTGACATGTGTATACACTTGGTTTATCACCATAAACAGTGCAAATGTTTTATGTAGCAACTGTAGCAGATTTTTTTTATGGTACTCATACAACATTAAAAGCATAAAAAAAATTTTGATGAAAATTCCGCCATTTTAAAATGCGAGGGTTTAAAATGAAACGAAAACAATAATTAGGTATTCAAGATTACAGAGTTTAATCTAAACGCAAAACACGTCTGCTCAATTCAGCGAACAAGTCGTGACTAGTTTGAATACTGCACTAATAATAAAAACGAAAAAACTTTCCGGTACACCTAATATATTGACGGTTACGGGATTTTACCGTATTTCCTTTTTCGCCTTACAATACCCTTACAATTGTTTTGAATAAAAAATTTGTTTGAAAAAAAGGATATTCGCAATAATATTCTCCCTGTTACAAGATTTTCCCAGTCCTTTTCTTAAAACTAATAATTTGATCTCTAAACCCCATTTTTTGTAAAAATAATCAGCTCTCCAATTAACAACAAAAACCTTTTAACTTATCTTAAAGACTCATATTTCTATTCCCAATAATTCATTTTATCCCAAATAATTAACTCTAATTAATTTACTCTAATTACCTACGAAGTTCATATCACTGAAAATATATGGTCGCATATCAGCATCTGTGTAAACATGCGACCATGTACTTGAGATAAACGGTGACAACATTTTAAACAAATTATATAATATACGACTGTAAGTTCTACCCTTGTCTTTCAACATTTAACTAAAAAAATATATGATAGCTCAACTAATCTTTGAGGATGTTTATCTGAAAATAGATTAGTTTTTATATTTAAATAATTTGAATATTTTTAACTAATTAAATAATTTTATTTCTGAAATTATCGCTCCCACAATGAAAACGTGATCAAAAATCGTTACAGTATTTATCAACTAACGACATACGTTTCTAAACAATATCGTTGAAGTTGTCGTTAAGGCATAACTCAACTACTGTCATTTCTTAACCAGTCACTTATTAACGACATTTTACAGAATAAAAGTCAGGTTTGTGTCTGATCGAACGTTGAAATCTCCATAGCTAGTTCGGGAAGCAAGTTCGGAGTTCTCCGAGTCGCTCTGTTTAAGTTCAGAGCGTTCAAGAAAAGTCCTAAACGCGTTTCCTCGAGCGGTCTGGAGTTAAACAGAGTTACTAGGAACACTCCGAGCTTGCTTCCCGAACCCACTCGATGTATTTCCTATAGAGTTATTGTTGAGATATCATTCTTTCAACTATTAAAGATTAAGGTTTCAAGTAATTAAAGTCAAGTCAACAAAACCAAAATATAAAGCTACTATTGTTCTAATATACAAATATAAATTTTAGGCTGAAGCTGCATAATAATGCGGTGACATCATGGCGTCAAGCTATCATATAATATAATAGTATATTCTGTAACAAGGTTGGAATGAGAAAATTCGATGCGAGTGGAACATCGCGAATGGAAAATCCGAGCGCGAGCCGCAGGCGAGCGTGAGGAACCACGAGCATCGAATTTTCTCTTCCAACCGAGTCACAGACCCTACTTTCTCCACGAACACCAGAAAGAAAAAAAAAAAAAATTAACAAATAATTATTTTAACAAACATTTTATCTTAACAAATAATTTATATTACATAACAAATTAATCAATTAATTAAACTAATTTATTTTATTTATTATTTGTTTAATTTTAATTTAATTTGCCGCACATCGGCCACTATTTTAGGTTAGGAAGTTATGTTGCATTTATTTAATGTAAACGTTGCATATATCTTAATGTAATCCTACAAAAACAAAAGACAACAAGCATGGAATGGTTATTTCATAACAAGTGATGGAATGAAATACACGCAAAATGCATAAGATGATAAGTGCTTTAAAATAACATTCCAACTCTTGTGTTAGAATATTAACTTTCTGTAGTCAAAATTGGTTTTAGAATTGGTACATTCTATAGTGGTCGTGGAGAAAAATACTTATCCTGAAGTAGTTCTTTTCTGGCTATGATTGAACAAAGATGTTTAAAGCTTATGTATGAGTTTTATTTAACAATCTTCAAAAACCCATATTCCAACAGTTATTTTCTGAACGAATATCTCCATTTCTTGTGAAACAAAATACCTTTATTGGACTTCTGGAATATTCTACGTGTTCTGTGTACCAAATTGGGGTCTATTCTGTAACCAAAGCTGTTAATTTTAACAATGTGTTAAAAGTAACATTATAACAGGGGTGTTAATTTCGAGTTGACATTTTGCTATTCTGTAATGTTAATTTTAACATTGCCGTTATATTTTTATTTTTAAACACGCCTGTTAAAATATACCATGAAGCTAGCAATAAGTAGTACAAATTGCACGTCGATTCTTGACCCTTACTATTATTTGTTTAACGATGATTCATAAAGCATAGCCGGGCATAGTGTTGTTTACATTCACGTCCAGTTAGTGGTTACTTCTTGAAATGGAACAAAACAGGAGTTCAAAAATATATTATATACAGCCAATGGGTGCAAAAAAAAAACCGATAATTTTCATATAAAAAAAAAAACAAAAAAAAATGATTCAAAGCAGATAGTACTTTCATATAATTTGGTATGGCTGTTGTTCTTCTTGTTTCCGGCATATGTGGAATTACTTACTCAATTAAATACTGATGGACAGGGTCAGCGCGAGGGTTGTTGACGCCCCTAGGCAAGACTTAATTTAGCGTTCCTAAGCAGAGCCGTAATTAGCTTTTTTCGGATCTTGGGCAAGATTTTACAATTGGGCTTCCCTAACACTTTAAAAGTCCTTGTTTCTAAAATATAAGTGATGACCTTAAAAGAAAGGTCCTTACTACAAAATTACATTTCGCTATCTGGATCAGTAGTTTTCATTTTGACACATTATTAATAATTAAAGTTAGTTTTTCCTTTATTTTGTATTCTTATTGATTATTATTTTTACATTAATTTGGCACCCTTTTCCACTGATCATCTGAGACAAGTGCCTCACTCGCCTCACCCTCAATCCGGCTCTGCTGTACAGCAACTTTATTTAATCGAAACAATTTAACAAATCTGACATCTGGAAGTTCAAATGGATTACCCGTAAATAACCCTAATTCGTTTCTAAAACAGATACATTAGGTAATTTTGATATTTGATGCATTCACTAAAAATGAGTTTCTTACCTTCCTTTTATCTCCCGTTTATTTTCATTTAGTAAATAACCAATAACCAAAGGCCTGCTCCTGCCATTTTGTCAAAATAAACATGATGTTTAATTTTAAAGGCACCTGTTTAGATAACTTTAAATTTTTTAGTTTAACAGCTGTTTTTAACATCATCTGTTAATTTTTTAACAAGATATATGTTTACAGAATAGCAAACGTGTTAAAATGTGACTTTTAAATTTTAACACCGTGTTAAAATTAACAGCTTGGTTACAGAATAGACCCCATTGTGTCTTGATCGAGTGTTGAAGTCTCCTATTTCCAAATCAACACACGTATATCAGTCAACAGTATGTTATGATTATTATCTACTTCAAGGTCATGTATTAGTTACATCAGTCTCACAACATTTGCAGATTTTATCAATGAATCCGATGTTCTGTCTATCAAATGTGATACGTTATAAGTTCTAAATGAACTAGTTTTCAAATCTACAGAAAAAATACTGATATAAAAGTCATATTTACAGTTAAATTGTACATTTTAAAATTACAAAATGGTTTTTGTATCCCTCGAACTTATTACCAGATTAAAACAGTTTAATAACACGAAGTATAGTAACATATTTACATACAATAAGTCTTTGAAATTCACTCGTATTGAATAATAGTGGGAATAAACTCGAAAAATCTTCTAACTGTTCATAATTCTAATCCATTGTTTTGTTACTGTAGGTGAGTGCGGTCACCAGCCAGCGGTGCGGGTATGGGACCTTCAAGCAGAGGGTGTTTCTACAACGGCAAGTGTGGCACCTCAAGCACAGCAGGTTGCAGAATTTCTTGGACACAAATATGGAGTCAATTGTGTGGTAAGTAAACTAATAGTTCCCTGATTTACAACAGGACTATAGAAATGCAACTCTCATTCATGATTTAACAACTGAGTAATAGTAATTTCTGTCCCCCTGGCTTAACAACAGGGAAATAGTAACTCAGTTGTGACTAGAGATCGCAACGATTAATCGAAGGATTGAAATAATCGATTATTTTGTGTCAGTTAATTGATTAATCATGTGATATTTTTTTTCGATAAATTAATCATTAATCGTTTATTTATTATTAATCGATAACTGTATTTTATTTTCAAGAAATCACTTAGTTACTTAGTAATTATTCACAAGAATCACAAAGTCCCTAGACAACTAGTACTTCAGAAGACTCGATCTCACCCATCTGGAGAATTAAACTCAAGAGCTACTCATTTTTGCACAATATACTGCTATAGTTTGCGTCTAGTCAAATTCGATAATTTGCGAGAAAAGCCTAGCAAGTTACAAGTCTTCAGGATACCTCAATAGTCTTTGGATAAAACAGTCATTTCGAGCGCTTGTGGCTCGTGGATGATTTGAACCAGTTTTTTTATCTCGAGGCCAGTTCTCTGATAACGCTTTATAGAGTAATTAATAGTTTTTAGCTACATCCAAAACACCAGCCATATTCCAATACTGCGACCATCTTCATATAATGGCGTAGCTCTAGTTGTTACCCCCTGATTTAACAACAGGAAAATAGTAACTCAGCACTGAACTCTGATTTAAAAACAGGAAAATGATAACTCGGTTCTTTTGTGTGCTGTTCCACGATGGCCGCTACCACGTCCGCTTTTGAATCTTATTTTAATTTACCTTTTATTTTGCTTTAATTAATTTTGATAAAGATACTACATTGCCTATGGAATACACTGGTCCCTAGGTTCGAGGATACTGTCATTTTTAATGACGGATTCAAATCTGAAACCAGGGTTGGGTGTGCGTTCGTTGTCTTGAATCCACGTCAGCAGTTTCAGTACCGTTTGCACTCAATAAGGAGTGTGTACACTGCTGAGTTGTACGCTATATTCAAGGCTTTGTTTTTTGTTTCATCAGAGCAGAGTTGTTTAAGTGTTTGGCGGATTCACTGAGGGCTTTAAACGGCCAAACTGCAAAGCATCAAGATCCAAATCCAGTGCATCCTTTTGTACTGAAGATCCGGTTGGTACTCCATAATCTGAATACTGAAATGCATGTGAGGGTAGAGCTGTTTTGGATACTAGTACATGTTGGTATTAAAGGAAATGAAGCGGCTGATGTTCCTGTAAAAGCCGCCTTCCAAAGACCTAAGATTGATGTGAGTTTCATATTTCCAGATGACGAAAAGAGTCATCTGAAACATCTGATGTTAGCCAAATGGCAACATGATTGGAACACCATACAAAATGTAAAGTAGAGTCAGATTAAGAGAGACGTTAAACTATAGGGTCTTCCTGCAGGATTAACCGCAAGGAGATAACCGCCATCACACGCCTGCGTATATTATTATTTAATGCCCAGTGTTAGGCGCAAATAGCCTTTGTTGCTGTGCGCCAAAAGTTTTAACTGACTAATTAACTTCATCCTTCGAAGATAAACTTACATTTTCCACCTGATTTAATAACGAGCAAATGTTTAAACTATTTAAAGCACTAACATTTTTTTTTTCGTTTCAGGCATTTTCTCCCAGTAATAAATACGTTGTCTCCATTGGTTCTCAGCATGATATGATAGTCAACGTCTGGGACTGGAAGAACAACATCAAAATCGCCAGTAACAAAGTCAGCACAAAAGTCAAGTCAGTTGCTTTTGCTGAAAATGGAAACTATTTTGTAACAGTTGGAAATAGGCACGTGAAATTTTGGTACTTGGAATATGGGAGAGCAAAGGTAAAGTATGTTTTTATTTTGGAGGAATTTTTGTTATTAATGAATTCATTTTCTTTTAAATTATCAAGCTCCATTTTCTGCTTTTTGTACTTACCAATTTGTGTTATTTTTTTACAGTATAAGGAAGCAGTGCCCTTAATGGGTAGGTCCGCCATCTTGGGTGAGCAAAGAAATAACTACTTTTGCGACGTAGCGTGTGGAAGAGGAACTAATGGAGACAGTACATATGCTATCACGCGGACGGGTCTCCTCTGCGAATTTAATAACAGAAGGTTACTTGATAAATGGGTTGAACTAAGGGTAAGTACTATGTTTTCTTTCCAGGATTACAGGTTGGGTTATAAATTCCATTGATGTTGCCTTTGTGGGGGCATTTCTAGGATCGGTTGGCTAAATTATTTTAAGTAATTTCATTGTACTTCATGGTACTGACTTTGAAAGGTCCTCCACTAGTGGATTCCAAGACTTGCGAGCGGTATCAAGTCTGAAAACCTAAAGGATCCGCCGGTTGGTTGCTTAGATTCTTTATGAGAGGAATAAGGGTGTTTGAATTAAAGTCTGCATTTTACTTAATCTACGTTTAATGTTTAGTTAGAATCCAAGGTTATTAATTACATTAGAACTTACAATTTAATGCTGGCTGTAAAATCCCATGAGAGACACTCAAGCACAAAAACCTCACAATCACCGTTATCACCTCACAAGCCGCTAAACACCTCACAACACTCACGGTGTTTAACCCGTTAACGAGGTTCGTTTATTTCATTAAACTGTTCTCAACACTTCCAGATTACTTCTGGTTTACCCACTACACGCTACCGGGTTTCTCTACCAAAAATGCTTGGGAGGTTCGTCCGTACACGGTGGCGGTTTACTCATGACTACTTTTTTCTCTCACCAGATTTTTCCAGCTCTTTTCTTAAACTAATAATGTGATCTCTGAACCCCATTTTTTGTCGTTGTAAAAATAATCAGTTCTCCACATTAACAACAAAACCCTTTTATAAACTTATCTTGAAGACTCATATTTCTATTACCAATAATTTATAAACCCAAATAATTAATTTTGACTCTAATTACTACGAAGTCCATATCACTGAAAATAGTTTGTAGTACCTTCGGACCAATTTTGTAGTACTTCAAGATGATCGAAACGATCGTAATTTTGACTTACCATCGTTTTTTTAATTGAGAATATTAATATTCTCAATTAAAAAAAAAGGATATTTTCATATTAAAAAAGAATAAGCAGAACAAAAAGCAAATGTTATATATAAAAGATATATTAATAAAGAAAACTGATGTATATATTGACAATTATGCATTTATTCAATAAATATAAAGTCTGTTCCAAACGGTTAGGCGGAACTAGATTATGCAATCTAGTTACTTTCATCGTTTAAATCATGCTTTTCGGCCGTTTTGTTTAAGCTTTGTAAATCCTACTTGCAACAAAAAATTTTTGGTTAAGGTTAATATCATTTTAAAATGTCATTTTCTTTATATTTTGATTTTTTGTGTCATTCTTAATACAAATATCCCATTTATTTATTTTTTTGTCATTAAAATATGTAAGAAAATTAATTTAAGTTTGACATATGTCATTCGTTTCCATGGTTTCATTGTTGGAATTTTAAATTTTGACATTCCAACGTGAAAAATGAAATAACCCAAGCAAGGTCCTTTTTCGTGACAACCTAAAAGAACGAAATTCCCATTTAGTTCCGCCTAACCGTTTGAAACAGACTGTACGTATATTTTTAATAAATATACGTATATTATTGGAAAATATCACTTAAATCTGCTGAAACACAAGCTAAATACATGTAAACCATATATAATCTGTAACAAAGTTGGAAGAAACATGGCGGACTTCAGCTCGACCAATAGAAAATGAGACCATCGTATGGCCACACTGTCTTTATACAGTCACTGTATTTTAAATAGGATATCGTCTATTCCATCCACGTAGGGCGCCAACGTAAGCCCTTTAGTAGTCGAGATTGTTTGTAATTCCTCGTATTTTCTTGAAGAGCCTTCCACTTTATAGATTCGTTTTTAGGGTTTTGTAGGTATGACCAAAAAACCCTTATACCGTAATTTTGTCGTCTGTCTGTCTGTTTGGTAAAAATTGTAGCCAAACGGCTAAACCTAGAGAGTTGAAATTTGGCATGCTTATACAACTCTTTGACCCGCACATAGGAAAAATACTAAAACATCTAAAAAACATATCCCCCTAAAAATATAAACAAATATGTGCTCATCAAAAAAAAATATTTTTTTTTAAATTCTGAGTAGGGTATCAAATGAAAGCCCTTAGTACGTGGATTAACGATCAAAATTTTATTAATGCAAAATAAATTATTTTGATGCGATTTTTGCCAAAATTGTGCAAAAAAAAATTTGCCACACCCTATAGCCCAGATGGTTTAAACTAAAAATCTGAAAAAATTCTAAGTAATGTACATTGATTTGAACCGGAATAGTACAACAGGAATTTTCGATCAGATTATGTTTTCGGAAAATAACGCATTTTTTGTGTTTTTAACTAAAATATGTTAAATATTTAATTCACTATGTAACTCTCCAGATCAGTAACTCTAGTAGTTCAGTTGGTTTTGTGATGCACTTTGTAATTTGAAGTGCGAACGTTGCAGAGTTCGAATCCTGTTAATTTTATTTTTTTCTGTTTTTTTTTTTTTGCATTTTTATTTTTGTTTAAATTATTTTGTCAAAATTCTAGTTATATTTTGGTAAATGTTGCATTTATTTTTTAAAAGCGTAAATTTAATAACCAGTGGGAAGTGTTGAAATTATAATTTAATTCTGTTTGACGAAATCAGAGGGCGGGACTTGATGATATAAGCAACCAATGGAAGCCATAGGCGCAATTTTAAAAATCTTACTGAACCTTGCTATATAAATAAAATACTGCACATATTTAGAAACTTAAATAATGGTATTAGGCATTCGAATTAAAATTCATAAAAAAATATTTTGACATAAAATTTGTTTTGGCATCCCAAATAATCATCATTCAGTTACTAAATACCTGCAAAACCCAGAAATGTGTGAAGATTCACACTTCACATACATTTTTTCTGCTACATCTTACATCTTATGCTAATGGTTTTATTTTTTCTTTTTCAGACGACGAGCGCAAATTGTATGACAGTGGGTGAAAATTTTATATTTGTTGGGTGTGCTGATGGAATCGTCCGGTGTTTCGACCCTTCAACCTTAAAGTTCGTAACGACACTCCCAAGAACACATTACCTTGGTGTAGATGTCGCTCAAGGTTTAAATATCTCTCACATGAGTGCCCATGCTCCAAACGCCAAATATCCAGACGCTGTCGCTGTTACCTACGATGAAGTCAACCACAAATTAACGGTGGTATATAACGACCACTCGATATACGTTTGGGCGGTTAGAGACGTCAAAAGATGTGGAAAAAGTCATAGTTTTTTGTATCACTCGGCGTGTATTTGGGGAGTGGAAATGGCGCCCAAAGAAAGTCCACTACCACCTGGAAGTTTTTTGACTTGTTCCAGTGATGATACTATCAGGGTTTGGACTTTGGACAGAGGGGATGGTGGCAGTAGAGGAATTTATCAGAAAAATATTTATAGCCAGGTATGTATTATTTTTTAATCATAAGAAATTCAAAACTAATCTTTGATTATCAAAAGAAGTCCAGTCAAGATCATATGAAATAATAATTAACGTACTGATGTGTTTCTTGCTCACTCACATTGGCAAAATAGTAAGAGAAATACAAATTGAGTTTGTCAATTAATTTTGGTTATTGTTCAGGTATAGCTACAACAAACGTACTTATGCATACAAATGTGTACCGCAGGTTATCCCACCTCGAGGTGTGTCTTAGATTACAAATGTTTTCTAGTGTCATTCGTACTGAAACAGTGGCGTCTAAAACAGTGGCGTGATTTTTGAGGCTTCCACAGGATTATAATTTTAAGTTCTGTGTCTCATAAAAAACTAAATCTGTTCATCAATACTCCATTTACTTCCTTTCTGTACAATTTCTTGAATTTACATCTGGTAATTCAAAAGGTTTCTTGTATCACGAAGTTGACGATAAATCATTCTTAGCTCTTCTCTAAAGAATACACTTTAAAGAGTAATATAAAGTCTTTATTTTATCTTATAATAATTAATATTATTACTATCGTTCATTTTAATCAATATCTTTTAGTAACATGATATTTACTAAAATAAGATCCGCCGCTTTTGTAAACTAAACACCAACGTTAACTTTTAAAGCAACTCTTTTGGTAGACTCTTATTGTAAAACGTTAATTTGCGTTAACGCCACCGCGTTAAAATTTTAACAAAAATATACTTAGCGAATAGTATTTACATATGAAATAGTGTAAATAAATTAACATCAGTTTTTGACGGTAAGATTTTAACTCTCTTGTTTAGAGAAGAGACTTGAGTCTGCTTTTCCAATTTGCTGTACGTTAACCGGACAGTGTATTTCCATGTAAATGTATTTGTATATTATGTATTCTTGTGTTTTAATACAATTTTGTTTTCAGGAATTATTAAAAGTGGTCTACGTAGATCAAGAAATGACATATTTAAAAGATCTGGACCTGTCAGCGACAGCCCTCGGAAATGATAAAACCGACACGTCTTACGACAGTCGAAACGGAGTCCGTTCCATCAGACTAAGTCCCGATGGCAAAAACCTAGCTTCAGGAGATCGGTCAGGGAATATTAGAATACATGAAACTCTAGGCATGAATGAATTGTATAAAGTAGAAGCTCATGACGCAGAAGTATTATGTCTGGAGTATTCGGGTGAATCGGAACATAAGTTACTGGCTAGTGCGAGTCGAGACAGGTTGATTCATGTGTTCGATGTTAAGAATGGTTATAATTTTTTACAAACGCTTGATGATCATTCGAGTAGTATTACAGCTGTTAGGTTTTTGAATGCGCAAGGGAATCTTCAAATGGTGTCTTGCGGAGCTGATAAAAGCATAATGTTTAGACAGCTTAACGGGGTAAGTTTGTTTATATTGTACTATTATTAGTGCCTCACTTTTATATTACAGAATTCCTTAGGAACAAGCATTAGTAGTTTTTATCTGACAAACAGTTGCAGTTTATCAGCCAACTTGTCTACGATGAGTGTGTGCGAAATGCGTTTTTCTCATGCAATGATAAGTGCAAGTGAATTTTAACGAATCTAGCTTAATAATATTTAGGGCCTTAATGAAACCCTTAAATTACAAAAAAGGCTGTAACTCATTTATTGCTTGATTTTTATGAGATTCGGTATGAGTGCACAGAATTAATATATATTAATTCTGTGCACTACATATGTACTGCTGCAATTTCAACTGTTTAATTTTTATTTATTTTTTAGTCACCTCAAGGATCACCTCAATTTGCCAGAGGTCACAACTCAGCTGGTAAAGCAACTCTTTACGATATGGAAGTCGATACTGGACAGAAACATGTTTTAACGGCTTGTCAGGATCGAAACGTAAGAGTTTATAGCGTTCACACTGGAAAACACACAAAAACTTTTAAAGGAAGTACAGGAGATGATGGAAGTTTGATAAAGGTAAGTTATTTTAACAGGCAACACAAAATCTTTCAAGTAGCCTTGAAAATTTTTGTCAAATCATTCAAAAAAATTAACGTAAATTTAAATTGCAGTTTTCTCAATTATTTTGTGTTGTAAGACTATGACTTGCTTATATTGTTGAATTTAGAATAAAATTATCTTTCGAATAAGTAAAAAATAATTGTGTGTTCTCATGTAAAACAAGAAAGTTTTACAATGTCTTTTGCGAAAATTGTTCTACTCGTTGATATTCTCTTATAAAATGGCAACGGTTGTTTAACCAACCTCATAGCTATTATAGTTCTCGAGGTAGCAGTGGTGAACAAATTAAAATGAGCAGATTTAAATCTATAAAAAAAAATGATTGTTCCTCAATTATGATTGGTTTATATAAAACATAAGAATGAGAAATAAAAATAAAACTTAAGAAGTTAAAACTGCGCTATACATCGGTTTGTGTAGAAATAAAACATAACAATTTAAGACTCATGAAAAGTTGGTAACATTATATATACGTATGACAATATAAATACTAAATAAGTATTATTACTATAATAAAAATAAAGTAAAAATAACGTAAACATTTTTTTTGAAAATCATCTGTGGCCACCACAGGACTGACAGCCAAAAATCTTCCATTGCTAGATGAACGCTTTTTAGCGAAAGTTGATTAACTAATGCCATTGGTGTGAGAAGCTTAAAAATGAAGTTTCATAAAAATCCGTTTAGCCAAAATCGCTTTACACGTATCCAAGGACCAACAGACAGAGCGGCAGACATCATGCTAAAAATAGTAAAAACATTATGTAGGAACCACAATCCGTGGACATCCATCGAAATTTAAAAATGTCAAAATCGGTACGATCACAATACCTCCCTTATATGTATGTATATGTATGTATATGTATGTAGCGGTTGGTAAAAAATAATCCATAAGTCTTAAGCGTAAGAAAAAACTATTGAAATACTATCTTTATAATATTTGAACACACTTGTCGTCTACTGGACGTTCTGAGACGGAGACTTTGGCATCTTTTTTTTTTAACAAGCCGTACTTTAGCGATCCATCGAAAAATGATCGCAGAAAAAACAAATAAATAACACTGAACCACTATGACTTACTGACTTCCTGTCTGAATTATAAGAGATATAAAGAATATAGGTAATTCATATTCCCATTGTATGAAACGTCACAACATCCATTATGTATTATTTGGACAATTTTAAGGAATTTGTACTGTATTATATGCCGCTCTTGTAATATATCAGCTCTGTAATAGAACAGTCAGCTGTATATTTGTATTTCATAAAGGTTAAAACTTTTTCAATGACCAGTTGAACTATTGAGATTCGAGTGTCTTTATTGACATTTATTGGGGGCAATAAAATATTATTGTATTGGCTTTTGTTATCTTCAGTAGATTTCTGAGTGAAACGTTTGTTTTGAAAAAAAAAAAAACAAGCTATTTTCAGATCTGATCACATTTATTTTATTTACTTTTCTGTCTAATCTGCTCGCGGAACATTAGTAGACGCTACGCGGAGCACAGTTTGGGAAACCCTGGGTTATATGAACCACGGAATATACAAATGTCAAATACAAAACAACGCAAGTACACAGACGCGCCAATAAAATTATTCCATATGTTATGTCCGATATAAACGCTTTGTTATTTCTTGTTCTTGTGTAATGTGTTCTATTTTTTATTCTTATGTCGTATATAAACCAAATATTAGTTATTTATATTTTAATTTTTTTAGGTTGTCTTAGATCGGTCAGGAATCTACGTTGCCACTTCATGCACTGATAAAACACTCTCCGTCTACGATTATTATTCCGGTGAATGTATGGCAACGATGTGTGGTCATTCGGAGTTAGCAACAGGTCTTCGTTTTACCAACGATTGTCGACGACTAATTTCTGCAAGTGGAGACGGTTGTATATTTATTTGGAAAGTACCACACGACATGGTAGTTACTATGCAAGCAAGACTAAGCCAACAAGCGATGAGACAAGGAAAAACACTGGATAACGAACTGTTTACGGATTCCAGTAATGTTGATTTCTGTGATCCGAATGCTAATAGTGTTGATCCGGATTATAGGTTTAGTGTCAGTGCACTACCGTTATGGGCGAAGAAACAGATTACCGATGATACAAGTCCACCTATTTCATTGAATCGAGGGGAGAATCTACCTAAAGGTCGATGGGCACAAAGGGCTGAGAAAACTATGTCGGTTAAATCGGTGTATACTGATTCGGTGATAGCTTTTCCTTCATTACAAGGTAATTATATTATAAAGTTGTAGTAGGAATTTGTATTTATTTGCTGTCTATCGGCTTGAATTCTATTTCCTTCTTTCTAGAAGACTTTCTATTTCTGCCTTGGTAGCGTAAAGCTAGCGCTTCTACTTTACGAGCCAAAAATCCTGGGTTAGAATCCCGGTCAGGCCATAGATGTTTGTGAGCCACAGTGGTTTAAACAAAAACGTCTTTCATCCATTGCCAATCTGTTCCTAACTCCTTCAGTACTTCTCTTTTTCTTTCCCTATTTTTGATTTCTTCACATTTTTCTAACAATTGTTCAACGGACCTGTAGAATACTTTTTAAATGAATATTAAGCAGTTTTTATACACATTGGCATATTTAATTTTGTAAATTTCGTTATGATTTGGCAAAATATAATTTTTACTTATGCATTTTAAAATTTGTCATTGTGACGACGCTGCTGCTAGTGGATGTTCTGCTTATTAGTATTCGGCGTACGTTTATTATCTAACTCTCGAGGGCATGAACGTTGATGCATTCATGTTATCTCTTGCTAATATTGTCAAACCAAATTTGTTTGTATTATTTTATATTTTGATCATCTGTTTTAAAAATTAACGAAAATGAAAAAATAATGGTTATCATTGACGTCATTTGTGCAAATATTAATCTAAGACATTTACTGTGGCCAGCTACGTCTCTAAAGGGAGGTGTTTGAAACTGTTTAATATTTAATAATTAATAACTTTTATGGAATAAGTTATATTTTTTTTTGCTCCATAATATTTTCTGATTGCTATTCTTTGAAGTGCTAATACTAAATTTAACTTAATTGTATCATTCTACAAGTCTATTGACGACCTGATATCTTCTACAGTCAACGGAGTGGCTGAGCGCATTAAGTCGTGCAGTTTGGACTGGTGAAAACAGTCTGTATTGTACGGTCGGTAGTTCGATTCTCCTCCGTTGGTGATATTATTCGGGCGAGAATAATATGTTTACATTGCTCCCATTTCACAATCATTCAAATAAATGATATCTTCTGCCTTATGCGTACAGTTGTTGGGAAACTGTCTTAGTTGTAATCTGTTTTTTTCAGATCGTAGATTAGATTCGGATGGATCTAAAGACAGTTCTATCGACAGTGGAACTGAATCAAGACATTATTCAGAAAGACGAGATACCAGTACCTCAAAGGTAAAATATTTTTTATTAGTAATACTTTGAAATGAAAATTAGAGTTTTATATTGAAAGATGAGAATATTTTCAAAAAAAAAAAACAGTCTAAACTTTGTTTTAAAATATTCTTAGAATTACATAGCTTATATTCTGTTAATTAAAAAATAAATAAATATATAAAACTTTAACTTTTTTGCAATATCTCTATATTAGATAAATAATTTCTTTTAACCATTCCTAGTTATTTAGATGGGCTGCGTTAGGCGCAAATAGCCTTTGTTGCTGAGCTCAAAAATTTTTAACTAACTAACTAACTAACTCTTTTAACTATTCTAAAACACTAACTACTTCCTTACTTCTAACTAAAATAATTTGTTTACAAATGCGTGCCAAACTAAAAATATGTCAAATCAGATAGAACCAGAAAATGTTTAAAAGGTCCTTTGTGAACCTCAAGGATTAACTTAACACCTTTTTAATCTTTTATATATTCTCATTTAAATCCTGTTTTATTTTGTAATTTGTAAACGAATAACAATGGGCAAAACAGCACATTTCTCAGCTGTGACATCGTTTCATAGTTTTCTTGAACGGACTACATTAAAAAAATTTTAAACATGAACCATGTGATTTAATTATTCTCTTGGGTTAATATTCCGTATGACTCCACCACAACTAGGCTGTATGCTTAGAATGAAGTATATTATAACGTTAGAAGGCATGGTCGTAAGATAGGGAGCCAATAGTAATCATTCATGCATCTGTACTTAGCAGAGAAGTACGCGTTTTTAACATGACTATACGTCCAAATATAAATGATATTTTTGGAACTTTTTATGAAGTTAATGTTTTTCAAAATATGTATACTATAAATCTCATTGTAAACAGGTAAAAATTCCTTATGAGTACCTGTTTATATACATCTATCAAGATTCAGTTTTTCCTGTCCAAAATTTTTGCTAACTAAACCTAACCTAATTAGATTTATCATTGATTGTTTTCATATAATGAAGAAATATAAATGCTTTGTACAGTTTTAATACATTTACATAATTTAGCGTCTATGAATGCGACGAAAAACGGAATGTTCTATTTCAGACATAAAATTGGTAGGTCGGAATATATTGATATTTTTCAGGATTCTCTCTTTTAATAAAATGTTTTTCAAAATATGTATACTATAAATCTCATTTAAACCATTTAAATGTGTCTTTAAGCGTATAAATACTGAAATTTCATTATTCAAGTTTTTCTTTAAAATTGTTAATATGAGATAAATGTTAACAAATACTTATTAAATAATTGCTTGGATTTCAGGACGGATAACTATCAAATACTTATTTAGATTTCAGTTTGGAATAAAAATATTGGAAATGATAAAGTGAATCGTAAATGTTATGTTTTGAAAGAAAGAGGCGGCTCTTCGCCAGGGCCAAATCTTATATTAACTAGCATACGCGTTTTCTCTGACGAGTTGTTTGTGGTGGACCTATACAGAACATAAACCTTCTTTTGTTTAAAGAATGTTTTATGTGTTTAATATTCTTTTTACAACTACATTATCTGTGTTTCTGACTTGACACATTTCATATTTCATTCATTTTAACTTTGCTTTGCACTAATGGCACTAAAATCAATTCCAATTTGCTTTTACCTTGCAGAACTCTAGTTCGGCATTTACCATTTGTCCCGAAAGCTATAACGAATTAATGGAAACAACCGCCCAGGTAAAATTAATACATAAAATCTGGCTTAATAATTGTACTAATTAATATGATTTCTAGAGTTCTACATCGAATATCACGATTAGGACAGATCGTAGAACTCTATTGACGGACGATTCAGCGCTTGGAAGTTTGAGAGATCCTGATCTAGAGTCTACGGCCCATGATGGTGATATTGAAGACATTAGTGATCAGGAAAATAGGCACATACCAACTATGTACTATCCGACGCAACAGGATTCGGCTAGGTAACTTTGTTGTTGATTTTATTTAGATTTATTTGTTTGTTTGTTTGTGCAAGATTTGTTTTATTGTATTTTTTTTAGTGGTAGTGAATTCCCTGTGAACGCAATGGACGTGGATGAACTTAGGAAATCTCAAAGGAAGTCTAAAAGACCTCAACCTAACTTGCCATTGGTTTCAATCACCACAGCTTCCGTATCTGGTAGTCAAGATTCGGATGATGATGATGATGAGGTAAATACAGTAGCTTCTATTATTCATTTAAATTAAAAATATAGTATGTAAGGAGATACTGTTTGAACTTCTCCCTGATTAGTTTAGCTTGTAGCCAAGTTTACAATGAAAAAAATAATACTTTTCAAATTCATAATTTATACATTATTTATTGGAAGCTTTAGCTCTGAAGATATGTTGTTTGTGTTATTGGTTTTAAACCTTTTTTAACAAAATCTCTCTTTTATATTATTTTTTAAATTTAATAATTTTTTTAACTCGTTCAAATTTTCCTGATTATACTGATATACTGATTTTCACGTTCCGTAAATAAAGTAAGTGTATTATTCGTCTTGTTAATGTAATTTTTTTATCATCCAAGTATTTTTTGTACAATCTGTACTTACTATGGTCTATCTCAGCGGTGGGCAAACCGCGGGCCGCATGTGGCCCTTGTCGGCATTTTATGCGGCCTACCAATATCCACAAACAATTGCTTTTTAAAGTGAAAAAATTGGAAAATGGAGGCGAGATCGTGTTTTTTTCTCTGCACTTTAAAAATAGACGTGAGGCCGTTGTTTTTGCTCTTCACTTTCATATGGGGAGGGCACCAGAATATTATGTGCGGCCCGCGCCATCCTGTTATAATGTCAATGTGGCCCTCGGTCCAAAAAGTTTGCCCACCGCTGGTCTATCTCAAATTAGAAAAAAGTAGATAGCGCTGCGAACCGAGTACGATTTACACTGGACAAATACAGTATAGCGGGAAATTTAAAATAAGTTACAACTAGGGCATGGGCGTAGTAACTGGGTTAACAAGTGATTTTTTTTTTTTAATATAAAAATGGTTAATAAGATATTGAAATAAACAAGGCAGATAATACCCTTACATTATTTATACGACATAAATTCAGTTTAATGGGAAATTTGAAAAAGTTAAAAAAATATTAATTTTTAAAAACTATATACTATGATATATATAAAAAGAGAGATTTGGCTAAAAGAGTTTAAATAAAACAAACAATATATCTTCAGAGATAAAGTTTCTTATTTAAATATTTATTGTAAATAAAAACTTATTTGGGCTCTATCAGCTGGGCTGTCTGGGCTGGGCTGTCTTTTGGCCTCAAATTAGTCCTCTATCTTGATCTGTTAATTGTCAAGTGTCAAATATTTATATGTCAGATATCCTAAAAAATATATAACTGCGTAAAAAAATTACATGGAGTATTTTCTCCATAAAATCTACGCCAAGAATATATATAAAAGTCTAAATATGTAAATAATAACAAAATATACGAAAAAAATAAAATAATATAAATAATATATATTTCCAATGTACGACACTGAACATCTGACAACTTGGACTAAAAACAATATTTTAACATTGTAATAGGGATGACGTTCTAAACCAATCCGAAGCAAGGACAAACAGCTCCTATCTTCTTACACACATTTCTCTACTTTGAAATAGACCATAGTATACCCTAAAAAATTGATGAAAAATAGAACTTGTTCTACTTTCAAAATAAATTCACTTGTAAGATCGGTCGACTTGCCGGTGTTTCGACATTATAGGGCCGTATTCGTAACAATATTTTGGTCCATGACCTCTAGAACCTAATGTGATTTATGAATAGTTATTTGTGAATAGTTATCAGTTTGATAGTTAAGAATCTTATTACCCTAATGGATTATAAATTTCATAATTCATCCTATTTCCGTGATTTTAAAATAATGAAAACATTAACTTTATTACTAAAAAGCTTCTTAAATTATCAGATATTATAAGTATTGATTTTACAGGCTTCGACCCCTAGCGGTGAAAATACGGACAGAAATCCCATGTCCATGTTTTCAGTCAGCTCAGAATCATTAGATCAGATTGTGAACAGAGAAAAATATCTTCAGTCCACGTTTGAGAGCTTGAGTGGGACGGAGATGGAAACTAGTTTTGGAAAGACTTCTATATCATCGCAATATCATAGAAATAGTGGAGGACCTGTTCAGCTTAGAAACGTAGCTGTTATCAATGCTGCTAAACAATTGAAACAAGATCCTGAAGCGAGTAAGAAGAGAGAAGAACTCAATAAGAGGATTGAAGAAACGAGGAGGAAACTACAAAGTGTAAGTAAAATAAATAACACTTTACAGAGTCGAATCCCGACATTTATAATATTCTTTTCATACTAGAAGTTTAAGATAGGGTGTTTAAGTTAGGCTGACTTTAAGTGTTACGTATGAGACCACACTTAAGCATTAGGTATGTTCGATTTGCACCTTCGCGTTATACTGCTAAACGCTAGCAGTAAAACGCTGCAGTTAGCAGTTTACTACTAAAAACTGGTTACAAACAGCGAGTTTAATTTTCTGTTCGATTTGTTTATACGTAAAGAATAAGAAGTACGTCTGGCGTAAATGTTAAATGTCAGACAGATGTCAGATAACTTTCCAGGTTAAGAATCTTTTTACGATTTGGTTCGGAGATTATCTTGTGTGTCGAATAGGGTGACCAGACGTACTCTTTTTAAGAGTATTATACTCTTTTTTGAGTAATATTTTCTATACTCTTACTTTTTATAAAAAAAACCCTGAATATACTCTTTTTTGATGGATATCACTTGTTTTTATTACTTCTAGTTTAGAAGTGAGGACCCTTTTTTTTGCTCATCACTTCTATTTTGGGAGAGAAGACCTTTTTTTTGCTCGTCACTAGTATTTTTGAATGAGGACTCTTTTTTTTTGCTCATTATTTGAATTTTTGGAGTGTAACCTTTTTTTTAGTATACTCTTTTTCTGTGAAAAAAATCTGGGCAGCCTAGTGTCGAAAGGGTGAAAAATATTAGATATATTTAATGGATCTTGAAATATTATCAAATCCAGAATCATCTGATTCAGATTTAGATTTTTCGAGTTCGGATGATGAAGTTATGAACTGTATTTGCGAGGTTTACAAAATGCCCCAGGATAGAAAAACTGAAAAATGTTGTAGAAACTATTGTCCAAGGATATTCAAAAAAAGAATTTGTAAGACATTAGCCATCAAAGAATATAGTATAAATATCAAAACAAATATGCTAGCCATATTCCTGTCAAAAAGTCAAAAACAAAGTACCAACCATTTATTCTTTATCTATGGTACCAACTTAAAAAGGTAAACAAACACAACCGTAACAAATAATCCGCAAGAGAAGCAGCTGTAACTTTTTCGCAGTAGCGTCATAAACTGGCAGTAAATTACGACAAATCGAACAGTTTTGCAGTTACTGCGAAACAAAACGAACAGATTTTTTTAACGCGGCAGTAAACAGTAACTGCAAATGTGCAAATCGAACACACCTATTGCCTGACTTAACCGGGCCACGGTAAAGCAATAATTCCGAGCCCGGGAGGAAAATAACTTTCCGGACCTCCCCCCGCTGATGACATAAAAAACTTACAGTATTTCCAAAATTAAATGGCCACTCTCACTTTCAATAATGACTGATAGTATAACCATTATACTTGCTGCGTTTATGGTTCTGTTAATAACAGTCGCCAGGACCGTAATAATTATTTAAAATAAACGTGTTTTCTTATATGCTATTTGGAATGAACTGTATATACTCACATGACATTCCTTCACATTTTTATCAGGCTTAGGACTGGCTATATTTGAATTATAAATATAGGCATGTTTAAAAATCGTTTTGTTTTAAAGTCTTTATAGTCTATATTAAATACTTCAAATTTGCACAAAGATCATTCTTTTTTTGCAACAAAAATAAATCCTAACAACTTCAAACATACATATGGCTAACTTTGTATGGAAATTCTATTCCGTCTTCTTCCAACTTTTTTATTAAAAGATGCACAGTAGGTACTATATTTTATCGAATAAAACTCGTATATTTTATTTATTATTGTGTTAGACATAAAACTATCTATTTTCTTGAAAACTTGTAAATCGGGTCGTTTTCACTGCTGATTTTGATCACGAACAATGATACGTTGAATTGTTCTGTGGAACATTAGTTAATTCCGCAGTTCTAAGTATAGGTTTGTCATTACCCCCCGAAACTAACTTTTTATAAACGTTCATTATCAGAACTTTGCAATCTTCTGACAAATGACATTTTTCTTTTGTAGCCACCGTCCACATTTTCGCATTTCACGTCAACGTCCACATTTTCGCACTCCAAATCACCTTGCACAGATTCACTATCAAATGGTCGCCAAAGAGCCATGTTGTTAATGTATGTACGAACGTTAAAAAGAACTAACAAACAAGTAAACAACCCCTAAAATTTAGAAACAATAGGATTATAAATTTGTAAAATACCCTTAATGGTTTTTAAGAAACTTCATTTTGAACTACTGTTACATCTATTCAATTTAAATTAAAAATTCCCGTAATACCTCCTATATTCTTTTTACAGCAACTAGGATTACTGCCATAAACCCATTACTACATTGTTAAGCTTCTTAACAAGACTGGCCATTTAATTTTGGAAATACTATAGCGTCTAGGCAAACAGTTGAAAACTGGTAACTTCGTGATGCCAAGAATAAAATTTCCATAGGAGATGGCAACATCGGCGATTTAAATATCTAGTGTGAATGCAAACTGATCTTTAATATCAGTGGATTTTAAGTTCTCATATCTTAAAGTTCTAAGCATGAAAAGGGTATTATGTCCACTTGACTTATGTAAATTTTCTCTTATGTCCGATTTAAATTACAATCCCTTCTTGTCTAACATCCTACAATTTTTGTGTTTCTTATTTTATCTTTTGTGTAATTCTTAACATCATTCTTATAATTGCCCGTTGACATACTTGGATTGAATTAATTTTCCTTATTAGGGACCATTTTTGTGATCCATATTAGTAAGAATAATATGGAATAATCATTATTTTATACTTTATTACATTTTTTAGGTTGGTTATCGTTCATCGTTAAAGTCAAGTCAATCAATATCGGATCTATTCCACGTACCAGAAAAAGACAATTGGCATTCATCGAATCGTCAACCAGGTATAAATACTTACGATCATAATTTAACACAGCGGCAAATACTAACATATCCCGTTAACTTAAATCAGTGTTACAATCCGTCCAATCCATATATATCATATGCTTCGTATGTTCCTGATTCACAAGTACAATCTAGCTTATCAGTACCGAATAATTTGCAACTTTGTGGCTGCTATTTAAAAGACATTGCTATTAATACTAACTACTCGTATACATTACAACCGAAAGTAAATAATTATCTTGAACCGAAAATAGAAAGACCACGTAGATTAAAAATTGATAAATCCAAATTTAAATTACATAAAAGTTTACCCGTTTCACCCGTAAGCGAAGAGTGTAGATTTTCAGACTTTGCGCAAATAGAACAAAAAGAACCTCGGAAATCATTCAGTTATTTCATCGATCTAGAAAATAAATCAACGGAAGAAGGACTACGACAAGTTTGTAGTGATATAGAAAAATTTTCACAAGAATTAAACTACGACATATACGAACCTAAAAAAGAAGACGAGGACGAAGAAGCAAACTTCAGTTCCGATAGTTTAGAAGATTGTAGTTTCAACTCAACTAGAAATGTTAAGAAAAAATATTCAATGCCTCGACGCTGCTATTCAAATAATGAAATATACAACAATTACGAGGACAGTTTAATGATCGTAGATCCAATTCCGAAGAGTAAAACAAGTTTTTATTTAAACCAAAGCAATCGTAACTCGCAAGATAGTATTTTATCAGATGAAGGAAATGAGTACCGGACGAGTTATTGTAATAGTCTCGAAAGTGTTTTATCAGATGAATCGGAGTGTCGAAGTGCCCCGTTAGAGGTTCTCTTCGCACCACATAGACATAAAAAACCTGTTTCCGCACAAGGTAGCCCATACCATCAACCGTCTACTTCGAAAATTCCAGAAAATGATCTCGGTGGTTCTTTACCAAATGAATATTTTGATAAAAATTATATTTCTTATTTTACAACATCTCCGAAACGAAGTATTCCTATTGTAACACCAAGTAGTAGTACGGAAAAATTTGATATAAGTCGTAGTAAATCGTTAGGACACGAAATGAAAGAAAATATCGAAAATATAGAGAATCAGAATCCAGTTTTAAAGATTAAAAAATCGAATACAAGCTATGATTTTCAACAAAAGTTACTTAAGTTTGAAACGGGGAGTATTAACCAAGAGAAACCTTTAAGCGAGAATAAGAAAAAAAGTATTGCGTACTTTATAGAAACACCTGTTGAAGAAAAAAAAAAGGGTGTGGCTTATTTTATAGAGAATGCTAAACAAAAGTTTGAAAAAACAAATATGGATATTCCTAGTTTAAAAACAAAAAATATACAATACAAAAGTAAATATTGTAATGTACTTAATAATAAACCTGAAGTTAAACCAGAGATGTTATTTAGTGATCCATCAGTAATGCCAATTACACAGAATGCGGTTATATTTTTAAAAGAAACTAAAAAGTCAAATACCCTAGAATCTACAAAACATAATAACGGTAACATGGAAAGGCATCTCGAAACAACAAGTTTGGACAGGCATTTATTGTCGAAGTCACTTTGGGATGCCGAAAAGGTAGTACATAAGCCTCCGAAAGCAGTCAGGAGGAATAGTAGTAAGAATTACAGTAGAAATAGAAGTAAGAAATTACAAAATAATCTAGTCGGTGATAAAAACTTAAAAACACCAGTAAATTTTGATAGAAATGTTGTTAAGAAAGACAATAGTAGTGATTCCGATCTTCCCGATTCAATAGAAAATGTAATAGAACTTAATTATAAAGAAAAGAACAGAGAGGTTGAATGCGAATCTAGTTCGAAAACTATTTTAGCTGATATTTACGATAGTTTAGATAAATTAATATTAGACACGAAGATCGAACAGGATTCTTTAGAAAATATTAATGAAAAATTACCCGATGATAACTTCTGGGGGAAAAGTCGTTGTGTACTTGAAGCGGAACAAAAGAACGTTTGGAAAAAATATGACGATTTTGATAAAATTAACACAGAAAAATCGAATACTTCGAAATTACTTAATCTTTCTCCGTCAGATTTAGATAAAATTCAACATTCAATAGAAAACATTAAACTTTTACACGAAATACAACAGAGAGTACATAAAATTAATTTACTCGTTGATACATTTAAAGAAAATATTACGAAGGGAAAAGTTAAAGTTTTATCGAAAATGTATGAAACTTTAAGTCGTTCGCAGATTGGTCTTAATAACTTGACCGATTATTCAACTCCGATCCGTAAGAAAAGAAATATGAGTGTACCAAATTTTGTTGAACGTAATTTAAGTGTTATAGCTAATACGGAAAAGCAAGATAATCTCAAATCATCGAATGAATTGTCGTATAAAAGACCTCCGGATATCGAAAGTATTGATACGAAGAAAATTGAGAAACGGAAGTATAGAGGATTTGAAATATTACCATCGAAAAGTGAAGGTGAAGAATTCTTAAGAACTAAGCATGGATGGATTTTTATTTTCTATTATTTTCATTCGTGTATATAGAGATTATAGTCTTAAATGTTGGATGCATTTCCTTTTCCTGAATGCTCCTCCAAGTTAACATTTGTTGCATGTTTGTGTTCTTTTATTCACACAACTAAATTAAGAACAGAAAACATTTCTGACGCATAGATTGCCTTCATAGAATGTTGTCTGTCCTAAAAAAACTTGTAACTTGATTTTTTTACTAATTTATCCAAAAATTGGAAGTTTATAATCATCCAATTGTGCTTCCAAATACTAAAAGTTAATTTTATTAATTACATTTTTTCCAAATTACTAAATACTAAGTTTTTAAAAGCTATTTCTATTAACTAATAATTGTCCAATAAAAAAATCAATTAAATCAAAGTTTTTTTAAGTTTTTTTTTTTTTTTTGGTTTAGGGTTTTCTCTATTGTATATACAATATTTACAATTGTCACTAAATAAAACTCTTCTTAATCTATTATTAATTTTTAGGATTTCGTAGATATAACTAAGAAACTCCGTATACCATCATGTGTCTGTTTGTCTGCCTGTTTCTACGGTATATATTGTGGTCAAACAATTAGACCTATACCTTACCCAGCGCGGACGTTTTTCATTTTACTTTTCACTAGTCTTTCAAACTTCTTTCTGAAGTAAAAAGCGACAGATATATACAGTATTGGCCATAGAGATTACTTTTAACATGTTTCAAATTTTCAAATTTTAATAATAATATTGGAAAATAAATACTCTTAGTTCTATAATTTAATCATATTTTGTCTGTTACATCAATCAATAGGCAAATAATCTGACTTACAGATTAATAATAAATTATTTCTTTATTTTTGATTGGACAAAAATATTGCAACTACTTGAATTTTCTTTTTATATGCAGGTTTTATCCATAAATAATATGTTGTGCACAAGTAATATTTCAGTTTATATTTGTCAATCATGGGTCGTAGTAAAACTATTTCAAGTGAAATTAGAAACTTAATAATTTCTGGTTTTAAAGCAAAATGTGATTTCACAAAATTTAAATGTTCATAAATCTACTGTGTCGCGAATTATAAAACGATTTCGAGAAGAAGGTACGTTTGAAGTTTCGAAAATTCCAGGACGGCCACGAAAAACTACAAAATGAACTGATAAAAAAATTATTTATTTATCTACCAATAACCCATTTCTGTCATCGGAGGAAATTTTGGGCCTCTTGCCACAAATGGATCAAGAAAACATCTCAACAAGAACTATTCGCAGAAGATTAGTTAGTGAGGGTCTTTTTAGTCGCCGTCCCGCTAAAAAACCACTTCTATCCAAAAATAATGTGAAGGCCCGATTAGAATTTGCTAAAAATCATATTGACTAGACTGTGGATCAATGGAAAAAAGTTATTTTTAGTGATGAATCTAAGTTCAATTTGTTTAAAAGTGATGGTGTAAGTTACGTTAGGAGGCCTGCTAATAAAAGATTAGTTCAAAAATACACCTTACCAACAGTTAAACATGGCGGAGGTGGTGTGATGGAATGGGGCTGTTTCTCGGGATATGGTATGGGTCCTCTGTACCACATTGAAGGAATAATGGATCGATTTAAATATAAAAACATCCTTCAGAATGTTATGGAACCTTATTCTGATGAGTTCATGCCTTTAAAACATATTTTTCGGCATGATAATGACCCAAAATATTCTTCGAAGTTGGTCAAAAAATGGTTCGAGGATTCAAAAATTAACGTAATGACTTGGCCGTCACAGCTACCCGATTTAAATCGAATAGAAAACCTTTGGGAGATTTTCGACAGAAAGATTAGATACAAAACCCATTCAAATATTGCAGATTTGTTTAAAGCTTTGCAGGGTGCCTGGTCTAATATTGATAATGAAATGATCACGAAATTATTATAATCAATGCCGAAAAAATGTCGGGAAGTTATAAATACTGGTGGTTACTATACAAAATATTAAAAATGATCTGTTACAGTCTGTTTCAAACGCTTAGGCGGAACTAAATGGGAATTTCGTTCTTTTAGGTTGTCACGACAAGGGACCTTGCTTGGGTTATTTCATTTTTCACGTTGCAATGTCAAAATTTAAAATTACAACAATGAAACCATGGACCCAATAAATGGGAAATTTGTATTAAGAATGACACAAAAAATCAAAATATAAAGAAAATTACATTTTAAAATATTAACCTTAACCAAAAAATGTTTATTGTAAGTGTGATTTACAAAGCTTAAACAAAACGGCCGAAAAGCACGATTTAAGCGATGAAAGTAACTAAATTTCAAAATCTAGTTCCGCCTAAGCGTTTGAAACAGACTGTATAATCTGTCTCAATTTGTAATACGAAACTAAATCTGGTTACTTTGGTGACTGTTGTGGTGTAAATAGACTTTTTTGAAACCATGTAAACTTGTAAATCTGGCTTTTACATTTTTAGTGAAGTTGCATTATACTGAGGTTATATTCACTCAAAAACTACATGTCAGATACCAAATTGACATATCAAATTTGTGATTGACATGTCAAATATTTTGAATTGTATACAAATATTTATTTCATCTTAATTCGCTTATTCATATTTTCTGTTCTGGTTGCATAAAATATATTTCAAATGCTTGTCAATTTGTGTTTTATACAATTTGTGTTAGTAAGTTGACATATACGTAATTTAATGTCAATTATGAATTTTCAAATATTTTGAAAGGTGTTACCACCCTAAGGTGATATTTTAAATATACAACATAAAAAATGAAGTTTCCCTGTTAGTTTCGTATTACAAAATGAGACAGATATAAGCTGTTCACTTTTGTAAGAACAAAGGAGATTTGGTTATTTTCGTTACTTTTATAGTGTATTACTGACTTTAAATGTCAATTAAAAATATTCCTTACGCTGTAAAACCGACTTTAGGTTGATAAGGTTATGATCATTATAATTAAGATATAATTTTTCATTATGACATATGTCAAATGGATCGACATTTTAAAAAAGTGACATTTTTAATACCAACATGACATACAGCTTCAAAGGTGCAAACTATTGAAAACAAAATTCCCTCTTAGTTTGTTCTTACAAAAGTGAACTGTCTATAATAATAATAATTCATTTTCTTAATTAATAAAAAAAAAAGATTTTTTTAAGAGTAGTTGCTATCTTTATGTCCAGGTAAAAATAATAAATATTATAAAAAAAAAAAAATAGAATTTACTATTAAAATTTAATTTTTTACTATAATATATGTAGAGGATTGTTAAAGGTAAGAATTACATTTTTTAATTTTAAAAATATTGAATAGAAAAAAATGAAAGAGGATTATCAAAAGTTGCTATCTTTATGGCCAATACTGTATATACGTCTATATAGCGTACGCCTGGCTTAGTATATTGACAAAATATCTGGGGACGAAGTAAGACGGAAGAAATGGCTTCTCAGTTTAAGGCCTGTAGTACACGATGCAATTTCTCGATTTGAATCTCGTACGATTTGTCATACGATAATTATTGCATTGAGAATTTTGTTCAGAATTATTGGATATAAAATTATTGTAGTATACCATCCAATATTTATCGCTTTGAATCTGTACCAATTGATGCGCACTACGTCTATTTTTGTAAGTTGACAGAATTCAAATAATTGTACTTAACCTAGAATGGACAGATAGTTTACCAATTTTTGAAGACTGATAATATTAATCTTTGTCCCAAATCAGTAAATCTTCTGGATTCGCAAAGCCGTACCGTTTTCTGTTCTAATTTATTAACATTTGAAATTGAAGGGAATTATTATTTTATTTATTTTTTGTTATTTTTATTTTTGTCTATAAAACTACGATTTTTCGTTATCAAAAAATATTATTGTTGTCATTATTATCGTTATAAAATAGTTTAAAGAAAATAAAAACATATTAATAATGATTTCGTTGAATTTGTTTTATGCATAACAACCAACTTGAATAAGTAAATGAGAAGTATTGAGAACTGACAATAACTGAAGTGACGCATAGCGGAATATTTGGAACTTAAGGGAATAGGATTTTGTTGGATATGGCTCATTTAATTACATTGTTTGTATGTGTTAAAGTGAAGAAAACTTTAATAAAACGTCTTTAAAATCGCAACAGAAAATTAACTGCAATGTGAATTGTTGTGTATCAAATGGCAAATGTCAAAAATATGCTATTCCAATCGCTATTTTGTAAGCGACAACAGCGCCTCTATAGGTAATGTCACTTCTCAATAGAAATTGTAATCAAGAGTAGTTTGTGGACAAGAAATGTTAAGAAAAAATCTACAATCAGAAAAAAAAAAAATATATAATTCCCCCGGTACTTTTTTACCGGATTGGAATGTTTCATGGTCACCTTAGATAAGTCACTAGTTAAGTATGTTGGATAATAAGATGTTGAATTAATCCAAACGTATATATAAATGTCCTAAGAATGTGAACAGCTAAATCCAATTTATTTTAAACAAAATAAGAAAAAATATTGCTAAAGTTGATACTAAATAACCTCGAAATATGTTTGACAAATGAACAGTTGTTCGCTACGGTCACATGAATATGCGCATCTTATACTGCGCCATTATTGGTTCATTCTGTCCAATATTTTAAGTCGAGACAATAAATATTGGTTGGTTTTCAATATCATACAAGATCTCGTACGAAAATCCTGTAGTACGTGATTGGTAAATTGACAATAATTGGTGGTCGTAGGAAATGGTGGTATACCTCGCTTGGATCTCTCCCAATGTGTCCTCTAACAAATTTATAATTTTTATTTTTTAAGAAACACAGCACAATTGTTTTTATATTTAAGTTATTATTATTTTTAAGTTGTGTGAGTAAATATTTTATGTTTGTTTTGTTTTTTTTTTGCATGTTTTTCCAGCCTTAGTGAGTCCTGAACAGGAAAATAGTTTACGCAGAGCATGCAGTCTAAGTGATTTAAGTGTACCAGGTTATGAAAAACAGATTATTCAAGGTATACAATTAGCTTTGCTTATGTGTTGTACTGAATTGTCTTAATATAAGTCATCTACTAACAAAAGGGTCATCCATTTTAATTATATATGGCGCAAATGTGTTCAGGGATCTTCGGTAAATGTCGGAGAACTATGTTTTCTATCGTGTATAGTCGAATTTTCATAAGAACACTAGCTGGCGAGGCCGTTTTGTTTCTACCTCGACTTCTTTGCGTTCCCATGCTATAAACGCATTTTATACAGAACACCTGAGTGTCTTTTTAGTTTTTATTAATAAAAATTATAAAGTTTTAAGGCAGGTTTGTTCAACCCGCGTCCCAAGATGGCTATGAATGCGGCCCAACGAAAAATCGTAAACTTACAAACTTTATTACAATTACCGTTAATTGTACTGCGATTACAATTAACATTAATAACACTACAAATACAATTTCAACTTGCTATTAATTTATAAGCGATGTATTTCATAATTTAATGCGTTCTTTAAAGAGAATCATAGAACCATTCTCAAACTATATACTATATTAATTAGTTTTATTTTATGTGCGGCCAAAAACAACTTGTTTTCTTATAAAGTGGCCAAGGGAAGCTAAAAGGTTGAATACCCCTGTTTTAAGGCATAACAAAGGGGCTTCAGCCTGCAGGAATATTTTTTACACACGTTGGTGCAAATCAGACTCGTAAGATAACTAGGTACAGAGTTTTTAACACCTATGTTTTTAGGGATTTTTTCATGCAAGTTTACGGCTTTGAGTTGATTTTTAATTATTTATGAAAATTCAAGAATCCAAAGAGTCATAAAACGTTTTGCCAGTGATACCATAAACATAGCCGTGAACACTCGCTGGAGATTTTTATTGTTTTTTAGTCTGTGTATTTTGAGTTTTGTAGGTGTGACCACCAACAGTTAAACATATATTTTATTAATTAATGTCACTCATCTGTCACTCGTCTGTCAGTCTGTACGGTAAAAATAATATTTTTTAAGCAATGTTATGGATTTTTTGTATTTATTACTAAGGTGGTGTGTCTTTTTTTTTTAATTAAAAATATAATATATATATTTTTTAACAGTTTAGAACCGAGTTCATGTGTGTAGTGTGTAGTGTACAGTAGGTTCATCCTACTATTATATATCGTGCTTGAACCCATTGTTTGAATTACTTTATTTTTTTGTTTTTAAGCTATTAAAGAGGAATAAATCATTTATAGTAGTAAAATACTTAATATATTAAATAACATATTGTTGATAATGAGAAATACGTTTCTGAAATTAAAAAAAAAATAAGCCATTTATCAATTTATTTATTATTAATTTAATAAAGACTTGAATACGAAGCAAATACAGAAACAAACGCTGGGATTTTTTAATATAAATTTTATTTTGACGAAATTTTGTTTAAGTCTCTTAGTACTCAAATATCGAATAAAAATGATTATCAAAAAACTGTTGATTTTGATGTGATTATAGAACAAATATTCCTAGATATCCAGCATTATGTGGGCTTCTTACATTTATTAAATTCCTACAAAACCCTGAAATGTGTAATTAAAATCTCCGGACTGGAATTGTTCGTACCAGCGATAAGTGTTCTTAGAAAGTACATATTCTCCAAAAACTTATGCCGTCATTTTGTCGTCTGTCTGTCTGTCTGTCTGTCTGACTGTCTGTTCGGTAAAAATTGTAGCCAAACGGCTAAACCTAGAGAGTTGAAATTTGGCATGCTTATACAACTCTTTGACCCGCACATAGGAAAAATACTAAAACATCTAAAAAACATATCCCCCTAAAAATATAAACAAATATGTGCTTATCAAAAAAAAAATATATTTTTTTTAATTCTGAGTAGGGTATCAAATGAAAGCCCTTAGTACGTGGATTAACGATCAAAATTTTATTTTTGCAAAATAAATTATTTTGATGCGATCTTGCCAAAATTGTGCAAAAAAAAATTTTTGTTCCACACCCTGTAGCCCAGATGGTTTAAACTAAAAATCTGAAAAAATTCTAAGTAATGTACATTGGTGTGAACTGGAATAGTACAACAGGAATTTTTGATCAGATTATGTTTTCGGAAAATGACGCATTTTTTGTGTTTTTAACTAAAATATGTTAAATATTAAATTTGCTATGTAACACACCAGTTCAGTAGCTCTAGTAGCGTAGTTGGTTTTGTCGTGCGCCTTGTAATTTGCGTTCTAGAAGCAAACTAGAGTTCGAATATTGTTAATTTTTTTTTCTGTTTTTTTTTGCATTTTTACTTTGTTTAAATTATTTTGTCAAAATTCTAGTTATATTTTGGTAAATGTTGCATTTAATTTTTAAAAGCGTAAATTTAATAACTAGTGGGAAGTGTTGAAATTATAATTTAATTCTATGTTTGACGAAATCAGAGGGCGGGGCTTATGATTTAAGCAACCAATGGAAGCCATAGGCGCAATTTTCAAAATCGTAATGAACCTTGCTATATAAAAAAAAAATACTGCACATATTTAGAAACTTAAATAATGGTAATAGGCATTCGAATTAAAATTCATAAAAAAATATTTTGACATAAAATTTGTTTTGGCATCCCAAATAATCACAATTCAGTTACTAAATACCTGCAAAACCCAGAAATGTGTCAAAATTCACACCACATCAATTTTTTTACTCATAAATCATTATTGAGCCTAAGCATACTTCTTTGGACGCAAATGTTACTTCAATATTACCAACTACGTAAATAAAAAACGAGACAAAAAATGTGAATACAATAATTTCAAGTGTCCCTGACATATATTTCTTATAAATTGATAAATAATAAACACATTTTTACAATGACTTATTTCAAAAATATTTACCGATAATTCCCATTGCTTTTGTATCAACCAAATATATCCTTGTTAAATCAAAAGATTAGATCTTTTATTAGCTTATATTAAGACATTAGTACCTTTTAGCCGTTTATTTTCTTTATTAAAATTTTCCAGAAACACTTAAGGTTTTCCTTTGCAGTTTCAGGAAAAGTAAATAAACCCGCCGTACCCGCTAGGACGAATGTGAGGCCTAAAATTTCGAATCCCATTACGCGAAGTAGTTCTACCGGTGTATTAAACCAGAGTGATTCGGATGATAGTACCCCTAAGACAAGCATTAGAAATAGCTTGATGAGACCTACAATTAGTTCGCAAAATAAGGTCTCGAACCCCAAGACTAATACGAGTAGAAGAAGAATTCAACAAAGCATGTCCACAAGTAAGTGTTCACATAGAAAGAGTGAGAATTTCGCTGTTAAATCGGGAAGTTATGCATCTTTTTTATGTTGGAGTTGTAAGCGTGGTACAAGAAATTCAACTAATAGAATCTGTTTAGTTTGAAAAAACCTATCGTGGTGCGGTATCACAAGCGTTTAGAATATTCAACTTTCAGTGCTAGCCGCACCGTCGGGTATGCGCATTTCACATCAAAATTGTAATTTAGCCTTATTTGGAACAATTTTTTCGCAATAAGTTAAATTATATTCCGTTATTACATAAGTCCGTTCGTTTTTTTTTTTTATTTTTTTTCACTTTTTCAATAAAATATACATTCTAAAAAAACTTTTATTAGAGAGCTACAGCTATTTTTCTCAATAATCAAGGGTTCAGAACTGAATTACTATATGCCATTACATTATAAGGTTAGTGCTGAGTTTTATTTCTAATAAAACGAGGGGGCAGAGTTGAGGAATTATCTATTAAATCAGAGTATATTGCTAAGTTATTTCTCAGTAAATCATGGTGTCATAGCTGATTTTTTCTCATTAAAACAGGGGGAAAGAGTTCACTTTGTTCCATTAAATCAGGGGATCATAGCTAACTTTTTATTATTTTTTTAATCTTGTCATTTATCATTAAATTTGGCTGAATTTTTGAGCTTTAAGCATTTATTTTTATAGGAATGTGTCTAACCGAATCTAACGTAATTTTAATTGTTTGTATTTTGTTTTTTCGGGGTGTTATATATTATTTGTTGTGTAGTGAATCTTAGCACAGTCGGCCAGGAAGACAGTAGTAGTGAAGAGACGCCTCCTAGTGCAAATACCAAGCCTGCAGTGCCCCCTAGACCGCGTTCAATAGCCTTAGATCATTCACAACCTCTCGTCGTTCCGAGAAGACATCCTCCAGCGAATAAGGAGAAAGTTAAAGGTAAGAAATTACATTTTTTGAAAAGTTTGTACCAGTAAATAGTTTCATAATGCTTTCAATCGTCAGTTTTAATAGGTTCATTAAATAACTTTATTAAATAATAAAATTACATATAGCAATTTAAGAGGGAGGGTAAAGCCTCCATATCAGGTAGCGTCTAGGGCCCCCAATTTAGTTAGTCCGCACTGTTTGAATCCCTGCATCTATAATGCCGGGTTTACATTGGTAGAGTAAAAGAGCTAGTGACTAGCGCAAGTAACTAGCAACTAGTTACTATCCCTGTGTAAACAGTTGACATTGGGACTAGTAGAGTACTAGCTGCCAGTAGTTGGGCTAGGATAGCAGCTAGCTCGTCGACGTATTTACTAGCTACTGTCTTTTCCCCCACTACGCAAAATTGATTAATTTCAAATTGGCGGCAAGCGGTAACTTGTCATAACAAATAGAAAAATAACCATATCAGGTAAGTTACAATTTATTTACATAAATTGCGTAACATTGATTTATTAATTGATGATTTTTGAAATCATCTGTGAAATAACTGTCTTTGATACACGAAAAAGATGTTGTAGACCAGTGTTTCTCGACCAAAAACGCACCGTGGACCAGAATAATATATAATTTTCTAACGCGGACTACTAATAATAATTGTTGGTTTATTTTTTGCATGAAAACAAATATATTTAATGTGCTACTAAACACATTTATTTTATTTGTAGAAAATCACAGAAAGTTTACAGAAAATAAACAAAATATAAACTATTTACATAAAAAATATGCAAAATAAATTAAAAATAAAACTGCAAAAAACACATATAAAAACTTTCGCGGACCACTAAAATTTTTCTAAGGGACCACTTGTTGAGAAACACTGTTGTAGAAGACTACAATAACTATTTCCTGTGGCTAGGAAATAAAGCGTTAATTCCAATTTTATTTTTGCTGGAATCGCATCCCTTATTAGTGTATCAGTTCGTTGTATTAATAGCCTATTAAAATCATCTGGTGTCATTCTTAAACACAGTCTGTACTCTTTTTGATCTTCCACGGCTAATTCACGAAATAGAAGGACTGATGCGCCATGGGTAGTTCTTCTATCAATCCATTTTTTAACCCATTTTTGTTTAGGCTTATATTCTGTACCGAATACTTCAATAAGACAATCAATTATTTCCTCCACAAGAAATGATGTAATTCAAAATACCACTTCTTTAATGGCATCACGCCGGCAACGATGTATATCCACATTCATAAACTATTTTTTGCAAAAAGATAATTTCACTACAAAATCACAGTGAAGATGTCAAATGTGTTTTGACACTTACTATCCAGAAAATAAGATATATATGTCAATTGCGTATGAACACCTACTATCCTGAAAATAAGATAGTAGAGTAAAGCGCGTAGTACTTGCGCTAGTTACTAGCTCTTTTACTCTACCAATGTAAACCCGGCATAACATTCCACAAGTGTAACGGTTTTTTGATATTTTTTCAGTAGCATCGTAAATACCATAAACATTTGCATACTTTTCTGTAATATTAAAAATATTTTAAGTACAAAGTATACTCAAAATATCACTTACGATCACCCTTAGAAAGCTGCTATTTGATTTTTTGTTAATATACATAATATTTTTTCAGCGAACCGTTACAACTCGGCGTTAGAATTGTCTAACAAAGAAAATGATGTTAACGCCAAAACTGCTCAAAGTAAGTGTTTTTATATTTTATATTTATCGCACCTATATTTTGTGTATAATGAAATCGCCCAGTCAATGCACTTCGTCATTTTGCGTCATTACTCCAATAGCAAACTTAGTGGCGAAAAAATAACTAAATCTTTTTTTTTTTCATTTGAAGGTTACAAATTTTAAAAGTTTCTATTTAATATAAGGTATCGGTAAATATTATTTTGTTTACATTTGCCGACATATTACGTTCTGATTTGTTTTGACACTTGTGTTCACATATCTTTCTTATAGTAATTTTGTCCACCTTTTTTTTATTTAGTTTGTTGTTTATTTAGCAGTTTTGTATTTGGTCCCAGAGGGATTGGTCAAAAAATGTGAAAAACATTCTCAACAATGTATATTGATGGGAACCAAAATAGTTCAAAAGGAATTTTTGAGATCAGATTAGTTTTCGTAAAATATCGGGTCGTCGAAAAAAAAAAAATAGTTTTTAAAAACTTATTGTGTGGTACTAAAAAAAGGTATTAAATCATATATAGAAAAAAAAGATGGTTTTTTAAGATTTACTAAAAATTTGTTGTCCCACACCATGTAACCCGAGGGGTTAATTTTAAATTTTGAAAAAATTATTTGTGTCTAACGCATGTTGATGTGAACCGGAATAGTTCAACAGGAATTTTCGTTTTTTTATTTTTATGTAACCTCAATTTCAAGGCACTTTCTATTATAGTCTGTTCAAATATTAGAATGCAGTACAGTGCAAATGGAGTAGTTCTTTTTCATACTCTCTAATGGGTTCTCTTAGTAACGCCATCCTTTCCTTTCTTGGCGACATTGCCAGCCGTAAAACGCACTGATCTGTGAAGACTTGGTATTCTACAAAGAGATATTCATTTTTGTTTCGTGTACTTTATTTTTGTACAGAGTTGATTTTTGTAAATCATACGAGTCTTATTCCATTTAAGTTAAATTAATTAACAGCAAAAGATCATAAAATTTCGTATAATGTTTCGGGTTTATTGACATATTTGACACTTTTACAACATTTGGCAACACGACTCTCATTTCCCATAAGAGCAATGCTGCATTCTAACGTTTGTACGGCCTATACATACCTATAAAACCCTGAAATGTGTGACAATTCACGTTTTACAACTATTTTTTATATTATTTACGTATTTTTGTTACAGTTTCAACCCAGCTATGTAAAGACGTTGCTGACCAACTAACCAAAGCGGCAGACAACGTAATCGAGTTACTTCGACGCCTTACCAACTCGACCGATATCTCCAACGAAAATCTACCGTCAAACTCGAAAATTAGTATGGTTAAAACCCTCGAAATCTCCGTAGCTAAGACGCAGTCTGTTCTCCAGGAGTATTCCAAACAGAATTCCCTTCAAAATGGCGGTTCTGATCATCAGAATGAAACACTGAAGAAACTGAACGAACTCGCGAGTATAAACCAAGGTGCTGATTCTAATGTAGTTAATTTTATGCACCAATACTCGGATATTTTACTTAACCTTATGACCCAAAAGATGGCGAATGTTAACAAGTAATTTTAGGATTTTTGTCTGTCTGTATCGGAGATCGAAGCAATTATTTTAAGCTCAAATTATAGATGATGTTTTGCTATTAAGTAAGAACTGTTTTTACTGGTGCGACTACAACACACATTCTACGCAGTTTGTGGGTATCTTAATAGAGGAAACTTAAGATCGCAGCGCCATGCAGCAAAAGCTGGAACACTCGAGGGTGACATTAAACTGCCACTTGTGTATTTGTTTACATGGTGAAAATGAACACGAGTTGTATTTTCCTATTTTCCGAGCTTTTTTTATTTAAGGGTGCGCACAACCGTATAGTTTCTTATACAAGATTAACAATGTGAAATAAAATTAGTAACAATCTATACATGAAAATTTTCTGCGAATTTTTATCTATCTAATAGGATATTTTTAATTGTAAAAAGAACTGTCATGTAATTGTAAATAAACAAATTGCGTTATAGCCGCCATCTTGTAAACCATTCGACGCATATTTGTGTACCATGCGGCAAATTGTAGTTAAAGCTCCATTCTAGAAATATGCTTGGAGATAATTTGTTCTATTGTGAAAATTACTTATAGTTATTGTACTTGGTAATCTACTTTTGCCGCCATCTCGAATCTGTCGCGGTTCTGAATATAGTTGTTGCGGATAAAAATGATTTATTTTATGTAAAGAACACTTGTACCAAGTGGCATTTCATTATCATCAAGTATAATATTTTTCGAAGGCTCTAAACTATAAACAATCATGTCGAAAAAATTTGACGGATTATTTGAACATTTCTACACAAAACTATATAAATTTAAAAATTATTTGAAACCCACAAATATATTTAAAAAATTACAGAACATTGTTATTTGATACCTATTATTAAGTAATAACATTTTTACAATATTTTTTTCTACAATCAAAAATATCCTATTAGATAGATAAAAATTCTGTGCAAAATTTGATGTATAGATTGTCACCAATTTTATTTCAGATTGTTAGTTTTGAATAAGAAACTAATAATCTCTGAGGGTTGTACGTAGCGTTAAGGGTAATCTACGATTTACAAAATATGTAATAATATATTTCCTACGACTACTATGGAACTGTCTCATTTTGATACTGTTAGTTGACAGGAAATTAGCTTAATTTTGCATGTTACCCGCATGCGCGCGCAGGCGATGCAGGAATGATAAATTTGACCTAATGCGCATGTGCGGTGTGCGGAAAAGAATAAATTTGCAGCAATGCGCATGTGCGGTTTCCAAGAATTTTCATTCCCGTACTGGCTGCGCGCGCATTAATGGCTGTTAACCATATTTATATTGTATTTTCTTGATTATTTATTTATTGAAAAATGGTAATCGGAGGAAAAGCATAGTGAGCAACATGCGCAGAATACATATTCCGCGCTAGTTGCACAATATACTATTCTAAAGAAATTTCAAGGACATTTTTAGATTTTCATAGTATTTTTAATTCATTTTGACTGTCTCTCAATATAATATCAATAAAAATATGGTAAATATATTAGTAAAAAATAAAAATCTCTGCCTGAAAAAGTGGAAGGGCCTTTTAATATATCAACTGATGATTTAGGCAAATTTTGGGTAGGGTATAAGTGCCTTTTTTCAATCTTTTCTTGGGCGTAAAATATAACTTTCACAAATTGCATTAAATAAACATTTAAAAATATTTGAGGTTATCAATGACATGCCGTAGACGAGTAGTACTGCTAATCTCTCAAAGTAAAAAGTCACCAAAAACACTTTAACAATAGCTTCTATTGTTAAACTGTTTTCAGTATAACAATAATATTATTGTGAACGCAAAGTATAAAAAATTACTTTGGACTTTTAGATGTGTGTGGAAGCGTTTCTTATCATGCGGTCGTCGTATTTGAATTATGTGGAAACAAGTCTATACCTGTTTATGAGAGTGCCTATAACCCATCTCAATTTGTAAAGGATTCCACACACCAAAGCGGCCGCGGTGGCGGCCACGGTAGCGATACGGCAGCGGCCTTACGCAACCTATACAATACAATGAGACCACGCACATACAAGCGTTCAGTTATCTGAGAACGCCACCGAATGCAGCATTCAGTCTAGCGATCACCAAACACTGGCGGCCGAACTCGACAAGTTGCGTTAGGCCGCGCGATATTCATTGTTTATATACCACAGAGTGAATATATTTAAGAAAATAATGTCGAAAATAGATAATTTAACAGAAAAAATCATAGATCAGTAAAGGATCATTTAATTTTGTATGACTTAGCACATCCTGATTACAAGAATATTAGGAAAACAAATAAAGTGTGGGACGAAATATGAAAAGTTTTGGAAATTGATAGTAAAGTCGATAAAAATTCCAACGTACTTTTGCCTGGATGGAGAAATTAAAATTGTAATTTGAACAAAATGCACCATGATTTACATTATAATAGTTTAATATTTACAATTTTTTAAATTTACCCTTTTTAGGATTTCGTAGGTAGTCTGTTCCAAACGGTTAGGCGGAACTAGATTTTGCAATCTAGTTACTTTCATCGTTTAAATCATGCTTTTCAGCCATTTTGTTTAAGCTTTGTAAATCATACTTGCAACAAACATTTTTTGGTTAAGGTTAATATCATTTTAAAATGTCATTTTCTTTATATTTTGATTTTTTGTGTCATTCTTAATACAAATATCCCATTTATTTATTTTTTGTCATTAAAATATGTAAGAAAATTAATTTAAGTTTGACATGTCATTCGTTTCCATGGTTTCATTGTTGGAATTTTAAATTTTGACATTCCAACGTGAAAAATGAAATAACCCAAGCAAGGTCCCTTTTCCAACCTAAAAGAATTAAATTCCCATTTAGTTCCGCCTAACTGTTTGAAACAGATTGTGAGTAGATTATTATTTTTTCTCTACATACAATTAATTATTCTATTGTGTTCTCGCAATCAATATTATCATACAACTATATACCGTGATTCACTAACCGATCGCTACCGCTACCGCCACTCCCACCGCGTTAGTATGAAGAGACCTGATCGCTAGTCGTATCCCTACCGTGGCCGCCACCGCCGCCGCTTTGGTGTGTGGAATCCTTAATACGAAACTAGATCTGGTTACTTATTGCCAATTCGTAAACTGTCAAAAAAAGTTTGATTATATCGAACAACTTCTAATTACATATTTCGAGCTCGAAACAGTAATGGGTGTGGCCTTTCATGTTTTTTCTCATTCCAATTTACATGTGTTAAAAAGAGATTAAAATAACATATTTTGTGTCTCTTTCTATCCCATAGAAATTGAAGTGAGCTCGAAACAATAATGGGTGTGGCCTTAACAACGATTGAACAATCCAATTTCAAACTGGCAACATTGAAAAAATGTATCAACATTAAATAAATAAATGTACTGAGTTATGGATTGATGTTGATTAAAATATATCATAACGTTGGTACTTAAATTAACCAAGTGTGACGTCATCTCATAGTTATCGTAAACCGACTTTATGATAATATTATAAATGTATTGTCAATACACAACATAAAAAATGAACTTTCCCTGTTAGTTCCGTATTACAAAATGAGACAGATAATACATGTGGGTATTTATATAGAATCGTTTTCTCTCAAGCGATTTTTTCAACTGAATTACTCAATCATGTTGTAGTCGTAACAGTGAAAACGTAAATTTCGAGTTTTTTATACCAATTTTTTTATTTTATTACAAATAGTTGGTTTGATCTCTAGTGCAGACGAGATTGGACCTTAAGAATAATTGCCATAAGAGATGATATCTCGTTATTTGAAACTAATATAGTGTCAATTTACATTTCCTTCCAGAAACTGATGAAAGTTTTTATTAACGTGATTTGTGCCAAAATTATAGGTTTTCAAAAAAGAACTATGTCAAAAAGTCCGTTCACTCAGAGAATGGTACAGTTTTATGAGCAGAAAATCCAGTCTAAGACACCGATTTTCTCAACAGCTGGTGATTTTGCTGATTGCTGCGTCTTGGCCTTGCGACTAAATGTTATTGCGCTAGTATTCTAAAGTGGCGTTTGAAAATTAAAAACCGATAAATAAATTGCAAAAATATAGCAAAACTCCGATTATCCGTGGCAATTCAGAGACCTTAGAGCACAGATAATTAAAAATCCTATTGGGCTCAACAGCGCTATGAAGTGACGCCAAGCGGACTAAAACTGAACTAGGCGAAACGAGTAATAGTTTATTGTTTACATCTGGTTTACATGTGTTTTCTCGTGTAGTTTGTATTGCTTTTAAAAGTTAGTGTTGCAGTTTGTTTGTTATATTAACTTTTGATAGCAATTATTATTCTTTTTATACTACTTTATGTTATAATGAATTATTATAACACAAATTGGTGTGTGTTTGGCTGTCACTTTAGAAAAGGAAGTAACAAAAATATTTACTTCCACTATTTTCCAAATGAGAAACAATTTGTGAACTGTTAATAAATTTGGTGTTGTGGAAGAGATAATAACAAACTAGTATTTATTAAACAAATTAAATAAAAAACAAACACTAAATTATAAAAATCCTTCTGGAACATAATTAAATATCTACCCGTGTAATTTTAATGCAGAATTAGGGCAAGCGGTCTCAAATTCTGTACGCAGCTTTTCTAATACATTTTCACTGAACCTTCAGTGCCTGCTTTTGTTTTTAGTCAATTTATTTAGGCAAGGAGTTTCTAACAGAGGTTGCGGTTCATACCGTTGTAAGACAGGTTTTTTAAAAGTAGACCACAGGCATTTTAAATCTGTGCTGGTTAATATTTCCAAACTCAATATATTGTTTCTGGAACAAAAAGAAAAACCAACAGAAACCACAAAAAAATCAAATATTACAATCAATCAATGCCCCGATCTTGGCTTCTTTCATTTTGGTTTGTTAACCACCTGGCACAAAATAATAGGATAGCTGAAATGTGTTTGCATGTAGTTCCTGCTTTACATATGCAGGACATATTTAAAACTTCAACATCATTACTAAATTTTAATTTCCCAGTGACTTCGTGAGGTGGTGTTCTCAAACTGCTTGTTTGTAAACATAACCCACATATGTCGACATGCTCATCATTTTTGTCCAAAATTCCGCACAACATAAGATTACCGGCGTTTAACAACTCTTCTCCTTCAACTACACACCTAGAAGAATGTGTTGCACTTAAAAAATTAAAATAATTTAATAAAGATAGCTGTTTATTATTCATTGCAAATCGATGATTTAACATGTAAACAAATATGGACAACTTTCACATTACTCGTTTCAATCAGCTGTTCACAGCGCTCGTAGCACCGCCATCGGGCATTGTTGTACCCAATATTATTAGGTCGTCAAGGATGAAATTTGTAGAAAAAAAGGCAAAGTTGTTTGATAACTTACAAATATAAGGAATTATTTTATTCATCAAAGTATGAACCCATATTGTCTATAAACTTTTGTCATTTAAGCGGCAGGTTGTTCAGACCGGTGGTATAAAACCCTGGCGGACGAAAGTCAATGAATTCCTGGAAGGCCAGTTTTACAGAATTGTCGGAATTAAACTGTTTTCCTATTAAAAAGTTGTCCAAATTTGGGGAGAAGTGGTAGTCAGTAGGGGCTAGGTCTGGTGAGTATGGAGGATGATGAAGTTCCAACTCCTATTTCTGTAGTTTTGCCACAGTCATTTGTGCAGTGTTTGGTCTATCGTTATCATGTAATAAGATAGGAGTCGATCTGTTGACCAATCTAGGTTGTTTTTCTTTAAGTTTTTGCATCATTTCGTCTAGTTGGTTGCAGTATATTTCTGCTGTGATCGATGAGCCAGTTTTCTTTTTTTTTTTTTTTTGTTATTAAGTTACCTGTACGAAATTTGGCGGTCCAACTCTGACGTCATTTCAACTTCTGATACTACAGAATATAGTGGGGGGAAAAAATAAGAGACAGTGATACCTTCCATCTTTTATTACTTTGTGATGCTCTTCACTGCCAACTTAAAAAATTCTAGGTTCAGGTGACAACAGTTTGTTTATAGAACCAATTTATAAATACTGTTTAATTGTGCTAAGTTTATATTTAATTATATGTTCTAAATAAACTTATTATCAACTTAATAAACTTAATAAACTTAAAAGTTAACTTGTGAACAAAAACTAAAAAGTTGGTAGCTGGTACGACTTAGAAGTATACAACTGTCATCCAAAAATTTGATCGGAGGTAGTTTTGAAAATAGTGTAGTTTGTAGTGTAGCATCAAAAGTTGGAAGGAAGAATTGTGTTTCACATTATACTTTTTTCGTCAGTGCTATGCAAAAAATCTGTAGTGCTTCGCAAAAAAGTATACACTCCGCGCTCACTTAATGTACGGTCGCTTAACGTACGTTCGATGTTACGTCCAGATATATTTTGGCAATATGTCCGCACGAACGTACAAATATCCTCACGAACGTACACATCACTTGGAACCGTCGGCGAAAATGCGTGCAGATTTCCGTAACACGCAAATTTTAACGGACAAATAGGACGAGCGTGTGACTAAATAGATTATAAAATTTTATATCATTTTTTATTCACAAGAAATTAGTAATGAGATTTTTATGATACGTAATTGATATGAAATCCTTATTGCTTTATACAAATGATTGTTATATTTTAACTTGTGTGCTCAAATGTCTACAATTAAATTGAAAATACGCGAATTCTCTAATAATTCAAAGAATTACCGGCGAATGTCCATTCAGAAAGGGGCGATTATATGTTCGTGCGGACAAAGTGTACGTTCGTGGGGACAAGTGTATGTTTGTACGGACATGGAGAAGCAATTTGAGTACCAAAAAATCGTAATCATATACATTTATATGGAAATACACCGTCCGCTTAACGTACAACACATTGGGAACGCATTAAGTACCGTTAAGTGAGCACTGCCTGTAATGTAAAACGGACTTAATAGTATCGGTAAGACGGTTGCCTATCAATCGGCCGAGTATCAAGGTTATTAACGATACTCACTGACCCTAATACAATCCATTCACATAGAGAATGGGACCATAGAATTAATGTAGATTCTTTTTTGAAAATCTATATTAAAAATTTTTTGTGATAATTTTTAATTTGGCTTAAATATCACGGTTTTAATTTTAATCCTGATTTTAATATTAAGTTTTAATGTTTTGTATAAATGGTTTTTTGTCTAAATATGCCAAAAATTGTACAGTATTTGTATGTTTTGTTCTTAATTATTAACTTAGATATTTTATTTAGAATCTCAAATAATTTTAGATATGGTAGCTTGAAAAATTATCCATTCCAAGTATGTATGTAAAGCCATGTTTAAAAAAAAAAAAGATCTGTTGGTTACTGATATTTTATTTTCGTTACAAATTATTTTAAGTTTTGTTTGAATTATTTTGGATTACAAAAATATTTATTGAGGATAATGAGCTTTCGCTATTACTCAAGATCTGGATTCAAACCAAGGACACCACGGCATTTTCTGTTACTATACAGTCAGATTATATAATAATTAGGGAGCTGCCAATCTAGGAGTTAATACGTTTCAATCATATTAAATTAAAAAGAACAATGTTTTTATGTTCAATTAAATACGATTAAAAAGTATAAAGGCTTAACTTGGCCGCACTGTAATAATAACTAGAGAGCGGCCAGGTTAGGCCAAAACCTTAATAAAATTAGAAAGAAAATATACTTATTGAAAAATAATTTTTTATTATTATTTATTACAAAAAAAAAAAAAAAAATACAGGGAATGTATAATGATTCTTATTCTGCCCAAAAACAATAAATAATACAATAATGCAAAATACAATAATACAAATAATACAAAAAAATATGTAATATAGTCGGATTGCTGATAGGTGACTGTTCGTTGCTACAAGTATTGATATTCAATACTATATGCTTTCTCTGTCTATATCATTATAATTATTTGCATACCCATAGTAACGTATAGTGACCCAAGTTGACAACTAACCTTCAAAATTACTTGAATAAAAAACAAAGCATTAGAAAGAAACGGTATGATTCGTAGATATCTTTACTAATTAGAGCACGAAAATAAATTAAGAGCAGTACTCAATCAAACAAAATTATTAATTTTAAGGTAATAATTATAAATAAGGAAAAATTTATACTCATACGTAAATTTGGGATTAAAATTTACTGTTTATTCCAGCAGATTTAAAATTAAAGTATTAAATTATTAAAGAATTTAATAATTGGCCGCAAGCCATATTTTAATTAATATTTATAACCAGACACTGACAGTTAAGACAAATGACAAAAAACATTTTTAAAATCGCTGAAAAATGGTAACTAGATTATTATATGAATGCACTACTTGATACATGCATGTAGCAGTCACCTATCAGCAATCCGACTATACACAAGGTTATTATGTAACACAAAATTTTATAAATTTCTATAAATCGTCTCGCACCCCTCAAAATGCTTTCCGGCACCTCCGGTTGGGAACCACTGATCTAAATGATTTAAAACCATTTTTTTAACTTGTTAAATTGTCAAAAATTAGTGTAATTAACAGTTTTATTATTATTTTTTTTTGTTGTTTGATTATCTCCAATATATTGCTGGCCGATCGGCGTAACGTAGTGGTAACACATGTGCTTTGCGTTGATAAGGTCTCGGGTACGAATCCCGTTCAGGCTTGGAAGTTTCAAAAATAATAATATATTGCTGTCTTTTTCTCCTACGGCTTATTTCGATTTTCTTTTTTTTTTGTATCCCATGTTATTTAATTGACATAACATATATTATCTTAACGTATGAAACTTCTTAAAAATTAAAAATATTATGGACACAGTCCATGTTCCATAACTTTTTTTGTGAAATCTTTCCGTGGGCTGATAATCAACTACTCTTCGAAATATTTTTGTAATCTGATATAATTTTTAGTTCAATATTTCTCATGTTCAAAATATTTCAGATCTTTTCAGTGATTTAAGACTGGAATTTGTGACTTCTGTGATACATCAGACATATTTAAAACAATAGAAATATTTAAAAAATTAGCAGACCCGTTGCCAACAACGATGGCAAATTGATATCGCATAAAAATCAATATAAGCAGGAATCAATTATTCTGCGTATATTAACAAAACAAAAACGTTCCTTGATTATACCTAGGAAATCCTAAAAAGCTGCTTAATGCGTGTCGTTTAAAAATTAGTATCGGGCTGGATACGGCCCGCAGGCCATATGCTGGGCAACAATGGTATAGCCGTTTCTGATTATACCTAGGAAATCCTAAATAGCCGCTCAATGCGTGTCGTTTAAAAATTAGTATCGGACCGGATACGGCCCGCAGGCCATATGCTGGACATCAATGGTATAGCTGTTTCTGATTATACCTAGGAAATCCTAAAAAGCCGCTCAATGCGTGTCGTTTAAAAATTAGTATCGGACCGGATACGGCCCGCAGGCCATATGCTGGATATCAATGGTATAGCTGTTTCTGATTATACCTAGGAAATCCTAAAAAGCCGCTCAATGCATGTCGTTTAAAAATTAGTATCGGACCGGATACGGCCCGCAGGCCATATGCTGGACATCAATGGTATAGCTGTTTCTGATTATACCTAGGAAATCCTAAAAAGCCGCTCAATGCATGTCGTTTAAAAATTAGTATCGGACCGGATACGGCCCACGGGCCATATGCTGGACATTAATGGTATAGCTGTTTCTGATTATACCTAGGAAATCCTAAAAGCCGCTGAATGTGTGTCGTTTAAAAATTAGTATCGAGCCGGATACGGCCCGCGGGCATAACATTAATTGACGCAGCATTCTTAAATCAAGCCAAGGTATATACTGACTGGAGAGCTAAGAGTTCTATTCTCGCTAAGTGAGCTGCTTGGTGGAGGTACGTCGTTCCCACCACTCAATTTGTGACCGCCCGTTCTTGAACGCTCAAGGGTGACTCTTTATGACTCTTATTTCACATTGGCGGATGAATACTAATGAAGCAGCGGTGCTTGGCTTCCGCGTAAAAATATAGTTCTGTTACAAGATCAATCAAATCGGGCAAACTAGCAGATCAATAATTAAATGTTGAATTTTTCGAAATTACATGTTTGCCAAAAGTCTCCCTTAAAACCTTTATAGTGCTTGAGAATTGTGTGTAGTAGTCCCATTCTATTGAGATCACACCTCGGGATTGTCAATAATTTGTCTTAAAAAAAGAAATTGGACTATACCACGTTATTAGTCGGCTGTTACAGTTACAGCATTGCCATCGTAGGCTTAATCGATCCATAATCCCTTGGGATATATTTAAAGCAGAACGTGTTCTTCCGCTTGGAGGATTATCACTTAATGCACCTTTAATCTGGTCATCATTTTTGTCTTGCATATGCCTTACTAGCTTGAGTGAGAAAGAAATACATAAATTTAAATTGTTTCGTTAATTTGTCATTGAACAGGCTTCTTTAAAAAATTGAACGCGTGTTTATGTTTATATCAACTGGATGAGTTGTATTCCATAGTTCCGGAAAAACTTCATAAGTTTTGAAATCGTTGCTGCTTAGTTTCAGTTTGTGGTTTATCAGCATGATCTTCTAAATCATCTGACGTAGTAATATCTTCATTAGATGGAGGGGAGATATAATGTTTAGATTTAAAAAAATCCAATAGCGTATTCGAATAGACCAGTCTGAAATTACTCAGCGAGTTAGCAAATGATGTCATGCTCGATCCACGACATCACTATAGTGCGTTCAAAGGTGAGTTCAAAGTACAGGGCATATGGAGTAGTTCTTTTTCATACACTCTAATGGGTTTACACAATGACGCTATCCTTTTCTTGCTTGTCGACGTTGCCAGCTCTAAAACGCGCTGATCTGGGAAGACGCAGTATTCTACAAATGGCCATTTGTTTTTGTTGAGTGTTATTTTGAGTTTTATAAGAGTTGATTTTTGTAAATCATACGAGTTTTTCATATTATTATAATTGACACATTTGACACTTTTACAACATTTGGCAACACCGCTCCCATTTTCCATAAGAGCTATACTGCAAACTCACCTTCGAACGCACTATAGTTTTACTAGCGAACGCGCCAGAGCAACTCGCAATCGAATGCGTTTTTATTATTGTTATTCCTAATTATTTAAAAATACAGTGATTTCCTTGCATAAACAGTGCAGGATAAGAGTTTATGTATAGTTTTTATTATTATTACTTCTTTTTGAATTATTTTATTTCTTTTAATTTTCTGATTTGATTTATTATTTAGATACATCACTACTTGATGAAGATTCAATTAGTTCTAATAAACATTCTAGCTTTGAAATATCGCTGCGCGCCATATTGCTCGACATTGCTCTGACTTTTCAGCCAGAGCAAGAAAAAGTGCTCTGCGAGCACTCTCAGAGCAGTGACCTCCCCAGTTGAATACAATTTTTAACAACTCTAGAGCGACGGCTCGGCCAATCGAATACGAAACTTGCTCGCCGAGTGACCTGAGTGCATATAGTCGGATTGCTGATAGGTGACTGTTCGTTGCTACAAGTATCGATATACAATACTATATGCTTTCTCTGTCTATATCATTATAATTATTTGCATACCCATAGTAACGTATAGTGACGCAAGTTGACAACTAACCTTCCAAATTATTTTAATAATAAACTAAACATTAGAAAGAAACGGCATGATTCGGAGATATATTTACTAATTAGAGCACGAAAATAAATTCACAGCAGTATTCAAACAAACAAAATTATTAATTTTAAGGTTATAATTATAAATATCGAAAAACTTACACTCATACGTAAATTTTGGATTATAATTTGTTGTTTAATTAAATTAAATTTTTGTTTCCCCTAAGTACAAAGTAATAAAATATTAAGTAAAAATATATTTATTCATATAAGATATTGCTACACGTTGTATTTAAATGTTTATTTTTATTTAAAAAAATTAGTCTCTGTAATGCATGATATCGTCGTCATCTGAACTATCGCTGTCATTTGTTGTATTTATTATTATTGGATTAATATCATCAACAATCCTTTCCCTTTCCCACCATTCATTTATTAAATTTTCGATTTTTTAAACAGATTTTGCCCAAGTTTCACAACTAATTTGATCACAGGCTACTTGCCACATTTTCAAAACTTCGTTATCACTATATCCGTTTTGACCAATATGTCTATCATAATAATTTTTTGTTATACCCCAAATTAGTTCAATGGGGTTAAACTGGCAGTGATAAGCAGATAGTGTTAGTACTTCATGACCATACCTTTGTGCCAATGTATCAATAAAATAAACTGGTTCCGATTTTAATTTCCTTCGTTTTCTCTTGATTTTGTTAGTGAGAAGTTCAGATTTATTACATTTTATAATTCTACGAATTGTTGATTCCGAAACCTTTAAAGCAGCTGCTACTCTTTGATGGACACAAGATAGAGAAATAAGTGGCCCATTGTTCTCTTTTTCGGAATTAAAATACTCCAGCAGATTTAAAATTAAAGTTCGTGAATTTAATAATTGGCCGCAAGCTCTATTAATTAATATTATTAACAGACACTGACAGCTAAGACAAATAACAAAAAATATTTTTAAAATCGCTGAAAAATGGTAACTAGATTATTATATGAATGCACTACTTGATACATGCATGTAACAGTCACCTATCAGCAATCCGACTATAGTAGAGCACCCAATCGTATAAGCTATAAATTTTTATCAATATTTCAATACATCAATATCTAAATTACACGTTCAATTATATTGTCAATATTTTTCAGTATTGCCAATATTATTGATCGTTAAAGATCCTCATTACTGTTTGCTTACGCAGTTTTAAGCTCAGTTATGAGTGATAAGAAAAAGAATTTCGTTTTTATGTGAATTGTTTATTGCAGAAGTCATAGATTCCAGCCTTAACTGTTTTATGTTTTGGACAGGGTTGTATTGTACAAATTTTTAAATTTGAAAGTAACTGACATTAGGTCTGTATGTTTAAATGTATGATGAAAAACATTAGTCATTAGTTAATAATTAATTGTGCCGAATGAGTAACATAACCCCTACAGCACACTTGCAGCCGCTGTAACTTTAGTTGCAGTCATGTAAGAATTGTATTTACGCACATATTTTTAGTGTATATTTATGTACTGAATAATATTTAAAATATTTGTTATTTACTATAAATAAATTCGTTTTTAATATACAACTAATACACAGTTTTTTTATTGGACCTTCTTCCTTTCATCTTTATACTTATAAATTACAGGTGGGCCTTATTTTACGCCGCTTTATTTTACGCCGGTTGGCAGCGACCTTAAAATAACGCCGCTTTGAAACAGTTGAACGTCGGAGTCGGGTGTCGACGATTCAGTGGTCGAAGCGGGGATGTCTCGTGGTTTACGCAGTCGCAGTAATCGCACTACTGAGACGTATTCAGTTGTAAAATAAATTTAACTCGCTTAAGAGTGTCTGCTTTATGATATGTAGGTACATATTTAAATTTAAGTAAATCTAAATCTAATATTTAATATAATCTAAATTTAATAAATTTTAATTTTTCTATATTATTTTTATTAACTTACTTTTAAAATTTAATTTAAAATTATTGAGTAATAATTATAATTTTCATTAATACCAATGGAAGATATATCTACAAAACACGATAGAAAACAACGTAGGTCTATTTCGATTGAGACAAAAATTGAAGTTATTAAAAGAATTAAAAGGGTTTTGTAGGTATGACCAAAAAACCCTCAATGGTGAAACTCGTCCGAAGATTTGTAGATGCCTAAACTTACCTCCATCAACGGTGACTACAATAATGAAAAATGCAGATAAAATTAAAAAATTAAGACATTTGCAAGACAGATCGATTGCGAACGCAGTTCAACTATAATAAAAAATATCAAAACATCTATGGAACCTTACATAAGCCTTCTGCGTGAAAGAAAAAAAAAAAAAAATAATAAAAATTTAATATTCTTTCAAAGGTTTTGTTTATTTTTGATTATAATTTTGATTTCTGTTTTAATTTTTGTTTATTTGTATCGGATTGTTGCATTGTATTGTATGTTCTGTAATAATATTATAATTTTCTGTATATATAAGTAATAAATAAAGAAAAAACAAAAATAATTTAAAAAAAAACAAAAATATTAATTCGAATAGAATGTTAATCCGTCTCTGGAATGAACATTCTTTGCTTTGATTTGCGCTGCTTTATTTTGCGCCGGTACGTAACACCGGCGTAAAACGAGGCCCACCGGTAATTTTTAGGTACACAATAAGATTATAATGATATAAAAATAGCAATAAATAATTGTAAAATACACCTCTTTGCAGATGATACTATAATATATTATGATGACTCAAATATTGATAGGTCAATACAGACTATAAAAGATGACTTAACAGAAATAAGTAAATGGCTGTGTAATAACAAATTAAAGCTAAACGTTCAAAAAACTAAAGCTATGTTAATGTCCAACAAGAATCAATTGATGAAAAATATAACGAAGTTAAATATAGGTGGGGAAAACAGAATATGTTAACGAAATGAAATATTTAGGCATTGTAGTGGATAAAAACTTAACAGGTACAGAACATATAAATTTTATATAAAAAAAAAAAATAAGTAAAAAATTGTACTTTTTACTTAAAATCCGAAGTAAAATATCAAAATGGTGTGCTTTACAAATATTTAACACTATCTTAAAGCCCCATTTTCAGTATTGTAACACTGTTCTGTACTTAGCTAACAACAGTGACATTAATAAATTACAATTACTACAAAATAGAGCGATGCGTATCATCCTAAAATGTAACAGATTCACTAGAATAACCAGAGCCGCAGTAAGGGGGGGCGGAGGGGGCGACGGCCCCTAGCGCACTAAGGAAAATGGCGCCACAAAAAAAAGGTGAGGACCTTTTTTTTTGGTCATCATTTAGATTTTGGGAGGTGAGAACCTTGTTTTTGTTTATCACCTACATTTATTTGGCAAGGGCGCCAAAACACAGTTTTGCCCCTAGCGCAAGTTTTCCTTACTGCGGCTCTGATGATACTTTCTGTGCTGAATAAATGTCATCCCGTCTTTCAATACAAATGTATCTATCGGATAGTTATCTAACGGATAATGAGACTGATGTATTGAATTCACTGCTTGGTAATGACATTTATTCAGAAGATAAAGTTCCAGATAACATTATCTGTCGGATAGTTACCTAGTGGTTTAAATGAAGGTGGAAAGATCGGGCCTTAAGGTCATAATGCCCGGGGGGGACACCTTAGCCCTCCAAATGAACCCGTAAATAAAAAAAATTAACCTGTATAAAATTCTCGAGAGATAACTCCATTATACTTCCAATAGTAATTTTCATCCCTTCTCAGAATTATCATTGATAGCCCAAAAGTCATCCTATTATCACCTCTGTCCTCCCATTTTGCCATATAGGCCGTGTCTCCAACGCTATAGCTCTGAAATTTTAATAAATACTCAATCAAAATATAAAACTATTTATATAAAGATCCAAAGTAACAAAATATAAACTATTTTAGATCATGTAGTACCAAGTAACTTCCAAATTTAACGTTATACCTCATCTTCAATAATAAAAAAATAGTGTATTGGGCCCGGTTCAATTTCAACCACCTGTATACTATTGATAAAATATTAATATATGTGTTTATTCTCATAAAGAATTATTTTAAGCAATTCTGTTCCTTATGTATTAATTGTTAATGACTAAATTCCTTAATGAGCTTTATCAGGATTAACGATCTTGATATGTAGTGATACGTGATTTTTGCAAGTGGCGTCTTCATTTTTTTCTGACGTTTTTAGTTATTTTTAAGTGATAAAAGTGCAGAAAATACTTGAAATAGTGTGTTATAGTGTAGACTTTAGTGTTTGGACTTTATGCAGACCAAAATTGGAGCGACTGGAAAGGTATTTGTAGAAATTTTTGTTAATTTTATAATGTAAGTCTTTGTTATGTAGAATGTGCTTCTATGGACAATATAGAAACATACATGCATACACTATTGACTATAACTAGAGAAACAAAACTATTTTTTAAATCATTTTCATATTCATATTATTGACTAAATGAATATTGAATTATATTGGTATAGCAACAACAATTTATAAGTTAGAACCGGCTCTTAAAAATATTTGTTGTACTAGTACAATAAATAAAATAATTAACTTTCTGCTGCAGCAGACCATCTGCATATTTCTTTTGTAAGACTTAATAAAACAATTAAAATAAAAAAAAATTTTGTGGTTAAATTTTTTCTTTTGCCCTAGCTCCCGTTCTTGTCCCGGTTTAGAGTTTCAACTTGCAAATTTGGTACAATAGAGTAAAACTAGGATCAAATATAGGCATGGTATCTCAAAATTTTCTTTCTTAGGGGGTGTTTCTGGGTTAAAACTGGTACTAAAAAACATGAAATATTTCCTTTATAAATAGAACTATCTTAACAGAAAAAACTATACAATCAAAATTGTTTATTAGAAAACAAATCTTATTTGTTCTATGCATTTCATCAATTTGATGGATATTAGGGTAGTTACGGAGGAGGGGGGGGGGATTGTAAAACTAAAATATTGCAATATTTTACTTATTATTCTCTTCACATCAAAAATGAATGTAAGAAAATTTATTTAGAACGAAGAAACATTCATTTCAAAGAAAATATACATTAAAACAAGTAGAAAATCAAAAATCCCGTTAGCATACGGATGACGCGTAACCTCTCTATTTATCCCCACCACTACAAGTTACGAGACAACCTTATTGTCAACTGACAATAACTGAAGCGCCTCTAGTGAGATTTTGAGAAACTGACGGTTGTAGGATAGTCGAGTTTGTGACAAGCATGGGAATATGTTCTTAGAAGTGGAAAGACAGTTAAAGACCATTTTAGAGTGTGTTCCCGTGTGTTTCAATAAATATCACATGAAGATACCATTGAACCTGTCAAAAATATCCTACCAAAGTCAGCCATGATGTGAATGCAGTAGCGCCTCTATCGGTAGTGTCAGATGCCAATACTTTAATAATCTTCAGTTTAGGGTACCCACAACATTAATTTCCCCCGCCGCACTCGTCGACAATTTACCTCGCCAATAAACTGAGCTAACCTCTCCCTATAATCTCTTTACCCACGGCGCTGAAACTCAATAGGTAAATTTTAACATTTTGTCCCGCATTAAGATGCGTCCCACAAAAGTCCCGCATTTTAACATTTTGTTCCGCATTTGGATTTGGGAGGTGAGGACCTTTTTTTGCTCTTCACTTGGATTTGAGAGGTGAAGACCTTTTTTTTGCTCTTCACTTGGATTTTGGGAGATGAGGACCTTTTTTTGCTCTTCACTTGGATTTGGGAGATGAGGACCTTTTTTTTGCTCTGTCCCGCATTGCCTTCTTAAGTAAATGGTCACCCTATATGAGAGGAATAAAAAAACTGCTGTATTTCGTTTTATCTGGATTCTATAAAAAATTGTGACGAATGCCATTGTCATAACTTCTTTTCTATCACACATTTGTTGAATTTAAGTATACAAAAACAGTTATAAGAGAAGTAGAAGTTCTTTGGGCCATATGTTGATTTTGGATATTTGCCAATCTGTCAACATGTGTTTAAGTTGAGATCTGGCACTCTGTCAAATACAACAGGTTCCAAATTAATTATTTATCGATGGAGAAAGGAAATTATTCATAAGATACAATCTTAACTGATCCATAATATATTAATGTAAGATGTTGGCGATACATATCGATACGCAAAATGTGCGAAAGAAAAATGAATGATATTTTTAGGGGTTTTCAAATAATTTGTAGGTAAATTATAGATACCCGTTAATGATACCAATATAAATTTATTTAATAAAATGAACAGTTTGAACAGAAAACAATCGTTTTATCATTCTTCATAACTTATTTATGTACATTTTTGTTAAAATATTGTCACAAAGGTAATCCTAGGTCAGAATTGCGACACCTAGGGCCGGTTTCTGAAAGCCTGGTTAACCAGAGTTATACCGAGCTGATATAATAGTTTACTTACACTGGTCAACAAATTTAACTTTTTTTTTGCTGACAGGTCTGATACTTTTTTAACTAATTTTGGGGTGCTGATTTCAAAACAGTTTCTGCCTATCACGTAAAATTTTTGTTTTCAGCGCCTCTTTCCACTAAATACTCAACTAAAGTGTTCCACATGCAAAAATTTTCAGAGTAGTTTGGAGTAGAACAGTTCGGAGTAGTTCAGAGTATTTCACATCTATCTGGAAAGCACCTAATATACATAGCAGCACTATAGTCGGATTGCTGATAGGTGACTGTTACATGTATGTATCAAGTAGTGCATTCATATAATAATCTAGTTACCATTTTTCAGCGATTTTAAAAATGTGTTTTGTTATTTGTTTTAACTGTCAGTGTCTGGTAATAAATAATAATTAAAATATGGCTTGCGGCCAATTATTAAATTCATAAACTTTAATTTTAAATCTGCTGGAATAAACAACAAATTATAATCCAAAATTTACGTATGAGTATACATTTTTCCTTGTTTATAATTATTACCTTAAAATTAATAATTTTGTTTGTTTGAGTACTGCTGTAAATTTATTTTCGCGCTCTAATTAGTAAAGATATCTACGAATCATGCTGTTTCTTTCTAATGCTTTGTTTTTTATTCAAATAATTTGGAAGGTTAGTTGTCAACTTGGGTCACTATACGTTACTATGGGTATGCAAATAATTATAATGATATAGACAGAGAAAGCATATAGTATTGAATAACTTGTAGAAACGAACAGTCACTTATAGACCGGGAGCTCATGACAATTTTTGGTCTCCGATTTCATACAGCATGCCTTTTGGAGGAGAGAATATTTACCCTGTGACAACAAAAAAGGGATGGTACTAAACCCCTGCACGCTTTCCGGTCATAGGGAAAATTGCATTTCCACTTAAACACAAAATTTTTGTGGTTTTCTCTGATTTAATATTGCTTGGCCTTTTGTCAAAAGAAAGTTATAACAAATTTAAAGTCTTAAATATATGCATGCGATTCGGAGGGTCCCAAAGGGCTCAAACGGTCATGTGATCTTGTAATAAAAAAATATGATTTTCCGCGTTTTCATACAGCATGCTTATAATTAAAAGACTTTAAATTTGTTATAACTTTCTTTTGACAAAAGGGCAAGCAATATTAAATCAAAGAAAAACACAAAAATTTTGTGCAAGTGGAAATGCAATTTTCCCTATGACCGGAAAGCGTGCAGGGGTTTAGTACCATCCCTTTTTTGTTGTCACAGGGTAAATATTCTCTCCTCCAAAAGGCATGCTGTATGAAATCGGAGACCAAAAATGTCATGAGCTCCTGGTCTATTATCAGCTATCCGACTATAGTAGATCGCGGAGCACTATAGTCGCTCTGCGGAGTACTAAGTGCTCTGCGGAGCACAGTTTAGGAAACTCTGCTTTATAAGATTACCTATTTTTTTCTATTTTTTCATTCACCACTTTTCAACATTTTGCTCTTTGAAAGTCTATAAAAACTTTAAATCACAATTGAATACAATAATTTAGCGAGTTGTTGGTAAATTAAAAATAAAGTGCAGTTCTCTTGTTTAAGTATGTCAATTATGTTTGTGTAGTAGACTAGACGCTCAGAGAACACAGAACACGGCGCCGTTATACTCGACTCCTCTCATCAGGAGCGTCGGTTAAACACAATAATAAAATGTACACAAAAAATGGTACGAGAAAAATGTTTACATATTTTACTTTGACAACTCATCTGGTACTAATTTAAATTTACTGTTTTATTTAATATTAAATATTATTACATAACTGAAAAATGTTTATCTTTGTTTTATTTCAATATTTTATTTTGAATATTAAATAATAAACTTTCATTTTGTTTTGTTAAACATGACAATGTTGAAATTTTAATTGAGTTTTCAAGATCGTAATGGAATACGCAGAACAATATGTAAAGAAGGCAATTTCGGTTTTGTTTGGGAAGTAAAATTTCATAAATAAATTCAATATAATCATCCAATTAGAGTAAAATATTCAAAAACATTAAATGATGAAAAATTACACTGATAAACACACTATTTGTGACATGGCAATTTTTAGGTATTTCTGACATGTTTGACATGTTTCTTAAAACATGTCAAACGGCGAACAGAAGATGAATGTTAATGTATAATCTGTCTCAATTTGTAATACGAAACTAGATCTGGTTACTTTAGTGACTGTTGTGGTGTAAATAGACTTTTGTAGAATCATGTGAACTTGTAAATCTGGCTTTTAAAAGTATGGTTAAATTTCATCATATTGATGTTATTACTAAATTGACATGTCAAAATTGTGATTGACATGTCAAATATTTTGAATGTATATATAATCCGTCTCAATTTGTAATACGAAACTAGATCTGGTTACTTTGGTGACTGTTGTGGTGTAAACAGACTTTGGCGTATCCGTGTGAACCAATACTATGGTAATATTATAAATGTATTGTCAATATACAACACAAAAAATGAACTTTTCCTGTTAGTTCCGTATTACAAAATGAGACAGATAATATTAATATTTATTTCATCAAACTTTCGATTATTACTCGTATAATAGTAAAAAAATATTACGATTATCAATAAAATATCATGATAAAATATAAAAAACAAAAATACTTATTATACAGTCTGTTCCAAACGGTTAAGCGGAACTAAATGGGAATTTAGTTCTTTTAGGTTGTCACGAGAAGGGACCTTGCTTGGGATATTTCATTTTTTACGTTGGGATGTCAAAATTTAAAATTCCAACAATGAAACCATGGAAACGAATGACTTACGTCAAAATTAAATATTATTTTTAGATATTTTAATGACAAAAAAATAAATAAATGGGAAATTTGTATTAAGAATGACACAAAAAATCATAATATAAAGAAAATGACATTTTAAAATGATATTAACCTTAACCAAAAAATGTTTATTGTAAGTATGATTTACAAAGCTTAAACAAAACGACCGAAAGGCACGATTTAAACGATGAAAGTAACTAGATTGCAAAATCTAGTTCTGCTTAAGCGTTTGGAACAGACTGTATATAATCTGTCTCAATTTGTAATACGAAACTATTTCTGGTTACTTTGGTGACTGTTGTGGTGTAAACAGACTTTGGCGTATCCGTGTGAACCAATACTATGATAATATTATAAATGTACCTATTGTCAATAAACAACATAAAAAATGAACTTTTCCTGTTAGTTCCGTATTACAAAATGAGACAGATAATAATAATAATTTATCTTTTTATTCTGCTGCCTTTAAAGTCTTATTCTTGTTTTGCAAAATATAATAACATATTTAAACAAAAATATTCATTTTTTGAATGTAAATCCCAAATTTTTCTCTGCAAATCTTTCCGAAACATGTAGTCTGTGGTTCTATCTGTTTTCTTATTATTATCTTTTCCCATGTTCGTGGGTCTTAAATTTTCTGAACCTTCATTTAAAATTTTTCTTACTTCTTCAGAAATCTAAAGAAATTGAAATGGGTAAATTATTTTATATTTCACAACAAAAAGGACACCAAGATTTACTGAAAAAATACCTGCCACAAGGTATAAATTTCGCTTCTTTTTAATTTTATTCCATTTTTTTCTAAAAGTTTTCCATAAGCGTTATACATGTGTTTTTTTGTATATTTATCTAATTGTTGTCTCTTACGCATATTTTCTGTTTATGTTATGTTCTTATTTTGGTTGTATAAAAATACTTTTCAATTAAAAAATAAATTGACATATAATTTAATGTCAAATATGAATTGTCAAATGTTTTGAAAGGTGCCATTTCAGCAGTACCACCCTAAGATGATATTTTAAATAGACAACATAAAAAATGAAATTTTCCTCTTAGTTTCGTATTACAAATTGAGACAGATAATATACTTTTTTAATTCAAGTTAGGAATAACTCGAATTAAATCATTTAATTCGTTTTTGAGCAATCGGGCATTAGTAAATGTATTACATATAATTATTATTTTTTATTCATCTTTGGGTGAGAGGGGCGCAAGTTAGACATTTGCCACAGGCGCTTCATAACCTCATTATGGCCCTGTTTCTTACTCACTCTCCGAACAAATAAAAACATTGCATTTTGAAAACCTTTTCGATTGAATCATACGCTCATTTTAAAGGTAATCGGCAAGTAAATTCTCGCTTACTTTACCACTGTATCAAATGATGTAATGCAGTAAATAGTTCTGGAGTAATTATAGCAAACAGTATTTAACAGTTTTAACCACTTTCTCTGACGCGTGTATAATTTCCTCTTTGCTTTATTGACCACAGTTCCTCCCTCGGGAGCATGTTCCTTTCAGACAATCCTCTGAAGTCAAGAGTACATCATGTAATGTATTTATCAAGTATATTGTGAGGTAATTTGATTGGACCCGGCCATGACTTTGACGACATCATACATAAAAGTCTTTTTCTCTCATCATATTGAAGTTTAATAAAGAAAGTAAAAGCTGAATGATTGGCTTTTAAAATGTTAGTTCTCATTTCCTTTACAATATAAACAAAACAGCTTTTATATTGTTTTTAGGGTATTGTAAGTATGACCAACAAAAAACACTTATAAAGTCATTCATGTGTCTGTCTGTCGGCTACATAAAGCTCCGTATATTTAACACAAATTTAAAATCTGTCCTCTTCTACGGCTGTGAACTAGGAAAGCCAACCAGCGCGAAATATTGTAGAAAATAAGAACTTGAAAATTAAATGGATTGGCCACTTCCCTTATAAAATTGTAATTGTTGTTCAATTTAACCATAGATAAAGAAGGAAATAGATGCGAAACTGCCGTTATATTTTTTGAAACCAAATTAGCGCTGTAGTTGTTGGGTTATGGAATTAAAATTGGTAGGGGAGGAAAGGGTTGGGTTTTCGCGGGTATTTCAAATGCTTCAGTGGATATAGTTGTAAGCATAATTAAATGTTATTATTAAATGAAACAATTTTTATGATTTATTTTGTCTATTTTTAATATTATTAACGACAAAAATATTAAAAATAGACAAAATAAATCATAACAATTGTATCATTTAATAATAACATTTAATTATGTTTACAATTAAGAACAAGCAGTTAGGAATTATACAGAAACAGAAAAACAATAACTAGCAAAAATAATTATTTATTAAGTAGACTAACATATAACATAATATTTACTAATACTTAATATTTATGGACACTTCCATGGACAAGCCATCCAATTTTGGATTTCCAATGTTCCTCATCCACGTTTTATACAATTCTGGAGCCACACGTATCTTCGGGTTTGGAAAGCGATATCTTGTAGGTTCACTACTATCACACCCCAAAACAAAGCATTTAACACCCATTTACCGAATTAAACAATGAAATTACAAAATTACAGAAGACGATTTTGACACTAATTACAGATTTTGACGCTAATGACAGAAGCCGTATCAGGCAACATCCTGCCATGCACGTAGCTATAGCGACTGGCAGCGACTGGGGCGTTATCAGAGATAAAGAAGGAAATAGATGCGAAACTGCCGTTATATTTTTTTAAACCAAATTAGCGCTGTAGTTGTTGGGTTATGGAACTAAAATTGGTAGGGGAGGAAAGGGTTGGGTTTTCGCGGGTATTTCAAATGCTTCAGTGGATATAGTTGTATGCATAATTAAATGTTATTATTAAATGAAACAATTGTTATGATTTATTTTGTCTATTTTTAATATTGTTGTCGTTAATAATATTAAAAATAGACAAAATAAATCATAACAATTGTATCATTTAATAATAACATTTAATTATGTTTACAATTAAGAACAAGCAGTTAGGAATTATACAGAAACAGAAAAACAATAACTAGCAGAAATAATTATTTAATAAGTAGACTAACATATAACATAATATTTACTAATACATTAAGTATTTATGGACACTTCCATGGACAAGCCATCCAATTTTGGATTTCCAATGTTCCTCATCCACGTTTTATACAATTCTGGAGCCACACGTGTCTTCGGGTTTGGAAAGCGATATCTTGTGGGTTCACTACTATCACACCCCAAAACAAAGCATTTAACACCCATTTTCCGAATTAAACAATGAAATTACAAAATTACAGAAGACGATTTTGACACTAATTACAGAATTTGACGCTAATGACAGAAGCCGTAACAGGCAACATCCTGCCATGCACGTAGCTATAGCGACTGGCAGCGACTGGGGCGCTATTCGTGTTGGGTTATGGAACGTAATATGGTTTTCGTTTTGCCATTAGAGTTTCACCCCCCTGGGCGTTATTCGTGTTGGGTTATGGAACGTAATATGGTTTTCGTTTTGCCATTAGAGTTTCACCCCCCTCAATTTAACCAATCTTGAGTTTATTATTTTTTATTTATCTATATTAATAAAATTGGAGACTATATCTGTTCTTTTTTCAGTCCCATATTTGGTTTCTTTCTACACGTTTCAGATGATTTCCTCAACCAATCAATTCCTGCCTGATTGCCTGTCTCTTTGTATTTTCAGTCTGTCTGTCTGTCTGTCACTCTGTCTGTTTATCTGTCTGTCTATCTGTCTGTGTGTCTGTATAGGAGAAATTGTAGCCAAACGGCTGAGCATAGAAGGTTGAAATTTGGCGTTCTTGTACAACTCTTTGAGCCATATATTGTAAAACTGTAGAAAGTTAAAAAAAAACACATCATGATATAAATATAAACAAATATGAATTTAATGAAAGAAAAAATATTTTTTTAAAATTTTGAATGGGGTAACTAATGAAAGCTATTTATGCGAGGATAAACAAATATTTATTTTTGAAAAAAAAATTTTTTATGAGAATTTCGCCAAAAATATGTAAAAAAAACTATTGACTTCCACTCTATTTTCTAGAGGGGTGAACTTAAAATCTGTAAAAAATGTCAATAATATACGTTGATGAGAACCGGAACAGCTCAACAAGAATTTTTGATCAGATTACTTTTTCGAAAAATATAGAATTTTTTATTTCGTTGAAAAAACTTATTTTTAAAAAATATTTATTGTGTGGCATTAAAAGAAAGCTCTTAAGACATAAGTTAAGGAACGAAAAGGAAAGAAAAATTCCTTTATTTTAACACTTTGATAAAAAGGGGTTAAACTAAAAATCTGAAAAAATTCTAAGTAATATGCATTGATATAAATCGGAAATGTACGAGAGGAATTTTTAATCAGATTTCGTTTTTTGAAAATATTGCAGTTTTTTGATTTTTCCAAGATTCATTATTTTTAATTACTGGCTCAATTATGGCTATTAATGTTACGGATTTTTGTATTATGACTACGGTAGTGTATATGCTGTTCACTTTTGTAAGAACAAATCAGATCTGGTGCTTTTGGTTACTTTTATAGTGTTCTACTGACTTCAAATGTCATTTAAAAAAAATCCTTGCGCTGTAAATCAGACTTCAGATTTGTTGGAGATGATCATTATGAGTAAGATATCATTTTTTATTTTGACATATGTCAAATTGACATTTTTTACCATTTTTAAATACCAATATGACATATAATTTCAAAGGCCTAAACTATTGAAATCAAAATTTCCTCTTAGTTTGTTTTTACAAAAGTGAACAGCATTCGAAATTAAAAGTATAATGAAAACAGCTGAGAATGGACTTCACGTGTGTAAGCTCCACTTACTGATATACGTCTTGTTTTAAAGGTATCAAACAGGTATTTTAAAGGTATCAACAAGGTATCTAATTTACAAAAAATATTGAATTCTTTGTGTTGAAATAAAAATATTATTTTTTAAAATCATTATTCTTTATTATTTATTCCCCTAGGCCTTGCGGCGTTCAGGGTGTTAACATTTACAAAAAAATAAAAATAAAATAAAAAGTAAAACAATCAATCCAAAAATACATAACAATAACATCCAATACAATTTACATTTTATAATATTTTTTCTCTTTTCTTTCTGCTTTCCGTTTTAAAATCATTATGCAGCACCAAAAGATACTCTAAGACATAGATTTAGGAATGAAAAGTAGTTTTTAAAGATATCTTTCTTTTAACACATTTTTTGCAAAAAAATGTGCTAAAAAAACTCTTGTCCTGCACTCTATAACCCAGAGGAGTTAACATAAAAATCTGAAAAAATTCAACGTAATGCACAATAATGTAAAACGAAATAGTACAGCAGAAATTTTTGATCTGATAATTTTTTATAAAATTGTAGATATTCTTGCAACTCCATGCTTTATTATTTATCTGATTGACTGGAAAACTGGGTAGCTATAGCTGGGTTTTAATTCAAACGCATGTCAAATGCTTTTAAGACTATACTCTATCTCTGAAAGACTGATAGTAATAAATCATTTTGTCAGGCAGTTACCAATGGCGTGCACATTTTAAACACGTTTAAATTGATTTTGTGTATTTCTATATTACTATTTATCATTTTATTAAACGCACGCCTGTGACCATATTTATCATATCATTAAACACACCCCTGTGACCATATTTTTCCTCAAAATTTTAGGGTCAAATTTTTATGGCCTATTGTGTTTAACCCTAGTTCGTATTCCCATATAATATGTGCGGCACACTCGGTTGTTTTTAACAATATTTCGTTTCGAACTATTCATATTTTGTCGCTTTTGTTTTACCGCAATACAATAACTTTTTACAAATAATAAATTTTATTACTATCAGTCTTTCGGAGATAAAGTATAGAAGCAAGTGGATTATTATTTCAAAAATTATATTTATCATGGTTTTTAATATTTACCCACAATTTTTAATCATTTACAGTAAGTGATTACAAATACAAGAACATAAGTAAGAAAAATATTGAGACTTCAAAAATATATCCCGCGAAAAATATAAATAAATATGTATTTATCTAAGAAAAAATTCAAGTGAAAGTTTTTGATACATGGATTAACAATTACATTTTTTTTATCAACGAATAATGGAATTATTATTTGATATAAACATCAATATCCAATAGCAGGGGTGTCGAACTGATTTGGGTCGCAGTCTATTTTACATACAAAATTATAAGCAGTGACGGAACTTTAAATATCCCGAAGGGTTTCTTGACATTTTTTTTATAAACAGAAAAGGGGAAGAGAGTATATTTAACAGTTTTAAATATATTTTTCCCCTAAATAAGCTCAAGTGATTTTGATTACCGCTTCAGGGGCCACAAGAAATAAGGTTGAGGATGTATGCGGCCTGCGTGCCCTTGAAATTTGATTCAGCCCTCCCCAAGACAAAATCCTGGCTGCGCCAGTGCACCACCCGGGTGCCACTGGTATGTAATGACCTTGGCTCGAGTTTTAGTTTTCTGGTATACTGGTAGATGGTGACATAGTGCAAAATAAATTACGAATACACCCGACTTCAAACGATCAGAAACTTCGTGTTCTAGCTGTCGATCTGCCGCCATTAGCTGTCAAACACATGACAGTTGGTGTTGAAGTAATACGCATTTAAGCTTGTTAATTTTCAAATACATGGTTCAAATAATAGAGTTTTATTTCCAATTTTGGTCATCTTATACTGTATTTGATACATACATTGTACATCTCGGGAAGACGGACAAAAATTGATTTTTTGCGGATATTGTCTTATAATTATCTGAAATGTGTAGAAACCAAATATGAGGCCGAAAAAATAAAAAAACAGGTATAGCTTCCAATTTTATTAATACAGTGTTTGTAATTAGTAATTATAATGTTGTGTTTAAAATAATACTTAATGTTGTGTATAATTTTGTGTTTCAAAAATAAATAGCTTACACCTTTTATTTAGATTTATTTATTTAAATTCCTTATTTATGTGTTATATTAATGTATATGGATTATTAAATATATATGTATTTCTTTTCAAAATATATTTAATACAATAATAATGGTAATTATGAACGTAAATCAGATAGTAAAATTTAAATTTGGCGGTTGTTGTTGTTTAGTTCATTGGTATATTCCTAGAGGGAACGTACTAATTTTTTTTGCTGGCAGTGTCCGTTCTTAATATATTGTGTTCTGTGCAGTGCACTTACTGAATAACTACACAACCCTGAAATGTGTGAAAATTCACACTTCACATCAATTTTTTAATGGCTAACATAATTTCAAATTCTACTATCTAACTATTACGGAATTCCTTGTTTCTGTTTTACGGTCATGGAGGACTTTATAAAGACATCCAAATTTGTATAAGTACATGCTAATGTATGGAAATGTTAAATATTCTATTTGATTCTAAGTTTCAAGATTTACTTGAACAAGTCAAACACAAGGTACCTCAATATTTGCATGTATTACATTCCTAAATTATAGCCATTGACTGTTTATGTTACCAATTCAATATCTCATTTGAGTGCTTGTACTGAAAAGTAATTCCAATATTATGCCGGGTTTACATAAGGCTAGTAAACGGGATAGCTACTAGGTCTAGTAGCTACTTTGTTTACTATAATTTGCTGTAAATAGGATAGTAGGTGTTCACACACAATACAGTACTATACTATCCCGTTGACTCTACTATCCCAAAACCAGGATAGTAGGTGCATACTAACTTTTAACGAATTTTACAAACTCTTTACAAACTGTATGAACCACTTTCTTTTCGAATTTTTCTTACCGTATTGGAGTGGTTTTAAGTTTTCTGAAACATCGTGATTTTTAAGTTTTCAAGGAATATTAATACAGCGCATACCCGTTTAAAAATTTACCCACTGGTCAATTTAGATCTTTATTATTATTATTAATAATTAATCTTTAATAACATTATACACCCTGTATAAATAAACTATTTGACTATTTAGAAAAAAAAAAAACTATTACTTTTTACAATTATTATTCAAAAAAAAAAAAAAAAAATTGCAAATGTTCGATCAAACCACCATTATTGTCCACACATTTTCTAACTAGTTAGAACAGTTTATTTTAGAGATATTTTGTTTCTTTTTTTATTGTTTTCAAAGCTTGCTACGTTCAACTTTGTAAAACTTATGTTGATTATTATTTTGTAAATAAATGGTCGCCATTTTGAAATGGTTAACATAAAAATATAACTTTTTGGTGTCATTGTAAAGCTAATTTAATTTACTTTTAGGAAAAAAATATAAAATTATCGATTCCCTATGCTAGATCAAAAGTTGACATCATTTCCGGTGAAACCGAAAGTGCCTCAGAATTCTTATAGTAACTTTTAGATGGGCCTTTTTGTCTAGTTTAACTTTTGTTCTGAAGGTTTTTTTTTTCTTTACAAATAAAGGAGATTTTCGGGGTGCCCCATTTCAAACAAACACCCTGTATATTATATATACGTGAAGTTTGATTTTTTGCTATAAATATAAAAATATTATTTAATTTTTTGATTTTATACTTGTTTTAATATTTTTTTTTTTCGAAAGGAATGTTTCTTCGTTCTAAATAAATTTTCTTACATTCATTTTTGATGCGAAGAGAATATAAGTGAAATATTTCAATATTTTAGTTTTATGTTGTCCACCCGTAACTACCCTAATATTCATCAAACTAAAAAAATGCATCGAACAAATATGATTTGTTTTCTTATAAACAATTTTTATTCTATAGTTTTTCCTGTTAAGATAGTTCTGTTTATAAAGGAAATATTTTTAGTTTTTTAGTACCAGTTTCAGAAACACCCCCTAAGAAAGAAAATTTTGAGATACCATGCCTATATTTTGGTTCTACTTTATTGTACCAAATTTCGTTAAAATACGTCCAGCCGTTTTTAAAAACAGATATAACCTCCAATTTTATTAATTACTATATTATTACAGCAATTTGTTTTTCTATTTTTATTTAAATATACCTAAAATTATATTTGTATTCGATTTTATTATTATTTATTAAATATAATACAAACAACCATCACCTTCAATTTTATAAAAATCAGTATAAAATATCCTTAGGTTTTTATTTATAATTTATTTAGTGGAACTGTCTTGAAATAAATATCTATTATGAAAATAGTTAATAAAAATATTTTAAACGTGCAACATCTATATTAATATTGTATGCTAGTTTGAACTACGCGTGTGACGTATTCCCTCTCACGCTCTGATTGATCAGAAGTTACGAGACTACTTTTACTTTAATAATCTTGGTCCCGGTGGCCCTATCCGCTCCTCGTATGTTTAAGGCAATAACACCGCTGTGAAACTTATCTTATCTAGAACAGCCCCAATAATTTCTGTGCCATATGTTAAATATGCAAAATATTTTAGGATATAATATAAAAGGGATAGTTATTAGAATTCTGTTCACTATTATTCAGTCAAAATTGATTCTATTTTTAGAAATTTTATTAAACAAAATATAAGATTTGAGCGTTGGTAAGCGAGCTGCGTATTAAAATTTCATAACGTTTGACGTTTTGACGTTTCTTCTTAGATTTTTTATTTTTGTTTAGGTATAAAATATTTAGAGATTTCCGTGTTCAAACATCAAATGAGCCCGGAGCTTAAACATGCAATAGTATCAAGCGAGCTTTTACTTCGTAGGACACGGAAAGAAAGCATTGACACAAAATGACTTCTGAAAATCGCTCTTAATTCAGAGGTCATAAAGTGTGTTCCGAAAAAGGAGTGCACTCACAATAACACAGCAACCGTAGCGCTCAGTGACAAGAAGCGATTAAGATAGAAGCGCGTAAGACAAAAGCAAGCAAACAATTAAATATCTTTAGAAATGTTATAATGCAAATAAAGTAAATATAGTTGCATTTTTTTAATGAAAATACCAGGCCTACAAGTATGAAATGCGGATTTTTTTCAAACTTGCCGCGCAAACAGAGTGTATAGTTCAAAGTTTCAATACATATGGTGTTTTGTTAAGTTATCATTAAGTGTCAAATGCGTATAGGTTATAATTTGTAAAGTGATCATATAGTTTTGTTTTACTGTGTTAAAAATGTCAAATTTTGTGCCAAATAAAGAGCATTCGCGGACAGTACTACTGTTTTGTTTTCATTTGAAAAAAACTGCTGCTGAATCATACCGACTGCTTCGAGAGGCTTATGGTGAATATGCTCCATCGCAAGATACATGTGAACGATGGTTTCGGCATTTCAAAAGTGGTGACTTTGATCTTACAGACAAAGAACATGGAAAACCTCCAAAAAATATGAAGATACAAAATTGGAAACATTGCTACAGGAAGACAATAGTCAATCACAAAAACAACTAGCAGAGTAGTTAGGCGTTAGTCAACAAGCTGTTTACAATCGCCTACGAGAGATGAGTAAGATCCAGAAAGTCGGCAGATGGGTTCCACATGCATTAAATGAGAGGCAGATGGAAAAACACAAAAACACTTGTGAAATTTTGCTTGCACGATACAAAAGAAAGTCTTGTTTGCATCGTATCATTACTGGCGATGAAAAATGGATTTGTTTTGAAAATCCCAAACGCAAAAAATCATGGGTGAACCCAGGCTCACCATCCACATCCACTGCAAGACCGAATCGCTTTGGCAAAAAGACAATGCTCTGTACTTGGTGGGACCAAAAGGGTATGGTCTATTATGAATTGTTAAAACCTGGTGAAACAGTTAATACCCAACGCTAAGCAACAACAACTGATCGAATTGAACCTTTCGCTTCTCATAAAACGACCAGAATACGAAAGAAGACAGCACAAGGTAATCTTTCTTCACGAAAACGCTCCATCACATAAGGCAAAAGCAGTTTGCAACACATTGGAGGCACTCAAGTGCTACCCCATGCCGCTTACTCACCAGACTTAGCCCCTTCAGATTACCACTTGTTCGCATCGATGGGTCACGCACTTGCCGAGCAGCACTTTTGTTCATATGAAAATGTGAAAGAATGGCTAGATGAATGGTTTGCGGGGAAAGGGTAAGAGTTCTACTGGCGAGGTATTCACAAATTGCCTGAAAGATAGGAAAATGTATAACTTCTAATGGAGCATACTTTGAATAAATAAACTTTTACGGTTCTTTTAAGTTTAATGTGTTTTATTTAAAAAAAATCCGCATTTCATACTTGTAGACCTGGTATATACGCGGAAAACTTAATATACCTAGCTCTTTAAAAAGTTGTCTGCAAGACTATCTTCTTGCAAACCCACCAAGTATTCTTATTGCACTTTTCTTTGTTCTGAAAATTCTAACAGCATCAGTAGAATTGCCCCACAGAATAACACCATATTGAAAAACTAATTGTATGCATGCAAAATACACATACATTTTTGATAAATGCAGAGATATTTCTTGATTAAGTAAAGCATAAAGTTGTAAGTATGAATTTTATTTGATACATATTTAACATGCTCCTTTCAATTTAATTGAGCGTCTAACACAAATCCTAAAAATTGTACATGTTGAATATGATACAGAACATCACTGAGAAATGTTCTGTTGGGAACTGAAAACTAAATGGAGAGTTTTATCTTCGTTAAGTTTAAGCTTATTCTCATTAAACCATAGCTTCATCCATAATAGCTGTTACATTATCTTTAACGTGATTTTGATCAATATCACTATTAATAAAATTAGTATCATCTACATATATAACAGTACTAGCATTTACGTTTTCTGGAAGGTCTTTTATAAACAGTAAAAATAACAACGGTCCAATTACCGTCCCCTGACCTACGCCTATATCAAGGGTAAGTGTGTTAGACATGCTAATATAAAACACAATCTGTTTTCTATCCAAAGAGAATGACATCACAAATATTTTTGAATAATATGTTTACATAATACGTATGAAACGTACTTATTTAAAGTGAATTATAATACAGTATGAATAATAAACTAGTATATAAAAGTGTTGGAAACGAGAAAATATAATTCAGAGTTCTCGTTTACATCTCGCATACAGCTAATTTCACAAACAATCCTGATTAAACTATAAATTTAACCTCCAATATTGTCAAACAGTAGAGCAATATATTTTCTTGTATAATAAAATTAGTATGTTTTACTTGCAGTACAATATTCGTGAGATTGAAGAGAATGTTCCTTACCAAACCTTAAAGAGATATTGCCAATATTGGTAATGAATTTGGGCGACTAAAAAATGAGATCTGAAATGAAACTATATTTGTGCGGAAACCGAAATAGTTTTTCGAAAAATATCGATTTCTTGTCGTTGAAAAAATTATAATTATTACGTTATTTTTTAAATATTTATTGTGTGGCATCAAAAGAAAGTTCTTAAGACGTAGATTAAAGAACGAACAGTAGTTTTTTTAAATTCGTTTTTTTAAACACGAATTTAGCTAAAACGTGAAAGTTTTTGTCTCACACTTTATTAACCAAAGGGGTTAAACCAAAAAACTGAAAAAATTATAAGTAATGTATAATGATCTGAGCCGTAAACGGACCAGAGGAATTTTTAATCAGATTGCGTTTTTGGAAAATATTGTAGATTTTGTGTTTGTAACACATAATTTTTTATTTATTTAGAAAAATTATGGCTAATAGTGTTATTGATGTTTGTATTTATGGCCAAGGTAGTAATTCTTTTGAAATTTAAAATATGGTAAAAAGATTTTAACAGCTGTGAATCGAGTTCATGTATGTAACTAGCCTTATGTTATGTGGAGCGCCTACTATTATACGCCAAGATAAAACCTATTGTTTGAGTTAGTTAAGTTTTTTGTTTTAAGGTATCAAACAAGAATAAATCATTTTTAGTAGTGAACTACTTATAAATCAAATAACACATTGTTAATAATGAGAAATACGTTTTAGAAATTGCAAAAATGAAACCATTTATCAATAAATTTCTTATTAATTTAATGAAGACATAGATACGAAGAAAATGCAGAAAACATGCTGGAATTCACAAACAATTAAAATTTTATTGTAATGAAATTTTCACAAATTATTACCGACCGCCAACATATGTAAGGGAGGTATTGTGGCCATACCGATTTTGACATTTCGAGATTTCGATGGATCTCCACGAATTGAGGTCCCTACATAACGTTTTGACTACTTTTAGCATGATGTCTGTCGGTCGGTCTGTCTGTCTGTCCGTCTGTCTGTTTGTCTGTCGGTCCGTGTACACGTGCAGAGCAAAATCGGCTAAAAGGATTTTTATGAAACTTCACATTTAAGCTTTTTAAAAATCGGTTAACTAGAAATTGTAGTTTACTCGTGTCGGTTTTAAGATTTTTGTGAATATTTAACAACAGAGAAATATTTCGAAAAAAAATATTTAACAAAAGTTGTTATAAAAGCAATAGCTAACAACTTTTATTTGAGACTTTTTTGATAAAGCAGCATAAATTAAACAAGTACTTTATGATGGCGGTCAGTCCTGTGGTGGCCACAGATGACTTTTTAAATTTAGTTAATAAAATAAATAAATGGAAGTTCTTAGTACTCAAATAACAAATAAAAATGGTTACCTAAAAACTTTTACCAAAAAAATATTCTTAGACATCCAGCATTCTGTTTTCTCACACCAGGCTTCTCACACTTATTAAATACCTATAAATCCCTGAAATGTGTGAAAATTCACACTTCATTTTTCGTTTGTGACATAACTTGTCCTAGTTATTAAAAAAAAAAAAAAATGCCATGGTTTTTCAAAAAATATTTTTCTGTATAGCAAGATCGATAGAAATGTAAAATTCTCGGGATTGAACAGTAGACATTCTGAAGGATTTTCTAATTTACTTTCTACTTTAACCTTATTCCATTTCCAAGAATAGCTTTAAACTAATAAAATGTAAAATATAGTGCCTCTTCAGCAAATTGGTTCAACACGTTTAACGTCCTGCTATAAGCTGATTAACCAAATGAATTTCTAAATTATAATACACAGTTTAATATAACCCAAGTATTACCTACGACGAAAATGACATAAGAAAAATATATTTATTTGTGTTAAATCAGGGGAAAGAGCTTTGTTGCTATTTCCTTGTTGTTAAATCAGGGGGTCAAAGGTAACTAACTACCTGCTGTATTGTACGCAAATATGCAAGATTGTTATTTTGCTGCTATTGGCAGTAGAGATGGGTCATTCATGAACGAACCGGCTCACTGAGCCGGCTTAGTACACGGACGATTGTGAGCAGTGACCGAAGTGATCCGGATCTGGATCGATGTCATGTTGAACTTCGCGAGAACTCGGCTTGTAATGTATTACCATAAAGTGTATTTTGTCATCAATTTGTACGGCAGTCTATTTGAAACTAATAGGCTTAGTCTGTACTTTCTTACAAATATACTATATGAAAATATTAAAAATATTGCCCAAATCCCAGATGTCCGATTTATAAGGGCAACAAACATCGCTATAAACTTAACACATCTGGTTTAAAAAACAGTAGCTACATAAAATTGTTTGTTTACTATTAACCCGGCAAAAATGTAAGATAATTCACTTCTATAGATTTTTACCGACCGCTAACATAACATTATGGAAGTTATTATTATGGTATTAACATGATAAGGAAGGTATTGTGATCATACCGATTTTGACATTTCGAGATTTCGATGGATCTCCACAAATTGAGATCCCTACATAACGTTTTGACTATTTTTAGTATGATGTCTGTTGGTCTGTCTGTCCGTCGGTCTGTCTGTCTATCTGTCTGTCTGTTTGTCTGTCTGTCTGTCTGTCCGTCAGTCTGTGTACACGTGCAGAGCAAATGCGGCTAAAAGGATTTTTATGAAACTTCATATTTAAGTTTTTGACATAAAAAAATCGGTTAATTAGAAATGGGAGTTTACACGTGTCGATTTTAAAATTTTTGCGAATAGAGAAATATTTCGAAAAAAATTATAAAAACAAAAGTTGTTATAAATGTAATAACTAACAACTTTTATTTGATACATTTTATGATAAAGCAGTATAAATTAAAGTACTTTGTGATGGCGGTCGGTCCTGTGATGGGCACAGCTGATTTTTTATTAATAATAATATAGTTTCATAATTAAGCACATTCGTTTTAATATAACGCACTGTATCCATTTCACGTCTGAGTACACATCACAAATCACAAATCAAAACGAACGAACTAAGTTAAGGACGTCGACCTAAATTAACTAACACATACAGAGCCGCAGTAAGGAAAACTTGCGCTAGGGGCAGAGTCGTGTTTTGGCGCCCTTGGCAAATAAAAACAAGGTTCTCACCTCCCAAATTTAAGTGATGAGCAAAAAAAAAGGTCCTCGCCTTCGCAATGGCGCCCCTTAGTCAAGCCCGTCAGCGCCCTTTTCCTAAGTGCGCCCAGGGCCGTCGTCCCCTCCGCTCCCCCTTACTGCGGCTCTGAACACATACACGCTAAACACAAATTAATTTTCTGTAATATAACATATTATTTCAATTATTAATCCTTAATTTTTATTAACCCTTAATGCAATTCATATTAAATCTAAAGTAATAGCATGGCAGCAGAGCAGGTAATATTCTATTCGTATACACTATTACAGGTATCATTATAAATTTACGTTAGATAATACTACCGGAATTACACGAGAGTTAGTCTGGTTGCATATGTATTAAGTTCTCTATGTGTGCACATTAAATTCTGAATTATTTTAATTAAATTAACTTGAAAATGTTATACTAACGTAGGTATATAAAATAAAGTGAAAATGTGTGTATTTTGTGGATGAAACATTAGAATCACTGGTAATATTTGTTAATCAAACGACTGATGTATTCAAAGAGTATAGGGATTTGCAGCTAAGCACCCTACCATCTGGTGAGCGTTTCATGAACTTGTGTACATCAGATAACATTTCGTTTTGTGTATTGGTTTTGTATGAAGTTTGTTTTTAAAGTTTTATTATAATCATTGAAAAATGTATAATACATATTGTTGTGTGCCTATGTGCAATTCATTGCAAAGAAGAAACCCGGAAATATCGTTTCATTTGTTTCCACTAATATCAGACACCGTACGGTTCGAAACAAAATTGGGAAAGCAAGAGGTTAGGAATCGACGCGATGTTTAGATAAACGATTTAAAAATTGGCGAAAAATATAAATAAATATGTATTTATCGAAGAAAAAATCAAGTGAAAGTTTTTGCTACATGGTTTAACAATTACATGTTTTTATCAACAAATAATGGAATTATTATTTGATATAAACATCAATATCAAACAGCAGGGGTGTCGAACTGATTTGGGTCGCAGTCTATTTTACATACAAAATGATAAGCAGTGACGGAACTTTAAATATCCCGAAGGGTTTCTTGACATTTTTTTATAAACAGAAAAAGGGAAGAGAGTATATTTTACATTTTTAAATATATTTTTCCCCTAAATAAGCTCAAGTGATTTTGATTACCACTTAAACTTAAATTACCCACAAAAATAGGTTGAGGGCCGTATGCGGCCCGCGTGCCTTCGAAATTTGATTCGGCCCTCCCCAAGACAAAATCCTGGCTGCGCCACTGTGTTGCCTATATAATATTTTAAACTGAAAACAGCTTACAATTATTTGATACTTCGCCCCAAAATGAAACGTTATCATCTAATCGCCATGTAATGCGTACCCAGGTATTAGATAACCGCAACTTTAAATGTTCTCCAGAGGGGAAATACATAATACTCCAGTGTATTCAATATTGTTTGAAAAAAAGTGAGCCCTTATATCAAAGTTAGCTCATTACATTTTAATGATAGTGACTACAAAAAATATTTTCAATTTTGTATTTATTATCGCATATCTTGAAAATTCCTGTTATTGTGTGTGGGTTTGTAATGCACAAGTTTGTAGGCATAATGCATAAATCTTTATGAACTCTCTGTTTTTTTCAGTGACTCCACACAATATTATATGCCCAGCATTGTAGATTTCTACCCCTTCCTAAACAACACGGGAATTATTATTTCCCCCAATATAGTTAAAATAATCGACAATGGAAAACCGCCATAACTTAAAACCAGATCACAAAATGTAGTATTTTAGATGTTTACAAGTAATGTCACTTCACAAAATCAGAAAATCCCAAACAATTATTTATTTTTTGTCGTTTTTTGATACACTTTTCGCTATTATTTACTAGTAAATGTCAAGTGGTATCTGATTTAGAATGGTTTCAAAAAAATCCGCGTGGCGCTACGATCTTAAAATTTTTCCCCTATAGGGAAATAAATTTAAGACCGTAGCGTCGCGATGGTCAATTTTGAAATGTAGGTAGAAGGTACTTAATGTTATTGTTGCACAGCTTTGAAAGTAAAATTATAGAAATAAATATATTTTACAATATTTTGTGAACCTGTTTTACTATTTTATCAACGAGGAAATATATACAAATGTTTATAAAGCCATTTCTTTGAAATTACAAACTATCTTTTGTGATGTAGGTTATGGTAATAATTTTTTTTATCTCGGTAATACATTCGATTTTGCATGAACATTTAGCTGTGAAAAAGATCTGTTCCCGATGGATTCCGCATAATTTGACCGAAGCTCAAAAAAAGGCTCGTGTTGATTGGTGTAAGGGAATGCTACAATCCACTGTTTGGGTCTTCCAAGATGAACCGAAACCCACAAAAGTTGTTCGTTCACGAAGCACTTCCAAGAAAATGATCGCTTGTTTCTTCGGCCCCTCCCAGGACCAGCAGATTACACGGCGCTGCTCGGAGAGTTGATGATAAAATTTGTTAACCACAACAGTAGTTAATTTTTAAATTACTTCATTGTTAACAATATTGGCATTTTTTTTTTTTCGTATAAATAAACATTTTTTTAAGATTGCCTACTCTTAATAAAGTGACATAATTATTGTTCAAGTAAAAATACATCACTTTCCAAATATGCTCCAACGAATTATATGAAGGGGAGCGTTGATCCTTTTTCCCCCTGACACATCGACTAAAACATTCGCCCAGTCAAATGATAAAATTGTTTTAAACAACTAATTACTCGATTCAGATAAGATTAAGTGGAAATCTGACTTCGGTATAACCTTCAGAATGTAATTTTAAAATGACACCTCAAACGTGAAATAGAGTAGAAATAGTAGAAATGTAATAAAGAGAGTAGTTTTGGAGACAATCGCGCTCTTAAAATCGGTATTTGGTTTTATTTTGTAGATAAATATGAATATCAATATCTTCTTAGGTATTTTTGAAATTATGATGTTTTACACACAAAAAGGACTGGTATATATTGTACTGAACAACAATGGCTTCTTCAGAGGGGGGGGGGGCACAAGTCCCCTCTGAAGGACCAATGAAAAGAAAATTTATCATAATCGTACAGCAAAATAACTTATGTATTTTACAATAATAATAAGCTATATTTTATTATGATTAATTAATGAGAAATTAACAGAAAATGCATATTTACATGTTATTTTTAGGTTTTCGTAGGTATAATCAAGAAATCCTTATTCCGTTACTTGAGTCTGTTTGTTCGGTACAAATTGTGGCCAAGCGGCTGATTTAGAGAACTGAACATTAACTAAGAGAAATATTGAGACATAAAAATATATCCCGCGAAAAATATAAATAAATATGTATTTATCGAAGAAAAAATCAAGTGAAAGTTTTTGCTACATGGTTTAACAATTACATGTTTTTATCAACAAATAATGGAATTATTATTTGATATAAACATCAATATCCAACAGTATGCGTGTCGAACTGATTGGGTCGCAGTCTATTTTACTTACTAAATGATAAGCAGTGACGGAACTTTAAATATCCCGAAGGGTTTCTTGACATTTTTTTGTAAACAGAAAAGGGGAAGAGAGTATATTTTACATTTTTAAATATATTTTTCCCCTAAATAAGCTCAAGTGATTTTGATTACCTCTTCAGGGGCCACAAAAAATGAGGTTGAGGGCCGTATGATGCCCGCGTGCCTTCGAAATTTGATTCGGCCCTCCCCAAGACAAAATCCTGGCTGCGCCACTGTGTTGCCTGTATAATATTTGAAACTGAAAACAGCTTACAATTAATTGATACTTCCATGAACTTATATATACCCATGATACTTCCATACCCCAAAATGAAACGTTATCATCTAATCGCCATGTAATGCGTACCCAGGTATTAGATAACCGCAACTTTAAATGTTCTCCAGAGGGGAAATACATAATACTCCAGAGTATTCAATATTGTTTCACCTTTGAGTAATAATTTACTGATAACATTATGTTAAAGTTGTACAAGCCAACCTTACAACTTTAAACTAAATGTGAATAATTAACTGCAAAATTCCTGAATAACACGGCTTTAAAGTTTTAAACAGTTGGTACTCACTGTCAGAAAGTTGAGATGTTGTTAATTATTTAGTTTATAAAAAATTTAATAGTTTGTTATTTGAACTTGGGGATTTAAGTTTTGTTTGCAATCTGGTATATTGAGTATTATTGATTATCTAAAATGGTGGTCTTCAAGCTTCCACGATAACGTACCAATAAACAAATAAAAAAAAAATATATATATGTACCGCTAATACCAGGTCTACAAGTATTTTTTTTTTAAATAAAACACATTAAACTCAAAAGAACAGTAAAAGTTTATTTATTCATAGTATGCTCTATTAGAAGTTATACATTTTTCCCATCTTTCAGGCAATTTGTGAATACCTCGCAAGTAGAATTCTTCCCCTTTCCCCGCAAACCATTCATCTAGCCATTCTTTCACATTTTCATATGAACAAAAGTGCTGCTCGGCAAGTGCGTGACCCATCGATGCGAACAAGTGGTAATCTGAAAGGGCCAAGTCTGGTAGTAAGCGGCATGGGGTAGCACTTCCTACTTGAGTGCCTCCAATGTGTTGCAAACTGCTTTTGCCTTATGTGATGGAGCGTTATCGTGAAGAAAGATTACCTTGTGCTGTTTTCTTTCGTATTCTGGTCGTTTTATGAGCAGCGAATGGTTCACTTCGATCATTTGTTGTTGGTAGCGTTGGGTATTAACTGTTTCACCAGGTTTTAACAATTCATAATAGACCACACCCTTTTGGTCCCACCAAGTACAGAGCATTGTCTTTTTGCCAAAGCGATTCGGTCTTGCAGTTGATGTGGATGGTAAGCCTGGGTTCACCCATGATTTTTTGCGTTTGGGATTTTCAAAATAAATCCATTTTTCATCGCCAGTAATGATACGATGCAAAAAAGACTTTCTTTTGTATCGTGCAAGCAAAATTTCACAAGTGTTTTTGCGTTTTTCCATCTGCCTCTCATTCAATGCATGTGGAACTAATCTGCCGACTTTCTGGATCTTACCCATCTCTCGTAGGCGATTGGAAACAGCTTGTTGACTAACGCCTAACTGCTCTGCTAGTTGTTTTTGTGATTGACTATCCTCTTCCTGTAGCAATGTTTCCAATTTTGTATCTTCATATTTTTTTGGAGGTTTTCCATGTTCTTTGTCTGTAAGATCAAAGTCACCACTTTTGAAACGCCGAAACCATCGTTCACACGTATCTTGCGATGGAGCATATTCACCATAAGCTTCTCGAGGCAGTCGATATGATTCAGCAGCAGTTTTTTTCAAATGAAAACAGAACAGTAGTACTGTCCGCGAATGTCTTTATTTGGCACAAAATTTGACATTTTTAACACAGTAAAACAAAACTATATAATCACTTTTCAAATTACAACCTATACGCATTTGACACTTAACGATAACTTAACAAAACGCCATATGTGTTGAAACTTTGAACTATACACTATGTTTGCGCGGCAAGTTTGAAAAAAATCCGCATTTCATACTTGTAGACCTAGTATGTCAAAAGTAATTCACAGAAAAAAAAAATCGCATATTTTATACAAATTAAAGTGACACCTGATGTTCTATCAAAATAGCGAATTTTGATCGAAATTGAGTTGAATAGCAAGGAGGAAGTCCCAAATCGACTTAAATCACAACCACCAAATAGTCCAGATTTTATTCTGGATCTTGGCTTTTTCATCGAATACAATCGATGAACTGATTGCATGCGTACAAAATTCATTTAACGCATTAAACATACAAACCCTTGATAATGTTTTTCTAACATTGCAAACTTGTCTAGAAGCAACCATGTTAGCAAAAGAAGAGAATTCCTATAAGGTTCCACACAGTAATAAGACAAAACTTCATCGTAAGGGACGATTGTAAACAACATTATCATGCCCCATACAAGCTGTGGAGATAGCCACGTCTTTTAAATTAAAACTGTTTGTATTATTTTTTGTTTTACTAGATATATGTAACTATTTCATAAATAAAATCATTCTATTTAATTTAAATTTTAAAGGTATCATATTTTTGGACAAGAAAAAAATCAAATAAATATTTGGGGGGCCATGAGTGATCAGATAGATTCACCATAATCCTTAACGAAGTACAGGAACCTTAGTTAGTCCTCGATGTATCTCTTACGGACGACCCCGTTTTGTTTCTGTAGTCACGTGACTGTAAAAGCTCTAAGCTCTATGACATCCCCTCTCCTCAACACCCCCACTCTAGATTTTACTCCACCCACATCAAGCGGCGAATTTCAGTTGTTCGCGCGCTTCTCAAACGAAACATTGTACACTGTTAACATAAAAGTTGTTACTATTCGTGATCTAATACGTATATTTATCGTTGCGATTTTAGTAGCGTAGTTTATTTATTTAGTGTATAGTGATATGTGAATTTATGGTGGTTTTTGGAAAAGTGGGGTGATTTTTACGGGAAATAAGGTTAGTTTTAAAAGTTTTTAGAACTTTTAGACACTATTTTAGGTAAATTTAGAGTATAATTTTTGGTTTTTAAAAATTTTGTTATTCCGAATATAAAATAAAAAGTTGTGGGCCGGATTTCTACCTAGACAAACCAAGAAAGGGCTGGGGGGCCATAGTGTTTATCAAAGAAAGTGCTAAGGGAAATATTCGTCGAGAAAACCGTTTACTTCTTTTTTTTCATAGTCTTAGTTTTCATGGTCTCAGAACCTTTAGCGTAATTAATATGTTACACAGTAATAATAACAATAATTAATAATAATAGTAAATATTTATCTTAATTCTTTGTTAGCAGAAATATTACTGAATATCAATTTTTGGAAAAATAGTTTTTCATTTTACATATATGAATTCTTTATTCAAACTTTAAGAAAGGCTGGCCATAGGAGTTTGTAGTGTTGGGGGAGCAAAGGCTCTAGGGTGTGGCGAGTGAGGCACTTGCTTCGGGCGCAAAGATTACGGGGGCGCATAAAACGCAAAAATCATGTATGTATGCGTACCAGTCAGTGGTGTAAATAGGGGTATGTCAGTTATGCCGTTGCATAAGGGCCCGATGCTCTATGGGGCCCGATGCTCTATGGAGCCCGATGCTCTATGGGGCCCAATGCTCTATGGGGCCCGATGCTCTAGGGCAGCGTTCCTCAACCGGGGGGCCTCATACTCGTGTGGAATACCCATCATTCCATGCTCGTTGCATAATATGCTATTATAGTATATGTAGAGTATCTTAAACCCACTATATATGAAAATTAACGATTTTTGTGTATGTATGTATGTTTTTACCGACCGCCAACATATATAAGGGAGGTATTGTGATCATATCGATTTTGACATTTCGAGATTTCGATGGATCTCCACGAATTGAGGTCCCTACATAACGTTTTGACTATTTTTAGCATGATGTCTGTCCGTCTGTCTGTCCGTCTGTCTGTGTACACGTGCAGAGCAAATTCGGCTGAAAAGATTTTTATGAAACTTCATATTTAAGCTTCTGCTATCAATGGCACGAGTTGATCAACTTTTGGTAAAAATCTTTTGACTAAAAATGGGAGTTTACTCGTGTCGATTTTAAGATTTTTGTGAATATTTCACAACAGAAAAATATTTCGAAAAAATTTATTGAACAAAAGTTGCTATAAAAGCAATAAATTATAACTTTTGAGACGTTTTTTGATAAAACGAAAAATTTCGAATAATTTTTGTAAAACTTTGGAAAACTAAAAGTCTCAATTTTTTCATATTTATATGTAACGTTTCCATGGTCATGATAAATAATATCTCTGTTAGAAAATATTAGGCCAAGTTATTTCTACTCTGCTGCTAGAATGTATTTTATATAAGTACTTTATGATGGCGGTCGGTCCTGTGGTGGCCACAGCTGATTTTTTTATGTATGCTTTAAGGTACGAAGATATATTATTTATGTAATAAGGAGGACTCTTAGAAATTAACCCCACGAGGAAAAAAAAAAGAACTGACAATTAACCCCCCGTGCAAAATTTCCCTCTGACAATTAACCTCACCCATATAAAACCCCTCGAATATTAATCTAACCTAGCCTAACATAAAACACATTGAAGATAACTTTATATCATATTTCATATATAAAATTGAAGGGGGATTAAATGTCAGGGGGGTTGACATGGAGGCTTAATTGTCACGGGGGGTAAATTTCCAGGGGATTTTATGTGCGGGGGATATTTGTCTAGGGCAGCGGTTCTTAAACTGTGGTCCGCGGACCCCTGGGGGTCCGCGAAATAATTTTGATATTAACTTTAAATCCCCCAACTTTTCGCTTTTATTCAAATAACTCATTTAATAAAAATCCTACATGGTCAAGACTTTTTGTATTTGTTGTTATCTAACTAGTTATTAACATAACTAAACAATAATTACTGAAAATTTAATTATCTTTATTCAACTGCAAATTAATTACAGAAAACATATTATAATAAGATCTATTTTGACCAATATTTGACCAAAAAATGTTTGTATGAGTTTAACTTATTATAATTTGTAACTTTTTTTTATTCTTTTTACTACTGTTTTTATTAATTTTATGTTTTTTATTCTATATGCTAATGAAAATTTTCCTCTATAAATGCACAAGACCATTTATTAAAATAACCAGTGATACATTTTTACATACAATATTTATTACAACGTAGTGCCTATGAGATTATTGAGCCAAAAATTAAATCTCAAGAACGACGTAAAATGGGCACAGAATCCAAAATAGTCGTCAGATTTGGTCTATCAAATCTAGTTTTTGAGATACGCTATATTGGCCTCTTTTACAATAAAATATCTTATTTCTTAACTTGTGTATTTTTCACTTTATTACTGTTACTATTTGCTCCAACTGCCAGTTACAAACACAAAGAAAACAAAGTAAGGTATTTATTTCACAAAGTAGATAAATATACATTCATCACTTATCACTTAAAAATGTTCTTTTGTACGACTTACTAGCATGGAGTTTACCAGAACAGTATTTCTGAAGACTCCAACAGTAGGCCATCATGTGGCAATCTTATCTTCCTTGATATCTATCTTCCATAGTTTTATGTTCTGATGGAATCTTTCCCCCGGTTCTTCACTAAAATCATCTAGGTTTTCTGGTAAGTGGTCGTAATACAACCGAGAATATTAAAGTTGGAAAGTATATTTTCCACTAATTCTCTGCCTTATGATTTCCAAGAAAATTTTGTACTACTTGAATAAATGAACACCAAGAATTAGATTCAATCTCGTTCATTGATGCGGTTGGATTGGATTGTGGATCTTCAGTAGGTTGCCTTATCTGAGGACCATCAAATATTCTGGCTTTCAGTTTTTCAGAGTTAATCCCAGGAAATTTACGTGTCAAGTAGCCTACACAAAGTCCATCTCGATTTAAAGCCTTCAAAAATTGCTACATCAGCCTAAACTTGATATGCAAGGGTGGAAATATAATTTTCTCTCTCGCAACCAAAGGTTCGTTGACAACGTTTTGTTTTTCTTGAATTATGACATTTCTTAATGGAAATCACCCAATTTCTGTTAACCCAGTGCTGATCCTTAGCTCTGCTGTCCCAAAGACATAAAAAACAAGGATATTTTTTTATCCACTTTGCTGTCCAAGGAGGAAGTTTACCGTTTTTAGATAAAAAGCTAAAATCAGTTAGTCTGTATCTCAAAAACTAGAGCTGCTACGAAAAAGAGTCGGGTGTTTTTGGAATCAGCACATCAAAAATATCCAAAATCAGTTCTTACTTTTCCGGCACCAAGATAAAAAAATGATTTTGTTGGACAGTGTAATTGAATGATCTGAGCGTAAAAAAATATATGTATAAATGAAACAAAAAAATATTTTTTTCACCAACATGGGTTCCAAAAAATTTATTTAGGGGGGCCGTGGGTTATCGATTTGAGCTGCAGGGGAGCCGCGACATCAAAAAGTTTAAGAAGCACTGCTATACTTGAATGCTTCGTTGTTAAGAAAATAGAATTGCTCACAGCGAAACGAAAGTAAATAACACATTATTTACATAATGAGTCTAATTACATCGTATTGTAGTTTTTAATTAAAAAAATAATAAATTAAAAGTTGTTTATTACAAATTATTTTCCTAGAAAAAATTTTATTTATTTAATTTTTTTAAATACATCAAGAACTTTTACATGTTGTTTTTGGGAAATGTTAGCATTGCTAACTTCTTTATTATAAGAGATACGAAGGAGGTTAAATTAGGAAACATGAAGTTTGGTTAAAATTTTAGTGTTAAAATTTTAATTTAAAAAAAGTAAATAGTTCACTACTTTTAACCAAACCGTGTAAATCTTCATTTATTCAGATAGTGTTATTTTTATAAAATATTACTATATCAGTGTTAAAATTAACACTACTTTAAGACTATAATTTAACCAGTATGTGAGTGTAAGCTTTACACTAAATTTCACCAAAAAATAAGTAAATAATTAACACGAAAAGCGAGGGACTTCATGGGTACACTAAAAGTTCATTTTTAGGGTTTTGTAGGTATGACCAAAAAACCCTTATACCTTCATTTTGTCGTCTGTCTGTCTGTTCGGTAAAAATTGTAGCCAAACGGCTAGACCTAGAGAGTTGAAATTTGGCATGCTTATACAACTCTTTGATCCGCACTTCGTAAAAATACTAAAACATCTAAAAAACATATCCCCCTAAAAATACAAACAAACATGTGTTCATCGAAAATAAAATATATTTTTTTTTAATTCTGAGCAAGGTATCAAATGAAAGCCTAAGGGCGTGGATTAACGATCAAATTTTTATTTTTGCAAAATAAATTATTTTGATGCGATTTTTGCAAAAATTGTGCAAAAAAAAAATTGTCCCACACCCTGTAGCCCAGATGGTTTAAACTAAAAATCAGAAAAAATTCTAAGTAATGTACATTGGTGTGAACCGGAATAGTACAACAGGAATTTTTGATCAGATTATGTTTTCGAAAAATAACGCATTTTTTGTGTTTTTTGGTTCTACAAAAGTTATAGTTAAATAACACGCGTATCCTGGTGTAATGGTTTTAGTGCTCGCTTCTTACCCAACCAAATAGAGTTCGTTCCCGGCGAGAGGAGACAATTTTATTTTTTCTGTTTTTTTTGCATTTTTATTTTATATTATTTTTTCAAAATTCTAGTTATATTTTGGCAAATGTTGCATTTAATTTTTAAAAGCGTAAATTTAATAATCAGTGGAAATTGTTGAAATTATAATTTAATTCTATGTTTCAATGTACACGAAATCAGAGGGGCGGAACTTATGACTCATAACAACTAATAGAAGCCATAGGCGCAATTTTCAAAATCTTAATGAACTATATAAAAAAAAATACTGCACATATTTAGAAACATAAATAATGGTATTACTCAATCGAATTAAAATTAACAAAAAAAAATATTTTAACATAAAATTTGTTTGGTATCCCAAATAATCATCATTCACTTAATACCTGCGAAACCCTGAAATGTGTGAAAATTCACACTTCACATCAATTTTTTATGTTGAATGTAGTTTTTAATACGATTAATATTTGGAGGGCCACGGGGAACATTACATATACATTTGAAATATCTTTGTTATCATAAACACTTAGGGTAACTGCAGCGAATTTCGACTACGCAGGTAATTTCGAGTATCCTATTATTTCTCTAAATAATTGCTGCCATATAGCGGTAGTATAACGTAACACTATGTTTATGTGAAAAACTAACCTCACTTTATTTTAAGCCACGTGTGAATGTCGTTAGACGAACAGAGTAAATATTTATATTTTTTAAGTGTTAAAATATTTTTTTATTGGTTTTAATCAGCAGTTGTTTATCAAAGGAAAGTTGAACAAAATATTTTGCACTGAATAAACTGATAAGATCTGATTCAAATACATATATATTTGCTGGTAAAATTTGATTTTCATAATATTTTGTTACAATATCACAGGCTAAATAAAACAGATTTGATTGCAGGTAATATCGACTGGAGGAATGAAGCTACTACGGACTAGTCGATATTACATGCATGCATGTTTTACTTACCTAATTTGACGACAATTAAAATCACGTCTTACTAAAAGTCTCTATTATTATATTCTTTTACCTAAATAAAATGTAAAAGAGACAAGAAACGTTGATTATCTTAAAATTTTAGGGTAGTCGATATTAACATCACTTTTTTGAAATCAACGTTTTTTTCATATTTTTTTTATGTCGAACTTAAGTTGTAATAACAGCTTGTTTCATCGTGAAAATATTTAGCACCTAAAGATAAGCGAATGAGGTATCGATTGGGACCACTTTCCTACCAAAATATTGAATAGTACGTAAATTAAAAAATAAATAAATTTGGTAGTCGAAATTCGCTGCAGTTACTCTATCAACAAAAATGTATGTAAAAAAAATCGTACAAAGTACGGGCACATCAGCTAGTTTACCATATGGATGAACACACAGCGTGTGGAAACACCAACTAAAATTCTTGATTTAGTTTCAAACCAATTTAATAGGTACTTTATTTGATTGTGTATTCTGTGGCGATGGTAGATTTTGTGGTGGACACAGCTAATTTTTTATGAATGCTGTCATGAAATTACAACATTTAATTCGTGTTTGATATTCGTGACAAAATTAGTACAATATTTTAATTATTTAATTAAAATATTCTGTGTAAATAATAATTTATTTATTTTAGGATATATTAATTAGAATTTTGTATAAACATTTATTTGGCAAATATTTGTTTGAAGATAAATTTGAAAAATTGTGTAATTTAAACCACAAATAAAAATTAATTTATAATAAATTAAATCTAAGAATTAACGAATGTTCTGATGTATATCAAACAATTTTATTAATTATTATTTTGTCAGTGGTGTTCCGGTTCGTGAATTTATGGAAAATTTCGTTTCCTGAAAATATACTTCCATTATAGTTCGCACAGTAATTTTAAAGTGGCGTTCTGGTTCGTTAAATTTTACATTTCAAGCCCTGTAATGATCATTTTGAAATTGTGTAAAAGTTACCTAGATATTATTATAAACTATGTAGTTGTAGATAAAATACTTGATTCACATATCGTGGGTTTACTGACCAAGTGGAAAAAAGTCTAAATTTCACAATTTTGGGATTTTTGACCAAGTCAATTAGACCGGGAGCTCATGACATTTTTGGTCTCCGATTTCATACAGCATGCCTTTTGGAGGAGAGAATATTTACCCTGTGACAACAAAAAAGGGATAGTACTAAACCCCTGCACGCTTTCCGGTCATAGGGAAAATTGCATTTCCACTTAAACACAAAATTTTTGTGTTTTTCTCTGACTTAATATTGCTTGCCCTTTTGTCAAAAGAAAGTTATAACAAATTTAAAGTCTTTTAAATATATGCATGCAAATTTCGTACAGGTAACTTAAAAACCAAGCAAAAAATTTTAAAAAAACCTGGCCCATCGATCACAGAAGAAATATACTGCAACCAATTGGACGAAATGATGCAAAAACTTGAAGAAAAACAGTCTAAATTGGTCAACAGATCGACTCTTATCTTATTGCATGATAACGCTAGACCACACACTGCACAAATGTGGCAAAACTACAGGAATTGGAGTTGGAACTTTTTCATCATCCTCCATACTCACCAGACCTAGCCCCTATTGACTACAAGTTCTTCCGCAATTTGGACAACTTTTTAATAGGAAAACAGTTTAATTCCAACAATGCTGTAAAACTAGCCTTCCAAGAATTCATTGACTCTCGTCCGCCAGGGTTTTATACTACCGGCCTGAACAACCTGCCGCTTAAATGGCAAAAGTGTATAGACAATATAGGTGCATACTTTGATGAATAAAATAATTCCTTATATTTGTAAGTTATCAACCTACTTTGCCATTTTTTCTACAAATTTCATCCTTGACGACCTAATAAATATGAATTTTGAAAATATTCCTTCTAGTTTAAAAATAGTCTATAGTTTCTTATCTTCAATCCATTCTAAGGCATCTTTTTCTACTTTCCCCCTTCTCTTTATGTCTCCATTTGGTATTTTATCCATTATACTGAATCCACAGCATCTTCGCCAAAATTAAATCTCTACAGCGATTAATTTGCATTTATTTTTTTTATTTAGGATCGAATTTTCTGCATCGCAAGTCGTTATACATCATAGTTTTTGCTTCTTTCATTTTGCGTTGCTGGTAAATTTTTAAGTTATCTACGCTGAATTTAAAAGCACATATACATATATCTGAACAGAAACCCAATAAATTTAATGAAAACAAGATTTAGCATTGCTTAAGCTCTTTATTTGGATGAAATCCTTTTATTTCCAGGATTAAAAGCGCTATTCCCAGTACATTAATGCTTTTCAAATACAAATATGTTTTATTCAAATAAATATGTACGCACTTATTTATTTATTAAAACATCCGTAAGACGTAAAACATGAAAATATAAAGCTGATTTTTCACACATTTTGGGTTTTGTGGGGATTTAGTAAATGATAACAAATTGTGGGTCTTCTTCTTCTTCTTCTTCAAGTATCATATCCGCTGGAAATCAGGAAAAACAACCAAAAACGTCGCATCATTCTTCATCATGACACTACAAGCTCCCACACAGCACGTCAAACAATTGATTATTTTAAGGAGAAAAAAAAATTAATGTCCCATTGCCCGTATTCACCTGATTTATCCCCTAACAACTTTTTTTGTTCCCCAAAGTCAAACAAAAAATGCGTGGACAGCGATTTTCATCACCTCAAGTAGCTGTTGAAGCCTTCGAAAATCATGTTTTTGAGATACCAACGTCAGAGAGGAAAAACTGTTTCGAGAATTGGTTTGAACGCATGTAAAATTGTATAAATCTTAAAAGCGAATATTTTGAAAAGCAGTAAAACAGTTTGTTCCAAAAGAAAAAAATGTTTCTTTCTTAGTTGGTAACGCACTACATGGCCCATATATTCCAATTTCTTCTTTTTAATTTGGAATATTTATTGTTATATTATTAAGTTTTGTTCCCATCTTGGTGAATACTTTTTCGTTCTGCTGATCCATGAAATGTGCAATTCTGTAAATCCAAATTTCTAAAGCATCTAATCTCCTACTTAACTCTTTAGTTAAAGTCCAGGCCTCTACAACATATAACACTACTGGAAAGAAGTAGTATTTTACCAATCGAAGCTTTAATTCGATTGGAAAGTCGTGTGATGATAGTAGTTTCTTCATTTTGTCTTTTTGATACTAATACTCATTATATTGTACTATTCTAGCCTAGTACTATCAGCAATGGCAAACCTCCAAAATAAAGGTGTCCGCATAAATAAATATATATACTAGCTGAGCACCCGTGCTTCGCTACGGTATATTGACGATCTCATTACTGTCATTAGTGTAAAATACTCAGTTTGTTTTTAAACATGTGTATGGGTAACATTTGTAAGCAAACACCTAGTCGTTATCTCATTTGTCCTAAGAGATATTGAGGAATCCGTGAAAAAACATTTTACTGTTTTTCACCACATAGAGGTCGAACTTCAAAAAATCCTTTCTTAGTGGGTTCTTACGTCAAACTGAGTAAAAATAAAAACTGTAAAACTTTTTAAATATTTTAAAAAGTCATCTATATCCCAAAAATGAATGTTATAACTCAACAAACGAAGGAAATACGAAGGGTTCTATACCCTGAAGGCAGAGCCACCCTTTTTGAAGTTGGTTAGGGTAAAATTTTAAAATAAGTTTAACTAAGTATGGGTAACTTTTGTAAGCAAAAACCAAGTCAATATCTCAATAGTCCTAAGAGATATTAAGGATTCCGTGATATCACATTTCAGCCCTTTTCACGCTTTAGGGACGTAATTTCAAAAAACTGTCAATACCATTTCGAGATATTTTAAAAAGACACTTATGTGCCAAAAATAACTCAACAAACACAGGAAATACGACGGGATGTATAATTCACCCCGATTGTAGATTCACCCCTTTAGGGATTGATTAGGACAAAATCCTGAAATTAGTTTTTCGGTATTTGTATGGGTAATTTTTGTAAGAAAAAAGCAAGTCGATATCTTAGGTCCTAAGAGATATTGAAGAATCCTTGAAATCACATGTCACCCCTTTTCACCCTTTAGAGGTGAAATTGTAATAAACTGTCAAAATCATTTCGAGATATTTTAAAAAGACACCTATGTGCCAAAAAAAAACCTTACAACTCAACAAACACAGGAAATACGACGGGATGTATAATTCACCCCGATTGTAGATTCACCTCTTTAGGGGTTGATTAGGATAAAATCCTGAAATAAGTTTTTCGGCATTTGTATGGGTAATCTTTGTAAGCAAAAACTAAGTCGATATCCCATCGACCCGAAGAGATATTAAAGAATCCGTGAAATCACTTTTCGCCCCTTAGGGGTTGAATTTCGAAAAATCCCTTCTTAGTGGGTGCTTACGTCATGGAGGGAACATACTCTCCAAATTTCAAGTTTCTAGGCCCAGGGGTTCGGGATGGGCGGTGATGAGTCAGTCAGTCAGTCAGGACACTGCCTTTTATATATATAATATATAGGGTAACCAACTCTACACCTACACGTAGAATTATTTATTAGATGATTCAGTTTTGTCTAAATACGTCTTGGCAATTCAAAATCAACTGCTTCAAAGTTTAATATTTGCCATTCTTCAGCCCAAGCTTTATACAGATTGAAATTACCTTTGGGTTGTTTAAGGGGACTTAATAAAGGTTAAGTTCTTTATCATTTGTTGTAATATCGATCTCGTGAAATGAACACGTGCCGTTTATAATTTGAAAAATGAAGTCTTTTCAACTTTAATATTATTATTAAAATTTCAAGGCTACTGTATTTTGTCTAGTTCTGCAAGCTTTTCGCCAATCGTTTCTACGGTATCCTGTAGAAAGTTTCGATTTTCAACACCTGGTGTTGCTATTCTGTAACTCAGTGTTTCCCAACCTTTTTTACTTGCGGAGCCCTTTTTAGAATCAATTTCTATTGAAGCCCCTAGGCCTACCCTATGTCTTACAAATTAATGGTGTTTAGAAATAATGTTACGGGGGAGGAGGTAGATTTTTTATTTAATATAAATTCACTTTTCTCTTTCACAGCTCACATACTGATAGATAGACAGATTTTTATAAAATGAAGCAAATAATCAAAATACACGCAGATTATTCAAACAAAAATGCATCTCGCCGATCACATTGCAGACATAGAGTCATAAATCGGCTAGAGTCAAAAATCAGTCGGACATACATACATACAACTTGGCCAATTTTCTTTCAGAATTTAATTTATAGTTTTCTTATATTGATTCTGTATTTTATCTCTAATTCTTTTGATTTTGAACGGCTGCGGATCCTCTGAGAAGTACACGCGGAGCACAAGTTGGGAACCGCTGCTGTAACTCATCGACAGTACACTTTTAACAGTGTTGTGTCGCTCTTGAGAGCAGACCTAGGAACGTGTACTCTTTGAAAAGTGATATTGTTTTCTGACATTTGTACTTGTTTGAAATGTATGTGGTATGTGAAAAATAACCGACGTTCAGGGGTTAATTGTTGGGCAAATTGCACTTATAGTTGGACTTAAACCAGACGAAATAATGGGCCACTAAAAATTTGAATGTGTAAAGTTGTAGACGCTTACTTTTAATGCGAATTGTCTTTAAATTATTGATTCACAAATTGGCTCCAGTATGCTAATGAACTCTGATAGCGTACGTTTTATCAGGATTTGTAACCCTGTTTTTCATGTCTTAGCAGAAGAAACTTCAGAAAGCTAATTCTACAAAATTTAAACCTGCTTTTTCCATTGGTACTGAAAAAAATCGAGTCGAAGATTATAATTTGCTGATATTTGCGGCTGAACAATCAGTTTTGATTATTTTTTGTTCAATTGCAATTTTTGTAGTGCAATATCTCCAAATTCAATTGAGCAATGAGGCTGATAATTTAGCAATACACTAAAATATAGGAGTATATCTTTAATACCTAACAAAGCTTATCTGATTGTTTGTTCTGAAAATAATGGATCCTAAAATTGGGTTTAAATTTGCAAATGAGGCTTTTCTTGTCCACTTTCATCCCTTATCTTGCAAAGGGATGTTCATCATGCTTTTTACTGATTTACAGCGAAAGGATAAACTTGAATATTCATTTTCAGATCAACATCTGCTTTGGTTGTCGAGTTACAGACAGTGAAACTTATAATATTTTTCGACCTTTCGACGCGTTGCTGGACAGATCTTGAAACAAAAGACCATATCTCGCTGGATATTTATTGTAACGGAGTAAAAATTTGTACAAGTTCATTTCTAAAATTCAGCAATGTGTTAAAATTTCAGCCAAATCGGAGATGGTCGGGCGTGGACCTAAAGACCACCGGTCATGGAATTACCCTACTGAAACTAATAAATTAGTGAACAAGCAATTGAGAAACTTCATAAAGGATAACAAACTCAGTGAGTCTATTTAAGTAACTGTAATATTAAAATTGTCATTCAAAATCCATTGCAAATTATATATTGTTATAAATCGATCAATATACATGTATATATTAGGTCCTCAAGGATGAAATTTGTAGAAAAAAAGGCAAAGTTGGTTGATAACTTACAAATATAAGAAATTATTTTATTCATCGAAGTATGCACCCATATTGTCCATATACTTTTGCCATTTAAGCGGCAGGTTGTTCAGGTCGGTGGTATAAAACCCTGGCGGATGAGTGTCAATGAATTCCTGGAAGGCCAGGTTTACACCATTGTCGGAATTAAACTGTTTTCCTATTAAAAAGTTGTCCAAATTGCCGAAGAAGTGGTAGTCAGTGGGTGTTAGGTCTGATGAGTATGGAGGATGATGAAGAAGTTTTAACTCCAATTCCTGTAGTTTTGCCACAGTCATTTGTGCAGTGTGTGGTCTAGTTGACCAATCTAGGCTGTTTTTCTTTAAGTTTTTGCATCATTTCGTCCAGTTGGTTGTAGTATATTTCTGCTGTGGTCGATGAGCCAGTTTTTTTTGTATTATTTGATTTTTAAGTTAGCTGTACGAAATTTGGCGAACCAATTTGATATTGTCTGAGAATTTCCGACCGTTCCATTTTCAACAAAATTAATTTAAAAAAAAAGTTTTTGATATTTTTTAGAGCCTACAATGATTTATTTATACAGGCAATTTTGGGGAACTACGATATATAAAATATGAAATGTCACGGCTGGCTGATTTATTTATTTCATTTGTACTTACTCTGTACATCCCTCACATTATGGGTTCCTAGACTTGCGAGCGGATCAAGTATGGACCCCCCCCCTTATGAGTCCGCTAGCTGGTTGCTATGATTCTTGGAAGGATTAAGGGTTGTTTCAATTAAACTCAATATTTTAGCTAACCAACTTTAATTACGATTAAGGTTTAAATATTTACACTAATCACAATAGACTTACAATTACGTCGATACAGCTAAATCCAAATGATACACACATTCGCACCCACTAGACACACTTTACACCAAACACTAATTTAACCACTACATGTTTCTAAATATTGTCTCTCCACTTTTTAGCTGGTCACTACACTAACGTTCATACGGAATTACATTGTTACTTTATTTCGACTCGCCCAAACACTCTAAATGTCTCTAACCCATGTCTCTTAAAAACCAACTCCAAAACATGGTCTTAACCATATGACGGCTTAAAATCAACTCTAAACATGACTTTTACAATCTACTACCCTTAAAACATGACTGCCCTGAAATGCTTACTTCGGCCAACTGTTAAATGTCATTTCACACCTCTTGATTATCTGTCTTATACTATCTTAAATTCATAATTTATTGGTGATAACTCAGATAAATATCCCATTAGAAAATAGCCGAATCATAATATTTATATCTCAGACAGAATTTAATTATTATTTATGTGCTTATGGTTGACGTATATTTTTAACACAATAATTTACGATTCAATTTTCATGTTACATTGACAAAAGTGTCAAGTTGCAATAATAAACAGTCTCCCGTTATCTTAAATGCCATTTCTAAGAAATAGATTATTTTTGTATCGTTTAACAGATTAAATATTTTACTCTAATTAAATGATTATAATGAATTTATTTATGAAATTTTATTTATGAAATAATATCAAAATTACCTCCCTTACACAACATGTGTAACTCCAACAAAAAAAAAACAGAATGGTAAAATATTAAGGCAATGTCAAATAATAAGCTGTTAAAGTTGGCAATATTATTAACTACAAATTTCATCGTTGACGACCTGATATATCAAGCTAAAAGAAGACCACGTTGATTAATTAGTCGCATTTTGATAAAAAAGAAAACAATTCTTTCATTTCGAGGTTATTCACTTAACAATCACCCTTCTTATTAGTACACCATAATAATTAAATATTGTGTTAATACCATTACACTTGTAAGTTATTAAATGCTGAAACAACATGGGTCGAAATTCAAGTTGGACAATTGGACACGCACTTGTATACTTAGAAATATTTTTAATAATGTTTGCTGATCGATAAGAGTATTATTACTCTCATGAGTCGTGACCGTGGAATGACATTAGAAATTAATCCATTTATTAAAGTAATCGTTATCTAAGCCAGACAATTGTTTTTAACATTGTTCTCGAATCATATATACCCAAAATGACCAGTCAAAGCATGGAATAACATGGAATTTATTGTAGACAATAGAGATATAAACTATTCTGATGTCATTTGTTTCCATAATGCCAACATACAATAGGCTTGTTCCAACGAGAAAAACCGTACGATGAACCGTTGCGTACTTGCGCAGTGGAAAAATGTCGCTCCAACATAGTTTTGTATCCTATACCCTTTTCAAACTAAAACCATAATATATACAGTCAGGCTCCCAGGAATTTGGAGGGGGGGTCAGAAAATGAAATTATATAAACTATGAAAAGGGTTCACACTTCTAAACTACAAGTGATGCCCTAATAAAACCAGTGGTTCCGCTAGATTTGCTCGATCATAAAAACCGAAAACCTCGAATACATTACCTTAGAACCTATTCCTTTTATCAGTTCAAGACTGCCACAAAATTTTCTTTTAGATCACTGTTTTGAACTCCTATTTTCTGGGCTTACATAGAAAATTATAAAAATATACAGGGTGTTTGTTTGAAACGGGGCACCCCGAAAATCTCCTTTATTTTTAAAGATACAAAAAATCTTCAGAACAAAAGTTAAACTAGACAAAAAGGCCCATCTAAAGGTTACTATAAAAATTCTGAGGCACTTCCGGTTTCACCGGAAATGATGTTAACTTTTGACCTAGCATAGGGAATCTATAATTTTATATTTTTTTCCTAAAAGTACATTAAATTAGCTTTACAATGACACCAAAAAGTCATATTTTTATGTTAACCATTTCAAAATGGCGACCATTTATTTACAAAATAATAATCAACATAAGTTTTACAAAGTTGAACGTAGCAAGCTTTGAAAACAATAAAAAAAGAAACAAAATATCTCTTTGTTAAATAAATTTGTTCGTAATATTTTCTGTTATGATATATTCGCAATAATCTTAAAATCGACACAAGTAAACTCCCATTTCTAGTACACAGACCGACAGACAGACAGACAGACCGACGGGCGGACCGACAGACAGACAGACAGACAGACAGACAGACAGACAGACAGACAGACAGACAGACAGACAGACAGACAGACAGACAGACAGACAGACAGACAGACAGACAGACAGACAGACAGACAGACAGACAGACAGACAGACAGACAGACAGACAGACAGACAGACAGACAGACAGACAGACAGACAGACAGACAGACAGACAGACAGACAGACAGACAGACAGACATCATGCTAAAAATAGTCAAAACGTTATGTAGGGACCTCAATTCGTGGAGATCCTTCGAAATCTCGAAATGTCAAAATCGGTATCATCACAATACCTCCTTTATATATGTTGGTGGTCGGTAAAAAAATGATTTAGGTAAATCTTCAAAAATACATCAAATTATGTTCTATACAAATTTTTGTTTAAGGCTTGGTTTACTAGTTACAAATTTTTTAAAATTTTAAAGTTTAATAATTTCCGTTTCCGGTTTTGAATCTTCATAAAAAACAATAGGGTTCTTCCCAACTAATAGGAGAATTTTTTAAGTACCAAAACGAACTCAATAAGGCGAACCGTTCTTTAGTTATCGTGTATACACACACACATACGGACGCCACTTCGAAAATAGTTTTTTGGATTCCTTGGACCATGAAACGTGGTCATAAAAACCTCGACATCGAAAATTTTCGTGATTACAATACTTTTCCCTTATATATTAAGGTCGGACAAGTAAGAAAGTTATTATCAATTTCTGAAATTACCTTACTACCTTCTCTAAAACCACAAACCACTGTATTGAATAATTTCCTGTACTATTAGTTGATGAAGAATCCCATGTTCTTCCATGTTTTCCCATACATACACAAACATGCATTAATAAATACATATATCTTGATAAATATCTGTAGGTTCAGTGTAATTAATGCATCTCTGTCTAGTCATAAATCGAACTAAACACCTATGCTGTAATCCTTATATTTCAACGGTAACAGACGCGTCGTTTACCGATAAGGTTTAATTTTATCCCATGGCTCTATGACAGTTATGATACATTGCTTTTCAATGTAATTTATCAATCTCTAATAGCTAGTACACTAATTTCAAGTCTGCAAAAACAAATTTTATCTCAAGTTTACCTCTAGTATGCTTTTATGCGTCATAATGATAATAGTTAGTGGTACCACTTCAGATTACAAATCTATGATTCTGTAACAGTGATTCTCAAAGTGGGTAATAGAATGGCCGAGGGGGGCATTGGAATGCAAGGCAAGAGTGTGCTAGACTGTTAAAAAGGCAAATAGTACAAATAGAAAAGGACGTAGTTTATATGAGAGATTTATATTTCATGTTTAATGAAATTTGCAGCTGCAACGAGATGAACTGAATTTGATTAAAACGAAAGCTGTTATATCTGCATTTGTTTCAGAGCTTAAAGAGGCGTACAGCAGTATAGTTCTCATAAGTTTCTTAAGTCCATTCTACATTATTGTCAACTGACAATAACTGAAGCGCCTCTAGTGAGATTTTGAGAAACTGACGGTTGTAGGATAGTCGAGTTTGTGACAAGCATGGGAATATGTTCTTAGAAGTGGAAAGACAGTTAAAGACCATTTTAGAGTGTGTTCCCGTGTGTTTCAATAAATATCACATGAAGATACCATTGAACCTGTCAAAAATATCCTACCAAAGTCAGCCATGATGTGAGTGCAGTAGCGCCTCTATCGGTAGTGTCTGATGCCAATACTTTTTTCAATACTTTTTTCAATACTATCCAACTCTGACGTCATTTCAACTTTTGATACTACAGAATATAGTGGGGGGAAAAAATAAGAGACAGTGATAAATTTTATACCTTCCATCTCTTATTACTTTTCATTGCCAACTTAAAAATTTTTAGATTCAGATGGCAGGCAACAATTTGGCTATAGTAAACCAATTTATAAATATTGTTTAATTGTGCTAAGTTTATATTTAATTATATGCCATCTGAACCTAAAAATTTTTAAGTTGGCAATGAAAAGTAATAAGAGATGGAAGGTATAAAACTTATCACTGTCTCTTATTTTTTTCCCCCACTATATTCTGTAGTATCAAAAGTTGAAATGACGTCAGAGTTGGATAGTATTGAAAAAAGTATAATGTAGAATGGACTTAATACAAGAGCTACCTTTTTAGTTTTTACAAAAACTAAGAAAGAAAAAATTTTTGGAACAAACTGATTTATTGCTTTTCAAAATATTCGCCTTTAAGATTTATACTCTTTTGCATGCGTTCTCGAAACATTTTTTTTTCGGCTTCTTAAGGTGATGAAAATCGCTGTCCACGTATTTTATATTTGAAATCAGGGAACAAAAAAAAAAAATAAATAAATCGTTAGGGGATAAATCAGGTGAATACGGGCAATGAGAAATTAATTCGATGTTTTTCTCCTTCAAATAATCAATTGTTTGACGTGCTGTGTGGTAGCTTGCATTGTGATGAAGAATGACGTGACATCTTTGGTTTTTTTTTCCTGATTTTGTCGATTTTTTTATGGCAAACCAATTGTTGTATACTATTCAGCATTAGCTGTTCTCCGATCCTCTAAATCTTTTCGAAATGAGCAAAACTGGAAATGTGTAAACCTTATTTTATTTGTTTATTTATTTATTTATTTTTTAAATTACTATTTATGTTTTGATTTTAATTTATAAATTTTGATATATTTTGTAATAGTAGAGTGTAATTATTAATGAATCGTAATTTTGTATTTGACGAGCCTCTAAAATTGTACTGTTTTCTATAAGGCAATAAACATTATTATGGGGTTTGTTAGGTCTTGACAAGCGTCCACTAATCGCAAACTTCAGCAACCTTTTGAGCCGCGTCATACTAGAGACTAGTGTAGGGTGACCATTTTCTTAAGAAGGCAATGCGGGACGGAGCAAAAAAAAAGGTCCTCATCTCCCAAATCCAAGTGAAGAGCAAAAAAAAGGTCCTCATCTCCCAAAATCCAAGTGAAGAGCAATAAAAAAGGTCCTCATCTCCCAAAATCCATGTGAAGAGCAAAAAAAAGGTCTTCACCTCCCAAATCCAAGTGAAGAGCAAAAAAAAGGTCCTCACCTCCCAAATCCAAATGCGGGACAAAATGTTAAAATGCCGGACTTTTGCGGGACGCATCTTAATGCGGGACGAATGGTCACCCTAGACTAGTGTAGCTAAATACACACAGCTGCATCCCAAACCCTGGCGATATGCAGCCGCGGAAATTACGCCAGATCCAGTGCCCGCACAATGCGGAGTGACCCGAGCAGCACTGCTTTCTGCATCTTGCAGATCAAAGAGTTGGCAAAAGATCTACAGGCGGGAATGGACTCGATTTCCCTTCGATAGGAGGCTTTCATGCCACCCAAAACACCAACTATCAGGACTACAAGCTTAACTTTATACCCGGGATACAGCTTTCTAAGCTCGGACAAGAGGTCCATATACTTGGACCTCTTTTTCCTCCTCCTTGAGAGAGATATTCTTCTCAGCTGGACTTGAGAATTTCGATCACAAACATCTGTTTGGTCTCGATATCCAGGAGGGTTATGTCCGGCTTAGTGGCTGTCAGTAACCTCGAGGTGGGGAAGGAGTAATTCCAATAAATTCGGCACTTGGAAAAAATTATTATTATTATTATTACTATTATTATTAGAAAAATTTTGTAACTTGTCTAATAACTATCAGTTAGTTTATTAGGAACTGGTACTCTCGGTCCTTAAATAAGTAAAATATCTGAGATAAGCACTAATAGCCATAAATGTGGAACGCCAAAAATGTTAAACAAAACTTAACTAACTATTTCTTGAATTTTTAAAACAAATCGATTCGAAGTAATTCAAATAAATATTGTGCTGACCAAACGTTCACAATTTTCTGTAGAATGGACGAAAATTTCGTGTCCAAAAATACCGTATTGTAAAGGTACGTAATGTGAAATTCCAGTTTAAATTTACAGTTTAATTTAACGTAGATCGGAATGCGAAACAAAATAACAAGAATATTTTCGTTGTTAGTATTAGCCGCTTAAAATAGGAAAACTGTTTTAGCTTCTGCTAATTTTCGTATTTTTCTACACAACACTTTCATTTCAAATAAAATAAAATTAACTGTAAATTAAGTGTTATTTTTTTCACATTTCAGGGTTTTGTAGGTATTTAATGAGTGATAACAAACAAGTAAGAAAGACTTTGTACCTTGGAACTTTTTGTCCATTTTCAAAATTTTTATACAACAAGTTTAAAAAAAAATAATATATATATATATTTTTTTCATTGTTACAAAAACCAGCTAAGCCGATGGTTGTAATCATCCGAGTATAATTAATATAACCATTATATGCGAGTGAATTAGTTTTATCATTAAAATTTAGTAAATTTTATTTACTAATAATAAAGAAGCGTCAATTGTTTAACTTCAGAACCTACGTCATCAAGATGGCTACCGAACCATCAGCAGATTGTAACGTACAATAATGTTTAAAATATTATTATTTATTGTTTTATTTATTCTAACTTAAAAATAATATTCTAGATGGAAAATTAGGTTGTGTCTGGTGCAAATAGCCATCGATACTGAGCGCCAAACATTTTAACTAACTAACTAACTTATAAAAATATAAACTTACAGTGTAAAAAAAAAGTTCATTATCCACGGATGAGCACGCTTGCGTGTCACAGTGCAATACGAGGGTTGCCACTTATATTTCGGTATTGCAAAGTTTGATATTTTTGATGGTATACGTACTCAGAACGTTTTGCCTTACGAGCGCTATTTGTGTTGTTTACAGTTACTTGTTTCAAGTCATCTCGGCTAAAATGGAATTAAATCGTAAACATTTTCGAGCGATTATTTTTTACAACTTTCGACGTGGATTAACCCAAAAAAAGTACATCGATGAACTTAATTCGACTTTTGGCGATGAAGCACCATCAAGGACTACTGTTTATCGATAGTTTGCCGACTTCAATCGTGGCCGTAGTTCGCTTAAGGACGAATTTCGTGAAGGTCGTTCAAAATCGGTTGTTGTTCCGGAAAATATTGATGCTGTGCGTGAACTGATACTGCAAGATCGTCATGTGTCTTATCGTGAGATTGAGGTATCCTTGGGCATAAGTGGGACCAGCATATATTTACTCTTGCATGAACATTTAGCCGTCAAAAAGATTTATTCGCGTTGAATCCACCATAATTTGACAATCGCAGTGGAAAAAGCCTCAATCGGAGTGGAAAAAGAGTGACAAAATTTTAATAATAAAATTTTAACCAAACTGAGAATGAACTTTTATATATATATATATATATATATATATATATATATATATATATAGGTATGTTGGAGTTTTTCGACAAATTTAAATATTATAAATAAAACACTATCTTGTATATTCGTCAATTTATTAAAACAGTAATTAAAACATTATAGATACGTTTCGTGCATACAGTTGCACATCTTCATTCTGCAAAGAGAAAGAAATCAGTGAATAAGAACGTCGTGCAACATTACGTATCAATGCACACGTGAATACAGAATCACAAAAAAGTTTTTTACAAATGAACATATATAAAAGATAAAAACTATAAACAAAATTATAAAGAATAAAAACATGGAAAAATATATATATATATATTAAACAAACTAGAGATATTAACAATGAAAACATGTTGTAAATGCACTGAACCGGTCAATAGGATAAAAACTGTAATAATGTATCAATAATTAAAATAGAGAATGGTACCAGTAAAAAGAACTAAACAAATAATTTAATTACTGTTTTAATAAATTGACGAATATACAAGATAGTGTTTTATTTATTTATATATATATATATATATGGTTCATCAATAAAATTATGTCTTATTATTCATAAAGTACCCTTTTTATTAATATATATATATAGTTTCGAGTTTTAGTACGTATTTCTGGCATTATTTTTTGCGTAATTTCCAATATTGACAATTTTTTCGGTAAACCATACTTTTTCGTTTATATTTGTAAATTTATGTCTATTTCGCCAGTTCTTTTCCCTTATTTTCCAGTTTAAATTGTACATTTAACGAAAATTTACAGATAAATTTGGTTAAATAAGCTTATTTTAAGTTAATCAATAATTTTATTCGTTTATTCTATACCTGGTTGTTTGAATTTGTGTGAAATTACGTTCTCCACTCTTCTGTGAGTAAAAGCAAAGGACATAAATAAAACCAACTCGAATGTAGATCGGGAGGTAACGATAATTGGTTGGACTGGCAATAGATGGAGTGGAAATGGTGATATAGTCATTAAGGAAACCATAGAGCTATTATATGTGGAGAAGTAATTGCGTATGAAATACTGATTGGATAACAAATAATAGTATAGACGTAATATGTTGAGTTGGATTCGTTTTAAGACGGTTAATACGGAATACAGGATGCATTTTTTGAGCTGAATACGTCGTTAAAATCAGACCAGTAGGACTATAGACCGTTCAATCGTTAGAGTACAGGGCATTTGCCCTTAAATCTGCTATTTTAAACCTAAAAAATCAGCTGTGGTCACCACAGGACCGACCGCCATCACAAAGTACTTGTATAAAATATATTCTAGCAGCAGAGTAGAAATAACTTGGCCTAATATTTTCTAACAGAGATATTATTTATCATGACCGTGGAAACGTTTCATATAAGTATGAAAAAATTTCAAAAATGTTTCAAAAATTATTTTTTTTATCAAAAAATGTCTCAAATAAAAGTTGTTAGTTATTACTTTTATAGCAACTTCTGTTAAATAAATTTTTTCGAAATATTTTCTGTTGTGAAACATTCGCAAAAATCTTAAAATCGACACGAGTAAACTCCCATTTTTAGTCAACCCATTTTTACCAAAAGTTGATCAACTCGTACCATTAATGTCAAAAGCTTAAATATGAAGTTTCATAAAAATCCTTTTAGCCGAATTTGCTCTGAACATGTACACACACAGACGGACGGACAGACAGACAGATAGACAGACAGACAGACAGACAGACCGACAGACATCATGCTAAAAATATTCAAAACATTATGTAGGGACCTCAATTCGCGGAGATCCATCGAAATTTCGAAATGTCAAAATCGGTATGATCACAATACCTCCCTTATATATGTTGGCGGTCGGTAAAAAGGCAAAGTTGGCTGATAACTTACAAATATAAGGAATTATTTTATTCATCAAAGTATGCACCCATATACACTTTGTCTATACACTTTTGCCATTTAAGCGGCATGTTGTTCAGGCCGGTGGTATAAAACCCTGGCGGATGAGAGTTAATAAATTCCTGGAAGGCCAGTTTTACAGTATTATCGAAATTAAACTGTGTTCTTATTTAAAAGTTGTCCAAATTGTGGAAGAAGTGGTAGTCAAGGGGCAAGAAACAAAAATGGGTTAAGGAGCTAGATTTAGTGAGCATGGAGGATGATGAAGAAGTTCCAACTCAAATTCCTGTAGTTTTGCATTTGTGCAGTGTGCGGTCTAGCGTTATCATGTAATAAGATAGGAGTCGATCAGTTGACCAATCTAGGATGTTTTTCTTTAAGTTTTTGCATCATTTAGTGTTACCTGTACGAAATTTGGCGAACCAATTTGATATTGTCTGCTGCGTAGTAACACTAGAGCCAAATACACAATACACTATTAATGTTTCGCGTGGTCTGCAATGCCGTAGTTCCACGTAAGAACTTATACTTCATAATAGAGCGAATTATCGACCGTTCCATTTTCAACAAAATTAATTAAAAAAACAGTTTTTGATATTTTTTAGAGCATACAATGATTTCTTTAAACAGGAGAGATGTGTAACTTTCCAAAAAAAAAAAAAAAAATTGATGTGAAGTTTGAATTTTCACACATTTCAGGGTTTTGCAGGTATTTAGTAAGTGAATGATGATTATTTTGGGTGCGAAAACAAATTTTATATTAAAATATTTTTTTTGTTAATTTTAATTCGAACGCTTAATACCATTATTTAGGTTTCTAAATATGTGCAGTATTTTTTTTTATATACCAAGGTTCATTAAGAATTTTAAAAATTGCGCCTATGGCTTCCATTGGTTGTTATAAGTTCCGCCCCTCTGATTTCGTGTACATTGAAACAGAATTAAATTATAATTTAAACAATTTCCACTGGCTATTAAATTTACGCTTTTAAAAATTAAATGCAACATTTGCCAAAATATAACTAGAATTTTGAAAAAATAATTTAAACAATATAAAAATTAAAAAAAAAAAAACAAAAAATAATTTAGACTCTTCTCACAGGGTTCGATCCCTTTCGGATCGGGTTACTTGGATGAAAAATCAGCGTGAAATACCACTAGACCAGCACACACGGTCCATTGCGGCGTGTTACAAAGCTATAACTTGTGTACATTATTAGCCAAAAATCACAAAAAATGCGTTTTTTTCCAAAAACCTAATCTGATGAATTTTGGCAAAAATCGCTTCAAAATAATTTATTTTGCAAAAATAAAAATTTGATCGTTAATCCACGTACCAAGGGCTTTCATTTGATACCCTACTCATAATTATAAAAAAATATTTTTTTTTTTTCGATGAGCACATATTTGTTTATATTTTTAGGGGGATATGTTTTTGAGATCTTTTAGTATTTTTCCTATGTGCGGGTCAAAGAGTTGTATAAGCATGCCAAATTTCAACTCTCTAGGTTTAGCCGTTTAGCTACAATTTTTACCGAACAGACAGACAGACAGACAGACAGACAGACAGACAGACAGACAGACAGATAGACAGACAGACGACAAAATGACGGTATAAGGGTTTTTTGGTCATACCTACAAAACCCTAAAAACGGTAAAATATTAAGCCAGTGTTAAATAATAAGCTGTTAAAGTTGGCAATATTATTAACTAAAAATTTCATCCTTGATGACCTGTTATTAATAGTATGTATTATATGGAATAAAATAATCATCTTAAACAAAACCTTTTACATTTAAGGATCGTTATTTTATTTTATGAAAATAAAAATTTGAAAATATTTATTTTACATGATGAATATTTAAAACTTCGTATATACAGATATACAGATATAAAAGTAAACATTACATATCAAATTCATAATATTTCATAAATAAGGGCGATATTGTTTTTGCACCTAAGCGGCCAACACCCCTAGAACGACCCTGTCCACATCGTGATGATTTGGTGCGTCATTGACAAACTTCATAAATCATTTGTTCTTTATAAACGTCAGTCATCAATATAAGAACAATAACAATTGATCAGAACTTTTCCCAATGTCTTTTAAGTTAACGGGTAGAGAGGCGTCACTTTCCGATATTATTAATTTTGTCGGGAAGTTCTTTGTCGCTCTAAGTGCCAGTTCAAACGGTTTCATATAAAACTTTAGTTGTAAATTTTTATTTTAAATTTTACTTGTCCAAGTTTTATATGTAACTTAAAATTAGTTATTTAAAAGTTTTGGAAACTAGTTAGGTAACATAGTAATAAAAAGAAATACAAATAACAAGCTACTTTTACATACCTACGCATTTGAACATATTCACCATCGCCATAGTTGTATTCACCATCGCCATCGGCTTAAAAAATACTACTAGCATATCCATTTAACAATGGTGTCAAATTAATTTTGAATATCCAGTACAAAAGAAGATAATTATAATCCATTCGCAATGTTTCCAGATCTGACTGGGCCATGATATTTTATATAAGTTGAACAATGTATTCAACGAATACATTTCTGGTAGGCATTCTAATCCAGGAGATTTGATAAACGAAGCTGGGTTGCCACCTTTCACTAGCAAGGTTTTTCCTGACAAATGTTTGTAAAATATGTTGTATATTAGAACAATTTGTTGAAAAAAATGGGGTACTCTGTAGAATCATATAAGTTGAAAACAACAATTCATTTGTGCCCTTTTCCATTATTCCTTTGCCTGTATATTTATCACCCTTACTACCGTCTATTTTTCATTGCTTTACTTCTTTTGAAGAAAAACTAAAGAATTAGCTTTTGTAGGGAAATTTCTATGGCCATATTAAGTATCGATTTAGATGAGAAAGATACTAGAATAATAGGATACTCGTACTGGAACGAAACAGCCAGAGTTTCTCTGTTCCTTTTGAAAATGTCTCAAACCACAAAACCAGTAGCGAAGGAAGACCTCCGCTAGACTTGCCGTCCCATAAAAATAATAATAAAAAAAAAAAATACATCATTTTTTTTTAATTTAAAAAAAGATTTAGGTAAATCTTCAAAAATACATCAAATTATGTTCAATACAATTTTTTGTCCAAGGCTTGGTTTACTAGTTACGAATTTTTTTAAATTTTAATGTTTAATAACTTCCGTTTCCGGTTTCGGATTTTAATAAAAACTATAGGGTTCTTCCCAGTTATTAGGAGGATTTTTTAGTACCAGAACGAACTCTTTAAGTTAAACCGTTTTTGAGTTATCGTGTATACACACAGACACACACACATACGCACTTCGAAAATAGGTTTTTTGGATTCCCTGGACTATGAAACGTGGTCATCAGTCAAAATCTCGAAATCGAAAATTTTCGCGATTACAATACTTGCCCCTTATATATTAAGGTCGGGCAAGTAAAAAACCTGGGTCCTTGACAAAACACTGTCTCCGCAGGCCTGCTGAAGTTTTGCAAAAGTTTCCGTTGCACTGTGCCCAAGTCTGAAGCAAAACCTGATAGCACACCATTGTTTGAAATGAATGTCACTCATTTTTAGAACGCACTAGAAACCTGTGGCGAAGGGAGACCTCCGCTAGACTTGCCCTCCCATAAAAAAAAATAATAAAAAAAAAATACATAATTTTTTTTTTTAATTTAAAAGAAGATTTATGTAAATCTTCAAAAATACATCAAATTATGTCCTATACTAATTTTTGCCCAAGGCTTGGTTTTGTAGTTTACGAATTTTATTAAATTTTAAAGTTTAATGACTTCCGTTTCCGGTTTCGGATTTTAATAAAAAACAATAGGGTTCTTCTCAATTATTAGGAGAATTTTTTAGTACTAGAACGAACTCTTTAAGTTAAACCGTTTCTGAGTTATCGTGTATACACACAGACACACAGACACACACACAGACACACACACAGACACACACACACACAGACATACACACATACGGACGGCACTTCGAAAATAGGTTTTTTGGATTCCCTGGACCATGAAACGTGGTTATCAGTCAAAATCTCGACATCGAAAATTTTCGCGATTACAATACTTGCCCCTTATATATTAAGGTCGGGCAAGTAAAAAACCTGGGTCCTTGACAAAACACTGTCTCCGCAGGCCTGCTGAAGTTTTGCAAAAGTTTCCGTTGCACTGCGTCTGAAGCAAAACCTGATAGCACACCATTGTTGAAATGAATGTCACTCATTTTTAGAACGCACTAGAAAAAACTGTTTCACGAAAAAAATCGCTACAGGCAACAAAATTACTTTAGCGAATTCAAACTCGTACTGAAGGCGTATCACATGTTCATCTGCCGTCCCTCCAAGACCCGCATTTCAAACGTTGCCAGATCTAACGCTATGTTGCCAGTCCGGTTACTTAATTTACTCACCTCGTATTGACAATACCCAGCAAACATTTTTATACGGGCCAGTACTGGTAAAGCACATACTCCCCGGCATTGAAAGTAATGGGCCAGTACCCCGGTGTCCCCGTGGCCGTTACTGGCCCATTGATGTATCAGTTGCCGGCCCAGCAACGGTAAAGTGCAAAATAATCGCATTAGTTGCAAGATTTATTTCTGATGGTTTTAAGTAAAAAGTATGAGTGAAGAAGAGTGCTTATAAAATGCTGGTAAAGTACTTCGTATAGGCGGAATGCGAAATACAAATGTGAAGTACATTATTAATACTGGCGTTGCACTTACTTTTGGTGCCAGTAATTTACCAACATAAAAGTAGTTTGCCGGCATTCGGCCGTTAGTTGAATGTTTGCTGGGTACTTATCATCACACGGTCAATATTATTGATCAATAAAACACCTTCAATATTATTCATTAATAATACTGATGGGGTGCGGCCAGAGGCAGATGTAACGGCGGGCGCCCGGGGCCCCGACCTCTAAAGGGCCCCGCAAAAACCTAACTTTACACTTTTTTCTAATTGAGGGGCCCAATATTCTTACTGCGCCCGGGGCCTTAACTGACCTAAATCCGCCACTGATTAGTAAAACTCTACTTTTAAGCCTCAATAGTAAATCTCATTCAAATCAGTCAATAAATAAGAGTTACAGACGCATTTCAAAGTTGAGGGCCTCCTGAGGCCCTTGTTCTGTTCATATTCTATTTTCCTACATCTGTGCTTAAAAATTACCTAATTTTCCATTCCCAGCGATATCGGTCCATAAATAAGCAATTTACAGCCATGCTCATGTTTTAGCAAAAACTGGTACATCATTTTGACAAATTTTAACATTTATCAATAAAACTTTACTTTCGATCTCCGATAGTAAATCTCATCCAAATCAGTCAATATATACGGAAGTTATACACATTTTCAACTTTGTGGGCCTCTTGCGGCCCGTGTGCACCACATATTTCATTTTTGTGCACCTACGTTTAAAGATTACCTAATTTTACATCCCGGTGCAAAATCTCAACGATATCGGCCCATAAATAAGCGAGTAATAGCCGTGCTCTACTTTCGACCGAAACTGGAGCAGAATGATTTATCAAAGTCCGAATTTGGCACTTTTAAGGATACAGACAGAAGCATCTTGATGTCCTGATTCCAGAAGTGTGATTTTTTTGAAAATCGGTTCATAAATAAGGGAATTATAGGCAGTTGAACTAGTTTTCACTTAATCCGTGGTCTAGTTCGCGGATTAAGTCTGAAACTAGACCGGATTAAGTGAAAACTAGTTCAAATGCCTATAACTTTCTTATTTATGAAACGATTTTTAAAAACATCACACTTCTGGAATCAGGACTTGAAGATGCTTCTGCCTGTACCCTTAAAAGTACCAAATTCGGACTTTGATAAAAAATTCTGCTCCAGTTTCGGCCGTAAGTAGAGCACGGCTATTACTCGCTTATTTATGAACCGATATCGTTGAGATTTTGCACAGGGGTGTAGAATTAGGTATTCTTTAAACGTAGGTGAACGAAAGTTAAATATACAAAGCTCGGGGGCCTCCGGAGGCCCGCAAATTTAAAAATTATCCATAACTTGCTTATTTTATGAGCAGATTTTATTAAAATTTCTTATAAGGTCACAAAATTACATCTGCGATGTAGAGGGATGCTAAAAAGTTAAAAAAATTACTCCAGTTTCGGCCGAAAGTAGAGCACGGCTATTACTCGCTTATTTATGAACCGATATTGTTGAGATTTTGCACAGGGGTGTAGAATTAGGTAATCTTTAAACGTAGGTGCACGAAAGTTAAATATATAAAGCTCAGGAGCCTTCTGAGGCCCGCAAATTTAAAAATTATCCATAACTTGCTTATTTTACGAGCAGATTTTATTTAAATTTCTTATAAGGTCACAAAATTACATCTGCGATGTAGAGGGATGCTAAAAAGTTAAAAAAAATAATCCAGTTTCGACCGAAAGTAGAGCACGGCTATTACTTGCTTATTTATGGACCGATATCGTTGAGATTTTGCACCTGTGTGTAGAATTAGGTAATCTTTAAACGTAGGTGCAGGAAAGTTAGATATATAAAGAACAGAGGCCTCCGGAGGCCTCCAAATTTAAGAAATGTCTTTAACTCGCTTATTTATGAACAGATTTCATTGGAATTCGGTATGATGTTATATATGAATTCAAAAAGATGTTGGAAATTAAATAAAGTTGCTCCAGTTTTTGCCAAAAGTAAATCAAGGCTAAAATCCGGTTGTTTTAGTCTCAATCTTTTTTAAAAAATGTTTTTGGGGGAGGGTTGAAAAACGATAAGAGGGATGTTATTAGTAACAGAGGCTGATTTAACGGCGGGCGCACCGGGCGCGCGCCCAGGGCCCTGGCCTCTAATGGGCCCCGCAAAAACCTAACTTTACACTTTTTAGGGTTTTGTAGGTATGACCAAAAAACCCTTATACCGTCATTTTGTCGTCTGTCTGTCTGTCTGTCTGTCTGTCTGTCTGTCTGTCTGTCTGTCTGTCTGTCTGTCTGTCTGTCTGTCTATCTGTCTGTCTGTATGTCTGTCTGTCTGTCTGTCTGTTCGGTAAAAATTGTAGCCAAACGGCTAAACCTAGAGAGTTGAAATTTGGCATGCTTATACAACTCTTTGACCCGCACATAGGAAAAATACTAAAAGATCTCAAAAACATATCCCCCTAAAAATATAAACAAATATGTGCTCATCGAAAAAAAAAAATATTTTTTTATAATTATGAGTAGGGTATCAAATGAAAGCCCTTGGTACGTGGATTAACGATCAAATTTTTATTTTTGCAAAATAAATTATTTTGAAGCGATTTTGGCCAAAATTGTGCAACAAATTTTTTGTCCCACACCCTGTTTGTTGCAACAGATGGTTTAAACTAAAAATCTGAAAAAATTCTAAGTAATGTACATTGGTGTGAACCGGAATAGTTCAACAGGAATTTTTAATCAGATTAGGTTTTTGGAAAAAAACGCATTTTTTGTGATTTTTGGCTAATAATGTACACAAGTTATAGCTTTGTAACACGCCACATTGGAACGTGTGTGCTGGTCTAGTGGTATTTTAAGCTGATTTTTCATCCAAGTAACCCGATCCGAAAGGGATCGAACCCTGTGAGAAGAGACTAAATTATTTTTTGTTTTTTTTTTTTAATTTTTATATTGTTTAAATTATTTTTTCAAAATTCTAGTTATATTTTGGCAAATGTTGCATTTAATTTAAAAGCGTAAATTTAATAGCCAGTGGAAATTGTTTAAATTATAATTTAAATCTGTTTCAATGTACACGAAATCAGAGGGGCGGAACTTATAACAACCAATGGAAGCCATAGGCGCAATTTTTAAAATTCTTGATGAACCTTGGTATATAAAAAAAAAATACTGCACATATTTAGAAACCTAAATAATGGTATTAAGCGTTCGAATTAAAATTAACAAAAAAAATATTTTAATATAAAATTTGTTTTCGCATCCAAAATAATCATCATTCACTTACTAAATACCTGCAAAACCCTGAAATGTGTGAAAATTCACACTTCACATCAATTTTTTCTAATTGAGGGGCCCAATATTCTTACTGCGCCCGGGGCCTTAACTGACCTAAATCCGCCACTGGGTGCGGGGGCCTTAATGGTCATCGGCCAAGTAAATTCTTCTGAAATTATAAAAATTTTGCTTGGGAGCATAAAGTCAAGTTCATTTTAATTTTCATCTACGAAGCACATAACTGTATTTTCTAAGTTTTGTACATAAAAAGCTTGTAATACAAAGCTGGTGTTTCATACTTAAAAATATAAAAGCTCAATAAAGTGTTTTATATATTTCTTAACTTTGAAGTGAGTTTTAACTTTAAATTCTAAATATTTACTTAATATTTCCAAAGAAAATTTTACCCCAAATAAATAAAGTTAAATGTCAATAAGGATTGCCTTTTATTTCTCGGGTAAGAAGTATTACCAACCTAAAGGCTTAATGTCCCGAGTTATAAAGTCGAGCAGAGAAATGACGTCCCAGTACTACCAACAGAAACAAAATAAACTTTGTTTTTAGACGTCTAAAGTTACGCAAAATTTAACAAATTCAACTTTTAGATAGAATAGTGTATAAAATGGAAATCTGAAATTCAGATCTGAGTTTCTATTTCGGTTTTGTTAAATCAGGTTTTCAAAAATGGGTTACTATTTCCCTGTTATTAAATCAAGGGGAATCAGATCTAAGATACTACTAGGGTAACGATAGAATTATTGAGAATAAGAAGATAAGATAAGCCATGGAATACAAAAGTAGCATTCTTATTTAATTTAGTTATATACCTGTCACTTGTTGTCAATTGTAAAAGATAGGTTAGTTAGAACTAGTGGTGTGCCGGAGCTACGTATCCGTATCCGTTTCCGCGGATGATCCGTAAAAAAATCCGTTTCCAGGTCCGTATCCGTTTCTCCAAAGCGGATCTTAAACGGTTCTCATATATCAGGTCTGGGAAAAAGTTCGTGGCGTTTTTTTAGAAAAATTTAACTGGTTTTGTTATTGTGCAAATGAATTTATTTAAACCAAATATGCTTCATTATTATCGACAACGTTTCGCCATTTTTCGGGTAGAGCCATGATGCCATCGGTGAAGAACTCTGTGGTTTCTGGTTGAAAAACTGACTCAAGTGGTTTTCACAGGCTTCTTTTGAAACCAGCTTAATTCCATTGAGAGAATTCTGCAGAGATCGCAATAGGTGATAGTCAGAGGGTGCTATGTCTGGACTATACGGTGGATGCAACAAAATTTCCCAACCAAGCTCTCGCAATTTTTGACGGGTCACCCAAGAAGTGTGTGGTCTTGCGTTGTCATGATGAAAGACAACATCTTTCCTATTATTCAATTCGGGTTGTTCTCTTTCAATTGCTTGGCGTAATCTCACTAGTTGTCCACAGTAGAGTTGAGAATCAATCGTCTGACCAACTGGAAGTAGCTCATGGTGGACGATTTCCTTCCAGTCCCACCACACACACAGCATCACCTTGTTCGGCGTCAGTCCTCGCTTCGCGAACGCTTGTGACGGCTAACCATCCCTTGTCCACGATCTTTTACGCTTCCGATTGTCGTACGTGATCCATTTTTCATCAGCGGTTATGACACGTTTCAGAAATGGCTCGATTTCATTGCGTTTCAGCAGCGCATCGCAGATGTTAATTCGGTCTATCATGTTTTTCGTGCTCAACTCATGAGGAACCCATATATCGAGCTTCTTTTTGTAGCCAGCTTTCCGTAAATGGTTCTAAACAGTTTTGTGTTCAATGCCTAGCTCCGTACCAATATCGACACTGCTGATATCTATTTTGCTGGACTTTTTTAAGAATTTCATCAGCTTTTTCACTGATTGGACGACCAGAGCGTGAGTCATCTTTCACATTAAAATTACCAGAACGAAAGCGAGCGAACCATTTCCGCGCAGCAGATTTTGATAAAGTACCTTCAACGTACACAGCACAAATTTTTTCACAAGCCTGCGCAGCGTTCTTCCCTTTGTTGTAATAATATTGCAAAATATAGCGCAATTTTTCATTACTTTTCTCCATTTTCAAACGAAAACAACTTTCCAACCACTGCACAAATTTTGATGTTTAGACACTCAAAGTAACTCTAGAACTGTCACCTTTCCAACGAGCGCTTAGTGGTGTCGCTGTGATCGGTGTTTCCTGAGTTATTTGCAATTGGCGCCGTCTATCGGCAAAAACGCCACGAACTTTTTCCCAGACCTGATAATTAGAGAGAATTAAATATAATATAAGCTTGCGTCTTAAAGCTTTTTGAGAAACCGCGATTGAGAAACACTGCTCTATAGCTTATAAAGTTATGGATTTACGAACATACGGGCATGTTACACAGAATTACACCAAATACCACAAATACTAAAAATTTACGTGAAGTGTGAATAAAAAAAAGGGTACGTCTGGTCACCCTAGCCTTACAGTTTGCCCGAGCCCCAGTAATGTTGGCACCCTTGTATAAGATTCTTATAATCCGTGGGTGTTAAATCAGGGGGTCAAAACTGAGTTAATATTTCCCTGTTTTTAATTTCGTGAACAAGAGTTTATTCTTGAAATATAGTACAGTGTATTTCTCATTTTGTTTCATAAAATTTTAAGCAATTTCCCGTAATGTCCAAACCACACATATCCGTAAAACGTAGACATTAAAGTAAACATAACATAACTTAACGTAAACTTAACCGATTACAACCTTTTAGTGTGCATTTGTATGGGTTAAACCTCTAAAAATCCATAATTCTCTAAGAAAATAAACTCAGGAACGGCTTGGAAAGCGGAAAAAAAATTTAAGAGACCATTTATGTCAGACCCTACATTGTGAAAGAACATTTAGTTTAGCCAATTCTTTATAAAGCTTGTATCAGACAACACCATAACGTTGAAATTCAATTCTAACAAAAGGATATAAAAATAACTTTTAGAAAAATAAATTTCTATTGAGAGTAATAAAAGCTGGCATTTCACAATTGACACGACTTTTTGAGATCGGTTCAAAAGGGTTTGATTGTCAGCAGAAATGAAAAGATTATTCTGACAAAGACGGTGGCGTGTCTCCATTATAGGAAAAATACGGGAACAAGATCGCGCGATCTTGTCGAAAGACCAATAGCACTGCACAACAAAATAATTTTTTTATCTTGGTGCCGGAAAAGAAAGAACTGATTTTGGATATTTTTGATGTGCTGATTCCAAAAATACCTAACTCTTTTTCGTAGCAGCTCTAGTTTTTCAGATACAGACTAATTAATTTTAGTTTTTTATCTAAAAACGGTAAGCATCCTCTTTGGACAGCAAAGGGGATATACAAAATATCCTTGTTTTTTATGTCTTTGGGACGGCAGAGCTAAGGATCAGCACTGGGTTAACAGAAATTGGGTGATTTCCATTAAGAAATGTCAAAATTCAAGAAAAACAAAACGTTGTCAACGAACCTTTGGTTGCAAGAGAGAAAATTATATTTCCACCCTTGCATATCAAGTTTCGGCTTATGTAGCAATTTTTGAAGGCTTTAAATCGAGATGGACTTTGTGTAGGCTACTTGACACGTAAATTTCCTGGGATTAACTCAGAAAAACTGAAAGCCAGAATATTTGATGGTACTCAGATAAGGCAACCTACTGAAGATCCACAATCCAATCCAACCGCATGAATGAACGAGATTGAATCTAATTCTTGGTGTTCATTTATTCAAGTAGTACAAAATTTTCTTGGAAATCATAAGGCAGAGAATTAGTGGAAAATATGCTTTCCAACTTTAATATTCTCGGTTGTATTATGACCACTTACCAGAAAACCTAGGTGATTTTAGTGAAGAACCGGGGGAAAGATTCCATCAGGACATAAAACTATGGAAGATAGATATCAAGGAAGATAAGATAGCCACATGATGGCCTATTACTATTGGAGTCTTCAGAAAGACTGTTCTGGTAAACTCCATGCTAGAAAGTCGTACAAAAGAACATTTTTAAGTGACAAGTGATGAATGTATATTTATCTACTTTGTGAAATAAATACCTTACTTTGTCTCTTTTGTGTTTGTAACTGGCAGTTGGAGCAAATGGTAACAGTAATAACGTGAAAAATACACAAGTTAAGAAATAAGATATTTTATTGTAAATGAGGCCAATATAGCGTATCTCAAAAACTAGATCTGATAGACCAAATCTGACGGCTATTTTGGATTCTGTACCGAAAAATTACCTAGAGACAGTTAAAAACTCGCAGGCACCAAAATGTCTGTTGGGCTTTGTAATTTATCGGATCTAGCACTCGCAAGGTTTTAGAACGGATCATAGCCAACGATATTATGAGCTTTCTGACAGTTAATGGTATTATACCAAAACAACAACATGGCTTTCTACCTGGACGCTCAGTAGCATCCAACTTACTATATTCGACGCATCACTGGTCTAAGGCTCTAGACAATTCCTCTGCACTGGACGTTATTTACTTAGAATTTCCGCGGGCTTTTGACAAGTTGCCAATCCGCAGACTAATCGCAAAACTGGCGCATGATGGCATCAGAGGGAAACTGCTCCAACGGATTGAAACTTTCCTTACCGATCTATCCTTTCGGGTTCATATTGGAGTGTTCTTGTTCGATTCCCGTCATGTACTTAGTGGTGTCCCTCAGTGTTCAGTCCTTGGTCCTCCTATTCCTAATATATGTCCTTGAACTTAATGATTCCATTGAGTCACTGTTCTGCATGTTTGCCGATGACACAAAAATTTTCAATGAAGACTTATGGCCCGTTTATACAACCTTAACAGTAACTTTTCCTTACCTTATCCCTAACCCGTAAAAGATAAACTATACAAAACGCCTATGTACGTTTATACAACCTTAGCCGTAATTTATCCATAAGCAGACCTTAGCAATAAGAATTCCGTAACCTTGAAAGTTCCCAACATTCAACTTTCGTGGTTAAATTACGGCTAAATCACTGAACAGCGCATGCGCGAAACTATGACTGTTATGAAATAGGCAACGAACTTTATTTTTGTGAAATAATAAAGATGACACGAACACGGCAGATGCTGCCAAGGCAGTATAAAGGAATATTACAATAATTTGCTCATTATTCATTTTAATAAAATAGCTTCCAAAATTCGCAATTGACGTTTAGAATAAAGGTTAGGTTTACGATGTTTACTCGGAACTGCGCATTTCATTGGCTGCGGCTGACGATCGAGATTAAGGAAAAGTTAAGGAAAAGGTTGTGTTAACCCAATACTTTCGTTCTGGAGATCGTTAAAAACTTATGGATAAGGTACTTCTCAGTTACGGCCAAGCAAAATTATGGCTAAGTTGTATAAACCAGCCATTAACCAAATGATATTCCAGAATGATATCCAGAAAATGTTTGAATGGACACAAAAATGGCTACTCCCGCTAAATTTAAACTAAACAACGGTGCTTCATATGGGACGGCACAACCCATATCACAACTATGTTGTCAATAACATTGCCCTTAAGGAGGTGGATGAAGAGGTTGATCTTGGGGTCACAGTAACACAGGACTTGAGTTGGTCGAAGTTAATAAGGTAGTAAAAAGAGTTAATTATGTGTCGTGTCCACTTTCTAGTGCCTTTTTTCGTCCTTCTTCAGAGACGGTTCGCAAACTCTACACAATCTACGTGAGGCCACATCTGGAATTTGCGGTTTTCGTATGGTCTCCGCACCTCAATCGAGACATTATAGCTCTGGAACAAGTCCATCGGCACTTCACCAGATTGGAACATGGTTTTCAGGGACTGTCATACGACGAAAGACTTGTGCAACTTAAACTCTCTACTCTTGAGAAAAGACGTTTACGTGGTGGCCTTATAACTATGTTCAAAATAGTACGTGGCGGTTTCCAGTGCGACTTGTCCAATCTATATACTTTTAACACCGACATACGTCTAAGAGGACATAGTTTCAAACTAAAACGGGGCAAATTTAAGAAAAATGTGCTGGGTAATTTTTTGACAAACCGTGTTTTCCAAATATATATGGAAAAAGATCCTAGTATAAAGATTATGAACAGTACTAAAGTTAGCGTCACATTTTCTTAATTTAAAAAGTAACGCTTAATTGCAATAATTAGTAAAAGATTATGAACATGGCCCAAAGATTTTAAATCCACTTTAACCAGCTCTTTTAATATTAAAAATTGTTTTAAAACTACTGGTGTACTTAGGAGAAATTTAATTTTTCATTTTAATTAAAGTCGTCTCTACTTTGAGTTGTTATATTAATATAATTATTCTATTTTTTTTTTTTTATTTATTCAGTTGCTTTAAAATTTCCAACAACGACACCGGAAACATTTTTTAATATTTTAAAGACGAATATTTTTAGAAAGGATAACGAAGGATAATTAAGGAAATATTATTTAAATTTAGTAAATGAAAAGGCAAAATATTTTAAAATGATTATTTGGTGTTTGTGTTATCCTCAGGGTAAGAGAAAACGGGGTCGACCAAAACAAAACTGGAGATGTACAATTTTGAAGGAGACCGAGGTTCAGGGAGAATCATGGGGTGAACGGAATACCAACAATAGAGTCATATGACGAAACTATGTGGAATCCTTATGCTCCTTACAGTACTTTTAGGAACATTATACCAGGTCTACAAGGGATGGAAGGAATGGGAGAAGGTAAAACGAGTACAGGAGACGTATTTGAGATGGATCTTAGGGGTAGATAGAACAACACCAGGGTATATTGTAAGAGAGGAACTGAAAAGGGATAAGATGAAAGTGGGTACAGGAAGGAGGGCGGTTAAGTACGAGGAGAAAGTTAGAATAGAAACAGACAAAATAATAATGAGGGAATGTTGGGAGGAAAGAGCCAGAGAGGAACAGAAAGGAAGATGGTACGCATAGGGGGAGATGAGAAAGGAGTATTACTGGAGATGCAGAGTGGATGCGACAGAGGTGGAAAGGATAAGAAAAGACGGGATACCCGTGATTGAGGAGTTGTGGAGGAGGGATAAGGAAGTGGGGGAGCAAGAAAGGACAGTCAGAATAGACAAATCAAGGAGTGCAGGGAGATATAAGGAGGTCAGAACTATAGGGGTACCAAGCTACTTGAAGGGAGAAAGAGGAAGGTCAAGAGGGAGAGTTAGGAGGATTGCGAGGCTAAGGTGCGGGAATGAAGAAAGAGGAAATAGATATTGGAGGAAACAGGAGGATAAGATGTGCAGGATGTGCGGAGAGGAGGAAGAAGATATAGAGCACCTCGCGAAGAAGTGTAGAGTTATGACAGTATGGTCAGGGAGCACATTAAACCTATTGCACGATGATGTAAAGGGGGAGAGGTGGGGGGGAATTAGAGGCAAGAAGGATTGAGATTGGGGAAGGATAACAGGAAGGGGTAAAGGAAGGAAAGAAGAGACCCAGTGGGAAGCAGAAGGGGATAAATGGAAGGAAGGGGGATGAGGTTACCTGGAAATGGGAAGGAAGAGAGGGGAGGGAGAAGAAGAAGAGGGGGCACTGGAGCAAGAAGAAAGAAATGAGAAAAATATTGTGAATTGTAAATTGTATTGTATTGTATGTTATTTATTTTTGGATTGATTTTTAGGGTTTTGTAGATATGACCAAAAAAACCTTATACCGTCATTTTGTCGTCTGTCTGTCAGTCTGTCTGTCTGTCTGTCTGTTTGTCTGTCTGTTCGGTAAAAATTGTAGCCAAACGGCTAAACCTAGAGAGTTGAAATTTGGCATGCCTATACAACTCTTTGACCCGCACATAGGAAAAGTACTAAAACATCTAAATAACATATCCCTCTAAAAATATAAACAAATATGTGCTCATCGAAAAAAAAAATATTTTTTTATAATTCTGAGTAGGGTATCAAATGACGTGAATTAATGATCAAATTTTTATTTTTGCAAAATAAATTATTTTGAAGCGATTTTTGCCAAAATTGTGCAAAAAATATTTTGTCCCACACCCTGTACCCCAGATGGTTTAAACTAAAAATCTGAAAAAATTCTAAGTAATGTACATTGGTGTGAACCGGAATAGTACAACAGGAATTTTTGATCAGATTACATATTTGGAAAAAAAAAATGCATTTTTTGTGATTTTTGGCTAATAATGTACACAAGTTATAGCTTTGTAACACGCTACAATGGAACGTGTATGCTGGTGTAGTGGTTTTGACGCTCGTGTTTTATCCAAGTAACTCGATCCGAAAGGGATCGAACCCTGCGAGAAGAGACAATATTATTTTTTGTTTTTATTTTTTAGTTTTTATATTGTTTAAATTATTTTTTCAAAATTCTAGTTATATTTTGGCAAATGTTGCATTTAATTTTTAAAAGCGTAAATTTAATAACCAGTGGAAATTGTTTAAATTATAATTTAATTCTGTTTCAATGTACACGAAATCAGAGGGGCGGAACTTATAACAACCAATGGAAGCCATAGGCGCAATTTTTAAAATTCTTAATGAACCTTGCTATATAAAAAAAAATACTGCACATATTTAGAAACCTAAATAATGGTATTAGGCGTTCGAATTAAAATTAACAAAAAAAATATTTTAATATAAAATTTGATTTGGCATCCCAAATAATCATCATTCACTTACTAAATACCTGCAAAACCCTGAAATGTGTGAAAATTCACACTTCACATCAATTTTTCTATTTTGTAATGGTTAACCCTGAACGCCGCAAGGCCTAGGGAATAAAGAATATATACAATATATATATATATATATATATATATATTAAGCTCCGAGCTACAGATACATCAATCATCGGTCGTTAAAAAAATTGTAGCTTTGGGTGCCCCATTCTAAATTATTACCATTGTTTTTTATTGAACTTTCTGTATTGAATGTTCTATTTCCATTTTTGTTCGATTGTGAAATATTCAATTTTGGCCAATGAGGACCAATATTTTTTATTAATAATATAGTTTCATAGTTAAGCACATTAGTTTTAATATAACGCACTGTATCCAGTTTCACGTCTGAGTACCTACTTATCACAAATCAAAACAAACGGATTAATCTAAGGCTGCCGGTTTAAATTCACTAACACATATTTGTTAAAACTCGCCGCTGTTGCTATTTCCAGTTTATATTTATTACTTGCGTAGATAAATACATTAGAAATCTCATGTGGCAACGCTGTGTCTCGGAGCACTCCGAGGTAGTGTCCAAAGCATTGTTTTCTAGATCTAAATTTTTAAAATCTAACACATATGAAAAATCTTTGAATTAGAAATAATAAATATAAATATATGCAGATATATTTAGCTAGTTTAATGCAATATCAACATATGGATGGTAGAGGGACGTACGGCATTCTAGGTTACCCACATAACATCCGTACATTTGCGTCAATATCATGAAATTGCATATGTCTTTGATTACTTGATGACGTCATTAACTTTATAATATAATCCGACTGTATATTGATATCACTGTATTATATAATTTACGTAGACTTTTAATATATATCTTATCTCTAAATATTTGATTGTAATACGTATTGATTTTTTGGGTGTTCAGTAAAATTGTAATTCTTGCTTCTTGATGAAAAATAAAATGAGATTTTTTTAAATGAAAATTCTGGAGAAAGCTTTGCTTCAGGGCTTTTTTAAAACGGAATATTTTTTCGTTATGATGATATTTTAACATATGTTTTATATCTTTTGTAAAAACAAAAAATATTTTTCCTCAACTTAGAAATTTAAAAATGAGATTTGATAAAAAAAAGATCAAGAGAAACAAAATAAACTTTGTTTTGAGACATTATAAAACACTGCATTTTTTTATTTTTAGCAAATGTGTATCTTAAGCCTGGATTAATCGGGATCTTTTTGACGTAGAATTTTATATGAAATTTATTGCTATAGTCGGAATTGCTGATAGGTGACTGTTACATGTATGTATCAAGTAGTGCATTCATATAATTATCTAGTTACCATTTTTCAGCCATTTTAAAAATGTTTGTCTTAGCTGTCAGTGTCTGGTAATAAATATTAATTAATAAAGCTTGCGGCCAATTATTAAATTCACAAACTTTAATTTTAAATCTGCTGGAATATTTTAATTTCGAAAAAGAGAACAATGGGCCACTTATCTATCTTGTGTCCATAGCAGCTGCCTTGAAGGTTTCGGAATAAACAATTCGTAGAATTATAAAATGTAATAAATTTAAACTTCTCACTAACAAAATCACTAGAAAACGAAGGAAATTAAAATCTGAACCAGTTTATTTTATTGATACATTGGCACAAACGTATGGTCATGAAGTACTAAGATTACCTCCTTATCACTGCCAGTTTTACCCCATTGAACTAATTTGGGGTATAACAAAAAATTATTATGATAGACATATTGATTAAAACGGATTTAGTGATAGCAAAGTTTTGAAAATGTGGCAAGTAGCCTGTGATCAAATTAATTGTGAAATTTGGGCAAAATCTGTTAAAAAAATCGAAAATTTAATAAATGAATGGTGGGAAAGGGAAAGGATTGTTGATGATATTAATCCAATAATAATAAATACAAGAAATGACAGCGATAGTTCAGATGACGACGGTATCATGCATTACAGTGACTAATTTAAAAAAAAATAAATATAAACATTTAAATACAACTTGTAGCAATTATATGAATAAATATATTTTTACTTAATATTTTATTACTTTGTACTTAGGGGAAACATAAAAATTTAATTTAATTAAACAACAAATTATAATCCAAAATTTACGTATAAGTTTTTCCTTATTTATAATTATTACCTTAAAATTAATAATTTTGTTTGTTTGAGTACTGCTGTGAATTTATTTTCGTGCTCTAATTAGTAAAGATATCTACGAATCATGCTGTTTCTTTCTAATGCTTTGTTTTTTATTAAAATAATTTGGAAGGTTAGTTGTCAACTTGCGTCACTATACGCTACTATGGGTATGCAAATAATTATAATGATATAGACAGAGAAAGCATATAGTATTGTATATCGATACTTGTAGCAACGAACAGTCACCTATCAGCAATCCGACTATAACCATTGTCTCATTACTATACATGAACGACATTGTCACTAAAGGACATTGTCTTATTCTACTTAGCAACTGCCCAGTCAGATTTTTTGTCATTCTTAGAAAATTGTTTCTGTATTAATATGTTACCATAATGCTAGTATGAAATAGCTGCAAAGACTAGAAAAGGAATAAAAGAAACAGAAAACTCATTTTAATTACAAAGTGAAGTTTTTAAATTAATTACTCTCTGCTTTGATAAAAAAATCCTTTAACTCTGAGTAATGCGGTAGTAATTTTTCCAACACTAAAAATGTATATACAGGATGTATTACGATAGAGGGAACACAATTTCTGGAAAGCGCGACGTGTGAGTAAATTGGGGAAAACAATTTGATGACAAAAGTTTACACAAAAATCGTGTTGGGTATCTTTGGATAGGGCTTTTAAAAATAAATATTTTTACATTTAGTATAATAATAATAATAATAATAATAATAATTTTATTAATGTTAACAAATACAAACTATTTTTACGTACGTCAGAAGTTAATAAAAGTAATAATGGGAAAAAATACTACAAATAAACATAGCATAAACAATAATACATTGAATTTAACATTAAAAATAAAGTTAAAAAATTACCTTACAAGTCAATAAAATTATTAGCGAGGTATTGGTCAAAGTTATAAAATGCTTTAGTTATTAAATATGTTTTTTGAATTGCTGGTTGTTTAACTTCTTTATTGCCAAGGGGAGTATGTTGTAAAATAAGATACTAACATAATTGAAGGACTGCCTTGATTTGGTCAATCTTACGTATTTTGGTCTGATTATATCATTTTTAGGGTTTTGTAGGTATGACCAAAAAACCCTTATACCGTCATTTTGTCGTCTGTCTGTCTGTCTGTCTGTCTGTCTGTCTGTCTGTCTGTCTGTCTGTCTGTCTGTCTATCTGTCTGTCTGTCTGTCTGTCTGTCTGTCTGTCTGTCTGTCTGTCTGTCTGTCTGTCTGTTCGGTAAAAATTGTAGCCAAACGGCTAAACCTAGAGAGTTGAAATTTGGCATGCTTATACAACTCTTTGACCCACACATAGGAAAAATACTAAAATATCTAAAAAACATATCCCCCTAAAAATATAAACAAAAATGTGCTCATCAAAAAAAAAATATTTTTTTAAAATTCTGAGTAGGGTATCAAATGAAAGCCCTTAGTACGTGGATGAACGATCAAAATTTTATTTTTGCAAAATAAATTATTTTGATGCGATTTATGCCAAAATTGTGCAAAATTTTTTTTGTCCCACACCCTGTAACCCAGATGGTTTAAACTAAAAATCTGAAAAAATTCTAAGTAATGTACATTGGTGTGAACCGGAATAGTACAACAGGAATTTTTGATCAGATTATGTTTTCGGAAAATAACGCATTTTTTGTGTTTTTAACTAAAATGTGTTAAATATTTAATTCGCTATGTAACACTTCAGATAAGAAACTCTGGTAGCTCAGATGGTTTCGTAACGCACTTTGTAAATTGCAGTGCGAACGTTGCCGAGTTCGAATCCTGTTAATTTTATTTTTTTCTGTTTTTTTTTTGCATTTCTATTTTGTTTAAATTATTTTGTCAAAATTCTAGTTATATTTTGGTAAATGTTGCATTTATTTTTTAAAAGCGTAAATTTAATAACCAGTGGGAAGTGTTGAAATTATAATTTAATTCTGTTTGACGAAATCAGAGGGCGGGACTTATGATATAAGCAACCAATGGAAGCCATAGGCGCAATTTTAAAAATCTTACTGAACCTTGCTGTATAAATAAAATACTGTACATATTTAGAAACTTAAATAATGGTATTAGGCATTCGAATTAAAATTCATAAAAAAATATTTTGACATAAAATTTGTTTTGGCATCCCAAATAATCATCATTCAGTTACTAAATACCTGCAAAACCCAGAAATGTGTGAAGATTCACACTTCACATAAATTTTTTCTTGTAAAATGAGCATGTATTTGATTTTGCTGTTCATAATTAATCAGGTTGCAATGTACGTAGACGAGACATTGAAATATAAATATACAGGGCAAGGTAAGGATATTCAAATCAGTAAATTTGTGTTTACAGTCTGATCTGTAGGATAAGTTAGCTATTATTCCAATAACGCGTCTTTGCAAAGAAAATATTCTCTGTGAAAAGGGGGAGTGTCCCCAGGCAAGAATCGCGTAGGATATGTGACTATGAAAGAGTGCATGATATGCTGTGAGTAAAATATTACGGAACACGCTATGTCTGAGATTACGCAAACAAAAAATTGCTTTACAAAGTTTTTTAGCAAGATGATCTATATGAACTTCCCAGCTAAGATTAACACCAATATGGACACCTAAGAATTTAATTGATTCTGGATTTTCCATATGTGCCAATCGAAGTGAGAATATCATTTGCTGAGTTTTTTGAGCGTTTAAACTTAGGTTATTAGCAGTGAACCACTCACGACTAAGTTTTAAATTGGTGTTATTTAAAGATAATGTTTCTTCAAAGTCCTTTTAAGTTGAAATTATGGTGGTATCATCCGCGTACAATATTGTGTTTGCATAAAGTATATTTTACTGTATTTAAAGTATTTTGACAGCATCGATGTTTTTTTGAATCACAACCGATTTTGGTCGATCTTCACGAGATTCATCACTGACGGACGCACGACCACTACGAAATTCTGCAAACCAACAGTCTTTTCTGATGGTGCTTCATTACCAAAAGTTGAACGAAGCGAATCTATGCATTGTTGGCGAATCAGGCCTTTACTAAAATCATATAAAATCATCCAACGAAAACCTTCACGAGTAATATCCATTTTTACACAAACTTGTTTTTTTAAACGCTGACTGTCAACAAAATAATCGCTTAATTTATGAGCTGCCACTGGTTTCACAATAACAAATTTCAAATTTTACGAATATAGTAATGACACATTTCAATATTGCCATCTAGTGGTCGTTTATACCTACCTGCTTTTTCATATTGCTTTACAAGACTTTCACTGCTTTACAAGAGTACAGTTGGCCTTCCTGTGTTTCAATCGAAATAGTGATTTTTTTTAGTTAGATAAAAATTGTAAGATGCTATTGAGACGAAATACTCCTTGGGGTACTTTTATTTTTTAGCTGTCAATCTGGTTTTACGTTTTTATTTTTATGACACCTAAGAGATTTCGAAATCTCAAGATCTTATTAGCTAGACTTTATACTAACCAAGAAAATGTAAATTTGTTATATAGTTTTGTTCACTATTGCCTTAGATCAGTGCTTCCAAACCTGGAGTGCACGTCCCTCTGGAGCAGTGGTATTCAACCTATGTTCCCCGGAAACCTGGGGTTCCGCAACTTTAATTAAATGGTCTTATTCTGTTTTTTTAAATGACTCTTTGCTTGGATACAACGATATTGATAAATTTTGAAAATTGAATAACTAAATCTGAGGGTGTTACAAATTTCTTAATCGCCATTTTCGTCAGAGGGGAAACAAAAAATTATTGCAAGACTTCGCTGCGGAAATGAAGAAAATATACATAACTTATGGTTAAGTGAGACAGAGAAACTGTCCAAGATTTGTCAAGAGGCACTGGAAAATATAGAATATCTGAGAGAATGCAAGGAGATGGAACCGGAAACGAGGAACAGAGAAAAGTTATTAGATGACGAAGGAAGAAGTGTGAAGTGGATGAAGAAGGTTAAGAGAAGAAGAGTTCAGCTTAACAATAGCAACCAAAGGACCTGAAGAAAAAGTACCTTATATTGCAAATTACCTTTATAATATTTATTTATATTTATATTACCTTTTTACCGACCGCCAACATATATAAGGGAGGTATTGTGAGCATACCGATTTTGACATTTCGAGATTTCCATGAATCTCCACGAATTAAGGTCCCTACATAAGTTTTGACTGTTTTTAGCATGATGTCTGTCTGTCTGACTGTCTGTCTGTATGTCTGTCTGTCTGTCTGTCTGTATGTCTGTCTGTATGTATGCCGATCTGTCTGTCGGTCCGTGTACACGTTCAGAGCAAATTCGCATATAGGAAAAATACTAAAACATCTAAAAAACATATACCCCTAAAAATATAAACCAATATGTCCTCATCGAAAAAAAAATATTTTTTTAAAATTCTGAGTAGGGTATCAAATGAAAGCCCTTAGTACGTGGATTAACGATCAAAATTTTACTGTTGCAAAATAAATTATTTTGACGGGATTTTAACAATATTGTACAAAACGATTTGTGTCCCATACCCTGTAGCCCAGATGGTTTAAACTAAAAATCTGAAAAAATTGTAAGTAATCTACATTTGCGTGAACATTTTTCCGGTTCACACAAAAACAACAGGAATTTTTGATCAGATTATGTTTTCGGAAAATAACGCTTTTTTTGTGTTTTTAACTAAAATATATTAAAGATTTCATTCGCTATGTAACACAGTAGATAAGTAAGCGCTCGTAGCGTAGTGCTTTCGTACGACATTTCGTCGTTGCTTTGTAATTTGCAAACTAGAGTTCGATTCCTGTCAATTTAAATTTTTCTGTTTTTTTTTTTTTGCATTTTTATTTTGTTTAAATTATTTTGTCAAAATTCTAGTTATATTTTGGTAAATGTTTCATTTAATTTTTAAAAGCGTAAATTTAATAACCAGTGGGAAGTGTTGAAATTATAATTTAATTCTATGTTTGAATGTATACGAAATCAGAGGGCGAGGCTTATGATTTAAGCAACCAATGGAAGTCATAGGCGCAATTTTCAAAATCTTAATGAACATTGCTATATATAAAAAATACTGCACATATTTAGAAACTTAAATAATGGTAATAGGCATTCGAATTAAAATTCATAAAAAAATATTTTGACATAAAATTTGTTTTGGCGTCCCAAATAATCATCATTCAGTTACTAAATACCTGCGAAATCCTGAAATGTGTGAAAATTCACACTTCACATCATTTTTTTTATATTATTAGATTATATTATACTCTAATGTATACTCTATGCGAAGCCGCAAGGCATGAATAAAACTATTATTATTATTTGGGCATTGTTAGTCAGGTTGACTTTTGAATCACTCACATAAGATCGCCATCTTGATCTGTTAATTGTCAGATCTTTCCATATGGCCTGTATTTCAATACTTGTTTGATCTTCAGTTAGCTGATCTCTCTATTTCTTGCGAGGTCTTCCCACTGGTTGACGGTTATTCCATCGGGTATTTTTAATAAAAGGAATAAGAGGGGGATTTGGGAGCGCTACATATATACTTGTAATATCTCACTATCTCATTATCATAATTACCTATCATCAAAAATGTATCTAACAAAAACCGTACGAGATACGGTACATAGTATAGACATGCTTTCAGAGTAAATTATATTCCTCCATGTATATTCGGCGTGTGTTTTGTTATAAGTATACAATTTGTTGCAGTTTTCATCATACATATTTTTTGTTTCAGGTGATTCAGCGGTGCTCAAACAATGGTCACCGAGTAACATAGTGTTTATAGTGTCGAAACAGTGTTTTATTATTTGTTTTTTCGTGAGTGTATCTATGTGAATTCCTAACTTTTCACCCTAAGTGTACCGGAAGCTTTAAAGCAGTCGTGAACATGATTTAGAAGTGAAGAAAAAAGGTAAGAAGCGGGAAATTCAAATTTAATAAATAAATCATAAGCTAGGATGATTTAAGATGATAAAAGTGCATAAGAACTTGTATTACTTTCTAGGTTTTTATTTTGGTATTCTAGGGTATCTAGTATTTAATATCCGGGGAATACCGGAACTGTAAACTTATTGCGACTGGCAGGGCCGTTTTTAGACATTTTAGCGCCCTGGACTATCAAAATCTAGTACCCTTGTGAATAACACAGAAAGCATATTACGTTATAATTGAATTTTTGAACGACGATCTAGGTAATATAGTACCGCATATGTAATTTTTCTAGTATAAATTATCAAATGTATATTTTTTATGTTGACTTAGTTATGTATTTGTATACATCCTACTGGAATTATTATTATTAATAAACTATCAAAAAAATGCATTGCTAAATATGTAAAATGTATATCTACAACAGATGACTTATTCGGTACTGGTTCGGGTATATATATACAGGTGTTTGTTTGAAACGGGGCACCCCGAAAATCTCCTTTATTTGTAAAGATACAAAAAATCTTCAGAACAAAAGTTAAACTAGACAAAAAGGCCCATCTAAAGGTTACTATAAGAATTCTGAGGCATTTCAGGTTTCACTGGAAATGATGTCAACTTTTGATCTAGCATAGGGAATCGATAATTTTATATTTTTTTCCTAAAAGTACATTAAATTAGCTTTACAATGACACCAAAAAGTCATATTTTTATGTTAACCATTTCAAAATGGTGGGGCTCTTGCTTAAGCCTGGAACAGAATGCACAACGCGCTACGCCGTCAGCGCGCCGTAATTTGCGACGGCGTTGCGTTAGCGCCGTTGAGAATTTTCGCCTGCACACAATGCAATAATTTTTAACGCCGTCAAGTGTAACGTGACAACCTATATCTGTGTTTATACGTGCGCTTTCTTTTATTAAAAGTATAATGGATGATGAAGACTTGTGTGTAACACACTTTACCATTCAGTAAAAACTGAGGTTAGGTGTTCTGCGTCAACGTTCAACGGCGTTCGAACGCCGTGGGACGTTGTCCATTCTGTGCACTTGCGTACGACAGCTTGGTTTTAACTTTCTTCTGACAGATAGCGCCGTCCGAACGCCGTTAACGCGCCGTAGAACTCGTTGCATTCTGTTCCCCACTTTAGTTACAGTGGCGGCGCTAGCTCTTAAGATCTGGGGAGGGGGCAAAAAAAATTTAGTAAAATTTGGGGGGGGACATGAAATATTTTTTAATCGTTTACATATGAAAATACAAGTAATGACCTAAAAAAAAGGTCCTCACTTCTAAAATTTTTTTTTTTTTCAAGCAATTCTAGGGGGGGGCAACTAGTGGCCAGAGCAACTTTTAGGGGGGGACCGCCCCCGCCCCCCGAACGGGGGGTTAGCGCCACCACTGCTTAGTTATATTATAACGTCTTGGAACCTTGTATTTAGTCTTAGTTAAACACTCGTAGAATACAGATTAAATAAAATTAATAAGTTTTTTACTTATTTGATCTACCAGTTACGTATAGAATGAATGAAACAGGACAATACTTCTTTCTCAACATCCGAACGAATATTATCGCTTAATTTTTCTGACCTTCTAGATTGAACCATACCCTTTTTCTGGCGGTTGTCGGTCAAGTAAATCCTCCCCGACTATAATAACTAATTTCTGGAGTTACAATATGCATTATGTAAATATACTAGCGTCGGCGAATCAGTGCAGTTACGTCACACGACGTAACAAACGAATGTATTGTCAGTAACAATACAATCGTTTGTTACGTCGTGTGACGTAACTGCACTGATTCGCCGACGCTAGTATACCACTCTGTTTTCACTTTTGTAATGCAGGTTACCGAACCGCAGGCGATCCGTAATTGATTTTTCCGAATCGGTAAATGTTAATTTCCAATTGTATTTTGGAATATTTTATTTGCGTTTCGCAGTTGAATTAATTTAAAATGTGTACCAGTTATATGATCATAAAATTTAATTGAAATTTTTAATTACTGAGTAAATTAAATTTCAATAATATGATTACAGTGTTCAGCAAAAAAACGTATCCTATGTACGGTTCTGAAACATGAAAACGGAACAAGATTTACATCTGACAATACTGAAAATATGGTATACCGAATATTCGGTTTATTCCAAATGAATGGTAAATACAATCGTAAGAATGAAAATAGATCATAAAGAAGAATTGGGAACAAAACCAATGCAATAAGTGATTGCAAAATGAGATAGTACACAGTCGGATTTTGTAATAAAGAAAATGACGTCACAAGTAATTGCCTGTCATGTTTACATAATACGTAGGAAACGTACTTATTTGAAGTAAATTAAAACACAGATAAACAGAGAACTTGTTGATAAAAGTGTTGGAAACAGGAAAATATAATGCAGAATTCTCATTTCCAGTTCGCATTCAGTCAATTTACGTACATTTTCGCAAGAGACTGGTTTATCATTAGAAACTTGCCATACTATTGTCAAAAAAGACTTAAAGCTGTTCACATACAAAATCCTTGCCTTACATGGGAGAATTACTCATAGATATAGAACTAGAAGGCCAAGAGTTCGTACTCAAAACACAGTTGATGATGTTCGTCAACGTATGAATGAGCAACAGCTTTTGTTAAAAAAGATTTAAAGCTGTTCCCATACAAAATTTCTTGCTTTACAGGAGTTGCTGTCAGCAGATCACAATAGGCGAATTGTGTATTGCCACTGGTTCCAACAAAATTTAATTAATAATGATGATTTGTTAAATTTAACGTTTTTTTCTGACGAGGCCTGGTTCACCCTTTCGGGGTATATAAATTCACAAAATATGAGGTTATGGAGTGCTCAAAATCCTCATACTTTTCGCGAAAATCCCGTTCACCCGTTAAAAGTTGGTGTTTGGATTGCTGTGCCTCGAAGACGTATTATCGGACTCATATTTTTCCACAAAACTGTTCCTGCTCAGAGATACCAGAATATTGAACGTGAATTTATTAATCAGCTTCATGAGGATGAGCTCCAGCAAGGCTTCTTCCAACACGATGGTGCGACTGCTCGCACCATCCCCCCCCTCAAGAGATCATTAATTGCCTTCGTGAATTTTATGACGATCGAATAATTAGTTTACATTCAAATCCAGAATTTCCTCCTAGATCACCAGACTTGACTATTTTAGATTACTTTATATTCCCTTATTTGAAAAATAAGAATAATAAGAATATACAAGACCCTTATTAACAATATCGACGAACTGCAAAACAGAATTAGCGAACAGTGTGCCAATATAACTCCTCAATTTCTTATAAATGCTTTTAATAGTATGAAAAGACGAGTAAATTTGTGTCTGCAGGAAAACGGTGGTCATTTTGAACATCTTCTTTAGTTTTTAGGGTTTTGTAGATATGACCAAAAAACCCATATACCGTCATTTTGTCGTCTGTCTGTTCGGTAAAAATTGTAGCCAAACGGGTAACCTAGAGAGTTGAAATTTGGCATGCTTATACAACTCTTTGACCCGCACATAGGAAAAATACTAAAACATCTAAAAAAACATATCCCCCTAAAAATATCCACACATATATGCTCATCGAAAAAAAAATATATTTTTTTTAAATTCTGAGTGCGTGGATTAACGACCAAAATTTTATTTTTGCAAAATATATTATTTTGACGCGATTCTTGCCAAAATAGTGCAAAAAAAAAAATTTGTCCCACACCCTGTAGCCCAGATGGTTTAAACTAAAAATCTGAAAAAACTCTAAGTACATTCTAAGTAATGTACATTGGTGTGAACCGGAATAGTACAACAGGAATTTTTGATCAGATTATGTTTTCGGAAAATAACGCATTTTTTGTGTTTTTAACTAAAATATGTTAAATATTTAATTCACTATGTAACACAGTAGTTAAGTAGGCGCTCGTAGCGTTGTGCGTTTCATCGTTTATTTGTAATTTGCAAACTAGAGTTCGATTCCTGTCAATTTTAATTTTTCTGTTTTTCTTTTGCATTTTTATTTTGTTTAAATTATTTGGTCAAAATTCTAGTTATATTTTGGGAAATGTTGCATTTAATTTTTAAAAGCGTAAATTTAATAACCAGTGGGAAGTGTTCTATTACATACATTTAATTCTATGTTTAAATGTATACGAAATCAGAGGGCGAGGCTTATGATTTAAGCAACCAATGGAAGTCATAGGCGCAATTTTCAAAATCTTAATGAACCTTGCTATATAAAAAAATATACTACACATATTTAGAAACTTAAATAATGGTATTAGGCATTCGAATTAAAATTCATAAAAAAATATTTTGACATAAAATTTGTTTTGGCATCCCAAATAATCATTATTCAGTTACTAAATACCTGCGAAACCCTGAAATGTGTGAAAATTCACACTTCACATCAATTTTTTGTTTATTTTTCTGTACCTGTGAAATAAAAAATTATAATTTCCAATTTTAATGATTACAAAGGCTGTGTCTTTGTGTGACATTATTACTACGTTATTGAGCGATAACATTTTTACAATAATTGTTTCTACAGTTAAAAATATCGTATTAGATAGATTGCAATCCGCGGAAAATTTTGATGCATAGATTTTTTATAATTTTATTTCAGATTGCTAATTTTGTATAAGAAACTTATAATCTATAGGGGTTATACGCAGGGGTATGAAACTCATATACACGGCCTTGAAACGGTTTTAAGTTATATTCCATCCACCGACAGCGCTAAAAGCGTTTTTTTTACCAACATTTTGAGAACACTTCATTATCGGCAATTTGTGGCAATTGTTTTTCAAACGACAGGTGACAGTAAATTGTGATTGTGACAGCGATGAATTTTATATGAATTTTTTAAATATTAGCACCACATTTTTTATTTTCAAATGGTGTAGTGTAATTAATAATATTTTAAATGGTAAATGCAAAAAAATATATAAATAGTGTAATAAAAAAATGGCACAGACTAAATTTAATATGTACAATAAATATTAAAGTAAAAAATAAATACTTGTTTATTTATTTCATATGCTTGCTTGCAAATAAAATAATAAAACTTAATGCTTACTGAAGTACTAACTTTTAACAATTGTATTTAATTTTAATTTTAGGAAATTAATTAGGAGAGTTGTAAATAAATTAATCATAATTTTCGGTTCAAGGCAAATATTTAATTTTCTACCAAAATTACATTTTCTTTTTCAATTTTGGTAGAAAATTAATTCATAGCAATTTAAAATATAAAAATATATTTGTGTGCACTGCGGGTTGCATACTATTTAATCCTAGTTCATATTACAACCACGAATGTCGCAACTATCGCTGTCCAAAGCCGTAACGTGGGAGTCCGCTATCTTCCTTGTTTTATAATTTGTGGTTATACGTACCGTTAAGAGACTTGCCAAAACAAGATTTGGTTTTTAAAATGATTTGTAATTTTTATGAGAGTTGTAAGCATATTTTATGAAAAATAATATCTTCTCAAAAACTAGTTAAGACTTTTTATAGCATAATTTGTCTTTCAAGAATGTCTGAAGGTAAAAATAACGTACTGAATTATTGAAAACTCTCTTCGCAATATTAATGATCTTTTAAAGTTTTCAGGAATTTTCCCTGAATTTTCAAGATCTGCGGAAAATTGAGTCACTTCAGGCGATTCATTATGTTGAAAATATCATTCTATTTAAAAAAATTCGTAACTTTAAAGATGGTTTAATATTTATGAAAAATTATGGCAATTTATAAACAGAATTTAATAACGTTTTTGGAGACGTTAAATTTATTTATTAGGGTATTGTGAGGCGTTAAATAAATACAACATTCACTGTATGTTGCTAAGCGCCTAAGTAAAACTTACGCCACCAGGACGAAAGATTCACAAACGGCATTTTGAAGGATAAACAGAATATTAAATAATTATTTATTTATTTATATTAAAAATAATGGCACAATTTGAACAATTTGATGTATTAATTTTCTTTTGAATTAATTTACATTTTTTTGATAATCATATCATCCCTAGTTTCAGATAGATTGACATCTTTTGTAAATATCTTGAATTTTTATCGGCCGCCAACATATATAAGGGAGGTATTGTGATCATACCGATTTTGTAATTTCGAGATTTCGATGGATCTCCACGAATTGAGGTACCTACATAACGTTTTGACTATTTTTAGCATGATGTCTGTCTGTCGGTCCGTGCGGAGCAAATTGGTTCAAACACGTGCAGAGCAAATTCGGCTAAAAGGATTTTTATGAAACTTCATATTTAAGCTTTTGATATCAATGGAGTTGATCAACTTTTGGTAAAAATCGGTTAACAAGAAATGGAAGTTTACTCGTGTTGGTTTTAAGATTTTTGCGGATATTTCACAACAGAGAAATATCAGGTCGTCAAGGATCAAATTTTTAGTTAATAACAACTTTAACAGCTTATTATTTGACATTGGCTTAATATTTTACCGTTCTCTTTTTTTTTGTTGGAAAGTTACACATCGCATCTGTTTAAAGAAATCATTGTATGCAATAAAATATAGCAAAAACTTTTTTTTTAAATTAATTTTGTTGAAAATCGAATGGTCGAAAATTCGCACTATTATGAAGTTTGAGTTCTTACGTGGAACTACGGCATCGCAGACCGCGCGAAACATTAATAGTGTATTTGGCTCTAGTGTTACTACACAGCAGACAATATCAAATTGGTTCGCCAAATTTCGTACAGGTAACTTAAAAACAAACAAAAAAAAACTGGCTCATCTATCACAGCAGAAATATACTGCAACCAACTGGATGAAATGATGCAAAAACTTAAAGAAAAACAGCCTAGACTGGTCAACAGATCGACTCCTATCTTATTGCATGATAACGCTAGACCACACACTGCACAAATGACTGTTGCAAAACTACAGGAATTGGAGTTGAGACTTCTTCATCATCCTCCATACTCACCAGACCTAGCCCCCACTGACTACCACTTTTTCCGCAATTTGGACAACTTTTTAAAAGGAAAACAATTTAATTCGGACAATGCTGTAAAACTGGCCTTCCAAGAATTCATTGACTCTCGTCCGCCTGAATTTTATACCACCGGCCTGAACAACCTGCCGCTTAAAAGGCAAAAGTTTATAAAAAATATGGGTTCATACTTTCATGAATAAAATAATTCCTTATATTTGTAAGTTATCAACCAACTTTGCGTTTTTTCTACAAATTTCATCCATGACGACCTAATATTTCGAAAAAAATATTTTAAGAAAAGTTGCTATAAAAGCAATAATAAACGACTTTTATTTGAGACATTTTTTGATAAAGCAGCATAAATTAAACAAGTATTTTGTGATGGCGGTCGGTCCTGTGGTGGCCACAGCTGATTTTTAGGTTCGTCTCCATCGTTCTTTCTTTTGAGAAACGCAATAACGTTTCAATTAAATTTTGAAATATCTCATAAAATACCTCGGTCAAAAAACCTAGTAATGTAAATATTGTCACGTAGGTAATCCTAGGTCAGGATTACGACATCTAGACATTGTGACGGTCAGCTGTCTGATTAAAAACTATTCGTCAGCGTCTGACGTATGTGACCTGATTAAGAAATTGCAGATCATCACAATTTCATAATGAGGAAATATTTGTCATGACAAATGAATATTGGAACTGGGTTAACTTTCGGTACTTAATAGATGGATGTCGAGAATATTGAGGCAGTAGAACATAGCCAACTCTACTGCACGTATTAGTCCCGAAGGTGACGACCACGACACCGACGCCGGAACCTAGTATCGAGAGGGACGCCAAAGCAAGTAGTGACCATGTGAGTGGGAGAAGACTTCCAGGCTCCTCGACTCCCGGATGGGTAGCCCCCGCCTCGGAGATAGGTCCAAGCCGATCCTGGCCCACACGGGGTGGACCGAAGACTTCCCCAACTCCATGGACCAATTCCAACATTATTTTGTAATTGTTATATAATTATTTAATAAATTTGTTATGTTGAAACCAGGAGTTGTGTCTGAATCAAACCACCCACGTGACAATATCTTTTTTTTACCCAGGCGGTTTTTAAGATTGGCCTGATCAAAGAACCTGTGTGATAATTTGTTTGATGATGTTTGAAGATGATGAGAGATCGGATTATTTTTTCAAACCTAAAGCACAAACTGTGTATTTCTATAATTTCAGTTGAAAAATTTCTATTTGTATTTTCATCTTTGTCAGAGTCGATTTAAAATTTTTGCTCGTTTTATATTTTATTGATATCGACATTCTTTTCATTATTTTTATTCCGTGGTTGTATTATTTTATTGTATTTCATTGTTATTTCAAAGCCGCCATTTCTGTTTTCTTTTGTTTGCATATAAATTATTTTTGTCAATATTATGGTGAATGACAGCATTTCCATTCGTAATATCGTTTGAAACTAACAAATATTTTAAAGTTAAATAAAACAAAAAAGCTGTATTGACATACACTCTGAATGCTTGTAGGCATTCACTATTTAATACTTCATGATTTATCACTTAGAGTGACAAAAAACTTCACGAAGAATTTAATAATATAAAATAGAAATACGGGGTATGATGAAAAATTTCGTGTAATTTTTGAAATTCCCGCGCTACATTTGTCTGGTTGATAAACTTTTTTGTTGTGAGGTTGGTTAACCTCAAGATTATTAAAGTAAATGTTTCGTAACTTCTGACCAATCAGAGCGTGAGAGGGATTACGTCACACGTATGCGTAGTTCAAACTAGCATACAAAATTAATATAGATGTTGCACGTTTTTAAATATTTTTATTGACTATTTTCATAATAGATATTTATTTTAAGACAATTCTACTATAAATAAAAACCTAAGAAAGTTTTATGCTGATTTATATAAAATTTAAGGTGATGGGTATTTGTATTATCGTTAATAAATATCAATAAAATCGAATACAAATATAATTTTATGTATATTTAAATAAAAATAGAAAAACAAATTGCTATAATAATATAGTAATTAATAAAATTCGAGGTTATATCTGTTTTAAAAAACGGCTGGACGTCTTTTAACGAAATTTGGTATAATAGAGTAGAACCAGGTTCAAATATAGGCATGGTATCTCAAAATTTTCTTTCTTAGGGGGTGTTTCTGGGTTAAAACTGGTACTAAAACATTTAAAATATTTCCTTTATAAACAGAACTATCTTAACAGAAAAAACTATACAATCAAAATTGTTTACAAGAAAACAAATCTTATTTGTTCTTTGCATTTTTTCAATTTGATGAATATTAGAATAGATACAGGGGACACCCTAAAACTAAAATATTTAAATATTTTACTTATTATTCTCTTCACATTAAAACTGAATGCAAGAAAATTTATTTAGAACGAAGAAACATTCATTTCAAAGAAAAAAGAAATTAAAACAAGTAGAAAATCAAAAAATTAAACGATATTTTTATATTTATAGGCAAAAATTAAACTTCACGTGCATATAACATATAGGATAAACAAAGACTGACGTCCCGTTAGCATACGAATGACGCGTAGCCTCTCTATTTACCCCCAGCACTACAAGTTACGTGACAATCTTATGCCGGGTTTACATTGGTAGAGTAAAAGAGCTAGTAACTAGCGCAAGTACTACGTGCTTTATTCTACTACCTTATTTTCGGGATAGTAGGTGTTCGTACACAATTGGCATACTATCTTATTTTCTGGATAGTAAAAGTCAAAACACTTTTGACATCTGTGATTTTGTTGTGCAATTATCTTTCAGCAATTATAGTTTATGAATATATATCGTCGCCGGCGTGATGCAATTAAAAAAATGGTATTTTGTATTACATCATTTCTTGTGGAAGAAATAACTGATTGTCTTATTGAAGAAATCGGTACAGAATATAAACCTAAACGAAAATGGGTTAAAAATGGATTGATAGAAGAGCTACCCATGGCGCATCAGCCCTTCCATTTCGTGAATTAGCTGTGGAAGATCAAAAAGAGTACAGACAGTGTTTAAGAATGACACCAGATGAATTTGATAGGCTATTAAATTTAGTTAGTCCATTAATACAACGAACTGATTCACTAATAAGGGATGCGATTCCAGCAAGAATCAAATTAGAATTAATGCTTTATTTGAAAATAAATTGAAAAGAAATCATCAAATTAATAAATCAATGTTACGCAATTTATGTAAATAAATTATTTAAATTATTTTAACTTACCTGATATGTTTTTTTTGTTATGACAAGTTACCGCTTGCCGCCAATTTGAAATCAGTCAATTTTGCGTAGTGGGGGAAAAGATAGTAGCTAGTAAATACGTCGATGCGCTAACTGCTATCCTAGCCCAACTACTAGAAGCTAGTACTCTACTAGTTAAAATGACAACTGTTTACACAGGGGTAGTAATTAGTTTTCAGTTACTTGCGCTAGTTACTAGCTCTTTTACTCTACCAACGCCGGATTTGCATTATACTTTAATAATCTTGGTCTGGTCAAGTTCACCCCGGTTAGTGGGAACTTGACCCCCAAAATACATTTTGAATACGAATATTATTTTATAAACCTCAAGATTACACTTTGAATGATTGCGTTATCCAATATTTTATATTTCATATTTTGCTGACGAATTTGTAGTAATAAAAAAGTAATATAAACTTCAAATAGACTTAATGAAGACATATTCTACTTTTATGACCACTTTAGCTAACTATTTAATGACTTGTTTATGTACTAGTGCATTTAATCTTTAGCGTCTCAACCTAGAAGCTGCTGACTGTAATATTATACATCATCGTTACTTATCAAGAAAATTACATTTTCCGTTTATAGATTAGAATATTGAATTTGCATTGAAAGTAGGGCAATTGCGTCCATAATTCAGTTATTTAATTTTCTTATTTTTTTACAGTTTAAGGGACAATTTTTTACAGCTACGGATATAAATATTGCTCGCAGGCACCGTTATGTAGTATCACTAACGATATTGGTATCGGAAAAAAGTATCAATACTAAAGTCGGTTTACGATAACTATGAGATGATGTCACACTTGGTTAATTTAAGTACCAACGTTATGATATGTTTTAATCAACATCAATCCACTAGCAGAACCCGTTGCCAACAACGTTGGCAAACTGATATCGAATAAAAATCAGTATTAGCAGGAATTAATTATTAAAATTTGCATGATTCTGCGTATATTAACAAAACAAAAACGTTTCTTGATTATACCTAGGAAATCCTAAAAACCGCTTAATGCGTGTCGTTTAAAAATTAGTATCGGGCTTGATACGGCCCGCGGCCCATATGCTGGATATCAATGTTATAGCTGTTTCTGATTATACCTAGGAAATCCTAAAAATCGCTTAATGCGTGTCGTTTAAAAATTAGTATTGGGCTGGATACGGCCTGCGGCCCATATACTGGACATCAATGGTATATCTGTTTCTGATTATAGCCAAGGTATAAAAAAGAGAGCAAAGTGGCGAAATTAAATAAATTAATTCCTGTTAACACGCGCATAGTGGAGCGTACTGCAGCGAGGTTATATCGTTGTTATAGTCGAGAAAGGCGATGCGTTCAAACAATTTTGATTTCTCTGCTATCATCGTTGCTGAAATAGTAGTTTAAAATGGATATTGAGGCATTTACAAGTAGTTCTCATTTATAAGAGGTATTTAGTGTAGGTTCCAATTGAAATTTGTCCATTTTTTACCAATTTATGTTCTTCCAAAATATAATAAAACGTTGAAATACTCATGCGAAAATAAGAATGAAACTTTTCTAGATGTTTGCGGAGTTGCATATAGAAATGATGAAATTAACCATGTATATGTCTACTTTTATTTATTCTGTGAACATTGCACCTTCTAGTGCGTTTATTTTTATTTTTTAGTAAATACCAAATTTTTAGGGAAGAGTTTTATGTTAGCAAGAAATCCATTATAATTTTGTGAACTTTCTGCTCGATTTTAAACGCGTCACTATGTGTAGACACTCTTTTATAAGCGCGACATTCTTTCGCTGTTTTACTCTCCGCTTTCATCGCTACTTTGCTCTCTGCTTCACTATGTGCTTAGCCTAAAGCCTGGAACAGAATGCACAGCGCGCTACAGCGTCAGCGCGGCGTCATTTGCGACAGCGTTGCGTAGCGCCGTTGAGAAATTTCGCCTGAACACAATGCAATAATTTTTAACGCCGTCAAGTGTCACTTGACAACCTATATCTGTATTTATACGTGCGCTTTCTTTTATTAAAAGTATAATGGATGATGAAGACTTGTGAATGATGTTATTTATGTTGTATGCAAGTTATTTATACATACAAACACTTTATTATTCAGTAAAAACTGAGGTTAGGTGTTCTGCGTCAACGTTCAACAGCGTCAAAAGTTGGAAGTTGACGAACATTCAGTATCAACGGCGTGGAACGTTGTCCATTCTGTGCACTTGCGTACGACAGCTTGGTTTTAACTTTCTTCTGACAGATGGTGCCGTACGTACGCCGTTAACGCGTCGTAGAACTCGGTGCATTCTGTTTCCCACTTTAGTGAGCTGTTGTTTGTCGGAGAACGTCGTTCTCACTGGTGGGGAGTGACCGACCACACACCTCAAGCCCCGCTAGAACCTAGGAACTTAGCGTTACAAACACACAGAAATTAGGGCTTTTATATATATAATAACTCAGTTAGTACATTTATTTATTTAATTTTGGTACATTTTTTCAATGTTGCCAGTTTGAAATTGGATTGTTCAATCGTTATTTGTCAGGTTGACATTTAGGTGTTCAGAATTTAGTGAGGTTAAATTTCTTTTTTTTTTTTAAATTTTATTGTAATAAAAATGCCCAAAGCTCTTAGTAGCCGTGCTCAAAGGATGTTTTTGTCTCTTATTAATTATTTTGAAAGAGAGCGAGATAATGGTAGACCTTTAATGGATGTGAAATGCGTCAGAGATGTGAGTAAATATAAAATTTAGTTTATATCTATGGTCTTTTCACTTGAATATATTTCTACAAATAATTTATAGGTTTTAAATATAAAAAGGACGATCCAAGACGTGGTCTAATGGAACTTCCTCAAATCGTTCTGAAAAGAATAAAATTTCTTAAGGAATATGTGACGGTTATGGTTTGTATATTTTAAAAGGTTTTATAATTTGTAATGTAAGTGAACAAAAACAATATTTAATTTTGTATCTTGGTCGATAAAATATGTTCTATTTACATTTGTTACGTTCTTTTTTTGTAATTTTAACCTACAGGTCTGTTACGTAGAACGGTTTATTATCATCAGATGCAAACGAAAAGTAATTTTAGCGTACTCATGAAATTTACACTTGCAGCTAGCGGCAATAAACTGTTCGACTGGAAATAATATTTGAATATTCATTATTCGAAACAAAATTGTATCTAACATCTGAAATTCAAAAATTTCTATACGAATAATAAAAAAAATGGTGCTGTCTCATCTCACTAAACAATACTGAAACGGTTTAACAACTTCAGAACGAGAGAAATATGATACCTGGAACACCTCGGAGATCTGATCGAACCATTAGAACACCAGAAAGCATCGAAAGAGTTTGACAGGCTGTGGAGGCCAGCCCTTCAGCCGTTCAGAGATTACTCGCTCATGCTTTGTGCATGTCAGACAGGTCAGTTCGCCGAATTTTGCACTTGCACTTTCATCCGTACAAAATTATGATGGTTTAAAAACTAAAGGAAAATGACTATGTATGGCGGTTTACGTTTGAAGAAATTATGCTTTATTCTTGCCTTTCGGTCTCGAATAAGTGTACATTATTTTCTCTTATTTACATTCTAAAATATGTGTATGAACTAAATATCCCAATTAAATCTACTTCCTAATTAATAAAAATATAAATAACTAAATAACTAATAAGAAATCTTATAACTATGAAAATAAACTATAAAAAATGGCTAAGCAGTCTTTGAATTTGCTCGAGTTCGGCTTCTTTTGATTCTCGTCATCCATTCTATGCCGATTCCTGCCTCCTCCAAGACTTTTTCCAACCGTGCTAGCTCTTCCCCTATTTCTGGACAGCACCTTAAGTGAGGGTAACCATTCATCCCGATTTTTGCGGGACAGTCCCGCATTCTAACTTTTAACTTTTGTGCACTTCATTGGATTCGGGAGGTGAAGACCTTTTGTTTTTGTTTTGCTCTTCACTTGGATTTGGGAGATGAGGACCTTTTTTTTGCTCTTCACTTTGATTCGGGAGGTGAGGACCTTTTTTTTGCTCTTCACTTATATTTGTGACGACCTTTTTTTCTTGCTTTGTCCCGCATTGCCTTCTTAAGAAAATGGTCACCCTATCTTAAGTGATTCAAGGATTCTGGTTGTTCTCTACATGTCCGGCACTTCTTCTCTTCTTCATCCCTTCAAAATTGATTGGTTGCCGCCTAGTTCCCACATCTGAATCTGGCAATGGTCTTCTGGTGTCTGTTATTGTCTCTCAAGTATCTTGGTAATGTTTCGCCTTTTATCTTCTGGTAGTCTTCATTATATCTTGTTTTGTCTATTCTGTTCTGTCTTTCTTGGTTCTGTACTTCCTTGTCTCTGTCCACCATCCTTTGCAGGTAATCGCCTTCTTTCTGCATTCTCCTTACTTTCTCCAGGCCATATCCATTTCTTTCATAGTAATTTCTTCTCTTTGTTCCCCAACTTGTTTGCGTGTTCTTTTACGTTTCCTTCCTGCATTCTCTCAGAATTTCGTTGCAGCTTAGTCTGATCTTATGCTCGAATTTTACTGCTCTGGCCCCGGTGTTGACTCTGATTTTGTCCCGTTTTGTTTCTGCTAGCACTATATAGCCGGGAATCTGTCTGTCTGGCTGTAGCGTCCATTTGATGTAAGTCTCTTGTGTTCTTTATATGTCTTCGTATTCGCTCCACCCCCATATCTAGGACCCGTACAGTAGAATTGCCTTTATCAATCTGTTATAAAGGAACATTTTTTTGTTCCATCCTGAAAAACTCTAAAATCTTATGGTACTCAGTGAGCTGTAGACTACACCACGGTAGTTGGTATTTTGGGCTTTTCGTAACATCATTTCCAGCACGAGATTAAACCGCAAATTTCAAATATAAAAATTTCATTAATCAAATTAGATTTACATTTGATCAAATTATTGAACCAATTTATAAATTTATATCTAAATTATATTAAGCAAAACCCTTCTTTATTCGTTATCTGTATTGGATTATTTCTTGTTTGTTCACCATCTTTTGCCGCAAACCAAACTGAACGCATAAATCACATATGTCAAATAAACGCTGGTACAGAACAAATGAAGTTAACTTAATATGGCGGACGGTAAATCAATTAGTAAACGGTTTGTCTAAAACTGTACTACAACAATTGTAACTGACATAAATTAATTAAACGAAAAATTGAATTAGAGAAAAAAATTGAAAAATTATATTCAAAAAAGTGTAATTAAGAATGAATTAAGAAGGTAAATGATGTGTGAAATTAGAAATTAAAATGAAAAGAGTTGAGGTTTTTAAGATGAATAGTGTTTTTATAAGTCTGCTCCTCTTAGATTCAATTTTTTCTAATGGACTATTAGGACTTCACTATGGGTTTAAATAACCGTTTTATGCCAGATTGCTAAAGAAAGACCAAATTAAATGATTAATGGCCGGATGCTAAAAGCACGACTAGTGAAAGTTTCTAGAACGAGATAAAAAATATAACTTTTTGGAGCAAAATTGTATTTACTTTTCTACATAGCTTCCTTTCAGCTCTATATATGAGGAGCAAACATTCAAAACGTTTTTTGTCACAAAAATCCAACTTTTGGAAAATCAAGAAACACTTATAACTTCTGTTTGACGTATTTTATTAAAACGGTTTTGACACTGACGCATTCTGCTTAGAAATTGCTTAAGTTTTAATAATTATTTTACTATAATATATAACTATATTAAGATTTAAACACATTTTAATTTTGGACAAAACATTTTATGCCAGCAAATCTATACAAAAAATTATTGTCAGTCATTTTTAATAAGCAAAGTAATACAACAAAATTGTTCTCAAGTGAATACATTTAATGAAATATACAGTGAATTTATTCTTTTATGCAACATGTACTATGTCATTACCATGGATACAGTTTTTGACAGCAATATAAATCGTGTTCATTTTCATTTGCAACATAGAAAAAACCATATTTACTAGCAAAATCAAAATATTTTATTGAAAATACAAATTAAAAAAATAATAATAAATAAATAACTAATAAAAACTTATAATAAATGTTCAAAAGTTTCTCCGTTTACTTGCATACAAAATGTTAAGCGATCATAAAAATGATTCAAAACATTCAGCAATTGCTCTTGAGGTATATTGTTGGATGCTTAAACAATTATGTCTTGCAGTTCAGCAACATCCCTAAGTTCTCCATTATATACTTTGGCCTTTAAATATCCCCAATAAAAAAAAACATTGGGTGCCAAATCCGGAGATCTCGCTGGCCAATTCATCGACCCTGCTCTTCCAATCCAGCTATTTGGGAAAGTTCTATGTAAATATTCTTTAACTATTCTAGAATAATGGACTTGTGCGCCATCATTTTGAAACCATACTTGTCCATTAATATTCAGGTTTCGCAACGCAGGTAATATTTGATTTTGCAAAAGGGCTAGATATTTTGAGGCATTAAGGTTACCGTCAATAAAAAAAAAGCACTATAATATTGGTTCCTATTATCCCTGCCCAAACATTTAATTTTTGCGGCCTTTGAGTTCGGGAGGAATGAAACAAATGTAAATTTTCTCGACTCCAGTACCTAAAATTTTGTCCTCACTTCACCATTTAGAGTAAACGTTGCTTCGTCAGTAAATAAAATTCTTTGAAGCATTGTTGTGTCGGAATTAATTTTTTCAAACATTTCAAAGCAAAAATCCATACGTACTGCTGCGTATCTTTTTAACAATTCTTGATGTTTTTGAAATTTGTATGATCAAAACTTTTTTAATAAGTTAAAAACAGATCCAATACTGACTCCAACGGTTTGTACAATTGATCTTAAAGTATTTTGATTGTTTTGTTCCACTTGTAATAATATTTCCAACTACTTCTCTTCTGTAAGCACGTGGGATGTTGTTCTTTTTTTTTGGGATGCCCGAGGTGTATTTTGTGATTATTTAGAAGATCAGCGTACAATTAACGGTGCTTACTACTCGTCCCTCGTAATTTCGTCATCGCAATTACCGATTTGTGGATAGGTGCGTTATATTGGTGGAACAAGACTTTTTCTTTGCCAAATGAGGCCTTTTGGGTGTCTGCATATATAGACTATTATAGATCATTTAGTATCAAGAACTTTCAAATTTAACGTTATACCATCTTCAATAGTAAAAAAATTGTGCATTAGATAATATAATTTCAACCGTCCTGTATAAACAAAAAAATGTCTTATCTGATGGTGTTTAAATCTTTTATCATATCTAAAAAGAAGAAAATATGAATCCTCTGTTATTTGGGAATAAAATATTATACGTCTATTTTTCAATACGTATCAAACCGCTATAAATCATATAAACTAAGCTGAATCCCTCGCAAGGAAAAAAAGTTTTTCAGGATTTTTCTTAACGTTTTTTCCTCATTCAAAACAAACATTTCTTTCGTTTTTCTCATTTCTGCTTCATCTACATATCGCTATACCCTTGTTAGACGTTTTATTTCCGTATTTCGGAGTAGCAGAGACGAGAAAAGAAGGATAAATTGGCTGGTATCTTTAATATCACTCTCAGATTTAATATATCATTAAAAGAAAATATAACTTATGGTGTTATTGTGAATGCAATTTATTTCAAAAATTATTCGCAGACACTTTCATTCATAACTGTGCAATTAACATAGTTAGGCATAACATAGTTGTGCAATGTTAGGGTTACCATATTTTTTGTGCGCCAAACCGGGACACCCCCTCAAATATTTTTTTTTTCTCACTTTTTATACTTTATTGATTGATGTATTTATCAATATTTTTCTATTACAAATGATTAATATTAAATCTTGAGAATTACAAAATTAAATGTATATTAAAAAATTGATGTGAAGTGTGAATTTTCACACATTGCAGGGTTTCGCAGGTATATAATAAGTGAAGGCGGCATGCTGAGTGTGTAGGACAAATTTTGCTTTGTAGTAACCACGGCAAAATGAACGATCTTTTTAAAATAATTTATCGTCTGTTAATCTCAGAGCTTTAAAAACAAATTTTATGTTAAAATATTTTTTTGTTAATTTTAATTCGAATACCTAATCTCATTATTTAGGTTTCTAAATAAGTGCAGTATTTTTTTTATATAACAAGGTTCATTAAGATTTTGAAAATTGGGCCTATGACTTTCATTGGTTGTCTTAAATCATACGCTCCGCCCCTCTGGCTTCGTATAAATGACACAGAATGAAAATATAATTCCAATTGGTTATTAAATTTACGCTCTTGAAAATTAAATTCAAAATGTGCTAAAATATAACTAGAATTTTAACAAATTAATTGAAAAATAATAAATATGAAAAAAAAAACAAAAAATAAAATTGACTCCACAAGCTAGGAACGAACCTGTGAAGTGAATAACGATCCTGTGTGGTTGTCGAGCAACTGAGCCACTAGACCACCAAACGCTTATCAACTTAGTGTGTTATAAGAGTATAACATGTATGCATCGTCAACCAAAAAACACAAAAAATGCGTTATTTTCCGAAAACATAATCTGATCAAAAATTCCTGTTGTACTATTCCGGTTCACACCAATATACATTACTTAGAATTTTTTCACATTTTTAGTTTAAACCATCTGGGCTACAGGGTGTGGGACAAAAATTTTTTTGCACAATTTTGGCAAAAATCGCCTCAAAATAATTTATTTTGCAAAAATTAAATTTTGATCGTTAATCCACGTACTAAGGGCTTTCATTTGATACCCTACTCAGAAATTAAAAAAAATATTTTTTTTTCGATGAGCACATATTTGTTTATATTTTTAGGGGGATATGTTTTTTAGATATTTTAGTATTTTTCCTATGTGCGGGTCAAAAAGTTGTACAAGCATGCCAATTTTCAACTCTCTAGGTTTAGCCGTTTGGCTACAATTTTTACCGAACAGACAGACAGACAGACAGACGACAAAATGACGGTATAAGGGTTTTTTGGTCATACCTACAAAACCCTAAAAATCACAAAAATACATATTATAAAATTATAAATTTTGACTTACATAGTTGCACTGTGTATATTATTTATTTGTATAAGAATATTCATCGATAGATTGTACTTTTTTTAAAAAGTTTTTATCATTTTTAATATAATCATAAAATTCAGAACATTTTAAATCTATGTTAGTTTTACAAAATAATAATGCACCGACGTTACATTCAAGTAAACGATTTCTTTCAGGTGACCATATATTCTTCATTTCTGAAAATAATCGTTCAATTGGTGCTGAAGTACCAGGCAAACAGAAAATAAATTCGACAATTTTCTGCAAATTGTTAACAGAAATATTTTTGTCTGAAATTTTTTTAAACAATTGTACCATTTCTCCTCGCTACTTGTACCCTTATCGGTCAGTGCCGTTATAAAACTGTTTAGCATATACAACTTCGTCAAATAGAGTATCACAGTTAATGATCGGTGTTTTGGTCGTAAATTTGGAATTAAGTAATTGCATAGTTTTTTCAACTTCGTTCAATGCATGCATATATATAAAATATGGAAAAACCGGGACATTTTTAACAACCGGCCGGGACGCCGGGACAAGTATTAAAACCGGGACGTATGGTAACCCTATGCAATGTTAACTCTGTGGCATGCAAGTTTTTTGTCACGTGACCACTGTGTACACTGTGCAAGAAAGTCAAAGACAAACGCTTTGTAAAGATATTGCAGTTATTGCACAATTAAGATTGTGCAGCCAATAGGGTTTTGGCTGTCGTATAAATTTAACAGCTCAACAGCCAACGAACGATGAGATACTTGAACTTGATATACTTGATATACTACTACTTGAATATCAAGTTGGTACTACGAGGGTTACCTTTTATGTTTTTACAAACGACCACTAGATGGCAATACTGAAATGTGTCATTGCTATGTTTGTAAAATTAGACATTTGTTATTGTGAAATCAGTGGCAGCTTATAAATTGACCAAGTAGTTTGTTGAGAGTGAGCGTTTAAAAAAAGTTTGTGAAAAAATTACTCGTGAAGGTTTCCGCTAGATGATTTTTTGCGATTTTAGTAAAGGCCTAACTCAATAACAATGCATAGATTCGCTTCATTCTACTTTTGGTAATGAAGCACCATCAGAAAAGACTGTTTCCAATTAGTTTGCAGAATTTCGTCGTGGTCGTGCGTCCGTCAGTGATGAATTTCGTGAAAATCGACCATAATCGGTTGTGATTCAAAAAACATCGATGCTGTGTGCAAAATGATTGAAGAAGATCGGCATGTGACTTACTGTGAGATAGAGGCATCCTTTGGCATATCGCAGACTGAAATACATTCGATTTTGCATGAACATTTAGCTGTGAAAAAGATCTGTTCTCGATGGATTTCGCATAATTTGACCGATGCTCGAAAAAAGGATCGTGTTGATTGGTGTAAGGGAATGCTTAAAAAAAATTAACCTAGACACTGCAAAATCCATATACAAGGTGACGAAACTTGGATTTATTCATATGAACCGGAAACTAAGCAACAATCCACTGTTTGGGTCTTCCAAGATAAACCAAAACCCAAAAAAGTTGTTCGTTCACGAAGTACTTAAAAAAAAATGATCACTTGTTTCTTTGGTTGTACTGGACATGTCGCAATCATTCTTTAAGAGGAGCGGAGAACAGTTCATGTTGAATGGTATACAACAATTTGTTTGGCAGAAGTCAAAATCAGGAAAAACAGCCAAAAACGTCGAATCATTCTTCAAGGTCTCACACAGGATGTCAAACAATTGATTAATTGAAGTAGAAAAACATCGAATTAATGTCTCATTGCCCGTATTCACCTGATTTATCCCCTAACATTTTTTGTTTCCCAATATCACACAAAAAATGCGTGGACAACGATTTTCGTCACCGCATGAATATGTCGAAGCCTTCGAAAACCACGTTTTTGAGATGCCAACTTCAGAGTGGAAAAAATGTTTCGAGAATTGGTTTTACGCATGCAAAAGTGTATAAATCTTAAAGGCGAGATATTTTTGAAAAACAATAACACGGTTAATTTCAAAAAAAAAAAATTCTTTCTTAGTTTTTGTAAAATCTTAAGGTAGCCCTCGTCCAAAGCTATTTAGACGAGTTTTTTAAGAAACAAAAATCATATTAATGACCACTAAAGTTAAAACATTTACTCATACCCGAAATATCGGGTATGAGTAATTGTTGAGTTTACTTTTTTCCACCACTCCCAGTAATTTTTACTACAGATAATATTGGAACAGAATATTAAAAATACAAATATATATATATATATAACAGATCCAGTACTGACACCAACGGTTTGTGCAATTGATCTTAAAGTATTTTGATTGTTTTCTTCCACTTGTAATATTATTTCCAACTGCTTCTCTTCTGTAAGCACGTGGGATGTTGTTCTTTTTTTATTAAGTTTTGACTTAAGACATCCTTCGCGATGAAATTTATTAACTAGTCTTGAAATTGTAGAGGGATTTGGTATTGGCCGATCTGGATAAGTTGCACTAAATACAGCAAAAACTTCTCTTAAACTCATTTGGGAATTACCAAGTTACCATCATTATTTTTTCTTCATCTGTATATACATGTTGATTAATTTTTAAATCAGTAATGAGCGAAAGTATACACACTAATTGTCTATGTTGCAAATGAAAATGAACACGATTTATATTGCTGTCAAAAACTGTATCCATGGTAATGACATAGTACATGTTGCATAAAAGAATAAATTCACTGTATATATAGCAAGCCTGTAGCTGCAAACGTTAAATCGTATGTACGTGCTACTTGACCGCTGAGCAAGGGCACGGGCGTGAGTTCAATTCCTGCTTATATCAAATAATTTGTGTAAAAATATTTATACAAATTACAGGTTCTGCTTAACCATTCGCAACCGGCTTTAAACTGTAGGTGCCTTTCTGTGTACGCTAAAAAATGGACGTAGTACTGACCGTATTACTCCTGAATGTACATAGATTGAAAACATGGTCACGAAACCTGGAAACAGGATGCCTTGGCTCATTTCGGGCTGTCGCGCCTATGATGAAAGTCCGTTAAAGACAAAACACTTGAAGAAGAAGAAAGAAAGTCTCATATTCACAGAAATGAGATTACTGCAAAGGTAGAAATCTCATACACAGAATTCATAAGTCTTTTTTAAAGTCTTAGTTTCACTCTGCTGAGAATATTAATCTGTTTCAAAGGATGTCACAAAATTACAAAGGTGTCCTCATACTTAAGGGATTTAATGGTTGCCTGCAACAAAGATAAATATCCTGTAGATTAAAAAACATCCCGAGTTTAAAACAAATTTAATAAAATAATTAAGAAAAACCATTTAAACATCCAGAAACGAATTAAAATTCTAAATTTATTCCATTTTTAGTCGTTCATTTTAATAATAATGGTATATTTTAGAAGCAGAATGGAGGCTAATTTAAATGACGAATACGGTAGACGTCTGCTTTCTCCAGTTGTGAGTATCTTTTACAAAGAGCACATACTTTAGGTTTCCAGATTACCTGCTCACCTGCTGAACAAATAGTTGGAAATATTTCAAAGTTTAGTGGTTTAGATAAGTTTCAAGCTCTTTGATAAACTCACGTAAAAGTATTTAGTTTCTTAGTCAAGAACAGAACCACAGATATTTTACGAAAGTGATAGCATAGCTTTTTGTTCTTAAACTCTAGGAAAACATCAGTGGTACCAAACAATTCCATGACCCAAAAATACTGAGGATTCTGATAATGGACACTATTGATGTTACTAGTGACCCAGCAAACATTTTTATACGGGCCAGTACTGTTGAAGCACATACTCCCCGGCATTGAAAGTAATGGGCCAGTGCTGTCATTTCGCACTTGGCTAGTACCCCGGTATCCCCGGTATCCCCGTGTTCGTTAGTTGGCCCATTGGTGTATCAATTGCCGGCCCAGCAGCGTGTAAATCGTAGGTAAAGCGCAAAATAATCGCATTAGTTGCAATATTTATTTTTGACGGACCAGTGCTTATATTATACCCACTCTCTAGTATTTCAAATGGAATATATGTGCACTTACCCAGTATTAAAATAGCCCAGCAAACATTCAACTAACGGCCGGATGCCGGCAAACTGCTTTTACTGTTGGTAAATTGCTGGCACCAAAAGTAAGTGCAACGCCAGTATTAATAATGTACTTCACATTTGTATTTGGCATTCCGCCTATACGAAGTACTTTACCAGCATTTTATAAGCACTCCTTATTTGTATTAATCAAAGCAAACATTTTTATACGGGCTATCGTCTCTTCTTCACTAATACTTTTTACTTAAAACTAAACTTTTTTTGAATGTAATAATTTGAAAAGTCTGATTGTTCTTAGTCATAAAACGCCCTAACCGCGTGGCCTTCAAGGGCCAGTACAAGTTAATACGTGTTGGTGGACAGTTTGTCAAGATGTGTATTTAAATAGTTATTGTTTTGTGAACATTATACAGTTTTTTATTGTGATTTGTGTGTGTTTTGTTAGATTTAAGGATGTAGTTTACACAAACTGTTTCATGTTAAATTGTTTAATTTTTAGTTTAGTTAAATCATAGTTTTCTTCATGTAATAAAATTTTCAATTATTAATAAATCTGTTACAAAATTATAAATATGTCATTTAAAAAATATAATTTGTCATATTTTATTTTGAATAGTGACATTCTAAATATATTGTAAATATAATACTAACCTAAAATAATACAAACTTAATCCAAAACTGTAAAGCTTTTTTTTACAATATAACCAAGTTTCTAAAAGTCAGTATTACACTATAAAAATCACCAAAATAACCAGATCTAGTTTGTTCTTACAAAAGTGAACAGCTTATAGCATTAATGCTTATAAAATTTGATAATTGAATTTATTTTAACAAGTATGATTTCTTTAGGTTGGCACTCTTCAAGTCAGGGGGAAAAGATGTGGTAGATAATACAAGCCGAATATTGGCGAAAATTATTAGTCACCACTTTTCTTTAGGATGCAATTTTTTGGCCGAAATGGCAGAAAACCATTTTCTTAAAATTCTTCATTAAATTAATAAATTAAATAAACTAATTCCTGTTATTCCTGAAATTATATTTATTTAATATTTATAAATAAATCAATAAATTATAATTGTTAATACAATTTACAATCGGCTAGTTTTACCATCGTTGAATAAATTTATTTAACAACTTAAGTTAACAATATCACATCATTCTATTGACAGCAATGTTAATTTCTTCATTAATAGTTTAAAACCGATGCGACATTGTCAACTTTATTTGTTAAATAAATTTATTCAACGATGGTGAAAATGGCCAAATGAGTATTTATTTTGCACCTAACCATTAATTTATTTTAATACTGGGTAAGTACACATATGTTACATTTGAAACACTAGAGAGTGGGTATAATATATGCACTGGCCCAGTGCGAAATACCAGCACTAGCCCAGTGCGAAATGCCAGCACTGGCCCAGTGCGAAATGCCAGCACTGGCCCATTACTTTCAATGCACTTTACCGTTGCTGGGCCGGCAACTGATACACCAATGGGCCAATAACGGCCACGGGGACACCGGGGTACTGGCCCAGTACGAAATGCCAGCACTTGCCCATTACTTTCAATGCCGGGGAGTATGTGCTTTACCAGCACTGGCCCGTATAAAAATGTTTGCTGGGAAATTAATGATTAGGTGCAAAATAAATTATTATTCATCAAATAATAAATCAATTATTATTTTGTCACCTCTTACATTCGTCTTGCTCAATATTGTGTCATCTGGAGAGTATTTGTGCTGTGTGTGCGGAAAAACTTTTGTGTCGTGTCGCGTATTGAACTCTACAGTCATGAAAAGGCACATTCAGGAAGGAATGTGTAGATTTGCAAAGCACCCATCGTACGGGGTAGGATATATATATATATATATATATATAGTGATGTTTCGGATCATACCACGGATACGGATTTTGCATTGCAGTAGAAAAACGAACGATCTTGAAGCGATAGTTAGATGTATTCTGTTCCTACAAACCGAAGCATACAAACTGAAAGTACGAACACGTAAAAAGTCTCACTGTTAATTATTCTAGCATAACTGTTGTTGAAAGCGGAGCCATGCAATGTTCCCAGACGGAAACATTGACCAGCTTCTTGCTCTAGGACTCACGATCTGATCAAAAAAACAACCAAAACATATTAAGAATCTATGGAGAAGATATTGTAAATGTGGAAGAATTTCGCTGTCTTGGTAGCATGATTGTAACCATCTCACTTTTCTCCCTGTCCCACTCATGTTTCTTCACATATTTTTTATCTTCCAATTATAACAGGAAAAAAGTCTTGAGCCGACAAAAAGTATACTTGAAAGGGTTGCTGAATCGTTTTTGTTCCCCTAAATTTGTTGTAATAATATATCACCACTTTCTTCCAATTTAAATAAAACCCTTCAGTCTGATTCTGTCACTGACATATCTATTTCAACTTAAAACAACTGTGAGAGAGCTAGAAGATTGACAAACAGCATCCTGTGACAAACAAACAGTGATAAAGCCTAGGGGTAGTTCTGAGATCACCCGCTGAAGCGCCAGAGTTACTGATAAATACAGAATGCGTCTACTATAGGGGTGAATTCAGATAAAGGTTTAGACGTAAACACAGTGGTTTTAAAAGTTTTCCTGTTTTAGTACTGATAATGAATGGTTGGTTTTTACTATTTTCAATCTGAGTTAGATGTTTTTTCCATGCAGCTTTGAAGAACGAACGTTTGGACAATATACGATTTGATGGCGATATTGTCACAAAGATGTTAATGTTCGACCTAGGTCAAGATTTCACCCTCAACATTTTGCAATACAATTGATTAAAAAACAAAAAGATGAAAGATAAATTAATTTCAACATTTCAGGGTTTTGTAGGTATTTAATAAGTGTAATAAGCTAACAATATGCTGGATGTTTATACCCTGTTCGAAATGCAAAAATAGTAATAAAATCACGTGAAAGATTGAAGTCGCTACTCTATTGGCTGTCGCATAAAATTAACGGCTCAACAACCAACGAACGACGAGTGTTCGACAAAATTATCACATGAAAATTGCATGATTACTACTTCTTGATTTCGAACAGAGTATAGGACAATATTTTTTTGTAAGAGCAATCCAGATCTAGTTATTTTGGTTATTTTTATAGTTTATTACTGACTTTAAATGTCAATTAATTAGATTTATTGGTTACAATTATTAAGAAAGTGACATTTTTATAAATTTTTAATACCAACATAACATACAATTTCAACGGTGCAAACTATTGAAATCAAAATTTCCTCTTAGTTTGTTTTTACAAAAGTGAACAGCATATATCAAAATTAATAGTTTTTTAATATTTTAATTAATCATTTTTATTCTTTATTTGAGTACTAAGACCTTTCATTTAATTTTTACTTGCCCGACCTTAATATATAAGGGGCAAGTATTGTAATCGCGAAAGTTTTCGATGTCGAGATTTTGACTGATGACCACGTTTCATGGTCCAGGGAATCCAAAAAACCTATTTTCGAAGTGCCGTCCGAATGTGTGTGTGTCTGTGTGTGTGTCTGTGTGTATACACGATAACTCAAGAACGGTTCAACTTAGAGAATTCGTTCTGGTACTAAAAAATTCTCCTATTAAATGGGAAGAACCCTATTGATTTTTATGAAGATCGGTTGACTAGAAATGAGAGTTTACTCGTGTCGATTTTAAGATTTTTGCGAATATTTAGCAACAGAAAAATATTGCGAAATAATTTATTTAACAAAAGTTACTATAAATGCAATTACTAATAAGTTTTATTTGAGATGTTTTTTGATAAAACGAAAAATTTTGAAAATTTTTTGTAAAATTATTTATATTTTTCCCAAGTCTCAATTTTTTCATACTTATATGTAACGTTTCCATGGTCATGATAATTAATTCGTAACTAGTCAACCAAGCATTGGACAAAAATTTGTATATAAGCGGTTCACTTTTGTAAGAACAAACTAAAAGGAAATTTTGATTCCAGTAGTTTGCACCTTTAAAGCTTTATGTCATGTTGGTATTAAAAAATGTCACTTTTTTAAAATGTCGATCCATTTGACATATGTCATAATGAAAAATGATATCTTAATTATAATAATCATAACCTTATCAACCTAAAGTCGGTTTTACAGCGTAAGAAATATTTTTAATTGACATTTAAAGTCAGTAACACACCATAAAAGTAACCAAAATAACCAGATCTAGTGTGTTCTTACAAAAGTGAACAGCTTATAGAACATAATTTGATGTTTTTTTGAAGATTTATCTATATATTTAAAAAAAAAAAAATTAATAATTTTTTTTTTTTTTTTATGGGAGGGCAATTCTCGCGGAAATTTCCCTTCGCCACTGGTTTTAAACTAAATTTACATAATACTGAAATTTTCCTCACCATAAAATTTAAATTAAAAATCCCAGCGATTTTTTCTGCATTTATTTCGTATCTAAAAGGTTTTACACGGTTCAGTTTATTGATCAATAAATTGAAAAAGTTGACCTTCAATTTATTGACGTGTGTAAAGTGTTCAAATTGCGTCAATAAATTGTTCAATTTACTAACGAAAAAATTGATCAATTTATTTTTAAAATAGAACAAGTGCTATAAGGGTTGGATGTGGAAAAAAAAATAGTGTCTATTGCAAGCTTTATATAACAATAGGGGATAGGCATGATTTTTTTTTATTTTTTATTATATTCCTCTTGTTAAATATAAACATAAAAAACAGTTTTTATTTATTTTTTTTGTAATTTGAAGGCTTAAAAAAATCATAAATGTATGTAGCGCGCGAAAACGACGTGTGACGTTATACCCCTTCTAACTGACGTATGACACTACTAGCTTACCGGCGTACATAGTCTGTTCTGAACTTATTTGTTTGTATAACTTTCATAGGTTATGTAAAGTTAGAGTGATTTTAGTTAAAATAAAGTTTAATTCTATAAAAACAATTTATACATGTTTACCGAATTAAATTTTATATTAAAATAGATAACTTATATTGTATTGCAGTATTTCAATTATGCCTCTAACGTTTTGTAACTTCATGTAAACAATGTAGTAAAATTCTGACATCTAAATTACATAAATATTTACATTTTACAGAGTTGCAGCGTTTGTTTACATAAAGTTATAGAATATAAAATAAAAATTACTTTGACACCACGTATTTCCTCAGCACTGTAGCATTCATTATTTTTCATATATTCCGTGAGCATAAATGCATCAATGTTGGGTAAATTATCACTCTGAGCCCTAACAAAATCTTTATCTGCCATTTTAATAATAAATGCGTGAAAAATTGCTTAAAAACAAATACAAAACTCTCGAACAATACAATACACACACGTGTAAAGATTATGTTGTAGCTGTATCTGTGATGTGAAACCCCTATCGTTTGACGTCATACTCAGTCGTTTTACTCGGCAACCTTCGCTCCGTGGTCGGCTTATTTCAAATTTACAATATTTTAATTTAAAAATTTGGCTATAATATTAATTAAAATGTAATTTTTGTTTTGTTAGGTGACATAACTAACATTAACATATCAAAATAATGTAGTTTTAAGGAAATACAAATTTTATGCGTATCCCCTATTGACTAACTAATTTTCAATAGAAACTTATGACAACAACAGTGATGACAGTTAATTAATTGACAGTTAAAGCTTGCAGTACACATTATTTTATTTGTCCACAGCCAACCCTTATGTAATTTCATTTTGAACACATGGTAGCTTGATTGGAAATATTTGAAATATGTACTCGGGAAATATCTGAAATATATACTATGGAAATATTTAAAATACTAAGGAAATATTTGAAATATAAGGAAATATTTGAAATACTTCTAGTGTATATTAACTACTGATATTTTCAAACAACAAATATCAAATACAAATACCACGGAGAAAGTATTTGCAAATTCTAAAACCAACAGTATTTTTTTGAAGTATTTGAAATAGAATATTACAAATACCAGAAAATAATTGAAATACTTTTTGAAATACTTTATTTCAAATATTCCCAACTCTGCTATGTATAAGTTCGAAAAACGATTTGACGGTCAGTTTTGGAGCCTAATAGCATGTCATGGCCCGTCACTGATATCATCATTAGCGTCATAGTAAATCCGCTTTTGCTTGTCTGGTTATCCTGAAACTTTTCCATCTTATACAAACTCTGCAATGCAGGTTAGAACATGTTCCTCATTGATTAAAGACAATACCTTCTACCTAATAGAATTTTGTAACATAAACCCTCAATCAAATACCACCTTCCGGGTCTGAATAATCAATAGTTGGTTTACAATTACTGATTACTAGGTTAACACTACGACTCTTATCCTAAGGGAGATCCTGTGACCGGGAATCAAGGATACCAACATTATTCATTTGTATTCAAAAGCTTCTCTAACCGAATTTACTTGTTTAACAGATTGTAAAAGGCGTTTTGTTTGTTTAAATCATTATTTTGTAAGCTTTTCCCAAGATATATTTCGGTGTTTAACATTTTAATTTGTTAGAGTTAAGTTGTTGAAGTAAATTAATTATAAGGACCTGTTTAAATAGGCTCTATTGAACAGCCAGTTCAATTGCCTTAAGTGGATACTCTGAGATCTGAAAATAGCATTTGTGCACTATGCTGTGCTGGTTTTAATTGAAAATAGTTATTTATGGAGTAAATGTGTAAAGGAGTTCTTTTCAATCGAGAGTGAATATTCATAAGAAGAACGAGTCGAGTGCCTAAAATGGTAGTACGGGAGTATATTTCTTAGTATTTTTGTTATATACCAGGTCTACAAGTATGAAATGCGGATTTTTTTCAAACTTGCCGCGCAAACAGAGTGTATAGTTCAAAGTTTCAACACATATGGCGATTTGTTAAGTTATCATTAAGTGTCAAATGCGTATAGGTTATAATTTGAAAAGTGATCATATAGTTTTGTTTTACTGTGTTAAAAATGTCAAATTTTGAGCCAAATAAAGAGCATTCGCGGACAGTACTACTGTTTTGTTTTCATTTGAAAAAAACTGCTGCTGAATCATACCGACTGCTTCGAGAAGCTTATGGTGAATATTCTCCATCGCAAGATACGTGTGAACGATGGTTTCGGCGTTTCAAAAGTGGTGACTTTGATCTTACAGACAAAGAACATGGAAAACCTCCAAAAAAATATGAAGATACAAAATTGGAAACATTGCTACAGGAAGACGATAGTCAATCACAAAAACAACTAGCAGAGCAGTTAGGCGTTAGTCAACAAGCTGTTTCCAATCGCCTACGAGAGATGGGTAAGATCCAGAAAGTCGGCAGATGAGTTCCACATGCATTAAATGAGAGGCAGATGGAAAAACGCAAAAACACTTGCGAAATTTTACTTGCACGATACAAAAGAAAGTCTTTTTTGTATCGTATCATTACTGGCGATGAAAAATGGATTTATTTTGAAAATCCCAAACGCAAAAAATCATGGGTGAACCCAGGCTCACCATCCACATCAACTGCAAGAACGAATCGCTTTGGCAAAAAGACAATGCTCTGTACTTGGTGGGACCAAAAGGGTGTGGTATTATGAATTGTTAAAACCTGGTGAAACAGTTAATACCCAACGCTACCAACAACAACTGATCGAATTAAACCATTCGCTGCTCATAAAACGACCAGAATACGAAAGAAGACAGCACAAGGTAATCTTTCTTCAGGATAACGCTCCATCACATTAGGAAAAAGCAGTTTGCAACACATTGGAGGCACTCAAGTGGGAAGTGCTACCCCATGCCGTTTACTCACCAGACTTGGCCCTTTCAGATTACCACTTGTTCGCATCGATGGGTCACGCACTTGCCGAGCAGCACTTTTGTTCATATGAAAATGTGAAAGAATGGCTAGATGAATGGTTTGCGGGGAAAGGGGAAGAGTTCTACTGGCGAGGTATTCACAAATTGCCTGAAAGATGGGAAAAATGTATAACTTCTAATGGAGCATACTTTGAATAAATAAAATTTTACTGTTCTTTTGAGTTTAATGTGGTTTATTTTAAAAAAAATCCGTATTTCATACTTGTAGACCTGGTATTTGGTTTTAGCCACGTTGATTTTAAGACTTTATTCGTCGTCCACATTTGCCAATCTATCGAGCAGTTACTGAAGCCCATCAGGTGTGTCAGCAATTAGAAGGGTGTCGTTCGCGTATCTGATGTTATTAATCGTCCTGCCATTTATTTCTATACCCTCTTCAATTTCGTGAAAAATCTCAATGAAAAGCTCTTCAGAGTATACGTTGAAGAGTAATGGTGACAGAACCCAGCCTTGATGGACTCCTCGAATTATTTCCAATTACGAAGCATTAGCAATGAGCAATTGATCATTATTAAGACATGGGTAACTTATTTATTTAGGGCGATATCGTTGCTGCCATATTGGTGTATCGAAATAGTAAGTCCAGTTGTAAAATTGTCTATTACTCTGTGACATAAACCTTACATTAATAAAAGTACCACGCCCTAATTTCGCGAATTCCCTACTGTCTAATGTTGATTACTGTTTACAGACAGAATCTTGCAGTGTTCCCTTCTTAACTCTCTAAGTTTTGGAGCTGAGAGACTGTTAACATGTAAATGAGTGGAGAATGACATTAAAGCTGATGAAACAGATGTGAAGAAATATGAAATGAAGATAATTTCAAGATAGTTGTGAATTTTAATCACCTATTTCACGATGCAGATATAAATTTAATATACTAAACGACGGGAAGATGAGTGATTAGGAACCGAGATTCATTAACGTGATATTCAATATTAGTTTACAAACAACATTTAATATTAATTTATTATCTCTAATTTATATTATCACAAAATCCTAAATCAGGACAACACTCCGGCATTGTGATATTGTGATATTTTGCGTAGTTCCTGAGAGTAATGTCAGAAGACACGCCTAGAGTGTGAACTGTTTCCGAGCCGCGCTAGTTCGGGAAAAATGGGCGTTAAAATAGGGGTAGGAACGGCAACACGAGACTGATTTCTGAGCTGAACGCTGATGCGATGCGTAAAAAGAGCTCGTTGAAGACTACTACTACACTGAAGGCTTGTGGAGGAAAGTTCAGGAGCACAAACTCACACATCGTGTCCTAACCAAACTATTTAATACAGGTGGGCCATGGGAACCTGACGTTTTTGAAACGGGTAGTACTCTGCAGTAGGGGGGTAGAAGCAAGCGGTAGGTTCCATTCCAACCGTCAGTTCGTGCAGTTTAGTGTACATCATGGCTGAATGGGGTGTAAGACATCGTGTGTTTGTGTATGACGCGTTTGTCAAAAACGGTGAATCAGTAATAGCGGCGCAAAGAGCGTTTCGAATTGAGTTAAATGTTGGGCGCCGTGAAATTCCGCACCCGGAAGAAAATAATGCTACTCCACCCCCCGCAAAACGATAATTACGGACCCGATGTCTTTTTTTTTTTGAATAGTTGTGTCCGAGAATGTCAAGGTTCTCGACATGATCAAACAAATGTCCTCATAAACTTGCAAAATGACGGACTCGTAGCAGGTTATGCATTAGCTATCGGGCAGTTTCACTGAGTGGCCGTGTTTCGTTTAATGCGGATACGTAAAAGTGTGTTTTTTTTGAGTCAAGTGTTTGCTTCTTTGGGAGACTGTAAGTAATTTGAGTATTATATTTATAATTGAGCTCAGCAATCATCTGTTCCGTTGGCGGGGCGGATTGTGTGGGCCAGTCTAGATGGGCGTTTGCATCTTTGTGTTACGATTACGCTGTAGATATTTTCACCGGGATTAGAACAGACCCCCAAGTAGGTGTGTGTTTGTTTGTGGACCGATCTGGCTGGGTGTTCGCTCCTTTGATGAATGGAAACGCATTAGATTTCACATTATAGGTACAGGAGCGAGCTCCAGTTAGGTCGCGTGCAATACCAGGAGATGAGAGCGTGCAGCTATTTGTGAAAGCAGGACGTGTTGGGCCGTACTGCTGGATTTATTTCGCTTCCAGATCACCTGGCTAAACTAAATATTGTTCGTTCATCTATCTTATTAACCGCACGACTTTCTCCATTGGACGCTTGCGTGCACTATCGTGAGGCCTTACCAGCATACTATATTATATTTGTTTAGTAATTTTTAACATTAAATAAAGACACTGAAACTTTAATTTAATAGTGTATGTATAATAATATTGGATGTAAGTCTTCAGTCTTCATCAACAGCGAATATTTAACGATTATATCTTTTACGGTTAACCCTGCTGAACTCTCTTATGCCTTTTGAGTTTCATATATATGCAAGTCTCATCAATGTATTATTTGCCGCCTTAACAGAGAATAGTGTAGATACAGTTTTTGTTTAGGACAAATTTAGACACAAATCTTTCCACTACCATCTCCAAAAACCAATTGTTTCTTATAAGTTTTCATGAATATATTCTCCATCTCTTTAACTATACACTACATACTATACTAATACAGAATTACTTGGTTACTTCAAATAAACTCGACCAAACACTCTCAATGTCTTTAACTTGATAGACAAATTCTCACTCCCTCAAACTTGTCTTAAATTCATGATTGTCATGAACTGAACTACTCCGAGAGCCTTTCATTTACAACTGTAAATTGTCACACCCTGTAACTTGTAGTCTATTTAAACTCAAAAGTCAGATGACAATTATGACTTAAGAAATTAGATAAAACAATGCCGTTAGAAAATTAACCAAAATAAAATTTATATTTCAAGACAGAGATTAATAATTTCCCCCATATGGTCCGAATACATATAATCTATTAATCTAACATTTTGTAAATTGTTATATAATTTACGACGCCCTATTCCATGTTCATAATATTAGGGATACTAATATACATGTCTGCGGAGCCATACGAATGTTTCTGGTGCCCTTGGCAAATAAAGTAAATTGATAAAATTTACTTCCTTAAATCCAAGGGAAGAGCAAAAAAAAAGGTCCACACCTCCCAAATACAAGTGAAGAGCAAAAAAAAGAAAAGGTTTTCACCTGCAATGGCGCTCCTTTTCAGATGCCGCGCCCTTTTGAAACCTTGCGTCTCTGGCAAATGCCCCAACGCCAACCCTTTTAATATCATTTAATACAGCCTCTCCGCGTTTCTAAATCTGTACTACTAAATTACAATTTACTAGAAACTATTAAGCACTACTAACAATAATTCTGTATTATGAACATCCATTTTTAGTAGGGCTTAGTATATTTGTCTTAGTAGTGCTATTAAGATTTAGTAAAAGATTATGAACGTGGACAATTGAATTTATTTAAGAAATTTTATTTCTGAAACCATATAAAAATTACCTCCCTTACAGCTGAAATCAGAAACAAATTGTTGGGCGGTTTCCGAAACGTCCGAATTTTATAAACCATTATGTCTTCTTGATACTTATACTCAATATATTGGACTGTCCTAGCCCAGTACTATCAGCAATGGCAAACTTCCAAAATAATGCTGTTCGCATTAGTAAATATTGTTGTTAAAGCAGTTTATCAAAACAGTCATGTATCAATATTTACTCGTATCTCTTATGTTTCAGTTGATAGTTTCACATGGTTTTATTCCATGATTTACATAACTTATAGTTTTCACAGCTATATATTTATTATTGTAATTTAATAAACCGCACCGCAAATGGCGATCGATTGAATGGCGTGAATTCCAGTGACATTTTTGAAGTCAATTGACAGATGTCTGAAATTCCTCATATGTCCATAAACACCTTAACAGTCTGATATATTGTTCAGTTAGGATTCCATACATAGTAACACGCATTGAGGTGGTTTGTAACCCTAATATACAACCCTTATAACTCAGAATGGTACTTAAACAAAGGGTAATCTTCATTTCCTTGATTATATGAGACTATGAGGATTTTGCTCTATGAAATATGGACTAATCTCAGTTCTGTGAGTCTGAGATTTCTTTGAAATAAACTAATTTCATTTGTGCGAGTCTCGGACTTTTTGGAAATAGAGTAATCTCATAAATGGCAGTCATAGACTCCTTTGAAACAGACTGTGAATATAAGATTTCTTTGAAACGATTTAATATCAGCATTGATAGTCGGAGTCTTTTTTGAAATAATCTCAGCTATGTCAGTCTCAGACTTTTTTGAAAAAGACTAATCTAAGCTGTGTGTCTCAGACTTCGTAGGTAGAACGTCGCTTAGAGCCGGCTCTTGCTTAGACCCGGTCAGTTGTCGGTCGTTCGCTCGTAGGTAGAACGTCGCTTAGAGCCGACTCTTGCTTAGACCCGGTCAGTTGTCGGTCGTTCGCTCGTAGGTAGAACGTCGCTTAGCCCCGGTTCTTATCTAACATTTTTGAAACAAACAATTCACTTTATGTAGCTACTGTATTTTAAACCAGATGTGTTAAGTTTATGGCGATGTTTATTGCCCTTATAAATCGGACATCTGGGATTTGGGCAATATTTTTAATATTTTTATATAGTATGGTTGTAAGAAAATACAGACTAAGCCTATTAGTTTCAAATAAACTGCCCTACAAATTGAAGACAAAATACACTTTATGATAATACATTACAAGCCGAGTTCTCGCGAAGTTCAACATGACATCGATCCAGATCCGGATCACTCCGGTCAATGCTCACAATCGCCCGACCAATCGTATCCTTGAAACTTGAAACTATACAGTGAGCCGTGAGCCGGCTCATTTCAATTTGGTGAACCGTGTCACTTATGTCAGTGTACTGAGTCGGCTCAGTGAGCCGGTTCGTTCATGAACGACCCATCTCTAATATGGAGATCTTGTCTGTCTGGCAAGAATAAGATCGCTGCCACAAACATGCTTGCTGTCCCATTAATTTCGTACAGTTTTGGTGTGATGAAATGGAATGTTGATGATCTTAAGGATCTCCACAGGAGAACCAGATCATGAAAGTTAATTTCAAGTTTTACTGAATATCCCTTGATAAATCAGCCAATAGATTGCTTTCAAGAGAGATTAATGTTATTTCTATACTATATACTCCTAAAATCTTTGTAATTTATCTTATCTGTTGATAGGTTTTGTAATTAATACAGACCTTATAATTAACAAATTAGTATTCGATTAATTGAACCACGAAGGGCCAGTGTAGGTAATACTACGGTTTCTGACCCGGGATAGTCTTGGGACAAAGGTCTCGGGAATTAAACATATTGTTCATACCTCGTGATCCGGAAAAAATAACCAGAGGCACCCGAGACATATCGTATAATAATTCTGAAGTACTCATTCGATGATTAGATTCGTAAGATTACATTATTAAGATTAAATTAATTTTTTAAATTCTTCCAAACTTGTAAGTAAGGACGCCGCAGACGCTGACGTCACACCCGTATACCACTACCACTGTCTACTAGTTGAGACCTACTGATTGTCTAAGTCAGGAATCTCCAAACTTTTCAGAAGCGGGTAACATCATAATGTCTTAAATAAATGGCGGGCCGGACATTTTGAATTCAGCTGGGCTCTTGGCGCTTGATTTTAAAAACAAACTTAATAATAATGCTGATATTATTAATAAATAATTAATATAGTATACAGGTGGATTCCGTATATACTGATTTTAGTTAAACGTTTGATACCATAGATCACAATATATTAATACATAAATTATAAAAAATTGGCATTCATGGTAACTTGTTAGCCTGGTTTCTAAGTTATCTTACAAATAGAACACAATGCGTTGTTGTAAATTTTTATCAATCTGATGTAAAAATAATCACTTCCGGTGTGCCACAGGGAAGCCACCTTGGCCCTCTTCTATTTATCATTTTTATTAATGACATCTTATCTTGTTTTCATTACTGTAACTTCCTTCTCTTTGCTGACGATTTAAAAATCTTTCTACACATTTTATCTCTGCAACATTGTTCTCAAGTTCAATCTGATTTAAATAGATTATCTGTTTTTCTAAATATCAATAAATTAAATGTAAATATTTCTAAATGTTCTAAAACATCCTTTACAAGAAACAGAAGTATAATTGATTTTAACTATAATTTAAACGGTGATATTATCCCGCAAGTTTCAATTGTTAAAGATCTAGGTGTAAATTTTGATACTAAATTGATATTTGACATACATATCGACTATAGTTTCAAGAAATCTTATAAAATGCTTGGATTTATATCTAGAATCGGAAAGGACTTTAAATCTTATAAAACACTCCTATCTCTTTATTTTTTTCTAGTAAGAAGTCAGTTAGAATTTTGTACCATATGTTGGTCTCCTCAATACCTTGTATGTATTAAACGAATTGAGAATATACAAAAAAGATTTTTAAACATTAAATTTTAGATTTCATAATGTGAAACTCAATCTGTTATCTTTAGAAAACAGAAGAATTCTGCATGATTTAAGTTTTTGTTTTAAAATTTTCAACAGTATTATTGATTGTCCTGATCTTCTAAATAAATTTAACTTCAAAATCTCAATTTACAATACTAGATTTAGTGAACATTTATCTTTGACTTTTAGTAAAACTAATTCTGCCTATACCAGGTCTACAAGTATGAGATGCGGATTGTTTTCAAACTTGCCGCGCAGACAGAGTGTATAGTTCAAAGTTTCAACACATATGGCGTTTTGTTAAGTTATCATTAAGTGTCAAATGCGTATAGGTTATAATTTGAAAAGTGATCATATAGTTTTGTTTTACTGTGTTAAAAATGTCAAATTTTGTGCCAAATAAAGAGCATTCGCGGACAGTACTACTGTTTTGTTTTCATTTGAAAAAAACTGCTGCTGAATCATACCGACTGCTTCGAGAAGCTTATGGTGAATATGTTCCATCACAAGATACGTGTGAACGATGGTTTCGGCGTTTCAAAAGTGGTGACTTTGATCTTACAGACAAAGAACATGGAAAACCTCCAAAAAAATATGAAGATACAAAATTGGAAACATTGCTACAGGAAGACGATAGTCAATCACAAAAACAACTAGCAGAGCAGTTAGGCGTTAGTCAACAAGCTGTTTCCAATCGCCTACGAGAGATGGGTAAGATCCAGAAAGTCGGCAGATGGGTTCCACATGCATTGAATGAGAGGCAGATGGAAAAACGAAAGAACACTTGTGAAATTTTGCTTGCACGATACAAAAGAAAGTCTTTTTTGCATCGTATCATTACTGGCGATGAAAAATGGATTTATTTTGAAAATCCCAAACGCAAAAAATCATGGGTGAACCCAGGTTCACCATCCACATCAACTGCAAGACCGAATCACTTTGGCAAAAAGACAATGTTCTGTACTTGGTGGGACCAAAAGGGTGTGGTCTATTATGAATTGTTAAAACCTGGTGAAACAGTTAATACCCAACGCTACCAACAACAACTGATTGAATTGAACCATTCGCTGCTCATAAAACGACCAGAATACGAAAGAAGACAGCACAAGGTAATCTTTCTTCACGATAACGCTCCATCACATAAGGCAAAAGCAGTTTACAACACATTGGAGGCACTCAAGTGGGAAATGCTACCCCATGCCGCTTACTCACCAGACTTGGCCCCTTCAGATTACCACTTGTTCGCATCGATGGGTCACGCACTTGCCGAGCAGCACTTTTGTTCATATGAAAATGTGAAAGAATGGCTAGATGAATGGTTTGCGGGGAAAGGGGAAGAGTTCTACTGGCGAGGTATTCACAAATTGCCTGAAAGATGGGGAAAATGTATAACTTCTAATGGAGCATACTTTGAATAAATAAACTTTTACTATTCTTTTGAGTTTAATGTGCTTTATTAAAAAAAAAAATTCGCATTTCATACTTGTAGACCTGGTAATTCACCAATTAATCGCATTTCTTTACATGTAAATAGTTTGACTGAATATGATAACTTTCCTGATATTTTCTCCACCAATTTTATTACCTTTAAGAAAAATATTAGTATACTACAAAATTTTAACTAAAATTTAAATAATTTTCTGTATTATCTATGTTATAATCATTCTACTGAAAATTTAATTTAGTTTTTTTTTTCTTTTGATACTGTGTAAAAAACTTTGTATGTTAATTACTTTAGAGCCACACTTTTATTGGACTTGTGCCTGTTGTGTGGCCAAAATTAAATAAAAAATAAATAAAAATAATAATTTTAAGAATCGGATATTATTTAGTTATAGTTACGTTTTATTTTGCGATTTTCTGATTATTTTAAATTGATGTTTTTGTATTAGTAAAAAATGGCCCGTTGATATCTTTTTGTGGGCCGGACATGTCCCATGGGCTATAGTTTGGAGACCCCTTTTAGGACATATAAAATACCTAATGTAATTAGGTATTTATTATATAATATTATATTATATTAATTAGATGTACTTAGACAGACTAAAAACTAAGTTTTATTACAATTTTATAATTTTAAATAACATTAACTTAACATTAAATTATTTAGCAACTTTTATAAATTGTATGCAAAAAGTCCCGGGAATTCTCGGGACTCATTTTAAAGTAAGTCTCGATTCTGGGGAATTTAAATATCGTCGAAGCTCAGAAATTCTATAATATATGTATATAACTGACACTAAATCCAATCGCGAGTTTTTTAAATTTCTATTAGGTAATCTTGAAAGTAATAATGAAACAATTGTTATCGACAATTTTCCCGAGTCAATGGAGCGGAAGTAATACGCTTTTCTCAAGTAGCAGTGAAGCCGTGCTAGCTTATCTAGATCATAGTATATTCTCTTTGGGTCTAATGTCTTGACCGCCCGAACTTTGTCTTACAAAAACAGAAAAGAGGATAAGGAAGGAATTTAGATAAAATTAAAGATGCGCTTCTTATGTTTCAACCAAAGCAGGAAAAAAACAATGTTGTAAATAGAAATTACAATACCAGGATCGTGATAATTTTTTCAGTATTAATGCAGAACTACCGACTAGCGGTATATCCGCTGCTTCGGTACTGGAAAAAAAAATTGATGTGAAGTGTGAATTTTCATACATTTCAGGGTTTTGTAAGTATTTAATAAGTGTAAGAAGCCAACTGAATGCTAGATGTACAAGAATATTTTTTTGATAATAATTTTTATTCGTTCTTTAAGTACTGAGAGCTTCATTTAATTTTTACCGACCGCCAACATATATAAGGAAGGTGTTGTGATCATACCGATTTTTACATTTCGAGATTTCGATGGATGTCCACGAATTGAGGCCCCTACATAAAGTTTTGACTATTTTTAGCATGATGTCTGTCAGTTCGTCTGTCCGTGTACAAGTGCAGAGCAAATTCGGCTAAAAGGATTTTTATGAAACTTTATATTTAAGCTTTTGACATCAATGGCACGAATTGATCAACTTTTGGTAAAAATCAGTTAAGTCAACTAGAAATGGGAGTACTCGTGTCGGTTTTAAAATTTTTGCAACAGAAATATTTCTAAGTAATGTACATTATTTGTGTGAACCGGAATAGTACAACAAGAATTTTTGATCAGATTATGTTTTCGGAAAATAACGCGTTTTTTGTGTTTTTTGCTTGACCACGTAAAATATTTAATAACTTATGTCACACACAAAAGCAGCATGCTATGATAGTGTAATGGTTAGCGTTTTCGCATTCAAATTTGCAAACTAAGGTTCGAGTCTGAGACAATTTTCTTTTTCTGTTTTTTTTTTTGCTTTAATTATTTTTATTTTGTTTAAATTATTTTTTCAAAATTCTAGTTATATTTGGGCAAATATTGTATTTAATTTTTAAAAGCGTAAATTTAATAACCAGTGGAAATTGAATACACAAAATCCGAGAGGCGGAGATATGACTCAAAACAACCAATGAAAGCCATAGGCGCAATTTTCAAAATCTTAATGAACCTTGCTATATAAAAAAAAATACTGCACATATTTAGAAACCCAAATAATGGTATTATGCATTCGAATTAAAATTAACAAAAAAAATATTTTAACATAAAATTTGTTTTGGCATCCCAAATTATCATCATTCACATACTAAATACCTGCGAAACCCTGAAATGTGTGAAAATTTACAATTCACATAATTTTTTTTGAATTCTCAGTATTTTTCCTACATGTCCAAAGAGTTGTATACGTATGCTAAATTTCAACTTTCTATGTACAGTTGTGTGGTTACAATTTCTACCGTACAGACAGACAGACACATGAGTGACGTTATAAGGGTTTTTTGGAACCTAGAACACTCTCAAAAACGTAGACGCTTATCTTTAAAATATTGTGCGCTATTTTCCAGACGCCCGGTATAATATTCTTATATTAATTTTGAGACCGAACATTTCCTACACATTGTAGGTTTGGACCGGTCGCTCACCACATATGCGGCGATTTGTCCCGCACATTTGAACATTATTGCAGCAAACTTGTCAGTGTTAACTTCCAAGTTTTGTTTTTGTGAGTTTTCACGTTCTTAAATCGAAGGTTGTGGGCCATCAGCGCCAAGAAATGTATATGTGCTTCGATTACAATTCGCACCTTTAAATTGTTGAATTTAGATCACACGTCTACCGGGTGATCCATTAATTTCTGTAAATTATTTTCATTTATTCATATATCATCCATCATTTATTCATATAACACAGCCAATGTATTTAAAATAATATAAATATCAGTAAAATTCATATACCTTACCATATCCAACCGTTTGTCCATTATTTTTACCGAACAAACAGACGGCCAGACACAAGGGTGATGATATAAGTATTTCTTTGTCATACCTATAAAACCCTAAAAAACAGTCTGTTACTTTAAGCTGAAGTAAAATATTTTTATACCTCTTTTTCCTCATTCTCTCATTCTCGTTCATTCTGTTTTTGCATCTATCTTTCTTTTGTTTACATCTGTCCTTCATTCCTCGATTTACGGTATCCAATATACATACAGTACCCTCGGGACGTAGTTGTTGTTGTCTCTTTTCGTCGTCCATGTTGTTTGTTATCTAGGGACCTTAAGCGGTGGAGAAAATTAGTTCCATGCATTTTATAGTTGGTTAAAATAATAAAAATAAGAAATTTCCATTTATATTTCAGAGTTATGACCGTAAAATAACCAGATAAAGTAATTGTAGTAAATATTATCTATATTAGATTATATGCTAGAATATTACACTTGAGATTAAGGTCTCTTGTTTCGGTTGTAAGTTAAAATTAAATTATTTTAAAATATTATTTTTGCATCGATCTTGAGGGTAACGTTAAGAGAAACGCCTAGATCAGTGTTTTTCAACCAGAGACGTACCGAGGCTATGACGAATTTAGCCTCGGCAATAGGCGCCAAACAGAGGGCTACCAAAATTTTTAACAATTGTTTGTTGTTGCAGGATTAGATCTGTTACCGGTTTATCTATTTAGTTATTTAAAAAAAACTTTCGCGGATGATATTTTTAATAAGGTAAAGAAGAAGATCCTAATATGGGCCCTGCATTTAATATGGGCCTCCAAAAAATATCTACTAATATAGCTAACATCATCTTTCGGCAATAGCTTAAAACACACCTGTAGGGAAGTTGACGAAACAGCGTCACTTGAAACGTCACAAAAAAATGTGACGTTAAATTTAGACGGTTATATGATATCCATTTAACGAGTGTAATATTTGTACGCCGTGACCGGCAACCCGCTGTACAGAACTATTGATGAATGACTTTTTTAAACTAAATAATATGTTACAAAATAATGTTTTCAGATTTAATTTGATTAAAATAAATTCAATTTATTAGTTATGGTTTTTATAGTTTTGATAGATATAAAGACATATCGTCGGCTGAAAATAATAAGATTGTATGTGACATTTTTTGTCAAATGCACTTTTCAATACTATAGAGTTGTATGTCACGTAACCTACTTGTTCCAATAATTTCCATAAGATAGCATTACCGGTGTCGGAGAAAAAAGCAGAAAACCATAGTTGTATGTCTTAAAAAATAAAAAAAACTTACAAAACATAGTTGTATGTTAAAACATACACCCTTGTATTTTAATTGTTTTTTTTAATTCATAATTTATGGTTGTATGTTTGACATACAACATCTTTTATGTTAAATATAAAACATCTTTTTCGGGCACCTGGGTTACAAAAAATATTAAAAAGAATAAAACAAGGTCTGGAACACTTGTTAAATATATTTAGAGACATTAAGGTTTCTACAAATAAAAATCCGTTACCAGAAAACAAGGTAATCGCTTTAAAATCTATGCTGGATTGGATGCCTACTATGGATAAATCTTATTATGAAACAATATTGCCAAGAAAGTAAATCTCAAGAAAATAATAAAAATAAAATTTATTTCGTTTAATTTTTTTTATTTCGAATGTTTCAGTTTCAGTTCAAATTATCTTAATTTATCTTAATTTTTTGTAAGATTAATGTTTAATTTGTTATTATTTTGCAATCATATTGTTTAATTAGTGTTATTTAATCAAATAAAAATTTAATACGTGACTAACATTTCTTTTACCTTTTCTGGTACATTTTTAACAATTTTCAGAAACCTAAAAACTGAAGCTTTACCTATAAACTGAATTTCCCCCCGATATTACTTTGAACTACAAAGCTGTATGTAACGTTAAGGTACTAAGTTTCGTGTTTTTCTTAATCACAAAATTGTATGTTCATTTTTCAAATTGTTAAAATGGTATTATTCAATTTTTTTTTTCTTCAATGCGTTAATGACAATAACATATCAATATATAGTTATTAAAAAAATTTCTTCCTTGTATTGTAACCTTATATTGGTTTTTTCCATGTCAAAATTTTTGAAGCTTGTTTTCTCAAATGTAATACACTTCGACATACAACGTTATTATTTTCAGCCGACGAAATGTGTGGAAAAATTCAAGAAAATCGGTTCGGTAGAAGTGGCTCAAAATTGATTACAAACTTGATCCATAAAAACAAACAAACATGAAATCAACTTAAATAAAAGCGTGTAAAAATAATCAATCGTCTAAGTAAATATTTTTCTGTAATTACGCAGTACTTTAATTACCAAGTTGATTACGTTGCCCCAGTTAGCAAACGTAAATTAAATTCAATCTATTCGTATAAAGAATATCATGTTTCTGAAAAGAGACATCACATTCTCATCTCCGTATAAGAATTTCTTTCCTCAAATCTTGTAATCAATAATGACATATCCTGTCTTACATATCATGTATATTAGACACCTCCGCACGTTGGTAGAAACGAATTCTCGTTGTGGTTTGACACGGGTTCTCATAGTGGATTCGTTCACACATGTGACCTCCAAACATTGCTATCTGCACACTCTCTGTAAAAGGATCGATATGACGGTGATAATTTCAACCTGGTTTCGCCTCAAAACCATCTTCTACATATGAAAAAATAAGGTTTTGTTGGAAGTTGACACGAGTTTACCCACCAGAATAGACGCGAAGATTTTATTTGATAGCAAAATCAAAATTGGGAGAGTGATGTTATTGAACTGTAAGTTATGAATTTCTTAACAAATGGTTTAAAAGACTATTCTGTTTTCTAAATAGATAGACTCAAAGTTAAGGATACTTTGTTTCAAGAAAGTCTCAGGACGAGTTGCATAAAGTGGTGTTAAGTCTAACAATGAAGTTAACTATGTACAAGGTGTCTCAAAAGAAATTTTATATTTAGTGGATCGATTAAAAAAAAAAGTAAACCGTATATACAAAAAATGTTTCTTAATTATTAAAATACACTTTTTGGGGATTTATTTCTTAAAAATAATATCGTCTAAATGTAGACCCTCGCGTTCTCGGCACTCATTTAATCGAACAGTAAAATTACTTATGACGTCTCGGCAGGTGGACTCAGGGATGGCTGCCATTTCGTGACGGATATTTTCTTTCAATTGCGCCAGTGAAGTCGGTTTATTGGCGTAAACTTTAGATTTAAGCTAACCCCATAGGAAAAAGTCCATAGGGGTTAAATCTGGACTGCGTGGAGGCCAATTTATGTCACCTCTCCGGGAGATCAATTTGCCTGAGAAAATTTCACGAACACGTGGCAGAGACATATTGGACGTGTGTGAAGTTGCTCCGTCCTGTTGGAACCATGTTCTTTGGTTATAGCCAGGAAAGTTTTGCAGTTCAGGTACCAAGAAGTTGTCTAACATCTCCACATAACGCTCTGAATTCACTGTAACTGCACGCCCCCTTTCGTCTTCAAAAAAGTAAGGGCCGATAATTCCTCGCGCCGACATTGCAGCCCATACGGTCACTTTAGGCGAATGCAGGGGTTTCTGATGTTTGCGTTTCGGATTCGTTGCACTCCAGTAGCGGCAGTTCTGCTTATTTACGTGGCCATTAAGATGAAAATGAGCTTCATCCGAAAACAAAATGTTGGTAAACGTTGAAAATCGCTCAATCACCTGATTTACGAAATTAAGCCTCTGACTGGCATCTTGGGGCTTTAATTCTTGCACCAATTGAATTTTGTAGGGGTGCAGCTTTAGGTCTTTGTGCATAATGCGATGTAATGATGATCTATGCACATTTAAAGCACTTGCGCGCTTCCGAATTGAAAGGTTCGGGTCGTCACGAACAGACTGATTAACATTCTCCTCGTTTTCTACCGTTCTTGATGACCTAGGTCGCCCGGATTTTGATTTATCCAGCGTTGTACCAGTCTCTTCAAACTTTTTAACCCAATGTCGAATGAGAGGAATGCTTGGCGCATCATTTAAGTGGCGAAAACCTCGAATACTGCAGAATTTTCTACGCGCTACAGTCGCCGAATCACCGTTTTTGTAAAACTCTCGCACGCATAACGCGCGGTCTGCTCCCGAGAAACGCTCCATAGCGATTGAATTCCCAAGAGCCAGGCTACCGATTGACATAACCCCCGCGCCCCTCGGATACGTTGCGTTCACGCAGTAATCTAAATAAATATAAAATTTCTTTTGAGACACCTTATATTAAAAAATAAAAAATATTAGTACATTTAACAATAAAATAAGACATATTAAAATAACAAATTGAAAGTTACGATGCATATATTGCGAGAAAAAGCTGCAGTCATGTAGAAAGTTTGTTAAAGTTTGTCAAAATTGTCCGTTAGATACTTGTCAAAGCTATAAAATGCCTTGTTAATTAGGATGGATTTTAGTTTGATCTTGAATGATTTCAATGGTAATTTTTTTATTTCATAAGGGAGAACATTGTAAAATTTAGTGGCATAATAGTTCAACGAGTATCTAGTTAAGGTCAGTTTTGTCTAATCAGGCCTGATTAGTTCTTTGCCACGGGTATTGTAGCTGTGAACATCTTTTTGAAGTTTTTTGTCTTTATAATTTAAGTGGACATGTGTCAAGCAGCAATAAATGTGCAAGCAGGGAAACGTCAGAATACCTAAATTGACAAAGGAACTTCTACAATCATCTCTGTATGCTAAACCGCTAACACGTCGCTGCAAAGCAAAAATTCTTTCGGCATGAGAGGAATGCCCCCAGGCTAATAAGGATAGGTGACATGAGACTGAAATAATGCATAGTATGCTGTTAATAGAACATTTTGAGTAACCTTTTGTTTTAAATTCCTGATACAATATATGGACTTACAAAGCTTTGCGGATGTTACTTCTATATGTTTCTCCCAATTGAGATTAACACCTATGACAACACCCAAAAACTTTACTGAGTCGTTGTTAACAGGGTCGGGAGCCCTCAGGGAAAAAAACAGATATTGTGTTTTAGCTACATTAATACTTAACATATTAGCTCTGAACCACTCTTTAATACGTTCCAGGCTTAACTGGCTTTGATCTAAAAGCTGTTCATAATTAGAATAATTATTCAAAATTGTAGTATCATCTGCATACAATACAGTATTAACTTGATTCATATATAATGGCAGATCATTAATATAAATTATGAACAACAGTGGTCCTAAAATTGAACCCTGTGTCACTCCAGAATTTATCTCCAGTTCTTTAGATTTTTTACCATTAGCCCGTTGAATAAATTTATTCAACGATGGTGAAACAAAAGTAAAATGTAATATATTATCAAAAATAAGGAGTGCTCATAAAATGCTGGTAAAGTTCTTCGTATAGGAGGAGTGCGAAATACAAATGTGAAGTACATTATTAATACTGGCGTTGCACAAACTTTTAATACCAGCAATTTACCAACAGAAAAAGCAGTTTGCCAGCATGCGGCCCATGGTTGAATGTTTGCTAGGAAACTTCAACCTCCCTGCAGTGGCGGTCTTTCGCAAAGACAAAAAAGGCAATTGTCTTGGGCCCGTAATTTTCAAGGGCCCAACGAACCCTTCCCCTTTCCCCTTTGAACGCCACTAGGTTGAGGGCCCGTAAATCAAAAATGTCTTGGGCCCGGTGAAGGCTTAATCCGCCACTGCCTCCCTGTATTGTACAATAACGGATTGTATTATATTAAGAGTTGTAAATTCTAGAACATCAACAAATTGAAACGACTGGTGTTTATCTGTTCATATATGTCAACAGTTTTTCCTATAATATGCATTGGCCTATTTTCAAAGCCTAGTAATTAAATTGAATGCCCTCGGGGCTGGCAATATTTCACATATTACCTCCCTGTGCTCATGACTGTACCATATATCAACGGTCTCAACAGCCGGAGGCCAACGCCACTTATTAGAGTAATTGCTCATAGCATGTGTGATTCTGATAGCTCAATGCCCACTACACCATACAGAAATCCAGTTAACATAGCTGTATACCTACTGTTTATTTATGTATCTACATGTATATACATATTTATGTGTATGTGTTTATGTGTAAATTGTGCGTATGTGCATTTATGTTAGTGGTTTGGTTATATAGTGTTGTCTATGTCTATGTTAGTGTGTGTACCTATATATTGGACTGTGGCTACTATTGTTACACCTGCCTGTGTGTTGGTTCATCTCTATGTGAGAGCATGCATATATCAGATTATGTTACAAATATAACTAATTGATGAAATTTGATGCAAAATTGAGACATTCATAGTTCAGAGGAGGATTTAGTACGAATATTTACTAGTTGTTGTTGCTATACCCAGATTATGATAAATTTGTTAAATTTTCATTTCCTTGGACCTTCAGAGGGGGCTTGTGCCCAACCCCTTCTGAATACGCCACTGTTGTTCAGTACAACTTATATCAGTCCTTTTTGTGTGTAAAACATCATAATTTCAAAAATACCTAAAAAGATATTGATATTCACATTTATCTACAAAATAAAACCAAATACCGATTTTAAGAGCGCGATTGTCTCCAAAACTACTCTCTTTATTATATTTCTACTATTTCTACTCTATTTCACGTTTGAGGTGTCATTTTAAAATCACATTCTGAAGATTATACCGAAATTTCCACTTTATCTTATCTGAATCGAGTAATTAGTTGTTTAAAACAGTATTATCATTTGACTGGGCGAATGTTTTAGTCGATGTGTCAGGGGGTAAAATACAAAACGAAAAAAAAAAATGACAATATTGTTAACAATGAAGTAATTTAAAAATTAACTACTGTTGTGGTTAACAAATTTTATCTTCAACTCTCCGAGCAGTGCCGTGTAATCTGCTGGTCCTGGAGGGGGGGCTTGACTGCGCCACTGGGACCAGATATTTAAAAATCACAGAAGACGGGTTCCAGAAATTCTGAAAACCATTTGAGAACATGGGGAAGAAATTCTGAACATCAATTAAGGATAGGGAGAGTGGAGAAATTCCGAAAATGTTTTGAGGATGGGAGGGAGGGGATTCCTAGAAAACAAGGGGCAGAAATTTCATGCGAGCTATTTGAAAATTGGGTCCAGATTTGGGCCGCAAGCCGTAGGCTGGATAGCACTGCAGAATATGGATGGTCCCTCCAAATATTTTACTAACCAGCAACTACTGCCACCAGTTCAAACTATTCCATTATTTCTCGGTCTATTGCTTCGCCTGCTGCAAAAACAGATCCCAGATATTTAAATTGCTTTACCGGTTTTTCGTTTAATTTAATCTGATGTTTTTCCAGTCATGCTTTTTACTTTCTTGCAGCATATTCTCATATTTATTCAACTCAGCTAAAAATTGTAGGTAGCTAGTATAAAATTTTAACGTTCGTAAAACTAATTTTTTACCCCAAAGAATTATCGCCCTTTATTTGTTTATTTTCTGATAGAGTTCGTTCATAAATTATGTCATCAGTACCATTATCAATTCAGTAAACCATAAAATTAACACAATACACGGGACATAAATCAATTTGATTTGAAATCTGGGCTGGGACTATCAGAATCAGGAACGACCGGGCCATGATCAAATATTCTATACGCTGACGTCTAAATGGCATTACACAATCATGTACACAATCTCACAGAATCGGACCAGAATATAACAGATAACCTAAGTTAACCCAAATTGAAGCAGATTTGTACAGAACCGGGTTTAGTAAACACTGTTTTACAATGGCCGCATTCAGCAGACTCATCGGTGAGGTACCGGTTAGTAAATTTGTTCCTGTATGCATACGTTGATCTACCGGTGAGTTACCGTACTTACTCACCGGTCGCCATTTTAGGAGGCCTTTTAAGTTTTTACAAAAACTAAGAAAGACATTTTTTTTTGTGGAACAAACTGTTTTATTGCTTTTTATAATATTCGTCTTTGAGATTTATACACTTTTACATGCGATCGAACCAATTCTCGAAACATTTTTTCCCCTCTGAAGTTGGTATCTCAAAAACATGGTTTTCGAAGGCTTCAACAACTTCTTGCTTGACTCCAGCATGAATTTCGAAAAGTTGTGACAATAGGTTGTATTTTTATTACCAAACTGTATAATGTAAGTATGTGTGTTTGTTGGTATGTATATATGTGTATTTAGTAATTCAATTACTTTTAAATGGAATGCATGCAATTGTGATGAGTCCACTAAACACCGCGGCGGCCACCTCTATATTGGCGACCTAGATACGGCGTTTGGTAATCCTCGGGAAGGGTTGTCTGCAAAAACTGCAGCTGGGGAGGGTGGATGTTGTTCCCTATTCGCCCGCCCTTCGTCTTCTGAGGGGTAGCGGTCCTCAGAGGTATGGGATTCGGTTGTTGATATTGAAACATTGTGTTGATTGTTTAAAATACTGTTTAATCTCACTCACCATACATATCATATTTTGGGAAAACTACCCACACACACACAGAACTCTTATTAGAAATCTCATCCCATTAGACTCAACACTACACAGTTTCATCTCTCGCTCATGACTTCTCGACCCCGACTCCCTGAAATCTCGCGTTCCCGCGTCTCCCGGTGTTGATATCTCTAGTTGACTCGTTGTCAGCTAGAGCGCGTTATTCATACCCTTTACATTCCTCCTCCTTTTTAAGAATTTTCTACCGAAAATTCTTACAGTTCCTGTGGTAGTAATTTTCCCGTACAAATCAAATCTTTAAAATTAAAAATTACATAAATCTTGACATAAAATATATAGAGTATTTTTTTTTTCAAACAATGATTGATCTCTAAATTGATAAGAAAAGTCTTTATATGAATATGGTGGATTCTCTATTTTGGAAGCATGTTTTAATTTTAGGTATACAAAAAAAAAATCTACTGTTGCTTTAATTCTATTATCGTTCTTCGATTCTCATAGTCTCCACCATAGCATATTCCGCCTTATCTTTCCGGCCATAATTTCACAAAATAGAGCCGTTTTTTTTTTCTTATACTAGTTTATAAATCTTACAAAAAAAATTCTTAATATTAAGTATAATACATTTTTAATTGTTAATTGAACATTTATGGTTATTTGATTGGTTATTGTCTTACTGATCTATCTCGATTAATTAAATTCTTTTGGGTAACACCCAAGGATGATCTTCGACTGGACCTTTACTTCTAGTGCGATGAGCATTTTCAGTTCTATTAACTTCTTCTCTATTATTTCTTCCGTCTTCGTTTCCAGATTCTTCCAAGTCGGTATCTTCTTCGCCTGTTTGTTGCCTTTCCTCTCTCACTTCGTCATCTCTCTCTTCAGGAAAAGGGTTAACAAACATTCTTCCTTGTCGAGGTATTATTTCATTTTCCTCGTCTTCGATGTTATCTTCAGATGATTCATCTTCCTCTAAACTATCGTCCTTTTCATAATATTTTTTTAATCTGTTAACATGAATAATTTGTTCTTGGGTTGTACCTATTTTTATAATTTTATATGTGGTTGGTCCCAATTTTTCAACTACTCTGTAAGGTCCAACCCACTTCTTACATAATTTTCTAGATACACCAATTTTTGCTGCTGAATTCTGTAAATAAACCATTTCTCCTATGTCGTACTCAACTTCTTGTGATTTTCTGTTATAATATTTTTCTCTAGTCTCAGCTGATTTTTTTAATTGTTCTTTTACAGTGTTAAAAGTTGAAGACAAGCGTTCTACCATTTCTGAAATATAATTTTCGCCATAATCGTATTTTAATTTTCGAGCTTTCAACACGTCTTCATATGGCATCTGCATGTCTCTGCCGTGCATTAAAAAGAAAGGAGTCTCTCCTATCGAGGAATGAAGTGATGTCCTGTACGCCATCATCACAAAAGGAAGCCATTCATCCCAGTCGCGTTGAGATGGTGAAATATAATGCGAAAGAATATCTTTGAAGACGCGATGACTTCTTTCTATCATGCCATTACACATTGGATGATAGGGAGTTGTCTGTATCTTTTCGATTTTCAGTATCTTACACACGTTTTTCATAAGCTCTGATGTAAAATTGGCACCTTGATCTGATAGTAATTTCTCAGGAGTACCATGACGACAAATTATTTGAGTAACAAACGCTTTTGCTACAGTACTTGCCTTTTGATCCGGAATTGGTATTGCTTCAGGATATTTTGTGAAGTAGTCTTGAAAAGTTAAAATGTATCGGTTTCCATTGTCCGAGGTAACCAACGGTCCAACTATATCGATAGCGGTTAACTCAAAAGGTTTGTTTACTTCGAACCTTTGTAACGGTGCTGGTTTTCTGTTATTTGGAGTCTTTCTTGAATTACAGGATTGACATATCTTAATATAATTTTTCACATCTGTACTCATATTTTTCCAATACATTCTACTGGATATTAAATTTAAAGTTTTCGCGCTTCCTTGATGTCCTGCATATGGTAAGTCATGATAATCGTGAATAATCTTTTTCACTAGGGATTTTGGAATAACAAGTTTATCATGTCTTTCGTTCTGTAATTTTGCTTTAAAGAGTAATCCATCTTCATCTATAAAATATTCCGTTAAGTTTGGGTTCTCTTCCATACTTTTCTTTAGCTGTACTACCAGTTTATCTCGGTTTTGCTCTCGACGAATGTTATCTTTATCCCAAACAGGCAGGTAAGGAACTTCAACATTAACTGTATTGATTGGAATCCTACTCAAAGCATCTGCATTACTGTGTTTCTTGCCAGGACGGTGAACAACTTCGTAGTCATATTCGGATAAAAGAATAGTCCATCTGGCTAATCTTGATGTTGGGTCCTTTAATGACACTAACCATTTTAAGGGTTGATGATCCGTTATAATTGTGAATTTTCTCCCGTACAAATAGCATCGAAAGTGTTTAATTCCCCAGATAACGGCTAAACACTCTTGCTCAGTGACAGTATAATTTTTCTCCGCTTTATTAAGTTGTCGGCTTGCATATGCTATTGGTCTTTCGCCTTCTTCACTAATCTGACTCAAAATAGCACTGATGGCTGTTCCGGAAGCATCTGTCGATAGGATAAAAGGTTGGGAAAAATTGGGATATCTTAGCAAAGGTGGGGTACATAAAAGTGTCTTTAAATATTCAAATGGTTCTTGTTCTGTTGACGTCCACACAAATTTAGTATTTTTCTTCAATAATTTAGTTAAAGGTAAGGCATGTTTGGAAAAGTTAGGAATAAATTTGCGGTAAAATCCAACAAGTCCTAGGAATGCACGTACTTCTTTTACGGTTCTCGGTGCGGGATATGATTTTACTACCTCAATTTTTTCAGGTTCTGGTCTAACTCCTTCCGCAGATATAATGTGGCCTAAATATTTTGTCTCTTCTCTCAAAAATTCACACTTTGATGGCTTCAGTTTTAAATTAGCGTCTCTCAGTCTCTGGAAAATGGATTTCAGTCTTTCCATATGTTCTTCGAGTGTTCTACTGAATACCACAATGTCATCTAGGTATACGAGGCATTCTTCTAGCGTCATTCCAGACAATACGGCATACATTAGTCTCTGGAATGTACTTGGACTATTTGCTAAACCAAATGGCATACGTAAGCATTCGTAATGCCCATCTGGTGTCGAAAAAGCTGTTTTTTCTCTGTCATCTGGATGTACTTCTACTTGCCAGTAACCACTCGCTAAATCCAAAGTAGAAAATAATTTTGCTTGACCAAGTTGATCTAAAGTTTCTTGCAGGTTTGGTAGAGGAAAATAATCTCTCTTCGTAATGCTATTTAGATCCCGATAATCTATACATACCCTTATTTTATTTTCTCCGTCTGCTGCTTTCTTGGCTACCATTATTACAGGTGAAGACCACGGTGACGTTGATTCTTGTATTATTCCTTGTTCTAGCATATTGTTTATTTGCTTCTTTAGTTCCTCTCTTTGACTGAATGGGACTCGATATGGTGGTTTAGTTATTGGAGGTACATTCTCAGTAATTATTCGGTGTTGTACTTTTGTTGTGCATCCTATTTTATTGTCATCTGTCACAAATACATCTCGGTAATCTTCAAGTAACTCCATTAATTTGTTCCGTGTCACATTATCCAAATGTTCTAAATTAAATTTGTTTACTACCGGTTTTCTATTACTTGTTTTTACGATATTAATTTTACTCTTTTCCGCGTTAAACGAAGCTTTTGGTAAATTTATTTTCTCGCTATAGGCAACTGTTTGGTTTTTAGATAATCGGACTGTTTCATCTGACACATTCAGTACACAGATCTTAATTTCGGATGTTGCTTTACATACAGATCTTGCAACCACTATACCATGAATCATTACTTCAATCGGCTCGATCAAGATGTCGTGTTCAGGATTATTAATTTCCTGAACGGCTGTGCATACATACTGACACCTAGGAGGTATGTCAACTGGATGTTTGATACGAACAGGGAGGGTACCAGCCACCCTATCGCAAGTAGTGCTCTTCACCTCTGGTACAGATGAAGGCAACTTTTGACTACACAATTTTCCTGGTATATCTGCTTCTTCGAGCTTCCTCATCCTGATATTTTTGGATTTGTCATGTTCATGGGTTTCTTCAATCGTCGGTTCTTCCTGAATGCTTGTAATTTCTGCAAAGTGGTCCGATTTTCTATTTATATTTGTTCTATTATTCTTCTTCTTCCCTGCTAGATTATATGCTGTTATTTTTACCGGTGCGTTCTTAAATACTTCGTTCAAAATTTCCTTAACTCGTGACCATTTTAACTTATCTAAACCACAACCAATTCTGGGCATTGCAAGCCTGGTTACTCCGTATCTTAGACAGTGTCTCCTCAGTTTCTGCAATGATTTTGTTAAATTGTCCAAAGTAGGTTTTTGATAGCTATGTTCTTTAGTCACTAAATAGTATACGTACTTTTTTTCTTTTTCATCTATTTTTAACACGGCTGTTTCTCCAGTTTTTAACTTTAATCTTCTTAAATTTTCTACATTTTTAAATCGTCGTTTAAATTCAGTTGCAATTCCACGACTCATTTTAAAATCTTCCGCTACGCAATGAACTAATGAATGATCATTTGGCGCGTCAAATAAATTTCCTTGTATTTCTTTTATTTTATTTTCTTGATACGTTACTTTCTCTTCATTTCTTACTAACTTTTGTATTTGATCATTCTTTGGCTCAAATTTCTTCACTATTATTCTCGCTGTTCTTTCGTCTTCTGAATCTTCCTCTTTTTCATAGGTTTGTGTACCAACCGTTGTGTTGTGCGTCTGAGTAGTCATATTTACTCTGCTATTCTTTTTATTTCTATTACACAAACATATTTCTTCATTTTCTCTGGAGTCGTCAGTGTGCATTTCGGAGTTTTCCTTTAAATAAAAACTTTTCCCATTTATTTCGAGAAGACCTTGGTTTACATGGATCACAGCGTTTAGTAGCTTCAATATGTCTCGGCCCAACAATCCATCGGTTTGTAATGGTAGTGCATCTTTACATACCATGAACTCAACTGGAAAGTCGTCATCTCCGATTTTAAGTTGTACTTCTGAAAGTCCAACCAACTGAAGTTCGTCGCCTGTAATACCTTTTACCGTAGTGTCTTTGTTTCGATAAATAGTTCCCCTTGTCCTCCAAATTATGTGCTCTTTAAGAATACTTACCGCCGCGCCTGTATCCACTAACAATCTTGACGAAAAATTATTAATTTTACAATCAATGACACATGGATCGTTTTTATCATCTAAGTGATTTACTTCGACGCGGGGTATGAGTATGCTCTTTAAGCCTGATCTACCGGTCCCTCGTTCCGGGGTGTGACCGAAGGACGAAAACCGTTTAAAGACCGTGTAGTATTTCTTCCCTGACTTCCTGTGTCTTCACTTCTTTCCCTAGACGGATTTTCTCTATTCCTTGGTCTGTCTTGTTGTTCTTGCTCTCGCGACCGACAGTTTCTTGCCAAATGTCCAGTTTTACCACACTGAAAACACGAAATCGTAGAAGTGTTTTGTGACCTGCAGTCTCTGGCAAAATGTCCTGTCTTCCCACACTGAAAACACGAAATCGACGTAGTGGTTTGCGACCTGCAGTCTCTGGCAAAATGTCCAGTTTTATTGCATTTAAAGCATGTGACTGGCCTTCTAGAAGGAGTTTGCAAAACCATAGCATCTTTAAGCCTGTGCGAATTTTGAAGTATTTCGATACTTGTCTCAGCCTTTTCAGCAAGTTCCACTACTTCATCATACGACATTCTTGGGTTTTTGCTAACGTCCAGCAATATTAACTTTGCAATATCTTCATTTATCCCCTTTTGAAACTGGTGTATTAGGTCCCTCTCATGTCTCTTTTTCACAGATTCTTTTTCTGAGGTGTTTTCTCCGTCAATATAATTTAAATTTTCTTCCAAAAGCCTTTTTCCTTTAATTTTTAATCTGGTTGCGTATTGACAAATTTTTTCTCTCGGCCTCTGTACACATTTTGAAACTTCTGCTTGACCCTGACCTGGTATAATTTTCCGTGTATACTTCTTAATAAATGCATTCTTGAATTCCGCGAAACTAATATCTTCCGAATTTAAATGTGGTTCCGATTCCAAAAATAAAAATGCATCTCCTGTAAGCTGATATTTTGCTACGGCTAGTTTTTGACTTTCGGTCCATGCATCAATTGTGGCTCTTTGACTGAGTTTAGAGAAAAATTCCCTTATATTTTCGAAAGGTTTTCCAGAAAATTCCGGTATTCCTACTAACGTTTGACCAATGGTTCGGTACATGATTGGTGTTGTATCTGCATTCGTTGCCATTTTTGTACTTTTTTTATAATTATTTATTTAATAGAAATAGATCAAGTAAATTCAAACAAAACGCGTATTATATGAAAAATCGGGTTAACCAAATCTCAATCAAATATCAAATTTAATAATAACCAAAATTGTTCAAAACTATTTTCTAAAGTAACAATTAGATTTAGTATAAAATCAAAATTCCTCAAAACTTTTTTCCTCAATAATAATTAGTCAGCAAATGATCACATAAACAAAATTTTATTATTACAGAATGCGATAACACAACAATACTATAACTGTAGCACAACCTTCACACGTTTCGGCTATTAAGCAAAAGAAAACAAACAATTCAAGATGATAAAATGTAGGACAAAATAATATTAATTAATCTTTTAAACACTTTAAATTATAAAATCTTAAAAATCAAACATGCAAATTCAATAATCTTAACATTAAACATGCAAAATCAATTCAACAATCCCATATAGCTGCCACCATTGTGATGAGTCCACTAAACACCGCGGCGGCCACCGCTATATTGGCGACCTAGATACGGCGTTTGGTAATCCTCGGGAAGGGTTGTCTGCAAAAACTGCAGCTGGGGAGGGTGGATGTTGTTCCTTATTCGCCCGCCCTTCGTCTTCTGAGGGGTAGCGGTCCTCAGAGGTATGGGATTCGGTTGTTGATATTGAAACATTGTGTTGATTGTTTAAAATACTGTTTAATCTCACTCACCATACATATCATATTTTGGGAAAACTACCCACACACACACAGAACTCTTATTAGAAATCTCATCCCATTAGACTCAACACTACACAGTTTCATCTCTCGCTCATGACTTCTCGACCCCGACTCCCTGAAATCTCGCGTTCCCGCGTCTCCCGGTGTTGATATCTCTAGTTGACTCGTTGTCAGCTAGAGCGCGTTATTCATACCCTTTACACAATTATTTGTAATAAGGTATAGCAATATTAAATTTTAATCAACTAATATATCCCTGTTTGAAACAAAAAAGTTTTAAAAGCATGGAAAAATAAATAATTAATTAAATTTAAAACTCTGAAATATTCATACCAACAGAGAATATTGTCAGAGGGTTGAAAATTAAATTATAAACTTCAAAATACAAAATGGTCTCTATACATAGTATCCACGCTAATCTATCAAAAGACTACCGAGCACTTCAAAATTACGTTAAATATTTTCCAAAAAAACATAAATTATCAACGCTGATGCTTAATAATAATATTTATTAACTATGATATATTTTACATACATGTTTATTGCACGCCGAAATACAAAAAATACAATTTAAATAATAATGCTACGAGGGTGCTTTTATATTCGCGGAATGGGGGTAAGGAAGGTAAATAAAAACAAAGAATTATTTTTCTTTTTCAATGTATTCTCCCTTAACTATAATACAGTTATCAGATCTAGTAATTAATTTATTTATACCAGTGAAAAAAAATTATTCATTTTTGTCTTCAAAATATGCTGAAACTGCAGCCTTTACTTCATCATCGGACGAAAAAATTTTTCCTCGAAGTTCTTTCTTCATATTCGGGACCAAATAGTAATCGCTGGGGACCAGGTCTGGACTGTGGGTGGATGATTTAATTCCTGGAAGCCTGCCTTGTGCAGGGCAGCTTGTGCAACTCGACTTCGATGAACGGGTTGTCGTGCAAAAGCAGCACACCTTTTGCAAGTTTTCCTCTTCTCTTTTCTTTGATGGAGTCCCTTAATCGTTCTACAAGTGTGGCATAATATTCTGCCGTTTTAGAGACGACCTTTTCTTTGTAGTCGATGAGCAGGATTACTTCAGTGTCCCAAAATATGGTCGCCATGAGCTTTCCAGCTGACTGTTACACTTTAAACTTTTTTGGTGGGGTTGTACCTTTTTTGTGCCATTGCATTGAATCTTGTTTGGATTCAGGTTCATCGTGATGAACCCACGTTTCATCTCCTGTAACAATCCGACTTAATACTCCATCCTGGTCTTCACTGCAGAGCTTCAAAAACGCTCGTGAGCATGCCATTCGTTCGTGTTTTTGAGGCGGCGTTAGCATTCTCGGGACCCATCTTGCACAGACCTTTGTTATACCGCGATGATCGTGCAGAATTTTAAAAATGTTTGTATCTGATAATCCAACCATTTCTGCAAGTTGTTTCTTTTTCAAACGGGCATCTTCTAATAGTAAATTTTCAACTCTTTCCACAAGTTCTGGCGTGGATACCTCGATGAGACGTCCAGGGCGAGGATCGTCTTCCAGGGATTCTCTGCCTTGCTTAAACAGGTTAGATCACTTATATCATGGTTTTACCAGGACAATAGTCCTAGTAAACCGCTGACATATCTTTTATAATGGTTTGCACTGGTTTTCCTTGTTTTGTCAAGAACTTTATAACGGCACGATGTTCGACTTTACTCATGTTGAAAATCTCTTCACGTTCTGACTTGTGTAAAAGACAATAACGCAAATACTACTGATTGAATAATAATGCAGTTCGGTATATATAGTAATAAGACATCAAGCTAGACGTTACGGTTGGTTTACCAAGCCCGGCCCCTCAGCAACCCCTCCATTCCGCGAATATAAAAACGCACCTCGTACAGACGCATCTAAAATGGACAAAGAAACTGTTTATTCATTTTTGGATTCTATGAAAAAATTTCATCAAAAGATTATACTACTCGACTACTAATCAGTTTAATTTGCAGAAATGAAACAATCTGAGAAATTGTTAGATATATAATTTTTACAGACTGCAAAATACAACTTAAAAAATTGGATTGAGTTTTCCGTTATTGCTAGGCAAAACACTTTGCGCCACCTGGGAATATGAAACTCACATCAATCATAGGTCTGTGGGAGGCGGTTTTTACAGCAACATCAACCACTTCATTACCTTTAATACCAACATGTCCAGGTATCCAAAACAGCTCTACCCTCATATTCTGAGCATTCAGATTGTGGAGTAGCAACCGGATCTTTAATACAAGAGGATGCACTACATCTGGATCTTGGATATTGTTCAGAACGCTCAGAGAGTCCGTCAAGATAACACTTGGACGAATTTGCTTTGAGGAAAAAAACACAGGCCCTAAGAAAAATGTTAATAATTGCTATGAACCAATCATCACTTCAGTATCCTGAATTTTCAGTGATTTTAATTCTAATGGTTTCCCGTTTCTTTGAAATGACTCTAATATCTATGGGAAGCCGTATATGTTTCAAAGCAGTTGAATGGCAGTTTACATTTATTCTTGTATGACAGAGTGCTAGAATAATATATTCCGCGATTTTAATTGTTGAATTGTGTCCATCAATTCATCCTACATCATTTTCCAATTATCCAAATAAATAACATTATGGAAGAGCATCAAGATTATATTTTGATGAGGCAATAAAAAATTCTTTTGATCTTTTATTCATTTCATATTAATTATACTTTTGAATAAATTATTATGTGAATATACTTTTTTTTCTGTGTGTGCGTGACATTTGAAAAAATATATTTTTATTTTCTTTGTATTAAATTAAAAACATCTTTTATAATTTAGTTTCTATTTCATTTAAGACTTTGTACATTTAATATAATTTAATTTAATAGATAAGTCTACTTGTCTGAGAAAATATGTAGGTGCTCGCTTTTGGATGCTTTAAAAAATTTGTTAATATATTACATACACGTTAATTTTTGGCTATAGATATAAAAATATCGTTTAATTTTTTGATTTTTTACTTGTTTTAATGTGGGGGGGTCTGATAACCGCATTTTAAGCATATTTTTGTGAATTTTTTTCAAATCTATGGTTAAATTTATTCATTTTCAAACTAAGTACATATATAAAGTATGTTTTGAAGAAGATACAAAAAAAATTTGAAGGCAAAATATGGCGAAATGAGCCAGCTGTGGCAAATCTTCTCAGACTCCGGGAAAAAAATTAGATTTTGCGGTAACCAACATAACTCGTCACTGGATCATCTGAAATCAAAAATCCAAAAAGATTTTGTTAGTTTATGAGTTTGCCGAGGTAACGACGTTGAGATATTTTTTTTTCATGTTTTTTTTTATTTAACAATCACAAATATACTCATTTTTAGTTTTTTTTTTTAGGGGGTATTAATTTTTTTTGTCTTGTAAGTAACGCTAAAAACTGAAAAATCATTTTAAAAATAAAAACTCAACGTCGTTACCTCGGCAAACTCATAAACTAACAAAATCTTTATCCAAATATCTGCCATAGGCTTCAAGTCGGTGATGTTGTTGTACAGTCTTTTGTCTTGGTTTTGAGAGCTTCATGCATTTATTTCTAGCAGGGCTGAGCGACGCCAGGTGTTCTTGGGTCGCCCTCCACGTCTACTGCCCTGAGGGTTGTATGCTAGTGCATAGCGACACACTTCGCTAGGAGCCCTTCGAAGAGTGTGCCCTAACCAACCATACTTTCTTCTTTTTATTTGCAAATTAATGTCCATTTGACCAGTTCTTTCCCCCAATTCTACGTTTGATATTCTACGTGGCCAATGCGAAGGATTCTTCGAAGACATCGATTTACAAATACTCGCACTCTTCTCTTGATAGCTTCTGTAACGAACCAAGTCTCGCAGCCGTACAAAAGAACTGACGTCACGCATGCTTTGAATATGGAAGTTTTCGTGGAAGTACTGTAGATCGCAGAATTCCATACCCGGCTAAGTTGGATGAAGACGCCTCTAACTTGGCGTATTCTGCTTTCCACATCTATATCCGCGCCACCGTCCACAGACACAACACTCCCCAAATACTGGAAATCACCCACACGCTCGATTTGATGGTTACCGAGCAGTAAAGGTCTATCGGTTTCTGCATTTATCCGCATTTCTTTCGTCTTGGAGCTATTAATTTTTAATCCAACTTTTGCAGATTCAATCTTGAGGTCATCAAGATTTCGCTGCATGTCTCCATGCTTATGCGACAACTCACATTTATGGTCTGCAAAATCCAGTGACTCCAGTCTGACTATTGGTGTTAGCGGATTCCAAATTATTCCTCTGGGTTTGTTGGCTGTTGATCGTCTAGCCACGGCGTCTAAAACTATCAAAAAAAGAAGCAGTGACATCACACAACCTTGTCTAACACCTGTAATGGTTGGAAAGGGTTCTGACAAGCTACCATTGTGTAGAACTATACACGTGAAGCCGTTGTAGCTATTTCTAATCAGAGATATTATTTTGTCAGGCACTCCAATATTTTGCATTTCAGCCCAAATACATTCTCTATCGACAGAGTCGAATGCTTTTTCATAGCTTTTTCACTAATGAATATGGGGGACAAAAATTGTCATCAAAATGTGACGAATATCTAATATGGAGGTTGACGAATATAGAGGTTCCACTGTATTTGTTTATCGGTTCTCTGTTGATCAATCGGCAAGTAAATTTCGTAAACTTTCTGTTCAGCTCACTTCAATTTTTGTTCCTTTATCTCAGCGATAATTATGATGTAGACTGAGATTCCTTGCTTACAATATTTTGTAAAACTTTAGTTATTGAGTACAATCTGTAACATTGTGTATAACCATTGTTTGAAATTCTAAACTAAACTGTGTACATAAATTGAATGGTACAACTAAACCAGTAACAGTACCTGGATATTTTAACAATTTAAACCGCTCGGGGAATTCTGCAATATGCACTGAACTTTAAAATTTATTGCTTTATTATTCACAATCACAATTACTGTTACAATACTTTATTAATGTGCTCTTTTAATTACATTTTGTTTCAAAGTTAATTTATAGTACCACTTAATATTAAAATTAAAAATTTATAAAACTATAAATGAACGCGTATTGGTATAGAAGATAGCTGAAATGAACTGGAACTTATTGTACAAGGTGTCTCAAAAGAAATTTTATATTTAGTGGATCGATTAAAAAAAAAGTAAGCCGTATATAGAAAAAATGTTTATTAATTATTAAAATACACTTTTTGGGGATTTATTTCTTAAAAATAATATCGTCTAAATGTAGACCCTCGCGTTCTCGGCACTCATTTAATCGAACAGTAAAATTACTTATGACGTCTCGGCAGGTGGACTCAGGGATGGCTGCCATTTCGTGACGGATATTTTCTTTCAAATGCGCCAGTGAAGTCGGTTTATTGGCGTAAACTTTAGATTTAAGATAACCCCATAGGAAAAAGTCCATAGGGGTTAAATCTGGACTGCGTGGAGGCCAATTTATGTCACCTCTCCGGGAGATCAATTTTCCTGAGAAAATTTCACGAACACGTGGCAGAGACATATTGGACGTGTGTGAATTTGCTCCGTCCTGTTGGAACCATGTTCTTTGGTTATAGCCAGGAAAGTTTTGCAGTTCAGGTACCAAGAAGTTGTCTAACATCTCCACATAACGCTCTGAATTCACTGTAACTGCACGCCCCCTTTCGTCTTCAAAAAAGTAAGGGCCGATAATTCCTCGCGTCGACATCGCAGCCCATACGGTCACTTTAGGCGAATGTAGGGGTTTCTGCTGTTTGCGTTTCGGATTCGTTGCACTCCAGTAGCGGCAGTTCTGCTTATTTACGTGGCCATTAAGATGAAAATGAGCTTCATCCGAAAACAAAATGTTGGTAAACGTTGAAAATCGCTCAATCACCTGATTTACGCAATTAAGCCTCTGACTGGCATCTTGGGGCTTTAATTCTTGCACCAATTGAATTTTGTAGGGGTGCAGCTTTAGGTCTTTGTGCATAATGCGATGTAATGATGATCTATGCACATTTAAAGCACTTGCGCGCTTCCGAATTGAAAGGTTCGGGTCGTCACGAACAGACTGATTAACATTCTCCACGTTTTCTACCGTTCTTGATGACCTAGGTCGCCCGGATTTTGATTTATCCAGCGTTGTACCAATCTCTTCAAACTTTTTAACCCAATGTCGAATGAGAGGAATGCTTGGCGCATCATTTAAGTGGCGAAAACCTCGAATACTGCATAATTTTCTACGCGCTACAGTCGCCGTTCTTATTTCCCATTCCATATTCTTGTTTCGTATATAAACCAACCATTAAACCGCAATGGCCAATTCACACAGGTCCGACAGGTCAATTCACCATATAGGCCACTTTCTTAATAATTTTCCGGGCCGTTTAAAATTCCCAATCCGCTCCTGGGTGTATCCCTTGCGCCTTACAGTTGATGCGTCTCTGCCCCAGTTCTTCAGAATTTTCTGTTATTACTAAGTATCTCTCAATAATATATCAAGTTATTTTCTTTTCAATGCTCTCCATTGTGTGTAAGAAAATAATCAATTTCGCCAACAGTACGCGTAAATCAACAACATTTCCTCCCAATGTTGCCAACTGCGTATTCATAAACAAACAAGTACTCTTCATAAATGTTTTGATAGCGTGTTCTGCTCATTTATATCTTACGGAAGTAATTAAATCATACCCCCCCTCCCACTCGCTACGTTGTCTAATAATAATCAGGCATGCCATGTAACTTTATATAAAACTGCTATTGGTGTTTTTACTGTTACCAACTTAAACGAGGGGTGAGGGTTACGATGTACATAGGCGCAATGCAGGTAATTGCACACAGCTAAAATGTCAGACAAAAAAAAAGTTATCAAGATATGGTAATAAAGCTATCTCCTATTGTTTTCGTATTTTTCTTGTGCGGCTAAAAATTGATCAGTGAACAATCAGTGAGAGAATCAGTGAAAAATGAACAAAATATGGATTTGAATTTTTTGTGAAATTTAAGAAAACCGTTATCAAAACATTTTGGATGCTAAATGAGGTTTATAACTAACGAACAGCATACGCACATGGCATGGCCACATAACATAATGAAGATGAATCATAAATCCTCGTTTTGTAATGCAAGACATTGTTGTATTCTTTCGGTAATAAAATTTCGTAATATAATTATTCAGGGACGTGGCCAGGGGGGGGGGCATAGGGGGCATTTGCCCCCCCCCCCAGGATAGTTTACCTTATATAAAATATAATTTAGGTCGTTAGACCGGAGGTGAAGAAAATTTATAAATTTACCTGACTTTTATTATTTAATATACTACAAAAGACCTAGAACAGGGGTCGGCAACCTGCGGCTCTTTTAGAAAATTTTGTAGCTCTTTGAATTTTGGCTGTTTTTTTTTTTTAATTTAATGGCCTTTGCTACTGTGGCAATTAGCCAGGACCATTTTTATTCGAGAAAATTTCATGCTTGAACGGGATTCGAACCCGAGACCTTCGCAACGCAGAGCACATGTGTTACCACTACGCTACGCCGGTCGGCGGTTTTTATTTTAATAAAATCTATTTTTTAATTTTCAACTTTCTGCCTGTAGTATACAGGTTTTGTATTTTTCAGAATGTTTTACGGTGCAATTCACGCCCGGTAATTCCCCGAGAATTTTTCGAGATAGATTTAAAGAGTTTAGAAAATATAAAGCTACACTAGCTTTTTTGACAAAACCAATTGAAGTAGATATGTAGCAATTACATTTATCACCTTCAATTAGTGGATTTGAAATCCAAAGGTTTATGGAATTACATATTCTTAAAACGTAATTCTGAACTGGAAAATTTAGAAAGAAAAAAGTGAATTTTATCTTCCCAGTATAAGTGGACCGAAATTCGCAATCTTCAAAATGTAGATAAAGTTCTTTTCGAAGCTTGGAACCGTCTTCCAGAATCGTTCAATCTTTTAAAAAATTATGCTTTTGGGCTAGTGACAATTTTCGGATCCACATATTACTTTAAGCAAATCTTTTCACATATAAAATTAATAAAGAGTCAGTTAAGAAGTAATCTTACTGACCTGAAACTAGAGTGCTGCCTTAAGTTAAAGATTACTGAATATTCACCAAATATTGAAGTCTTATAGAACAATATACAGGAGCAATCGTCCCATTAAAAAAATTATTATATTGTAATATACTGGCAACTACAATAGGTATCACAAACTAAATGTATAAGTAAATATTTATTTATTGTAATACTTGATTATTTTAAAACAAATAAACAATTTTTACGTTTTTTTTCTTAAATATAGCATATATTTTTTAGCGGCTCTTCCATGTTATTGTGTTTTTTTTTTCAATATAGATTTGGCTCTTTGTGACTGAAAGGTTGCCGACCCCTGACCTAGAACGCTGTTATTTTCTACCCAAGCCACATGGCTTGGGTAGATAATTACATAATTAAGGTCGTACCGACCAATTTAGAATAAATTGTTATTTTTGCCCACCCCCAAGCTGAAATCCTGGCTACGTCCCTGTAATTATTCAATTCAGACACCAATCTGGTAGTGTCGGAATCTCATTCAATTGGCCTACCGACTAAAAACCCTGTTTGCCCCCTTTTTTTCCCTCCAAGGAACTATCTGTGGTGATTTTCATCTTGGAGGGAACAGGCTAGCTCAACCTATCCTCACATATCCCTATTCTGTTTTTCTCGTTCGTCTGTCTCCTTCCTCTTCATAATGGCTGACAGCATCTGCCGCACCGTTTCCCAGTTTTCCCTGGAGTGCCGCATAACCTGGACCATGTTGTTGGGTGTCAGGTACTCTCTTGTTATCATGCATGCTCGCAAATTTTCTGCAGTCCATCTCTCGTATACGAATAGTTTATGTTTGAATGTATCGATTGTGCCGCAGTAGGTACAGTCGTCGTCCTAGTCCATCCCAATCCTCCGGGTGAAGGACTTAAAAGACCCATGGGCTGTCAGGGCTTGACATAGTAGTCTATGTTCCTGAACTTGCAGGTCAGACACTCTGGTATGTTGGGGATGAGCCTTTTTGTCCACTGCCCTTTGCCCTGATTCCTGAACCACCTCTCCTGCCATTTCTCAACAGACTGTGTTCTGGCAGCGTTTCTCACCTCAGATACCCCTCCTGCCTCGTATATTTGTCTTCTTTCCTCTGCAAAGAGTCGCAGTGGGAGGGTTCCTGTCCTATTAACGCCTGGCGTTGAGCTTTCTCATATAAGTTGTTGTACTTGCCATATCCTAACATTCCCCACCAAATAGAGGCTTCGTACAATAACGTTGAATGAACTGTTCCCAGCGAAACCTTCCTTTTGCCCCAGTTGAGGCCTCCAAAGTTCGGTATCAATTGTCGTAGTTTTCCAACTCTTTCTTCCGCCTTGTTGGCCGCCGTCTTAAGGTGTTGAATGAGCCGTTTGCGCTGAAAATAATCCCTAGATATTTTATGTGGGGCTTGGGAACTATAATTTTGTCTGCCAGTCGAAAACGGATGTCTCTCTTACGCTTAACTCTCAAGATGACGGCTTCCGTCTTATCGAGAACTAACTGCAACTTGTGTTCTTCTATCCAGGCGCTTATCCTGAAAGAGTGTTCGGTCTAGTCTATTTGAAAAAAAAGTAATTCCATATATTCTATATTAATGTAGTGTATAGTGATAGCTAAATAACAGAGAAACAATATTTAGAGAACTGGGAGAGACAATTGGTTTTTAGGAGATGTTACTGAGGATAGTGGTGTCCAGTGTTTGAGTGTTCCCTCTGAGTATTTTATGAATATGTCTTTAAATTTAAATTAGCATTTAAATTAGTTTAAGTTTAATGTACAAGGTGTCTCAAAAGAAATTTTATATTTAGTGGATCGATTAAAAAAAAAGTAACCGTATACAGAAAAAATGTTTATTAATTATTAAAATACACTTTTTGGGGATTTATTTCTTAAAAATAATATCGTCTAAATGTAGACCCTCGCGTTCTCGGCACTCATTTAATCGAACAGTAAAATTACTTATGACGTCTCGGCAGGTGGACTCAGGGATGGCTGCCATTTAGTGACGGATATTTTCTTTCAAATGCGCCAGTGAAGTCGGTTTATTGGCGTTAACTTTAGATTTAAGATAACCCCATAGGAAAAAGTCCATAGGGGTTAAATCTGGACTGCGTGGAGGCCAATTTATGTCACCTCTCCGGGAGATCAATTTGCCTGAGAAAATTTCACGAACACGTGGCTGAGACATATTGGACGTGTGTGAAGTGGCTCCGTCCTGTTGGAACCATGTTCTTTGGTTATAGCCAGGGAAGTTTTGCAGTTCAGGTACCAAGAAGTTGTCTAACATCTCCACATAACGCTCTGAATTCACTGTAACTGCACGCCCCCTTTCGTCTTCAAAAAAGTAAGGGCCGATAATTGCTCGCGCCGACATCGCAGCCCATACGGTCACTTTAGGCGAATGTAGGGGTTTCAGATGTTTGCGTTTCGGATTCGTTGCACTCCAGTAGCGGCAGTTCTGCTTATTTACGTGGCCATTAAGATGAAAATGAGCTTCATCCGAAAACAAAATGTTGGTAAACGTTGAAAATCGCTCAATCACCTGATTTACGAAATTAAGCCTCTGACTGGCATCTTAGGGCTTTAATTCTTGCACCAATTGAATTTTGTAGGGGTGCAGCTTTAGGTCTTTGTGCATAATGCGATGTAATGATGATCTATGCACATTTAAAGCACTTGCGCGCTTCCGAATTGAAAGGTTCGGGTCGTCACGAACAGACTGATTAACATTCTCCACGTTTTCTACCGTTCTTGATGACCTAGGTCGCCCGGATTTTGATTTATCCAGCGTTGTACCAGTCTCTTCAAACTTTTTAACCCAATGTCGAATAAGAGGAATGCTTGGCGCATCATTTAAGTGGCGAAAACCTCGAATACTGCAGAATTTTATACGCGCTACAGTCGCCGAATTACCGTTTTTGTAAAACTCTCGCACGCATAACGCGCGGTCTGCTCCCGAGAAACGCTCCATAGCGATTGCATTCCCAAGAGCCAGGCTACCGATTGACATAACCCCCGCGCCCCTCGGATACGTTGCGTTCACGCAGTAAGCTAAATAAATATAAAATTTCTTTTGAGACACCTTGTATAACAATATAAATATCAAACCCGTAACTTGATTAAAGTAGGTTAGTTAAAATGGCAAAGGGAGTTTAATTCAATAACCCTTAATTCTTTCCTAAGACTCATTGTAACCAAACAGCGGACCCAGAGGAGGTTCATATCCGAAAACCGCTCGCGTTATGAATAGATGTTTAACAATAAAAATAACAAAATACATCCCTGAAGAACTCCACATTGTGTTTGAATGTAGTATGGTTTTTATAATTTTATTCTTTCATTAACTACAAAATCTGTGCATTTTCTTTACGCAAAATGGGTTGTAGACCATAAATTTTCCTGTCCTCATTAATTTTCAACCCCTTACGCATATACAATGTTGTTTCTATGTATTGTCCTTTACAAAGGGGTGTGTTTTGAAGGGGAGAAAGGGAAATGGGATAAATCAGGTGGACAAATATCGCTAATTACCACAGTGCTATGTTTATTGAATTGATTTCCAAAGGTGGAAATTCAATTTCATGTTATTGTTTATTCGCGTCTTGTTGATTTGATGCTGCCACTGTCAGACACGTCAGACACTGTAGGGTAACTGATTAAAAAAAAAAAAATTCGAATAGAATTACTATTCAATATTGTCTCTCTCAAAATAACTTCCTTGGGAAGCCACACAGCGCTGGAGACGGTTCTTTCAATCCTCATAGCAGTGCTGGAACTCGGATACTGGAATAGCTTTCAGCTGGTCGGTTACGGACATTTGAATGTTTTCGAGTGTCCCGAAATGACGTCCCTTGAGGTGATTTTTCATTCTTGGGAAGAGGCAAAAGTCATAAGGACTCAAGTCAGGCGAATAAGAAGTCTGAGGAGCCACAGGAATGTTTTTACTGGCCAAAAACTCGCTTATTGAAATTACTGTGTGACAAGGCGCATTTTTCTCATCCCCAATTCCTTGGTTAAAATTTGATGAACGGTAGTGTGAGTCAAATTCAACTCTAACCCGATTATTCTGACTGTCTACCAACGATCTGAACGCATAAGATCCCGAATTCTGTCGACATTTTCATCGGTTCTTGAAGATGAAGGCCTTCCGCGCAGCGTGATTCATCTTCAATCAAGTCCCTTCTTTCTGAAAATGCCTTAAATTACCAAAAAACTTGAGTCCTTGACCAAACACTGTCTCCGTATGCCTGTTGAAGTTTTGCAAAAGTTTCCGTTGCACTGTGCCCAAGTCTGAAGCAAAACCTAATAACACACCGTAGCTTGAAATGAGTGTCACTCATTTTTAGAACACACTAGAAAAAACTGTTTCACGAAAAAAATCGCTACGGACAACAAAATTACTCTAGCGATTTCAAACTCGTACTGAAGGCATATCACATGTTCACCTGCCGGCTCTCCAAGTCCCGCGTCCCAAATGTTGCCAGATCAAACGCTATGTTGCCAGTCCGGTTACTTAATTTACACACCTCGTATGCGTAAGAGGTTGAATATTAATGACAGGCACGGATTTCACATTTGTGTTAAACAAGCGCAGCTTTGTGTTTCTTGAGATATAATTGGATCTTTAACTCAATGGAGTAACGTTACTTAAAATAAATTTGTCTTAAAGAAAAAAGTTAACTCAAAATCTTAACAACTAGATAAAAGTTAACACAAAAAAATTGATGTGAAGTGTGAATTTTCACACATTGCAGGGTTTCGCAGGTATATAATAAGTGAAGGCGGCATGCTGAGTGTGTAGGATAAATTTTGCTTTGTAGTAACCACGGCAAAATGAACGATCTTTTTAAAATAATTTATCGTCTGTTAATCTCCTAGCTTTAAAAACAAATTTTATGTTAAAATATTTTTTTGTTAATTTTAATTCGAATACCTAATATCATTATTTAGGTTTCTAAATAAGTGCAGTATTTTTTTTATATAACAAGGTTCATTAAGATTTTGAAAATTGGGCCTATGGCTTGCATTGGTTGTCTTAAATCATACGCTCCGCCCCTCTGGCTTCGTATAAATGACACAGAATGAAAATATAATTCCAATTGGTTATTAAATTTACGCTCTTGAAAATTAAATTCAAAATGTGCTAAAATATAACTAGAATTTTAACAAATTAATTTAAACATAATAAATATGAAAAAAAAAAAAACAAAAAATAAAATTGACTCCACAAGCCAGGAACGAACCTGTGTAGTGAATAACGATCCTGTCTGGTGGTCGAGCAACTGAGCCACCAGACCACCAAACGCTTATCAACTTAGTGTGTTATAAGAGTATAAGCTATATGCATCGTCAACCAAAAAACACAAAAAATGCGTTATTTTCCGAAAACATAATCTGATCAAAAATTCCTGTTGTACTATTCCGGTTCACACCATTATACATTACTTAGAATTTTTTCACATTTTTAGTTTAAACCATCTGGGCTACAGGGTGTGGGACAAAATTTGCTTTGTAGTAACCACGGCAAAATGAACGATGTTTTTAAAATAATTTATCGTCTGTTAATCTCAGAGCTTTAAAAACAAATTTTATGTTAAAATATTTTTTTGTTAATTTTAATTCGAATACCTAATAGGTATCACTATATAACAAGGTTCATTAAAATTTTGAAAATTGCGCCTATGGCTTTCATTGGTTGTCTTAAATCATACGCTCCGCCCCTCTGGTTTCGTATAAATGACACATAGCATGAAAATATAATTTCAATTGGTTATTAAATTTACGCTCTTGAAAATTAAATTCAAAATTTGCTAAAATATAACGAGAATTTTAACAAATTAATTTAAACAAAATAAAAATTAAAAAAAAAACAAAAAAAAATTGACTCCACAATCCAGGAACGAACCTGTGTGTGTATAACAAATCTGTGTAGTTGGCGCGCAACAGAGCCTCTAGACCACCACACGCTTAACAACTCAGCGTGTTATATGAGTATAAGCTATATGCATCGTCAACCAAAAAACACAAAAAATGCGTTATTTTCCGAAAACATAATCTGATCAAAAATTCCTGTTGTACTATTTCGGTTCACACCAATATACATTACTAAGAATTTTTTCACATTTTTAGTTTAAACCATCTGGGCTACAGGGTGTGGGACAAAAATTTTTTTGCACAATTTTGGCAAAAATCGCTTCAAAATAATTTATTTTGCAAAAATAAAAATTTGATCGTTAATCCACGTACCAAGGGCTTTCATTTGATACCCTACTCAGAATTTTAAAAATATATATTTTTTTTCGATGAGCACATATTTGTTTATATTTTTAGGGGGATATGTTTTTTAGATGTTTTAGTATATTTCCTATGTGCGGGTCAAACAGTTGTACAAGCATGCCAATTTTCAACTCTCTAGGTTTAGCCGTTTGGCTACAATTTTTACCGAACAGACAGACAGACAGACAGACAGACAGACAGACAGACGACAAAATGACGGTATAAGGGTGTTTTGGTCATACCTACAAAACCCTAAAAAAGAATCGAAAAAAACTACTCCTCCTAATTTCCTGATTCAGTTTCTGAGGATGATGATAAACATTACCTTCTATATTACACATAATTAACAAAGTAATTGCTTAATTACTCTGAAATTACTCCTAACTTGAATATAAAAAGTTATGAATAAGGGATTAAATGATCGAAATGAATACGGAATTGGTAGCTTTGACCCAACGCCCTAATATTTATTACAGTAATCCAAATGTCGATATATTTAAGCCGTTATCAATCAGATGAGCCAGCTGTATATTTTATATTTTATTCGTACCAACCAGTGCATGAAATTGGCTAACAAATAAATGTTTCGCATTTGAATAAAATCAAATATGTTCTGACAGATAAATATTAATATTAAAACATTAAAATATAAAATGTCACGTTTCAAGAAATAATTAATTAAGAGTTTATGAAAAAAAAAAATGTATTAATTTTAATATAAACTGATGATAGTATCGATGACATAGAAGACTAAGGATGTACTTATTAACTGCCTACAGTATAGTAGAGAAAGAAGACGGCATAACGTACTAGACACACTAAAAAATCTCTGTCCAACAAGTTGGAAACAACAAATTATAATATAGACACTGCATGCTGTTTGTCTTAGCACTGTTTGTTATGAAACCAAGACATTGTGGAGACGAAAAGAGGATTTGTACCTCACAAGGTTCGCATTTTACTCGAATGTTAGCCAAGCGACAGGATATTCACCTGCGTACCTATGTTTTGGGCGAGAGCTCAGAACTCCTGATGATGTTGAACGAGATAATAATAATAATAATAATTATATATATATATATATATATATATATATATTTTTAAATATATTTATTTAGGGGTGCTTCAACTGCTTGGTTATTAGCACCCCGGAATATCTGTTTTACATATTTAGTATCATTACATAATTATATTTTATTGAGCCTGTTATTGATCATTAGAAATACAGAGGTTAAGTCAATATAAAGTATATATGTAGATATTCTAATTTAACAGAATGCAAAATTTAACACTAGTTAGCTTTGTAATTTAAATATTCAGAGATTGAATAGAATGTATGTTTTAGTAGATATTTCTTAAATTTGTTTTTGAATATTTTCTCATTGGGTATACTTTTAATGGTATCAGGAACCTTATTATACAATCTTGCAGCTATAAAACGAAGACTTTGCTCGTACAAAGTAGTATGGTGCCTCTCAATATTCAAGCTAGATTTACTCCTTGTATTGTGATTATGGTAATCACTATTTATATTAAAGTTACTATAATGATTTCTGACAAATAATACGCATTCTAATATAAAAATTGAGGAAACTGTTATTATTTTAAGATCTTTAAATAAGTTTCTACAGGAAGTTCTATATGGAGTAAATGTTAATATTCGAATAGCTTTTTTCTTGCTGCAAGAAAATTTTATTAGCTTCTTTTGATGCTCCCCAGAAAATGATAGCATAATTTATAATTGTGTGAAATTTCGCAAAATAAACTGATCTTAATAATGAAGGTGAAATAAAGTACCTGAGCCTCTTTAGCATATAACTAAACTATCAGTAGTATTGATATAATCTATATGTGGAGACCAACGAAGATTTTGATGGATTATAAGTCCTAAAAATTTGAGTTGTTGGGATGGCTGGAGAGAATCTGAGTTTGAAACTCGTATTAATGGGCTACTAATTTGCGAATTTTGAAATCTGTGAAAATTTAGGAAGGTTGTTTTAGTTTTGTTCAAAATAAGTTTATTTTCTATGCACCATTGATTGAATTCGCAACATTGGGCATTAGCTCGCGTTTGAAGGTCTTGTGGATTAGGATAGTTAATTAAGAGGTTAGTGTCATCGACATATGGGCAAAGTACTCCATTATATAGATGCTGAGGTAAATCATTCATAAATAGCAGAAATAACACAGGACCAAGGATCGAGCCCTGTGGAACCCCTGAAAGAGAACCACGAGTAGCCGATTTAGAGTTTTTCGATGCAGATGTTATTGACAGGAATTGATCTCTGCTAGTGACAAATGACATAATCCAATTGTTGGGTATGCCAAATATACCAAGCAAACGGAGTTTCTCAGAGAGTATGTTGTGATCTATTGTATCGAATGCTTTAGATAAATCGAAAAACATTTCAAGACTTAAGCTTTTATTATCTAAGGCTTGGTAGATACTCTGAATAAATGAATATATTGCTGTTACAGTCGATTTATTTTTAACAAAGCCTTTACGCTCAATAATAGAAAATACTAAATCCGTTCTGCAAATCATACCATATATTTGAAAATTTGTCACACCATATCATAAAATTTAATAATAATAGTTCGTTTGGTACAATTGGTTCATTATTTGCAAGAAAATATATATATATATATATATATATATATATTTAATGTACTACTAAATACATTAATTTTGTTTGTAGAAAATCACAGAAAGTTTACAGAAAATAAACAAAATATAAATTATTTACATAAAAAATGTGCATAAAAAATAACAAAAAAACTGCAAAAAACACATATAAAAATTTTTGGTGGACAACTAATATTTTTCTGGGGGACCACTGGTGGTGCGCGGACCACCTGTTGAGAAACACTGTGGTAGAGGACGGCCCCATAAGGAATTTACGGCTGCTTCCAAACCGAGGACGCCGCCGACGCATGACTGCCGAGCTACACAATTTTTACCTCTTCCAGAATCACGTACGAGGTCGTTTACGAAATACTAAGGGGGAGTCTGTAACGAGTTACTGACTGGCAGCTGTTAAAATATTTTTTTCACTTAATTACTAATATTACTATTGCTATTTCCTTGTACAAATTGGGCGGGGGGATATAAAAGCCACATGTATCTCAGATTTTATCAGTTATAACATAATGGAAATCTCTTCACAACTTTAAAATTTATGTCCAAGGAAACTGCTTTGAAACAAGTTTAATTTACTAATAGTATAGCAACATTTTCTCAGACAATTCGCTATAAATTAAAGACATAAATTTTCCACACAATAGTGTGATATCATTGTTAGTTTTGTAGGACATAATACTATCATTAAACTGGTAATACCGGAACATAATGGGTATTTTTCTGGAGTAGAAAATGTACATTTTAGTGGCGGCTGGTACTTAAGACCTGCAACACCCCCAAACTTAAATGAATTTAAACGAGTTTATATGAGACCGTATACTCTCTGGTTTTTACGATATACGAGGTGTGTACATTAAGTAACCGGACTGATTTTTTTTATTCGAATAGAATTACAATTCAATATTGTCTCTCTCAAAATAACTTCCTTGGGAAGCCACACAGCTCTGGAGACAGTTCTTCCAATCCTCATAGCAGTGCTGGAACTCGGATACTGGAATAGCTTTCAGCTGGTTGGTTACGGACGTTTGAATGTTTTCGAGTGTCCTAAAATGACGTCCTTTGAGGTGATTTTTCAATCTTGGGAAGAGGAAAAAGTCACAAGGACTCAAGTCAGGCGAATAAAGAAGCTGAGGAGCCACAGGAATATTTTTTTACTGGCGTGTGACGAGGATTTTTCTCATCCCCAATTCATTGGTCAAAATCTGATGAACGGTAGTGTGATTCAAATTCAACTCTTCCCTGATCATTCTGACTGTCAACTGACGATCTGAACGCACAAGATCCTGGATTCTGTCGGCATTTTCTTCGGTTTTTGAAGATGAAGACCTTCCGCTGCGTGATTCATTTTCAATCAACTCTCTTCTTTTTGATAATGCCTTAAACCACCAAAAAACCTGGGTCCTTGACAAAACACTAAGGCATTATCAAAAGGAAGAGAGTTGATTGAAAATGAATCACGCAGCGGAAGGTCTTCATCTTCAAGAACCGATGAAAATGCCGACAGAATCCGGGATCTTGTGCGTTCAGATCGTCAGTTAACAGTCAGAATGATCGGGGAAGAGTTGAATTTGCATCACACTACCGTTCAGTTTTGTCGTTTTACCCTTCAGTTCTTGACAAAACACTGTCTCCGTAGGTCTGCTGAAATTTTGCAAAAGTTTCCGTTGCACTGTGCCCAAGTCTGAAGCTAAACCTGATAGCACACCGTTGCTCGAAATGAATGTCACTTATTTTTAGAACGCAATAGAAAAAACTGTTTAACGAAAAAAATCGCTACGGAGAAAAAAATTACTCTAGAGAGTTCAAACTCGTACTGAAGGCAATAGCGGTCTTAAGGGGGGGGGGGGGGGTGCGATCAGGCGACCACCCTGGGGCGCCAGGCCAGGAAGGGCGGCGGACGGTCAGGTCATCGCTTGTATTTTAAAAGTGAGGACTTTTTTTTTGCTCTTCACTTGGATTTGGGAAGTGAGGACCCTTTTTTTTGCTCCTCAATTTGGGATTATTTTTTATTATGAGGGCGGTAAAAAATCTCGCCCGGGGCGCCAGACTTGTTAAGGCCGGCTCTGACTGAAGGCGTATCATATGCTCACCTGCCGCCCCTCCAAGTCCCGCGTCCCAAATATTGCCAGATCAAACGCTATGGATTCAGTCCGGTTACTTAATTTACACCCTTCGTATGTACAGTATAACCTCTGCTGATTTTATGAATACAGCCCTGAATATAAGCCAACAATTTCTAATATTTTAAACTCCGTGCCTGTTTGAAACCTATTCAGGTAGTTAAATTCTTCATTACTTCCGCTAATTCTTTGTGATATCTTTAGTATTGATCAACAATGTAAAATTAATAGGTCGTAAAAGCTAGCAATAAAAGAAAATGTATTTATTTTAATTTGGTTTATTGTTTAATCAATAAAAACATAAATTTAACTCAAACTATTATTAACAAAAATCTCTGGTATTACCACCTTAAGGTTCATTTAGACATCTAAATTAATCTGCAATTCTTTTAAATTTTTGTTTGTTACTATTGTATTGTAAAATCTAAATGATATTATTGACAATCAGAATTTATGTGTATTTAAATTAAATTTACTAATAAAAACCTGGTTTAAAAATATTAAATCAGGAAATTTATGCTTGGATGATGAACTTCGATCTGGAAGGCCCTTATACCGTCATTTTGTCCTCTGTCTGTCTGTCTGTCTGTCTGTTCGGTAAAAATTGTAGCTATACGGCTAAACCTAGAGAGTTGAAATTTGGCATGCTTATACAACTCTTTGACCCGCACATAGGAAATATACTAAAACATCTAAAATCAAATTTTTATTTTTGCAAAATAAATTATTTTGAAGCGATTTTTGCCAAAATTGTGCAAAAAATTTTTTGTCCCACACCCTGTAGCTCAGATGGTTTAAACTAAAAATTTGTGAAAATTCTAAGTCATGTACATTGGTGTGAACCGGAATAGTACAACAGGAATTTTTGATCAGATTATTTTTTTGGAAAAAAACGCATTTTTGTGTTTTTTTGGCTAATAATGTATACAAGTTATAGCTTTGTAACACACTACACTGGAAGGTGTATCCTGATGTAGTGGTTCTGACGTTGGCTTCTCACTCAACCAACTCGATCGAAAGGGATCGAACCCTGCGAGAAGAGACAATATTATTTTTTGTTTTTTTTTTTTAATTTTTCTATTGTTTAAATTATTTTTTCAAAATTCTAGTTATATTTTGGCAAATTTTGCATTTAATTTTTAAAAGCGTAAATTTAATAACCAGTGGAAATTGTTTAAATTATAATTTGACACGAAATCAGAGGGGCGGAGCTTATAACAACCAATGGAAGCCATAAGCGCAATTTTTAAAATTCTTAATGAACTTTGCAATATATATATATATATATATATATATAAAATACTGCACATATTTAGAAACCTAAATAATGGTATTAGGCGTTCGAATTAAAATTAAAAAAAAAAATAATAATATAAAATTTGTTTTGGCATCCCAAATAATCATCATTCACTTACTAAATACCTGCCAAAGCCTGAAATGTGTGAAAATTCACACTTCACATCAATTTTTTCATACTTATATGTAACGTTTCCATGGTCATGATAAATAATATCTCTGTTAGAAAATATTAGGTCAAGTTATTTCTACTCTGCTGCTAGAATGTATTTTATACAAGTACTTTATGATGGCAGTCGGTCCTGTGGTGGCCACAGCTGATTTTCTTCTTTCGATTTGTTTATATTTTAATAATACCAAATAAACGAAAAAACTTTCCGGTACACCTAATATATTTCACTCGGATGATTTCAACCTTCGCCTACGACTCGGGTAGTAAACCTCATCCTCGTGAAATATAGCCTGCATTATATGCTTGTTAAATAAAATAGTCTCACAATGAAACTCATAATAACACGAATACCCTTTTCACACTAGATCTTTAAGACGAGTAACTTAAAGTTCACCGATGTTTAAGATCGGTATGCTTTCACACTTGATGTTTAAATCTCTGGTGCTGTCATCAGCTACAGTAATTTTGTCCTTAAGTTACCGTCATGAAATTACCAGTTTTGAACTGTCTACGCAGACGCACATTTTGAATTATTATAAACAATTATGGATATTTCATTTCATTCTACAATAAAGGCACTACAATAAAGAATATATTACACCTGTATTAACATGTAAGTCGATACATTTTATCTCAATTATTGTAGCTCTGTATTTTATTAAACACATTATTAAAATAAATAATTTTATTATAACAATAAGTATAAACTTCTTATAACGTCGATATAATACAGTATTCTTGTTTATGATAATATAAAATGTTGACAGCACAAATTCAAGGAGTATTTTTTTATAATAGAAATTAAGTTGGTAATGCGGGCGAAGTTTAATACGCAGATCTCTGTCTTAAACATCGGTCGTGTTTAGACGAGGCCGTACGGTTTCACATTAGCGTTTAAAGATACATTCACTTTAACATCCGATCTTAAAGATCTAGTGTGAAAAGGGTATCAATTCATTTTCATAATGATTCTTTGCAAAATAGAAAAAAATATTGTTATTAAAATCTGATCATAATGAAGCATATTTAGTTCAAGTTCAGTCCTATTGAAATCAATGAAAATGATTAAACTTGAAAATCTAAAAGTACAAAATCAGTTTTTTCGAAGTGGCTTTTAATCTTCAATATGCTCTTATGTACATTGCAAGATCAGCAAACACTTGTCTCAAGGACTTATCTACAAGATATGTAGAGAGCACGATTTCGATATATCGATTATCTAAACGAAAGGTACTCAGCATCTGGTCCTCGCTAAAAGAACAATATAAAAAACTTTATTGTTTGAAAAAGTATTAAAATATATATTGGACGAAAATATAAAGGACCATTGACCAAACTTGAACTCAACAATTTTTCTTTATTAGTTATGTTGAAAAAATATTTAGCGTGGGACCATGTGAGCAGAGAGTACGTCCGTTCTAATGAGCGTCGTGACGTTCGTCATAATAAAGATTCATACAGGGTACAATAGGGGAAAAATTTTAAGATCGTAGCGCCACGCGGATTTTTTTGAAACCATTCTAAATCAGATACCACTTGACATTTACTAGTAAATAATAGCGAAAAGAGTATCAAAAAACGACAAAAAATAAATAATTGTTTGGGATTTTCTGATTTTGTGAAGTGACATTACTTGTAAACATCTAAAATACTACATTTTGTGATCTGGTTTTAAGTTATGGCGGTTTTCCATTGTCGATTATTTTAACTATATTGTGGGAAATAATAATTCCCGTGTTGTTTACCAAGGGGTAGAAATCTACAATGCTGGGCATATAATATTGTGTGGAGTCACTGAAAAAAACTTCGAGTTCATAAAGATTTATGCATTATGCCTACAAACTTGTGCATTACAAACCCACACACAATAACAAGAATTTTCAAGATATGCGATAATAAATACAAAGTTGAAAATATTTTTTGTAGTCACTATCATTAAAATGTAATGAGCAAACTTTGATATAAGGGCTCACTTTTTTTCCAATTTTTATATTGTTTATCTAAACATCGCGTCGATTCCTAACCTCTTGCTTTCCCAATTTTGTTTCGAACCGTACGGTGTCTGATATTAATGGAAACAAATGAAACGATATTTCCGGGTTTCTTCTTTTCAATGAATTGCACATAGGCACACAACAATATGTATTATACATTTTTCAATGATTATAATAAAACTTTAAAAACAAACTTCATACAAAACCAATACACAAAACGAAATGTTATCTGATGTACACAAGTTCATGAAACGCTCACCAGATGGTAGGGTGCTTAGCTGCAAATCCCTATACACGAAGACCGCACGTATCTGTTGACGCACGTAACAACGGACGTTGACTTCTGATCGACGCATTTATGCTATCACGCACGTCACGACATGTCTACGGATATAATACTGGATATACACGTGTTTAGCCACTAAGACTAAAGTCTGGTTCATAATAACTTCATAACATAACGCATACGTCTGGAACAATGGATTACACCCCTCATAACATCTGTTTGTAATACAAAACAAAGAGAGTAGTGTATTTTTACCGACCGTCAACATATATAAGGGAGGTATTGTTATCATACCGATTTTGACATTTCGAGATTTCGATGGATCTCCACAAATTCAGGTCCCTACATAACATTTTGACTATTTTCAGCATGATGTCTGTCGGTCTGTCTGTCCGTTCGTCCGTCTGTCTGTCTGTCTGTCTGTCTGTCCGTCTGTCCGTCTGTCCGTGCCTGTGTACACGTGCAGAGCAAATTAGGCTAAAAGGATTTTTATGAAACTGCATATTTAAGCTTTTGACATTTACACGAGTTGATCAACTTTTGGTAAAAATCAGTTGACTAGAAATGGGAGTTTACTCGTGTCGATTTTAAGATTTTTGCGAATATTTAGCAACAGATAAATATTTCGAAAAAATTTATTGAACAAAATTGCTATAAATGCAATAACTAATAACTTATATATAATTATATAATTATAGGCATGCTGTATGAAAACGCGGAAAATCATATTTTTTATTACAACATCACATGAGCGTTTGAGCCCTTTGGGACCCTCCGAATCGCATGCATATATTTAAAAGACTTTAAATTTGTTATAACTTTCTTTTGACAAAAGGGCAAGCAATATAAAATCAGAGAAAAGCACAAAAATTTTGTGTTTAAGTGGAAATGCAATTTTCTCTATGACCGGAAAGCGTGCAGGGGTTTAGTACCATCCCTTTTTTGTTGTCACAGGGTAAATATTCTCTCCTCCAAAAGGCATTCTGTATGAAATCGGAGACCAAAAACTGTCATGAGCTCCCGGTCTATTACGTAATCATGTTACATATGCTAGACGTTGACAAATAGTTTTTTAATCATACAGATTATCCGGTTTTTGCTTTCTGAAGGTGAAAAACCGTCTAAAATCTTTTCTCGAATGATTTTACAGTATGGTGAAACTTGTATGAATCGCAGAAATTTTTAGAAGTGGGTAGAACAGTTCAAAAATGGTCGAACCTCAGTGACTGACGAGCAAAGTCCTGGCCAGCCAGTTGAAGTGTCAACTCCGCTTGGAAACCGCATTGGCGACATTATTCGTGAAGACCGACGTATTACTGTTGAAGACATAGCAAAAAAAGTTGCAGTAAGTGTTGATACAGTTCATCACGTTATCATTGACAAGCTCAAGTACAGCAAAACAAGTGCAAGGTGGGTCCCGAAACAGTTAACGAAACAACACAAGGAAACAAGGCTCAAAGTGTGTACAGACTTGAAAGAACGCTATGAAAGAAAAAGTGACCCTTTTCTAAACAAGGTTTTAACGTCGCAATCTTGACCTAGATTCACCTTTGTGACTAGATGGCCAGTCCGTCTCTATCTGCGGGTAGACATTAATTTTTCGTAAAGAACATGTGTACCTAGTGGTATTCCTTTATCATCAAGAATAGTTTTTTTCGACGAAAGTTCTGAACTATAAGAGAGAGAGAGAGAGAGAGAGAGAGAGAGAGAGAGAGAGAGAGAGAGAAAGAGAGAGAGAGAAAGCGAGAGAGTGCTTCAATTACCTGAGATGGCCAGTGACTGGTTACTTTAAGAAACACTGATCTAGAAAGCCTAATAATAGACCTATAAATCTCAGTCCAAATTGAATAATTTAGTTTCGTTATAAAACTTATAAACTATAGGGTGGTTTCTAGGCCTATGGCAATTCTGAAATAGTGCTTACTTACAGTTAACTCATCAAACTGTTATATAAACTGAAAGTTTGAGTACTGCTAACTTGATACGTTAACGTGAATCTATAGATATGTAAATATTATTTAAGCAGACAGCCATGGGCAGATATCGTTGCTAAAACACAGTCCACTGCGCTTTTAGATTCACTTCGACAAATGTAAACAGATAAAATACGCAAATAATGTTGAACTGTCCGAAAGAATATATAGATAGGAAATGTACATTAATAAATAATTGAGATATTCTTTTGGAACCAGGGCCGTATTTACTTTCGTCGAGGCCCGAGGCGCAAACTGTTTCTGGGGCCCTCTCTCTAGAGATGGCAACAATTAATCAAATGATTGAAATAATCGATTATTTTGTTTCAGTTAATCGATTAATCATATGATAGTTTTGGTTTGATTAATTAATAATTCATCGATTTATTTATTATTAATCGATAACTTTATTTTATATAAGAAATTACTTAGGGCCGAGAGTTCCAGTTCCTAATAAACTCCCTAATAGTTATTAGACACATAATATATTTATGAAGTTAATAAATTTATTGGTGATTTCCAAGTTACAAAATCCTTCTAATAGTTTATTAGCAACATAATTTTTTGTTTTTGTATTGGTATTTCTTATGAAGATAGTAACACGGTGCAAGAGGGATAGAGCTATACGTAAATTTGTAGAGCTAAAGTGAGATGAAATTTTGACACTGAATATTTTGACATTAAATATTTTGACAATAAATAGTTTGACTTTACATTCAATGACATTACGTATATTTTTTGTGTTACTGTTAAAATGACAATTAAACGGCGTTCAACAAATTTTATCACAGAAAAAGAGGACAATATAGATAGAAGAGGAGTTAATAAAAATAGCATTTTAAAATTATTATTATTATTATTATTATATAAAAGTGACTGAAAATAAGAAGACAGCCATATTTTGCTTTATTTTACATTCCTTAAACAATATGAATTAAACTTATCAGCAATTTTCAGCCAATAATTCCGTCTTATTTTCTATCATTTTTATATAAATAGTAATGCTTAAAGTATTGTTTGTACCTAATGTGTTGTAATCGTAATTGAAATAAATACATATATAAAAAGAAAAGACAATGTTTATTTAAAAATATATATTTAGATATTGTTCTTTATATATCACATTTACAATAAATGCCCAAAATATTCTAAAAACGGTTGTCCATAATTTATAAATTCACCCAAACAGATCGTCGATTTCGTCAAAATACAACTAAAATGTATATAAAACACTAAAATCACCATTATAGAAATGTTTAAAAACTACACATTCGTATATTCTTTTAAAATTATACTGTTTTTCAATTAAAATTGAAATATTAACACATTTTGCGAACTTGTTTTTGGTTATATGTCATTTTATTAAGCATTTCATGTTGCCTATAAGTTTTTAGACAAATAAGCCTATTTATTAGCAACCTAATAACTATTTCGGGGTGGAACTCTTGGAAAAAAAAATTATGTTGCTAATAAACTTATTGGACAGTTTATTAGCAACTGGAACTCTCGGTCCTTAGTTGTATTGTTGTAACACTGGTCGATAAATGATTTTACTCTCTTCTTTTCAATAAAGTCCCTACATTACTAGGCCTTCAGAACACTCCTTCTCGCGCATCTGGAGAATTAAACTCAACCGCTACTTATTTCTGCAATTGTGCAGTATGTTGATACTGCTCTAGTTTGCTTCCAGTCAGTTCAAAGGCTCACAGCGAAACGCAGTCTTTCAACTCGATAATTTGCAAGAAAAGCCTGATAAGTTACAGGTCTTCTGGATACAAGCCCTTGTTTTCTCAATCGTCTTTCAATAGTTCGTGATGAAATTGCCAAATTTCGATCTTCTTCGAGATGACAGGCGAGAAAAGATGAGGGCCAACACGATCACGCAGAATAATTAGAGAACGAAATCGGTCGTTTCGAGCGCTTGTGGCTCGTGGTTGATTTGAACCAGGTTTTTTTTTACGTAGAGGCCAATTCGCTGATGAGGCTTTATAGCATAATTTATAGTGTTTTTAGCTACATCCAAAACACCAGCGATATTCCAATACAGCGGCTATCTTTAAATAATGGCGCAGCTCGTACAACGTCTTCAGGTTATATTTAATTTTGTTACACAAAAAACACTTGTAGGAGTTTAGAAATCCCTAAGATGGGTAACTAAAGTTGGTTTTACACAGTTCAATTAATTGATCAATAAATTGATCTAATTTTTGTCAATTAATTGACGAAATTTTTACACTTTACACACATCAATTAATTGAATGTCAACTTTTTCAATTAATTGATCAATAAATTGAATCGTGTAAAACCCACTTAATGCCAAAATTTTATTTTAGCAATGAGTTACTTGTGTTAAAACGTACTACTTTATATATAATATTCTATAGTCTTCGTTTATACAGGCATTATTTATTGTTACAGCCTGTTAAGTTAGCGACAAAAAATATTTGTTTATGCAGACTTGTTATATTAACATTGTGTTACCTCCCAGTACTTATAGTTTCCTATTAAAACGATTAAATAATTATTTATGAGCCTTTAAAATACAACATTAAGACCCTCCCATTTTTTTTCCGCGGTTGTTGATATATGTTTTGTTTTTTCATAATCGATTAATCGATTATTTTCTACTAATTTAATCGAAAATCCATTATAACATTTCGATTAATCAAATAATCAATTAATCGATTAATTAATTTTTATTGCCATCTCTACCTCTTCTTTAATTAATAAAGCAATTTAAAACCAGTGGCGAAGGGAGACTTCCGCTAGACTTGCCCTCCAATAAAAAAAATAATAAAAAAAATACATATTTTTTTTTTTAATTTAAAAAAATATTTAGCTAAATCTTCAAAAATACATCAAATTATGTCCTATACAATTTTTTGTCCAAGGCTTGGTTTATTAGTTACGAATTTTTTTAAATTTTAAAATTTAATAACTTCCGTTTCCGGTTTCGGATTTTAATAAAAAACAATATGGTTCTTCCCAATTATGAGGAGAATTTTTTAGTACCAGAACGAACTCTTTAAGTTAAACCGTTTTTGAATTATCGTGTATACACACAGACACACAGACACACACACATACGGACGGCACTTCGAAAATAGGTTTTTTGGATTCCCTGGACCATGAAACGTGGTCATCCGTCAAAATCTCGACATCGAAAATTTTCGCGATTACAATACTTGCCCCTTATATATTAAGGTCGGGCAAGTAAAAATTGTTTTGAAGTGTGAATTTTCACACAATTGTAAGAAGTGTAAGAAGTGAACAGAATGCTGAACGTCTAAGAATATTTTTTTGATAGAAAGTTTTTTGATAATCATTTTTATTCGTTACTTGAGTACTAAGAGCTTCCATTTAATGTAATTAGTAAATCGCATTTTGAAAAAAAAAAAAAAAAAATCTATAGTAACCAAACCTACATTATTGTGAATCGACGACAAGCGTTGTTTAAATCGACATAAATTAACCCTCGTGAATCGAGGTCTATCTGTATTTATACTTTTAAAATACGCCTAATAAAAGAACTTATTGAATTTAATAAGGTAAAAATATTTATTTTAAATGTTAAATCTTTGATACTTTAAGTAAATGGTTCTTGTTGATAGTCAACTTCTTAGAGATCTTTTATTTGTCAATCTTTGATGTGAACTATGTTTGAAAACAGTATTTACAGAAGATTTCAAAGTAAAAAGTAAATGTTATATTCTAAGAAAAAGAACATCTTTTTAACTGGGATATCTGATTTTTACATAAATATTTATTGAAGCCTGTTTACTATGTTTAGACTTAAGAATGAGGAAAAAAGATAAAATAAGTAAAAATTGGTGTATGCAAAAATGGAACAGGGCAAGGTTGGACCACATCCGTTACGTAGAATACGTCAATGTCCTTTTGTAACAGTGTCGTTTGTGTTTAGTAATGAAACAATGGTCAGCAATGAATTTAATTTATGTTAATAACTATCATCAATTTTTACATCGCTCAATTCAGCACCGTGCTAGTCTGACAGCGCTCAATGGTCCCTCAGTTTGTCCGGCATTTTGTCTTCTTTCTTTCAACACCTGAATCTTATATCAGTTTACACGAAAAAAATACTGTGAACACTTTCTAAACAACGACTTAAGGGTGCGCCCAACCGTATAGTTTATTATACAAAACTAATAACCTGAAATAAAATTAGTAACAATCTATACAGCAAAATTTTAAGAGTAATATGGAGAATAAGGAGGTAGGAATTAAAAGAATGATAAAGGAGCTAACAGGGAAAGAAATGGAAGTAGGGAGAATGCAGGAGATAGGAAGAGGAGATGGGAAAATGTGGTTGGTAAAATTGAAAAAGTGGGAAGATAAAAGGGACTTGATGAGGCAGAAAAGTAGGTTGACAGGAAAGAATCTGTACGTGGATGATGATCTAACAAAGAAGGAGAGAGAGATACAGAAAAAGCTATGGGGTATGGTAAGAGAAGAAAAGGAAAAAGGCAGACAAGCGAAGCTGGGATATATGAAAATACAAATAGATGGGAGATGGAAGAGGTGGAACGAGTTAAGGGGTGAGGTGGAGGAAACGCGGGATTTTCGGCAAGAGGGGAAGAGGTAGAAGAGATGCATAGCGGTAAGGGAAGGGGTGGGAAGGAGGACGAGAAAGAAGTGAAGGCAATCTTCTGGAATGTAGCAGGGATTAAAGGAAAGGATGAAGAATTTTGGGAATTTTTGAAGGAATTTGAGATAATAGGGTTGACGGAGACATGGATGGAGGATAAGGAACGGGAAGTATGGGAAGAAAAAGTACCGGAAGGGTGGGTATGGAAAAGTCAAGGGGCGAAGAAGGAAAAGAAGAAAGGAAGGGCGATGGGGGTATCATCACGGAGTAAGGGGTGAGTTGTGGATGGATGAAGAAGAGGCTTAGAAAGCGGAGGAGATAGTTGAGAGAAGTAAAGAGAAACTGAGGGAATTGGACGAAATTCTAGGAGAAGAGATGGAAGGAGACTGGATTGTAGTGGGAGGGATTTTAACGCAAGGATAGGAGAGACGGGATGGGGAGGGACTGGGAGGAGAATGGGGTGGAACAATTCAAGGAGCGCAGGGAGATATAAGGAGGTCAGAACTAAGGGGTACTAAGCTACTTGAGGGGAGAAAGAGGAAGGTCCGGAGGGAGAGTTAGGAGGATTGCGAGGCTAAGGTGCGGGAATGAAGAGAGAGGAAATAGATATTGGAGGAGACAGGAGGATAAGATGTGCAGGATGTGCGGGGAGGAGGAGGAAGATGTAGAGCACCTCGCGAAGAGGTGTAGGGAGATGACAGAGTGGTCGGGGAGCACATTAGACCTGTTGCACGAAGATGGAAGGGGGGAGAGCTGGGCGAGGGAATTAGAGGCAAGAAGGATTGAGATTGGGGACGGATAACAGGAAGGGGTAAAGGAAGGAAGGAAGAGGCCCGGTGGGAAGCAGAATGGGGGAAATGGAAGGAAGGAAGGGGGCTGAGGTTACCTGGAAATGGGGAGGAAGGAAAGGAGATATGAGGAGGGGTGAAAAAATGGGTGGAAGGGAAGAGAATGAAATAAAATAAATTATAATGTAAAGTAATGAAATGTGATGTATGTTTAATAGGATGTTGGGATGTTAATAGGAGATATATGTTTTGTAATTATAATTGTAGTAATACCCAAAACACCGAAAGGTCCAAGGGAAATAAAGGATTATATATACAGCAAAATTTGCAGCGTATTTTTATCTATCTAATAGGATATTTTCAATTGTAAAAATCAGCTGTGGCCACCACAGGACCGACCGCCATTACAAAGTACTTGTATAAAATACATTCTTGCAGCAGGGTAGAAATAACTTGGCCTAATATTTTCTAACAGAGATATTATTTATCATAAACATGGAAACGTTACATATAAGTATGAAAAAATAGGTACAAAAATTTTCAAAAATTTTTCGTTTTATCAAAAAATGTCTCAAATAAAAGTTGTTAGTTATTGCTTTAATATCAACTTTTGTTAAATACATTTTTTCGAAATATTTTTCTGATGTTAAATATTCGCAAAAATCTTAAAATCGACACGAGTAAACTCCCATTTCTAGTCAACCGATTTTTATCAAAAGTTGACCAACTCGTGTTATTGATGTTAAAAGCTTAAATATGAAGTTTCATAAAAATCATTTTAACCGAATTTGCTCTGCACGTGTACATAGACAGACAAACAGACAGACAGACAGACAGACGGACGGACGGACGGACGGACAGACGGACGGACGGACGGATGGATGGACGGACATACAGACCGACAGACATCATGCTAAACATAATTAAAACGTTATGTAGGGACCTCAATTCGTGAAGATCCATCGAAATCTCGAAATATCAAAATCGGTATGATCACAATACCTCCCTTATATATGTTGGCGGTCGGTAAAAAAACTGTCAGGTAATTGTAAATAAACAAATTGCATTATAGACGCCATCTTGTAAACCATTCGACACAAATTTGTTTCTAAATAATTTGTTCTATAGTGAAAATTACTTCTAGTTATTGTACATGGTAATCTACTTTTGCCGCCATCTCGAATCTGCCGCGGTTTTTAATATAGGTGCTGCAGGTAAAACTGATTTATTTTTTGTAAAGAATACGTGTACCAAGTGGCATTTCTTTATCATAAAGCATAATATTTTTCGACGAAGGTTCTAATCTATAAACGATCATATCGAAAAAAATGTTGGCGTATTATTTGAATATTTCTACACAAAACTGTATAAATATAAAAGTTATTTAAGTCCACAAATATATTTAAAAAATTACAGAACATTGTTGTGTGATGCCTATTATTAAGATATTGAGCGATGAATTTTTTACAATAATTTGTTCTACAATCAAAAATATCCTATTAGATAGATAAAAATTCAGTGCAATATTTGATGTACAGAATGCCACTAATTTTATTTCAAATTGTTAGTTTTGTATAATAAACTAACAATTTCTGGGAGTTATACGGGAGCGTTAAGTCCACTGTTCAATATCCTATTAGACTTAATCCCTTCAAAGACTTGCCGTCAATTACCTAAATTAACACAAAATTCTGAAAAATCCTTAATGACGAAAATCCCCTATTCAACCTCACTTAAACACCCATATACAGGGTGGTGAATTGACCTGTCGGCCATAACGATTTAACATGTAAAACAATAAAATATACTATATCCTGCTTCCCTAATTAGTAGTAGAGCTATGCACGTTCTAGACCGTTTCAAGGCCACATATCTAGCTTCGAGCCCATAGCCCGGCACGTACTTCCTCATTTTCAAGGCCATCGCTAGTTTTAGAGGAAGTGCAAGAGATAAAATTTATTTAGAATTTAATACTCTACACGTTAAGTAAGTAAACTATCTTCCAACTACTTCCGAGGAAATTTAAAAATTATAAATTTTATAAAGCATTCTTTATAAAGTAGCCATGCTTTATAAACAAATCTACATGAAAGACTGGAAGGGGAGAGCGGGGCATAGTGGTCAGGTTTTAATTCTTTTATTTTTTAAAAAGTAATTGTGCCAAATTTTGATATTTTGTTAATGCAGTTTTTAAAATTCACCTTTGTACATTTATTCTGCCTCACAATAAATGATATAAAGCAATGGTATCATAACTAAAAAAAAATAATAAAATAATTTTCTAAAAGTGACCACTGAACCCCAGGTTTGGGGTACACTGGTTTCAGGACTGGGGTACCATGATCATGGTTTCGTTACATAATAATAATAAATTTATTTAGATTTATTTATTATTATTCAGATAGAAAACAGTAAACAATGTATGTAAATAAACAATTTATTGTATTAATATAAAGAAAAAAAATCAGCTGTGGCCACCACGGGACCGACGTCCATCACAAAATACTGGTATAAAATACATTCTAGCAGCAGAGTAGAAATAACTTGGTCTAATATTTTCTGACAGAGGTATTATTTATCATGACAATGGAAACGTTACATATAAGTATGAAAAAAGAGATACTTTGAAAAAATTTCGAAAAAAATTTCAAAATTATTTCGTTTTCTCAAATAATTTCTGAAATAAAAGTTAGTTATTGCTTTTATAGCAAATTTTGTTAAATACATTTTTTCGAAATATTTCTCTGTTGTGAAATATTCGCAAAAATCTTAAAATCGACATCAGTAAACTCCCATTTCTAGTTAACCGATTTTTACCATAAGTTGATCAACTCGTGCCATTGATGTCAAAAGCTTAAATATGAAGTTGCATAAAAATCCATTTAGCTGAATTTGCTTGCATTTTGCGTGTATGCAGACCGACGGACAGACAGGCAGAGCCAGACAGACAGACAGAAAGACGGACAGACATACATACAGACAGACAGACAGACCGACAGACATCATGCTAAAAATAGTCAAAACGTTATGTAGGGACCTCAATTCGTGGAGATCCATCGAAATCTCGAAATGTCAAAATCGGTATGATCACATTACCTCCCTTATATATGTTGGCGGGCGGTAAAAATATTGTGTGCCTTTTTTAAAACAAATTGGGATGTTTTGATTCGAAATTAAGCACAATGTGTTGGGACTAAAATACTGAACAATTTTTATTAATAAAATTTTTGTCTAAAACTCATAGTAGATATAGAATATGCAACTGAAAATTTAACATGGGGAAACTCTATGTTGCAATTCGAAAAAGGACATATGGTATACTTGTCGAATGACACTATCACTGACACTGACATGATTGTATGCCTAACACAACAAAGTCTAGACCCGCATTTAGCCGCATTCTTTTTATGTCTTATACTCATTCACTTTTATAACCTTAAAAAATTTGACTGTTTATCTGAAATATTATTTATTTAAATTAAGTGTACAAACAGGTGAAATTAAAAATGTTGTAAAGAGTTGTTTTTTCAGTGTTTTTTTCTAGTTAAAAAACGCAAATGACGGCGTCTCTTGAATTTTTTAATAATTAAAAACCAACACAACGTCAATTATGTTTTGTAATTATCTTGAAAAAAAAACATAAAAATTTTATAAACATACGAAGTTTGTTTGTAATTTCAAAATAATCTCAAGTTTGCATCATCAACAAAAAAAAATATTGATAAATATTTAACTTTCATATACAAGGTGCGCCTGGAAAGAATTCGATCTGTGTATTTATCTTTCTACATCAGTGTGCTGTTGTGAAAAACCGGTTTAAACCATCTAGGGGGAACCTTTATGAGGGCCCTTATCAAGCTGAACGGCCTTGAACATCTTCAGTCGACAACGGTACGTTGTTGTGTAAATGCTATAAGTCGTAAGTGTCGCATTGCACAATAAGCAAACCGCATGGAACAAAGAGGCTGCATGAAATTTTTCCAAAAACTTGTCCATTCTTGGTCCCTTTACAACAGTTTAATATACTCTATTAGACAGATAAAAATTTGATGTACCAGGTCTACAAGTATGAAATGCGGATTTTTTTTTTTTTTTTTTTAATAAAACACATTAAACTCAAAAGAACAGTAAAAGTTTATTTATTCAAAGTATGCTCCATTAGAAGTTATACATTTTTCCCATCTTTCAGGCAATTTGTGAATACCTCGCCACTAGAACTCTTCCCCTTTCCCCGCAAACCATTCATGTAGCCATTCTTTCACATTTCCATATGAACAAAAGTGTTGCTCGGCAAGTGCGTGACCCATCGATGTGAACAAGTGGTAATCTGAAGGGGCCAAGTCTGGTGAGTAAGCGGAATGGGGTAGCACTTCCCACTTGAGTGCCTCCAATGTGTTGCAAACTGCTTTTTCCTTATGTGATGCAGCGTTATCGTGAAGAAAGATTACCTTGTGTCAGTTGTTGTTGGTAACGTTGGGTATTAACTGTTTCACCAGGTTTTAACAATTCATAATAGACCACACCCTTTTGGTTCCACCAAGTACAGAGCATTGTCTTTTTGCCAAAGCGATTCGGTCTTGCAGTTGATGTGGATGGTGAGCCTGGGTTCACCCATGATTTTTTGCATTTGGGATTTTCAAAATAAATCCATTTTTCATCGCCAGTATTGATACGATGCAAAAAAGACTTTCTTTTGTATCGTGCAAGCAAAATTTCACAAGTGTTTTTCCATCTGCCTCTCATTCAATGCATGTGGAACCCATCTGCCGACTTTCTGGATCTGACCCATCTCTCGTAGGCGATTGGAAACAGCATGTTGACTAACGCCTAACTGCTCTGCTAGTTGTTTTTGTGATTGACTATCGTCTTCCTGTAGCAATGTTTCCAATTTTGTATCTTCATATTTTTTTGGAGGTTTTCCATGTTCTTTGTCTGTAAGATCAAAGTCACCACTTTTGAAACGCCGAAACCATCGTTCACACGTATCTTGCGATGGAGCATATTTACCATAAGCTTCTAGAAGCAGTCGGTATGATTCAGCAGCAGTTTTTTTCAAATGAAAACAAAACAGTAGTACTGTCCGCGAATGCTCTTTATTTGGCACAAAATTTGACATTTTTAACACAGTAAAACAAAACTATATGATCACTTTTCAAATTATAACCTATACGCATTTGACACTTAATGATAACTTAACAAAACGCCATATGTGTTGAAACTATGAACTATACACTCTGTTTGCGCGGTAAGTTTGAAAAAAATCCGCATTTCATACTTGTAGACCTGAAAAATGTATAGAATGTTACTAATTTTATTTCAGATTGTTTGGTTTGCATGACACAAAATGTGAGAACTGTGGTTTAACATGGTCTTAAATCTTTTTTCTGTCTTGGCACGTTTGATGTCATCAAACGTGTTTCGTTTAATTTTCTATTATTTTATCTTCCAAGTTAACTGGGAATCCAAATAAAAACCTAGTAATTTAACATTATTGTTAGCATATTGTATTAGATTATCTGAAAAATTTCTATTTAGACTTAAAACCATTTCATTGGTCTTCTCTATATTCAGGCTCAAATTGTTGGATGCAAACCAATCCAAAGCCTGGTTTAGGGACGTTTCCATAAGGTCTGGAATTCTCCTGTAGTCCACATTTTTATTTAAAAATCCACAACAAACAAAAATCCGCGTATTTAATAGCAACGTGAAGTATGTACTGTTATATACCTTTGAGGCATGGCTGGTAAATGAAACGTTATCCAATAACACCTTTGTCTTTGTCAACAAATGCTTAAGAAGCATAATGGAAATCCATGGGACTTACACCGTAAGCAACAAAGAACTATGGCGAATATCCAAACTGTCAGATATCGGACATGAGATACGTTTGCTCAAATGAAGTTGGTTGGGACACATACTTGGCGAGATCCGGCCAACATGACCAGACAGGCTCTTCACTGGAATCCACAAGGGAAAAAAAAGGATCGAACGACCGAAAAATACATATAGGTGCACAGTGGAGAAGGAACTGCTTGAAATGGAAAAGTCATGGGGTAAAATTAATCTCTTAGTCCAGAACTGCACCAGATGGAGATGTTTTATTGAAGAGATTGCTCCTTTTGAAGTATTTTAGGAACTAATATATATACGTGTCTTGATCAAGAAACAGAACTAACCTTTTTTCACTTATCAGCTAGGTATTCGCAACCTATTAACGCAGTAAAGAATATTATTTTAATTAAATTAATTAATAATTCAATGTAGATATAGGTAAGGTAAATTGCGGTGGCTTCATATATATTTCATGGAATTTTCCCGTATTTGGCGCTTGTTAAGGCAGCGCCACGACGCTTAATTGCGGCGGACGGACGACGTCCTTTCAATTATTTTACACTCTGTAATCTCGTGAATAGATTGTCGAGACACACGAAGGACGGGAGACGAAAAATAACATTAAATTAGAAACAACAGATTTGAAAGAAATTTAATCTTACGGTGGGTGGATTCTGGTGGGTATGTAATTATATACAGTCTCACAGAAAAGTATTGTTAATAGTTTATTAGTTAAAATACTACACTCTATCTTTGGTTAATAATATCTTTTTACCTTTCGAAGCTTGGCAATTATGTTTTGCCATTTGATATAACAGCTCGGAATAGATTAACAGAAGTGTACAAAAGCCATTTTCGGAGATTCTTCAGCCATGAATGGCTTTTGCTTAGAATCATTCATTGTGTGACAAGTTGATGCAGTTCATACTTTTTATGCTTCTTTCCTGTCATTATAACTTGCCATATGTACTGTTATCTTGGAAAAATACTTACAAAACCCGACGCAAAGCTATGAAGTGAGACGCATAAAATGTTATTATTTTCCCTCGTTGGCTATGGATTAAAAATATACTATTAACAGTTGCCGCGATACCTCAACCAAACGATCCGGCTCAGCGTGTTGTCGGTGGTCAGGAACACACTCCAGCTGACGTATCGAGACCAATGACGTGTTTCTAGTCAAAAAATGCTCCCACGCGTAATTCGATGAAATCATCCTTAATAACGGGTGTTTTTTTTTAGAGGTATAGAACTTTAAATTGCAATAAAACAACGATGGATTATTCGATTGACATGAATTTTTTTTTATTCGAAAGATAATCTTGTGGCATTACATTAAATCATACCAACAAGACGGCGCAACATGTCACACAGCTCGTGCCACAATCGATTTATTGAAAGACACGTTTGGTGACCGCCTAATTTCACGTTTTGGACCTGTGAATTGGCCTCCAAGATCTTGTGATTTAACACCGCTGGACTACTTTCTGTGGGGCTATGTAAAGTCATTGGTCTATGCGGATAAGCCACAAACGCTTGACCATTTGGAAGACAACATTCGCCGTGTTATTGCCGATATACGGCCACAAATGTTGGAAAAAGTCATCGAAAATTGGACGTCCAGATTGGACTACATCCGAGCCAGCCGTGGCGGTCATATGCCAGAAATCATATTTAAAATGTAATGCCACAAGATTATCTTTCGAATAAAAAAAAATTCATGTCAATCGAATAATCCATCGTTGTTTTATTGCAATTTAAAGTTCTATACCTCTAAAAAAAACACCCATTACATTCACATACGAGCCCTGCCCACTTTCAGTTGGCCCAGCTATGAAATTTTCAGTTTCTTTAGAAACTATTAAGTAATAAGTAAAAGTAAATGCTGCTTTGTACATTTTTTGACAATATAATCATATTAGAAGCAAAGGGGTCAAAATTTATTCCGTAATATTTAATTTGTGATTATAAAAATAATATTCGTAAAACAAACGTATTTTTTGAGTTCATGTATTCTTGTACTGTATATAAAATAACTGGGTTTTTGCGGTAGCTATGCGTAGTAGGCGTTGGAAAACAAAGTTTGTTTATTGACTGTGATGTATTAAAAGTGTTAAGTCTAAATAATTTTAAAACATGGGCAGAGGCAAAGCTATTGATGAAAAAATTCGGTTAATCATTGTGAACTTAGCAAAAACAAGAAAAACCAATTCCGAAATCGGAAAATTATTAGGTTTGTCAAGATACAGTATTAGAAATATTGTAAAATTGTACAAAACAAGTGGTTCAGTTGCCCCAAAGCCCCAGTATGTGAAGAAAACTACACTGACGGGCAATAACAAACGTGCATTGAAAAGAATTATTAAGGATAACAGACGTGCTAACTACAGTCAATTGAGTGTACTGTGGAGCGATGTTGTTGGAAGACGTGTTTCAAAGTCTACATGTCATAAGGAAGCTAAAAAATTAGGATTTGGAACCTATAAGGTAATATTTTTTTAATCGGACTCTTAAATGTATATTTACAGAAATTTATAAAATTTTCTTAGGCCAAGGAAAAACCATTGTTGACGTCTAAGCAAAAGAAAAACAGTTTGAAATGGGCAAGAGAACATAAAATATGGAATTGTGAAAAGTGGAACAGCGTGCAATGGAGCGATGAGTCTAGGTTTGAAGTCTGTGTAGGGGACAACCGGAGCAGAGTTGTTCGTCAGAAACATGAAGCATATCATCCCGATTGCTTGAAAAGGAAGGTGAAATTGCCAGCATCTGTCATGGTGTGGGGTTCAATGTCTGCAAGAGGTGTAGGAAAACTTCACTTAATCGATGGCATTGTTAACACAGCCAAATTTTTAAGTATTTTAGAGGAGTCTCTGTTGCCAACTATGGAACATGCATTAATCTCTGGGGAGGATTTTATTTTTCAACAAGATAGAGCCGCTTGCCATACGTCAAAAAAATCTTTGAAATGGTTCCGTGATCATTCTATTCCACTTTTAGGGTTGGTTTCAAGTAGCCCAGACTTATCCCCCAGCGAGACACTTTGGCACGAAATGAAAAAATGGTTGCGTATAACACCGGCTAGAACAATTCCAGAATTAAGACTTAAGCTTCAAGAAATATGGGATAATTTTATTCCTCGACAATGCCAAGACCTTGTAGATACTATGCCTAGAAGAATTAATGCCGTTATAAAAATGAAAGGTGACGTTACCCAGTGGTAACTTCTGAAATAGGTTTCCAAGTTAATGGCTTTCCAATGGAAATATTATTTTTTTCTTATTAATTTACTTTAATAGTTGTAAATATTAATCGTAAATCTCTAAAATGTTTAATTGAAAATAAAATATTACCTAGATTTCATAAGCTATTCGCATTCTGTTAATTGAACACCAATAAGTAAAAATTTCGTAGCTGGGCCAACTGATAGTGGACAGGGCTCGTATTTTCCCAAATTGCAATTTATTTACTCGGAAATAAATTTGAAATTGTTCGTCATTTTCATGTCCTGAAGCACGGACCACAATTTGTAGTTCACCGAACTAAGATCAGAGCTAGACGGCCAAATAGCAGGACAAATGAAATTCGGTATATTTTAAATTATTGTTTTTACTATTAATATAAGTTAATTCCTAATCTGGTTTGCCAAGATTAAGTAACTTTTGTTTTTTAGCTCATTCTATAAAAGTATCTCATATTCTGACCGGTACATATATTTTATTTTTGTTCATCATAAATTCAGAAACCTTTTTCAGTCCTTCATAAACATTTCAGGAATATAGGGCACGGAAAGGAAACAGAAAGGAGAAAAAAATGTTGTATCCTTTAATCCTGGATATTTAAGGATAATAAAATTTCTTTTGATTAATGTTTAATGTCAACAGAGAGTTTTATCAACAGTATCATGTGTTCATTAAACATAGTTTGTAAATTAAAAATAAAGGTATTTGATTGGTTTCTTTCTTGAGTTTCTTGAGTTCGCTCTAACCCTCTATTACATAAATTATTACTGTTTCTACTTTTGTTACAAAAACTGTACTATATTTCACTTATTTTAGTACAAGGTGTCTCAAAAGAAATTTTATATTTAGTGGATCGATTAAAAAAAAAGTAAGCCGTATATAGAATTTTTTTTTATTAATTATTAAAATACACTTTTTGGGGATTTATTTCTTATAAATAATATCGTCTAAATGTAGACCCTCGCGCTCTCGGCACTCATTTAATCGAACAGTAAAATTACTTATGACGTCTCGGCAGGTGGACTCAGGGATGGCTGCCATTTCGTGACGGATATTTTCTTTCAAATGCGCCAGTGAAGTCGGTTTATTGGCGTAAACTTTAGATTTAAGATAACCCCATAGGAAAAAGTCCATAGGGGTTAAATCTGGACTGCGTGCAGGCCAATTTATGTCACCTCTCCGGGAGATCAATTTGCCTGAGAAAATTTCACGAACACGTGGCAGAGACATATTGGACGTGTGTGAAGTTGCTCCGTCCTGTTGGAACCATGTTCTTTGTTTATAGCCAGGAAAGTTTTGCAGTTCAGGTACAAAGAATTAATTTTAAGTATGCATATTGTTTTATAGGTATATGTAAATAAGAAATTGTCTTTTGTTTTTAAATTTTTTACTGTAAATGCATTGACAAATAAATTCATTTTTTATTCAAATAAAACAACAACTGAGATGTTGGTTTTTCATAACAGTTGTATAAAAACTAATTTTTAAAAAACTTTACTTGATGTAATTTTTTTACGACACGTATCTTAAATCTCTATTTTTTTTTATAAATGATCAAACTGTTATCGCTGTCACTAAAACCCATTTTTTTCCGTGCGCCTATGTGTCAGTTTGTTTCCTTAGTTATCCAGGAACATTTTTCACGGTCATGTTGGCCGCCCTGTCAGTCGGAAATCGGACATTTAATCGCATCTGACATGGTGTTTTTAACTTCGTGCGGTTGGCAAAACTTTTAAACGGACGTAATCAACGACGTTATTTTTCGCTGCCTTTCGTAAAATCGTTAAAAAAAGATAACATTTAACAACGTTAGCTAACGAGATAATTAGTACCGTCGTTTTTATAATTCATGGGAAATTATAATATTCAAACCCCGTAAAAGCTCTGGAGGTATGCAACTGGCTTAACACATCTGTATTGTGAGTTGCAGGCGTAATGAGGACATTATACGGGTAAAAACTTGCATCCAATAGATTTCACGTATCTCAAATGTTTTAGTTGTTTATACCGGTATTTTATTTAATTTTTTATTTTACACAGTTCGGAAAGACAACCGGAGAAGCCCAATAACAATGTGGCACTAATATAATTAATAGAAATAGATATAGCAAAGATTAGAGTACAGTAAATTTTTCATATAGTCGTATTGCTGATAGGTGACTGTTACATGTATGCATCAAGTAGTGCATTCATATAATAATCTAGTTACCATTTTTCAGCGATTTTAAAAATGTTTTTTGTTTTTTGTCTTATCTGTCAGTGTCTGGTAATAAATATTAATTAAAAATAAATATTAAATATGGCTTGCGGCCAATTATTAAATTCACAAACTTTAATTTTAAATCTGCTGATGTTTAACATCGATGTTAACATCGGCGCATTACTATCGATGTTGAAAAAATATCGAAAGAAAAACATCGATGTTTCCAATACATCGATGTTTTATTAATATTAAAAAAAGCTATTTATTTATATTATATAGGTTTTATTTAATAATGTAAAGATAAAATACGAAAAACAGTAACTTATAATACACAAAAAGCATTTATTAGATTTTTAAATAGAAATATTCTTTTTTAATAGTTACAAATTCACATTAACATTATCCGATATAATAATCCTAATTTGTTCCTACTATTTTTACATTTCTAAAATGAAATATTGCATTTTTTTATAATACTAATATAGTAATCTTAATGTTAATTTTATATTATTTAACATAAAAATAACATACTGTCATACACTTTTTTTTACTTTTTTAAGTTGAAGTACATATTACATTTTTTATAACACTAACATAGCAATCCTAATATTAATTTCACACTAACATTACAATATAATAATCCTAATAATAGTTTTATTAATAAATAAATTATAATTATATTTCCCAATACGGTAATTCTAGGGATTGGAGGAATAACAACTGGGAAAGTGTCAACAAGTCTCAAAAAGCAACAAGTTTGTTGGCGTCGTTGGTCGTTGCATTGTTTGCAAAAATTAGAAGTTTCTTCTTATTTTTTTCTTATTCTGCTAACTGCTAAAAAGAATAAGAACTAACACTATTAGTATTGTTATATCACAATTGAGAACTAACACGCTCGGATACGCAGTCTAGTGGTCAAATATTGTACTACGCGACTGTAGTACTGTTTGAAATTATTACATATGTCCTAGTGTTGATTTTTTGTTAGAACGTCGATAGATACATTTTCATAAAATAAAAATGTACTGTGCTTAAATTAACCTGTTCCCTGTTAGCATATTCACAGCTGAATACTAGACAATTCAGCCATATTGCCTTGTATTACAGCGCCGCCAACGGTAATGTCACTTCTCAATAGATGGCGCTTATATTTTGTGTACTAATATTAATGAAAATTAAAATTTTAAGACATCGACATCGGTATTAGACATCGATGTTTTATCGATACTATCGCCATCTGAACATCGATGTTTTTAAAACAAACTTCGATGTTTTCGATACATCGATGCTTTTTTCCCATCCCTATTATCAAGCAACTTTCAAATTTAACGTCCCTATCTTCAATAATAAAAAATTTGTGCATTAGGAAATATTAAATAGTGCATTTTGTTCTCCTTGGCGTCGATACAATCTTAGTTCATTGTTTAGTAGAGCATTCAAAGCTAGCTAGATATAGGCTACAAAATAAGAAAATTTAAAAAAATATATAATTTTCAATCTGTTGCTTTAAATTTGCCGGTGTGTTTAATTTTAACCCTGTATACTATTGATAAAATATGAATGTATGTGTTTAGTCTCATTAATAACTATTTTATGCAATTCTATTCCTTATTTATTAATATTTAATGACTAAATTTCTTAATGAGCTTTATCAGTGATAGCCATCTTAATCTGTATGACTGGCGATTTTTACAAGTAGTGTTCTCAATTTCTCTGGTGTTTTTAGTTATTTTTAAGTGGAAAAAGTACAGAAAATACTTAAAAAAGTGTGTCATAGTGTAGACTTGTGTATGGACTCGTGTGGACATAGTGTTTGGACTCCATGGATATCAAAATTGGAGCAATTGGAAAGGTATTTGTAGAAATTTTTGTTAATTTTATAATGCGTCATTGTGTTGTAGAATGTATGTACATACTTCTATGGACAATATGGAAACACATACATTTTACGTCGTTCTTGAGACTTAATTTCAGGCCCAGTAATCTCATAGGCACTACGTTATAATAAATATTAGTAAAAATGTATCGCTGGTTATTTTAATAAATGGTTTTACGCATATATAGAGATGAACATTTTTATTAGCATATAGAATAAAAAACATAAAATTAATAAAAATAGTAGTAAAAAGAATTAAAAAAGTTACAAATTATAGTACGTTAAACTCATATAAATATTTCTTGGTCAAATATTGGTCAAAATAGATCTTATTATAATATGTTTTCTGTAAATAATTTGCAGTTGAATAAAAACAATTAAATTTTTACTAATTATTGTTTAGTTATGTCAAAAACTAGTTAGATAATAAAAAATTGATGTGAAGTGTGAATTTTCACACATTTCAGGGTTTTGCAGGTATTTAATAACTGAATGATGATTATTTGGGATGCCAAAACAAATTTTATGTCAAAATATTTTTTTATGAATTTTAATTCGAATGCCTAATACCATTATTTAAGTTTCTAAATATATGCTATATTTTTATATAGCAAAGTTCATTAGGATTTTGTAAATTGCGCCTATGGCTTCTATTGGTTGCTTAAATCATTCGCCCCGCCCTCTGATTTCGTATACATCAAACAGAATTAAATTACAATTTCAACACTGGTTATTAAATTTACGCTTTTAAAAATTAAATGCAACATTTACCAAAATATAACTAGAATTTTGACAAAATAATTTAAACAAAAGAAAACTACAAAAAAAAAAACAAAAAAAAAATAAAATTGACAGGATTCGAACTCTAGTTTGCAAGTTACCTGTTTGAAAAATTAGAAAACCAATGACTAAACGCACATCTCTATGAGCGCTGACGTATCAACTTGGTTACATAGCGAATTAAATATTTAACATATTTTGGTTAAAAGCACAAAAAATGCATTATTTTCCGAAAACATAATCTGATCAAAAATTCCTGTTGTCCACTATTCCGGTTCACACCAATATACATTCCTTAGAATTTTTTCAGATTTTTAGTTTAAACCATCTGGGCTACAGGGTGTGGGACAAAATTTTTTTTGCACAATTTTGACAAAAATCGCCTTAAAATAATTTATTTTGCAAAAATAAAATTTTGATCGTTAATCCACGTACTAAGGGCTTTCATTTGATACCCTACTCAGAATTTTAAAAAAATATTTTTTTTTTCGTTGAGCACATATTTGTTTATATTTTTAGGGGGATATGTTTTTTAGATGTTTTAGTATTTTTCCTATGTGCGGGTCAAAAAGTTGTACAAGCATGCCAAATTTCAACTCTCTAGGTTTAGCCGTTTGGCTACAATTTTTACCGAACAGACAGACAGACAGACAGACAGACAGACAGACAGACAGACAGACGACAAAATGACGGTATAAGGGTTTTTTGGTCATACCTACAAAACCCTAAAAATACAAAAAGTCTTGACCATGTAGGATTTTTATTAAATGAGTTATTTGAATAAAAGCGAAAAGTTGGGGGATGTAAAGTTAATGTCAAAATTGTTTCGCGGACCACAGTTTAAGAACCACTAATATAGATAATGCCGAATACATTACATCTGACAGTCTACTGAGAAAGTGCAGTCTGCATAGGAGACAGGACAGTGTACAAACGACTGTCGATAAGTTACAGAACAAACCTCCTGATGACAAATTAAAATAAATCAATCCATTAAAAAAACAATATCAACAGAGAAACAAAAATAAATACATTAGTTAGTACATTGAGTTTAAAATTGAAAATGTTATTTTCAAAACACATATCAAATATTTTCAGTTATGTTTTTGAAACAAATTTCAATTTTGCAGTGTCAGTTCGTCAAATCTCTACGGATTCCATACAGCAGGTAATCATACAGCGTCAAAGGTTAAAGCTACTGGGATTTCTGTTTCTGCTTCTGTACTATACAATTGTATTACAAATGTTACCAACTTTGTATGTTTGTAAACAGAAAACTAAATTATTCTGTGTGGGTGAACTAAAAACCTTAACAAGTAAATGTGACACAGAAATTATAAATGTACTTGCTGAAATTAATATAATTTATTTGTAAGGAAATTTTATTTCTACCCCAAGAAATATTTAGGAACACACTTTTTCTTTTATCGATACCTATATTTGAACACAGAAAAAGAAAACAAAAATAAAGAAGTGCCATTAATTTAACAATAACACCGGTCAACAGGAATTTTGAGTCTGGGTTCTGCATATGTGATTTTTATTTCTTTCACATTATTAATTAAAGAAAAAATAGTTTTAACCGAAAAAGTTTGCTTTTGTAGCTATCAGAAAGAAATTACGGATTTTAAGAAAATTTCCCTTTTTTCAGACCTTTTTTGTATGTAAAAATATTACAAACTTTTGTTATGAATTTGAATCAGTTTTATTTACTAGAAAACCATTCGAAACAATCAACTACTGTAACAGAATATATAAAAAAGTTTAGAAATGATTATTTTTCGTATTTCTTCTTTGATTGTATGGACTTTCTCGTATTAGCCCCGAAATATAGTCCCCCGTCATACTCTCATTGTATTGCCCCTGATACCGACGTTCAAAGTCCATCACGTCTTGATGAAAACGTTCACCTTGTTCTTCCGAATAGGCTCCCATGTTATCTTTAAATTGGTCCAAGTGAGCATGTAACATATGCACTTTAAGGGACATTCTGCAACCCATGAGTTTAAAGTTATCAAGCATAGTTGCAATAAGCTCTTTGTAATTGTCTGCTCTGTTGTTTCCGAGAAAACCATGAACCACTGCTTTCAGGCTTTCCTTTCACGAGTATTCAGTATCTGTGAAAATTCATCACTGGCCATTATTTTCTTTATTTGTGGTCCGACAAAAATAAAGGTAGCAAGGATATTTAGTGTAACCGCCTATGCAAGGCCGTCGGAATCTCATGCATTCCTTCTGACTGGCGTCTTTTCATAGACAGTTCTACAAAAAGTTTAAAAGCTGTCCTTCTTCACAATGGAAATAGATTTCCATCTCTTCCTTTGGCTCATTCCGTAATGCTCAAAGAAAATTATGTATGAAAAAAAAGAGACTTCGAAAAATTGAAAAATTAAAAAAATAATAATTGACTTGAAATTCGTGGAGATCCATCGAAATCTCGAAATGTCAAAATCGGTATGATCACAATACCTCCCTTATATGTATATGTTGGCGGTCGGTAAAAATAAGTTTAATTAATTGATTAATTTGTTATGTAATATAAATTATTTATTAAGATAAAATGTTTGTTAAAATAATTATTTGTTAATTTTTTTTCTTTCTGGTTGTCGTAGAGAAAGTAGGGTCTGTGACTCGGTTGGAAGAGAAAATTCGATGCTCGTGGTTCCTCCCTCTCGCCTGCGGCTCGCGCTCTGAATGTTCCACTCGCATCGAATTTTCTCATTCCAAACTTGTTACAGAATATACTGTTATACATGTTTATTTATACAGCCGTATCTCAAAACTTTCCTAGCGCCCTACATAAGTGGATTAGGTATCATTGACATTCACTGAGGATATAAAGTTTAAGTGAGAAATTCTAAACTATTCTTTTCGTGACTGAAAGAATATGAAAAATATCTTGTTCACAGCTCTTTACCCAGTGTTATGATAAGAGAATAATAATAAGCGATAACTAAAATTAAAATAGTTATCAGCCCGTTGTGCTACCCAAATATATTTGTTAATATATGATATTATTGTGATAACATGCATTACTATTCAGTAAGTATATACTTATCAGTTATTATTAAAACGCGAAATGAGAATTTTTCACGTTTAACGATAAAGCTATTTAATCTAATATAAAAATTGTTTATAATATTCTAAATCTTATCCAACTGGAATCATTGGAACTGCTAAGCTCTGGTTTATTTTTCTGTTATTAATACGAGGTATGATCAAATAATTCGCGGACTAGGGTCATTAATCTTTATTAACTCATTAGTGTTCACGGGTAACTCTAGTTGCCTCTTTAAATTTTAACTTACTGCAAGCAGGGCGGATACAACCAGCAGGCAACCGGGCAACTGCCCGGTAGGCCGATCGCTAAATGGGCTGATTGGGCTGATTATAAAAAACATTTTAAAAAAATGTGGAGGTTAAAGCGTTAAAAATTATCTATTAATATCTCCCATATAACTTAATACCAATTGTTCATAATATGCCAATTCAATAATGACCAGTAACACTATTGATTTGATGTAGAAACAATAAATGTTAAGGTAATATAAAAATGATGACTAGGGAGCCGACATAACAATGTCGGCTTGTGGTGAAGTGGAAATATTGCAGTAAAGGCGTTTCATTAGATGCCGCAAATGTCTAATAATGTGCTGCTTGCCGATTTTATTGAATTATTCGGTTTCGCTTTATACTGTAAATAGGTACCATATTTTTTTTCACTAAATTCTCTAACTTTAATATTGACATTTGATTTATGAGCATCTTACACATGCATGGTTGTCAAATTTACCTAACATACACCAAGAGATTGACATAAAAATAAGTACTAATTTTATTGAGAAACGGTTAAGGAAAGTAGAAATATAACACTGGTCAACATAATTTTTGCTGACCTACACCTAAGACTTGTTTCTTACTAATTTGGTGCTACTGGACCTAAATATCACATCAGTTTTTGCGTATCACATCAGATTTTTGCTCTACAACAAATAATTATTTTCGGCCAAATAATGCTTCTATCGTTTAATTTTAGACGTTGATACTGTAATTGGTACAAATTTGGCGAACAATAAGGACTAAATAATTAGAAAATATTCTTAAAATTTTATTTATAGTGAAAGGAAGAAAATGCGAACAGTTTTAATTACATTTTAATGCATTGGAGTGTTAAAATAAAAATAAAAAATTTAAGGATTAATGGTCGTTTGTAAGATCTTCTGGAGCGCACCATTCCCGATAAGTCTCTTTTAATACTCCAACAGTAGTCAGCCATCATGTGAGTATCCCACCTTCCTTGATAACATCTCTCCATCTCTTTTAAATCCTAATGGAAACGTTCACCCTGTTCATCACTAACATCTCCAAGATTGACAGGAAATTTGTTAAGATGACTGTTTAAATAATGAAGTTTCACGCTCATGTTGCACCCCAGATGATGATAATTTTCAATCAAATTTTCAACGACCTCCACATAGTTTTCGGCTTTTTTATTCCCAAGAAAAATTTTGATGAGTGCCACGAAAGACTGGCATGCATTCTTCTCCATATCATCCATATGTACAGTTAAATGTAGATCATTCACTAATTTTCTAATTTGTGGTCCGTCAAAAATGCCAGCTTTTAGCTTCTCATTACTGAGACTTTGAAATGTTTCAGATATATATTTGAAACAGTCACCATCTTTGTTCAACGCTTTTACAAACTGCTTCATTAGACCCAGTTTAATATGAAGAGGGGGTTCGCTCCACCAAAGGTTCGTGTATTATGTTTGGGTCTCCAACACTTAAATCTATTCTCACCGGCCAATTTTTATCCAATGCTTATCTCTTGCTCTGCTGTCCCACAAACACAAAAAACATGGATATTTTGTGAATCCAACTTGTTGGCCAAGTAAAAAGTTTACCATTTTAAGATTTAGATGATCCACTTATATATATATAAGTGGATCTTTTTTTTCATACCAAATTTTTGGTGCAAAATTGAAACCACTGAGCCATGTGATATGCCTATGGCCTTAACAAGTTCGCGCACTTTGAATCGTCGATCACTCAATACCATATCGTGGATTTTGTCAATCATTTCCTAGTCACCTCAAGTGGACGTCCCGAATGATGTTCATCAGTTATGGATGTACGACCGCATTTAAACTAATTCACTCAATTGTAAACAGTTTTAAACGTTGGTGCAGATGTGCCATGATCTTCATTTAACTCGGCTATGATTTCTTCCGGTGTTTTACCAAAAGAATTTGTTTATTCACTCACGAATTGATCTAAAATAACAAAAGTTGTTTGCTTCAATCCATTGTAAAAATGAAACCAAGAGATGGATATGGCTGAAAATTTGACAGCAGCCTATTTACAAATGGTACTTTTCAGAAAACAGGTTTCGATACTTCTAGCGCTATCTCTTAGACTTTTTAAGGACTTATTGATCCACTCTAGTAGGTCCAAGCAGGTTGAAAGAGGAATCCTACATATATGCAGGCATATATGGGTCTATTCTGTATGAGTTTTCTACCGCTGTAAGCGCTATAACTTTGTAAAATACAGCGCTGTAAGAAAAGTGCTATTCTGTAGTGACACGCGTTGCTCTGGAAACTCTACACCGATGTAAAATATCGCTGTAACGTTACGGCGATATTTTTCTGGCCGTAAGTCAGTTACAGTACTGTATAGAAGTCAAGTTGTATATGTTTGTATTGTTCGTGTCACCTAAAAAAAAATTAATGATCCAAATTTCACCCTATTTCTAATGCAACTACTACAAGAGGATCATAACAGGTAATTATGCTTAAAATATCACGTTACAACCACACATAAACTTTTTTTTATGCATACATGTTTTCATTTATATATTTTTATCTACAGGTTTTAGAAACACTGTATTTTTTAAGTAATGGCTCATATCAGGCTACTACAGGGGCTCACAATTTCACTTCTTTGAGCCAGCCTATGGTTAGTAGATCGATAATAGAAATTTGTTATCTGATAACAACACATCTAATGCCAATTCATATAAAGTTCCCCACTACGAGGGAAGAAAACCGTGGAGTGAAAGAAGGGTAATTTTTGCATAATATAGCAACAAAAGCAAGAATACCTAACTATGCTGAGATTGATGATGATGAGCTTGAACCTGTAAATAATGAAGATTCTGAACCTGAAAATAATGAAGATCCTGAACCTGAAAATAATGAAGATCCTGTACCAAATGGTAAAATATTTGAAAAGTATTTAAAATTTTCAAAAACTGATTTAAAACTTTTTTTAACAGCAAATCACGATATGAATTTGGGAAAGCAGATTAGTATTTTATATGTTCAGCAGTCCATTGTATAATTTGATGTAAAAAATATGTTTATATGGAATAAAGATATAAAGAGAAACTTTTATTTTTATAAACAAATTATAACAATAATTAATAAAAATTATAAACGTAAAAAACATGACTATATGTGTATATACAAATATGATATACAATTACCGATCGATGACATTGATCAATTCCTCAAATAATTGAGGTTAGAAATAAACATAGTGAAGTTAGTTACAATGTAAGCAAAGTTTAAATCGACCGAAATTACAGAATGTGTTACAGAATAGCTAATGCTCGATATTTACAGAGCGCCGTAACATGGCACTTTACAGTGCTAAGCTCACTACAGCGCTATAGTGATACAGTACTGTAAACATTTTTTTACAGAATAGACCCATTAAATTAATTCCTGTATATTATTTTGAAGTGGTAGCATGGGATTTATTGTTGAGTGTAGGGCCATATTTATTTTTAGGCACATGAGGTGATAGCTAGGGGCTTAAGTTCGTAAGTCGAGTTGCATGATTGTATTATAAATCAAGGGCTAAGGAACGAGAGCTAGTTATTCGTCAAAAGTTTTGATTAATAATAAATCTTTGATTTGAAAAAAAAAAAAAAACAGTAATCAAAAATAACTTGGAAGTTTGAAGTGATATAATCGAGAAATAATTTATATTGATTTGATATTAACTTTTTCTTTTTCGTGAACGAAAATTGTTTTTATTATTTATAATTCGTAATTGCTTCTTCCATATTTAATATATGGTTTCATTACAAAAAAACTTTGAGAAAACAACTTTGAAAGTAATACATAGTTTTATATAGTAGCCTATTTTAACATTTGTTCCCCAAATTAATACAATATGTGCACAACAAAGGGCCTTGGCTCATAAAAAACATCGGCCAAAAAAAAAATCACTTTCGCATCTAGCAATCTAAATAACTATAACAGACCTTAAAAGACGAGCCGCCATTTCAATAATTTTAGTCACGAATATAGGACCAAACAACCAGAGCCGCAGTAAAGGGGGGGGCGGAGGGGACGAAGGCCCTAATACCCTTTTCACACTAGAACTTTAAGATCGGGTGTTAAAGTGAATGTATCTTTAAACGCTAATGTAAAACCGTATGGCCTCGTCTAAATACAAGCGATGTTTAAGACAGAGATCTGCGTCTTAAACATCGTCCGCATCGCCAATATAATTTCTATTATAAAAAAATACTCTTTGTATTTGTGCTGTCAACATTTTATATTATCATAAACAAGCATATTGTATTATATCGACGTTATAAGAAGTTTATACTTATTGTTATAATAAAATTATTTATTTTAATAATGTGTTTAATAAAATACAGAGCTAAAATAATTGAGATAAAATGTATCCATTTACATGTTAATACAGGTGTAATATATTCTTTATTGTAGTGTCTTTATTATAGAATGAAATGAAATATCCATATTTGTTTATAAATCAAAATGTGCGTCTGCGCAGACAGTTCAAAACTGGTAATTTTATGACGGTAACTTAAGGACAAAATTACTGTAGCTGATGACAGCACCGGAGATTTAAACATCAAGTGTGAAAGCAAACCGATGTTAAACATCGGGGAACTTTAAGTTCACTCGTCTTAAAGATCAAGTGTGAAAAGGGTACTAGCGTACTAAGGAAAAGGGCACCGACGAGCTTGACTAAGGGGCGCCACATTGCGAAGGTGAGGACCTTTTTTTTTGCTCATCACTTGGATTTTGGGAAGTGAGGACCACCTTTTTTTGCCAAACAACGCTAAGGCTGATATAAAAAATTGATGTGAAGTGTGAATTTTCACACATTTCAGGGTTTTACAGGTATTTAGTAAGTGAATGATGATTATTTGGGATGCCAAAACAAATTTTATGTCAAAATATTTTTTATGAATTTTAATTCGAATGCCTATTACCATTATTTAAGTTTCTAAAGATGTGCAGTATTTTTTTTTATATATCAAGGTTCATTAAGATTTTGAAAATTGCGCCTATGGCTTCCATTAGTTGTTTTTAGTCATAGCTCCTCCCCTTTGATTTCGTGTACATTCAAATATAGAATTAAATTATAATTTCAACAATTTCCATTGGTTATTAAATTTACGCTTTTAAAAATTAAATGCAACAATTGCCAAAATATAACTAGAATTTTGAAAAAATAATTTAAACAATATAAAAATGCAAAAACAAACATAAAAAATAATAATGTCTCCTCTCGTAGGATTCGAACTCATTTTCTTGGGCAGAATGCCAGTATCTTAGCCACTGCGCCAAGTACACGTTACTGTTTAGCGTGTTATATAACTATAAGTTTTCAACATTATTAGCAAAAAACACAAAAAATGCTTTTTTTTCTAAAAACATAATCTGATCAAAAATTCCTGTTGTACTATTCCATTTTACACCAATGTACATTACTTAGAATTTTTTCAGATTTTTAGTTTAAACCATCTGGGCTACAGGGTGTGTGACAAATTTTTATTTGCACAATTTTGGCAAAAATCCCATCAAAATAATTTATTTTGCAAAAATAAAATTTTGATCGTCAAGCCACGTACCAAGGGCTTTCATTTGATACCCTACACAGAATTGTAAAAAAATATATTTTTTTTTGATGAGCATATATTTGTTTATATTTTTAGGGAGGTATGTTTTTTAGATATTTTGGTATTTTTCCTATGTGCGGGTCAAAAAGTTATATAAGCATGCCAAATTTCAACTCTCTAGGTTTAGCCGTTTGGCTACAATTTTTACCGAACAGACAGACAGACAAACAGACAGACAGACAGACAGACGACAAAATGATGGTATAAGGGTTTTTTGGCCATACCTACAAAACCCTAAAAACAGATAGAGCCTCCAATTTTATTGATATAGATTGTTAGTTTTGAATCCGGCGGTGTTTACTTTGTCCATAAGATATTTTCATAATCAGTGGCTGAAATATTCCAACAAGAAACTGTAAAAGTAACAAGAATCTGACAGACAGACAGACAGACAGACGACAAAATGACGGTATAAGGGTTTTATGGTCATACCTACAAAACCCTAAAAACTAAGATATAAAAACGAAACGAAATTAAAAGTTAAATTTAACAACACTAAAACCATCTGAACTAAATTTCTCCGTTATAGATTTTACCCCTTATTTCAACTCTGTATCTTGTTCGTTTGTACAAATGGTAAAAGACAGATACGAACAAAAACAAATATAAAAAGACCAATGAATGTGAACACATTGCGCAATAAGAGATAACATTTTTATTTATTTATTTTAACTGAAATTTTTGGCCTTAAAATGCCATTAATTAAAGATACATATTTTTAATATGGAAATTTATTACATAAATATAAAACATTGTATTTTTATGTAAAATTTGTAAGCATAAAATTCTAATTTTTAATTTTTCACCCATATTATATGTGATCTAAATTCATCTTTATGCGAACATAAACTACGGAAGTGTAATATGGAAATTTTTCTCTGCAATAATATAAAACGGTGACCTTTTAACGAAGTCCTTATTTATAATTCTGTAGTGTAATGTATATTTTATTTATTTTCTCCAGGCCTTGTGGTGTTTAGTGTATTAACTACAAAGAAAGAAAAATAAAATAACATTATAGCAGCCTAGCATCCACTTATTTAGAAATAAAAACAAAACAAGATCAAAATAATATTACTGTCGTGAATCCCACATTTTTAGGGTTTTGTAGGTATGACCAAAAAACCCTTTTACCGTCATTTAGTCGCCTGTCTGTCTGTCTGTTCGGTAAAAATTGTAGCCAAACGGCTAAACCTCGAGAGTTGATATTTGGCATGCTTATACAACTCTTTGACCCGCACATAGGAAAAATACTAAGGCCCGGTCTTTCCACCTTCAGATAAAGTCCCAGGTAACTATCTGACTGATAAGGTTATTTGTAACTTCATCTGCTGAGTAAATGTCAATACCATTCAGTGAATCCAATACGTCAGTCTCATTATCCGTTAGATAACTATCCGATAGATACATTTGTATAGAAAGAAGGGATGACATTTACTCAGCAGATGAAGTTAAAAATAACCTTATCTGTCAGATAGTTACCTGGGACTTTATCTGAAGGTGGAAAGACCGGGCCTAAAACATTTAAAAAACATATTCCTCTAAAAATATAAACACTTATGTGCTCATCGAAAAAAAAAAAATTATAATTCTGAGTAGGGTATCAAATGAAAGCCCTTGGTACGTGGATTAACGATCAAATTTTTATTTTTGCAAAATAAATTATTTTGAAGCGATTTTCGCCAAAATTGTGCAAAAAAATTTTTGTCCCACACCCTGTAGCCCAGATGGTTTAAACTAAAAATCTGAAAAAATTCTAAGTAATGTACACTGGTGTAAACCGGAATAGTACAACAGTAATTTTTGATCAGATTATGTTTTTGGAAAAAAACGCATTTTTTGTGTTTTTTGCTAATAATGTACACAAGTTATAACTTTGTAACACGCTACACTGGAAGGTGTGTCCTGGTCTAGTGGTTATGACGCTGGCTCTTCACCCAACTAACTCGATCGAAAGGGATCGAACCCTGCGAGAAGAGACAATATTTTTTGTTTTTTTTTTGAATTAATTGTTCAAAATTCTAGTTATATTTTGTCAAATGTTGCATTTAATTTTTAAAAGCCTAATAACCAGTGGAAATTGCTTAAATTATAATTTAATTCTGTTTCAATGTACACGAAATCAGAGGGGCGGAGTTTATAACAACCAATGGAAGCCAAAGCGTAATTTTTAAAATTCTTAATGAACCTTGTTATATATATAAAAAAATACTGCACATATTTAGAAACCTAAATAATGGTATTAGGCGTTCGAATTAAAATTAACAAAAAAAAATATTTTAATATAAAATTTGTTTTGGCATCCCAAATAATCATCATTCACTTACTAAACACCTGCAAAACTCTGAAATGTGTGAAAATTCATACTTCACATCAATTTTTATATTGTTTAAATTAATTTTTCAAAATTCTAATTATATTTGGGTAAATGTTGCATTTAATTTTTAAAAGCGTAAGTTTAATAACCAGTGGAAATTGTTGAAATTGAATACACGAAATCAGACGGGAAGAGTTATGACTTAAAACACCCAATGGAAGCCATAGGCGCAATTTTCAAAATTTTAATGAATTTGCTATATAAAAAAAAATAATATTGCACATATTTAGAAACCTAAATAATGGTATTAGACACTCGAATTAAAATTAACAAAAATATTTTTACATAAAATTTGTTTTGGCATCCCAAATAATCATCATTCACTTACTAAATACCTGCGAAACCCTGATATGTGTGAAAATTCACACTTCACATCCTTGTTTTACTATTTGAAAACACTTACTGAAGCAATAAATTTTTTAACTGTATAACATTTTCTATTGGATATTTTCTCAATTCTATACCAGTTAATCGTAAAAATATTAAATTTAAAGCCATTTTCTGAAAGGAAAATCTAAGTCGTCAATTTCAGGATATATTTCACATCATATAGGGTGAAAATTGCAATTTTTTACAAAGTAGATCGGTGAAGAATAAAGCTTTTGGAATCTAAGTCATTTTTACAGATGATTGTATTCGATTTAAAACCTAATTTCAACAATCCTGTTAACCATAGACGTCAAATGTGTAGAAGAGGATCGAAAATAAATTCTGGGGGCTATGAATTTTTAAAGAATTTTCGTAAATCCATGGAAAGACGATTGCTTACGGCGAACAAGGACGCAATATCAATTTTATATTCCGATACTGTGCAAATGAGCTCATGCTCTAGCCACGACCAATAAATATTTGGAAATTTATGTGGTGTGAATTTTAATACATTTTAGGGTTTCGTACGTATTTAGTAAAGTCAAAATGAAGTCACTTTTTTTAAAATATATTTATTTAGGGGTGCTTCAACTGCTTGGTTATTAGCACCCCGGAATATCTGTTTTACATAATTAATATAATTACATAATAAGTATAAAGTACATAAATATTTAATATAATTAACTAAGGCTATTAGAAATTATGTGGAATGTTATATACTGTCAAATAAGTTTACATCTTCTAGAAATTTTAAAATGTTTTTTTCATATGTATTGGTTACAATTTGTAGTGCGTCTGTTGGTTTGTTTCTGATCCTTTATGCTGTGTATTGTGGAAAATTTAGGATTAGGTGTTCCACCGTGAGTTGTGTGTTGCAGGTGGGGCGTAACGGAGGTGTCTTTTTTTCAAATATGTGTTGATGTTGAGTCGTGTGTGTTCAATTTTGACTCTTGCTAGAATTATTTGTTCATGCCTTGTTGCATAATTTCGCGGACTTCGAATTCTGTAGCGGGTGTTATTCTGCCTGTAGTTTCCTTTTAAAAAAATTCTTCGAATCATATATTGGAGTGGGCATTTGAATTACATCTTGGTGTATGGCCTCCTTGGCAGCTTCGTCTTCTTTTTCATTTCCTGGGATGTTGCGATGTGATGGAACCCATAATATTGTGATTTGCTTCTCGTGGTCAATACAGTGGTGGATGTTGTCTTGTATTTTTTGTTTGATGATGTCTTTTGAATAAGTTTGCTTCACAGCTGCAATGGTGCTGAGGGAATCAAGATGAATTATGAAGTCTTCTTTATTTGGATTGCTTTTTATATACTCGGTTGCTTGGAGTAAAGCATAAGCTTCGGCAGTGAAGACGCTCATCATATTTGGCAGGTGGTATTTAGTCACTTTAGACAATATATATTCTTCATTAGTTTTTAGAACTTACGATGATCACTTTTTAAATAAGAATCGTTCTGGTTTAAAAGTAAACAAAACTAACGTTTTTCAAAATTTTTATTTTACAATAACCAACATCTTTTCGCTATTTTTGACGTAATTCGCGTTCCGCTCGAGGCATCTTTCCAAACGAACGATGAGTTTGATGATCTCCTCCTCCTAGAAGTTAGCCGCCAGTTCATTTAACCAACCGTTGACAGTGTCGCAAAAAAGAAGACATTTTTATTTTACAATAACCAACATCTTTTCGCTATTTTTGACGTAATTCGCGTTCCGCTCGAGGCATCTTTCCAAACGAACGATGAGTTTGATGATCTCCTCCTCCTAGAAGTTAGCCGCCAGTTCATTTAACCAACCGTTGACAGTGTCGCAAAAAAGAAGACATTTTTATTTTACAATAACCAACATCTTTTCGCTATTTTTGACGTAATTCGCGTTCCGCTCGAGGCATCTTTCCAAACGAACGATGAGTTTGATGATCTCCTCCTCCTAGAAGTTAGCCGCCAGTTCATTTAACCAACCGTTGACAGTGTCGCAAAAAAGAAGACATTTTTATTTTACAATAACCAACATCTTTTCGCTATTTTTGACGTAATTCGCGTTCCGCTCGAGGCATCTTTCCAAACGAACGATGAGTTTGATGATCTCCTCCTCCTAGAAGTTAGCCGCCAGTTCATTTAACCAACCGTTGACAGTGTCGCAAAAAAGAAGACATTTTTTTTTTTTTTTTGAACAAACTGTTTTATTGCTTTTCAAAATATTCGCCTTTAAGATTTATATACTTTTGCATGCGTTCAAACCAATTCTCGAAACATTTTTCTACTCTGAAGTTGGTATCTCAAAAACATGGTTTTCGAAGGCTTCAACATCTTCTTGAGGTGATGAAAATCGCTGTCCCCACATTCATTGTTTGACATTGGGGAACAAAAAAATTCGTTAGGAGATAAATCAGGTGAATACGGACAATGAGATATTCATTCGATGTTTTTCTCCTTCAAATAATCAATTGTTTGACGTGCTGTGTGGAATTTTGCATTGTTATGATGTAGAATGATGTGACGTTTTTGGTTGTTTTTCCTGATTTTGTCGATGACTTCTGGCAAACAAATAGTTGTATACCATTTAGCATTAACTGTTCTCCGATCCTCTAAAGGAATGGTGCGACATGTCCAGTACAACTGAAGAAACAAGTGATCATTTTCTTGGAAGTGCTTCGTGAACGAACAACTTTTGTGTATTTCGGTTCAGTTTGGAGTTCGTGTTCAAGTTTCGTCACCTGTAACGATGTTGTATATGTATTTTGCAGTGCCTAGGTTGAATTTTTTTAACATTCCCTTACACCAATCAACACGAGCCTTTTTTTGAGCTTCGGTCAAATGCGGAATCCATCGGGAACAGATCTTTTTCACAGCTAAACGCAAAATCGAATGTATTGCAGTCTGTGACATGCCAAAAGATGCCTCTATTTCACGGTAAGTCACATGCCGATCTTCTTCAATCATTTTGCGCACAGCATCGATGTTTTTTGAATCACCGATTTTGGTCGACATTTACGAGATTTATCACTGACGGACGACCACGACGAAATTCTGCAAACCAATTGTAAACAGTCTTTTCTGATGGTGCTTCATTACTAAAAGTTGAACGAAGCGAATCTATGCATTGTTGTCTTTACTAAACAATATCCATTTTTCACAATTTTTTTTAAACGCTCACTGTTAAACTATCGCTGTCACTGTTAAACTCGGTCAATTTATAAGCTGCCACTGATTTCAGAATAACAAATGTCAAACTTTACGAATATAGTAATGGCATACCAGGTCTACAAGTATGAAATGCGGATAGTTATTCAAAGTATGCTCCATTAGAAGTTATACATTTTTCCCATCTTTCAGGCAATTTGTGAATACCTCGCCAGTGGAACTGTTCCCCTTTCCCCGCAAACCATTCATCTAGCCATTTTTTCACATTTTCATATGAACAAAAGTGCTACTCGACAAGTGCGTGACCCATCGATGCGAACAAGTGGTAATCTGAAGGGGCCAAGTCTGGTGAGTAAGCGGCATGGGGTAGCACTTCCCACTTGAGTGCCTCCAATGTGTTGCAGACTGCTTTTGCCTTATGTGATGGAGCGTTATCGCGAAGAAAGATTACCTTGTGCTATCTTCTTTCGTATTCTGGTCGTTTTATGAGCAGCGAATGGTTCAATTCGATCAGTTGTTGTTGGTACCGTTGGGTATTAACTGTTTCACCAGCTTTTAACAATTCATAATAGACTACACCCTTTTGGTCCCACCAAGTACAGAGCATTGTCTTTTTGCCAAAGCGATTCGGTCTTGCAGTTGATGTGGATGGTGAGCCTGGGTTCACCCATGATTTTTTGCGTTTGGGATTTTCAAAATAAATCCATTTTTCATCGCCAGTAATGATACGATGCAAAAAAGACTTTCTTTTGTATCGTGCAAGCCAAATTTCACAAGTGTTTTTGCGTTTTTCCATTTGCCTCTCATTCAATGCATGTGGAACCCATCTGCCGACTTTCTGGATCTTACTCATCTCTCGTAGGCGATTGGAAACAGCTTGTAGACTAACGCCTAACTGCTCTGCTAGTTGTTTTTGTGATTGACTATCGTCTTCCTGTAGCAATGTTTCCAATTTTGTATATTCATATTTTTTTGGAGGTTTTCCATGTTCTTTGTCTGTAAGATCAAAGTCACTACTTTTGAAACGCCGAAACCATCGTTCACACGTATCTTGCGATGGAGCATATTCACCATAATCTTCTCGAAGCAGTCGGTATGATTCAGCAGCAGTTTTTTTCAAATGAAAACAAAACAGTAGTTCTGTCCGCGAATGCTCTTTACTTGGCACAAAATTTGACATTTTTAACACAGTAAAACAAAACTATATGATCACTTTTCAAATTATAACCTATACGCATTTGACACTTAATGATAACTTAACAAAACGCCATATGTGTTGAAACTTTGAACTATACACTCAGTTTGCGCGGCAAGTTTGAAAAAAATCCGCATTTCATACTTGTAGACCTGGTGTTTTATTATTGCTGGAATAGATCCATCTAATGTAGGAAGTGGTATAATCATTAAGGGGGTACGAGCTATTATTATTTTTTTTTTTTTTTTCTGGTTAAGGATGATTAAAAATGTTTGGAGTCCACTGATGTAGACAACCGTCTTTCCGAGCTTATTCGAAATCTGATGAAGCAAACAGAGTTTAAATTATTCGCTTCACGAATTATTGATGAATAAAAATAAATCTAGTCGTTGATGACGTCATCTGGTGGCCCTTTATCCTCTTGTGTTAACTTGATATACAAATGTTCGTCGATTTGTTCAAATCTCAGTTGAAAAACAGTGTACTCGAGTTAATAAACACGCTTTCGGCTAGGGATCTATACTACGCTTCAACTCCGGGAGTATACTATAGGATTCCGGGTTCCGGGTGCATAGTTCCGGACTCCCTAAAGGTTAATATTGGCGTAAATGAAGGTACGGACGCATTGCAGACTATTCATCGCGTAACAGGGTAGTATTCAGAACAAATTTAGATAATGCAAGTATTTAATTTTGTAAAATAAGGATAATTTTAAATAAAATTAAAACACTTGCCCGGTTTCATAAAGGGATGCTAAATACTATGTTAGCTAACATCGATACTAAAATAGTACTTTGTTAAAATTTAACTGCGAGCAATGAAGAAATCGCATCGGTTTTAACTTGTTAATTTGTTAAGTAATTTCATTTTTAGGGTTTTGTAGGTATGACCAAAAAACCCTTATACCGTCATTTTGTCGTCTGTCTGTCTGTCTGTCTGTCTGTCTGTCTGGCTGTCTGTCTGTTCGGTCAAAATTGTAGCCAAACGGCTAAACCTAGAGAGTTGAAATTTGGCATGCTTATACAACTCGTTGACCCGCACATAGGAAAAATACTAAAACATCTAAAAAACATATCCCTCTAAAAATATAAACAAATATGTGCTCATCGAAAAAAAAAATATTTTTTTTAAATTCTGAGTAGGGTATCAAATGAAAGCCCTTAGTACGTGGATTAACGATCAAAATTTTATTTTTGCAAAATAAATTATTTTGATGCGATTTTTGCCAAAATTGTGCAAAAAAAATTTTGTCCCACACCCTGTAGCCCAGATGGTTTAAACTAAAAATCTGAAAAAATTCTAAGTAATGTACATTGGTGTGAACCGGAATAGTTCAACAGGAATTTTTGATCAGATTATGTTTTTGGAAAAAAAAGCATTTTTTGTGTTTTTTTGCTAATAATGTTGACAACTTATAGTTATATAATACGCTAAACAGTAACGTGTTTCTTGGTGCTGTGGCTAAGATACTTGCGTTCTGTCCAAGAATTCGTAATCGGACTCATGTTCGAGTCCTACGTGAGGAGACAATATTATTTTTTATTTATTTTTTGCATTTTTATATTGTTTAAATTATTTTTTCAAAATTTTAATTATATTTTGGCAATTGTTGCATTTAATTTTTAATAGCGTAAATTTAATAATCAGTGGAAATTGTTGAAATTATAATTTAATTATATATTTGAATGTACACGAAATCAAAGGGGAGGAGCTATGACTAAAAACAACCAATGGAAGCCATAGGCGCAATTTTCAAAATCTTAATGAACCTTGATATATAAAAAAAAAAATACTGCACATCTTTAAAAACTTAAATAATGGTAATAGGCATTCGAATTAAAATTCATAAAAAAATATTTTGTCATAAAATTTGTTTTGGCACCCCAAATAATCATCATTCACTTACTAACTACCTGCAAAACCCTGAAATGTGTGAAAATTCACACTTCACATCAATTTTTATATTCAGTTTAAAGTTTTTATTTGATAGTTGGTATGACTATCAACTTCATAGTTGCCTTAAACGTCAAAAAAGTTTACTGTAACCTAGATCAGTGTTTCTCAAACCTTCGACAATTGCGGACCACTCTCAGAATTCCACACTAACCGCGGACCACCAACATCAAGAATAGTATATTCTGTAACAAGGTTGGAATGAGAAAATTCGATGCGAGTGGAACATCGCCTGCGGCTCGCGCTCGGAACCACGAGCAACGAATTTTCTCATTCCAACCGAGTCACAGACCCTACTTTCTCCACGACCACCAAAAAGAAAAATAAATTAACAAATAATTATTTTAACAAACATTTTAACTTAACAAATAATTTATATTACATAACAATTTAATCAATTAATTAAACTATTTTTTTTATTTATTATTTGTTTAATTTTAATTTAATTTGCCGCACATCGGCCACTATTTTAGGTTAGGAAGTTATGTTGCATTTATTTAATGTAAACGTTGCATATATCTTAATGTAACCCTACAAAAACAAAAGACAACAAGTATGGAATAGTTATTCCATAACAAGTAATGGAATGAAAAATTGGTTTTAGAATTGGTAAATTCTATAGTGGTCGTGGAGAACAATATTTTATTTTGCGAAAAGGCCCATTATTAATAGTATAAGAGCTAGCAACGTCACAAAAATGTTTATTTTAGGTCGGCTGGTTTTTCGATATTTCCCTTTCTTATTGAAGTTAGGTAGGGATGCGGTACGTCTGGAACCTGGGAGCGGTGGCGTTTACCTGTGCGCATCTTGCCTGTACAGGTAAAAAGATGGATATTTTGAAATCATATAAGACATTTTTTTAAAATAATTTTCTATGTCTTTTTAGCATTATAAATTTATAGTTGCCAGACAGTTTTGTTGTTGCTAACATTGCGCCAGATCTAATTTAAGTAATTAAAAAATAATAATTTTCAAACATTTTTAGTATAGCTGTAATTTTAATATGATATAGTTCTGTAATCAAAGAATACAATCGGCCCAATTCTGTAAGCAAGTTACTACAAAAAAGTTACAATAAAAGTTGTTAAATACAAGGTCAGTAACTTTTTTAGCAACTTTCACGAAATCCGTATTCTGTAAGAAAAAAGTTACTATGAAATTAGTAACTAGTTGCTAAAAAAGTTATTATGGATAACAACTAACAGAAAGCAGTTGCTACACTTAGTAACTTCAAAATAACTTGTTAAAATCGTGAAAAATCGCAATTTTTCTGTTTAATAATGAATTATTTTAAGCATTTTACAATGAAGGGCACATAGAGACAATAATTATAGAAGGATTTTTATTTTATTTTCTGTATAGCACAAAATTCTTCGAGTTCTTTATTTCTATTTCTATTTTTTTTTTTTTTGTTTATTTACAATTGTTTTATAATAGTATAACAGTAAAATATTTTTTAAATGTATTAACTACGACTGTCAATAGAAGCCGCGCACACAAGCGGGTGGTCGACGAGTTCAGACCCCCTCCTCCAAGGATTTGAAAAATCAAATCTTATTTAATAAAAACTAAGCGGTTGCAAATAAGAATCATTTTTTTATTATTAAAAATTAAATTATAATCAAAATTAAATTAATATATAAACCCAGTCCTCTCCATAAAAACACAACAATACATTTGTATTATATTACAGATATTTTTTCGAAATGGACCCTTCCCAGATCAATGTTTTAAGTGCGCGCCTGTTCATGGCTATCCGAACTTCTTTAACTGTATTTCACGCAATTCATTTAAATTTGGACTATAACTTGCACCACCACATAGAAAACAGTAACCACGTAGCACATCACCACAGCTCCACCACTCGTTCCTGTCAATTATTTTTTAAACACTCGTATCACCGACCATGACTGGGTTATTTGCCAGGAAATTCGACAGAATTTCTATCTGTTTGCAATTCTTTTTCTGATTTTGTTTATAAAACATTTTTCGTTTAACCTCAGAAACTCAAACAACATAGCTGTCAAACTCAATTAAAAACGAATACCTCGCCTGCGCAGAACGTAATCTGCTTCTAGCTTCACGGTTCTTTGTAGCAACGTTACTAAATATAACTTGTTATAAGAACGTTGCTTGTGCTTATGCTTGGAGAATACTAATTGTTTGGCGATTGATAAGAAAGTTACTATAAAAGTTATTTCGTAGCAACGTTACTCAGTAGCAACTAACCTAGTAACTTTTTACAGAATCGGGCCGATTATTAATTTTCCAGACGGAAATTCCGTTGTTTAATTAGGAACCAGACCAATTTAAGTCCCGGGGATAATAGGTGAGTTAGAACAGTGTGGCAGCTTATTCGTTGGTTGCGTGAGAGAGATAGCTGCAACAGGGATCGTTATGAGAGAGATAAACAGTCACAGCTGCTATTTTTAGGGTTTTGTAGGTATGACCAAAAAACCCTTATACCGTCATTTTGTCGTCTGTCTGTCTGTTTGTCTGTCTATCTGTCTGTGTAGTGAACAAAAAATCTGTTTAGTTAGCGAGCAACGTAACCACTATACCACGATACTATTTGCAATTTAACGTGTTATATAACTATAACTTTTGTGCATCGTCAACAAAAAAACACAAAAAATGTGTTATTTTCCGAAAAAATAATCTGATCGAAAATTCCTGTTGAACTATTCCGGTTTACACCCCACTCCCACTCCCACGTTCAGAAAATTAACGATTTGATGCGTGCAACTCGCCGATTGAATATCAAAGAAATTACATAAGAGGTTAGCGTCTGAACTGGGTCATGCCATAAAATTTTGACTGAAAAATTGAACATACATCGAGTTGCAGTAAAATTTGTTCCTCGTTTGATGACCGAAGAACAGAAAGAAAATCGAGTGAAGAAATTCTTTATGAATGCTGGAGAGAAATGGAACAACAGAATCAACAAGGAAAGCCACTATCAAGATGGGAAAAGGTAAAGAAGGAAATGCACGAATATTGTGGCTACTCAATAACAGCGGTAACACTACAAAGAATGAATGGGGGCACGAAGTAACAGAGCGAATGATCGACATACAACAAACGGAACAAGATACAAAAATAAGAGAATCAAGATATAACAGCAAATATGAAAAGACTTGGACGGTGAGAAAACCACAGTATTTGACAGAAAAAGGCAGTAGAGAGAAGAAAAAAGTGGAAATGAGGACATGAACAATAATTTTTGGATGAAAGAGGAAGAAAGAACATGTTTCTACATGTGCAGAGAAGGTAAGGAGACAATAGAACATTTGTTGGAAGAATGTGAAGAAATACGACACAGAACGGAAACGAGAAAGGATATTTTGGATGAAACAGGAAGGGTATGAATGGATGAAAGAAGTGAAAAACAGAAGGGAGGAAATTAAGGAAAGGTGTCAACGAAATTAAGAAAGGAGAAGGAGAGTAGATTTTAAGCCGAAAGGCAAAAATTATAATTATTATTAAGTGTAAGTTAATTACTGTATGATAAAATGTAGTACATAATATTTAATAATAAAAATATCTATCTATCAGTACGAATGGACACGTCTAGAACGTGCCACACTAGTACGCAATAAACGTAAATCCAGAAAGAAAATCGATTGGACGTTTGCTGGCAACTCTTTGAACAAGCCAATCGTTGATTTTCTGAACGTGGTAGTCATCAGTTGAAGTCGAAGGCCTTTCTGGTCGAGGATCATCTTTAATTGACTGATGACCACTTTTAAATCGTGAAAATCATTTGTTACATTGCGTACGACCCAGAACATTATCTCTGTAAGCTTGTTTCAAAAGTTGAAACGTTTCTGTGAAAGTTTTCCCCAGTTTAACGGAAAATTTTACGTTGCATCGTTGCTCCAGAAAATCGCACATTTCAAAAATTGCCACTAAAACTTAAACACGTTGCATTCAAATAACAATCGGCCCAATTCTGTAAGCAAGTTACTACAAAAAAGTTACAATAAAAGTTGCTAAATACAAGGTCAGTAACTTTTTTAGCAACTTTCACGAAATCCGTATTCTGTAAGAAAAAAGTTAATATGAAATTAGTAACTAGTTGCTAAAAAAGTTATTATGGATAACAACTAACAGAAAGCAGTTGCTACACTTAGTAACTTCAAAATAACTTGTTAAAATCGTGAAAAATCGCAATTTTTCTGTTTAATAATGAATTATTTCAAGCATTTTACAATGAAGGGCAACATAGAGACAATAATTATTGAAGGATTTTTATTTTATTTTCTGTATAGCACAAAATTCTTTGAGTTCTTTATTTCAATTTCTATTTTTTTTTTTTTGTTTATTTACATTTGTTTTATAATAGTATAACAGTACAATATTGTTTAAATGTATTAACTACGACTGTCAATAGAAGCCGCGCACACAAGGGGGTGGTCGACGAGTTCAGACCCCCTCCCCCAAGGATTTGAAAAATCAAATCTTATTTAATAAAAACTAAGCGATTGCAAATAAGAATCACCTTTTTTATTATTAAAAATTAAATTATAATCAAAATTAAATTAATATATAAACCCAGTCCTCTCCATAAAAACACAACAATACATTTGTATTATATTACAGATATTTTTTCGAAATGGACCCTTCCCAGATCAATGTTTCAAGTGCGCGCCTGTTCAATGGCTATCCGAACTTCTTTAACTGTATTTCACGCAATTCATTTAAATTTGGACTATAACTTGCACCACCACATAGCACATCACTACAGCACCACCACTCGTTCCTGTCAATTATTTTTTAAACACTCGTATCGCCGGCCATGACCGGGTTATTTGCCAGGAAATTCAACAGAATTTCCATCTGTTTGCAATTCTTTTTCTGATTTTGTTTATAAAACATTTTTCGTTTAACCTCAGAAACTCACAACATAGCTGTCAAACTCAATTAAAAACGAATACCTCGCCTGCGCAGAACGTAATCTGCTTCTAGCTTCACGGTTCTTTGTAGCAACATTACTAAATATAACTTGTTATAAGAACGTTGCTTGTGCTTATGCTTGGAGAATACCAATTGTTTGGCGATTGATAAGAAAGTTACTATAAAAGTTATTTCGTAGCTACGTTACTCAGTAGCAACTAACCTAGTAACTTTTTACAGAATCGGGCCGAATATCACGAAAACTAAACAAGATATCAACAATCTAAGAACATGTGGTTACAAAGGAGATTATGCGCAATGCAATGCTGACAAACGCACATCACTAACTATCCCCGTTGGCGCGCAAAGCAAATGTTCTGAACAGACCTAGTACCACAAACAATTATATGCATGAAATTGTATTTGACTCAAAAATGAAAAAATTGATTTTGTTTTTGCAGTAACCCGACGATATGTCTTATAAGATGATAAATTTAAATGTAAATAATTTTTTGTTGATAAAGTTTTATGGCACAAGTCCAGAAATATGTAGATGAAATCTTATATAAGTAAGTCCTTCTTTGAAATATAGTAATCTCAGCAAGACATCAAGTTCATTGGCGCTACCACCAATACTTATACAAAACAATGTATTCTCTGTATTTTCCAACGTTCATGGTTTATGCATTATACTCCACGTATAATATGTCCATAAACACAACTGTATCATATTACACTGTCGCATTTCGAGAACATTGGTGATTTTTCAGAATTTGCGATTTAAATTACCATGTCGGTATGTTATGATTGAAGAGGGGAAAGGAGGGAACACAGAGAAGGGTAAAGGGGGAAGTACGTATGTGGACATTATTCAAGGTATTGGCATTTTCATGCCGTTATGCGAAACATATGAAATACTAAATTCTCGTTCAAGTCTAACGATGAAAATTTTGATTACTATTATGGATGTTTTACGAGGACAATATTTACAGTAAAGATTTTATGTTGTAATTTAAAAAATTATTTGTGTCTACCACAGAATCTATCGTCACCACAAAGTACTGAAACAAAATACTTTCTAACAGATAAATTATTATTGAAAAATAAAATCAGCTGTGGCCACCACAGGACCGACCGCCATCACATGTAATTGCATAAAATACATTCTAGCAGCAGAGTAGTTATTATTGTAAAAGACAAAAACGTATTATATTAAGTTGACAATTTCATAATGTGTATTTATAATTTACGATAACCATGGAAACGTACCTGCATATATAAAAAAAAATTAAATAAAAGTTGTTAGATATTGCTTTATTAGCAAAATTTATTAAATAATTTTTTTCGATATATTTCTCTGTTGTGAAATATTCGCAAAAATCTTAAAATCGACACGAGTAAACTCTCATTTCTAGTTAACCGATTTTTACCAAAAGTTGATTAACTCGTGCCATTGATATCTTAAATATGAAGTTTCATAAAAATTCTTTTAGCCGAATTCGCTCTGCACGTGTACACAGACCGACGGTCAGACAGACAGACAGACAGACAGACAGACAGACAGACAGACAGACAGACAGACAGACAGACAGATAGACTGACCGACATCATGCTAAAAATAGTCAAAACGTTATGTAGGGACCTCAATTCGTGGAGATCCATCGAAATCTCGAAATGTCAAAATTGATATGATCACAATACCTCCCTTATATATGTTGGCGGTCGGTAATAATAACGTGTTATATTACGTTGACAAATTCATGATTCATATTTATAATTAGCAGAACTCGAAGACGGGTGTCTTCGAGTCTTGATGCTCTGAACTGCCACTTTCGTATTGAGCATATTCCGAGCGTAGGCTATTTCGTAGATATAAAATACTTATTGAGTACTTGCTTATACAGGGAAAATAGGACCAGACGAAATATCACATTTACCATGTGGATTTTATATCCATGCCAGCACTCTCGAAATGGAGAACTTACCTTCTCTGCCCCTTATACACCTATCTAGTCGTTGGGAACCTATTATTTATTTATTTAGTTTATATAGCATTCTTAACCCATTAATGGCCAGAGACTCGTATACGCAACCTTTTAGAAATTATTTTTTTAAGGAAAGCAATTATTTTATTTTTATTGCATAATTATTTTACAAGCATTACTAGGATACAAAATCTTCGTGAATATTTTATTTCGCAGTTTATTTAAAGAGTATATTTTTTTTAATATTTTGAAATTGGTTAATTTTTGAAGATTTTACTGATTTATAAAATCAGGCATTTTCTATACACTTGTTGGTAATATAAAAAATATATATATAGTCAAACCGTATGAGAACATTGTTATGAATTATCCTATTTTAAAAAAATATAAATTTTATCTGTCATGTTGCTGTGTACATCATTCAAATATATGGGGTGCGTATACGCACCTTTGGCCAAATCAGTGAAATATACAGGCTGATTCATCATCGACAAGTATCATCTTGTCTTAGCCATCTAACCTATTGTTCATTTCTACTGTGTGTTCTTTCATAATTCAGTATATGTATTTACAGAATAAGTATAGTGAAAATAAAAATTAGTTGTCCAGTTGTCAAATGGTAGTAAAATTTCTTAATTGGTCACGACTAGCAGTTGCTCTTATGAAGTATCAGAGTAATACAGATGCTGATAGAGAAGCAACAAATTCAAACTATGTGCGTCCTTCAAAAAACAGTTTATCAAATGTCATCAGATTTGATAATATTGGTCATCTGATAAGAGGCATGAAACGAATAAAAAAAAGGCAGTTTGTGTAAGAGCAATCCATTTATTTATGTGAAAAATGTAAAGTACATCTGCGCCCAGAGTGTTTTGAAATGTTTCATTTCAAATAAGTTCATATTTCATTCATAAATAAAATAATTTGCTTATTACATGTTTACTTATATTTGATATTGTTATTAGCCAAGGGTGCGTATACGCATCCTTATATTCCTGTAGAGTTTAGTATATATGTTTTTTCAAAATGCAATAATTGTCTAAGTTGATGTATTTTAATTACTTTGCATTACAAGTCTTGTGAAAAATATTTTTTCTTAATAGCTTGAATAGAATAAATATTTTATATTGCAAATTTTCTTTTATTTAGCTTTCTTGTATAGCATTTGTATTTTCTGTATAGCATTCATATTGTTTTAATTTAAAGATACTATTCATAACACGAAGTGAACGTTAAAATAATAAAATTAAAAAGAAAATAAATGGAAATACAGATTCTAATTTAAATATTCATAAATTACGAAGAATGAAAGTTTTTGCAGTTTAACAATAAATAAAAAACTAAATTCTCATTTTGTGGCATTGAATATGTGAGAGAAAAATATGTAATTTTCCAGACCTAGAACTCTGATGTTCTACAACAGTTTAGTTAAGACTAATTTAAGTTATATTCGTATGTATAGGTAGGTCATTTGAAATAATATTTAATGTTGAAAACGGTATTGAAGCAATGATAAAGAAACAAGTACAAGTGTAACTCGATATACGCCGGTTCGATATACGCCGATTCACTTTTACTCCTACGCTGAATTAATTATCGTACGCCTGGAATTCCCCGATATGATCGGGAAAGTACTGCGATAACTGGTCTGGACAGCGCTCCAGTATCATCGCGTATAAGTATACTTCCAACACGTCTGGCGTATATCTGGTTTAGTTATTCGTATTAAATTAGTTTATTTGTCTCTATAAAATAAATGTTTTTTTTTTTTTTGCATACGCATATACAAAAGGGTACAGTAAAATAAATACCATGTCTGAGAAGATAAGAAATGAAATGTTAACTCAAGATGTACCTAAAAGGGTTAGAACCACATTACAAAATAATCGAGAAAAACGCAAATTAAATTTATTTGAATAAGAGGTGTGTAAATTAAGTAATCGCATTGATTTAAAAAAAAAAACAATTATTCGAGTAGAATTACAATTCAATATTGTCTCCTTCAAAATAACTTCCTTGGGAAGCCGCAGAGCGCCGGAGATGGATCTTCCAATCCTCATAGCAGTGCTGGAACTCGGATACTGGAATAGCTTTCAGCTGGTCGGTTACAGACGATGTTTTCGAGTGTCAAAATGACGTTCCTTGAGGTGATTTTTCAATCTTAGGAAGTCAAGTAAATAAGGAGGCTGAGAAGCCAGAGGAATGTGTCAACTGGCCAAAAACTTATTGAAATTGCTGTGTGACAAGGCGCATTGTCATCCCCAATTCATTGGTCAAAATCTGATGAACTGTAATGTGAGTCAAATTCAAATCTTCCCCGATCATTCTGACTGTCAACCGACGATCTGAATGTACAAGATCCCGGATTCTGTCGACATTTTCATCGGTTCTTGAAGATGAAGGCCTTCCGCTGCGTGATTCATCTTCAATCAACTCTCTTCCTTCTGAAATTTTTATTAAAACTCTTCTTGTTTGTTTTACTATTATTTGTCATTTTTGGCATTATTAATTCCTTTTTTGTTTGTTTCAGGTATGTTTCGGATGAAAAAATTGCTGTAAGTAGAAATAAATAAAACTAAAATGTAAAATTTTCATCATCATCCTTCGGTTGTTCGAATCTACTTCTGGAAATAGGCCTTCCTTAAAAATTTCCAATTTTCTTTCTCTTGAGCTTCTTGAAGAAAACAAGAAAACGTTTTTCTTAATTTTTCATATTATTTAAGAAAATGAAATCAAAAACTTAGCTTTCATTAATAATGATCCATTTTCCTTGTGTTGCATAAAATACCTATTATTTTTAAGGCCGTTCATAAGCTACGAAAAACGAGTGAGAATAACTAATTTAAATAAAATAATTTTTATTTTGATATTCTATATAAATTTAATTTGACATTCCATATACAGTCTGTTCCAAACGGTTAAGCGGAACTAAATTTTGCAATCTAGTTACTTTCATCGTTTAAATCGTGCTTTTCGACCGTTTTGTTTAAGCTTTGTAAATCATACTTACGATACACATTTTTTGTTAAGGTTAATATCATTTTAAATTGTCATTTTCTTTATATTTTGATTTTTTGTGTCATTCTTAATACAAATTTCCCATTTATTAATTTTTTTGTCATTAAAATACATTAAAAAAAATAATTTAATTTTGACATAGGTCATTCGTTTCCATGGTTTCATTGTTGTAATTTTAAATTTTGACATTGCAACGTGAAAAATGAAATAACCCAAGCAAGGTCCCTTGTCGTGACAACCTAAAAGAACGAAATTCCCATTTAGTTCCGCCTAAGCGTTTGAAACAGACTGTAAATTTAATTTGTAAACGTCAGAGTTTAAATTGTTTGCCGCTATAATGATCAAATACAGTATAGCGGGAAATTTAAAATAAGTTACAACTAGGACATGGGCGTAGCAACTGGGTTAGCAAGTGATTTTTTTAAATATAAAAAAGGTTAATAAGATATTGAAATAAACAAGGCAGATTATACACTTACGTTATTTATACGACATATATTCAGTTTAATGGGAAATTTGAAAAAGTTAAAAAAATATTAATTTTAAAAATTATGTACTATATATAAAAAGAGAGATTTGGCTAAAAGAGTTTAAATAAAGCAATAAAACAAACAACATATCTTCAGAGCTAAAGTTTCATAGTTAAATAATTATTGTAAATAAAAATTAAAAATATATGTATATATGAAGGTCTAAAAATTATATCAATAACTTCTTCTTTGGGCACAATCAGCTGGGCTGTCTTTTGGCCTCACATTAGTCCACTCTCTTGATCTGTTAATTGTCAAGTGTCAAAAATATTTATATGTCAGATAACCTAAAAAATATATAACTGCGTAAAAACAAATTACATGGAAAATTTTCTCCATAAAATCTACGCCAAGAATATAAATAAAAGTCTAAATATGTAAATAATAACAAAATACATGAGAAAAATTAAATAATATAAATAATATATATTTCCAATGTACGACACTGAACATCTGTCAACTTGGACTAAAAACAATATTTTTACAGTGTAATAGGGATGACGATCTAAACCAATCCGAAGCAAGGACAAACAGCTCCTATCTCTTACAGTCTGTTCCAAACGGTTAGGCGGAACTAAATGGGAATTTCGTTCTTTTAGGTTGTCACGAGAAGGGACCTTTCTTGGGTTATTTCATTTTTCACGTTGGAATGTCAAAATTTAAAATTCCAACAAAGATACCATGGAAACGAATGACATGTCAAAATTAAATTATTTTTTTTACATATTTTAATGACAAAAAAAATAATAAATGGGAAATTTGTATTAAGAATGACACAAAAAATCAAAATATAAAATGACATTTTAAAATGATATTAACCTTAACCAAAAATTTTTTATTGTAAGTAGGATTTACAAAGCTTAAACAAAACGGCCGAAAAGCACTATTTAAACGATGAAAGTAACTAGATTCCAAAATCTAGTTCCGCCTAACCGTTTGGAACCGACTTTACACACATTTTTCTACTTTGAAATAGATCATAGATACATTACAACACTGCCCTTAATGCGGAAACTTTGGTTGAATTTAATTCACCTTGTATCTCTTACTGTTCTTGAGATCCCCGTGCTTAACAAATCATTTGGGACATCTATATATTTCAAAAATTGAATTACTTTATCTCAATTTTGATAAGCAATCCTTACATCTATCTCAACTCATTTTCTTCTGAAAAGATCCCCCTTTATTCTCATAAACATTGTGATTTAATATTCTTAAATGGATTTGAAACTCTGCCATTTTATCTTATGTCACAAAGGTAAATAATAGTAAATTGTTATTCTATGATGGTCGGTTTATACTGAACCAGTATAATGCAGTGAGACCGGTTGTCGCTTCCAATAATTTTATTCTGTGTGCATTCCAGTTTGGCCTTGTAAGTTGGCATTGCCACTGAAAGAGACTGCTGTCAGAATACGAAATATGGAGATGGTTGCAGCTGAAATGTTCGTGTGCATCTGTAATTGCACTATTCACTTTATGCAAGAGTTCAAAGAAAAAAGATTAAACTACCACAGGCAAAAAAAAGTTTGGTTGGGTGTTTTTCAAAGATGGAAGTTTTATTCATAGAACTTGGATGATTGGAAACGTGGTTTTACTCATATAGTTCAACTTACTATACAGTCTTGGCCAAATGTATGGAGCACCCATGCAGTTATAATATAACATCTAAATTTATGTACATTGTAACTTGTATATATTTGTTTTTAAAATATCATTGACACATGCTAAAAGATGTACGTCTAATCAGATAACCGAAAATGTAAACAGAGTTATGGTAAATCTTGAAATACAAATAAATATAGGCTCAGATCTGTTACGTTTTGTTTATAGACCGGGAGCTCATGACATTTTTGGTCTCCGATTTCATACAGCATGCCTTTTGGAGGAGAGAATATTTACCCTGTGACAACAAAAAAGGGATGGTACTAAACCCCTGCACGCTTTCCGGTCATAGGGAAAATTGCATTTCCACTTACACAAAATTTTTGTGTTTTTCTCTGATTTAATATTGCTTACCCTTTTGTCAAAAGAAAGTTATAACAAATTTAAAGTCTTTTAATTATAGGCATGCTGTATGAAAACGCGGAAAATCATATTTTTTTATTACAAGATCACATGACCGTTTGAGCCCCTTGGGACCCTCCGAATCGCATGCATATATTTTTATGCCTCACTAAAATAATACATTTGATTTTGATCAACAATTTTAATATTTTTTTAAAATAACAATTAAAAATTACAATTTAATCAAAATTACAATTTATTATTATTATTTTTTTTTTTTATCGACTGCCAACATATATACGGAGTGGTCATACTGATTTTGACTATTTTTAGCATGATGTCTGTTGGTCTGTGTGTCTGTCGGTCCATGGAGATGTGTAGGGCAATTTTGGCCAAACGGATTTTTATGAAACTTCTTATTTAAGTTTTTGACATCAATGGCACCAGTTGTTCAACTTTTGGTACAAATCGGTCAACTATAAATGTAAGTTTACTTGTGTCGGTTTTAAGATTTTTGCGAATATTTCACAACAGAGAAAATTTTCTAAAACATCTATTCTACAAAAATTACTATACAAGTAATAATTAACAACTTTTATTTGAAACATTTTTTTATAGGACTTAATAAATTTTTAAAACTTTTCATATTTTTGCGATATTTTTTCCAAGTATCTATTTTGGCATATATGTTGTTGCGTGTCCTTGGGAAAATTTTAGTATAAGATAATATATATATATTTATATATATTTTATTATAATTATAATTATATATACAATGCCCGAGCCATATATCCCACATTTATTGCGGCCTTATATCCTTTTTTTATGGGATAGATGCCCCATCTGTTTATTTCGAATGTTTACAATACTGAGCATTATTTTCTACTCTATAATGTGAGGTAAAGTGTCTTCTGATACCTAGTAATAAAACTAATTTTGTTAAAGTTATAGTTACGTCATAAAACCTTAAGACAAAATGTCGTAATTATTGAAATACAACCACTCATATGAGCACCTACCTTTACAATTTAATTTCTCATAAACTATTAACATTGATGATAATTTAACACATTTATTTCAGAAGACTGTGTTTCTCGTACAAACTGTCAGTACTGAAATGATACAAACACACACCATTATGGATATATGCGAAGTGGGGCGTTTATCCCACTGAGGCATCTATACCAACTTTACCCTAGTGCAGTTTAGTTTTTCTGCCACAAATGTAATGAACAAACTCGCATAGTATCAGTTACTTTTTAACTCAAAATATATTCCCATGCCTTCTTCCTGTCCATAACCAAATCTTTTCCAATCTTGACTTAATATCAACTTTCACTCAATTTTTCTTAAGAAAAGAAAAAAACTAAGATGCCTATCTTTGTCTTGTCTTGAATGACAGCCAAAAACACTACAATTTGTTCTACTTTTATAGTTTTTCACAACTTCTATCGACATTCTAACAAAAAATCAACACTAGAACATATGTAATAAGTTCAAACAGTACTACAGGCGCCTAGTACAATGTCTGACCACCAGACTGCGCATCCGAGCATGTCAGTTCTCAATACTACCATTATAGAGAACCATAGCTTTCATCACCAGTCTCATATCTTTTATCACTGCTTCAATATGGAAACAACCCTAGGCTTACAGAGCTAGAATGAATTCTTCCGAGTTTTGGTCTTTCATTTGAAAATGAAATGAACTAAAATAATATTAACTCTGTATCCCCGTCTTTCTTTGAAATGTAGTAACTTCTTAGCTCTGTGAATCTTCTCTGTTGTTTCAGATGTTCATGATACGAATATTGTTATTGCAAGTGTGTTGTTACTAAGTTGAAATCGACTTTAGGGCCAACACCTCAGGGAATACCTTCCGTTCTGCCAATAACTTATCTCTATGAGTTATAAGATATAAAATCGTTGAACAAAAGGTTATGGATGAAATTCATTAAAATATTAAAACTTTTCAAAATAACAACAAGAAATCGTTACATCAGCGATCATTACACCCAGGGCCGTGTCAAGTAATTTTGGCGCCTGAGGCAAACCAAATTAACAGCGCCCTCCTAGAGATGTAATACGAGGGCTACCTTTTAAGTTTTTACAAAAAGTAAGAAACATTTTTTGAACTTACTGTTTTATTGCTTTTCAAAATATGCGCCTTTAAGATTTATGCACTTTTGCATGCGTTCCAATCAAACATTTTATCAACTCTGAAGTTGGTATCTCAAAAACATGATTTTCAAAGGCTTCAACAGCTTCTTGAGGTGATAAGCTGAAATAGCTGTGAACGCATTTTTTGTTTGACATTGGGAACAAAAAAAAGTTGTTCGGGGATAAATCAGGTGAATACGGGCAATGAGGGCATTCTCCTTCAAATAATCAGTTGTTTGACGTGTTGTGATTGATGCGACGTTTTTGGTTGTTTTTCCTGATTTTGTCGATGACTTCTGGCAAACAAATTATTGTTTACCATTCAGCATTAACTGTTCTCCGATCCTCTAAAGCAGTGGTTCTTAAACTGAGGACCGCGGACCCTTTGAGGTCCGCGTAGCCATTACCGGGGGTTCACGAAACAATTTTGACATTATCTTCTCGCTTTTCGCTTTTATTTAAATAACTCATTTAATAAAAATCCTACATGAACAAGACTTTTTGCATTTGTTGTTACCTAACTAGTTATTAACATAACTAAACAATAATTAGTAAAAATTTAATTATTTTTATTCAACTGCAAATTATTTACAGAAAACATATTATAATAAGATCTATTTTGACCAAGAAATGTTTGTATGAGTTAAACGTATTACAATTTATAACTTTTTTAATTCTTTTTACTACTATTTTTATTCATTTTAAGTTTTTTATGCTATATGCTAATAAAAATGTTCATTTCTATAAATGCGCAAGACCATTTATTAAAATAACCAGTGATACATGCCTAGGGTTGGGATGAGGTCCGCAAAAAAAAATGTTGTTCAGTGTGAGGGGGTCCTCGGACTACATAAATTTTAGAACCCCTGCTCTAAAGGAATGGTTGCGACACATCCAGTATAACCAAAGAAACAAGTAATCATTTTCTTGGAAGTGCTTCGTGAACGAACAACTTTTGTGGGTTTCGTTTCGTCTTGGAAGACCCAAACAGTGGATTGTTGCTTAGTTTCTGGTTAATATGAATAAATCCAAGTTTTGTCACCTGTAACGATATTGTATACGGATTTTGCAGTGCCTAGGTTGAATTTTTTTAGCATTCCCTTACACCAATCAACACGAACCTTTTTTTGAGCTTCGGTCAAATTATACGGAATCCATCGGGAACAGATCTTTTTCACAGCTAAATGTTCATGCAAAATCGAATGTATTGCACCCTGCGATATGCCAAAGGATGCCTCTATCTCACGGTAAGTCACATGCCAATCTTCTTCAATCATTTTGGGCACAGTATCGATGTTTTTTTGAATCACAACCAATTTTGGTCGACCTTCACGAGATTCATCACTGACAGACGCACGACCATGACGAAATTCGGCAAACCAATTGTAAAGAGTCTTTTCTGATGGCGCTTCATTACCAAAAGTTGAACGAAGCGAATCTATGCATCGTTGTTGAGTTAGGCCTTTACTAAAATCTTAAAAAATCATCCAACGAAGTCCTTCACGAGTAATATGCAATTTTTCACAAACTTGTTTTTTTTACGCTCACTGTCAATTTATAAGTTGCAACTGATTTCACAATAACAAATGTCAAATTTTACGAATATAGTTATGACACATTTCAATGCCATCTAGTGGTCGTTTGTAAAAACATAAAATTAACCCTCGTATGAATAAATTTTTGTTGTTAAATAAATAATAAATGAGATATTTCAAGTGTATCGGTAGAGCTATCCACCCCCCCCCCCCCTCAATATTTATCTTTGAACATGAAGTAAATATTCGTTCTGAACAAATTTTCTTAAATTCATTTCTGATATTAAATAAATATTAAGTGAAATATTTTAAGATTTGGGCTATTTTAGCTTCGGGGTGTTCCCCCGTATTCCCCCAGATATTTATCTAAATGGAAAAATGCATAGAAAAGAAAAGATTTATTTTATTATTATAAACAATTTTTGTCATATTAATTTTTGCTATAAAATCAACACTAAGGGAGATTCAAAATATTAGTTTTAGCTTGTCCCCCCGTAACTCCCCAAATATCATCTGATTGAATAAATGCGTACAACAAATAATATTTGTTTTCTTATTATAAATAAATTTTGTTATATAAATTTTTCTATTAAGTCGATAATAAGAGAGATTTTTTAAGTTTTTTAATAAACAGTTTTAATTTCGAAACACCCCCTACATTTGAGATAAATTATAGCCTATGTTTGAATCCTAGTTCTACTGTATCATCTAAATTCGTTAAAATATATCCAGCCGTTTGTGCATGTATCTCGGACAAACAGACAGAAATTGATTTTCTTGTGGATAATATCTTATGATCTGAAACGTGTAGAAACCAAATATGAGACCAAAAATATAAATCTACTAATAAAAAAATTATCTTGCTATAACATCAGCAGAGCCAGTCGTAAACTGCTTGAATCTTTTCTGGTAGACCGAAAGCAATACGTGTGAGCAAACAACTCTCGGCCAAAGGAACAAACCATTCTTCTTGAAGTTCCACAAGGCTCAATTTTGGGTCCATTGTTGTTTTTAGTCTACATAAATTACTTACCAGCTTATATACAAAATGCCAAAACTATTCTATACGCAGATGATACCACACTTCTAAATCAGTATCCATCATTTCATGAAGTAACAACCAACAACACATTAGTAAGAAACGATGCGAATGATTGGTTTTTAGCGAATAGATTAAGCCTGAATGAGACGAAAACCAAACATTTATTATTTTCCCTACGGGAAATGCCAAATGACATTAGCCAAGACCCTGTTACATTTTTGGGCGTTACCATTGGCGTTAACCTCAGCTGGGAAAGTCATATTGGACAGATCGCTCAGATATTATGCAGATCGGTATACTGCATAAGAAACTTAAAATCCAATGTGTCTCGAAATGTTCTATTAACTGCTTATTATGCGCTGTTCGAATCCCATATCACGTATGCGTTGCTGGCTTGGGGACATTCTACTCATACCCAGCGAATTTTTCGCTTACAGCGACGAGTTGTTAGAATTATTTGTGATCTAAAGTATAGACAGGACTGTCGAAAATATTTTAACATTTTAGGAGTGATGACATTCCCGTGCCTGTACATCTTACACTGCCTGATTTACATGCACATAAATAAAAATAAGTTCAATAGCCAACAAGAACTCCATAGGTATGAGACAAGGGGTAAACACTTAATACGGCCGACTTACACCAGACTCAGTTGTACCAGATAATCGTTTAATTATTACTCTATCAAATTTTATAATATCTTGCCAGAAAATATTAAGTGCTTGCCTCTGAGTTCTTTCCGATATACTTTAAAATCGTTTTTCAAGGAAAATCCATTGTATTCATTTGATGAATTCTTGGATAACGATTTTAATAACATGTTAAAATGATATGTACACATATATTTTTATTTAAACTGTAATATAATATTTTTTTCAATTATACTTATGTTGACGTGTGTAAAATGTAAAAATTTCAAACACAAATAAATATTATTATTTTTATTATTATTATTAAATAAATAGATATAGCCTCCAATTTGATTAATAAACATAGGATTTATTGTTGGTCGGAGGAACATACCATAAAGGAAGGAGCAGCATTACTGTCAGAAATATATAGATCTGAAGAGAAAAGTAGAAGTCAGGGAGGAATGAAGAACTGCCAACCAATCTTAGGAATGTAAACTTTAAGAAAGGATTTATTTTCAATAAAAAAGTTGTATAGTTAACTTTTTACAACTCTAAATATAGTAAAACAAAAGGTTGTTGAAAGAAACCATTAAAATTTTAAACCATTTCAAAAGAATAACGAAAAATTATTAAAATGATATCTCTTTTATTAGTTCAATTGTTTTATTTGTGTTTTAAAATTGCGCTGAGAGCAATTCTATTGGTCTGTAATACCTTATTAGAACTAATAATGTTGGCGATAACAATAGATATTCTTTTGTTTATTTCTTTTGTTTTGTTCCGATGCAGCAATCAAGTAAATTGGTGAAAAATGTCATGCTGCTACCAGAAATAAGTCTAATACTTCGATCAATAAGATTTAATCTGGTACATTGCTATCTACAAAATTAATATCGGGATTGAAAGCTCGAGAAATGCTAGCGATTCAAAATGATTGGACCACTTTAAAAACTGGGAAAACTCTCGATTGTAAAGAAAATTAATAGAGACATTCATTTTATCATCTTTTCAGAGCTGTGGAAAAAGAATTATTCTTTTGGTTAAGAGTGACTTTGAAGTGACAATTTTTTTTGCAAAAATATAATGCAGTTGTCATTTCCGAGTTGTCTGACGTTGAGATGGGCCAGTTAACATCATACACAGGGCCGGATTTAAGTACATTATCATATGTTATTGTCATATGTCATTATTATTGACAATAGGATTAAATATACGTCATAAGCTAGATAAATTATATAGGGGCTTCGCACTTTGAGGGCTTCAGTGGTTCAATTTATTTTAGAAATTAATGAAAATTGTCTAGGCCTCAAAAATGTTAAGCTTAATGTATCATTTTCAGTCTGGTGTTGGAAGCGTCGAACAAGAAATTCAACCAATAGGATCGCTCTATTTTAAAAATACCCGTACCATGGTGTCGTAGGCGCGGTGTTACAAGCGCAGTGTCGCAAGTTCAGAAATTTCAACTCTAGCGCCGGCCGCACTGTCGAAACCATAGAAACAGATATATTTTTTCGGAATGGTGAGATCTTTAGCGGGACACTTAATTTCCTAAAAAAAAATTAAAAAACGTAAACTGATGTAGCGAAATAGCGACTTTTACAATGTTGTTGGCAGTCATAAAGTTTATTATTATGGATTCGATTTCAAATATCTGGTCTGCAGAATCTTCATTCTAAACTGTGATGTCAAGTAAAAAAGATTGTGTATTAAATTCTTTTCTTGAAATTGAAGTAACTGTCTGTGTTTTTGTGTCTCATTTTTTGCAACAAATTAAAATAATCTTCCTGTTGCCTTCTGTTTCTATGTATATATGGGACGCACCCACCATCGCTTTTCTTCATATCGCAATAAGTCTAAATATGCATAAAAAAGAGCTAGACGTCTCCTTCGATTTGCCGACATATTTACTGAAATTGAATAATCGTTTACTCCAAATACTTGTATAAACTTTTAGGTTAGATTTGGGTTAGATACAAATGTTATCAAAACCGAAAACGCGCCCTTATCACGCCTCCAACCTCACCATGAAATTCGAACTTGTAAATATAACACCACGCCTCTCACCCCTGACGCGCCTTTGTCACTACCATGAAAATGATGCATAAGTCTTTCTGCTTCTTTTTCAAGTGCCATCTCCGAGGCGTATGTTGGCTTACTTTTGTTAAATGGATTATTATTTTTCGAAATATTACTCTGTTGTGAAATATTCTCAAAAATCTTAAAACTGACACGAGTAAATTCCCATTTTTAGATAACCGATTTTTACCAAAAGTTGATCAACTTGTGCCATTGCTGTCAAAAGCTTAAGTATAAGTTTCATAAAAATCCTTTTAGCCGAATTTGCTCACGTATACACAGACCAACAGCCAAAACGTTATGTGGGACCTCAATTCGTGGAGATCCATCGAAAACTCGAAATGTCAATATCGGTATGATCACAGTAGCCTATATATGTTGGTGGTTGGTAAAGAACTAGCGTTATAAACTTCTTCTTCTATGACTATGTAGGTGTGCCGCTAAATTTTTCTTCTTTGGAAAATGTGCCACGAGAGTAAAAAGATTATACAGAAGCCGATTATACAGAAACACAACTTCCTTAATTAGCTGTCAGATCTAAAATATACAACCAATATGACTGCCAATTGAGACAGTCTTCAAACACAAGTTAACCAGAATGACAACAAAAAAGTTTATCAATCCGGCAAATGTAGCGTATAAAAAATAATCACATTCCGTTTTTTTCCGACCGCCAACATATATAAGGGAGGTATTGTGATCATACCGATTGAGGTCCTTACATAACGTTTTGACTATTTTTAGTTCCGGTTCAGTTCCGGTTCGAAGCCCTGCTTTTTACCGACCGCCAGCAAATATAAGGGAGGTATTGTGATCATACCGATTTTGACATTTCGAGATTTCAATGGATCTCAACGAATTGAGGTCCCTATATTACGGTTTGACTATTTTTAGCATGATGTCTGTCTCTCTGTCCGTCCGTCCGTCTGTCCGTCCGTCTGTCCGTCCATCCGTCTGTCTGTCTGTCTGTTTGTGTACACGTGCAGAGCAAATTCGGCTAAAAGGATTTTTATGAAACTTCATATTTAAGCTTCTGCCATCAATGGCACGAGTTGATCAACTCTTGGTAAAAATCGGTTGATTAGAAATGGAAGTTTACTCGTGTCGATTTTAAGATTTTTGCGAATGTATGCAACAGAAAAATATTTCAAAAAAAATTATTGAATTAGATGGTTACGTCCGTAAAATATAATGAAATATAAAAAAAAATATTTAACAAAAGTTACTATAAATGCAATAACTAATAACTTTTATTTGAGACGTTTTTTTATAAAAGAAAATATTTTGAAAAATGTTGTCTCAATTTTTTCATACTTATATGTAACGTTTCCATGGTCATAAAAAATAATATAGTAGATTCCGAAATTTAATGTTAGTTCACGCCGGCGAGACATTTGAAAAGAACCAATTAAAAACGTTTATTTCAAAATACCTGCAAAGAGATTGGTTCTTTTCAAATTTCACTTTACACAATTTTACTTTTCGGAATCCCATTGAATATCTCTGTTAGAAAATATTAGGCCAAGTTATTTCTACTCTGCTGCTAGAATGTATTTTATACAAGCACTTTATGATGGCGGTCGGTCCTGTGGTGGCCACAGCTGATTTTTTTTTTGTGTAAAAGTAATTTTGTTATACAACTAAACTAAACTTTCTTTAAATAAACTAATACCCACACGAAAAACAGTTTCTACTGCCTACAAGCCAATAGATGTAGATGCGCATGAAAAATGCGTGCTCGATTGTTCGAGAATATCGGCAGATGATCCGCATATGGAACAAGGAGAGTTGCGTACACGAATAAGTTCAAGAATTTGAATCCAGGCCCTTGATCTATTAGCGAACGTATTGTTAAACAAAAGAATTATTCTGCTATAGGCGATCATCTATGACAGATTTGCCTCAAATCCGTACGGAAGTACAGATCCTCAGCTAGTAAATAATACGTAATAGATGGTACTAAAATTCATTAGCCGTTCGAAAGCATTTGAGGCATAGTATAGAGTGAGTATAATGCAGCACAGACTTGCAAATCTGTTAATACCACTGTATCAGAATATATTGTCCTGTTTAATTGTCTGGTGCAGCAAATGCAGATCAGGTAAATATCCCATCTATCAGAATAGCTTATCTAGTTCATATGAACTGTTAATACAGCTCTGAACTGTAGTATCTCCATGGATCTTATATCGGTAAAGTTAGGTGTTCTTCGTAAACTTTTACAATTATTACATTGGCTACAATACTAAGTTTTAGGAATGTAAGAAACTTCTGAAACTTCGTTATACTTGTTCCTCTAAGAAGGTCTTAACTACATTTATTTACTCATATTAAGTTACAAAGGTACAAAATATAACATAGTTTTAAAAATTTCATTATCACATTTCTTATTTCCTTCATTGTAAAAAATTTAAACTTAATTTATAATATAATGAGACGAAAAAGAGAAATCTTGGAATATTCGAACTTTGAAAGAAGTTTTTGCAGCTCTGTGGGATGAGCGTGTCATTACTCTGATTGCGCATCGTTGTAGGCTAAAAATTCTGTTAGCTGCTGCCGAATGACCCTATGTCATTTGGAAGTGAAATAATGCATAGTATGCAATTCTCAGAAAATCAGTACTTACAGGGTGCATTCGAGTTGTACAGAGTAGAGCGAGCGCTGAGCGAACAGTTGATGGTGACGTCATGAATAGAGCACTAACGGAGCTAGCGTTCTTGTGACGTAATATTTATAAAATCTAACCCTACAATTTTAGGCGGCGACTTTACTGTCAGATTAGTCCACGTCAGTCATGAATCAAAATTATATACCTCGGTTTTTCCTTGATTTTTTTTTTTCAATGATGAAGAAATAAAATTAATTAAAAATTAAATAATAATTAATAAATTAATTTAATGAATTTTTTCCATTTTAATTTTATGCACGGTGTATTTTAATAATTTTTTTGCTGTTTACAGAACGTCACAAATACATAAAATGGCCGTGCTCTGTAGCCATAGACAAATAACAATATTATTTGTCTATTATTATTTGTCTAAGGCTATTATTTTTATTTTATTTATAATTTAATTTTAGACTTTCATTTCTTTTCCGCCGTTCCCCCACTTTTTTATGTCATACTCCATATGCTCGGTCTTAAAACCCCGAACACATAGAGCGCACTCTAAATGCTCGCTCGATCGCAAAACGAATGCAATTGAGTGTACTCCGAGCGTCAAATCGAACACGTTTGAGTGTACAGAACGTGCTCGGAACGCTCGGAGCGTCAAATCGAATGTACCCACAATGGAGGTTTCTTAGCAAATATATTGCAGAACACAATTTGTTTGCCAAGACACGGCCATGCTGATCCCAAGTGAGTTTGGGATCAATTAGTACCCCCAGTTACAACCCAGTATGTTAACAGTTTTCGGAGTATCAAAATTATTTGCTTTTAATGTTAAAAGAATTAGTTGGGTCTTGTTGAGTCGATTGGTATCGAACCAGTACTTAGCTCTCTGCATTGTGATGTTATTAATGGTATTTTGAGTGATCCCGCAGTTGTGTCTTGTGGCATACCTCAGGGGACAGTTTTGGGGCCACTCTTTTTTATTATATATTTAAATGATCTATTGACATTAAATATTAGCGGCATGCTATTGTCATATGTGGATGATACCGTGTTGTATGTGGCGGATGATAACTGGTAGGATATTTTCCGTGAAGTTTCACTTAATTTTAACATTATTAAATCTTGGTTAGATGCCAATTTACTTTCAATATAAGCAAAACTTATTTCGTTCCATTTAGCTGTCGAAAAAATAAATTACCTTCAATTTACATTCTGAATTTTGCGATCTTAATGCTTAATGTAATAACACAATAATACAGAGCGGTCATAATTTCTTGTCAGTTATGCAATAGTTGACAGAAACATTTTGTCATCAAATTTATTTCCAAGGACATGCACACATTGACGTAGATTCGCTTTTATATTTGTTTTTTTTTTTTTGTTCAATGGGTTGCCTAATATTGCAATATCAACAACATATCAACAACAAATAATATCAACAACAACAATAATAACAAAAAAAAAAAACAATGATATATCTTAACATAAACCAATTAATTATGAAATGAACACTACTTTTTCTGTACACGCCAATGAGTTAACGAACAACATGAAGTTATCAATACAATATCGTTACTGATTGGTTCTTTGTTAAATTGGAATTTTTAGATAAGAGATAGAATACAGTTTTGATATTTTTAAGCTCATTGTTTACTGTTATGTAACTGACAAGAAATTATGATCACACGGGATTTAAAAATACTATTAAATATTTAGGAATTGTATATTAGGAATATATTTTAGACATTAATTCTTTAAAAATAATATATTACGGTTTAGCGCAAGCTCATCTTAAATACGGTTTCATAGCATGGGGTAGTGCAGCTAAATCAGTTATTAACAAGGTTAAGATCATACAAAAAAATATTTTAAAACTAATATTTAAAAAAATATATAGATTCCCTTCTGAGCAATTATTTTCAGAAACAAAAATTTTTGATGCGTAACTTTATTTATTATCATTTGCCCAATTTATGAGCCAGGGTACAAATAAAAGAGATCTACAATCTTCAGATCATCATTACGGTACGAGAAGTAAAACACAAAAATGTAATTCAATTAGAATAAAAAAAAGTACTTCAGCGAGATGTTACTACGTAATAATTCCAAAATTATTTAACTTGTTTCCAACTTCATTTAAATCTTCTTTCTTACAGTCATCCAAATTAATATTTTTTAAAAACTTTAAATTCTGGTTACTTAATATTTCTTCTACTAATTTAAGCAGTTTTATTAACTCTGTTTAACTCATTTAGGGTATATATATATATATGGATATATTTGTATATAGTATTTACTTGTATTCACTTTTCATTTTTATTTAAATAGTAGTATTAATATTTAACTGTATATTTCTATGAATATAAGTATGTCAATAAAGTTATTATTATTATTATATTATGTAATAGTGATAACATCATCAAGTGATGACAATCTTGCAATTAATGTAGTATCATCGGCGTATAAAATACTGGTTCCACCAATGTACCAAGGGAAGTCATTGACATAAATCAAGAAGAGGAGAGGACCGAGGATGGATCGTTGCGGAACGCCCGAGGACCCCGTTAAGGGATTTGACGAAACATTTTTAAATTAAACCACCTGCGTCTTATTTTCTAAGTAGGATGTCATCAAGTTGATACTGTCTCGTCAAATCCATATAAGGTTAACTTTTCTAATAGTATTTCATAGGCGACACAATCAATAGCTTTTGGAAGATCTTACAAACCCCATGGTCAGGGCCATTTGTCACAGCTGCAGTAAAATTTTGTAAATTTCTAATTAAATATTTTTCTAGTTATTAGAAGTTTAATTCCATGCCACATCATACCAAAAACTCCAAACTTTTAAGTGGAGCAAATTTTCTTTTAAATAAGACCGTCCAAAAAATTGAAATATTAAAAGTGTGACAGCTATTCTCCTTCTCCCCTACTGCATTTGTCCTGTGACAATCGTACTCGGTTCGCAGCACTATTTACTTTTATTTGAAACAGAATATAGAACTGAGATTTTTTCTGATCAGTAATTTTTAGTTTCATGAGAAGTGTTTGGGAATATGACAGCTAAAAATTACACAGCAAAGTGGAAGTATCATTGAATTGAGAAGGAAATTTGTTCTATTATACCTTAAACGTTTCATAGACTTAGAACCCAATTAATTTAAATAGCGTGAAAGCTTCATAGGTAATAGTGAACAAGCACTGGTTTATGAAACTTGTACTCGCAGACTAAAAGGACGCGTTGGGATGTCTGGGCTGGCTGGGCTGGCTGGGCGGTCTTTGAACGCTGACACCGCAAACTAGAACTCTCTGCCGGAGTAGCAAGTTTGTTAACGGGAACTAGTAGCGGTTTTGTCATATTGTTAATAGTTTCCCGTCTCGTCTCACATTTACCAGATTATAAAGCACAGATTTATCATAAAAAAAGTGTCAAACTTTAAAAGGTTTATAGAAAAAGCTAATAAAATTTGATGAATTATCACAAAAAAACACTAACTTTTCAAAGAAATATTAAACTTTATAAAAATTGGTTTTCAACTGGCCAAGTACTTCAATACTGTATTTTTGGATCTAAAAAGTTGTCTTAACCCTATAACGGCAAGCACGACATTTTGGTAACTTTTGTTTATTAAGTATTTGGTATAGAAAATAGACAGTTTATGAAGCCGTCTATACCAATGAAATCGTCGAAATTTTAGGGGCAGTTAAATTATAGGAGATCATGGATGCTAATCATTTTTCAAGGCAAAAGCTTCCGTATTTTAAAGATAAATTTCACACTCAAAGAATACTCTGATTCAAAGTGTCACTACAGGCTGGCGTACAAAAAATACTGCCTAAAGGCGCATCCCCACTATGCCGCTGTTTGTGCCAACTGGCAAAGCCAGTGGCTGTATAAACGTCCACATCTGTGTTGGCATTTAGTTTAGTCGCACAATGTTCACCGAGGAAGATTTACTAATTGCTTCAGCTGCTGTTATCATACTTGACAGTGAAGAAAAAATACGCAAACGGCGCAAACGACGGTTTTGGGTACGTCCAAGTCTTCAAAGTAGATCACGCACCGGACTTATTACCTTCTCTCTCTTTTTTTATTTCGCGCGAAAAATGAAACGCCAAGTTCTTGATTTTTTTGTAATTTCATCTTTTTGTACTCCAAAACTAACCGCAATTTCCAATAGAGCGTCACATCTCTTATTCCTGTCTTTATAGTCCTTTAAACGACAGTCCCACAAAACAGGACGATCCCGGTATAAATCGATCAAATTAAGCACTTTTTCGTTTGTCCACTCCATCTATAAACAACGTTGCTCATCGGCGTCTGAATCACAACCCGAATTTAAGCCTAAAGCCGCGTGATGCCAGTGGTTGGCATGTCCCCACTCTCCGTTCTTATCGACTTTCTTTGAAAGAGACCGACACTCGAGCGATTCTTGTTGGCTTGCCGCTGGCACGATGGCATGTGCCAACGGTCACGTCTACATTACTTCTGGCATTGCCAAATGGCCTTGCCAACTGGCAAACAGCGGTATAGTCTGGACACCGCTTTAGGCGAACCAAGATTATTTCGCCCTTGCATACAAATGCAGAGAGAGTTGCCTTAAAGGAAAACCTTTTAAGTTTTTACAAAAACTAAGAAAGACAATGAACTGTTTTATTGCTTTTCAAAATATTCGTCTTTAAGATTTCTATATTTTTGCATGCGTTCAAACCAATTCTCGAAACATTTTTCCATTCTGAAGTTGGTATCTCAAAATCATGGTTTTCTAAGGCTTCAACAGCTTCTTGAGGACATGAAAATCGCTGTCCACGCATTTTTTGTTTGACATTGGGGAACAAAAAAAAGTCCTTATGGGATAAATCAGGTGAATATGGGCAATGAGACATTAATTCGATGATTTTCTCCTTCAAACAATCAATTGTTTGACGTGGTGTGTGGAAACAGCACGCTAATTGAGACAGTCTTCAAACACAAGTTAACCAGAATGACAACAAAAAAGTTTATCAATCCGACAAATGTAGCGTATAAAAAATAATCAGATTCCGTTTATTTTTTTACTAAATTTTACCCACACGAAAAACAGTTTCTACTGCCTATAAGCCACTCGATGTAGATCGTTCGAAAATACCGGCAGAGAATCCGTTTACGAAACAAGGAGGGTTGCGTATACGAATAAGTTCAAGAATTTTGTCATGATGAAGAATGATGCGACGTTTTTGGTTGTTTTACCTGATTTTGTCGATGTCTTCTAGCAAATAAATTGTTGTATACCATTCAGCATTAACTGTTCCCCGACCCTCTAAAGGAATAGTTGTGAAATATCTAGTACAACAGAAGAAACAAGCGCTCATTTCCTTGGAAGCGTTGTCAGCGAACAACTTTTGTGGGTTTCGGTTCATCTTGGAAGACCTAAACAGTGGATTGTTGCTTAGTTTCCGGTTCATATGAATAAATCCAAGTTTCGACACTTGTAACGATGTTGTATATGGATTTTGCAGTGTCTAGGTTGAATTTTTGTAGCATTCTCTTACACCAATCAACACGAGCCTTTTTTTGATCTTTGGTCAAATTATGCGGAATCCATCGGGAACAGATCTTTTTCACAGCTAAATGTTCATGCAAAATCGAATGCATTGCAGTCTGATAAAACAAATAAAACGAAAATAAACAAATAGCGTCCGCATATTCCAGGTCGCCTAAATGCGATCTATTAGTGAAGTCCCACACAATACACTTGGTGGTAAAGTGTTAGCTGATATCAGGACGTAATATAATACTACGTTAAATAATAGAGGGGATAAGACGCAACCTTGTTTGTCCCCTGAAAGTAACTAGATGCTTACGCTCACGTGTCCTGTGAAGTACCTAGCAAATAGCGTTAATATAGAGTAATTTAATTAAGTTAATTATTTTGTCAGGTATGCCTTTGGTCTTCCATATGACCCACAGAACTTTGTGATGTAGACTGTCAAAGGCTCTTTTGAAATCAATAAAGACAGTGTAAAGTTTATTAAAGTATTAAAATGCGAATAGTAGTGGTATTGTCTACACAAGAACTCTCTGGGCTAAAACCAACTTGTTCTTGTCCTAGTGGTAGGTTCGAGTATGGTAGAAACTCAAACGAATATCCAAGATGGACACCGTTGTTTATACTAATATGTGTCTCCAGTATTGTTTTTTTACATTTTCCTAGAATAAATCGTTACTTCCCGAATATTTACGAAAATACACGAAAACCATGTGTTACTTATTGCCGAAGTTACCCTCTTTACGTGTTTCTTTATAACTGATCGTTGTAAAAAAATCTTTTTTGAGTGTTTTTAATCTAGTACATTATTTGAATAAAAGTGGTATATTATTTTGTAGGCAAGTTACTATAGGTCAGCCGTTTAATCAACGCAGTTGGTTATTTTGCGTCATAACTTCAATAAATCCCGGTTATGGCATGGATTTTTCAAGAATAAAATGAATCTTCTGGATAATGGCCATATAAGCTAAGTCCAAAAATTAATAAAAATTAATAATAACTTCAATGACAAACTTAGTGGCGAAAAAATAACTAAATCGATTTTTTTGCATGTGAATAATAGACTAATATTGCTCTTAATTCTTTTATTTTACTAAAACATACCTTTTGAAGTCATATTTAGTTTGAGTTCGATAGTCATTTTGAAGATTTACAAATTTTAAAAGTGGTTATTTAATATAGGAACATTTGTATTGGTATCACTAAATAAAACGATGATTACATTTTACATTTAATCATCATTTTATATTTTCATACTGTATTATATCGACGTTATAAAAAGTTTATACTTGTTGTTATAGTAAAATTATTTATTTTAGTAATGTGTTTAATAAAATTCAGCGCTACAATAATTGAGATAAAATGTATCAACTTACATGTTAATACAGGTGTAATATATTCTTTATTGTAGTGTCTTTATTGTAGAATGAAATGAAATATACATATTTGTTTATAATAATTCAAAATGTGCGTCTGCGCAGACAGTTCAAAACTGGTAATTTCATAACGGTAACTTAAGGACAAATTAATGTAGCTGATGACAGCACCGGAGATTTAAACATCAAGTGTGAAAGCATACCGATCTTAAACATCGGTGAACTTTAAGTTCACTCGTCTTAAAGATCTAGTGTGAAAAGGGTATGAAAATATAAAAACGTAGATATAAGATCTGTGCAAAAACTTTTAGCTGTTATGCTTCTCCTGTTATCGCAATTTTTTAGGTCTCCGTTTTATGGTTGTCTTTATCTTATTCCCAAATAAATTTGTATTTTTTTCTTGTCTTTAATTTATTGTGATATTACATTTTTTTTCCTGGTATAAAAAACTTTAGATATATTACAAAACCAAATTATGATCAGTATTTTTTATAAATATATTCCTTCCACGTAGAATTTTTATTAAAGTTTTAATTAAATAATACTATTGGAATTTTGTTAAAAAATGTTTTTTTCTTTCGTTTCGTGTTGTATTAGAAGTAACGAAAACTTTGTAAAAAAAGACTTTTACAAGTTTGACATTTGGAGAAATTATTTTAAATTTATAGCTTTTTAAAAAACGTTAACTTGTTAAATTTATGGCTTGATGTTTATCAGAATTTAATTTTATTATTTGATAAACGAATGCAGTTTTTTTTTTGCAAAGTTAGAGGGAAAATTATAAGTTAAGACTAATAAAATTTAATGAAAAGATTCAACATTTAAAATAGAGTCATTTTCTCAGGTCATTTAAACTTATGCTCTCATTAATTTCTCGTTCATTACAGTATGATCAAATTTACATTTCTACGGACGGTTTGTGTGGAAATTTTCTATAGAAATGTTTGATTTTAACGATCCGTTTGATATTTTTTATAGTTTGATACAGTTTTAAAAGTTTATGAGTACGAGCATTAGACATTACTTGAAACAGAGTTGCAACTCACATGCAACGTTACTTAAAATAAATAAGTCTTTAAGAAAAACACACAAAAATCGAAAAAAGAACTACTCCACCTCATTTTCTGATTCAGTTTTTGAAGTAGCTGGTTAGGAAATAGCGTTCCTCTGCAGTTTATCGACGGAAAGTGAATTATTTATATCGATATAGTGTATTAGTACTTACTCGGTACATCCCTCAAACTCAAGGTCTCCCACATAAGTTTCTAAGAGCGGATCCAGTCTGAAAATCCCTTAACGCTCGCCAGCTGGTTGCATTGATTTTTAGGAAGAGTTAAGGGTTGTTGAATAATACTCAACATTTTAACTAACTTACTTTAATTCTGATTATGGTTTAATATTTACATAATGTACACTAGACTTATTATGGCTCGATTACACGATGCCAGTAACTTGTGCAAGTATTGGCACAAGTACTTGCATAAGTCGTTTTGTCATTTATACGTACGCCAGTAACTTATTAAGTAACCTTGCAAAGAACCCGAAATACACTGCAAAATGTAGATGCTTACAATTATTTTTTATGCGTAAAACCGTCTTTCTAATTGAAAGTTGAGTTCGTCTTTCACACCTGTAAACAAAAACGGATCTCCGCATTTATTAAAAAAAAAAAAACTGTTTCAAAACGATTTTAGAAAAATTAATTGATAACTCGGAAGATATTGTGGTACCAACCAAATAAAAGGATTACCTGACACTCCCATACCCGAGAGACTGATTTTTTTAATTTTCGCTTCCACGGAAGTAAAAAATTTTATTTTTTACTTCCACGGCATCAAAACACTCGATATTCATGTCACTTGCTAACTTGATTACTACAGCATTTCGAGCATGCTTATTTCTATCATTTTTAGGGTTTTGTTGGTATGACCAAAAAACCCTTACACCGTCATTTTGTCGTCTGTCTGTCTGTCTGTCTGTCTGTCTGTCTGTCTGTCTGTCTGTCTGTCTGTCTTTTCGGTAAAAATTGTAGCCAAACGGCTAAACCTAGAGAGTTGAAATTTGACATGCTTATACAACTCTTTGACCCGCACATACGAAAAATACTAAAACATCTAAAAAACATATACCCCTAAAAATATAAACAAATATATGAACATGGAAGAAAAAAATTTTTTTTTGCAATTCTGTGTAGGATTATCAAATGAAAGCCCTTAGTACGTGGATTAACGATCAAAATTTTATTTTTGCAAAATAAATTATTTTGATGCGAATTATGCCAAAATTGTGCAAAAAAAATTTTGTCCCACACCCTATAGCCCAGAAGGTTTAAACTAAAAATCTGAAAAAATTCTAAGTAATGTACATTGGTGTGAACCGGAATGGTACAATAGGAATTTTTGATCAGATTATGTTTTCGGAAAATAACGCATTTTTTGTGTTTTTAACTAAAATATGTTAAATAATTAATTCGCTATTTAACATAGTAAATGAGTGAACGTCCGTAGTCCAGTGGTAACGTTCTCGCTTCCTAAGTTGCAAACTACTGTTCGATTCCCGTCAATTTAATTTTTTTGTTTTTTTTTTGCATTTTTATTTTGTGTAAATTATTTTGTCAAAATTAGTTATATTTTGGCAAATGTTGCATTTAATTTTTAAAAGCGTAAATTTAATAACCAGTGGGAAGTGTTGAAATTATAATTTAATTCTATGTTTGAATGTATACGAAATCAGAGGGGCGGAGTTTATGACTTAAACAACAAATTGAAGCCGCAGGCGCAATTTTCAAAACATTAATGAACCTTGCTATATAAAAAAAAAAATACTGCAAATATTTAGAAACCCTAATAATGGTATTAGACATTCGAATTAAAGTTAATAAAAAAATATTTTAACATAAAATTTGTTTTGGCATCCCAAATAATCATCATTCACTTACTAAATACCTGCGAACTCTGAAATGTGTGAAAATTCACACTTCACATAAATTTTTTCAGTATGATATAAGTTGATGTTTTTCTGTTGGGTCCTAGGGTCCATTTTAGGTATTTCCACTCCATAAAGCATCACACTCTTAACCAGAGTATCAAACATAAACATTCTGCGTTTGAAATTGTCCGTAAAATTTCTCTCGCCGATTCCCTAAACTTGCGCCATTACTGCTTTCGTCTTCTTCGTTAACTCCTGTATATGTCTGTATTCTTCGTTATTTTTTTGGAAGTTTTGAGCATTTTTAATATTTTACTCTAATTGGAATATTATATTGAATGATTCCAACTTTACATGTTACCTCCCTTACATGCCTGCAGTGTCCAATTAATATGTAAATAAACAAATAATAAAACTCTGTCAATCTGAGACTCATACAGTGTTGTAATAGATACATTTGAAAATATATCTATATACAGATACAGATACTTGAGGAAAAATGTATCTAGATGCAGATACAGATACAAATTTTAAAAAGTATCTAGATACAGATACATTTTTTTTACAATGTATCTAGATACTTCAAGATACTTTTAAGATACTTTCGAAAAAATGAAAACACCACAAAAAAAAAAAGAAATAACTAGAGCAAGGAATATATTTGTTCACAATAAAAAATAAATTATGCACTATTATTACTCTTAAAATAAACACAAATAGTCTTTGAAGCTGTGTGTCAGAAATATTAACTAACTATATACCTATGTAATCTTTAAAAAAATCACTTTTTTATTCCAATTTCAGCGGATATCTCGAACATTTTTTGTTCGCTAATAAATTACTGATTATTAAATGAGTATTTAAGATGACAAAAATAAAACAACAATTTTATTTATTATATTTTTCTTTATTTAATTCACATTTATAAAATTAATTCTTATTCTTAGATTAGATAATTACTTAATGGTTGTTTTACTTAACCGTTGTTAATAAAATTATTTAATTTTTTTTTTATTTATTATTTTTTTAAATTTATTCAGAGCTGGAAATACAATTACACTTTATTAAAATTTTATAGATAAAAATAAATTAAATAAATAAATAAATTATAAGTTTGAGAATTATGATAAAATACAAGTTCTATATATAATTAATTAAATTTTGGAAAACATCCTTTTATTTTTTTCCTTTTTTTTAAATAAAAAATAAAAAAAAATAAAAGATAAAAGAATGTTTAATTAATTAACCAAAATTTAATTAATTACATATAGAACTTGTATTTTATCAAAATTCTCAAACTTATAATTTATTTATTTAATTTATTTTTATCTATAAAATTTTAATAAAATGTAATTGTATTTCCAGCTCTGAAAATGGCTTACGCCGAAACTAGTTGTCTAAAATTCAAATATCTGAATGATGCTAAATGTATTACCAACTTGAAAAATCGTAAGGACATATTTTGTAAAAAGACCTTGAAAAAGACAAAATAGGAAAGTATCTGAAAAAAGTACCTGAAATACAGATACTTAGATACTGATTTAAATATCTAGATACAGATACAGATACATATTTTAAAATGTACCTAGATACAGTAACTAGATACTTGCACAGTATCTAGTTACTGTATCTAGATACAAATACCTAGATACATTACAACACTGGACTCATACTATTGGAACAGAGTAATTTAAGGTCAGTGAGTCTACTTTGTAACCATCTCACCTCTTCATAACTATGTGGTCTTCTTGAATTGTTGTAGAACCACTGTCCTCGTCCCCTTATTTCTGTTCGCCCGCTGTGAACGCATGGCCTACTTCTCTGCGTTGAGGTAACATGTGAAATAAGCAGTTACCCAGGCGGTCCTGAGAACGTTAACATGTTCCCAGGGTCTACACAACCAGCAAGCCGTGAATATGGCATTAGAGGCATAATTTACTTGATTTGTAGACTGTTCATAGAGCAGCACGTTATAAGAAAATGGCTTTATTTGTGAATATGTTACGGGCAAAAACAAAGCCTTGACGATTGTTGGTGAATAAGGACAAAATTTTGTTTTTATTAAAAGTTACACATTCTGGCAAATGCCATTAAAATTGTGAAGGCTTACAGAGAGAAGGGATGTTTGTGAAAAATCTTCATCAGCAACTTCTCTCAGAAATACAAACAAAATATTTAATAAGGTAATAAGGTAATCGCCTGGAATGTAAGAATTACAGCGTCATCAGTTCTATGGCCAGGTTGTATGGAAAATTGCTGAAAGCGAAAATAGAGGCAAATCTTCAGATTGCAGAAGATCAAAATGGATTTAGAGCGGGAAGGTCTTGCGTGGACGGTATATTTGTCCTAAGGCAGTTAGTTGAAAAAAATATGGCGAGGAATAAACCCACTCATCTCACATTTGTAGATCTTCATAAGGCGTACGACACAGTCCCTCTAGGTTAACTATGGGGAAGCATGAGAAAAATTGGTGTTAGTGAGACTTATGTGAACGCTGTTCGTAACATCTATGAACAATCTCTCTCGAGTTCCCTGTAACGAAAGGACTCAGATAAGGCTGCACTCTAGCTCCCACCCTCTTTAAGATATATATTGAAGAGGCCTTGAAGGCATGGAGGCGCAAATGCAGTAATATGGGTATAGATATTGGAGGCAATCCACTGTATACCCTATTATTTGCAGATTATATCAAATAGAGGGAAGAGTGAAGATGATATTAACAAAAAAATAGGACAAGGGAAGTGTGTAATAAGGCAACTAAACCCGGTATTGTGGAACGAAAATATAACCAAAAGGACGAAAACGGTTATCTACAAAACTATTGTCGAAAGTATCTGTACCTATGGTTCAGAAACATGGAAGCTCACACAAAGAAATAAAGCCCGATTGAGCGCCGTGGAAATGGACTTTTGGAGAAGGAGTTGCGGTATCTCCAAACTCGAGCACGTTCGTAATGATACCATAAGAGCAACAATGAACGTTGAAAACTCCATCATCCAAAGGAACAGTCGAAACAGTGGGTTTCTGGAGGCGATTCGGCTTCAAAGAAGGCGAAGACGGTGAAATCGAAAAGGTGATGGGCACTGTTTTTTGTGATGCACGCAGAATCATCCACATTAATTACTTAAGAACGAACCATATGAGAGTATTATGCATTGTTATTGGACCGATTAAGCAAAGAATTCAAGAATAAACGTCCATATTTGGCCTAGACGAAAGTGTACATCTATCAAGATAATGCATGGGTGCACACTAGTGCAGTTTCGATGATGAAAATGCATGAATTATGCTTCGAATTAGTGTCGTATCCACCATATTAACAAGATTTGGTTCCCAGTGACTTTTTCCTGTTTCAAAATGTAAAGAAGTGGCTCGCTCGAAAAGGATACTCGTAAAACTAAGTCATCGCCGAAAAAGATGCCTATTTTGGGGACCACCGGGAATCTTACTTTTTGGATGGCTTGAAAAAGTTGGAGAAACGCTGGGCGAAGTGTATCAAGCTAAAGGAGACTATGTCGAATATAAAAATTGATGTGAAGTGTGAATATTCACACATTTCAGGGTTTCGCAGGTATATAATAAGTGAAGGCGGTAAGCTGAGCGTGTAGGACAAATTTTACGTTGTAATCACGGCAAATTGAACGATATTTTTAAAATAATTTATCGTATGTTAATCATATAATAAGAGTGGTTATTAAATTTACGCTCTTAAAAATTAAATACAACATTTGTCAAAATATAACTAGAATTTTGACAAAATAATTTCAACATAATAAAAATGCAAAAAAAGAAAAACAGAAAAAATTAAATTCACTCCGTACTCGAACTCGAAACCCTTCGTTTTCCAGCAGTGCTCTAACCCATTACGCTATCGGACGCCTTGCATGTGAGTGTCTTACATTGGTATAACTTTTGTACTTAGTGAATCAAAAATCACAAAAAATTCTTTATTTTCCGAAAACATAATCTGATCAAAAATTCCTGTTGTACTATTTCGGTTCACACCAATATACATTACTTAGAATTTTTTTAGATTTTTAGTTTAAACCATTTGGGCTACAGGGTGTGGGACAGCATTTTTTTTGCACAATTTTGGCAAAAATTGCATCAAAATATTTTGCAAAAATAAAAATTTGATCGTTAATCCACGTACTAAGGGCTTTCATTTGATATCCTACTCAGAATTTAAAAAAAACATTTAGGGGGTATGTTTTTTAGATGTTTTAGTATTTTTCCTATGTGCGGGTCAAAGAGTTGTATAAGCATGCCAAATTTCAACTATCTAGGTTTAGCCGTTTGGCTACAATTTTTACCGAACAGACAGACAGACAGACAGACAGACAGACAGACAGACAGACAGAGAGACAGACAGACAGACAGACAGACAGACAGACAGACAGACAGACAGACAGACAGACAGACGACAAAATGACGGTATAAGGGTTTTTTGGTCATACCTACAAAACCCTAAAAATGAATTAACCCAAAATAATGTGTTTCTATTGTTTTTTAAGGACTTATTGACCTATCCTCATAGATAACAGTAAACAGAAAAAGCTTTAGATTCGATTTAGCTGCTAAAGACGTGTAAATCCGACAAAAGTACGCATGTTTGTTTCAGTCCAGTTTTCCTTTCGCACATAAATGTTGCATATCTTGGTACGATATTAAATAATAATTCACTCTATCCTTTTCTATTATTCCCCTGTTCCTATTTTTATCCCTTCCTCTCCTTTTCTCCCCCTGTGAGTATTTTAGTATATTAAATATTGATTTTGTTGTAACATTGTATGTCAGAAACATATCCTACTAAATTTACTACTTTTTTATTCTGGTTTTTCATGTCCACATTATATATTGTACTTCTTCAACAAAGAAATATTGTTTATGTTAAATTTTATAATATTTTTGCTGTATATCAACTTTTTTAAACATACTAAAAGTTTTTTAGTTATACTTTTTTGACATAAACAATTTCGAAGCATCGTAAATATTGTAGATTGTCTCAAAATTCTATTTTAAAGTTAAGTTTTTGAATTTCAAAACTGACAATTGTTAGTTTTTTATTTAGAAGTTGGATTAGCGCATGGTAGTACTTTGTAGCGGGCGATGAACTATTTTTATCTACTAGGTAGCGAGCCTGTGATATAACGTTAAGTCTGATCTCAAACTTGTGGGGGCGTTTTTAGCATCGGTCGAAACGTTACGGTTGGCTATTTGAATTTAAATATTTTTTGTATTTCATGGTACTTATTTTGCAAGGCCCTTCCACATGTTTCCCAACTAACGAGCGGATCAAGTCTGAACCCTAAAAAGGTCCGCTGGTCGGTTGCTTAGATTTGACAGGAATAAGGGTGTTTGAATCACAACCTGCATTTTACTTGAGCAACGTTTAATGTTTACACTAGGACTTAAAATTAAATGATGGCTACGAAATCCCATGAGAAACACTCAACAACAACAAAAAAAAAAAAAAAATCACACACGTAAGTTTCTTAAAACACCTCTTAATTGCATTAAACACCTCCACAACACTCACCGTGTTAGAACCCGTTATCGAGTTTCGTTACTTCATTAAAACTGGTTTCAATAATTCCGGACTACTTCTGGTTTACTCAGTACACGATACCGGGCTTCTCAACTCAAACTTTTGGGAGGTTCGTCCGACTACGGTGATGGTTTACTCACGACTCCTTTTAAGAAAAGGAGTCGTGATTCCCTTATTGTGTTCCACAAGATTTCCCCCGGCCCTTTTCTTAAAACTAATAATTTGATCTCTGAACCATATTTTTTGTGGTAAAAATAATCAGCTCTCCAATTAACTACAAAAACCTTTGAACTTAAATTGAAGACTCATATTTCCACTCCCACTAATTCATAAACTCAAATAATTGATTTTGATTACCTACGAAGTCCATATCACTGAAAATATATGGTCGCATATCAACATCTGTATAAACATTTGACCATGTACTTGAGATAAACGGTGGCAGCATTTTAAACAAATCATATTATATACAATCGTAAATTGTACCCATGTCTTGCAACTTTAAACTAAAAAAAAAAAATACTGTCGTTGATTTCTCAATTAATCTCTTGGGATGTTTATCTTAAAATAGATTAGTTTTTATATTTAATTAATTTGAATATTTTTAACTAATTGATAAATTTTGTATTTGCACGACGTATTTTGTCGTGCAACATTTGTTTTGCTACGTACATGTTCTGACGTGCCGTTATACCATGAGTTCAAAAAGTAATTACATAAGGGTTGGCTATGGAAAAATAAAATAATGTCTACTGAAAGTTTTAGAATTAACTAACTGTCATAACTATTGTTGTTGTCATAAGTTATTTATTGTTATATAAAGCTTGCAGTAGACATTATTTTGTTTTTCCATAGCCAACCCTTATGTAATTACTTTTAGAACTCATGGTATTTTTCCCATTAACTACTAGTCAATATTAATTTTTTGTTTTTCTTGTTTCAGGTATGTCTCCTGTGTGAAAAACTACTATGTACGTAAGTAAATAGCAATGTTCTTTAGAAAATCATATTTTTTGAAAAACTTCAATCTTTATACTAAAGTCACAACCTACAAATTATAAATTAGAATTAACGTTAAATTAGTACTTAACTTTAAATTTGTATGGGGAAATTAAGTAACATTCACAACGTAAATTAAGAAATTAAGACACCAACAGCGTTGTATAGATAAATTTCTATCGACTTCTACTTTATCAATCGATATTTGACAGCTGTTTATATTTGCTAATGAGGTTTTGTGTGTTTCATAGTTTTGAAAAGAATTAAAATAGAGAGAAAATGTATATCTATGCTCATAGAAAACAGAAAGATATGGATAGAAACAGAACAATATGGTAATAGAAATTTTTAGGTTAAGACAAGTACTTACTGCGCATGCGTAAATGATATATTAATGTAATAGTTGAAGCTCGCCTAATCTTTTAATTTATAAGTATCTATAATATAATACGCCACCCTGTGTCCTTGGCTGCGTGGGTGTGTGGAAGTTGTCTGAAACAATTGAGTGAGGTACCGAAATGTAACGATTATTATATATTAATTTATGTATTGGACGGTAGAGTGCTGTGAATTTTAGTTTTGAGTGTTGACAATAAATTAGTAAAAATAACAATTGTGTTTTTCATTAAAAATCATTGCACAATTATTAATTTAGTTGTGAAATACACGGATCGTTTTTTTTACGAAACAAAACACAGAAAAACGTTATCCTTCCGTGATATTCGACATTTTTGATTAAAATTATTATTAGCAGAAAAATAATTCTTTTTAAAAAATATTTGGTTTTGACGAAAGTACCGGGAAGGTAAGAAAAATGTGACTTTTTTTTCTTTATTATTATTTTTTCAGTGCTTTATTATTTTTTTATTTCTACGATTTCTAGGACAAGATTTACAATATCCCACTGCAAACTCTATACAGATGGCAGCACATAACGACTACAATAAATAATTCAAGAATTATCAGTGGCTCTAAAACAATGGTTTCTGTTTATTTATCACATTAAAATATCATTTACCTTTTAGTTTAGGTTAGATTCACCTTAAAAGCACTATCTTAGGTTATGGTTGATAACCTAAGATTTATTTTTTTTTTTTTTTTTATAAACCACCTAAAAATAAATTGTATTTTAACTGTTCTGTGCAGGGCCAGGAACAGTGATTCACCTTAAAAGCACTATTTTAGGTTATGGTTGATAACTGTTTATTTTATTTTTTTTATAAACCACCTAAAAATAAATTGTGTTTTAAAAGTTCTGCACAGTCCCACATGTTTAAAATCTCTGTATATTGAACAAATGACGTTGTTGTGACGCATGCGCAGTGTTCAGTGGGATATTGTAAATCTACCCCATGTGAACGTAATATATTAAATCGGGCAAACAATTAAATTTTCCTGTGCAATAGTTTCTCACCATTTATTTCAAACTGATTTGAGATATAGTGTAAGTACGCTTTTTTCCGTGTGCCCTTTTTTCCGTGTGTGTATTTTTTCATGTGTGCTTTTTTCCGTGTGCGTATTAATCCGTGTGCGTTTTTTCCGTGTGCGTATTTTTATATTATATAAGAAAATGGAAAATTAATTTTAATAAATATATTTTAAATTTAACGTCTCAAATCATTTTTAGTTTTAACAGTATAAATATAATGTACTGACTGAAAATGAATCATTTTCCCATCTTAAAAAGTTAATGAATAAATAATGCGGAATAATACTCATTATTTGTCCAGTTTTTAATAATACGCGAAGAGTTGATTCAATTTGAATTGGATGAAGTTAGGCGTATGGATAGAGAAAGAAGTCTGAGAGCAAGTTCCACATTAAGGTAATGATTTGTTTGCCAACACAGTTGGCAACGGGTGCACTAGTAAGTAATAATACAGAAGAAGGTTCTGAATGTAGCATAATTTCGTTTACTTGTGAACAAAAAATATATACTAAATTATTAGGTATTATAAACGTATACGTATATTCCTGGCAGTGCGAATGAAAAGTGAAACTTAATAAAGAATAAATTCTTGACGACTACTTCCGCATGTATGTAATACATTTTCAAGTCTACAAGAATGCAAAGAAATGTCAAATAATATATTATAAAACAAATATAATACCAGTTACTTACCTTAAGAAATTGAAGAACGTGTAATAACGTCGTTATAAATAAAAACTGAAACACTCCAACATAATGGAAGTGAAATAAATGTTCCCTGCAAGATGAAGAGTAAAATACAACAACCCAAACACAATAAAACGAGCACTAACATACGGCATAAATACAACAACAAACATACTCAATTTTATTACACAAACAAATCCACACAATACAGTGTAAATATCTGAAATATCTTTATAACCTATATAAAATAAAATAAATATTAGAAAATTCTTTGTTAACACAGACACTAATACCGTGCGATCATTATTTCTTGACAGTTACATAACAGTAAACAATGAATTTAAAAATATCAAAACTGTATTCTAATGCACAGCTGAAAATCCCAATTTAACAAAGAACTAATCAGATTAATTCGTTTGTGCGAACTGACCCGAGGGATAACGAAAATATGTGTTGCTAACTTAATACCTGTTATCAACTCATTGGATTGTAGATATATATATATACGAAATATATATATTTTCGATCTGGGCAATTACCTTTTGGTCTACAAAATGCACTTTAAACTTTCATTTAAATAAAGCTCAGTTCTCCATATTTGAATAAATATCCAAAAAATGTACACTATTTTACTTCATAAATCAAAATGCAATATTTGAATTTTTATTCATTTATTTAAATTTTCTTATTTATTTCCTATTTGTTTTGTGATATCATCCAGTGAAAAATATGCAAGAAAATTCAAAATATTCCGATCGCATTTGTGAAAAATTAGATTTAGAAATTTATCGAATTTTCCAATAACTTTAGTATTCGAGTCTGGAGCTTTTTACAGAAACACAACTTTATTTATTCTTAACATGAAGTTTTAAAATTCAAAAGTTTTGTATTGATATATAGCAGATGTACTCTTCCAACATTATTGAAATAAAGACTTTTCTCAGATTCACTATATATAAATGGATGTGAAGTGTGAATTTTCACACATTTCAGGATTTTGTAGGTATTTAATAAATGTCCATTGACAGCTGTCACTGTCAAATAGATCGGACATATTTCTGTCGATCTCTCAGTGTTTATAGTCAAATTTGTGGGTTATATAATCCAATATATATTATAATAGTTAATAAGTGAACTTTTCTTTGTTTATTAATCATATTTACTGTAGTGCAAGTATTTTAGTGCAATAATAATTTTTTGTGTAAAACATGGAAGAAAGTAGCGGGGGTGGAGAACCCCCGGACATCTCCCTAAGTCTCTCTGACACAACAAGATCTTTCCTCGAAGCTATGGAGGTGGTTCACCAAAGTTCGTTCTTGTACGAACATAATTCACAAACGGAGCAATGTGGTAATGACAACAATGAAATGAAATCTGGACAGAAACGTAGAAATGTAAATAATGGTAACAATTCTATTGTACAGACCAAGAAAATAAACATAACAGATTCAGCTACCGTTAATGGGCCTATTAATACCGAAAAACCGATTTCTTCAGTTACAAATACTGTAGACGTCCCTACTACGTTACACATGGAATCATCTCAAAATAGTAATAAAAACGCGTATGAATTTAATAAAAACAACAGGTATGAAAAAGTCGATAAAGGTCCATACTTTATGTTAATTGAAAGTACTAATACCGATAGTAACATCGGTCTATTGCACCATATGAGCCTCGGTAAATTACTTATTAATACATTTAAGCTGAACAACAAAGACTTAATAAACATTACAAAAATGGGCCGCAACAGAATAAAACTGGAGTTAAGTGATCCAAAATTAATCAACACAATTTTGGATTCACATATTTTACAAAAAAATAACCTAAGAGGATATATTCCTGAAACCATTCTATTCCGAAAAGCGGTTATTAGAAACGTAGACCCTTCTTTAACTACAGAGGAAATATCAGAAGTTATTGAATCTAATATTGTAATCTCTAACATACGACGAATGACAAGGAAACTTGATAATAACTCTCAGATAATAAATACCGCAACAATTGTACTAACCTTTAAAGGACAAACACTGCCAGATTTTGTTGCTATATATGGTGCAAAATGTAAAGTTTTACCGTATATTTACAGTGTTACGCAATGTTCCAATTGCTTACGATTTGGTCATATTAGTCGGCAATGCAAAAGCGGCACTCGCTGCCCAAAATGTGGCGAAAACCACGATCTAAATCAATGTGGAAAAGCTGATTGTGAATTATATTGTATTAATTGCAAAGGTTCCCATGCAGCTACGCACAAAATATGTCCGGTATTCTCTGAACAGAAATTAATTAAAAAATATATGGCATATAATAACGTCGGCTTTAGGGAAGCCAAATCCCAATATAGATCGTTCGCACAAGTGACAGCTAATTCCTCCACCATCAGCTCTAAAGATTTTCCGTCACTGTCTAATAAATATGAAACCCTAGCAACATTAAACGATCAAGATGATCCGGACATTGTTGCCAATCCGGCTTGGTTTTCCAAACCTCGCAGTCCTTTTGCTTCACGTATTTCGTCATCTTTTATGGAAAAACCTAAGACTTCTTATAGGGCTCCTTCTAGTACAGTACCGATCCGTAGGGAAATCCCAAGAAATCCATATCCCCCACAACCTCATTTACTTAATAAAAATACTTCTACAAAAGTCACTTTTGTAGAAAACTCAGACAAAGAGGAAAATATCTCGTTTCCGGACGTTGAAACAGCAATTTTTTCGATTTATTCGTTAATTAAAAATATTATTTATGATAAACAAGGAGCCTCGATTAGCTTTGATCAAATCATGGACTGCTTTCGTTCTTCTCTTCTTAAAAAATAAAAATGGACCATTTTCAAATCATTCAATGGAATGTTCGTTCTATCAAAGCAAACAAAAATTTTTTACAAACCGTTCTATCTTCTCATAAAATTCATTGTGCCTTACTGTCAGAAACTTGGCTAAAACCAACTGAATTTTTTAAAATATCTGGATATAATATTATTCGTTGTGACCGTCCAGATGGATATGGTGGAAGCTGTATACTTATTAAATCAGGTATTCCTTTTCAGTCATTATCATTAAAAAACACTCCTAATTACCTACAAATTTGTGCTGCTAAGTTATTTGTTGATAATAAATGGGTAACAATAGTTTCCTTATATTGTCAACCTAACCACCGTATTTCCAAAGATAAATGGTTTGAAATCTTTTCTAATATACATGGATCTATGATTATCGGAGGAGATTTTAACGCTCATCACTGTACATGGGGTTGTGAGATTGACGATATTGAAGGCAAAGAAATTCTTGAGGCAGTAAATGATCTTTCTTATACGCTATTGAACGATGGGTCCCCCACACTAATGACTAATCCAGGTCAACGCAAATCGGCTATAGATTTAACCTTGTGCACTTCTAACTTAGCAACGGATCTTCTGTGGACCACAATCAAAGACACTATGGGCTCCAATCACTTCCCAATAAAAATTGTGTATAATTGTACAATAAATAACACAATTAAAATTTTCCCCAGTTCTTCTTGGGATATAAAAAACGCTGATTGGTCATTATATTACCTTCAGTCAAAAACTTTGGCCGAAACTATCAACTACGAGCAATTTAATACTCTAGAAGTAGATGAAAAATATAAAATTTTCATGGACCTGGTAAATTGTAGTGCGTCAGAAAGCATTCCCGAAAATTATCCAAAACATATTTACTCTTTTAAATGCCGTCCCTGGTGGGACAATGAATGTAGAATACAATCCATTGCCACAAAAAATGCTTTCCAAAATTTCAAAAACAATTCTAATGTCGAAAACTATATTTTATGTAAAAGAAATATCGCAAAAGCTCGTTTTCTGTACAAACAGAAAAAGAGAAATTGTTGGCAAACATTTTGCAATTCTATAAATCTTAAAACTTCTCTCTCAGATGTATGGAAGAAAATTAAAATTATTAAAAAGGGCCTCTCCGACAAGGTGTCCTTGTATCCTTTAAATTCTAACTGGTTATCCGATTTTTTCTTCAATCTGACACCTGCATCTTGTCAAGAAAACATATCCTTTAACAGTAACATCATCGAAAACCCTCACTTGGATTCTCCCTTTTCGCTTACTGAGCTATATCATAGCTTAAAACAAACTAAAAATTCTTCTCCAGGTTTTGATAATGTTCACTATCCAATGTTGCATAATCTCGATGCCAAGGCAAAAATTCTTCTTCTAAATATTTTCAATGACATTTGGCTCAACAGTAAACAAATTCCAGAATGGTCTATTCAATACATTATTCCAATATTGAAGCCCAACAAAGATCCAAACACTGCTTCTTCATATCGACCTATATCGTTATTCTCCTGCATTACCAAAACTTATGAGAGACTTATAAAAACTCGATTAGAATGGTGGCTAGAACACAATCGATCTCTTCCTCATTATCAATATGGATTTAAACGTGGACGTTCAACAATGGACAATTTATCTACTTTAATTTGTGATATTTATACAAGCAATACCAACAATGCTTATCTAACTGCGTCATTTATGGATATAGTAGGAGCTTTTGACAATGTTTCTGTCAAAATTTTGTATAAAAAAATGACAACCATTGGTATACCCACTTTAATGACAAACTCAATTATCAATCTTATAATGAGTAGAGAAGTCTTCGTAAAATATCAAGGTAACATATTAGGTCCTAGAAAAACTAACATAGGATTACCGCAAGGTTTAGTCCTTTCGCCTATTCTTTTTAACATATACACATACGATTTACAATATATCTTCAGCCCCAATATCAAAATCATACAATTTGCAGACGACATTTGTGTATATGTTACCTGTTTAACTTATTTGTTATGCATATCAGAATTGAACAACGCAATAAAACAATTCAATAACTGGTGCCTTATGCACGGATTTTCTCTGTCTCCAAATAAGACATGTGTTTCGGTATTCACAAGACACCGATTTCAGATTCCACCTTACGTTATTTTGGATCAACAGCAGTATCATACCCTACCGGTCGTAAAATTCCTAGGTCTAAATATAGACTGCAAATTAACCTGGAGAGCCCATGTTAGGTATATAATTAAAAAATGCGAGTCTAGGTTAAATGTTTTACGAGCTATTACTAATTTCTCATGGGGAGCTGACCCAAAAACAATGCTTATACTATATAATAATCTTATACTATCCATAATTGACTACGGTTCGTTCTTATATGGTGATGCGTCCGCAAATGTCTTAAACCCTTTGAATACAATCCAAAACAAGGCGGCGAGATTTGCATTGGGTGCAATGCGTTCCACGCCAACAAATGCCTTATTAGCCGAGGCCCAATTAATTCCTTTACATCTGAGACGTAAAATTTTGTCGTTCAAATTCCTATTTCCACGCGTCCTTTCAAATTCAATTATACCTGTATCAAAATTAGCTTCCAGTATTCTTACATCTTCTTATTGGAAGAGTAAACCAACTCCAATCTTAATCGAAAGCTTCTTACATATCGTCGATGTGATTTCTCCACAACAGAGGCATCCCATTCTTCCTTGCTTCCAGGCTGATTATTCATATTCGCTTCCTAATAATTATTTCATTCATGATATTATGTTACCTAGCAACAATGAGCTTTTCCTTAAAAAGGTTGAAGAGAAGTGGCCAAATAGTTATCATCTATATACTGACGCTTCTAAAACGGTCAAAGGAACTGGTTGTTCATTTCTGGATCCTATGAAAAAACATTTTCAAAAAATTAAACTTCCTGACTACTACTCTATTTATTTTGCTGAAATGATTGCAATAAAATTATGCCTAGAATATATACAAAATAATTTGAGAAATCATAATAGATATATAATCTTTACAGACAGCAAAAGTACAGTACAAAAATTAAAATATCCCAAGATCTTGCATAAAAATTCTATCTTAATCTACGATATCATTCAAATTATTCATCTTCTCAAGGATCTAAATGTTACAATCAAGATAATTTGGATCAAAGGACACTCCAACATCATCTTCAACGAAGAGGTAGACATTTTGGCAAAAGAAGCCATAATTACAGGAATGCCTTTGGACATTCCTATTGAAATAACTGACGCCTATAGTTTATACACTAAATTCATCAGAAACTCGTGGAATGAAGAATACCGAACCAGCTTGACATCAAAGGGTTCCTTTTATGGTTCCCTTCAACCAAATATTCCTTCTTCCAGATGGTTTACTTCGGACATGAACAGAAAGTTTATCACTACGATATGCAGAATGCGCTTTAATCACACAAAAGTCAAACAACATCTTCATAGACTAAATTTGATCCGAACAGCGGCTTGCTCCTGCGATCCAAATATTATACAAGATGTGAACCATTTAATATTTGCGTGTCCGAAGTATAATAGAAATTCTATGTTTAGTCAACTAAGTCAACAAAATCTTATTTTCCCTACCTCTATAAAGTGTATTCTTTTTACTAATAACATCAATCTTTTCAAAATTATTTATGAATTTATAAATTTTAACAATATACAAATATAGTTAGTAAATAAGATAGATATTGTGTATTATAGGATACTTGTATTATTTTATATTTTTATAACATTATTTACTTATATATTATACCTTTTATAATTGTATACTTATCTGGTTAATAATCAATGTAATTAAGACCAATAAATTCTAATTTAATAATAATAATAATAAATGTAAGAAGCCAACATAATACCGGATGTCTAGGAATGTTTGCTCTATAATCACATCAAAATCAATAGTTCTTTGATAATCACTTTTATTCATTATTTGACTACTAAGAGTTTCCATTTAAATTTTTGAAACAAAATTTATATAACTTGCCAAAAATCCCTGTGTTTTTCTGTATATGCTTCGTATTCAAGTCTTCATTAGTTTAATAAGAAATATATTGATAAACGGCTTAATTTTTTTCAATTTAAGAAACGTATTTCTCACTATTAATAATGTGTTATTTGTTCTATAAGTTTTTGTAACTATAAATGATTTATTCCTATTTGATACCTTAAAACAAAAATCTAAAGTAATTCAAACAATAGGTTGAATCACAACGTATAATAGTATAATAAAATAATTAAACATCACACTCTACAGTGTAGAGTGTAGTGTGGTGTTCATATGTGTAGAGTCTAGCCATATGAACTCAGCTGAGAAAAATTTTTAATTTCAAAAATAGGTACACATAAGCTTAGTCGATAATACAAAATATTTAACATTATTAGCCATAATTTAGCCATGAATTAAAAAAATAATTAATTTTGTCAACAACACAAAAACTGTAATATTTTTCAAAAACGCAATCTGATCAAAAAATCCTCTCGTACGTTTCGTTAGTTAGTTAGTTAAAATTTTTGGCGCACAGCAACAAAGGCTATTTGCGCCTAACGTCTCGTACGTTTCCGGCTCATATGTATATTACCTATATTCAGATTTTTAGTTTAATCCCTTTGTGCAAAAGAGTGCGATAGATGATTTTTTTAGCACATTTTTGGCTAAAATCGTGTTAAAAAAACGAATTTTAAAAAACTACCTATTGTTCCTTAATCTACCGTATAAGAGCTTTCTTTTGATACCACAAAATAAATTTTTTAAAAAATATATCAACGACACAAAAAATCGATTTGATGAAAAATTCCCGTTGAACTATTCCAGTTCCCATCAATGTTCATTATGGAGATTTTTTTTTTCAGATTTTTAGATCAACTTCTCTGGGATATAGGGTGAGGGACAAAAGTTTTTGACATATTTTTGGAGAAAATCCCATAAAAGAAAAGATTTTTCATAAATAAAAATTTGTTTGTTGATCCACGCATTAAGGGTTTCATTTATATTCCAATCAAAATTAAAAAAATTAATATTTATTTTTTCATTAATTACGTATTTGTTTATATTTATCTGGAGATGTGTTTTTTCTGAGTGCTTAGTATTTTTCCTATATGTGGGTCAAAGAGTTGTATAACCTTGCCAAATTTCTATGCTATGTTGAGTCGTTTGGCTACAATTTTACCATACAGACAGACACATGAGTGACATTCTAAAGGTTTTTTGGTGGTTATACCTACAAAATCCTAAAAAGAATTTAGTTTTGGGCTCTACAGTCTACCCGGACTTGTGTAATTTTTACCAGTCTTCCTCGTCTCTTGATATCCATGAGTCTCAACTCTTTAACACCGACGAAAACAACTAGATAGAAAGAGAGAGATTCTATAAATTTAGGAACATTTTGTTATCCACTGCTTTATTCCTAATTGAGATAACTTTAAAACAGAATTGGTAATTTTAAAATTCTTCTTGTAACATTTAATTAATTAATAACTTAGTATCTTTATCAACGGAGCGAGATAAAATATTCGGGAAATTCTCACAGAAGTTTTTCCGCGAGGGAAATGTTTATGTTGTATTTTAGACATCTGATATCCCAGATATTAATTTTAATTAATTCTAAAAAGGTGAAGGTTAATGCAAAAGAGGCATCTATCTAAATACAACCATTTTCAGCCTGAGTGTCATAAATAAAATTACTAAATTAAAGAGTAAATTTATCTTATAAGTTCATTATGGAGCTATTTTAGTGTTTGGCTTCCTTCTTTGAAACAGAGTAATCTCACCTTTGTTAGCGTGAACCCTTATAAAAGTATTAGATTTGTTTGAGTGGTCTTGTCCAGAAAGGCCCCGTGAAACAGTTATATATTAGTTCCCACAACTCCTCAAGAGGAGCAAAGGGCCTCAATAAAGCATCTCTATCTGGTGCGGTTCTGGGCTAAGATATTGATTTCACCCCACGACTTTCCCATTTCTCGCAATTCTTTCTCCACTGTGCGCCTCCATGTGTTCTTCGGTCGTCCGATCCTCCTTTTTCCTTGCGGATTCCAGTGAAGGGCCTGTCTGGTTATGTTGTCTGAGTCTCGCCTAAGTATGTGTCCCAACCATATCCATTTGCGCAAGCGTATCTCATTTCCGATCTCTGACTGTTTTGTTATTCGCCATAGTTCATCGTTGGTTATGGTGTCAGGCTTCCCATTATTCTTCTTAAGCATTTGTTAACAAAGACTTGCAGTTTATCGGTGAATGTCTCGTTAACCAACCATGTAGCACAGGCATATAACAGTACAGACTTCACATTGCTATTAAATACTCGGATTTTTGTTTTCTTGGTTAGGTGGGCTGATGACCAGAATTTGTTCAAAGAGGCAAACACTAGCTTTGCTTTTTGAATTCTGGACATGATATCCACATTACCTCCCCCGTCTTCGGTGACAATGCTGCCCAGGTATTAAAATTTGGAGGTTCGGTCTATGGTCGCATTTTGAAGGTGAATATTCCGAGTATTTACGATGTTTACGCGCATATCTTTTGTTTTGCTCACGTTGATTTTAAGCCTTGCTATACTTGCAAAGCTGTCCAGATCGTTCAGTTTACTTTGCATGTCTTGAAGTGACTGGGCAAGTAGGCAGAGATCATCAGCGTAGTCCAGATCTTCTAGGCGAGTGGCAAGGTTCCATTGCATGCCTCTTTGTGAGGAGTTTGCTGCACGCAATACTGCATCTATAGTGATGAGAAATAGCAGTGGGGACAATACGCAGCCTTGCTTCACTCCCGACTGTACCTGAATGGGACTGCTTACTTTCCCACGGTGTACAACTTTGCATGTTGAATTAGTATACATGCTTTTAATAAGATTTATTATCTTGATCGGGATACCATTTTTTTCTAATATCTGCCACAGTACATTGCGGTTAAGTCTATCGAAGGCTTTTTCGAAGTCAACGAACAGAAGGTAGACTGGAGACCTCCATTCCGTTGCTTGTTCCAGAATTAATCGTAGTGTATTAATCTATGCAGGACCTGTTAGGTCTAAAAAGTTACTCCTGTAAATATTGCTGTGGTTAAAAAACTTCTCAATAAAAATAGGCGAATTACATACAGGCAGATAGAAGAGTCTTTGTACATTAAGGCATCAGCTATTCGTTCAATTATTCGCGACTATCTGGAAGTTAGGAAAGTTTGCTCGCTAAAGGTACACCACAACCTGACTATCTCAGTTTACATTATACTTTCATTCATACTTTTATAATAATTTATTACTGTTACACTACATTCTACTGTTATATACACTTATACTATTATCCTATTGTAGCTCCGATGAAGAATAAATATTATTCGAAACTTGTCAGCTGATTTGATTGGTTTTCATTGCTGTCCGCAACCCGTACAACCTCCTCTTTAACTAATAAATAAAAAAATAAAATGAAATAAATACTTAAAACAGGGAAATCGGTTTCAATCAGTCATTTATATTGATTAAAACCGATTTCAAACAAATATGATAGGCAAGAAAGAACGGAAACTTTAATTTTTGTTTTCGTTCTGACTGGAAACGGACGTTATTTTTTCATTTTCAGTTTTCATTCCCTGTTTTAAACTCTATAATCTCCAAAAAGTTTTGTACCTCTAGGCTGTATTTAACTTTTCGTGATTTGTGGTACCTCCTTCCTTTTGTTAGTTAATAAGCTGTTTGTATGTACTGACAAAACAAGCTTTTATTAAAATCTCGTCCTTACGGGACAGTTTTTACTGATAAAAGTTCAGAATTCAAGGGTCTACAGTTAGATTTAACTTGTGGACGTATTCACAAAGGTATTGTTGACTGTTTTGTGTTTTGTTTTTGTTACTGGACATGACAACAAAAAACTTCATTTTGTTAAAAGTCAGCTTGTAGTTTTGAATGATTAAGTCTAAGAAATTGCTTTTAAAATAAAGAGTAATAATAATAATAGATTTATTTTGTGCCTTTCGGCTTTGAAAGAATTTGTTTACATTCTATAATAATTATATATAATATTTTATGATACATAACAATTTATCAAGAAGGAGATTGTACGGGTTGCGGACAGGAATGAAAAACAATCAAATCAGCTGACAAGTTTCGAATAAGTTTTATTCTTCATCAGAGCTGATATGGGGTACATTCGATTTGACGCTCCGAGCGTTCCGAGCACGTTCTGTACACTCAAACGTGTTCGATTTGACGCTCGGAGTACACTCAATTGCATTCGTTTTGCGATCGAGCGAGCATTTAGAGTGCGCTCTATGTGTTCGGGGTTTTAAAACCGAGCATATGGAGTATGACGTAAAAAAGTGGGGGAACTTTAAAATTAAATTATAAATAAAATAAAAATAATAGCCTTAGACAAATAACAACAGAAAAAGAATATTGTTATTTGTCTATGGCTACAGAGTACGGCTATTTTATGTATTTGTGACGTTCTGTAAACAGCAAAAAAATTATTAAAATACACCGTACATAAAATTAAAATGGAAAAAATTCATTAAATTAATTCATTAATTATTATTTAATTTTTAATTAATTTTATTTCTTCATCATTGAAAAAAAATCTAGGAAAAACCGAAGTATATAATTTTGATTCATGATTGACGTGAACTAATCTGACAGTAAAAACGCCGCCTAAAATTGTAGGGTTAGATTTTATAAACATTACGTCACAAGAACGCTCGCTCCGTTAGTGCTCTATTCATGACGTCACCATCAACTGTTCGCTCAGCGCTCGCTCTACTCTGTACAACTCGACGTATTAGTGACGTAATTAGTGACGTCAAATGTGATTTATTTCCCATCAGTTTTTTGTGACAGTTTGAAGTTAATTTCTGTATAATAATTGACTGTCTCTTATATTATTTATGATTTTAAATAGTTAAATCATATTCTTTATACGTCTTGTTTTTTTCTTGTCAGGATTTTAAATTTTGTATATATATATATATATATATATATATATATATATATATATATATATATATATATATATATATATATATATATATATATATATTTTATACCAACATTTATATTTGACTAGATAATTATATACTTTTGTTTTTATTATTAATTATTACGTAAATTTTGCGACTTAAAATATTGTTTGTTAAGTTTTAATAAAATAGGAAAGAGGGCCATGGCAATATTCGTTTAACTGGAGAAGTTTATTTGAAAAAAAAACTGAGAAACACTGGTATAGTAAGTAAGAGGTCTATATTGATTGTTAAACTTTGATCAAAAAGTAAAATATTGTTATTCCACCAACATAAAAACCCTAAAACCCTCTAACGATAGGAACTTTGTCTCTGAGCAATTGGTAGTAACTCCCTTTGAATATTCAATGAGGGGTAGATTTATAATTTATCGGTAGGAGACGCGCCGTTTGCCGTCAAAGTCAGCTTTCCTCGTGGTTTATGTATGACAACCATTAGCCTTTGTACGTATTGCGCGAACATGCCAATAGTCAAGTCAATACTCAGGCTACCAGAGTTCAAAGTTCAATAACAACACAAAGACAATTTTAAGATGGAGGTAGTGAATAAATATAAAGAAGAAAATGCCCTCATATTACAAAAAAATGAAACAGTACACCGTATTTCAAAGAAATGTCATACTTGGAGATCTGACGTAATTGTAGCGTTAAGCTCACAGAGTTGAGAAGATTAGTTCGTTTCAAAGAAATTTCAGACTCACAAAATTAGGATTAGTCAGAAATCTCAGACTTTCAGAGCTGAAACTACTATGTTTTTATCAAGTTTCAGACTCACAGAGATGAGATTATTCTGTTTCAAAGAGGTCTCAGACTTGCAGAGCTGAAATTACTCTGCTTCAAAGAAGTCTCAGACTCACAGAGTTGAAATTACTCTGCTTCAAAGAGGTCTCAGACTCACAAAGCTGAAATTACTCTGCTTCAAAGAGGTCTCAGACTTGCAGAGCTGAGATTATTCTGCTTCAAAGAGGTCTCAGACTCACAGAGCTGAAATTACTCTGCTTCAAAGAAGTCTCAGACTTGCAGAGCTGAAATTACTCTGCTTCAAAGAGGTCTGAGACTCACAAAGCAGAAATTACTCTGCTTTAAAGAGGTCTCAGACTCACAAAGCTGAAATTATTCTGCTTCAAAGAGGTCTCAGACTCACAGAGCTGAAATTACTCTGCTTCAAAGAGGTCTGAGACTCACAAAGCAGAAATTACTCTGCTTTAAAGAGGTCTCAGACTCACAAAGCTGAAATTATTCTGCTTCAAAGAGGTCTCAGACTCACAGAGCTGAAATTACTCTGCTTCAAAGAGGTCTCAGACTTGCAGAGCTGAGATTATTCTGCTTCAAAGAGGTCTCAGACTCACAGAGCTGAAATTACTCTGCTTCAAAGAAGTCTCAGACTTGCAGAGCTGAAATTACTCTGCTTCAAAGAGGTCTGAGACTCACAAAGCAGAAATTACTCTGCTTTAAAGAGGTCTCAGACTCACAAAGCTGAAATTATTCTGCTTCAAAGAGGTCTCAGACTCACAGAGCTGAAATTACTCTGCTTCAAAGAAGTCTCAGACTCACAGAGTTGAAATTACTCTGCTTCAAAGAGGTCTCAGACTCACAGAGCTGAAATTACTCTGCTTCAAAGAAGTCTCAGACTCACAGAGTTGAAATTACTCTGCTTCAAAGAGGTCTCAGACTCACAAAGCTGAAATTACTCTGCTTCAAAGAAGTCTCAGACTCACAGAGTTGAAATTATCCTGTTCAAAGAGGTCTCAGACTCACAGAGCTGAAATTACTCTGCTTCAAAGAAGTCTCAGACTTGCAGAGCTGAAATTAGTCTGCTTCAAAGAGGTCTGAGACTCACAAAGCAGAAATTACTCTGCTTTAAAGAGGTCTCAGACTTGCAGAGCTGAGATTAGGTCTCTGCTTCAAAGAGGTCTCAGACTCACAGAGCTGAAATTACTCTGCTTCAAAGAAGTCTCAGACTTGCAGAGCTGAAATTAGTCTGCTTCAAAGAGGTCTGAGACTCACAAAGCAGAAATTACTCTGCTTTAAAGAGGTCTCAGACTTGCAGAGCTGAGATTAGGTCTCTGCTTCAAAGAGGTCTCAGACTCACAGAGCTGAAATTACTCTGCTTCAAAGAAGTCTCAGACTCACCGAGTTGAAATTACTCTGCTTCAAAGAGGTCTCAGACTCACAGAGCTGAGATTACTCTGCTTCAAAGAGGTCTCAGACTCACAGAGCTGAAATTACTCTGCTTCAAAGAAGTCTCAGACTTGCAGAGCTGAGATTAGGTCTCTGCTTCAAAGAGGTCTCTGCTTCAAAGAGGTCTCAGACTCACAGAGCTGAAATTACTCTGCTTCAAAGAAGTCTCAGACTCACCGAGTTGAAATTACTCTGCTTCAAAGAGGTCTCAGACTCACAGAGCTGAGATTACTCTGCTTCAAAGAGGTCTCAGACTCACAGAGCTGAAATTACTCTGCTTCAAAGAAGTCTCAGACTTGCAGAGCTGAAATTACTCTGCTTCAAAGAGGTATCAGACTTGCAGAGCTGAGATTAGGTCTCTGCTTCAAAGAGGTCTCTGCTTCAAAGAGGTCTCAGACTCACAGAGCTGAAATTACTCTGCTTCAAAGAAGTCTCAGACTTTCAGAGCTGAGATTATTATGCTTCAAAGAGGTCTCAGACTTGCAGAGCTGAGATTAGGTCTCTGCTTCAAAGAGGTCTCAGACTCACAGAGCTGAAATTACTCTGCTTCAAAGAAGTCTCAGACTCACAGAGTTGAGATTACTCTGCTTCAAAGAAGTCTCAGACTTGCAGAGCTGAGATTACTCTGCTTCAAAGAAGTCTCAGACTCACAGAGCTTAAATCACTGTGTTTCAAAGAAGTCTCAGACAGGGGCGGCTCTAGACGGTATGCAGGCGATGCGCCGCATCGGGGCGCCACGATCAAGGGGCGCCGGGTCGAAGAAAAAATTTATAGCCTATTACAATATCAAAATAGCTTTAATTAAAATAATATTCATTTTTGTAATAAGTATTGTGACCTTTAATTCAATCTAGCAAAAACTACTTTTATTTACTGCACTTCAGGCTTCCAGTAAAAGAGGGCGCCATGCAAGGAAATTTTGAGAAAACTATCTTTTTTTACTGGGTGGCACTTCAGGCTTCTAGTAAAAGGGGGGCGGGGGGCGCCATGAAAGGAGATTTAGAAAAAACTACTTTTTTACTGGGCAGCACCTGGGGTGGCTCGACCGATCCTGGAGAAGCCGGGGCAAGAACGAGACTTACATCAGCTTCTAACGGACAACACCAGCAGCCATTTTGACCAGCAATTGTATTCTGATGTAAATTAATATTATATAATAAATTTTGTAGAGAAGATTCCGTTGTTGACTTCACCCCATGACAATATTTCGGGTTTGCGCGTATGCACGTTGCTGGATTAGAAGAGGAGAATTAAAAGATGGTTACAACCTTTTAAGCTGATTAATAGATCGTTATTAAATTTTTGATTATTACAATTTCTAATTATTTATAACAAATCCAAACTAAGTTATTATATTTTTGTGATTTATTTGTAATAATGTTATTTATTTATTATTGATCGTTATTATGTCAATGATTATCTTATTTTGTTTTATTTTATAATAGTTATCAAAAAAATAATTTAAGAAAATATATGTGGGGGCCCCAGGTACCCTTGAACCGGCTCTGGTCTCAGACAGAAAGCTGAGATTACTGTATTTCAAAGAAGTCTCAGACTGACTTAGCTGAGATTACTCTGCTTCAAATGAGTGTCATACAAACAGAACTCAAATTACCCAGTTTCAAAGAAGTCTCATGCCCACAGAGTCTAGATTATTCTGTTCCAAAGAAATCTCAGAGTTAAACCAGGCTAAAATTATTCCCAGAGAAGTTCAAGACACAGAGCTGATATTCGAGTTTCAAAGAGTCCTCACACAACAGTAACTAAACTGCAAAAATATAAACAGTAAAAGCCCCAAAATTGGTCCCTCTGGTACACCACTTACAAGTAGATGTTGGCTTTTAAGTTGTCGCTGCTACTCCATCTTAAACTTACTTTGTCTTACATTTCTCCATCCTATCTACCTTTATTAATGTATTTTACTATTCTGGACAAGTTCAAATTGCTTACGAAGAAATTTTCCCAGCTATAAAACCTTTTATGTTGGTAAAACAATAAAGTTACAAAGGGTTTTTCTTCATCTGAAGTTTCACCCTAAAACATAAATTATTAATTGTAATACAATTTGCTTGGTACATACAAATTGCTTATTAAAAATTGTATTAAATTTACACCATGTGTTTAGGGACTTTAATATAATTTAAATTTAGTTTTTAAAGTGTAAAAATACAAAAAATTTAATACAGTTTTTTGAATGAAAATATCAACAGCATTTTGTTTAATATTTGACGTTTCAATGAATACTGTTTTACATATTTTGCGTCAGCTATTGTTCAAAAATATTGTAGTTTATTAATATGTACAATTGATTTTTGTTTCAAATTCTAAAAGTTTTTAGGCTGGTGAATATGAAATGACTTTTTTAAAAAACTAAAAGAAAAATACATACATCGACCAAAAATCATATGAAATAACCCCCCGAAGCTGACAATGAAGGTGTTTTGAGGATTTAAAGAACACGCACAGCCCAGATTGGATTATCGCGCCCTTTTCTACAGCTGTTGGAAACATCTAAAGTAATATACAAGATGAACTTATTGAATTGTCAGTTAATCTTGAAGCTAAAATGCTTTTTAAAAAATATTACTTTTAGTTACTTTTGGACAATATTTATGTAAATGTTATACAGAAATATCTAAAACTTCCATTTCCGAAAGTTCCCTTTTTGCTAGCATTTCCAAGCTCGTATATGGTTGAGGCTGGTTTTAGCCATGTTAATTCCATCCTGACAAAACAGAGAAACAAGTTAGTAGAATTCCGTGGCGATTTAAGGCTGAAATTAATTAATTTTGAACCCGACATTGCTAATCTTGCAAAGAGTCACCAACCACACCAGTCAATTTTATTTAATAATAAAATTATTGCAATTAGATATAATTATATTAGATAAATGTAATATAAATAAAAAACACTGTACAATAATCAATATAAGAAATCACATTATTTTTTGTTTGTCGTATTATAATAACGTAATTTTAAAATAGAGGGGGTCGATAAGAAGTCGAGAAACTCTTCTAGGGGTCGACGGTCAAAATAGTTTGGGGACCCCTGCTCTAAGGGCTATAACTGGGCAATCTGTTGAGCGATTCCAGTGATGGTGGTCTAGTTTTGTAGAGGAGCTATAGGGATTTGCAGCTAAGCACCCTACCATCTGGTGAGCGTTTCATGAACTTGTGTACTACATATAACATTTCGTTTTGTGTATTGGTTTTGTATGAAGTTTGTTTTTAAAGTTTTATTATAATCATTGAAAAATGTATAATACATATTGTTGTGTGCCTATGTGCAATTCATTGAAAAGAAGAAACCCGGAAGTATCGTTTCATTTGTTTCCACCAATATCAGACACCGTACGGTTCGAAACAAAATTGGGAAAGCAAGAGGTTAGGAATCGACGCGATGTTTAGATAAACAATTTAAAAATTGGAAAAAAAGTGAGCCCTTATATCAGTTTGCTCATTACATTTTAATGATAGTGACTACAAAAAATATTTTAAATTTTCTATTTATTATCGCATATCTTGAAAATTCCTGTTATTGTGTGTGGGTTTGTAATGCACAAGTCTGTAGGCATAAAGCATAAATCTTTATGAACTCTCTGTTTTTTTCAGTGACTCCACACAATATTATATGCCCAGCATTGTAGATTTCTACCCCTTCGTAAACAACACGGGAATTATTATTTCCCCCAATATAATTAAAATAATCGACAATGGAAAACTGTGCCGCCATAACTTAAAACCAGATCACAAAATGTAGTATTTAAGATGTTTTCAAGTAATGTCACTTAAAAAAAATCCTCACAATACGTGTGTATACTTACTTGATTATAAAATTTTAAAACAAAATCAGAAAATCCCATACAATTATTTATTTTTTGTCGTTTTTTGATACACTTTTCGCTATTATTTACTAGTAAATGTCAAGTGGTATCTGATTTAGAATGGTTTCAAAAAAATCCGCGTGGCGCTACGATCTTAAAATTTTTCCCCTATACAGTTTTCAGATTATATATTGTTTCAATAGATGGAGTTAGTAGTTTTTTTTTAATTTAAAAAGTTCCGTTATTTTTCCTACATACTCTGTATGAGACGCAAATGTATAAGGTTGTTTTCTTATTCATTTCTGATTGAACAGACTTCTTTAAGAATCTGAATTGTATTTGAAAAGTTTAGGTTTAAAACAATTTAACATTAGTCTAAAATAAATCGAGTAGATTACCAGGTAATCGACTGAGAGTATCCTAAAAAATTTATAGTTCCCGTATTCTATTCCCAAATCGAAACGATTTGCCGAGTTCTTGGTTGAAAAAATGTTTATATACGCTTTGGAGTATTATACCGTGAATTTAACATTTTAAATTTACTATTTATTTTATTATCAATCAAATTTAAAATTTACCAAAGAAACTTCAAACAATGTACAGTTATTATAATTTTAAAACCCTAATATATTTATTGCATGCTAAATGGAACTACCTGCATAACGGATTGACCTCTGAATTTTAAAACGTTGCCCAAGGTTATTGAAGCGGTTCACTAAAATATAAAACCCTAAAGACGCTTACAGTGATGGGTATTCTTATCACAAGTCAAAGAAATTTGAGCAACGTTGGTACAGACTTGCGTATGCATGTTATGAACGGTGTCGCATGTGAACATGTGAACATACGACAGATTAACATGCGACACTTTAACATGGACAGATTAACATGCGGCAGATGAACATAGACACATTTTAACACACGACAAATGAACACTGTAACATTATCATAGCGACAGATGAACATAAGTCAATTGAACACACGACATTTGATCTCACATTTAATTTTAATTTTTATTTTTTGTTTATCCTAGCACTAGGGATGTTTCCAAAGTTCTGGGAATTTAGCTATAATTTTTATTTATTTGTTAATTTTCGTTAATATTACAATGTAGTTTTTCAACATAATCTCCATTTAATTGAATACATTTATCCCAACGATAAACATTTTTTTTTAAGTCGTCCTCAAAAAACTTTCCTATTGAGTTTCTGTTCTGGTCCCAACAACCTTGGCACCCAGTGCGGCGAAACCTTGCTAACGCCCAAACAATCATGCAAGATGTCATGAACTTGTCGTGTACCTATCCCTAGGCGCACACTAATTTGACGAATAGTCATTCGCCTGTCCTCTTTCAGTAGGTCTTCGACGGCAGTAATGTTTCTTTCATTTACCAACGTGCTTGGGCGCCCACTGCGTGGATCGTCTTCTTGTGATGTTCTACCAGTTTTAAAACGATTGATCCACCGATAAACAGTACTTTTGGATTCTGCAGACTCACCAAATACTCCTTGCAGACGCTGAATAATTTCTGATGTTTTCACACCTTCTTTCCACAAAAAGAAAATTATTGCTCTTTGAGATTTGCTGCGTCTTCCATGATTACAAAAACAGTGCTATGAAAATGCGTCTATATCAGTCGAACACCTAAATCAGACTGAACAATATTGCACTAGATAGTTGCATAAACATGTCAAGACTTGTCTGGCACCAATAACATTGCCTATAAGTTCTGCGTAATTTAATTATAGCACAATTCAGTGTTTTGGATTCTGCAGACTCACCAAATACTCCTTGCAGACGCTGAATAATTTCTGATGTTTTCACACCTTCTTTCCACAAAAAGAAAATTATTGCTCTTTGAGATTTTGCTGCGTCTTCCATGGTTACAAAAACAGTGCTATGAAAACGCATCTATATCAGTCGAACACCTAAATCAGACTGAACAATATTGCACTAGATAGTTGCATAAACATGTCAAGACTTGTCTGGCACCAATAACATTGCCTATAAGTTCTGCGTAATTTAATTATAGCACAATTCAGTGTTTTGGATTCTGCAGACTCACCAAATACTCCTTGCAGACGCTGAATAATTTCTGATGTTTTCACACCTTCTTTCCACAAAAAGAAAATTATTGCTCTTTGAGATTTTGCTGCGTCTTCCATGGTTACAAAAACAGTGCTATGAAAACGCATCTATATCAGTCGAACACCTAAATCAGACTGAACAATATTGCACTAGATAGTTGCATAAACATGTCAAGATTTGTCTGGCACCAATAACATTGCCTATAAGTTCTGCGTAATTTAATTATAGCGCAATTCCCAGAATTTAGGAAACATCCCTCGTAAGTTCGGTTAGTCAATGGTTGGTCATCGGTTGGTCATCGTTTAGTTAGCGATTGGTAAGCGGTTGGTCAGCGGTGATCATCGGTTCGACAGAATACAGACTTTTTTGAACAGAATATAGACAATTGTAAACAATGGCCATAACTTGTCACACCATCTATAGGCGTTTTAAAACTGACTACGTCAGAATATCTGATGCAAATATATGAATTCAACGCATCACTGAATAGTTTTATCCACCAAAAACAGTGTTTTTGAAATGCAATCCGCTTAAATGTGTTTCATTACACGTGTCTGGACACTGGAACTTATGTAAGATGTGTCCAGCATCCATAACTAAGAGTTTCCATGACAACGGGTAGCAGATGCATTCTGTAAATGGTCTGCTCGGTCAACGGGCATTTCTAACAACTATGAAAGTAATTGCCCGTTATGTAACGATTGTGTAAGATAAGCTGGGCAATTAGGGATGCGAACGAAAATTACATACAATTAATTGAAATTATTATTAAATTGATAATAACAGTTTAAACCAGTATTTACCAATATTTAGATTACGAATCGTCCGTTGTTCGTGACTAGGGTTTCACCCCGATAATTGTCAGGAAAAAATTGTAATTTTACTTTGATATCCGAGAGTAATTGGTTGCAAAATAGTACTCACAGTGGGAAATAAATGTCGCTATTCGCAATGTATTTATCAGTGACGGTTCATGCTGTAGAAATGTGGGGGTTGTAACTAGAGATAGGAATTTCGGTTCAGTTTGCGGAACCGGATCAGTGGAGGTCGTTCAGTTTGTTGAGACGGTTCATTGATCCGGCTCAGTGATCCGGTTAAGTAAACATGTTTTCGAGACACAGGTCGGTCGTTAGTTCGTAGGTAGAACGTCGCTTAGAGCCGGTCAGTTGTCGGTCGTTCGCTTGTAGGTAGACGTCGCTTAGAGCCGGCTCTTTCTTAGACCTGGTCAGTTGTCGGTCGTTCGCTCGTAGGTAGAACATCGCTTAACCCGGTCGGTCGTTCGCTTGTAGGTAGACGTCGCTTAGAGCCGGCTCTTTCTTAGACCGGGTCAGTTGTCGGTCGTTCGCTCGTAGGTAGAACGTCGCTTAACCCGGTCAGTTGTCGGTCGTTCGCTCGTAGGTAGAACGTCGCTTAGCCCCGGTTCTTATCTAACATTTTTGAAACAAACAATTCACTTTATGTAGCTACTGTATTTTAAACTAGATGTGTTAAGTTTATGGCGATGTTTATTGCCCTTATAAATCGGACATCTGGGATTTGGGCAATATTTTTAATATTTTTATATAGTATGGTTGTAAGAAAATACAGACTAAGCCTATTAGTTTCAAATAAACTGCCCTACAAATTGATGACAATAAATAATACACTTTATGATAATACATTACACGCCGAGTTCTCGTGAAGTTCAACATGATATCGATCCAGATCCGGATCACTCCGGTCACTGCTCACAATCGCCCGACCAATCGTATCCTTGAAACTTGAAACTATACAGTGAGCCGTAAGCCGGCTCGTTTCAATTTGGTGAACCGTGTCACTTCGGTCAGTGTACTGAGTCGGCTCAGTGAGCCGGTTCGTTCATGAACGACCCATCTCTAGTTGTAACCAGTGATGGCATCCTAAATTTTCAGGAAGCGGTTCTATAAAGTCATGTGATATCTAGGAACCTATTCTGTATTTTTAAGAGTGAAAACAAATCACTTACTTCCATTTATCAAATATAAGGGAAAAATCAGCTGTGGCCACCACAGGACCGACCGCCATCGTAAAGTACTTATATAAAATACATTCTAGCAGCAGAGTAGAAATAACTTGGCCTAATATTTTCTAACAGAGATATTATTTATCATGACCATGGAAACGTTACATATAAGTATGAAAAAATTGAGACTTAAAAAAAAATTTCGAAAAATTTTACAGAAATTATTCGAAATTTTTCGTTTTATCAAAAAACGTCTCAAATAAAAGTTATTAGTTATTGCTTTTATAGCAACTTTTGTTCAATAATTTTTTTCGAAATATTTTTCTGTTGTGAAATATTCACAAAAATCTTAAAATCGACACGAGTAAACTCCCATTTTTAGTCAACCGATTTTTACCAAAAATTGATCAACTTGTGCCATTGATGGCAGAAGCTTAAATATGAAGTTTCATAAAAATCCTTTCAGCCGAATTTGCTCTGCACGTGTACACAGACCGACAGCCATCATGCTAAAAATAGTCAAAACGTTATGTAGGAACCTCAATTCGTGGAGATCCATCGAAATCTCGAAACGTCAAAATTGGTATGATCACAATACCTTCCTTATATATGTTGACGGTCGGTAAATGAGGTCCCTACATAACGTTTTGACTATTTTTAGCATGATGTATGTCGGTCTGTCTGTCCGTCCGTCTGTCTGTCTGTCTGTCTGTGTGTCCGTCCGTCTGTCTGTGTACACGTGCAGAGCAAATTCGGCTGAAAGGATTTTTATGAAACTTCATATTTAAGCTTCTGCCATCAATGGCACAAGTTGATCAACTTTTGGTAAAAATCGGTTGACTAAAAATGGGAGTTTACTCGTGTCGATTTTAAGATTTTTGTGAATATTTCATAACAGAAAAATATTTAGAAAAAAATTATTAAACAAAAGTTGCTATAAAAGCAATAACTATTAACTTTTATTTGAGACGTTTTTTGATAAACCGAAAAATTTCGAATAATTTCTGTAAAATTTTTCGAATTTTTTTCCAAGTCTCAATTTTTTCATACTTATTGTAACGTTTCCATGGTCATAATAAATAATATCTCTGTTAGAAAATATTAGGCCAAGTTATTTCTACTCTGCTTTTAGAATGTATTTTATATAAGTACTTTACGATGGCGGTCGGTCCTGTGGTGGCCACAGCTGATTTTTTCGAAATATTTTTCTGTTACCGATTTTGTTGATCAATTTTTGATCAACTTTTGGTAGTTCAACTAGTGCCATTGATGTCAAAAGCTTAAATAAGTAGTTTCATAAAAATCCTTTTAACCAAATTTTCTCTGCACGTGTACACAGACAGACGGACGGACGGACAGACAGACCGATAGACATCATGCTAAAAATAGTCAAAACGTTATGCAAGCTTTGAAAACAATAAAAAAAGAAACAAAATATCTCTAAAATAAACTGTTATAACTAGTCATATGAAATAACATGAAATAACTTAAATTTTAATTTTTCAATTAAATGTTTTATAAATAACAAGAGTTTAATAGTTTATTTTGCTTATCTTTGTTTGAAAAAAAAATTGTATTAATTGGTAGTAAGTCGTTTCTTTTTTTATTGTTTTCAAAGCTTGCTACGTTCAACTTTGTAAAACTTATGTTGATTATTATTTTGTAAATAAATGGTCGCCATTTTGAAATGGTTAACATAATAATATGATTTTTTGGTGTCATTGTAAAGCTAATTTAATGTACTTTTAGGAAAAAAATATAAAATTATCGATTCCCTATGCTAGATCAAAAGTTGACATAATTTCCGGTGAAACCGGAAGTGCCTCAGAATTCTTATAGTAACCTTTAGATGGGTCTTTTTATCTAGTTTAACTTTTGTTCTGAAGATTTTTTGTATCTTTACAAATAAAGGAGATTTTCGGGGTGCCCCGTTTCAAACAAACACCCTGTATATAAAAGCCTTCTACCATAGTATGGTGTAGGCTGTATTTCTTTATTTTCTCCTTCTTTTCTACATTATGGCAGTACGGGTTTATGTACGACTTTCACCAATCGTTTTTGTTTCTTGTCATTCTTTTAGCTTCTATAATTGTTTTTTCTCTTTGCTCTAGTATCCATTTTACTGTTCTGTCCCATGTATTCCTTGGTCTTCCTACAACAAACACCCTACAAATGTTGGGGGTCGGTAAAAAAAAAAAATAGGGATCCTAAGTGGAGATATTTTACCATAAATGATTCCATGAACACGCTGGTGTATTTATTTTTTAAATCAGTGCAGCTATTTTTTAGTTTTGATGGAACATAAATACATACATACACACAAACGAACTAATTTATATATTATTATAAATGTATGTTAATTATCATACGGTTGGCAACACTGGTACGTGCGTTCCCTAGTCATGAATTTTGTTTTATATAGATTTTATGCCTGTGCATTTAAATGCGTCCATTAGTTGCCAAATCATATCCCTAGTTTCATGGATAGATTACTATGTCAAAACTATATCATTTGCGAATCTCAAATGGTTTAATTTAGCTCCATTTATGGAGATACCTTTCAACTCCCTAGGGAGGGTTTTAAATATATATTCCAGTCCTCGTAGTACGGGAAAAATTGTTTTGTTGCAACTCAAATATATCATTTTGCGATCAAACTGCATTCTTGATTTCCACAATCTCGTATCTCGTCTAAAATGTCGGTTATATAAAAATAAAACAATGGTCTCAATATTTGATATGTCAGTGGATTGATCGATCTAGTTGTCTGTCAGTGCTAGTAGCGGAGTAGTTGACCCGATACAGCGTGACTGAAATGTCACAGTTAATATTTGATAGGAGACAGAGTTGACACAACTTCTAAATGTTACTTTCAACATTGGCGTGCGACTGGAACATAAATGGAAAGTGCAAGGAAAAGTCATGGTCACATAAAAGGAATTTAAGGATAGAATTACATTGTTGCCACTTCAATAACACAACTTTACTAAAAAGATGACAGTTTCCTTAATATGAGACTTTTAGAGTTGGTACGATTTTATTTCCTGAAGATTTTGTCCCAATCAGTTATTCCGGATCGCAACGCACCGGAAGGACGTTTTGGTAGTTTTTTAGAGTTTTGTAGGTATGACCAAAAAACCCTTATACCGTCATTTTGTCGTCTGTCTGTCTGTCTGTCTGTCTGTCTGTCTGTCTGTCTGTCTGTCTGTCTGTCTGTCTGTCTGTCTGTCTGTCTGTCTGTCTGTCTGTCTGTCTGTCTGTCTGTCTGTCTGTCTGTCTGTCTGTCTGTCTGTCTGTCTTTCTGTCTGTTCGGTTAAAATTGTAGCCAAACGGCTAAACCTAGAGAGTTGAAATTTGGCATGCTTATACAACTCTTTGACCCGCACATAGGAAAAATACTAAAACATCTAAAAAACATACCCCCCTAAAAATATAAACAAATATGTGCTCATCGAAAACAAAAATATTTTTTTTTAATTCTGAGTAGGGTATCAAATAAAAGCCCTTAGTACGTGGATTAACGATCAAATTTTATTTTTGCAAAATAAATTATTTTGATGCGATTTTTGCCAAAATTGTGCAAAAAAAATTTTGTCCCACATCCTGTAGCACAGATGGTTTAAACTAAAAATCTAAAAAAATTCTAAGTAATGTATATTGGTGTGAACCGAAATAGTACAATAGGAATTTTTGATCAGATTATGTTTTCGGAAAATAACGCATTTTTTGTGGTTTTTGGTTCAGAAAGTACAAAAGTTATACCAATGTAAGACACTCACATGCAAGGCGTACGATAGCGTTATTGGTTAGAGCACTGGTGTCGTAAGCTAAAACTCGCTGGTAAACGAAGGGTTTCGAGTTCGAGTACGGAGTGAATTTAATTTTTTCTGTTTTTTTTTGCATTTTTATTATGTTGAAATTATTTTGTCAAAATTCTAGTTATGTTTTGACAAATGTTGTATTTAATTTTTAAGAGCGTAAATTTAATAATTATCTTATTATATGATTAACAGACGATAAATTATTTTAAAAATATCGTTCATTTTGCCGTGATTACTACAAAGTAAAATTTGTCCTACACATTCAGCATACCGCCTTCACTTATTATATACCTGCGAAAGCCTGAAATGTGTGAATATTTACACTTCACATCATTTTTTTTTTTTTTGTATAGACGGAACGCGTCCTGGAACTTAGAAAATTATTAAATGTATATTCCCAGTATTTTTAATTAATAATAGTATTAAATGCGGAGCCCTGCAATGTTCCCAGATGGAGACATTGACGTAAGGCAGGACTTACGATCTGGATGAAAAACGCGTAATACACCAGGTCTGGAATGGAGAGTTTGGACACACAGCCACGATCTATTTCACACATTTGCGAAATATACTAACACACACGAATGTGTATGCATGCGTAAAATGCATTCACAACAACAAAAATTAAACGGATTGAATTAGACCAACTCTAATTCTAGCTATGCTTAAAGAAGCACGATACTCAGAGCTCAGATAAGACGGTGACCAAAAATAAGCGACTAAGATACACTAAGACACAAGACGAATGTATATGTAACATACATTCATGAATGGCAAGGCGCGTACAGATTAAGCTGAGTACACAAATAATAACACGAGTCGGTGCGAAAGTTACATCGTTATTGAAGTAAAAATAATGTTAAACAAAGAATCCCCCATTTAAATATTAAAAATTCGCGCGACTGGCGCGAACAGTACATATGGCGTTTAATTTGCGAAAACCTCGGAAAAAACGAAATCGGGAAATTCAGGAAAAATAGAACTACCCCGAAGTAGTAAAGAAAAAACGGGAAAATGTAGGCAGCCACCTTCGGTAAGCCTATCCCTGAGACTATATTTTCTACATTGCACTTTCTAAAATGTCGAGAAATGGTAAAAATCGCATCTACCAGAAAATTCAAAACTACCATAATGAAATAAAATAGACGTTGATGCACACTACGTCTATTTTAGTTCATTATAGTTGACACAAATTCAATCGATAAATATTGGAATGTATACTACATTAAATTTACATCCGATTTTTCTTAACTATATACAAGAAATTATGTCTCAAAAGAAATTTTATATTTATTTAGCTTACTGCGTGAACGCAACGTATCCGAGGGGCGCGGGGGTTATGTCAATCGGTAGCCTGGCTCTTGGGAATGCAGTCGCTATGGAGCGTTTCTCGGGAGCAGACCGCGCGTTATGCGTGCGAGATTTTTACAAAAACGGTGATTCGGCGACTGTAGCGCGTATAAAATTCTGCAGTATTCGAGGTTTTCGCCACTTAAATGATGCGCCAAGCATTCCTCTCATTCGACATTGGGTTAAAAAGTTTGAAGAGACTGGTACAACGCTGGATAAATCAAAATCCGGGCGACCTAGGTCATCAAGAACGGTAGAAAACGTGGAGAATGTTAATCAGTCTGTTCATGACGACCCGAACCTTTCAATTCGGAAGCGCGCAAGTGCTTTAAATGTGCTTAGATCATCATTACATCGCATTATGCACAAAGACCTAAAGCTGCACCCCTTCAAAATTCAATTGGTGCAAGAATTAAAGCCCCAAGATGCCAGTCAGAGGCTTAATTTCGTAAATCAGGTGATTGAGCGATTTTCAACGTTTACCAGCATTTTGTTTTCGGATGAAGCTCATTTTCATCTTAATGGCCACGTAAATAAGTAGAACTGCCACTACTGGAGTGCAACGAATCCGAAACGCAAACATCAAAAAACCCTACATTCGCTTAAAGTGACCGTATGGGCTGCGATGTCGGCGCGAGGAATTATCGGCCCTTACTTTTTTGAAGACGAAAGGGGGCGTGCAGTTACAGTGAATTCAGAGCGTTATGTGGAGATGTTAGACCACTTCTTGGTACCTGAACTGCAAAACTTTCCTGGCTATAACCAAAGAACATGGTTCCAACAGGACGGAGCAACTTCACACACGTCCAATATGTCTCTGCCACGTGTTCGTGAAATTTTCTCAGGCAAATTGATCTCCCGGAGAGGTGACATAAATTGGCCTCCACGCAGTCCAGATTTAACCCCTATGGACTTTTTCCTATGGGGTTATCTTAAATCTAAAGTTTACGCCAATAAACCGACTTCACTGGCGCATTTGAAAGAAAATATCCGTCACGAAATGGCAGCCATCCCTGAGTCTACCTGCCGAGACGTCATAAGTAATTTTACTGTTCGATTAAATGAGTGCCGAGAACGCGAGGGTCTACATTTAGACGATATTATTTTTAAGAAATAAATCCCCAAAAAGCGTATTTTAATAAATAATAAACATTTTTTCTATATACGGCTTACTTTTTTTTTAATCGATCCACTAAATATAAAATTTCTTTTGAGACACCTTGTATTTTAAAATGGTTGGATGTAAAGTTTGTGGCCGTTCAAATTTCTCCTACTACCAAGAGCTCTCCAGACTTCCCTTGAAAATCGTGTTCAGGCTTTTTTCTATACCTTTATATTCAAATTAGCCACAAAAGGGCATTATTTCAAAGTTGATAAAATAAATTATAAAACAAATTATTATTAATAAAGTTTTATACTCAAGTCTTCGTATTTCTTTGACCACTGCATAAATATATTCCTACGCCCCTGTCTATACTATGAAATGTTTCAATGAAAATTCTCGGTAAAAAACATAGAGCTTAATTGAAACAGATATTTTTCTCGTGGAATGTCAGGTTTTTACGAGCCGAGTAGAAAATTTAATAAATATTTCAATGTGTGGTTTTTGGCAGGACGATGAAAAAAAAAAATGTTGGAAATTGACGCATTATATTCCATCAAATATTCCCTTCTCCCTACTTTCAGAAAAAAACAGATGGTCTGATTTATTATTATTTGATTTGATGGTTAAATATTTATGTCGTTAAAAAATGAAAGACCTACAGAACTGAGAAAATTATTATTATTCGAAAGGTCTCAAGTTAAATTTCCATTACTGCGTTGTGCGTTTTGGGCCGCTGCAGTGTTGTAAAAAAACAATGTATTTGTGTTTCTAAACATTTTATCGAGGGCGCATAACCACAAAAAAAAAAACCTTATAACGTCACTTACGAGTCTGTGTGTCTATTTGTCTGTCTTACGATATATAGCATACAGTCAAACGACTGTATGTTTGTCTGTCTGTATGTCTGTCAGTCTGTCTGCTTGTCTATCTGTCTGCCTGTCTGTCTGTTTATCTGTCTGTACGGTAGAAACTGTAGCCAAGCGGTTGAACATAGAAAGTTGAAATTTGTCGTGTGTATGCAACTATTTGACCCACATATATGAAAACTATAGAGAATTAAAAAAAAAAAACTCATCACGAGATACATATAAACGAATATGAATTTAATAAAAAATACATCATTTTTAAAATTTTGAGTGGGTTATCAAATGAACTTAATGCGTAGATAAACAAGCAATTTAAGGGGGGGGGTATGGTCAGAGCAGCACATTTTATACCCATTTTCAAGATTTTTTTTTAGAAAACTGTTAATAGTAACTTGATTGGGATAATACCTACAGTAAAGAACAACCTTTGAAGAGTATCCAAAAAAATTTTTATTGAAAAATATCGAAAATTAAGCTCGTGACATGAATTTGAAATTTTCGTTCAGGACAAAGAGTTGATTTGCGGTGAGACACATAACTAATGACTGGATCATCTAAAACAAAGAAAACCAAAAATATTTAGTTAGTTTATGAGTTTCTTGAGGTAACGCTGTCGAGTTTTTTCAAATATCTAGATTATTTAATTTTTGGTATAAGTTTGAAGTCACAAAATGAAAAAACGGAATTTTTTTTTTCGAAATTTCTGTTTTCAGTTGGAAAAAATTCCATAAAAAAAAAGCAAGAAAAAAAAATATCTCGACAGCGTTACCTCAAGAAACTCATAAACTAACGAAATATTTTTGGTTTTTTTGTTTTAGATGATCCAGTCATTAGTTATGTGTCTCACCGCAAATCAACTCTTTGTCTTGAACGAAAATTTCAAATTCATGTCACGAGCTTAATTTTCGATATTTTTCAATAAAATTTTTTTTGGATACTCTTCAAAGGTTGTTCTTTACTGTAGGTATTATCCCAATCAAGTTACTATTAACAGTTTTCTAAAAAAAAATCTTGAAAATGAGTATAAAATGTGCTGCTCTGACCATACCCCCCCTTAAAAAAAATCTTTTAATGAGTTTTTAGTCAAAAAATATTTTCCACCGTCCGATTACCTAGAGAGTTTGATTTAAAAATTTGAAAAAAAAAAATCTCAATAATGTGCATTGATGGGAACCGATATTTTTAGTTTTTCATTTTAAATTTAACCCGATTTTTTTCAAAAAATGTAAAAAAAATACTGCCTCGCAATCTTTAACACAAAGGGATTAAATTAAAAATCTGAACAAATTCTAAGTAAACAAGAGGAATTTTGATCAGATTTAGTTTTTAGAGAGATCTGTCAAAGAGATCTTATCTGTCAAAGAGATCAAAGAGATCGAGTTTTTAGAGAGATCTGTCATCTGTCAAATCTGTCGGCAGTAGATGCATTCTAAACAAGAATCACCAATCAGTTTTCAAAATGACCACTTATGGTCGTTAGACAGCGAAGTCTCTACAGCCGCATGTCAAAAAATTCAAAGAGTTTCTACTGAAAAACCCTCCGGTGTTTTCATCAAGAAGCCCTTTGAGCACAGACTAGCAGATACAGAACACCCTGTACTAACACATGTTCAAAGATATGTGTTATTCAAAACAGCCTATCAAAAATAAGTCAAAAAAATTCATAGGAACATAAAACCGAAAATACAAATACATAATTCTGTCATTTGTATACATTCTCAGAAAAGACATGTTGGAATGATATCCATTTCCAATACCATCCATTCACATGGAAAATCCAACAAAAGGTAAGATCTTAAAGTGGTTTCTTTCAAAGTAAACTTATTTTTCCTCGGAAAATTTGCAAGAACGTAAAGATGGTAAAATCGAAAATAGGAAGGAATCTTTAGATAACATTTTATGACTTCAGGTAAATGTCAGCATCGATTAAACATTAAATATTATTGCTTTTATTGTGTATTTTGAAAGAAAGTGTCTCTACTTCAGATATTTATGTTGGATTTACACGTTTTTAGTAGCTAAATTAAGTATACTGTACACCATGATAAATACAAGGTGTCTCAAAAGAAATTTTATATTTATTTAGCTTACTGCGTGAACGCAACGTATCCGAGGGGCGCGGGGGTTATGTCAATCGGTATCCTGGCTCTTGGGAATTCTGTCGCTATGGAGCGTTTCTCGGGAGCAGACCGCGCGTTATGCGTGCGAGAGTTTTACAAAAACAGTGATTCGGCGACTGTAGCGCGTAGAAAATTCTGCAGTATTCGAGGTTTTCGCCACTTAAATGATGCGCCAAGCATTCCTCTCATTCGACATTGGGTTAAAAATTTTGAAGAGACTGGTACAACGCTGGATAAATCAAAATCCGGGCGACCTAGGTCATCAAGAACGGTAAAAAACGTGGAGAATGTTAATCAGTCTGTTCGTGACGACCCGAACCTTTCAATTCGGAAGCTCGCAAGTGCTTTTAATGTGCATAGATCATCATTACATCACATTATGCACAAAGACCTAAAGCTGCACCCCTACAAAATTCAATTGGTGCAAGAATTAAAGCCCCAAGATGCCAGTCAGAGGCTTAATTTCGTAAATCAGGTGATTGAGCGATTTTCAACGTTTACCAACATTTTGTTTTCGGATGAAGCTCATTTTCATCTTAATGGCCATGTAAATAAGCAGAACTGCCGCTACTGGAGTGCAACGAATCCGAAACGCAAACATCAGAAACCCCTACATTCGCCTAAAGTGACCGTATGGGCTGCGATGTCGGCGCGAGGAATTATCGGCCCTTACTTTTTTGAAGACGAAAGGGGGCGTGCAGTTACAGTGAATTCAGAGCGTTATGTGGAGATGTTAGACCACTTCTTGGTACCTGAACTGCAAAACTTTCCTGGCTATAACCAAAGAACATGGTTCCAACAGGACGGAGCAACTTCACACACGTCCAATATGTCTCTGCCACGTGTTCGTGAAATTTTCTCAGGCAAATTGATCTCCCGGAGAGGTGACATAAATTGGCCTCCACGCAGTCCAGATTTAACCCCTATGGACTTTTTCCTATGGGGTTATCTTAAATCTAAAGTTTACGCCAATAAACCGGCTTCACTGGCGCATTTGAAAGAAAATATCTGTCACGAAATGGCAGCCATCCCTGAGTCCACCTGCCGAGACGTCATAAGTAATTTTACTGTTCGATTAAATGAGTGCCGAGAACGCGAGGGTCTACATTTAGACGATATTATTTTTAAGAAATAAATCCCCAAAAAGTGTATTTTAATAATTAATAAACATTTTTTCTATATACGGCTTACTTTTTTTTTAATCGATCCACTAAATATAAAATTTCTTTTGAGACACCTTGTATAAAATCATAAAACAATTAAGGGGATTAAGATCAATTTAAATTAGTCACAAATATATGTATATTCTTTATTTCCCCTAGGCCTTGCGGTGTTTAGGGCAGTGTTCTTCAACCCGTGGTCCGCGAAATATTTTAACCAAATCACGTAGATGCCAAAACTTTACTTTGACATAAAGAATACACTTATCAATAGGAAAGAAATAAGAAGAAACACAAAAATAAACGTATTCAAAGCTATATACAGACCGGTACTGACTTTTGGCTATGAGACCTGGATGCTTTCAAGAACAGAAAAGAGTAAAATACAAGCTTTGGAGCTGAAGTATTTAAGCAGAGTAATGGGTGTGACTAAGATGGATAAAATCAGAAATACAGATATAAGAAAAGAACTCAATATAGAACCAATAGAACAATTTATAGAAAACAGACAACTGGCCAGGTGGGGACACATGCAAAGACTGCAAGACCAGAACGTACAGAAAGTTATAGGAAGACCAAGAAATACATGGGACAGAACAGTAAAAGGGATACTAGAGAAAAGAGAAAAAACAAGAAGCTAAAAGAATGACAAGAAACAAAAAAGACTGGGTGAAAGTCATACATAAACCCGTACTGCCATAATATAGAAAAGAAGGAGAAAAGAAAGAAATACAACCTACACCATAGTATGGTAGTAGGCTTTTATATATAGGTATATATATATATATATATATAAGTTATATAACCAACTCCTTATGTTATTATACGTAGATGCACACTTCTATTCACGAGTATATAGCATATTTTTTTAGTCGACGCAAAAGCTAACTTTTGTCCGAAGCATGATTTATTTAATATTTACTAGCCCCAATACAACTGAAGCGCCTCTCGCGGCTATTTTTCATACTTCTGAAGAAGCTAGCTCTTTGGAATAGTCGCTTATAAGAGGAAGATATAGAAATGTTTCCACTTTTAGAAGAATTTGGATTGCTGCTGATGTCAACCAGAAAGTCATATTCAACAATAAGTAAACATTTAAGATATAAAAGAAAGATTTGAAAGATATAAGGTCATGTCCACTTGATTCTCGTGAAAAAGAAAAGCTGATCGACTTGTCTTGTTACTCTGGTGTCCAGACATAAAATGCAATCAATCAGCCGTATGAATAAAGTTGAAGTAAATGCTCATAAGTAGAAGGTAGAAGTAAAAGCATTTGCTTCGAGTTAAAGTTCGGAGTAAAAGCATTTGCTTCTTTTTATATGAATAATGATTACCTTTTACTTACAAGGCAATGCTTCTACCGGTGAGTAAAAGGTCAAGAGGATGTGCTTATGTTGAAACCCGAAAATCAGTATTTATCAAAATCGTACTACTTCTTTCTCATTGCTGTCAACTTGAAATTAGTCTATAAACACTATCAAAACTGTACTAGTGCTGTACTGAGTTCCATGTTTGACATATCAGTTTATTTTTATTGGTGTAAAGTCATGTACAGATTCAGGGCACTTTACACCTAAAATTGTGAACATTTCACTGGCATCACAAATTGCCTATACATTTAGCATAGGTTTTCCTTTACGATTAACATAGTCATCTTCATGAATCTTCGGTTTTTCTATCCCTGTATGTGTACAGTAAATGACACCAACTTCGGTTGGAAAACGGTATTTTCTTTGCCACATTTTTTTTGCCTCCACTAATAAATTTTGGGAAGTAAGAAATTTAATCCAGTTGTGCAACTATTTGATCAACAGCACTGCTGACAGTCAATGATACTGTGCATTGCTCCACCCCAAGTTCCTCACCGATACTTTTTTTAAATCCAAGATCAGCTAGATATCTCAAAAAAAAAAAAAGTTACCAAAAAATTATTAGCTAAACACTCCATGTTCTCCTGTTCAAAACGAAACTAACTTTTATGTCAGTACGACGTGATGAGGAACGATGCCTATAATGTTTCATATTTCTTAAATGCACAATATCCGCCATGGCAATTAGTTCACTACAACACTTTTTCACAAGTGAGTATATGAATATATAGATGCATGTTTTTCGAAACATTTGCTTATAATTTAAAGTAAAAGGTCTGTTTTATTCATAACCATTTACTTCTGTCTTGAGCAAAAGATCAACAAAAAAGCATTTGCTTCTTACTCATAAGTAGAAGGTTTTGCTTGCATTTTTATTCATATAGTTGGGAGGATTAACATAATTTGCAAGTAAAAGGTTATGCTTATTTTTATTCATACGGCCCAATGTCTCAATTTTGGAAATAGCTAGAAAAAGAATATCCATCTTTGAGTTATAAAGGTATCAATTTAGTCAATAAATATGTTTTTAAGATTAGGTAATAATAATAATAATAATAATAAGTTTTCTTAAATTTTCTTTTCGATCTTGAAATAAAATTTTGTTTCCATAATTCAGGGGAGGCTTTAAGTAAGTAATACCCAAAGGACTTTCACTGCCCTGGTTTTGCAGTTCCATTTTCCCATGTACTAGAATCGATTCCCGTATAATTCATTGTCGAACAGCGACCAAGAGCGTTAAAGACCGCTTACACCGCACATTGGAACCAGTGGCGCGGAAACTGGGGCTATTTATAACTGCCATTGAACTAATTATACGCTAGAACTAAATTGCGAGTTTAGGTTTAATGTAAACAGTTGATTTTACAGATTATGAAACTTAAGTTTCATATGAATTACTTATTTGGTTTACTTTTCTTCTTTTCAATGCGTTAATTACAGAGTATATAAAGTTCGAAATTGGTGCCAAAATTAGCGCAAACTATTAGGAGTAGGGTTGTCAACCGTTAAAAACAAAAAAAAAAACATTTATTCAAATATATTTATTCGTATATACTTTTTACTTGCCCGACCTTAATATATAAGGGGCAAGTATTGTAATCGCGAAAATTTTCGATGTCGAGATTTTGACGGATGACCACGTTTCATGGTCCAGGGAATCCAAAAAACCTATTTTCGAAGTGCCGTCCGTATGTGTGTGTGTGTGTGTGTGTGTGTGTCTGTCTGTGTGTATACACGATAACTCAAAAACGGTTTAACTTAAAGAGTTCGTTCTGGTACTAAAAAATTCTCCTATTAAATAGGAAGAACCCTATTGTTTTTTATGAAAATCGGTTGACTAGAAATGGGAGTTTACTCGTGTCGATTTTAATATTTTTGCGAATATTTAGCAACAGAAAAATATTTCGAAAAAATTTATTGAACAAAAGTTACTATAAATGCAATAACTAATAACTTTTATTTGAGACGTTTTTTGATAAAACGAAAAATTTCGAATTTTTTTTGTAAAATTATTTAAAATTTTTCCAAGTCTCAATTTTTTCATACTTATATGTAACGTTTCCATGGTCATGATAATTAATTCGTAACTAGTAAAGCAAGCCTTGGACAAAAATTTGTATAGAACAGAATTTGATGTATTTTTGAAGATTTATCTAAATATTTAAATTTTTTTTTTTAGTTTATTTTTTTTTTAATATTTTTTTTATGGGAGGGCAAGTCTAGCGGAGGTTTCCTTTCGCCACTGGTTTTACAATTATATAGCATTGGTAACCTAAACAGTACACTTCTAATTGCACATAAATATGTAATTTAATCATTTTTCATTAATCATCCTCACTTTCATTATCTTTTTTATATTTATCCACACTACTTATTTGGGACAGTAGTTTATTATTTTCTTTTATTTCATTATAAAAATCCAAGCATGACATATTCTTGTAATTATAAACGACGTTTAAAATTACGCGTACAGTGGAAATTTGTTTTATTTCTTTCCTTAGTCCACTGTCCACCAATCATAGAAAATATTCTTTCTACATTATGACCAGGTACTGCAAAAAAAAAAAAATTACATATTTTTATTAATTCAGAATGAAACTCAATAGTATTTGTTTTAAAATATTCTACCCATTTAAGACAGGAAATAAGTTTTTTTAAATGTTCTGTATTAAAATTTTTCTCTAAAAATACCTTTAAATTGCAAAATTGGTCAAAACATTTTGAGTCATCCACAACAATGTTTTTAGAGGCAAGAAATACAGTAGGCTTTTCAATTTCATTCCATATTGGAATCTTTTCTAATATCATCCAAGTAAAATTATCGAAATTTGATAGCTGATTACTCCATAATTTCAAATATTCGTATGATTTTTTATGGCAATATCAGACAAAATGGATTTTACTTTGATTTTACAGAAAAAATTCTAAGTAATGTATATTGGTGTGAACCGGAATAGTATAACAGGAATTTTTTATCAGATTATGTTTTCGGAAAATAATGCATTTTTTATGTTTTTTGCTTGACCATATAAAATATTTAATAACTTATGTAGCACAGTTAACCAGCATGCTTTGATAGTGTAATGGCTAGCATGCTCGCGTTCTAATTTGCAAACTAAGGTTCGATCCGGTCTCGAGACATTTTTATTTTTGATTTTTTTTGCATTTTTATTTTGTTTAAATTATTTCTTCAAAATTCTAGTTATACTTGGGCAAATGTTGCATTTAATTTTTAAAAGCGTAAATTTAATAACCAGTAGAAATTGTTGAAATTGAATACACGAAGTCAGAGGGACGGAGTTATGACCTAAAACTACCAATGGAAGCCAAATGCGCAATTTTCAAAATCTTAATGTACTTTGCTGCATAAAAAAAAATACTGCACATATTTAGAAACCTAAATAATGATATGAGGCATTCGAATTAAAATTAACAAAAAAAATATTTTAACATAAAATTGGTTTTGGCATCCCAAATAATCATCATTCACTAAATACCTGCGAAACCTTGAAATGTGTGAAAATTTACACTTCACATCAATTTTTTATATATTGAAGTGGCTTTTCCTGAACAAAATGATCAAAAGCTTCGGTCACTCGGTAGAAGTAACTAGAATTAAAAATCTTGTTCCGCCTAAACCAAAGGAACAGACTTTATATGTGGAGATACTTGATATATTTGTGTTTATTTTTTGTGTCTGTGTTTGTGTTGATGCGCAAGTGTAACGTTTATGTGTGTGTGTTGTGATAGGTTACAAGAGATAAGTGGGTTAAACCATGCGGTAACAGCAGGAAACAAGATAACACACGGAAAAGAAAAATAAGAAGGAAAGAGGCTTATGAAATTTTGACAGTTTATTCTATAAACTTTGTTATTTATTTTATTTACATAAAAGCATTATGTGTTTATTGTTTAATAAATCACACGCAATTTGTAAGAGATAAAATATGTAGAACGTTGTTGTTTTCCACTCGACTTACACTTTGTTTTTGACAGCCTTTATTTTCCAGTCTATGTCATCTGTAAATTTTTTAAAGTTTGAACCGAGTATTACTAAATAATTTACAATATGTTTTTACAATTTTGTTTGAGTAAATTAAATTTAATATTTAATTCATCTTGATAAGGGCAGTAAGTCAGGTAAGCACCGCATAGGGGCGTCTCGTCTGACAGGACGCCCCCATTAGGTGATTTTCCTTTTTTTAGAAGATGGGGTCGGGAGAAAAGGGCGCCGTTTTGACTTTTGTAGGGGGCATAATATATACTAACGACTAGAGATGGGTCGTTCATGAACGAACCGGCTCACTGAGCCGGCTCAGTACACTGACCGAAGTGACACGGTTCACCAAATTGAAATGAGCCGGCTCACGGCTCATTGTATAGTTTCAAGTTTCAAGAATACGATAGGTCGGGCGATTGTGAACAGTGACCGGAGTGATCCGGATCTGGGTCGATGTCATGTTGAACTTCGCGAGAACTTGGCTTGTAATGTATTATCATAAAGTGTATTTTGTCATCAATTTGTAGGGCAGTTTATTTGAAACTAATCGGCTTAGTCTGTATTTTCTTACAACCATACTATATAAAAATATTAAAAATATTGCCCAAATCCCAGATGTCCGATTTATAAGGGCAATAAACATCGCCATAAATCTAACACATCTGGTTTAAAATACAGTAGCTACATAAAGTGAATTGTTTGTTTCAAAAATGTTAGATAAGAGTCGGGGCTAAACGACGTTCTACTTACGACCGAACGACCGGCAACTGACTGACCTGTGTCTCGGGATCATGTTTAAAAGAACCGGCTCTAAGCAAGAGTCAGTTCTAAGAGACGTTCTACCTACGACCGAACGACCGACCGACCTGTGTCTCGGGATCATGTTTACAAGAACCGGCTCTAAGCAAGAGTCGGCACTAAGCGACGTTCTACCTACGACCGAACGACCGACCGACCTGTGTCTCGGGATCATGTTTACAGTTCATATATTGCAAGAACCGGCTCTAAGCAAGAGCCGACTGTAAACGACGTTCTACCTACGACCGAACGACCGACCGACCTGTGTCTCGGGATCATATTTACAGTTCATATATTGCAAGAACCGGCTCTAAGCAAGAACGGGCTCTAAGCGACTTTCTACCTACGAACTAACGACCGTCCTGTGTTTTGGAAACATGTTTACTTAACCGGATCACTGAGCCGGATCAATGAACCGGCTCAACAAACTGAACGACCTCCACTGATCCGGTTCCGCAAACTGAGCCGAAATTCCCATCTCTACTAACGACGCTATTGCGTTCTAACAAAAAGTCATCATCATCGTCATCATTAGGGCGACAGCCCGAGGTGAGTCTAGGCCTCCTGTTTCCAGGTTTAGTGACCATATTTTCAATCAGTATACATTCAGGGGAAGAATGCTCAGTATTACATCAATTTTTAGCGTACACAGAAAGGCACCTAGAGTTAATAGCGGGTTGAGAACGTTTTTCAAATCTATGGTTAAATTTATTCATTTTTAAACTAAGTACATATATAAAGTATGTTTTGAAGAAGATACAAAAAAATTTTGAAGGCAAAATATGGCGAAATGAGCCAGCTGTGGCAAATCTTCTCAGACTCCGGGAAAAAAATTAGATTTTGCGGTGACCAGCATAACTCGTCACTGGATCATCTGAAATCAAAAATCCAAAAAGATTTTGTTAGTTTATGAGTTTGCCGAGGTAATGACGTTGAGTTTTTATTTTTAAAATGATTTTTCAGTTTTTAGCGTTACTTAGAAGACAAAAAAAAATCCCCCTAAAAAAAACCTAAAAATGAGTATATTTGTGATTGTTAAATAAAAAAAAAAACATGAAAAAAAAAATATCTCAACGTCGTTACCTAGGCAAACTCATAAACTAACAAAATCTTTTTGGATTTTTGATTTGAGATGATCCAGTGACGAGTTATGCTGGTCACCGCAAAAACTAATTTTTTTCCCGGAGTCTGAGAAGATTTGCCACAGCTGGCTCATTTCGCCATATTTTGCCTTCAAAATTTTTTTGTATCTTCTTCAAAACATACTTTATATATGTACTTAGTTTGAAAATGAATAAATTTAACCATAGATTTGAAAAAAATCACAAAAATATGCTTAAAATGTGGTTATCAGACCCCCCCTTTAAACAAGCAGTTTATTCGCATTTATAAGAAAATGGGTAAAAAGGTTGTTCAAAGTTATTATCTAATAACTTTGAACGTCTCCTTGAACAATAAATTTTTAAAAATATTTTAAAGTTACTTATTGTAAAAGTAAAATTTCTAAAATTTTATTATTTCAATTTTCAAAAATATACCCTTGTAAAAAAAACCAAAACACGATGGCAACCCCTTTTCAAAGAAATTCCCGCGACGGGTGATTGGGGAAAGTTTGGTTCTTTATTCCAGCGGACTAGTTTCGTTACAATATCATGGACTTTTTTATGTTTTCTCATGATGTTACAATTTTTGGGCGTCCACAACGTGGATCATCTTCCACACTTGTACTTCCACGTTTAAATTCTAAAGTCCATCTGTGGACAGTTGGAAATGAAGGAGCAGATTGCTTTAATTCATTTACCATCTTGGTATGAATTTCTTTTGCCGATAAACCTTCCAAAACAAATAATTTTCTCACAGAACTATACTGGTTTTTTCCATCTTAGAAAGCTGCACAGATAGGTCAACTTTAAACAGCTGATAAACAACAACTGACTGACAGATTAAAATAAAATTGTTACTATGCTTTTAGGACAGATCATATATTAAAATGGCGGAGAAAATTTCGTTTTACTACTGGATTATATGTGTCGCTTTCAAAACTTTTCAAACTGCCGTATATACCGCGTTCAGTCTTAAGGCTTTCAGTCACATAGCGGTTAAAGAAAACATAACAATTTCTTAGAATGTTTAACTTATTATTTGTTAATAAACCTACAGTCTTAAAAATCTACCCTGAGTGCGGTGTACCCGTTGCACTCCCCGGTTGCGGCGGCCCTACTTGCACCCGAAAGGCAAGTTTCCTTGGCACGCCCCTGCCTATGGCCCACATTCCATGTAACACCCTGTATACATTAGTGAATATAGAACTAACACATTAGCCTGTGTTAAACTTTGGTAAGTTATGAGAAAAACAATGGCACACATGTAGAGTTACATCAGTACAATTTATGTTTCCTTTAGAGTTGCAGCAAGTTGCTAGTTGATAAGACAGTGTAGCTGCATCTTATCTTAGCCAAACAAACATGTTAGAAATTATCACAAACCTGCAATGTTCTATAAACTTATATAATTACATTACTACTTCTTCTTATTCTTGTACACCATCAAGAAGGTTGTCAATCATTGTTGTTATTTCAACATCTGATATAGCAGCTTGGAATAAAGTTTTAGGAGGGAAGGTTATAAATTCATGGATTGATGGGGTAGGGAGGTAAAAAAAATACATTATATTATTTATTTTGCAATATATTCACCATTAACCCTACCCCACTTTAAAGATCGTTCAGTTAATTTATATATTCCATCGTAAAAATATTTATCGCTGGTGACCTGGCAATACCTCCTATCTACAATTTTTAGCGAAAAATAATTCTTGGTTTGCATTGTAACCCACGTATCAGTGCACAAGTTGTGACAATACTTTCCACACACCAAAGCGGCCGCGGTGGCGTTAATGCAGCGGCCTAACGCAACCTATACAATACAATGAGACCACGCAAATACAAGCGTTCAGCTATCTGAGAACGACGACGAATGCAGCGTTCAGTCTAGCGATCACCAAACACTGGCGGCCGAACTCGACAAGTTGCGTTAGGCCGCGCGATATTCATTGTTTATATACCACAGAGTGAATATATTTAAGAAAATAATGTCGAAAATAGATAATTTAACAGAAAAAATCATAGATCAGTAAAGGATCATTTAATTTTGTATGACTTAGCACATCCTGATTACAAGAATATTAGAAAAATAAATAAAGTGTGGGACGAAATAGGAAAAGTTTTGGAAATTGATAGTAAAGTCTGTTCCAAACGATTAGGCGGAACTAGATTTTGCAATCTAGTTACTTTCATCGTTTAAATAATGCTTTTCAGCCGTTTTGTTTAAGCTTTGTAAATCATACTTGCAACAAACATTTTTTGGTTAAGGTTAATATCATTTTAAAATGTCATTTTCTTTATATTATGATTTTTTGTGTCATTCTTAATACAAATATCCCATTTATTTATTTTTTGTCATTAAAATATGTAAGAAAATTAATTTAAGTTTGACATATGTCATTCGTTTCCATGGTTTCATTGTTGGAATTTTAAATTTTGACATTCCAACGTGAAAAATGAAATAACCCAAGCAAGGTCCCTTTTCGTGACAACCTAAAAGAACGAAATTCCCATTTAGTTCCGCCTAACCGTTTGAAACAGACTGTAAGTAGATTATTATTTTTCCTCTACATACAATTAATTATTCTATTGTATTCTCGCAATCAATATTATCATACAACTATATACCGTGATTCACTAATTGATCGCTACCGCTACCGCCACTCCCACCGCGTTAGTGTGAGGAGACCTGATCGCTACCGTGGCCGCCACCGTGGCCGCCACCGCGGCCGCTTTGGTGTGTGGAATCCTTTAATTATGCATTTCGACGTTAGTGTCATCTAGCATTATTTTAAGTAAGGTTAATACCCTTTTCACACTAGATCTTTAAGACGAGTGAACTTAAAGTTCACCGATGTTTAAGATCGGTATGCTTTCACACTTGATGTTTAAATCTCTGGTGCTGTCATCAGCTACAGTAATTTTGTCCTTAAGTTACCGTCATGAAATTACCAGTTTTGAACTGTCTGCGCAGACGCACATTTTGAATTATTATAAACAATTAAGGATATTTCATTTCATTCTACAATAAAGGCACTACAATCAAGAATATATTACACCTGTATTAACATGTAAGTCGATACATTTTATCTCAATTATTGTAGTTCTGTATTTTATTAAACACATTATTAAAATAAATAATTTTACTATAACAATAAGTATGAACTTCTTATAACGTCGATATAATACAGTATTCTTGTTTATGATAATATAAAATGTTGACAGCACAAATTCAAGGAGTATTTTTTTATAATAGAAATTAAGTTGGCAATGCGGACGAAGTTTAAGACGCAGATCTCTGTCTTAAACATCGCTTGTATTTAGACGAGGCCATACGGTTTCACATTAGCGTTTAAAGATACATTCACTTTAACATCCAATCTTAAAGATCTAGTGTGAAAAGGGTATAAGTTGTGTAAACATCCAGAGTTATTTGTCATTAAATTTGTATTTGTGAACGTCAAATTTTCTCGGTCTGAGAAAAAGAAATATTTTTCTTATTCAGAAAATGCATCCGTAAATCAGTACGTATTAAAAGTAATAGTTATAAGTTTAGATACTTTGACCAGTGATCTGAAATTCTATTTTAGTTACAACAATCTCGCAAAATGATGTTTGAGTTCTTCTATTTTGCTCTCACGCTCCAGTGAGGTAAAAAGTAGGGTATTAGTGGTTAATGAGTCGTATGTAAGAAATAGTTTAAGACTTCAATTAAACTGTTCGATTAGCGCTGGTTGAAACAATTTAAACGTTTTTAAAAACGGTTTCAAGTCATTGGAAATGGTCTGTTTCAATTTTATTAAAAAATGTTCAGGAGTACATCTACCTAGGACAGCGTATAGAATTAAGTAGAATGAACCAAAAAAAAAAAAAATTGATGTGAAGTGTGAATTTTCACACATTTCAGGGTTTCGCAGGTATATAATAAGTGAAGGCATGCTGAATGTGTAGGACAAATTTTGCTTTGTAGTAATCACGGCAAAATGAACGATATTTTTAAAATAATTTACCGTCTGTTAATGTAAGAGCCTTAAAAAAAATTGTATGTAAAATTTTTTTTTGTTAATTTTAATTCGAATACCTAATACCGTTATTTGGGTTTCTAAATATGCGCAGTATTTTTTTATATAGCAAGGTTCATTAAGATTTTGAAAATTGCTCTTATGGCTTCCATTAGTCTCCAACTGGTTACTAAATTTACGCTGTTAAAAATTAAATGCAACATTTGCTAAAATATAACTAGACTTTTGACCAAATAATTTAAACAAAATAAAAATGGAAAAAAAAAATAAAAAATAAAAAAATATATATCTATGGCCTGCGGTCTAGAAACGGAGAACTTACCTTCTCTGCCCCTTATACGCCTATCTAGGTGTCGGGATCCTATTATTATTTAAAAAAGAAAAAAATAAATAAAAATAAAATTGTTTTCTCTACCCGGGAGACCCTAGTTTGCTGTGTAGCAAGCGATCAAACTAACCATTAGACCAGGATACGCCTTCTAGTATAGTGTGTTACATAACTATAACTTTTGTACACCGTCAACAAAAAAACACAAAAAATGCGTTATTTTCCGAAAACATAATCTGATCAAAAATTCCTGTTGTACTATTTCGGATCACACCAATGTACATTACTTAGAATTTTTTCAGATTTTTAGTTTAAACCATCTGGGCTACAGGGGGGGGGGGGATTTTTTTTGCACTATTATAGTAAAAATCGCATCAAAATAATTTATTAAGCAAAAATAAAATTTTGATCGTTAATCCACGTACTAAGGGCTTTTATTTGATACCCTAATTAGAATTTAAAAAAAAATTTTTTTTTTTCAATGAGCACATATTTGTTTATATTTTTAGGGGGATATGTTTTTTAGATGTTTTTGTATTTTTCCTATGTGTCAAAAAGTTGTACAAGCATGCCAATTTTCAACTCTCTAGGTTTAGCCGTTTGGCTACAATTTTTACCGAACAGACAGACAGACGACAAAATGACGGTATAAGGGTTTTTTGGTCATACCTACAAAACCCTAAAAAGATACAAGGGTGCAGAAAATTAATTATAAATCAACTATAGCCACCACAAGAAAAATTTTTTTTTCGATGAGTTCATATTTATTTATATTTTTAGTGGGTTATGTTTTAGTATTTTTCCTATATGCGTGTCAAAGAATTGTATAAGCAAGCCAAATTTCAATTCTCTAGGTTTAGCCGTTTGGCTACAATTTTTACCGAACAGACAGACAGACAAACACGGTTTTTTTGGTCATACCTACAAAACCCTAAAAAACCGACTGTATATCTACCAGAGTAATGTTTTTTAAACATATCTGAGCGACAAGATTAGGAGAACAGCTTTTAATAAAAAGTCTGATGGTAGGATTACAGAAACTCATATTTATAAACCAAACAAAAGCAATCTTTCGACTTTTCAAATTGTAGTTTTTATTAACCATCAAAAACTTATCGCCCTGCTAATGACGTCAATTTTTTTCAATAATCCAAAAATCATTTTCCAACGTAAACAATAGATATCAATTAATTTTTCCACGTTTTCTACCCTTTTCAAGATCGTGACATTATTTTTTGTTTGCTCTGTTTTCTTTTATCCGTAGCTTTTTCTACCTAACGAGTGAAATCATTAATTCTACTGGCGTTCAGAGATGGAGCAACACTTCAGTTTACAGCTCGGGAAAATAGCCCTGAATAATCCTACCGATAATCCTTATTATTCTTGTTGCTATATATACTGGAAATATACGATATGTTTTGAAAGAATATTGGTACTAGAGTATTGAGATTCTTCTTTTAATTAAGAGATGCAGAATGGAAAAAAGAGAGCGAGAGTGAGAGAAAGAGACCAGAAAAAGAGATAAATAGAGGTGTCTCAAGAGGATTCTGCCAAACTTCAAGGGTGTGAGCCTTCATTAGTTTTAAGCAAAAAAAAAAAAAAAGTTCAGTGTCAACATAGGATTCCGATTAGAAAAAGTTATAGCTTATTGAAAAAAAAATAATACAAGATATTTCAGAATGTTTTTTGTTAAAAAATAATATCGAAGTAATCTATATTTCTTAAATTGGAGGATTTATTTGTTTTTAATTTTTTCGGCCTCATATTTGATTTCTACACGTTTCAGATGATTATAAGCCAATATGAGGGAAAAAAAATTGATGTAAAGTGTGAATTTTCACACATTTCAGGGTTTCGCAGGTATTTAGTAAGTAAATGATGATTATTTGGGATGCCAAAACAAATTTTATATTAAAATATTTTTTTTGCTCAGAAAGATGGTTTGCCTATGGGTTCTCCTCTCTCCCCCCTATTGTCAGAAATATTTATGGATCATATGGAGAAAATTATTTTTAGTAGTTCCAACAAATTCCGTCACTGTATTAAATTCTGGTATCGTTATGTTGATGATATTATTTGTCTTTGGGAAGGTAGTGATAGGCAATTAAAATTATTTTTCAACCATATTAACGATATCAATCCTTCAATACTATGGAGATAGAAAATAATCGTTCTTTAAATTTCTTAGACCTTTCCATCTCACATTCTTGTTCTAAACTCAACTTCAAAATCTATAGAAAACCGACTTATACTGACACCATCATTCCTGCTTCATCTTCACATCCTTATAATACTAAAATGGCTGCTTTCAATTGTTATGTAGACCGATTATTAAAAGTTCCACTCTCTGATGAAGACTACAATCTGGAATTACAAACTATTTACAAAATTGCTATTAATAACGGTTATAACAAGGCTGAAATTGACAAAATTATTAGAAAAAAGCGCAAAAAACTTTTATTAACATATTTTTATCCCCCTAGTATACTTGATACAAAAATTTATAAAAAAATACCCTTTCACGGCCAGGTTAGTTTCAAAATAGGATCAAAATTAAAGAAATCAAATGTAACCCCAGCCTTTTATAATAAACATACAATTAAAAATTTACTCGTTAATAATAAATTAGATAAAACTGATTTACACAACAAAAGTGGAGTTTATCAAGCATCGTGCCAAGATTGCTCAACAATATATATAGGCCAAACTGGTCGAAAATTTGCTACAAGATTTGGTGAACATTTGAAAGCCATCCAAAATAACCAAGTAGAACAGTCCAACATAGCAGAACATATGATTTCCAATAATCATAACCTTTCCGTCAATGACTTCAAAATCCTACACATACACAATAAAAGCCTTAAACTGAACCTTTTAGAATACCGAGAAATTCACAAAAATATTAACTCTGGAATTCCCTTAATGAATGACCAGATTGACGTTTACAACTCACCCCTAATAAATCGGTAAATAACTTTTTTCCCTTTTTTCCCTTATCTGCTAATATGGTTTACACTTGTATTCCCTACCATAATATTTGTTCCCACTGAATGTATTAGTTAAAAAATAAGTTTAGTTTGTAATTGCAACTCCTGTTGATGGCGTCACTGCCGAAATACGTATAGAGTATATTAAACTGATATTTGTGAAACTTACCGAGTGTTTTATTTATTAATCTTATTTTGTTAATTTTAATTCGAATGCCTAATACCATTATATAGGTTTTTAAATATGTACAGTATTTTTTTTTTTTATGTAGCAAGGCTCATTAAGATTTTGAAATTTGCGTCTATGGCTTCCATTGATTGTTTTAATCATAAGCTCCGCCCTTCTGATTTCGTGTATTTATAGGAATATAAATAGCAGTATAGCAGTAATATTTTTAGGCACTAATATGATACAGACATTATAACACATGACATAAAATATATTTTATATATTTTATATTTTTACTTGTATCCATGGTATTATATATAAGTTACTTGGTTGTCCAAGAGTATTCAATTTCAACAATTTCCACTGATTATTAAATTTTCGCTTTTAAATATTAAATACAATATTTGCCCAAATATAACCAGAATTTTGAAAAAATAATTTATACAAAATAAAAATGCAAAGAAACAGAAAAAATTAAATTGCCTCGAGGCCGGATTGAACTCGAGTTTGCAAATTAGAACACCAGTATTCTAAGCCTTACACCATCGAAGCGCTCTGTTTACTGTACTACATAATATCATTAAATATTGTACATGGTCAAGCAAAAAACACAAAAAATGCGTTATTTTCCGAAAACATATTCTGAACAAAAATTCCTGTTGTACTATTCCGGTTCACACAAATGTACATTACTTAGAATTTTTTCAGATTTTTGTTTAAACCATCTGGGCTACAGGGTGTGGGACAAAATTTTATTTGTACAATTTTTGCAAAAATCGGGTCAATATAATTTATTTTGCAAAAATAATTTTTTTATAGTTAATCTACGTACTAAGGGATTTCATTTGATACCCTACTCAGAATTTTAAAAAAATATATTTTTTTTCGGCGAGCACATATTTTTAGGGGGATACGTTTTTTAGATGTTTTGGTATTTTTCCTATGTGCGGGTCAACGAGTTGTATAAGCATGCCAAATTTCAACTCTCTAGGTTTAGCCGTATGCCTACAATTTTTACCGAACAGATAGACAGACAGACAGACAGACAGACAGACAGACAGACGACAAAATGACGGTATAAGGGTTTTTTGGTCATACTTACAAAACCCTAAAAAGAAAAAATACAATATATTTGCTTGAAGAGACGTCTTTTTCAAACTTAAAAGAATTAAAAATTAATTAAGGAGCGCAATGTCTCAATACAGGTTATCTGCTCTGAGCATTCTGAGCATTAAAAGTGATAAACTTAGAAATATTAAAAAAAAAACAGCTGTGGCTACCACAAGACCCACCGTCAGCACAATGTACTTGTATAAAATACACTCAGCAGAGTAGAAATAACGGCCTAATATTTTCTAACAAAGATATTATTTACCATGAGCATGGAAATGTAATGTTTCCACCTGCCTTATCCCCATCATACCCTTGTCACTCTGTTGGTCCTAACTGCCTGATTATTGCCACGTTCTTAAAACTGGAAAATAGATCATAGTTACTAAACTCGTTTTAACTTACTAAAACCAATAATATCACACTATAAAGCTAGTTATTATAAAATCACCCGTCAGCATAAAACGGATATATAGATATAACAGCTTACAGGATATCCCAAGTTCACTTCCTTATCCTTCTTTAAGCACTTAAAACTGATGATAGCTCTTGAAATGATAGCTCCATGAGCATGCAACTGATATATCTCTCTAGGAACCCTTGAGTCTCACAAAATCACTACATTTAGGTTGCACACAGCAAAGTTAATGGAAAATCGATGAACTATTAAAATTTATAGTTATTAGAAAAGGATAAAGATATATTTAAATTTGAAATTTATAGCTTTTAAAATCGGAGTTAAGAGTGTATACAAAGAATTTGAATCAGTGGTAAGGGTACGAATCAGGGGTGTACCCAGGGAGGCTCATGAGCTAGAGCCCCCCCCCCCCAAGAGCTAAAAAACACGTGGTACTTGTCAAAATACAAGTGATGACTTGTTAGGGCTTTGTAGGTATGACCAAAAAACCCTTATACCGTCATTTTGTCGTCTGTCTGTCTGTCTGTCTGTCTGTATGTCTGTCTGTCTGTCTGTTCGGTAAAAATTGTAGCCAAACGGCTAAACCTAGAGAGTTGAAATTTGGCATGCTTATACAACTCTTTGACCCGCACATAGAAAAAATACTAAAACATCTAAAAAACATATCCCCCTAAAAATATAAACAAAAATGTGCTTATCGAAAACAAAAATATTTTTTTTTAATTCTGAGTAGGGCATCAAATGAAAGCCCTTAATACGTGGATTAACGATCAAATTTTTATTTTTGCAAAATAAATTATTTTGATGCGATTTTTGCCAAAATTGTGCAAAAAAAATTTTGTCCCACATCCTGTAGCCCAGATGGTTTAAACTAAAAATCTAAAAAAAATTTAAGTAATGTATATTGGTGTGAACCGAAATAGTACAACAGGAATTTTTGATCAGATTATGTTTTCGGAAAATAACGCAGTTTTTGTGGTTTTTGGTTCACAAAGTACAAAAGTTATACCAATGTAAGACACCCACATACAAGGCGTACGATAGCGTAGTGGTTAGAGCACTGGTGTTGTAAGCTAAAATTCGCTGGAAACGAAGGGTTTCGAGTACGGAGTGAATTTTATTTTTTCTGTTTATTTTTTGCATTTTTATTATGTTGAAATTATTTTGTCAAGATTCTAGTTATATTTCGACAAATGTTACATTTAATTTTTAAGAGCATTTAAATTTAATAACCAGTCTTATTATATGATTAACCGACGATAAATTATTTTTAAAATATCGTTCATTTTGCCGTGATTACTACAAAGTAAAATTTGTCCTACAAACTCAGCATGCCGCCTTCACTTATTATATGCCTGCGAAACCCAGAAATGTGTGAATATTCACACTTCACATCAATTTTTTTTATAGGTCATTACTTGTATTTTGGAAGTATTGACCTTTTTTTCGGTCAACACTTATATTTTGTAAGTGAACACTTTTTTTAAGGTTTTGTAGGTATGACAAAAAAATCCGTATACCGTCACTTTGTCGTCTGTCTATCTGTTGGTTGCAGAATATTTCTGCTGTGATCAATGAGCTAGTTTTTTTGTTTTGTTTTATTTTTAAGTTACCTGTACGAAATTTGGCGAACCAATTTGATATTGTCTACTGCGTAGTAACACTAGAGCCAAATAAACTATTTCGCACGGTCTGTGATGCCGTAGTTCCACGTAAGAACTTCTACTTTATAATAGTGCGAATTTCCACTGTTCCATTTTCAACAAAATTTATTTAAAAAAAAAGTTTTTGATATATTTTAGAGCTTACAATGATTTCTTTAAACAGGCGAGATGTGTAACTTTCCAACAAAAATTAAAAAAAACAACGGTAATATATTAAGCCAATGTCAAATAATAAGCTGTTAAAGTTGGCAATATTATTAACTACAAATTTCATCCTTGACGACCTGATACAAATAAATAAATATCAGAACAATAAAGCATAAGAATTGGGAATAAAACAGTTAAAAGTGTAAACTCCAAGTATCCCCTCTTGTCCCTTACTGGGGGCGCACATGTTCTTAATCACCCAAAAGATCAATTCCAACAGTTTAATCAGAGATACAATCGGTCCGATTCTGTAAAAAGTTACTAGGTTAGTTGCTACTGAGTAACGTTGCTACGAAATAACTTTTATAGTAACTTTCTTATCAATCGCCAAACAATTGGTATTCTCCAAGCATAATCACAAGCAACGTTCTTATAACAAGTTATATTTAGTAACGTTGCTACAAAGAACCGTGAAGCTAGAAGCAGATTACGTTCTGCGCAGGCGAGGTATTCGTTTTTAATTGAGTTTGACAGCTATGTTGTGAGTTACTGAGGTTAAACGAAAAATGTTTTATAAACAAAATCAGAAAAAGAATTGCAAACAGATGGAAATTCTGTTGAATTTCCTGGCAAATAACCCGGTCATGGTCGGCGATACGAGTGTTTAAAAAATAATTGACAGGAACGAGTGGTGGTGCTGTAGTGTGTGCTATGTGGTTACTGTTTTCTATGTGGTGGTGCAAGTTATAGTCCAAATTTAAATGAATTGCGTGAAATACAGTTAAAGAAGCTCGGATAGCCATTGAACAGGCGCGCACTTAAAACATTGATCTGGGAAGGGTCCATTTCGAAAAAATATCTGTAATATAATACAAATGTATTGTTATGTTTTTATGGAGAGGACTGGGTTTATATATTAATTTAATTTTGATTATAATTTAATTTTTAATAATAAAAAAGGTGATTCTTATTTGCAATCGCTTAGTTTTTATTAAATAAGAACTCGTCGACCACCCCTTTGTGTGCGCGGCTTCTATTGACAGTCGTAGTTAATACATTTAAAAAATATTGTACTGTTATACTATTATAAAACAAATGTAAATAAACAAAACAAAAAAATATATATATATAAATTGAAATAAAGAACTCGAAGAATTTTGTGCTATACAGAAAATAAAATAAAAATCCTTCTATAATTATTGTCTCTATGTTGCCCTTCATTGTAAAATGCTTGAAATAATTCATTATTAAACAGAAAAATTGCGATTTTTCACGATTTTAACAAGTTATCTTGAAGTTACTAAGTGTAGCAACTGCTTTCTGTTAGTTGTTATCCATAATAACTTTTTTAGCAACTAGTTACTAATTTCATAGTAACTTTTTTCTTACAGAATACGGATTTCGTGAAAGTTGCTAAAAAAGTTACTGACCTTGTATTTAGCAACTTTTATTGTAACTTTTTTGTAGTAACTTGCTTACAGAATTGGGCCGAATGGCTAAAATATATCTTTAACATTTAGCAATCTTAAACGTTCCAGGACCAGAAATCCGAAAGTATAATTTACAAATTGTAGTTTAAAATTAAAACAGATCTTTATTTAACTCTTCATTATCCTTGTTCATATCTTTTGTCATCCTTAATATAAAGCTCTCATACTTAAAACTTTACCAGAAGTTATAAAACAAAATTAATATCTCTCCAAATCTTTAAGATAAACACCGTCCTAATGAACAATATATCAAAAAAGTTTTAGAATCCAGGACACTAATTATAAATATATAAATACCTTAATTTCAGCTGGTGTTAAAAATTTATGAAATTTAATTTTGAGCTTTGGAATTAAGTCTTGAGCGAAAACAGGATGAAAATTTATTAGGAAAATTGTCTTTTCAACATTATTTATGTCTGTGTTGTGAAAAGCTGGAAAAAAGAAGGTGTGATAAAGATGGTGTTTAAAAAGAATTATGAGAAAATTTGCTATCTTAATTTTTTGGAGAATGATAAGTTGCTCTTTTTGGAATTGCTGGTTTAATTTATTGCTCTGATAAATACTGAAAAAGAATTAGTAATAATTGTATAAGTTTGGATCATTACCTTCTGATCTAGAAGATATAGTATTTCCAAAATGAAATGGCTACTCTCCCTTTCTGATTCCAATAATAATTTTTTTTCCGTATAAATAAACATTTTTTTAAGATTGCCTACTCTTGATAGGGGCCGTTATTTTTGAAGTGAAAATACATCACTTTCCAAATATGCTTCAACGAATTATATGAAGGGGAGCGTTGATCCTTTTCCCCCTGACACATTGGCTAAAAAATTCGCTCAGTCAAATGATAAAACTGTTTTAAACAACTAATTACTCGATCCAGGTAAGATAAAGTGGAAATCTGACTTCGGTATAACCTTCACACGAGTCTGTTCGTTCGATACAAATTGTGGCCAAGCGGCTGATTTAGAGAACTGAACATAAGTAAGAAAAATATTCAGACTTCAAAAATATATCCCGCGAAAAATATAAATAAATATGTATTTATCGAAGAAAAAATCAACTGAAAGTTTTTGATACATGGATTAACAATTACATTCTTTTTTCAACAAATAATGGAATTATTATTTATTTATTTATTTATTTATTTATACATTGGGGAAGCTAACGGTTGCCCACAAGTAGCTTCCACGAAATACAATTAAATAGTGAACAAAATCTTATAAATTATATTACAGGTTGTGTACGTAAACAAAGTATATTAATTATATATATAAATTATAAATCTTATTACAATAATTTTTTTAGTTTATTAAAAGTTAAGGTAAATATATCGAAATTTTTGAAATTATTGTTATATGAAATCATTATTCTATTAATTGGTGAGTTCTTGCAACAGTTAGTTTTAAATTGATTAATATAAAATAAATTTTGTGATCGTGTAGACTTGTTTGGTATTAAAAAGGTAAATTCATGTACAAAGGTCTGTGTGTCAATCATATTATTGAAAATTTTGAATAATAGCAGGATATCGAATTTAGTTCTTCTTTGTTCTAATGATTTTAAATTGAAAAATTCTAGTTTATCGGAATAAGAGTTCAGCTGAATATTAAATTTGTAGCTAAGGAAGTTTAACATTTTTTTTGAATACTTTCAATTCGTTTAATATATTTTGAATATTGAGGATTCCAAACAGAAGTAGCATATTCTAGTTGAGGTCTTACAATTGAATTATAAAGCAAAATAATTGATTTAATGTTTTGAAATGGTTTAGAAGTTCTCAAAACGAAGCCCAGTAGCTTATAGGCTTTTTTTACAATTGTATCAATGTGTTCATTGAAAAGTAGTTTTGAGTCATATATGATGCCCAAGTCACGTATTGAATCTTTTCTTGATAACTGTTTATTGTTAATTGAGTACTTGAACATAATTTTAGTTTTCTTTCGGCTGAAGCTTACAATAAAACATTTGCTTAAATTTAATGACAAGTATTTAGATTCACAATAATTATTTAACATTTTTAAATCTTCTTGCATTAAAATGCAATCTTCGATTGAATCTACAGTAGTGTAGAACTTCAAGTCGTCGGCAAAAAGAGCAAATTTGCATTTTTTAAAACAACTAAATATTGAGTTGATATAAATGTTAAATAATATTGGACCTAAATGGGAGCCTTGAGGTACACCTGAAGTTACTTCAATATATTTGATATAAACATCAATATCCAACAGCAGGGGTGTCGAACTGATTTGGTCGCAGTCTATTTTACAAAATGATAAGCAGTGACGGAACTTTAAATATCCCGAAGGGTTTCTTGACATTTTTTTATTAACAGAAAAGGGGAAGAGAGTATATTTTACATTTTTAAATATATTTTTCCCCTAAAAAAGATCAAGTAATTTTGATTACCGCTTCAGGGGCCACAAAAAATAAAGTTGAGAGCCGTATGCGGCCCGCGTGCCCTCGAATTTTTATTAGTCCCTCCCCAAGACAAAATCCTGGCTGCGCCACTGCATGACTCAATTACTTTTTGTGCTTCTACTATCCGTTACTCAATTTATTTAAATTTTTACTCAATTAGGAGTAAAATTCAATAAATATTTTTCGAAAATTTCAATTCAAAATCGTTATTGAAATAAACAAAATGCATTGACACGTAAATTGAATTTACCAATCCTTTTACAAAAAACTCTATTTTTCCGCATAAAATCTGCAATTTTACCGTTTTATCTATAACTGTCATGGATTTTTATTCGTTTTTTACATTTGCTGCATTTGAATTGTTCAAAAAGTAAAATATACTGACCATTAATAATCTTCTTATTTCAAGTGGTCCGCTGTGCTGAAACTGTGGATACAATTACATCTCTGTCATTTTGTCAAAAGAACTGCAAAAAATACGGTTTTAGAACGATTTTCGTGATAAAAAATTACTGGAGATAACAGGATTGAGTTGAAAAAATTTACGTACGCTCAATTTGGCTTGGATTAGACTTTCTGAGTTATTGCTATGGTCATTTATGTCCAATTTGGACATTCGAGTAATTATTCAGAGTAATTTCAGATGTTTCAAATATTGTTACCTTTTTATTAGTTAACACATTAACGATGCCTATATGCAGGGCCGGATTACGCTTCAGGAGGGCTCCACATTTTGCAAAATAGTAGAAATAGGAAAAATTTCATTCAGCTTTTTTGGACAGAACGTTTATTTAACAGGTCCAAGAATTCACTGGGAGAATTGAGTGTTGGATTTGATATACAAGGTGTCTCAAAAGAAATTTTATATTAAGTGGATCGATTAAAAAAAAAGTAAGCCGTATATAGAAAAAATGTTTATTAATTATTAAAATACACTTTTTGGGGATTTATTTCTTAAAAATAATATCGTCTAAATGTAGACCCTCGCATTCTCGGCACTCATTTAATCGAACAGTAAAATTACTTATGACGTCTTGGCAGGTGGACTCAGGGATGGCTGCCATTTCGTGACGGATATTTTCTTTCAAATGCGCCAGTGAAATCGGTTTATTGGCGTGAACTTTAGATTTAATATAACCCCATAGGAAAAAGTCCATAGGGGTTAAATCTGGACTGCGTGGAGGCCAATTTATGTCACCTCTCCGGGAGATCAATTTGCCTGAGAAAATTTCACGAACACGTGGCAGAGACATATTGGACGTGTGTGAAGTTGCTCCGTCCTGTTGGAACCATGTTCTTTGGTTATAGCCAGGAAAGTTTTGCAGTTCAGGTACCAAGAAGTTGTCTAACATCTCCACATAACGCTCTGAATTCACTGTAACTGCACGCCCCCTTTCGTCTTCAAAAAAGTAAGGGCCGATAATTCCTCGCGCCGATATCGCAGCCCATACGGTCACTTTAGGCGAATGTAGGGATTTCTGATGTTTGCGTTTCGGATTCGTTGCACTCCAGTAGCGGCAGTTCTGCTTATTTACGTGGCCATTAAGATGAAAATGAGCTTCATCCGAAAACAAAATGTTGGTAAACGTTGAAAATCGCTCAATCACCTGATTTACGAAATTAAGCCTCTGACTGGCATCTTGCGGCTTTAATTCTTGCACCAATTGAATTTTGTAGCGGTGCAGCTTTAGGTCTTTGTGCATAATGCGATGTAATGATGATCTATGCACATTTAAAGCACTTGCGCGCTTCCGAATTGAAAGGTTCGGGTCGTCACGAACAGACTGATTAACATTCTCCACGTTTTCTACCATTCTTGATGACCTAGGTCGCCCGGATTTTGATTTATCCAGCGTTGTACCAGTCTCTTCAAACTTTTTAACCCAATGTCGAATGAGAGAAATGCTTGGCGCATTATTTAAGTGGCGAAAACCTCGAATACTGCAAAATTTTCTACGCGCTACAGTCGCCGAATCACCGTTTTTGTAAAACTCTCGCACGCCCAACGCGGTCTGCTCCCGAGAAACGCTCCATAGCGACTAAATTCCCAAGAGCCAGGCTACCGATTGACATAACCCCCACGCCCCTCGGATACGTTGCGTTCACGCAGTAAGCTAAATAAATACAAAATTTCTTTTGAGACACCTTGTACAATTCGGGGTACTGTTCTCGCATTATTTTTGTGCGTAACATCGATTTTGGGGGATTAGTACGCTGGACTGTATGATAATCTAGCTTTCAATGTCCTTTTGGGTTTTTTCACTGTTATGTGAAATTTGTCTTCTACGGTGGTTGTACCGGTGAACTTTAATTTTATTTTACATTCTATGTATTATTAACAGGTTCGTTAGCTCTCCAGGGGAGTTGATTATTGGTCTTGATATACAGTTTAAGGTACCATTCTCGCATTGTCTTTGTTCGTACCATTGATTTTGGGGGATTGGTACGTTGAATTGTATGATTGTTCCAGTTTTCAATGTCCTTTTGGGTTCTTTCGCTGTGGTTATTTTATCTTGCTATAGGGTTTTATGATTTTAAATTTAATTGTTACATTACGTTGTACAGTGGGTGACACTGCAATCTCCTCGATTTGTACGTACCAGATTGTAAGGGGGTAATGTTACTGGATGTAATATTAATGTAATTATTTTTGCGAATTATTCATATATGTTTTTGGATATTTATTATTGTTAATATAACGTAAATTAATAGGGTAGTTTGTCAAATTTAACTCATAGTTTCACATCTAATTATTGTTATATAAAATAATTTGTCCTGTTTTCCTATCCTTCTGGATTTTCAAGTCAAAAATATTTTGTTAATGTCAGTTGCGCAACTTCACCATTCCCGGTGATGGACGATGTATACGATGTTAGAATAACGTTAAAATTAGTATAGGTAAATAAATTTTGTATTAAATTATAAGATTGTTAATATAGTTGAAATGTTCTTTGTAGCATAATTAATAATATTGCCAACTTTAACAGCTTATTATTTGAGATTGGCAAAAAAACTGGCTCATCGATCACAGCAGAAATATGCTGCCACCAACTGGACGAAATGATGTAAAAATGTAAAGAAAAACAGCCTAGATTGGTCAACAGATCGACTTCTATCTTATTGCATGATAACGCTAGACCACACACTGCACAAATGACTGTGATAAAACTACAGGAATTGGAGTTAAAACTTCTTCATCATCCTCCATACTCACCAGACCTAACCCCCACTGACTACCACTTCTTCCGCAATCTGAACAACTTTTTAATAGAAAAACAGTTTAACTCCGACAATGATGTAAAACTGGTCTTCCTTGAATTCATTGACTCTCGTCCGTCAGGGTTTTATACCAACGGCCTGAACAACCTGCCGCTTAAATGGCAAAAGTGTATAGACAATATGGGTGCATACTTTGATGAATGAAATAAATCCTTATATTTGTTTTCAACCAACATTGTCCTTTTTTTTTTTTCTACAAATTTCATCCTTGACGGCCTAATAAAATATACTATAAAATCTTCTATATATTATATTACAAAAAATAAACAATAATTTCTATCTACATGCATCTTTTATCTAACTTCAGGGCCATAATTATCGTTGGGGGGTGGGCTCAGATCCGCAGTAAGGAAAACTTGCGCTAGGGGCAAAACCGTGTTTTGGCGCCCTTGGCAAATAAATGTAAGTGATAAGCAAAAACAAGGTTCTCACCTCCCAAAATCCAAATGATGAGAAAAAAAAGGTCCTCACCTCCCAAAATCCAAGTAATGAGCAAAAAAAAGGGCCTCACCTTCGCAATGTGGCGCCCCTTAGTCAAGCTCGTCAGCGCCCTTTTCCTTAGTGCGCTAGGGGCCGTTGCCCCCTCCGCCCCCCCTTATTGCGGCTCTGGGTGGGCTTACCGGGGCCGGGTACGCTCGTGGCGTCCCTGAACTTATTATAAAACTGCTGCAGTCATCCTGAAACGGTTGTTCGCTCGTCTCGTATGCTAAATAAATGTCTCGCAGTTCTGAAAAAAGGACAATCCCGATAATACATTGTTAGACGTTAAAAAAATCTAAGTATTTTTTTTTTTGTGGTGTGAATAATGTTCAACCCTGTTTTTGTGTACTTTCCCAACCCTTAGTGTTTGAAATAAAATGACTCTTTGTCGAGTTGAAATCGAGTAGAAATAAGAATGGGTAGTAGATTGAAAAAAGCATCCATTTCCTCTCGCAGTTCGTGACATTAATCCACTTCAAGATTCATCTTAATTCCTTTAAAACTGAACCGATATTCTACTCATTCTCTCCTCTTCACCCCCACTTTATCAACTTTAATCTACAGACATTGTCCTCAAGATCAAGAAAGAGGCGTACGGAACAAATATATTTAGGGACAGATTATTTATACCATATTTTTCGGACCATAAAACCATTACTAATGGGTCTATTCTGTAAAAAAATGTTTACAGTACTGTATCACTATAGCGCTGTAGTGTGCTTAGCACTGTTAAGTGCCAAGTTACGGCGGTTCTGTAAATATTGAGCATTAGCTATTCTGTAACACATTCTGTAATTTCGGTCGATTTAAACTTTGCTTACATTGTAGCTAACTTCACTATGTTTATTTCTAACCTCAAAATTTGAGGTATTGATCAATGTCATGGATCGGTAAGTGTATATCATATTTGTATATACACATATACTCATGTTTTTTACGTTTGTAATTTTTATTAATTGTTGTTATAATTTGTTTATAAAAATAAAAGTTTCTCTTTGCATGTTATGTGTCTTTATTCCATATAAACAGATTTTTTACATCAAATTATACAATGGACTGCTGAACATATAAATTCCTAATCTGCTTTCCCAAATTCATATCTTGATTAGCTTTTAAATCAGTTTTTGAAAATTTTAAATACTTTTCAAATATTTTACCATTTGGTACAGGATCTTCATTATTTTCAGGTTCAGGATCTTCATTATTTTCAGGTTCAGGATCTTCATTATTTACAGGTTCAAGCTCATCATCATCAATCTCAGCATAGTTAGGTATTCTTGCTTTTGTTGCTATATTATGCAAAACTTACCCTTCTTTCACTCCACGTTTTTCTTCCCTAGTAGTGGGGAACTTTATATGAATTGGCATTAGATGTGTTGTTATCAGATAACAAATTTCTATTATCAATCTACTAACCATAGGCTGGCTCATAGAAGTGAAATTGTGAGCCCCTGTAGTAGCCTGATAGGATCCATTACTTAAAAAATACAGTGTTTCTAAAACCTGTATATAAAAATATATAAATGAAAACATGTATGCATGAAAGAAAAGGACCACTATATAATCTTGATTCATTGATTGTGTTTATTACTAAATTTTTATGCAATCTAAATAACTTCATAAAATGATTTTCAGGGATGGAAAATGGATTTTCTCTATCCCTTAACAATCTTTTTTTGATTCGTACATAATTTCTAAAAAAAAAAGTTTATGTGTGGTTGTAACGTGATATTTTAAGCATAATTACCTGTTATGATCCTCTTGTAGTAGTTGCATTAGAAATAGGGCGAAATTTGGATCATTAATTTTTTTTTTAGGTGACACGAACAATACAAACATATACAACTTGACTTCTATACAGTACTGTAACTGACTTACGGCCAGAAAAATATCGCCGTAACGTTACAGCGTTATTTTACATCGGTGTAGAGTTTCCAGAGCAACGCGTGTCAATACAGAATAGCACTTTCCTTAGAGCGCTGTATTTTACAAAGTTATAGCGCTTACAGCGGTAGAAAACTCATACAGAATATACCCATTAGAAAAATCAACTTAACGGTACGTATAATCTGTAGAGATTATACGTTCGTTATAGCTGTGACTTCTAAGCTTCCCTGAGTATGTCAAAAGTATGCCCAGTTTTTCGAATACGGTTTTCAACGTCAGATAAAGTTCCTCTTTGACCGCTAATTACACTGCCGAGGTGGATGTTTTTATTCGTTTCTTTCATAGGAAAATCTTTAACAATTAATGGATTCTGGTTGGACGTGTTTAATCCCAGCGTTTCTGTTTTGTTGCAGTTAATATGCAGATCAATTTTTTTTGATTCTGTATGCAAGAGCGACAGTTTTGACAGACTCACATATCAGCAAAAGATTGCGTAACAAGACTAATGTCATCTGTAATCCAAATCTTTAAGCCTAGAGGAGAGATTCTAGCGTATGTTATTACTTTGACAGCTGATAGTTGTTACTTTTTTCATGATCGAGTCCAAAACAAATGTAAATAAGAAAGGTGAAAGTGGACAACCCTGCTTTACGCCTTTTTTGGATAGGAAACAGATCTTGTTTCAGATGCATTTATGTATTATGTAATAAAAGAAGATTGAAATATATTTTAGCATCTTGTGTAATTCAACTGAAAACTTTGTGACAGTATTTAAGGTAATACTAGGTAAACTTGGATTATCTAAAGAGGTCCAGTCAAGGTCATATTCGAATGTTCCGAAGTAAGATTTTAGCCTCGCCTATTAAAATCGGACATTGGTGTAGCATAAATTTTTATCTTGAGGGCTTTCAATTTAGAAACATTTAACATTCTTTATTTTAATTATTGGTTTCCATTATGTGATTAATTGCTCTCCCGGTTCTACCTAACCTAACATAACCTGACACTTTTCTAACCTAAGATAACTTTTTGTCATTAAACTAGAAAGTAGATAGCTCGCTCCACTCGCATTCTACTAACCTAACCGAACCTAGCGCTGCAATAGACGTCAAATTTGTCCTAAAATTGCAGTTATAAAAGTGAAAAATAATGAAAGTTATGTAAAAAACTAATAATTTTCGTAAGTAATATAATTCATTATTATGTAAGAAAGATGTCTCTACAAAAAATTCATGAAAATAAAGCAAATTGAGTGTGAATATATATGACTCCGGAGCCTAATCTTAATTATAATAAATATTAATCCATATTTATTCAGTGGCGGACTAAGCCTTCGCCGGGCCCAAGACATTTTTGATTTACGGGCCCTCAACTATGTTTTTTTTTTTAAAAACAAAAAAGGTCCTTACCTCCCAAAACCAAGTGAAGAGCAAAAAAAAAACGGTCTTCACCTCCCAAATCCAAATGAAGAGCAAAAACAAAAGGTCTTCACCTCCCAAATCCAAGTGAAGAGCAAAAAAAAAGTCTTCACCTCCCAAATCCAAATGAAGAGCCAAAAAAAAAAGAACTTCACCTCCCAAATCCAAATGAAGAGCAAAAACAAAAGGTCTTCACCTCCCAAATCCAAGTGAAGAGCAAAAAAAAAGGTCTTCACCTCCCAAATCCAAATGAAGAGCCAAAAAAAAACCAGTGGCGAAGGGAAACCTCCGCTAGACTTGCCCTCCCATAAAAAATATATTTAAAAAAAAAATGTAAATTAAAAAAACAAATTTTTTAAATATTTAGATAAATTTTCAAAAATACATCAAATTATGTTCTATACAAATTTTTGTCCAAGGCTTGCTTTACTAGTTACGAATTAATTATCAGGACCATGGAAACGTTACATATAAGTATGAAAAAATTGAGACTTGGAAAAATTTTAAATAATTTTACAAAAATTTTTCGAAATTTTTCGTTTTATCAAAAAACGTCTCAAATAAAAGTTATTAGTTATTGCATTTATAGTAACTTTTGTTCAATAAATTTTTTCGAAATATTTTTCTGTTGCTAAATATTCGCAAAAATCTTAAAATCGACACGAGTAAACTCCCATTTCTATTCAACCGATTTTCATAAAAAACAATAGGGTTCTTCCCATTTAATAGGAGAATTTTTTAGTACCAGAACGAACTCTTTAAGTTAAACCGTTTTTGAGTTATCGTGTATACACACAGACACACAGACAGACAGACACACACACACACACACACACACACACACACATACGGACGGCACTTCGAAAATAGGTTTTTTGGATTCCCTGGACCATGAAACGTGGTCATCCGTCAAAATCTCGACATCGAAAATTTTCGCGATTACAATACTTGCCCCTTATATGGTAAGGTCGGGCAAGTAAAAAGAACTTCACCTCCCAAATCCAAGCGAAGAGCAAAAAAAAGGACTTCACCTCCCAAATCCAAGTAAAAAGCAAAAAAAAGGTCCTCACCACCCAAATCCGGGCCATTGAAATTTACGAGCCCAAGACAAATGTCTTTTTTGTCTAAGGCGATAATCCGTCACTGTATTTATTTAACTGCTGTACTGCATGTACACTTAACAATGGTCCACTGTTTTCTTGTTCTCGTAGGAAATATTCTTATAGGTTATAAACCAATTCATGGGATTGCTTTCTTAACGTTTTACCTTTTACACTTATATTATTTTAAATAAAAGAGAACAATTAGTTAAAATGCAAATATTGTCCTGAGAAGGACAGATTTATTGAAAAAACACGATGAAATGCATAGCAAAACAGAGTTTTAGACGCCACTGGTTCAGTACGAATGACACTAGAAAACAATAGTAATCTCAGACAAACCTCGAGATGGGATAACCTACGGTACACGTTTGTATGTATAAGTACGTTTGTCGTGGCTATACCTGAACAATAAAAAAAATTGATTGACAAACTTCATTCTTATTTCTCTTACTATTTTGCCAATATAAATGAGTAAGACACACATCAGTACGTTAGTTATTATTTCAGTCATATGACTGAACTTTTTTAGATAATCTAAATATACATAGTTTTGTGTATAAACATATATAGCGTCTAAAATGTATATGTGCCGTATAAAATACGGTTACAGATTTTACTTCCTTGTTGCTGTATTAAATCGGGGGAGGGGAATACCGAAGCTACTGAATTACTGTAAACTTTATTTCCCTGTTGACATCGTGTATTAAATCATAAGGTAATATTGGAGGTGAGTTTTGAATTACCAACCATCAGAGATAAGATCTGAAGTAGAATATTCCAATCACATTACCTTATAGGATATTTGAAGTATACTTCACTTCTTCAAACCATCCACGTTTTCTCAACTGTCCATTAATCTTTTATCTATTTTTCTTTCCATCTCTCAGTGATAACATTACATTCCCTTTAATCATGTACTAAGAAATCCGATAGCATTGACAAAGGGCGTTTCGTTTCCTCAATAAAGCTTTTCAAGTCCTTCAATGTTCACATGAGCTTTTAAAGCTCCATTCAGATTAACACGTATTGAAGTTGACTTTGACAATGGAACACAATATGAATCCTTTTCAAGTGTTGTATCATCAGTTTTGGAAAGGTTATACGCTGCAAAATATACAGAATGTACAACTATTTTGCTATAGTGCACTTTTATTTAAAGAAAAATCTATTCATTCCGGTGAATCCAATTAAAATAGAGTAATCCCAGCTCTTTAAAACAGAGTTATAATAATAATAACGAGAGGAGATAGACTCGTTAGTGAGTACGAATTTAATGGCAAAGGGGTTTTTCTTTACCAGGCAGCACGAAGAGCAGCAACGAGATTTAACCTGGCAGACTTGAGTCCCGTCAGGGAAAACGCTGGAGTACAACTCTCTCGAGAGGAGTACAACAGAGTTACCAGTTCGGTGAAACGAGGAGAGTTAGAGATGTTGACAAAAGAACACATGAGTAAAAGTATGCACTCTGTGTTATCAAACATATTAAAAGTCTAGAGTTGTCCACCGAACTCACGTTCTCGTTTCTTAAGCTGGTTTGAGATCGGAAACGGAAGGTTTTGTGTTTGTATTTCAATATGGTGTTATAAATACTTTGGTGTACAGGGCCCGCATATTCCAAATGAGTCCACACTCTGTAAGTTGTGCCATCAAAATCATGAAACCATTATGTACATTATATTTACTTGTCCAAGTCTTGCAGCGTCGAAGTACGTCTCTTGACATATTGGTGCTCTCCGCGTGCTCTACTACCATCTTATGGCGGTATTCTGAAGTTAGATGTTAAGTCGCACATCGACGGAATCGCCCGAAATTGAACGATGTTAGAAAAACGGTATTCTGAAACGTCGCTATGTTAACGGTCGTCGATGTGAATTAACATTTTAGTTGTTAGATTAACCGCTAGCAAATAGCTCGACGGAATTGAGATTAGAGTGGTGTTAAATTTTATTTTGAACAAATTTTCAACTAAAATCACTTCGCTTTCGTGATTGTCTATATAGAAAAGAAAATTTATTTTATAAACTTAAAAAATAACGGCTCAAATTCCACTCGTACCGATGTACAGCATGGAATTTTTACCAAAATAACATTAAGTTTCTTTTAACATATAAAATATTTATTGTTCGAACGATGCATTTTGAAGCGATTCACTCATTTTTTTAAATTCTGGAACTTTGCAATATATACTGTTTTCAGGTAACTCACTGACTATTTTTTGATCTATTTTTGCAAACTATCCTATTTATGTAAGAGATCTTTGGTAGGAATTACCGGGGTTAAACAACCCCTCAATCCCTGTGATTACATATGTTACAGATTAGAATATTTTTCTGAGAAAGTACTCTCATTAAAAAGGGTCGAAGTTACCTGTGTTAAAATTACCTGAATTGTAAATTCAATTGTTGATTTACAATTCAAAACAAAAAAAAAAAACAGGTTTTGTAGTAATATGAATGACATCAAACACTGGAATTCCATTAATAATTATAACCCGTACCTAATTCTGCAGTAACATTTGGTTTAGCCTTCAAATTTGATTTTTCAGCAATAGTAGTTACATTTTGAATGTCTTCTGTTTTTATTTCTAATTTATAAATAATTATTTAACCGTTTTAAAAACATTAACCCAACAAAACATAATTCTTACACGGCTGTCAAAACGAACGTGAAGTTAGCCCCAGTGTTAATTCTACACCGGAAACAAATTGTAACATTGGATTTTACATCGGGTTGTTCAGAATACTGATTTTTTCAGCGATGTTAAATCTGATTTAATAGAGCAGTGTTATTTTCATTGGTGTTAAGTTCACGGGTGTTACGATGGAAACTTCAGAATACCGCCATTAGACATGCCTATGGTGTTGATCAAATGCCGGTTATACTGTACGTCCCTTCTGATATAGAGTCGGCGGTTGAAAATTCAAAGTGTTGCATTTATTGGAGTTACTCCTTCCCTATTTCGAGGTTACTGACAGCCACTAAGCCGAACATAATCCTCCTGGATATCTATAACAGATGTTTTTTATCGAATTAAATTCAGCTGAGAAGAATATCTCTCTCAAGGAGGAGTAAAAGAGGTCCAAGTATATGGATCTCTTGCCCGAGCTTAGAAAGCTGAATACAAGGTATACAGTTAAGCTTGTACTCCTGATAGTTGGTGTTTTGGGTGGTATAAATGCCTCCTACCGAAGGTAAATTGTGTCCATTCCCACCTGCAGATCTTCTGCCAACTCTTTGATCTGCAGGATGCAGAAAGTAGTGTTACTCGCGTCACTCCACATGGTACGAGCACTGAATCTGGCGTCATTTATCGTATCCGTGTCTGCATATCACCAGGGTTTGGGATGCAACCGTGTGTATTAAGTTCCACTAATCTCTAGTACGAGGTGGCTCAAAAGACTACTGAAGTTTGGGACTAGTGGATGCGTTTGGGGTTTGTCAAGATCTGACAAACCCCAAATAATAATAATGATGACTTACTCAGAATTTTCTCAGATTTTTAGATAAACCAGACAGGGTGTGGGACAATGTATGTGTTTTTTTATAACATTTTTTGCAATAATTATGTTAACCCTAAAAAAAAAACGGTTTTATTTTTTTGAAAAACAAAAAATTCGATATTCGAAGTACTAATATAATCAAATCATCGTTTGTTGCCTTCCGGAGAGTATGACCAATTCAGTTCTACTTTGCCTAGATTTCCAAGTGGGTTGGTTTCTGTGCTGTTGATTCCCAAAGATGAGAATTGGAAATATGGTCTGACCAAGTAATGTGAAAAATTCTGCGAAGACATCTGTTAAGACCTTGGAGTTTATGGGTAATTACTTAAGTAATTTTCCAAGTTTTGCTGTAATCAACAGAACAGGTTTTACATTACTTTTAAATATACCTTTGTGTTGGGAGAGATCTTATTAGATTTTCAGACTTTCCAGACGTTTCAGCAAGCCGAATGCTTGTTGAGCTTTAAGTATATTGCTGTTCACGTCCTTAAAGCGTGTTCTACATTATACAATTCTCATCAAATTTTCATACTTATTTCTTTGACTAGAACTTATACTAGAAATAAATCAGTGAAATTGTACAGTGTAGAACACGGTATGTAGTCAAGGTCAACTTTATTCAAAACTAGATTTGATCCAACTATTCTTGAAAACACATCCAACTTGGAACTCGGTGCATGCGCAGTAGACAGTTTTAACAATAGTACCAACATTAAAATTACGCTTGTAAATATTTTGTATTACCACGTGTTTAATAGTGTTTTGTTGATCATTGGTTTGAATAAGCGAATATATAAATTGTGTTTTGTACGTAAATCAGTAATTTTACAAATCTAATAGCTAGGTTATAAACATTTGACAAGATATGAATTATATTTTTATGTTGGTACTTTAAATGAACTGAAACACGTGTAAGAATTTCATTCTCTACCAAAAATTTGAAAAATAAATTGTATTAAAACTTTGACAACTTCTAGTTCAAAGAAAAAAGTTTAGAAAATTGATGAATAAAGTATAATGTAGAACACGCTTTAAAGTTCTCCCATTTCTCGCCATAGCACTACCGAGGTAGTAGAATTGTTCCACGTATTCTAAGTCCTTGCTAATGGAAAATCTGTTGATGTTATTATTACTAGAGATGGGAATTTCGGCTCAGTTTGCGGAACCGGATCAGTGGAGGTCGTTCAGTTTGTTGAGCCGGTTCATTGATCCGGCTCAGTGATCCGGTATGTTTCCAAGACACAGGTCGGTCGTTAGTTCGTAGATAGAACGTCGCTTAGAGCCGGCTCTTGCTTAGAGCCGGTTCTTGCAATATATGAACTGTAAACATGATCCCGAGACACAGGTCGGTTGGTCGTTCGGTCGTAGGTAGAACGTCGCTTAGAGCTGGCTCTTGCTTAGAGCCGGTTCTTGCAATATATAACCTGTAAACATGATCCTGAGACACAGGTCGGTCGGTCGTTCGGTCGTAGGTAGCACGTCGCTTAGAGCCGGCTCTTGCTTAGAGCCGGTTCTTGCAATATATGAACTGTTAAACATGATCCCGAGACACAAGTCAGTCAGTTGTCGGTCGTTCGCTCGTAGGTAGAACGTCTCTTAGCCCCGGCTCTTATCTAACATTTTTGAAACAAACAATTCACTTTATGTAGCTACTGTATTTTAAACCAGATGTGTTAAGTTTATGGCGATGTTTGTTGCTCTTGTAAATCGAACATCTGGGATTTAGGCAATATTTTTAATATTTTTATATAGTATGGTTGTAAGAAAATACAGACTAAGCCTATTAGTTTCACATAAACTGCCCTACAAATTGATGACAAAATACACTTTCTAATAATACATTACAAGCCGAGTTTTCGCGAAGTTCAACATGACATCGATCCAGATCCGGGTCACTCCGGTCACTGCTCACAATCGCCCGACCAATCGTATCCTTGAAACTTGAAACTATACAGTGAGCCGTGAGCCGGCTCATTTCAATTTGGTGAACCGTGTCACTTGTACCGGTCAGTGTACTGAGCCGGCTCAGTGAACCGGTTCATTCATGAACGACCCATCTCTAATTATTACCAATCCAGATTACTTTGGCTTTCGCCTTATTTATGCTTAAGCTAACAAAATTAGCCAAAATACTTATACTTTCAAGTTTGGCTTACAAATTTTCGTAATTATGTGACAGAAGGCATATATCGTCTGCATAGTTCAGTTCTTCTAAAAGGTTTTGGAAGTTCCACTGTATTCCACTCTGTTCTGTGAGAGTATTACAAAGTACCCAGTCCAACAAGGTATTAAATAATAGAGGAAATATTAGGCAGCCTTGTTTAACTCCACTTTTGATGGTCATACTTTTACTTATCTTCCTATTAGGCACAATTTGCGAACTTGCTTCACGGTATAGTTCTTTGATGAGTTAAATAATTTTAATAGGGACTCCAACACGATCCAGTCCACTCCTTAATCTACTTTTATTAGCTTGAGGTTTTCACCTTTAGAACATAAGAACTCTTCCTACATTCTGTAAATATAAATTTGTTGGTTCATTAAACTTGTTTCTAATAAAACAATTTCAAAATATAATGAATAATTCATTGTCTTCTGTAGTTTGAAATGCAAAGAAAATCTTACATTATGCAAGATCTAGATAATAACAACAAGAAAATAAGTATTGATTTGAAAACATTGCTGAAGTATTCAACATGTTGCATAAATTATGCATAATTACTGACAGACAGACCAATTACTAGAGTAGTTATGCAAATAAAAATTTAATTTCTTAATGGCCTAACTGTACAGTCACTCAACCAAGTAGATAAGTCCATAAAAATGTGGATCTGTATCGAATATTAATAGGATTTACTTGAAATGGGTCACGGGAATTTTAAATCAGTGAGGAACTCGTAGAGCTGAGAAGATTAATTTGATTCAATAGTGGAATTCTTAAGCTGTGTTCACACTATGCCAGTTGGCAATGTAAACTGACAAAGCCGCAGAAATGTGGACATGCCGTTGACTTATGCCAACATAGTACAGGAAATGAAGCTCAAAAAATGACAAAACCTCGCAATTTTTTCTTCTAGCATCGATTTGGATAAAAATTTGGAATTAGGCTCATTTCACCCTCTAGTTCATTTTCTACATTGTGCCGTTGTACGATTTTTGTTTTTTAAGGGTGCAAACTCCCCCTAATTGTAAAAAATTATAAAATAACATTTTAAACCTTAATATGGGTAAAATTTTATGCTTTAGAATACAATTTCATAATGTTTCAACCCTTAAAAATCAACCCTTGTTAGAGCTTAATGTAAAAAAAAAGTATTTATCTTAAAAAATGATTTCATCTTGCATCGATTTGCACCAAAATTTGAAATTAGGTTCGTCTCACCCTCTACTTCAAATTTTATATCATGCTCATGGGCACTGATTATTTTTTAAGGGTGAAAACTACCCTTAATTGTCAAAAATTATAAAATTACGCTGTAAACCTTAAGATGGGTAAAATTTGGTTTGGATTAGTTGAATAATGATTATTTCATGCTTTGGAATACAATTTCTAATGTTTCAACCCTTAAAAACCCACCCTTGTTAGAGCTTGATATAAAAAAATATATTTTTTACCGTGCTATTCGAATGTTTCATTTTTAGTGATAGAAAGTTTTTTCAAAAACGATTTTGTAGGGCTTTTCAAGATCTATAAGACTATGTAAATTTAATTCCTTAAGATCCCTTAGTTTTAAAATGGGGTGAGTTTGAAGGGTTCGAATAAGGTGGTGTTCGCTTGTAAATAGAGGTTTTAAACGGCTATATCTCGCCAAATATTCACTGTACAGAAAATATATGCACAGGGAAATTTAAGTCATTAAAAAAGCTACAATTTAGTGCTCTATCAATTTTTTTCGTATCTCCAGTAATTTCGGAGATATTTTGAAGAAAAGAGTGAGAAATACGAAATCGCAAAAAATCGTTTTTTCTTTAAACTCCAATTTTTCTAAAATTAGGCATTTTAAATTGGTCAAACTTCTTGGGTGTACTGAAAATACATATATGAAGAGAACCACAGAAGGGTGAGGATCAATTTCAATTAGGGGGGTAAATAGGGGGTTGTTTTCACTGATTTTTTCGCAGAAAAAAATAGGTACCGACCTTATTTTGATCATAAGTCGCTTAATTTTTATGCTAGAGACTTTTTTTTTTTGTTGGAAAGGTCTAATCAAATACTTTAAAAAAGATTCAATGAGTTTTCCTCGAAAAATGCAAAATTTTCCTGTTATTTGACTTTGAATCTTTCAAATTATGCATTTGGCGAAAAAAAGTTAACCATTAACATGGCGTATCTCGGTTCGTATTAGTCGTAGAAAAATAGTAAAAAAAGGATTTTGTTTGTTTTTTTAAAAGCTACAATTTTGCTTTCAACAGTTTTTTTGATAAAATGCATATTTTTCGAGTTATTCGCAAAAAACTTTTTAAAAACATCGATTTTTTCGTCGAAAAACTGTTACTTTCAACCGCGAATAACTCAAAAAATATTAGTTTTACGAAGAAAACGTAAAGAACATTTTTTTCTTAGAATTACTTTTCCCATCGATTCCTATAGTTAAAATATAGTAATAAATGATCCTTGGGCTATTCCCTACCTTCTGTGAAAATTTCATGTAATTCCATGCTGGACGAAAAAATTGCGAGCCAAAATGCTTCATTTCCTGTACTAACAGGGAGGTCGCGCGGTCTGTACGCCAGTTGCAAACCTATTGATGGCGGTCTGGATTAAAGAAAGCCGCGCCAACGCTCTTGGTGTGGACGTGCTAATTGTGCCATGTAGCTTTCAAATACAACTTGGGCTTACAAAACGTATTTCACAAGCTGTACTAAACAGGCTTGATGACTGATGCGCTCTACGCAGCTTTAAGCTTCGTTAGCACTATGCCAACTGGAATGCCGAATAAGTCTGGACACTATAGTCGTGCGTCATGCCCACTGCAAACGGAATGATGGCGGTCTGCATAAAATAAATCTGCGCCTGCGCTCATAACATGAACGTGCTAACTGTGCCAAGTTGCTCACAAATACGAGTTTGAAGGTTGTTGAACAGGTTTAATAATAGACTGATGCGCTCTACCCTGAGCTGATGACAATGTGGATGCCCCTGCCGATTGATCAAGTCGAGTAGCAAAGCTGAATAATTGCAGACATGTCGTTGGCTTATGCCAACAGTCCGCGCAGCATTCCATTTGCAAACAGACTGATGGTGGTCTGGATCAAGGAAACCGCGCCAACTGTGCCAAGCGGCTTACCACACGAGTTTATTGAAAAATATCGATTTTTGTGTCGATAAAAAAAAAAATTATTGTGTGGTATCGAAAGAAAGCCCTTAAGACGTATATTAAGGAACAAAAGTAGTTTCAAACGATTTTATACAAAAAATCTAAAAAAATTATAGGTAAGGTACATTGATCTAAGCCGGAAACGTACGAGAGGATTTTTTAATCCGATTGCGTTTTTGAAAAATATTGCAATTGTTGTATTTTTAACAAAATTAATAATTTTTTTCATTCATGGCTAATAATGTTATGAATTTTTTGTATTTATGACTAAGATCATATGTTTTTTGTTTTTTTAATTAAAAATATAATAAAATCTTTTTAACAGCTGAGGACCGAGTTTTGAACACCACACTACACTCTACAGTGTAGAGTGTTGTGTGCAGTGTTCAGTCATTTAATTATACTATTATACATTGTGATTCAAACTATTGTTTGAATTACTTAAGATTCTTGTTTTTCAGGTATCAAAGGGGAATAAATCATTACAGTACATCGATGAATTTAATTTGACGAAGAAGCACCATCAAAGACTACTGTTTATAGATGGTTTGCCGACTTCAATCGTGGCCGTAGTTCGCTTAAGGATGAATTTCGTGAAGGTCGTCCAAAATCGGTTGTTGTTCCGGAAAACATTGATGCTGTGCGTGAACTGATACTGCAAGATCGTCATTTGACTTATTGTGAGATTGAGGTATCTTTGGGAATTAGTGGGACCAGCATACATTCACTATTGCATAAACATTTGGCCGTCAAAAAGATTTGTTCGCCTTGGAACAAGATTTCTCACATAATTTGCCAATCGGAGTGGAAAATGCCTCAATTGGAGTGGAAAAAATGCTTCGATAATTGGTTCAAACGCATGCAAAAATGTATTGATCTTCATGGAGAATATTTTGAAAAACAATAAAGCTACTTTTGTTGATAAATAATAAGTTTTTGATCTCAAATCCCGAAATATAAAAGGCAACCCTCCTATGTTGGCTTCTTATATTTATTTAATACCTACAAAGCCCTGAAATGTGTGAAAATTCACACTTCACATCAATTTTTATCATAAGAATATAAAAAGCAGAAGCTAAAAAGCTTTTTATACTTAAGATTTTGAAGAAATCTTAGACTTTCAAAGCTGTGATTATTCTGTTTTAACAGGACTCAGAGAGATAAGAAGACTTATTCAAAACGTATGTCAATCATAATATCTTATAGATTCCTTAAACATAAGTTTCTTATTGTATCATATATTTTATCTCAAAACTTTTTATTCAATTTATAAGAAATATATGCCTGAATTAACATAATCCAAAAATAATGACATTCAGAATATACCATAAACATTTCTATTCAAGCATAAAAAAATCTACAATAGAATATTGTTTCGCAAATTCTATTTGGAGAGAAAAAAGTGAATCGATGAAAACAACGTGAAAAACAATCAAAATTGCTTTGGAAAACATTTGCAACATAAATATATATAATCGTAGTAGGCTTGGACAAACAATGGTTGATTGAATTTTTTGAAACGGGAAATATTCTTAACCATTTATTATAAGTTGACGGCTATTTAAAGGCAATGGAACAACATTAGATTAAGGGATTTGAAAGAGGAAAACAAAGAAATTTATTTTGTTCATTTTATACATTTTTCGTGATATTTCGTAATCTTGCTAAACTCTTTTATAGGGTTTTGTCTGATGTTTTAGATAATCTTCTTTCTCCTTAGATATGTTTTTCTTTGAAAATTCCATTTTTAGAATAGAGTTTCTGCATCCTATCAGTTATTTAGGGCTATCAGGATTTCAATTTAAAAATATAGATCTATTTTTCGTTCTCAGTTTTGAGAGTTGTCTACCTGTTTTTTTGTCGTTTTTAGGGTTTTGTAGGTATGACCAAAAAATCCCCCTAAAAATATAAACAAATATCTGCTCAAAAAAAAAAAATTAAATTCTGAGTAGGGTATCAAATGAAAGGATTAACGATAAAACTTTATTTTTGCAAAATAAATTATTTCGACGAGAGTTTTGTCAAAAATGTGCAAAAAAAAAATGCCTCACACCCTGTAGCCCAGATGGTTTAAACTAAAAATCTGAAAAAATTCTAAGTAATGTACATTGTATGAACCGAAATAGTGCAACAGGATTTTTTGATCAGATTATGTTTTCGGAAAATACCGCATTTTTTGTGTTTTTAACTAAAATATGTTAAATATTTAATTCGTTATGTAACACAGTAGATAAGTAAGCGCTCGTAGCGTAGTGCGTTGTGTCGTTGCTTCGTTATTTGCAAACTAGAGTTCGATTCCTGTCAATTTTAATTTTTCTGTTTTTTTTGCATTTTTATTTTGTCAAAATTCTAGTTATATTTTGGTAAATGTTGCATTTAATTTTTAAAAGCGTAAATTTAATAACCAGTGGGAAGTGTTGAAATCATAATTTAATTCTATGTGAAACCCTGAATCTCGCAGGTATTTAGTAACTGAATGATGATTATTTAGGATGCCAAAACAAATTTTATCTCTAAATATTTTTTTATGAATTTTAATTCGAATGCCTAATACCATTATTTAAGTTTCTAAATATGTGCAGTATTTTTTTTATATAGCAAGGTTCATTAAGATTTTGAAAATTGCGCCTATGGTTTCCATTGGTTGCTTAAATCATGAGCCCCGCCCTCTGATTTCGTATACATTCAAACATAGAATTAAATTACAATTTCAACACTTCCCACTGGTTATTAAATTTACGCGTTTAAAAATTAAATGCAACATTTACTAAAATATAACTAGAATTTTGACAAAATAATTTAAACAAAATAAAAACACAAAAAATAAAAATTTAAATTGACAGGAATCCAACTCTAGTTTGTAAATTATGAAGCGGCGACACAACGCACTACGCTACGAGCGCTTACTTATCTACTGTGTTACATAGCGATTTAAATATTTAACATATTTTAGTTAAAAACACAAAAAATGCGTTATTTTCCGAAAACATAATCTGATAAAAAATTCCTGTTGTACTATTCCGGTTCACACCAATGTACATTACTTAGAATTTATTCAGATTTTTAATTTAAACCATCTAAGCTATAGGGTGTGAGACAAAATTTTTTTTTGCACAATTTTGGAAAAAATCGCGTCTAAATAATTTATTTTGCAAAAATAAAATTTTGATCGTTAATCCACGTACTAAGGGCTTTCATTTGATACCCTACTCAGAATTTAAAAAATATATATATTTTTTTTTGGATGAGCACAAGGGGTCAAAGAGTTGTATAAGCATGCCAAATTTCAACTCTCTAGGTTTAGCCGTTTGGCTACAATTTTTACCGAACAGACAGACAGACAGACGACAAAATAACGGTATAAGGGTTTTTTGGTCATACCTACAAAACCCTAAAAAGAAATACCAACCAACATCAAAGTAGAGATCTTCAAAAAAATGACAGTACAGATTTTGACTAAGGCCTCAGAATCCTGGACCATCACAGAGATGCCCAGGTCCAAAATAAAAAGCTTTAAAATGAGATTTTTAAGGAAATTTGTAGGTAAAACAAAATTTGAAATCTTGGTTCGCTTTAGGCGGTAATATTTTGCGCGCCAGCCCTTAGTGACACTTAGAATCAGATTAATCTTTGAGTGTGAAATTTATCTTTGAAATACGGAAGCTTTTGCCTTGAAAAATGATGAGCATCCCTGATTTAGATATTCTATTTTAAACTTATTACAATGAACTAATTTTAAACCCTTTATTCATTAATTTCTCATTTTAGTTCCAATTTTGTTCGGTACATCAAACTTAGATAATCTAATAGGAATGAACTGGTATCGATTTGGCAACAGCGTCCATGTAAAATATTAACGGCAACGTCGCACACGAGACTTGAATCCACAATCATCTTAACTTTATACAATTGATTTAAAACTTGTGAATAAAATATTGAGGAAGGTTTCATAAAGGAACCCGCCCTTGGATAAGGGATGCATTCTAACTCTCGCTTTGTTAGATCTCACTATAAGAGATGAACGTTAGAATGTGCGGAGAGCAATATTAGTTAGAGTTATGAAGGTAGAAATATGAAGAAAAGTACTGAAAATTCACAGAGCTGTGAATATATCTATGAATACGATGGCTGCATTTTAAATTTTTACAAAAACTAAGAAAAAAAAAATTTTTTTTTTGAACTTACTGTTTTATTGCTTTTCAAAATATTCGCCTTTACGATTTAAACAGTTTTGCGTGCGTTCAAACCAATTCTCGAAACATTTTTTCCACTCTGAAGTTGGTATCTCAAAAACATGGTTTTCGAAGGCTTCAACAGCTTCTCGGTGAAGAAAATCGCTGTCCACGCATTTTTTGTTAGACATTGGGGAACAAAAAAAGTTGTTAGGGGATAAATCAGGTGAATATGGGCAATGAGATATTAATTCGATGTTTTTCTCCTTCAAATCTCCTTCAAATAAAGTGATGAAAATCGCTTTTTTGTTTGACATTGGGGAACAAAAAAAGTCGTTAAGGGATAAATCAGGTGAATGCGGGCAATAAGACATTAATTCGATGTTTTTCTCTTTCAAATAATCAATTGTTTGACGTGCTATGTGGGATCTTGCATTGTCATGATGAAGAATGTGTTTTTAGTTGTTTTTTTCTAATTTTCTCGGTGACTTCTGGCAAATAAATTGTTGTATACCATTCAGCATTAACTGTTCTCTGATCCTCTAAAGGAATGGTTGCGACATGTCCAGTACAACCGAAGAAACAAGCAATCATTTTCTTGGAAGTGTTTCGTGAACAACTTTTGTGGGTTTCGGTTTATCTTGGAAGACCCAAACAGTATATTGTTGCTTATTTTCCAGTTCATATGAATAAATCCAAGTTTCGTCACCTGTAACGATATTGTATACGGATTTGCAGTGCCTAGGTTGAATTTTTTTAGCATTCCCTTACAGCAATCAACACGAGCCTTTTTTTGAGCTTCGGTCAAATTATGCGGATCCATCGGGAATAGATCTTTTTCACAGCTAAATGTTCATGCAAAATTCAATGTATTGCAGTCTGCGATATGCCAAAGGATGCCTCTAACCCACGGTAAGACACATACCGATCTTCTTCAATCATTTTGCGCACAGCATCGAGGTTTTTTTGAATGACAACCGATTTTGGTTGACCTTCACGAGATTCATCACTGACGGATGCACGACCACGACGAAATTCTGCAAATCAATTGTAAACAGTATTTTCTGATGGTGCTTCATTACCAAAAGTTGAACGAAGTGAATCTATTCATTGTTGTTGGATTAGGCCTTTACTAAAATCGTAAAAAATCATCTAACGAAAACCTTCACGAGTAAAAAAAAACAAGTCACATACTTGTTTTTTTTTTAAACGCTCACTGTCAACAAACTTGTAAAATTTTACGAATATAGTAATGACACATTTCTATATTGCCATCTAGTGGTCGCTTATAAAAACATAAAAGGTAACCCTCGTACGTGGTTATAATATGTGGCTATGAAATAAAATATTACACAAAATTTTGTATATATGTGTACCGGGTGTTCAATATTGTCTTGGCCGCTACACCACAATAGTTTTTCGAACGCTTACCAGTAATGGTATACTAGACTAAATACATAGACATGCGTCATACATACATACGAGGTGTTATCAAAAAGTTCCTGCAATTTTTGGAATTCCCGCGCTACATTTGTCCCATTGATAAACTTTTTTGTTGTCATGTTGGTTAACCTGTCTTTGACGACTGTCTCAAATGGCATTATTATTGGATGTGTATTTTAAATTTGACAGCTATTAAAGAAGTTGCGTTTCTATATTTTCGGCGATTTTTTATGTTTCACAATGAGGGATCAAAGAATATGCATTAAATTTTGCGTGAAAAATGAAATTAAGTGCTATTAAGTAGTGGAAATGTTGCAGAATCCATTTGGTGAATCGTGTATAAATGAACGAACGATTTACAAATGGTATAAATGCTTTCAAGAGCTGTGAATCAAGTGAAGATGATGATAGAGTTAGGAGCACTTCAATCATCGAGAAAACGTGGATGGAGCTAAAACAGACAGACAGACAGACGGACGGACGAACAGACAGACCGACAGACATCATGCTAAAAATAGTCAAAACGTTACGTAGGGACCTCAATTTGTGGAGATCCATCGAAATCTCGAAATGTCAAAATCGGTATGATCACAATACCTCCCTTATATACATATGTTGGCGTTCGGTAAAAATGCGTTATCTTATTTCATTACGTATCTTGTGGTGGCTAGAGTTGATTTATAATTAATTTGTTGCACCCTTGTATCTTTTTAACTTAAACCATCACTTGACCCATAAACCCTAGACCCTAAAAAAGTAGATTTTTTTTCTAACATAACTTAAATAAAAATTACCTGCCTCAAACTTTTAAACTTATAAATAAAAAGAACAGGAAAAATCGTAAAAACTTTAACAAAACAAAAACAAAAACTTAACAAAATCCATAAAAAAGGCAGCAATTATCTTTTAGTGTCATGAGGTCTAGAAACCCTTTTAGCCAGGAAACGCGTCATAGATCCTTCATTTCCGGTACACTCAATTATACAAACTCATCTTATATAAACTTTAAATGAGATAAAGTCAGAATACATTATCATTCAGATGTAAAATCAGTGGGGAGAGACAAAAACTAGATTTATAAAAAGTTCGCTCGTTAAGATGAAATATGATATCTAGAAAATTTGGTGCGAAATCTAAAACTTCTATCTTATCTATATCAATGGAAAGTGGCAAGAATTAAAAAAATAGACCGCTGTACGAAAGAGGGAATAAAAGTTATATGAGCTCCTTGGCGTAGTTGGGGCTGGCAAAATTTAATATTCGAGGTTATGTTCTGTCACTTGTCAGCAGGAGCGGATCGACCTATCGGGCGATCGGGCATCGCCCGATAGGTCGACAGCTTTTTTGGGCCGATGTGACGGCCGCTATCCACTCAAATACATATGATCAATTCTACGATATTACTTTAGAAATCACTCACATTTTTTTATTTGTTTTTCTAACATTTTTTTCATTATTTTTGTATTTTTTGACTGTATTTTTATTTTCGATATTATTACTAAAAATTTAAATTAAATAAGTTTATTTAAATATACTTTGGTCTTTATTTATGCCTGGGAATCGGGCCAATTATATTAGGTGTGTGAATTAATTCCAGAAAAGACTTTATTGTGAAAAAAACAAAAAATACACTATACAAAGTATTTGCCATCACTTGCTATTATTTTTTACCATCTGTCTGTTGTTATATTCCATGACGGAAAAACGACTCGTCCTTAGAAGCGATGAGCCATTCATTGAGCCATTTCTCTATTCCTTCATAACTGTTCAAGTGCTGAACAGAAAGCCCGTGTGCCATCAATCTGAAGTTAAGTGATAATCTGATGGAGCAATGTCTGGTGAATACAGCGGGTGAGGTAAAACGGCCCAGCCAAGTGCTTCCATGGTGGCCTTCACAATCTTTCCAACATGTGGTCTAGCGTTATCATGCTGGAGGATCACTTTGTCGTGTCTCTTTGCATATTTCGGCCGCTTAGTCTTCAATGCGTTGCTTATACGGAGCAATTGTTGTTGGTTCAGTTCGTCAGTGATGGTTTGGCTCTGCTTTAATAGCTCATGATACACTACACCCTTCTGGTCTCACTATATACAGAGCATTACTATCTTGCCGTGAATATTCCGCTTTGGTCTCGATGAGGATTATTTTCCTGAGTTGCAAATGGATTTCCTTCGTTTGAGATTATCGAAATATATCCACTTTTCGTCTGTAGTCACAATACGATGCAAAAAACCTTTTCTTTTTTGCCTGGCAAGCAATATTTCAGACATGGTTTTGCGCCTCTCGATGTCTCTTTCTTTCCGTTCGTACGGCACCCATCTTCCTTCTTTGTAAATCTTTCCCATGACTACCAAATGCACAGAAATTGTTGATCGATCAACATTCTGCAATTGCGCGAACTCATGTTGCGATTGATGCGGATCTTCGATTAGCGCCTGCAATTCCTCATCCCCGAACTTCTTCGGCTAACCTGGACGAGGTTTTACATCGACACTGAAATCATCACTTTTGTAACGTCGAAACCATTCTATGCATGATTTATCGGTGGGAGCACTTTCAGCATAAGCTTCTAAGAGCATTCGATGAGCTTCAGCGGATGATTTCAGCAAATGAATACAGGAAATGAGAACTTCTTGGAAATGATACTTATTTGGCTCGAATTTCGACATTTTCGAATCAGATAAACACGTTATTGTTATAAACCCAAACATGTTATTGTTATAAACCCAAACGTTTATCAACTGAATATTATTGCCATATGTCAACACTAAAACATAAAGCCGGTTGCAGATATTAGAGGTTAGAAAATGCCATAGTACAGCAATTGACCGCCAGATGAACCGAATTAATTCACACACATAATAACATTCCCTATAAATAGTCAACAAGTCCCGTGAGCCCGGGCCGAAACATCCAAATCGCCCGGGCCGATTCAATCCCTCGATCCGCCCCTGCTTGTCAGTATACATGTATAAAAACGCTTTATAGAGTTTGTAATAATATCAATTAAAATACACAGATTCAAGCACAAACGAGCATTTATTACAACGTCTATATACAATCTGTCACATAATCTTCATGCTACAGTTGCTATCGTAACATATTACAAGAGACGACCAGCAACTACGGTCTATTTCAAAGTAGAAAAATGTGTGTAAGAAGATAGGAGCTGTTTGTCCTTGCTTCGGATTGGTTTAGATCGTCATCCCTATTACACTGTAAAAATATTGTTTTTAGTCCAAGTTGACAGATGTTCAGTGTCGTACATTGGAAATATATATTATTTGTATTATTTAATTTTTCTCATATATTTTGTTATTATTTACATATTTAGACTTTTATTTATATTCTTGGCGTAGATTTTATGGAGAAAATTCTCCATGTAATTTGTTTTAACGCAGTTATATATTTTTTAGGTTATTTGACATATAAATATTTTTTGACAGTTGACAATTAATAGATCAAGAGAGAGGACTAATGTGAGGCCAAAAGACAGCCCAGCTGATTGTGCCCAAAGAAGAAGTTATTAGGTGTGTTCGATTTGCACATTTGCAGTTACTGTTTACTGCCGCGTTAAAGCGTAACAGCCGTAACAAATAATCCGCAAGAAAAACAGCTGTAACTTTTTCGCAGTAGCGTCATAAACTGGCAGTAAATTACGACAAATCGAACAGATTTGCAGTTACTGCGACCAAACGAACAGATTTTTTTAACGCGGCAGTAAACAGTAACTGCAAATGTGCAAATCGAACACACCTATTGATATAATTTTTAGACCTTCATATATACATATATTTTTAATTTTTATTTACAATAATTATTTAAATAAGAAACTTTAGCTCTGAAGATATATTGTATGTTTTATTGCTTTGTTTAAACTCTTTTACCCAAATCTCTCTTTTTATATATAGTACATATTTTTTCAAATTTCCCATTAAACTGAATTTATGTCGTATAAATAACGTAAGTGTATTATCTGCCTTGTTTATTTCAATATCTTATTAACCTTTTTTATATTTAAAAAAAAATCATTTGCTAACCCAGTTGCTACGTCCATGCCCTAGTTGTAACTTATTTTAAATTTCCCACTATACTGTATTTGATCAGTGTAAATCGTACTCGGTTCGCAGCGCTATCTACTTTTTTCTACTTTGAAATAGACCATAGTTCTAATCTAACACAGCCGTCCTGATCTTGCCGCGTTCTCGCGGCATCATCTAATTTTGCCTGCAAAATGCAGAAGGTTTATGACCCGTCTAATGGAAATTCCCAGATTATATTTTATTACTAATTTCCTTCGGATTTAACATATTTCAAGTATTTTTAAAATTCCATTTATTTTACAAACTTAGTTGCCCTTAAAATCTAATAATGATTTTACAAATACCCAGCAAACATTTTTATACGGACCAGTACTGGTAAAGCACATACTTCCCGGCATTGAAAGTAATGGGCCAGTGCTGGCATTTCGTACTGGGCCAGTACCCCGGTGTCCCGTGGCCCTTAGCTAGCCCATTGATGTATCAGTTGCTGGCCCAGCAACGGTAAAGTGCATTGAAAGTAATGGGCCAGTGCTGGCATTTTGCACTGGGCCAGTGCTGGCATTTCGCACTAGGCCAGTGCTGGCATTTTGCACTGGGCCAGTACCCCGGTGTCCCCGTGGCCGTTAGCTGTATTGATGTATCAGTTTCTGGCATAGTTGCATTAAAAAATAATCACATTAGTTGCAAGATTTATTTCTGACGGACCAGTGCTTTTAATTAAACCCACTCTCTAACAAACTAGATCTGGTTATTTTGGTGATTTTTATAGTGTATTACTGACTTTTAGAAACTTGGTTATATTGTAAAAAAAGCTTTACAGTTTTGGATTAAGTTTGTATTATTTTAGGTTGGTATTATATTTACAAAATATTTAAGATGTCACTATTCAAAATGAAATATGACAAATTATATTTTTTAAATGACATATTTATAATCTTTGACAGATTTATTAATAATTGAAAATTTTATTACATGAAAAAAACTATGATTGAACTAAACTAAAAATTAAACAATTTAACATGAAATAGTTTGTGTAAACTACGTCCTTAAATCTAACAAAACACACACAAATCACAATAACAAACTGTATAATTTTCACAAAACAATAACTATTCAAATACACATCTTGACAAATACACATCTGTCCACCAACACGTATCAACTTGTACTGGCTCTCGAGGGGGTACTGGCCGTTAGGGCGTTTTATGACTAAGAACAATCAGACCCTTCAAATTATTACATTAAAAAAAAGTTTAGTTTTAAGTAAAAAGTATAAAAATGTTTGCTTGGATTAATACAAATAAGGAGTGCTTATAAAATGCTGGTAAAGTACTTCGTATAGGCGGAATGCGAAATACAAATGTGAAGTACATTATTAATACTGGCGTTGCACTTACTTTTGGTGCCAGCAGTAAAAGCAGTTTACCGGCATTCGGCCGTTAGTTAAATGTTTGCTGGGTAGTCATTTACTTTTTCTTCATTATATTTTTATTCTACTTACTTAATCCTGAAGCCTTTCTACCTTGCGGTGTAAGGCTATAGTTGAGTTACTTATTTTCTGGTGTTGTTCTCCATACTTCTTTCCATCATGTTCTTTCCTTTGTATATTTTCTTATCTCCTCCCACTTTACGCCTCTCTTCGTTGCAGCTTCTTTTGTTTCTTGGTGCCAGCTTTTTCTCGGTCTTCCTGGTCTAACTTTCTTCACTGTTCTTACTTCAAAATTTTTTTTTACTATTTTGTCTTCACGCATTCATCTCCCAGCCATCTTAGCTGTCCTTCTTCTATTATTGTCAACTGACAATAACTGAAGCGCCTCTAGTGAGATTTTGAGAAACTGAAGGTTGTAGGATAGTCGAGTTTGTGACAAGCATGGGAATATGTTCTTAAGCGTGTTCTACATTATACTTTATTCATCAATTTTCTAAACTTTTTTCTTTGAACTAGAAGTTGTCAAAGTTTTAATACAATTTATTTTTCAATTTTTTGGTAGAGAATGAAATTCTTACACGTGTTTCAGTTCATTTAAAGTACCAACATACTGGGCCAGTGCTGGCATTTCGCACTAGGCCAGTGCTGGCATTTTGCACTGGGCCAGTACCCCGGTGTCCCCGTGGCCGTTAGCTGTATTGATGTATCAGTTTCTGGCATAGTTGCATTAAAAAATAATCACATTAGTTGCAAGATTTATTTCTGACGGACCAGTGCTTTTAATTAAACCCACTCTCTAACAAACTAGATCTGGTTATTTTGGTGATTTTTATAGTGTATTACTGACTTTTAGAAACTTGGTTATATTGTAAAAAAAGCTTTACAGTTTTGGATTAAGTTTGTATTATTTTAGGTTGGTATTATATTTACAAAATATTTAAGATGTCACTATTCAAAATGAAATATGACAAATTATATTTTTTAAATGACATATTTATAATCTTTGACAGATTTATTAATAATTGAAAATTTTATTACATGAAAAAAACTATGATTGAACTAAACTAAAAATTAAACAATTTAACATGAAATAGTTTGTGTAAACTACGTCCTTAAATCTAACAAAACACACACAAATCACAATAACAAACTGTATAATTTTCACAAAACAATAACTATTCAAATACACATCTTGACAAATACACATCTGTCCACCAACACGTATCAACTTGTACTGGCTCTCGAGGGGGTACTGGCCGTTAGGGCGTTTTATGACTAAGAACAATCAGACCCTTCAAATTATTACATTAAAAAAAAGTTTAGTTTTAAGTAAAAAGTATAAAAATGTTTGCTTGGATTAATACAAATAAGGAGTGCTTATAAAATGCTGGTAAAGTACTTCGTATAGGCGGAATGCGAAATACAAATGTGAAGTACATTATTAATACTGGCGTTGCACTTACTTTTGGTGCCAGCAGTAAAAGCAGTTTACCGGCATTCGGCCGTTAGTTAAATGTTTGCTGGGTAGTCATTTACTTTTTCTTCATTATATTTTTATTCTACTTACTTAATCCTGAAGCCTTTCTACCTTGCGGTGTAAGGCTATAGTTGAGTTACTTATTTTCTGGTGTTGTTCTCCATACTTCTTTCCATCATGTTCTTTCCTTTGTATATTTTCTTATCTCCTCCCACTTTACGCCTCTCTTCGTTGCAGCTTCTTTTGTTTCTTGGTGCCAGCTTTTTCTCGGTCTTCCTGGTCTAACTTTCTTCACTGTTCTTACTTCAAAATTTTTTTTTACTATTTTGTCTTCACGCATTCATCTCCCAGCCATCTTAGCTGTCCTTCTTCTATTATTGTCAACTGACAATAACTGAAGCGCCTCTAGTGAGATTTTGAGAAACTGAAGGTTGTAGGATAGTCGAGTTTGTGACAAGCATGGGAATATGTTCTTAAGCGTGTTCTACATTATACTTTATTCATCAATTTTCTAAACTTTTTTCTTTGAACTAGAAGTTGTCAAAGTTTTAATACAATTTATTTTTCAATTTTTTGGTAGAGAATGAAATTCTTACACGTGTTTCAGTTCATTTAAAGTACCAACATAAAAATATAATTCATATCTTGTCAAATGTTTATAACCTAGCTATTAGATTTGTAAAATTACTGATTTACGTACAAAACACAATTTATATATTCGCTTATTCAAACCAATGATCAACAAAACACTATTAAACACGTGGTAATACAAAATATTTACAAGCGTAATTTTAATGTTGGTACTATTGTTAAAACTGTCTACTGCGCATGCACCGAGTTCCAAGTTGGATGTGTTTTGAAGAATAGTTGGATCAAATCTAGTTTTGAATAAAGTTGACCTTGACTATATACCGTGTTCTACACTGTACAATTTCACTGATTTATTTCTAGTACAAGTTCTAGTCAAAGAAATAAGTATGAAAAATTGATGAGAATTGTATAATGTAGAACACGCTTTAGAAGTGGAAAGACAGTTAAAGACCATTTTAGAGTGTGTTCCCGTGTGTTTCAATAAATATCACATGAAGATACCATTGAACCTGTCAAAAATATCCTACCAAAGTCAGCCATGATGTGAATGCAGTAGCGCCTCTATCGGTAGTGTCAGATGCCAATAGTCTCCAATGGTTTTGTGTTAAGCTTTTCCCTAAATACTTCATTTCTTATTCTGTCTAATTTTGTTTTACCTTCAATTTTCCTTAAAAATCTCATTTCGGAGCTTCTTATTTTAGACCTGTACATCTTTGTGGTGGTCCAGTATTCTGAGGCGTATGCCAAAATCGGTACTGTCACTTTTTTGAAGTTCTCTACCTTGATGTTGGTTGGTATTTCTTTTTTAGTTAGGAACGATGCTTTGATGCTGTTGAACATTCTTCCTGTTGCCAAATTTCCATTTTCCGAGAAAACTGTGCCTAGGTATTTGAATTTTCCTACTAAAGTGTCATAATAAATATACGAATTTTTATTCTAAAGAGTCATAAACCATCTAGCGTCCAGAAACGATCTCTCTAGTTAGCAATGTTTAGTCAGTAACCGCTACATTTCTGAACAGTCAACATTCTTTATTCTTTATTCTTACGAACAGTCAACACCATATCAGTCCAAATACATATCATTTAAAAACCCTAAAGCTGCACTCACAGCTCTTAAATTAGTCGACTATAGACTATGCATTTTGGATAGAATTAGTAGATAGTTTTAACGTTTAATGACAGTGTTCACAACTATGAAAATTACTGCGTAACGAATGTTGTGACATCTATGTTTTTTTAATATCGTGTAGCAATGGCGCAAGCAACAAAATATTTGGGGGGGAATTTATACGTACGCAAAGGGCGCAGTTTTGAAATACGGTAATTATAATTTTAAGTCTTTTCGAATTTTTGGAGAGGGGGAGTTATCCCCCTAATCAGTAGTCATTAAGTACCATTTAAAAATTGTACTGAAGTGTGCATTTTTACACATTTCAGGGTTTTGTAGGTATTTAATAAGTGATATAAAATTGAGGATATAGGGTGTTTTTTTTAGAGGTATAGAACTTTAAGTTGGCATTACTGTTCAAGATGGCGACCGATTTAACAGCTGTCAAGTGATTTATTCTCAGTTTGGTTTGGCAATTCATCATGAATAGACTCACGCCTGAACAACGCTTGCAAATAGTGCAATTTTATTTCGAAAATAATGGTTCTGTGCGGAATACGTATCGCGCACTACGTCCATTTTATCGTCGACAAAATCGTCCATCAGAGCAGTTAATTCGATTAACCATGGAACGTTTTCGCACCACGTTTACTCTTATTGATAACTCGCATCCCCAGAGACGCCGTACGGTGCGTACAGAAGAAGCTATTGGTACTGTAGAGCGTAGCATTGAGGAAGACCCGAATGAGTCCATCCGCCATCGAGCACAGGAATTGGATCTGTGTCCATCCACTTTATGGAAGATTTTGCGGAAGGATCTTGGTTTGCGTGCTTACAAAATCCAACTCGTGCAAGAATTGAAGCCAAACGATCATCAAGCAAGGCGTAGATTCGTCGAATGGGCCCAAAACGAGATTGCCGTTGTTCCCGATTTTCATAAGCGAATTTTGTTTAGCGATGAAGCGCACTTCTGGTTGAATGGCTACGTCAACAAACAAAACTGCCGCATTTGGAGTGAAGCTAATCCTCAAGTGTATGTCAAAACACCGTTACATCCCGAAAAACTGACTGTTTGGTGCGCTTTATGGGCTGGTGGAATCATTGGTCCGTACTTCTTCAAAAACGATGATGGCCAGAACGTTACAGTCAATGGTGATCGGTATAGAGCCATGATTACTAACTTTTTCATTCCTGAATTGAACAGCCATGATGTCCAGGAGCTGTGGTTCCAACAAGACGGCGCAACATGTCACACAGCTCGTGCCACAATCGATTTATTGAAAGACACGTTTGGTGACCGCCTAATTTCACGTTTTGGACCTGTGAATTGGCCTCCAAGATCTTGTGATTTAACACCGCTGGACTACTTTCTGTGGGGCTATGTAAAGTCATTGGTCTATGCGGATAAGCCACAAACGCTTGACCATTTGGAAGACAACATTCGCCGTGTTATTGCCGATATACGGCCACAAATGTTGGAAAAAGTCATCGAAAATTGGACGTCCAGATTGGACTACATCCGAGCCAGCCGTGGCGGTCATATGCCAGAAATCATATTTAAAATGTAATGCCACAAGATTATCTTTCGAATAAAAAAAAATTCATGTCAATCGAATAATCCATCGTTGTTTTATTGCAATTTAAAGTTCTATACCTCTAAAAAAAAACACCCATTACATATATTAAAAATCATAAATTTCAATTAAAAATCAGCCACCATGTTAGCAAAAGGAGGGAATTCCTAAGATTCCGCACACTAATAAGGCAAAATTTCATCGTAAGGGACGATTACTAACAACATTATCATGTTCCATACGAGCTGTGGAGACAGCCACGTCCAAGTTAAATTAAAACTTTTTGTATTATTCTTTGTTTTACTATTAATATATGTAACTATTTCATAAATAAAATCTTTCTAATTAATTAAAATTATTAATGTATATCATATTTTCGGACAGAGGGAGTCTTTAATTTTTATGGTTTAAAGGTATGTTATCAAAAAGATTTTGGGAACCACTGGTTTAAGGCCTCAGAATACACTCAATCATTTAATATACTGTCCAAATACTTTGATTATCATCTCAAATAGTCCTGCTAAATGTTATTTTCAATCTCCGCATGACTGGTAGCACCATCTATCGGCGGAGACTGGAACTAACAAAGCTTTACGGCAATCTGCGGATCTAGATAAATATTATACATTAGCCGAGCTACGATTTGTATTAGGGAGGGCATAAAATCAAACCTGGCATATATTAATAGCTTCCAAGCACGCAATATTATTTGAAATTTAGGATAATTTTAAATAATTGATGGTTTGGAAAAGAATCAGAAAACAGTACGAAGCCCTTAAAATTATAGATATATATAGATAACTATGGTCAGATTGCTGATAGGTGACTGTTACATGTATGTATCAAGTAGTGCATTCATATAATAATCTAGTTACCATTTTTCAGTGATTTTAAAAATGTTTTTTGTTATTTGTCTTAGCTGTAAGTGTCTGTTAATAATATTAATTAATAGAGCTTGCGGCCAATTATTAAATTCTTAAACTATAATTTTTTCTCTATCTTGTGTCCATCAAAGAGTAGCTGCCTTAAAGATTTCGGAATCAACAATTTGTAGAATTATAAATTGTAATAAATCTGAACTTCCCACTAACAAAATCAAGAGAAAACGAAGGAAATTAAAATCTGAACCAGTTTATTTTATTGACACATTGGCACAAACGTATGGTCATGAAATAGTAAGATTACCTCCTTATCACTGCCAGTTTAACCCCATTGAACTAATTTGGGGTATAACAAAAAATTATTATGATACACCTATTGGTCAAAAAGGATATAGTGATAACGAAGTTTTTAAAAAGGGGCAAGTAGCCTGTGATCAAATTAGTTGTGAAACTTGGGCAAAATCTGTTAAAAAAATCGAAAATTTAATAAATGAATGGTGGGAAAGGGAAAGGATTGTTGATGATATTAATCCAATAATAATAAATACAAAAAATGACAGCGATAGTTCAGATGACGACGATATCATGCATTAGTCACGGTAAAAAAATAAACATTTAAATACAACTTGTAGCAATATATTATATGAATAAATGTATTTTTACTTAATATTTTATTACTTAGTACTTAGGGGAAACATAAAAATTTAATTTAATTAAACAACAAATTATAATCCAAAAATGACGTATGAGTACAGTCTGTTCCAAACGGTTAGGCGGAACTAAATGGGAATTTCGATCTTTTAGGTTGTCACGAGAAGAGACCTTGCTTGGGTTATTTCATTTTTCATGTTGGAATGTCAAAATTTAAAATTCCAACAATGAAACCATGGAAACGAATCCCGTATGTCAAAATTAAATTATTTTTTTTTACATATATAATGACAAAAAAATAAATAAATGGGAAATTTGTATTCAGAATGACACGAAAAAACAAAATATTAAGAAAATGACATTTTAAAATGATATTAACCTTAACCAAAAAATATTTATAGTGAGTATGATTTACAAAGCTTAAACAAAACGGCTGAAAAGCACGATTTAAAAGATGAAAGTAACTAGATTGCAAAATCTAGTTCCGCCTAACCGTTTGAAACAGACTATATAAGTTTTTCCTTATTTATAATTATTACCTTAAAATTAATAATTTTGTTTGTTTGAGTACTACTGTGAATTTATTTTCGTGCTCTAATTAATAAAGATATCTACGAAACATGCCGTTTCTTTCTAATGCTTTGTTTTTTATTAAAATAATTTGGAAGGTTAGTTGTCAACTTGCGTCACTATACGGTTACTATGGGTATGCAAATAATTATAATGATATAGACAGAGAAAGCATATAGTATTGTATATCGATACTTGTAGCAACGAACAGTCACCTATCAGCAATCCGAGTATAGGAGAAATATCCGGCATTGCTCGGTATTTGCCCAGTAAGAAAAAAAAATGATTGCTGCAAAATCAAAATCTTCCAATTATTTCATTAGAGTTAAATGCTAACATAGATGATTTAAAAAAATCACAACTCAAAAACGGTTAGAGAAGACGATCTGAGGTTAGAATTTTTAGATTCCTCGTAGTTTATTTAGTCTAGAAAAAATTTGAGGCCTTATTCGTTTAACACATTTTGAGATTACGACAATGTTTTTTAATATAATTTACATTATTTGGGACAGTTGTGATTTAAAAAAAATCACAACTCAAAAACGGTTTGAGAAAACGACCTGAGGTTAGAATTTTTGAATTCCTCGTAGTTTATTTAGTCTAGAAAAAATTTAGGCCTTACACATTACCTTCGATTTTAGATATTTAATTTAAGAGCGTTTAATTTATCAAAATAGTTTTATGTAGGGTTTTAACAATGGACGTAGGCTGCGTACGATCTGTCATCAACTGGTACGTGTAACAGTTCGACAGATCAGGTCAATTTCACGAAGTCTTACGACATGACACGAATCCTAACATTCTTACACACAATCAAACATACGTTGCGCTTTATATACCATGTGTTCAAAAAGAAATTACGTAAGGGTTGGCTGTGGAAAAATAAAATAATGTGTACTGCAAGCTTTAACTGTCAATTAATTAACTGTCATCACTGTTGTTGTCATAAGTTTCTATTAGAAATTAAATTAAACTATTCAATTATTTTTAATATTGTTGTATAAAACTTGCAATAGACATTTTACAATTTTATTTTTCCACAGCCAACCCTTATGTAATTTCTTTTTGAACTCATGGTATTAGATTACATATACGAGGTGTGTAAATAAAGTAACCGGCCTGGCAACGTAGCGTTTGATCTGGCAACATCTGGAACGCGGGACTTAAGGGGTGGCAGGTCAACATGTGATACGCCTTCAGAACGAGTTTGAACTCGCTAGAGTAATTTTGTTGTCCGTAGCGATTTTTTTCGTGAAATAGTTTTTTCTAGTGCGTTTTAAAAATGAGTGACATTCATTTCGAGCAACTATCAGGTTTTCCTTCAGACTTGGGCACACTGCAACGTAAACTTTTGCAAAACTTCAGCAGGCCTACGGAGACAATGTTTTGTCAAGGAACCAGGTTTTTTGGTGGTTTAACGCATTTTCCGAAGAAAGAGAGTTGATTGAAGATGATCACGCAGCGAAAGACCTTCATCTTCACGAATTGATGAAAATGTCGACAGAATCCGGGTCCTTGTGCTTTCAGATCGTCGGTTGACAGTCAGAATGATCGGGGAAGAGTTGAATTTGACTCACACTACCGTTCAGATTTTGACCAATGAATTGGGGATGAGAAAAATGCGCTTTGTCACACAGCAATTTCAACAAACGAATTTTTAGCCAGTAAAAACATTCATGTGGCTCCTCAGTCTCCTTATTCGCTTGACTTAACTCCTTATGACTATTTCCTCTTCCCAAGATTGTAAAATCACCTCAAGGGACGTCGTTTTGGGACACTCGAAAACATTCAAAAGTGCAAAACCGACCAGCTGAAAGTTATTCCAGTATCCGAGTTACACCACTTCTATGAGGATTGGAAGAACCGTCTCCAGCGCTGTATGGCTTCCCGAGGAAGTTATTTTGAGAGAGACAATATTGAATTGTAATTCTATCCGAATAAAAAAAATTAAAAATCAGTCCGGTTTCTTAATTTACACACCTCGTATGAACGGGAAATGTAATGTTGACACTACGATGTTTGCCACCAAACAATGGCCGACCTGCTTTTCTTCGCTATACAAGCTGTGATATTGTATTACGTCTGCCCTCTACTTGTACCTCCATAATCAATACACTAACCACTACGCTACGGTGACCGGCTACTAGGACGTTAAAAATGTTAAAAATCAAGTCTTAATACATTTTTCATTATATTTTATTTATTTATGAAGTCTCTACAACGCATTTTTAGGGTTTTGTAGGTATGACCAAAAAACCCTTATACCGTCATTTTGTCGTCTGTCTGTCTGTCTGTCTGTTCGGTAAAAATTGTAGCCAAACGGCTAAACCTAGAGAGTTGAAATTTGGCATGCTTATACAACTCTTTGACCCGCACATAGGAAAAATACTAAAACATCTAAAAAACACATCCCCCTAAAAATATAAACAAATATGTGCTCATCGAAAAAAAAAATATTTTTTTATAATTCTGAGTAGGGTATCAAATGAAAGCCCTTGGTACGTGGATTAACGATCAAATTTTTATTTTTGCAAAATAAATTATTTTGAAGCGATTTTTGCCAAAATTGTTCAAAAAAATTTTTGTCCCACACCCTGTAGCCCAGATGGTTTAAACTAAAAATCTAAAAAAATTCTAAGTAGTGTATATTGGTGTGAACCGAAATAGTACAACAGGAATTTTTGATCAGATTAGGTTTTTGGAAAATAACGAAACAAAAGTTATACCAATGTAAGACACTCACATGCATAGCATGCGATGGCTACATGCGTTAGAGCGCTCTTAAACTGGCTGGAAAACGAAGGGTTTCGAGTTCGAGTACGGGTGAATTTTATTTTATCTGTTTTTTTTTGCATTTTTATTATGTTGAATTTATTTTGTCAAAATTCTAGTTATATTTTGACAAATGTTGTATTTAATTTTTATGAGCGTAAATTTAATAACCAGTCTTATTATATGATTAACAGACGATAAATTATTTTAAAAATATCGTTCAATTTGCCGTGATTACTACAAAGTAAAATTTGTCCTACACACTCAGCATACCGCCTTCACTTATTATATACCTGCGAAACCCTGAAATGTGTGAATATTCACACTTCACATCAATTTTTTTTATACGTGTGTGTGTGTCTGTGTTTTTGTTTTTTTTTGTTTATTCACTGCATGCATGCCACTCAACATAAACATATCACGAAATATTTAATTGTGGCTTTGGTTGACATAATTTTCCACTGTGCCCTAAAATAGTATGTTATCATGAAAATATATTTATGTCTTATGTAAATTCCAAGGGCATAAAAGTTGACATATTTTTATGCATATAGTCATAAATTTTAATGACGTTAATCAGCATAAATAGAACCCTTGCGAGTGCGTGTAATTATATTTTTAAAAAGGATTGCAATTCTGACACCTGACAACAGAGAAATAGTAATTCAACTTTGACCCCTGCTTTAAAAACAAGCAAATAGCGACCTCTCTAGCCTAATACCTTTTTCACACTAGATATTTAAGACGAGTGAACTTTAAGTCCACCGATGTTTAAGATCGGTTTGCCTTCACACTAGATGTTTAAATCTCCGGTGCTGCCATCTGCTACGGTAATTTTGTTCTTTAGTTAGCGTCAGAAAATTACTAGTTTTGAACTCTCTCTGCAGACGCACATTTTAATTATTATTAAACACACTAGTAGCTGATGGGCCGATAAGAAAAGAAACAAAAAGGTGATTTTTTTCATAATAAAATAAAAATTTATATTCGAATTGATTATTCGGTTAGTAGAACATCTGCTACTGAAATCATTTTTCAAATTTGTTCATTAAATTCCGTTTGTGACACACTAGAGGGTCGCGCTTCTCCGATTGTGTAACACTGATATAGTCTGTAACACTCAGAAAGGTCAAGCTATAGGTGAAGCCGGGGCATAACGAGCTCCCGGGGTATAACGGGCTCCCCTCTTTTTGGCTGTTAAAGCATGCCGCCATATTTGGATGCATTCCAATCACGTTCAGTACTTCGCTAGTATCTTCCAAGAGTGGTTGTATGACTGAGAGCGTTTACATTTTGTAAATTGGTGAAACGTGCTTTTTGCTGTGTTGATATATTTTTCATACATATCCAGATGTTGATTGCTCCAGTGCAGAGCATGTGGCAAGTGGGCACATTGTTCTTGCGCTGGAGAAGATGATAACGATGAGGAATGCACTCACGTGTGTTTATTCTGTGCCAGATTTTAGCTGATTGCCCATTATGCCCCGCCCGTGCTCATTCTGACCCGATATCCGGACAAAATGAGCACAAGGAAGCTTTTTTTATATCGTCATAACTTTTATTTTTGTTTTTTTCTTAGTTTTTTTACTGTCTGTAATAATTAAACAATAAATCATCTTACGAATAGGAGTATTTCGAAATTTTTTACGATATTCCTTAAGATTTTATTAAAGATAATTCTTAAGGTGCCCCTAATGCCCCCCCCCCCGGCTTCCTCTACTCCACCCAAAGAATTTTTCGAATAGGTTTGATAATTTCTGAGATTACCCCGAAAATACAAACAAATTAGCTGCTTTATATTGTAAAAAAAAAATAAGAAATAATAAGATAAGACAATAATTAAGATATTCCAAGTTTAATTATAGGTAGCGACACTATAGCCCCCCAAATATTTATTTTATTGAGAACTGCAATACTCAACAGATTTTTTTTTTTTTTAATTAATAAATTATCAATAAATATAAAAGCAGTTAAAAGGAAACTAAACTGAGAATGAAATTTTACTCTTATGCATTTTTTGCTGTGTAATTTTTTAAATAATTTATCACGAGTCCCTCCTATTATACTGTATATTCTCATGTGTTATAAATTTCTACATTTCCAATTCGAAAATCCAAAACACGCAAAAAGGAAATATTTTATAAGTTTTTCCTGTCATTCTGAAAATAGATTTCATTTTTTTAATTTTACCCGTCTGCACGAATTTATCGTAAATGTGTCAATCTTACTTTTTTAGACCGATAAGATAAAGTTTTTCTCTAGAGATGAGAAAATAAGATCCCAAAATACTAGAATGTGGAAAGAAGCCAGACTTAAACAAAGTTTAGATGTGAAGAAATTAATTTGAGCTACACTGATGCACAGTTGCAAAAAGTCTTAAAACTAGATGTAAGCTAAAACTAGATGAAAAGAAAAAATTGTCTAGCAACGCAATGCGTTTTAATGAGTTTAAAGCTTGCGTTCAAAGCTTTTTACAATGGGGGAGAAATTAATATCTATGCTCATAGAAAACAGAAAGATGTGGACAGAAATAGAACAATATGGTCATAGACATTTTTAGGTTAAGACAGATGCTAACTGCGCATGCGTCAATTAGAAATTTAAATAAGAATTTGGAGTTTGCAATCTCCTAATAGACCATATTAATATGACATCACATACATGTACTGCTATCGGACAACGCTTTCCTTTGGATTTTTTTGGCAGATATAAAATACATGTGTCATTACTTTTGTTACCTTAATTTTATGTATATTTTCAATTCTGGAGCAAAAAATGTATATCTTTCATAAGTATACACAAATATATACAGTTCAGATACTTTATAAAAACATTATACTATATTATAGGATAATGTTTTATACACATATAAATAAGGATTCGAAGATATATTTATAGGTTACGTTTTTAAATAATATGAAAATCAAAATATCTCTAGTATTTTCTAATTAAAACTAAGTAATCATTAATATTTTGTTTCAGAATGCATAATGGTGTATTGTTTTGCTGCAAATTGGAACCATTACAGCCACTAAGAATGTGGCTGTAATGGTAATTGATTTTTTTTATTTTGCGTTTTTGATATGAATATTAAAAACAATATTGGATAAAATAAGAAGAACATATTGTTCCTTCAAACTATTTAGAAAGAGCAAACGGACTTATTGCTATGTTACTAGCAAAAAAAAAATGGATTATAAACGTAAATTTTTCAAAATTAACCTGCAAAATAATATTGTTGTTAAATTTGTAGAAAAAAAAGGAAAAGTTGGTACCCATATTGTCTATACACTTTTTCCATTTAAGTGGCAGGTTGTTCAGGCCGGTGGTATAAAACCCTGGCGGATGAGAGTCAATGAATTCCTTAGCCAGTTTTATAGCATTGTCGGAATTAAATTCTTTTCCTATTAAAAAGTTGTTCAAATTGCGGAAAAAGTGGTAGTCAGTGGGGGCTAGGTCTGGTGAGTATGGAGGATGATGAAGAAGCTCCAACTCCAATTCCTGTAGTTTTGCCACAGTCATTTGTGCAGTGTATGGTCTAGCGTTATCATGCAACTAGATAAGAGTCGATCTGTTGACCAATCTAGGTTGTTTTTTTTTTAGTTTTTGCATCATTTTGTCCAGTTGGTTGCAGTATATTTCTGCTGTGATTGATAAACCAGTTTTTTTTTGTTTTGTTTTTAAGTTACCTTTACGAAATTTGCCGAACCAATTTGATATGGTCTGCTGCGTAGTACCACTATTAAAGTTTCGCGCGGTCTGCGATGCCGTGGTTCCACGTAAGAACTCATACTTCATAATAGTTCGAAATTCCGAAAGTTCCATTTTCAATAAAATAAATTTAAAAAAAATGTTTTTGATATTCTTTAGAGCATACAATGATTTCTTTAAACAGGCGAGATGTGTAACTTTTCAAAAAAAAAAAAAACAACGATAAAATATTAAACCAATGTCAAACAATAAGCTGTTAAAGTTGGCAATATTATGAACTACAAATTTCATCCTTGATGACCTGATATTAAATTAAAATGTATAAAATAAGAATTATAATAAATAAATATTGACTTGTAGTTTTGATGTTTTTAAAGTTGTTGTTCAAAATATTTTCTTACTTTGAAAAGTTAATTTATACTTCCAAATTCAAATAATAAAAAAAGACCACTAGGCTTTGTGACGTATTTACTAATATGGTCTATTGCTATGGTAACGCGGCATTGGGAATTGAGTGGGGGGAACGCTCAATAGCCACTCTTGGTGCTGCAAACCTGTGTAATTAAAAGCATAGTTCTAATTAAATGTATGTACGTATTAAATTTAAAAAAAAAGGAAATCAACGGCAAGGCGGCAGTATGGAAGCCTATTTTGTGACGTGTTACTACGGGGAAAAGACAGTATAGTCGGATTGCTGATAGGTGACTGTTACATGTATGTATCAAGTAATGCATTCATATAATAATCTAGTTACCATTTTTCAGCGATTTTAAAAATGCTTTTTGTTATTTGTGTTAACTGTCAGTGTCTGGTAATAAATATTAATTAAAATATGGCTTGCGGCCAATTATTAAATTCACAAACTTTAATTTTAAATCTGCTGGAATAAACAACAAATTATAGTCCAAAATTTACGCATCAGTATAAATTTTTCCTTATTTATAATTATAACCTTAAAATTAATAATTTTGTTTGTTTGCGTAAAGATATAAAATTAGTAAAGATATCTACGAATCTTGCCATTTCTTTCTAATTTTTTTTTTTTTTTATTCAATTAATTTGGAAGGTTAACTTGCGTCACTATACGTTACTATGGGTATGCAAATAATTATAATGATATAGACAGAGAAAGCATATAGTATTGAATATCGATACTTGTAGCAACGAACAGTCACTTATCAGCAATCCGACTATAATTAAGTCACAAAAGGCTATTAAAAAGGCTATAAAGAAATACTTAGCCGAAAACAAGTTTTATTTTTCAACAAAGTCGCCACCTATATTAATACACTTATCCCATCGCTTTATCAATACTCCAATGCCTGTTGTATAAAAGTCTTTGGACTGCAGTCTCAATCACATGCGTCCTCTCGTTCAACATCGTTATCACCCGCGAAACGTTTGCCAATATGCTTCTTTGTAGACCAAACCATGGAAACATTCTATTGCAGTTGCTCTACTGTCTATTGTAACTGGCCTGTTAGCTCGAACCATCTCGTCCACCCGTCGAATTGTTGCATCATTCGTCATCTGCCCAGTTCAGTGTTCGTCAACAACTTTTTTTATGGATATCCTTAGCAGGAAGTCCTTTTGCCCACAAAAATCTTACAACAGCACGTTGCTCTTCCGCAGTATACTCTTCGAGCACGATAGCCATTTTCACTCTGCCTGCGCGCGCACACGGCAGCTGTCACATCAGGCTGGATTGTGCTGCCACCTAATAACACTTTTGGAAATAACTCACTGCTATTTTCAGCTTTCCAACATCAGTTTGTAACCAAATTACTAAATTCCCCTCGTAATATGGTCTATTTTAATTTATATATATATCAGTAATAATTTAGAAGGTTGTGAATGCAAAAGTAAAGTTACGTATAACAAACATTTACGTTAATTCTGAGTACTAATTTTAATTTATAATTATGACATTGTGAATACAAGCACAACATGTCACACTTAATGATGATATGCCTATTGTTCTAGAGTTTACAAAGAGAAGCCTTGTTTTAAAGAGAGTATCTAGTATAAAGCAGCTTGAGTTCTGTTTTCGTTTCTTATTGATTCAAATTTTCCTAGTAATAGTACCATATAAATATATTCAAACAAAAATACAGATCTCAGTTAATACAAAACAAACCGAAATTTTCTCATTCGAACTTATGACCCAGTTATTTGAGTAAAACAAAAATAAGTTATAATCAATAAAACGAGACACTTAGCACCATCTGTTGACGAGCTTTCAAACTACTATATCCTTAGTACAAGCTTTCAACACCAGTTGTCGCCAGTTGTATGAACGAGCTTTATAACCTTGAACTTTAGAACTTAACCTAGAATATTGATTCTGAAAATTTGTACAAGGTGTTCTGAAAAGGATTTCGAGAGGACCAAGCCTGAAAGGACTATTCAGAGTGGGTTAAAGTGGATTATAAGGGGGTTAGTTGAATTTTAGAATAATAGGTAAAATAACGCTCAACAAAATTTAATATCAACACTTTATATAATATAAATGGTAATATCCGAGTTACTGAGTTGACAAACAATTTATTTTCTAGATTAAAAATGTTAAATTAATGGGTAATACGAGAGCTACCTTTTAAGATTTTACAAAAACTAAGAAAGAAAAATTTTTTTTGGAACAAACTGATAAAATATTCGCCTTTAAGGTTTATACACTTTTTTTTTTATTTTTTTATTTATTGTTTTATTGGCCGTTGGTCTTTCGACCATATTAGCCAGCTACAAATTTTATATAATATATGTACAATTATAATTAATTACATTTTTAAATTTGAATTGATAATAAATTTGACCAAAAATATATATGATTTGTAATGTTTTAATAAATTTATAATAGAATGCGGTGGATTTAGATTAATTTTTTCCAGTTTCATAATAAGATCTTTTCTTTGATTACTAAAATTTGGGCAATGGAAAAAAATGTGATCTAGGGTCCCAATAGTTTCATTGTCGCAGGGGCAGTACGGTGACTTAATTACACCAATTTTATATAAATGTTGTGGATAAAATGCATGGCCAAATCTTATCCTACACATAGTTGTGATTACATTTCTTTTTTCTCCACAAGCGTGAAACCAGGGTTTCTTCGGTAGACTATTTTCTATTTGTCCATAAAATTTTCCTCTGTCTTCTTGCCACTCTTGTTCCCATTCTGCATTCAAGTTCTTATATACGGTACTTTTAAAATCATAATGAGGTGTTACATCGGTGATTATTTATACACTTACGCATGCGTTCAAACCAATTTCTAGAAACATTTTTTCCACTCTGAAGTTGTTATCTCAAAACCATGGTTTTCGAAGTCTTCAACAGCTTCTTGTTGATGAAAATTGTTGTCCACGCATTTTTTTGTTTGACATTGGGGAACAAAAAAGTCGTTAGGGGATAAATCAGGTGAATACGGGCAATGTGACATTAATTCGATGTTTTTCTCCTTCAAATAATCAATTATTTGACGTGCTGTGTGGAAGCTTGTATTGTCATGATGAAGAATAATGCGACATTTTTTTATGTTTTTCCTGATTTTGTCGATGACTTCTGGCAAACAAATTGTATACCATTCAGCATTAACTGTTCTCCGATCCTCTAAAGGAATGGTTGCGACATGTCCAGTTCAACCGAAGAAATAAGCATTCATTTTCTTGGAAGTGCTTCGTGAACGAACAACTCTTATGGGTTTCGATTCATCTTGGAAGACCCAGTGGATTGTTGCTTCCCGGTTCATATGAATAAATCCAAGTTTCGTCACCTGTAACGATGTTGTATACGGATTTAGCAGTGCAGAGGTTTTTTTTAGCAATCCCTTACACTAATTAACACGAGCCTTTTTTTAAGCTTCGGTCAAATTATGCGGAATCCATCAGGAACAGATCTTTTTCACAGCTAAATGTTCATGCAGAATCGAATGTATTGCAGTCTGCGATATGCCAAAGGATGCCTCTATCTTACGGTAAGTCACATGCTGATCTTCTTCAATCATTTTGCGCACAGCATCTATGTTTTTTTGAATCACAACCGATTTTGGTCGACCTTCACGAGATTCATCACTGAAGCACGACCACGACGAAATTCTGCAAAACTTTTGTAAACAGTCTTTTCTGATGGTGTTTCATTAATGGTGTATTTGGCTCTAGTGTTACTACGGAGCAGACAATATCAAATTGGTTCGCCAAATTTCGTACAGGTAACTTAAAATGAAACAAAAGACAAAAAACTGGCTCATCGATCACAGCAGAAATATATTGCAACTAACTGGACGAAGTGATGCACAAATTTAAAGAAAAACAGCCTAGATTGGGCAACAGATCGACTCCTATCTTATTACATGATAACGCTATACCACACACTGCATAAACTACTGTGGCAAAACTACAGGAACTGTAGTTGGAACTTCTTCATCATCCTCCATACTCGCCAGATCTAGCCCCCACTGACTACCACTTCTTCCGCAATTTGGACAACTTTTTAATAGGAAAACAGTTGCTGTAAAACTGGCCTTCCAGGAATTGATTCTCGTCCGCCAGGGTTTTATACCATCGGCCTGGACAACCTGCCGCTTAAATGGCAAAAGTGTATAGACAATATTTGTGCATACTTTGATGAATAAAATAATTGCTTATATTTGTAAGTTATCAACCAACTTTGCCTTTTTAGGGTTTTGTAGGTATGACCAAAAAACCCTTATACCGTCATTTTGTCGTCTGTCTGTCTGGCTGTCTGTCTGTCTGTTCGGTAAAAATTGTAGCCAAACGGCTAAACCTAGAGAGTTGAAATTTGGCATGCTAATACAACTCTTTGACCCGCACATAGGAAAAATACTACAACATTTAAAAAACATATCCCCCTAAAAATATAAACAAATATGTGCTCATCGAAAAAAAAAATATTTTTTTAAAATTCTGAGTAGTGTGTCAAATGAAAGCCCTTGGTACGTGGATTAACGATCAAATTTTTATTTTTGCAAAATAAATTATTTTGATGCCATTTTTGCCAAAATTGTGCAAAAAAATTTTGTCCCACACCCTGTAGCCCAGATGGTTTAAACTAAAAATCTGAAAAAATTCTAAGTAATGTACATTCGTGTGAACCGGAATAGTACAATAGGATTTTTTGATCAGATTATGTTTTTGGAAAAAAAAAAACATTTTTTGTGTTCTTGCTAATAATGTTGAAAACTTATAGTTATATAACACGCTAAACAGTAACGTGTATCTTGGTGCAGTGGCTAAGATACTGGTATTCTGCCCTTTTTGTTTTGGCATCCCAAATAATCATCATTCACTTACTAAATACCTGCAAAACCCTGATATGTGTGAAAATTCACACTTCACATCAATTTTTTTCTACAAATTTCATCCTTAACAGCGTAATATATTTTTCTTGTAGTGTTTTTTCATAAATTCGGCGCCCTATAATTTTGTTTTTGCACCACACCGGAGTGTACTCGCACTGCCAGCATCCCCGGTAGCTAGGCCCCTGCCTCGTACTTTCAGTTAATTTTTACTTCTAACAATTTTCATTATTCCTATGATGGATCCAAAAATTCAGCGTAATATTTTATTTTCAAAAGCTGTGAGGTATCGTTAGAATTTAACTTGTACTTTTCAGGTAATCAGTACGACATAAAAGATTTTGATTCAACTAAACTGAATACCTTTTATATATCGTTAACAAAAAGAAAATAAAATATAAATAAATAAATAAAAAGAAACCATAACGTTCTTTGTACTATAAGAAGCTTAGCATTAAATCGAAGATAAAACCTGTACTAAAAATAGAATACAATTCTCGTTTGAATAGAATAAAATCACCATTTTTGCACACTTTTTATTTTACTGCGAAAACAAAATGTGGATGAAAGGATTTGCTTCTTGAATGCCGCAACCAACTTGTGAGGAAAGTTATGCGGGTTGCATATATCAAAGCTTTCAGGGGTACACTGTTGCATCAAGAACTAAGGAATGCTGTATGGGATAATTGTAGTGGTGTTCACGTATTTAATGGGTTTAGACATGAATACACGTGTTTAGAGTTTATTCTGAGAGGTGGAAAATTTAAAATGTATTAAGAGGAAGTAATTTAGCCATCCATATTAATATATTAACCACTGAATACCTAAAAAGACTGTGGCAACATGAGTGGAGCCGCACACAGAACGTTAAGTTACGACAGATTAACGGAGACGTTAAACCATGGGGTTCTTCCTGCAGGATTAACCGCAGGGAGGAAACCGCCATCACACGCCTCCGTATAGGTCACTGTTGGTGGACCCATGGGCACCTCCTCCGAGGTGAAGAGTCCCCTATCTGTGAGACGTGTAACACAGATTTGTCTGTGTTACACTTTTTAACTGAGTGTATACAGTTAAAAAGTCAGGGAGATACATGTCAGGGAGAGGTTAGGCCTGTGCTATGACCTGTCAGTTGCTTTAGGTGACGACAGGGTACTCATGGACAGGCTGATACTCTTCCTGAGAGAATCGAACTTATTGTTTTATATGTGAAGTCTTGCACCTTATTTTAATGTGTTTCTAGTTATTGACTGTGATATTCGATGGTAATTGGCTCCTTTACAGCCTCTTACCATCACCCTGATTTAATCATCTTTAAATGCAGCAAATCTATAGACTTACTCCATTTTTAGGGTTTTGTAGGTATGACCAAAAAACCCTTATACCGTCAGTCTGTCTGTCTGTCTGTCTGTATGTCTATCTGTCTGTCTGTCTGTCTGTCTGTCTGTCTGTCTGTCCGTCTGTCTGTCTGTCTGTTCGGTAAAAATTGTAGCCAAACGGCTAAACCTAGAGAGTTGAAATTTGGCATGCTTATACAAATGAAAGCCCTTGGTACATGGATTAACGATCAAAATTTTATTTTTGCAAAATAAATTATTTTGAAGCGATTTTTGCCAAAATTGTGCAAAAAAAAATTTGTCCCACCCCCTGTAGCCCAGATGGTTTAAACTAAAAATCTGAAAAAATTCTCAGTAATATACATTCGTGTGAACCGGAATAGTACAACAGGAATTTTTGATCAGATTATGTTTTCGGAAAATAACGCATTTTTTGCGTTTTTAAGTAAAATATGTAATATATTTAATCCGCTATTTAACATAGTAAACAAGTGATCCTGTATAGCACAGTGGTAGCGTTGTCGCTTAGTGAGTTGAAACTACCGTAAGAAACTGTGTTCGAATCCCGAAAATTTTTATTTTTACAGTTTTTTTTTGCATTTTTATTTTGTTTAAATTATTTTGTCAAAATTCTAGTTATATTTTGGTAAATATTGCAGTTAATTTTTAAAAACGTAAATTTAATAACCAGTGGGAAGTGTTGAAATTATAATTTAATTCTATATTTGAAGGTATCAGAAGGCGGGGCTTATGATTTAAGCAACTAATAGAAGCCATAGACGCAATTTCCAAAATCTTAATGAACCTTGCTATATAAAAAAAAAATACTGCACATATTTAGAAACTTAAATAATGGTATTAGGCATTCGAAGTAAAATTCATAAAAAAATATTTTGACATAAAATTTGTTTTGGCATCCCAAATAATCATCACACAGTTAATAAATACCTGCGAAATCCTGAAATGTGTGAAAATTCACACTTCACATCAATTTTTTTCTAATTAAAGACAGTTCGTAGAAAACAATATTGTATGAAACTCATGCATAAAGCGTCTTTGTCACCAATGGGATTGCTGCACTCGCCTACAATCAAATTTTCCATTCGTGGAAAAAGTAATGCTTTATGCACTTGTTGCATAAATAATTATTTTTCGATTCAATTTTAAGTTATGTTTTTGTTGATGCATTGTTTGTTTTAAAATTGTTTGACAAGAGGAGACATTTAATGGCTTTTGATGTAGTAGCACAACTGAAAGCTCTGAATGAAAGTGCTTATTAAGTTCAAAGCTTTGTTAAAATTTGTAATAAGCTCCAGGATGCATCCTGAGTTTCAGTTTATTTTTGATGCTAAATTTGTACATTCAAGACGTCTCGCGACTTATTCCGTGAAGTATTGCGTAGGATATTTTAAATTTCTGTTTAAAATCACCAAAGAAAAATAAATTTACACACTTAATAGTTATTTACGTAGTGAAAATTTTCAATCTTGTCGGAAAATTTCAATTAATTTCTAAATCATTTCCATCACTTTATGAAAAACTGGAAAATCAAACATCTGAGAATATTATATATTCTGAGAAATATGAAAATAATATTTTATTTAACAAGCAATTAGAGTATATTACGCGAGGATGAAGTTTATTTATTTATTTTTTGTTTTTTCGTCAATAAGGAGCATTTATTATTTAATGAATTGGGCTCAACAATGACCGATGGCCGCACTGCGATCGCTGTAAATTAGCTGATCGAAACGAGTAATGTGAAAATTGAAAATCATTGATTTACGATTAATGATTAACAGTTATAATTACTAAATTATTTAAATTTTTTAAATACAACACTTTCTTCTAAGTGTGTAGTTGAAGGAGAAGATTTGTTAAATACCGGTCATGTTATATTATGCGGAATTTCGGGAAAAAATAATGAGCATGTTTACATATGTGGGTTATGTTTACAAACAAGCAATCTAAAGTCACTGGAAAATTAAAATTAACTCAACATACCCTGTACCTGTAAAGCAGGAGCTTTATGTATTATTTAATTTGTTTAAGAAATATTAGGTCATCAAGAATGAAATTGTAGAAAAAAAAGGCAAAGTTGGTTGATAACTTACAAATATAAGGAATTATTTTATTCATCAAAGTATGCACCCATATTGTCTATACACTTTTGCCATTTAAGTGGCAGGTTGTTCAGGCCGGTGGTATAGAACCCTGGCGGACGAGAGTCAATGAATTCCTGGAAGGCCAGTTTTACAGCATTGTCGGAATTAAACTGTTTTCATATTAAAAAGTTGTCCAAATTGCGGAAGAAGTGGTAGTCAGTGGGAGCTAGGTCTGGTGAGTATGGATGATGATGAAGACGTTCCAATTCCAATTCCTGTAGTTTTGCTACCGTCATTTGTGCAGTGTGTGGTCTAGCGGTATCATGCAATAAGATAGGAGTCGATCTGTTGACCAATCTAGGCTGCATCATTTTCTCAGTTTTTGCATCATTTCGTACAGTGGGTTGCAGTATATTTCTGCTGTGATCGATGAGTCAGTTATTTTTTTTTTTTTTTTAAGTTACCTGTACGAAATTTGGCGAACCAATTTGATATTGTCTGCTGCGTAGTAACACTAGAGCCAAATACACTATTAATATTTCACTATTTTCACTATTATAGTAAAAACTCATACTACATAATAGTGCGAATTTCCGACCGTTCCATTTTCAACAAAATTAATTTTTTTAAAAAGTTTTTGATATTTTTTAGAGCGTACAATTCTTTCTTTAAATTGGCGAGATGTGTAACTTTCAAACACAAAAACAGAACGGTAAAATATTAAGCCAATGTCATATAATAAGCTGTTAAAGTTGACCACAAATTAGAAAATTAGTGAATGATCCACATTTTACTGTACATATGGATGATATGGAGAAGAATAGATGGCAGTCTTTCGTGGCGCTCATCAAAAAATTTCTTGGGAATAAAAAAGCCGAAAACTATGTGGATGTCGTTGAAAATTTTATTGAAAATTATCATCATCTGGGGTGCAACATGAGCGTGAAACTTCATTTTTTAAACAGTCTTCGTGACAGATTTCCTGTCAATCTTGGAGATGTTAATGATGAACAGGGTGAACGTTTCCATCAGGATTTAAAAGAGATGGAGAGACGTTATCAAGGAAGGTGGGATACTCACATGATGGCTGAATACCAAGAAATTTAACGAAAGGGGGATTGGCAAAATCATGTTTTCTGGTGCTCAGTAGCAAGGTCTGGGTTTTATCTGTATTTAAAATTAGTTTATTGCTAGACAACCAAGAGTTTGCACTGTTCACCAGAGAAACATTTTCTGTAATAAGGGAATCTAGATCATGGTTGCAATTTAGTAATGTTGTATCGTCAGCGTAAAGAATTGATTTAGATGTCATAGCGAGAGGCAAGTCGTTAACATATATTAAGAATAGTAGCGGTCCGAGAACTGAACCTTGGGGAATACCAAAATGTAAAGGAAGATACTCAGAAACGCTACTTTTAAATTGGGTAAACTGTTTCCAGTTAGATAAGTATGATTTAAGCATGGCACGGCTCTTATCGTCAAAACCATAAAAAGATAGTTTGGTTAATAAAATATCATGAGATATGCAGTCAAAAGCCTTGCTTAAATCAAGAAAAACACTAAGACAGTATTTCCCTGATTCTAATGCATCCGAAACATACGCGACAAAGTCCAAAACTGCATCTATAGTGCTCTTATCACTTCTAAAACCAAACTGACTATTGGAGAAAAGATTTTTGCTTGTAAAATACTGCACAATTTGTTTGTACAACACCTTTTCAAAAATCTTTGAAAAAACTGGCAATATTGATATTGGTCGATAATTATTAACATCATCGACATCTCCTTTCTTAAAAAGTGGCAAAACAAAGTTTAAGCTTGTCTTGTGGTATGAATAGTATCATTTCATCCCTACAGCCTGCTTGCAGACTAGAGTAGTAGATTGTGTACAAATTAGTGGCGGTCGAGTTTAAAATATCCAGATGGACGTGGACGAGTGAAGGCATTCCCAAATGACATGCCTCCTTTTTTGTTGCCTATTTAAACTTCTAAGCCGAGTATATTTACTACATTCAAATATATCTAAAATATCACTAATTTGAATATTAGCTAACTTCAATTTTAGCTAATTTAAACTCATCCAGTAAACATCTAGAACATTTAAAATTTAAATGTAGAAATTAACGAAATAATTATGGCCTACGAAGAAATAAACTCATCAGATCTCAAACATTCAAGTTGTGATGGAGTTTGCAAGTTACCTCCTTGAGGGAAAAACCCCTAGGACCTCCTGAAAAACTCCCCAGAGGGGGAGAGTTTAATGTTCCATGAAATAAGATTTGAGCCATGTTTCAGAGCACACAAATAAAGCTCTTACAAATTTTATTATTGGCATGTATGTTGTAATCATGGTTTATTTTAAGTTTTGTTTGTTGGTAAAGCGTTGAGATAAAAAGTATATTCTGGTTTTAATAAATTGGGTTTAAGAAATTTCGTTGGTTTTGGATTAATAGTTAATTTAACAAAGAACAGCTTTTTATACACCCATACATAGGGCGCAAGGAAAGCTTTGAGATATATTTAATATGATAATAATAATTCTTTATTGAAGCTATTGGGTTGTTAAGTCCGTTCGTTTGTTTTTTTTTTCACTTTTTATTCAATAAAATATACTTTTTTTAAAAAAAACTTGTATTATCAAATGTACTGTCCATTATTTTCTATCACTTTGGACAAACGCTCAGGCAATTTCATAATGCCATCTCTGCAGAAGGTTCCGTCTTTGCTCTCGAAAAATTTGTCCAGGTGAATTTTGATATCGTCCACAGATGCGAAATTTTTTCCGTTAAGGGAATTTTGTACAAAGGAGAACTAATGGTAGTCGGATGGTGCGATGTCTGGACCATATGCTCCGATTGCCAAAATGAAACAGAAGTTGATAATCTGAGTCAATGGTTCAAGAATAGTAACTGAAACATGTTTTATTAATTTCGTGTTGTTGCCATAGATGTCTAACGTTAAGAGAAACCTAGGCTACTAGAAGCTTATCGTCGATCTTAAATTGGTGGCCTTTAAGCTTATCCTTAATGAGGAAATACTAAAGATTTTAACAACATTGCCTCAATAAAAGTTCTCTAATATTCATTGATTAGATAACATCCAGAATACCAGGTCTACAAGTATGAAATGCGGATTTTTTTCAAACTGGCTGCGCAAACTGAGTGTATAGTTCAAAGTCTCAACACATATGGCGTTTTGCTAAGTTATCATTAAGTGTCAAATGCGTATAGGTTATAATTTGAAAAGTGATCATATAGTTTTGTTTTACTTTGTTAAAAATGTCAAATTTTGTGCCAAATAAAGAGCATTCGCGGACAGTACTACTGTATTGTTTTCATTTGAAAAAAATTGTTGCTGAATCATACCGAATGCTTCGAGAAGCTTATGGTGAATATGCTCCATCGCAAGATACGTGTGAACGATGGTTTCGGCGTTTCAAAAGTGGTGACTTTGATCTTACAGGCAATGAACATGGAAAACCTTCAAAAAAATATGAAGATACAAAATTGGAAACATTGCTACAGGAAGACGATAGTCAATCACAAAAACACTAGCAGAGCAGTTAGGCGTTAGTCAACAAGCTGTTTCCAATCGCCTACGAGAGATGGGTAAGATCCAAAAAGTCGGCAGATAGGTTCCAAAATCATTGAATGAGAGACAGATGGAAAAACGCAAAAACACTGAATACCCCGCCAGTAGAACTCTTCTCCTTTCCCCGCAAACCATTCATATAGCCATTCCTTCACATTTTCATATGAACAAAAGTGCTGCTCGGCAAGTGCGCCCATCGATGCGAACAAGTGGTAATCTGAAGGGGCCAAGTCTGGTGAGTAAGCGGCATGGGGTAGCACTTCCCACTTGAGTGCCTCCAATGTGTTGCAAACTGCTTTTGCCCTTATGTGATGGAGCGTTTTCGTGAAGAAAGATTACCTTGTGCTGTCTTCTTTCGTATTCTGGTCGTTTTATGAGCAGCGAATGGTTCAATTCGATCAGTTGTTGTTGGTAGCATTGGGTATTAACTGTTTCACCAGGTTTTAACAATTCATAATAGACCACACCCTTTTGGTCCCACCAAGTACAGAGCATTGTCTTTTTGCCAAAGCGATTCGGTCTTGCAGTTAATGTGGATGGTGAGCCTGGGTTCACTCATGATTTTTTGCGTTTGGGATTTTCAAAATAAATCCATTTTTCATCGCCAGTAATGATACGATGCAAAAAAGACTTTCATTTGTATCGTGCAAGCAAAATTTCACAAGTGTTTTTGCGTTTTTCCATCTGCCTCTCATTCAATGCATGTGGAACCCATCTGCCGACTTTCTGGATCTTACCCATCTCTCGTGGGTGATTGAAAACAGCTTGTTGACTAACGCCTAACTGCTCTGCTAGTTGTTTTTGTGATTGACTATCGTCTTCCTGTAGCAATGTCTCCAATTTTTTGGAGGTTTTCCATGTGCTTTGTCTGTAATATCAAAGTCGCCACTTTTGAAACGCCGAAACCACCGTTCACACGTATCTTTCGATGGAGCATATTCACCATAAGCTTCTCGAAGCAGTCGGTATGATTCAGCAGCAGTTTTTTTCAAATGAAAACAAAACAGTAGTACTGTCCGCGAATGCTCTTTATTTGGCACAGAATTTGACATTTTTAACACAGTAAAACAAAACTATATGATCACTTTTCAAATTATAACCTACACGCATTTGACTCTTAATGATAACTTAACAAAACGGCATATGTGTTGAAACTTTGAACTATACACTCTGTTTGCGCGGCAAGTTAAAAAAAAATCCGCATTTCATACTTGGTATGTTTATTTATGCAGACGTATCTCAGAACTCTCTATAAAATGGTTGTCGCAACTGCAAAATCCTAAAAATGCTTTTTAATTTGATTTTTGCAGGTATAGGTAGGCTACGTGTTTGGAGTGTATTACAAGAGCCTAAATATTAATACACATTTATTTCAAATTGATTCTGGGGCTTTAGGTAACAAATATATATGTTTTACACAGAGCTAAACCCTGTTTGAATCATTAGTTGGAATCGTAGTTTCCATTAAGTATTTATAACACAAAATATTTAGAACTGAATGGATATTGGATTGATGAACTAAACCACAGGATTTGGAATCCATTATCCCTTATTTCATAATGGGGTTAACCAACAAATTATTCGATATCCGTCCATTTTTTATTCATAATATTAAATAATTTATTCAATGTTCACCTCATAATAACTGTGTGGGTATAAAAAATTATACACGGTGCTATTGAAATAATGACTGTCACTATCAGAATATATTTCCGTGAACTCGGAAAATAGATTGAAATTGATTAATATTTCAAAACTTTTGTTTCATTGTTCAATGAAAACTTTGAAACTATATGAATAAAATTGGAGGCTATATATTTTTTTAGGGTTTTGTAGGTATGACCAATAAAACCATATAACGTCAGTCATGTGTCTGTTTGTCTGTCTGTTTTTTCGGTAGAATTTGTAGCCAAACGGTTGAACATAAACAGTTGTAATTTGACACACATTTACAATTCTTTTACCTACTTGTCTGTCTGTCTTTTCGGTAGAATTTGTAGCCAAACCGTTGAACATAAACAGTTGTAATTTGACACACAATTCTTTTACCTACATATATAAAAACCATAGATTCAAAAAATAAAATGCGGGGAATATATATCCAAATATGTATTTAATCAAAAAATAAATGTTTTTTAAAAATATTGCGAGGGTTATTAAATGGAACCTCTTAATGTCTGGATAAACAAAACCAGTGGCGAAGGAAGATCTCCGCTACACTTGCCCTCCCATAAAAAAATAATAATAAAAAAAAATACATATATTTGGTTTTTTATTTAAAAAGAGATTTAGGTAAATCTTCAAAAATACATCAAATTATGTCCTATACAATTTTTTGTCCAAGGCTTGGTTTACTAGTTACGAATTTTTTTAAATTGTAATGTTTAATAACTTCCGTTTCCCGTTTCGGAGTTTAATAAAAAACAATAGGATTCTTCCCAATTATTAGAAGAATTTTTTAGTACCAGAACGAACTCTTTAAGTTAAACCGTTTTTGAGTTATCGTGTATACACAGACACACAGACACACACACATACGGACGGCACTTCGAAAATAGGTTTTTTGGATTCCCTGGACCATGAAACGTGGTCATCAGTCAAAATCTCGACATCGAAAATTTTCGCGATTACAATACTTGCCACTTATATATTAAGGTCGGGCAAGTAAAAATAATAAAAACCAGTGGCGTAGGGAGACCTCCGCTAGACTTGCCCTCCCATAAAAAAATAATAATAAAAAAAATAGATAATTTTTTTTTTTTAATTTAAAAGAAGATTTAGGTAAATCTTCAAAAATACATCAAATTATGTCCTATACAAATTTTTGTCCAAGGTTTAGTTTACTAGTTACGAATTTTTTTAAATATTAAAGTTTACTAACTTCCGTTCCCGGTTTCGGATTTTAATAAAAAACAATAGGGTTCTTCCCAATTATTAGGAGAATTTTTTAGTACCAGAACGAACTCTTTAAGTTAAACCGTTTTTGAGTTATCGTGTATACACACAGACACACAGACACACACACAACGTGAGAGTGTCTGTGAGTACTTCAGGTTAGTTAGTAAAAATCTAGGATAGCAGAATTATAAAATCGATAATAGATAATAAATATTTTACGAGGCCACCGTAGTTGGTTTAAAGACACACAGATGTCGGACTATTCGTAACTCACTAATTTCCAAAAGTTGTAAACGCTCCGTCGCACGTTAAAACAATGTATTAAACATATCTACAACGTGTAGTTCACAGTCTATTAATTTAGAGAGCTCTAAATGCAACTTTAGATACAAAGCAAATCGCAGAAAAAATTGCTGTGATTTTTTTTATTGTAACTAAATTTTCGTAAATTATTTAAATTTCGTTTAAAAAAAATCAAAAGCTCTTATTACAGAAATTAAAGAATAAATATGACTATCAAAAACTGTTCATTTTGCTATTCTGTTGGCTTCTTCCCCTTAATAAATACCTAAAACCCTGAAAAGTATGAAAATTCAAACTTCGTATAATTTTTTTCGTTGTAAATGCAACACTTCCGAGTAAAAACTGTCGATAAAAAATTCAGGTTTCTTTTCCGGTGCACAAGATCAAAGAGTACTCCCGGAATTTTCCTTACGAACTACGGTTTCAGCCCGTGGATCGTAGTTTGAGAAACCCTGGACTAAACAGTTGAATTGGTCAAGTTATTCCTGAACAGTGACATGAATATCTGAGTCTGCTACATTGATATCTATATACAATGTAATATAGTTTACCAAGTTACTTTGTTCTCGATAAGATTTAAAGTTTGGCACATCATTGAAATTAAATTTTATTTGAAAGTCTCTATAACTTTTGCATTGTTTTAAACAATATTACAGAGCTTACAGTAATGTTTACCCTTTCCTTTGTTAAACACGTTGAAGTTTACTGTATTTTATTACAATAAAATTTAAATTTTAACTGCTTTGTTTCATAGTCTTAATTATCTCACGAAATGCATAATTATGTAATTTATTGCTTCGTAAAACTTCAAATGAAACGTAGAGTTCATGGCAAAGACTTTAAAGACTGTTAGTGTTAGTTAAAACCACAGAATAATCTTTGAACTCTCACAGGATCTGGAAGACAAATTGAACACAAGTATTCATCATCGTTAGTAAACAGGCTGTAACAATAAATAATGCTCGCTTGAACGAAGACTATATAAAGTACTTTCACGATAACTATGAAAAGACGTAGTTGTTGATAAATTTGCTGTTACCAGTTATTTGTTTGCAAATGTCAAACAAGGTATCAGTTGGTCTTCTTCAGAATACCATTTGCCTTCATTGCCCTTCTGAGGATCTATAGGATGTGGTAGAGGTACTGAAAGACAAAACAATGGTGACAACAGATCCAGTTTGTCTTGAGTTACTTTCACATCGATGTTTTTAACCATATATTGTTTAAACCATATATGCTCCATTATTATCGACAACGTTTCGCGATTTTTCGGGTAGAGCCATGATGCCATCGGTGAAGAACTTCTGTGGTTTCTGGTTGAAAAACTGAATCAAGTGGTTTTTACAGGCTTCTTTTGAAACCAGCTTAATTCCATTGAGAGAATTCTGCAGAGATCGGAATAGATGTTAGTCAGAGGATGCTATGTCTGGACTATACGGTGAATGCAACAAAATTTCCCAACCAAGCTCTCGCAATTTTTGACGGGTCATCAAAGAAGTGTGTGGTCTTGCGTTGTAATGATGAAAGACAGCTTTCCTATTATTCAATTCGGAACCCGTTCTTTTTCAATTGCCTGGAGTAATTTCTCTAGTTGTCCACAGTAAAGTTGAGAATCAATCGTCTGTCCAACTGAAAGTAGCTCATGGTGGACGATTCCCTTCCAGTCCCACCACACACACAGCATCACCTTGTTCGGCGTCAATCCTCGCTTCACGAACGCTTGTGACGGCTCACCATCCCTTGTCCACGATCTTTTACGCTGATTGTCGTACGTGATCCATTTTTAATCACCGGTTATGACATGTTTCAGAAATGGCTCGATTTCATTGCGTTTCAGCAGCGCATCGCAGATGTTAATTCGGTCTATCATGTTTTTTGCGCTCATCTCATGAGGAACCCATATATCGAGCTTATTTTTTTAGTCAGCTTTCCGTAAATGGTTCAAAACAGTTATGTGGTCAGTGGCTAGCTCCGTACCAATATCGACACTGGTGATATGCCTATCTTGCTGGACTTTTTCAAGAATTTCATCAGCTTTTTCATTGATGGACGACCAGAGCGTGAGTCACCTTTCACATTAAAATTACCAGAACGAAAGCGAGCGAAACATTTCCGCACAGCAGATTTTGATAAAGTACCTTCACCGTACACAGCACAAATTTTTTCACAAGCCTGCGCAGCGTTCTTTTCCTTGTCGTAATAATATTGCAAAATATAGCGCAATTTTTTACTTTTATTCATTTTCAAACGCAAACAACTTTCCAACCACTGCACAAATTCGAACTGTCACCTTTCCAAGGAGCGCTTAGTGGTGTCGCTGCGATCTGTGTTTCCTTAGTTATTTGCAATTGGTGCCGTCTATCGGCAAAAACGCCACGAACTTTTTCCTAGACCTGATATTATGTCTAACAGCACGGAGTGGAAAGATGTTCGATAGACTTAAAGAGCTTTCTATTATTAAGGGCGTGTTTCTATTTCTCCAATAATTTGACGTTAGAACCTCTGTAAAGTACTAACCTATAGGTATAGGACTTTTGATCTGCATAAGATGAAGTATAAATCTTGCTGACAGAAAACCAGATTGTTAAAATTGGATAATCGATGATCAACAATAATTCTATATTTACTTGAAATGATTTAACATTTTCCAGACTCTATCAAGATCTTTTGTGGTGTGAAAATTCACTCCCTTAAATAAATTTGATTCGTACTTAAAATAATATTTGTTTGGTACATCGATTTTCTAAAGGTCAAACGCTTAACCTTAAACAAGAGAAACTGGTGTAGTTCTCGTATTAAAATCCAATCTACATGCATACATGGAGAGTGTATTATACTAAACACTGGAATGTAACTGATTCAAGTTTCTGCAGATTTTACTAATTACTGCATTACTCGTCTCCAAGGATTTTGTTACGTTTTAATACAAATGTAAATTAATGTTATCTTCTTTGTCTTTTAGCAGCATAACTAATATATGTGTTAAGGTACGAACACGTAGAAAGATTTTTACCGGCGATTACACCGGTCAACAGGAATTTTGAGTCTGGGTTCTGCATATCTGATTTTTATTTCTTCCACATTATTAATTAAAGAAAAAATAGTTTTACCCGAAAAAGTTTGCTTTTGTAACTATCAGAATGAAATTACGGATTTTAAGAAAATTTCCCTTTTTTCAGAACTTTATTGTATGTAAAAATAATACAAACTTTTGTTATGAATTTGAATCAGTTTTATTTAAAAGAAAACCATTCGAAACAAACAACTACTGTAACAGAATATAGAAAAACGTTTAGAAATGATTATTTTTCGTATTTCTTCTGTGATTGTATGGACTTTCTCGTATTAGTCCCCGAATATAGTCCCCCATCATACTCTCATTGTATTGCCCCTGATAACGACGTTCAAAGTCCATCACGTCTTGATGAAAACGTTCACCTTGTTCTTCCGAATAGGCTCCCATGTTATCTTTAAATTGGTCCAAGTACGCATGTAACATATGCACTTTAAGGGACATTCTACAACCCATGAGTTTAAAGTTATAAAGCATAGTTGCAATAAGCTCTTTGTAATTGTCTGCTCTGTTGTTTCCGAGAAAACCATGAACCACTGCTTTCAGGCTTTCCTTTCATGAGTATTGAGTATCTGTGAAAATTCGTCACTGGCCATTATTTTCTTTATTTGTGGTCTGACAAAAATAAAGGTAGCAAGGATATTTAGTATAACCGCCTGTGCAAGGCGGTCGGAATCTCATGCATTCCTTCTGACTGGCGTCTTTTCTTAGACAGTTCTACAAAAAGTTTAAAAGCTGTCCTTCTTCACAATGGAAATAGATTTCCAACTCTTCCTTTGGCTCATTCCAAAGGAAGAGTTGTAATTGAATTTGGATTGAAAATGGTTCTTGAGAGTTTAAAGTATGATGAGTACACCTGGCCAGTGATAGGGGATTTTAAGATTTTAGGGGATTGCAGCGATACAACGCATTTTGTGTGGCGGCAAATCCAAAAATGGCGTCAAAAAGTTGTAAACACGAGGTAGACTCATCCTGCTATATTGCAATTTATCAAAACAAGAGAATGGTTGGATTTCTGATGGGAGTGCATCCCAACTATTAGAAAGGAGAGGGCACTGGAACAAATGTGGCTATAATTAGGAAAACCCTACCTAAAAGGTAAAATTATATGAGAGAGAGGATTAAAAGGGATTAAAAAGAGGCGACCATATAAACTTAACTTGTTCATTATTAAGATTTCTTGACTTAGAAATCACTTTCTTGATTTCATATCCCTCTAATAAATCCAATTTTAATCTTTTCGGCTGTATATGTAAAATTTTAATGTTGTTAAAACTAAAAGTACGTTTATGTTTAAGCATATGTTTAGCTACATTAGACTTATCACTATGGTTCAATCTCCACGCTCTAACGTGCTCTCTTCTTCGTACGTTGAAATTACGTTCGGTTTGACCTATGTAAATATAATCGAAATTATTACAATTGATTTGATAAACCCCACTTTTATCCAACTTATCCTTGCGATCAATTTTATTATTCACTAAAGTGTTTTTTTGAGTGAACTGATTATGAAATGTGGCTGTAACATGATTTTTTAAAAGGTTAGATATTTTAATGCTGCTAGGACCAAAAAATGGAATTTTCCTATATAGATTTACCGGTTTTGAAAGTTCATTGTTATCAAATTTATTTAGAATGAGTTTCTTTTTCTTTTTCTTAAGAATATAATAATAGTAAGAATAATATTTATTAAATAGCACAATTGGCTACATATTTTACTACATAGTAAAAAAATCAGCTGTGGCCACCACAGGACCGACCGCCATCATAAAGTACTTATATAAATTACATTCTAGCAGCAGAGTAGAAATAACTTGACCTAATATTTTCTAACAGAGATATTATTTATCATGACCATGGAAACGTTACATATAAATATGAAAATATTGAGACTTGGAAAAAATTTCGAAAAATTTTACAGAAATTATTCGAAATTTTTCGTTTTATCAAAAAACGTCTCAAATAAAAGTTATTAGTTATTGCTTTTATACCAACTTTTGTTGAATAATTTTTTTCGAAATATTTTTCTGTTAAAATCGACACGAGTAAACTCCCATTTTTAGTCAACCGATTTTTACCAAAAGTTGATCAACTCATGCCATAGATGGCAGAAGCTTAAATATGAAGTTTCATAAAAATCCTTTCAGCCGAATTTGCTCTTAACGTGTACACAGACAGACAGACGGACGGACGGACAGACAGACAGACAGACAGACGGACGGACAGACAGACCGACAGACATCATGCTAAAAATAATCAAAACGTTATGTAGGGACCTCAATTCGTGGAGATCCATCGAAATCTCGAAATGTCAAAATCAGTATCGTGATCATACTGATTTTGACCTCCCTTATAACGGGTGTTTTTTTTTAGAGGTATAGAACTTTAAATTGCAATAAAACAACGATGGATTATTCGATTGACATGAATTTTTTTTTATTCGAAAGATAATCTTGTGGCATTACATTAAATCATACCAACAAGACGGCGCAACATGTCACACAGCTCGTGCCACAATCGATTTATTGAAAGACACGTTTGGTGACCGCCTAATTTCACGTTTTGGACCTGTGAATTGGCCTCCAAGATCTTGTGATTTAACACCGCTGGACTACTTTCTGTGGGGCTATGTAAAGTCATTGGTCTATGCGGATAAGCCACAAACGCTTGACCATTTGGAAGACAACATTCGCCGTGTTATTGCCGATATACGGCCACAAATGTTGGAAAAAGTCATCGAAAATTGGACGTCCAGATTGGACTACATCCGAGCCAGCCGTGGCGGTCATATGCCAGAAATCATATTTAAAATGTAATGCCACAAGATTATCTTTCGAATAAAAAAAAATTCATGTCAATCGAATAATCCATCGTTGTTTTATTGCAATTTAAAGTTCTATACCTCTAAAAAAAACACCCATTATATGTCGACGGTCGGTAATAAAAAAAAAAAAAATCGTGCCTATCCCCTATTCTGATCATCCTTACAGTCGTTAAGATCCGCCACTATATCTATTTTTAAATCTTCATTCCTTCATATTTAATTACAATACCCAGTTGTTATGTTCTTCTGTTAGAATTCTTGGTATCCTTGTCTCTTGAAGCTTGATAAAAAGATATAATTAAATTATAAACAAACACGAGAGAAGTTCTTTAAGAGCTATAAAGAAATCTTAAATTCTTTTATAAATATAGAAAAAACTCTAACAATTAAAAACCTTCCTGTTGTAATTAACGACGTCATAGTTAAGGATATCATGTTCTCGTACTCAGAGCACATTAAGTACAAGCTCTCTGGACTTGTACGGACGCTCTTAATTATATATTAAAAGCAAGATCCCTTGGGATAGATGGGATTCGCTGAATAAATATTACTACCGAGACAGAACAGATTAGTTTTATTTTTAGACAATTCATTTAGAGACACATTTCCCTACAGATAATCTAGTTTCTTTTTATACAGTTAGGGTTAGTGTTATATTGAAAATTAATTTAACACAGAGGTTTCAAAAGAAGCTGATTGCTGAATGACTCTTTTCACACTAGAAATAATAAAACTGGAACGAATATAGTCTCAAAACAAAAAAAAAAAAACCGTTCCAAGCCCATATTAACCAATTAATAGATAACCTCAACTTATCTTTTCCCAAAACAGAACTAAGAATATCAACACAGCAACCACCCTGGTTATTTGTACCTCCTAAACATAACCTATGGTCTATTTCAAAGTAGAAAAAAGTAGATAGCGTTGCGAACCGAGTACGATTTACACTGATCAAATACAGTATAGCGGGAAATTTAAAATAAGTTACAACTAGGGCATGGGCGTAGCAACTGGGGTAGCAAATGATTTTTTTTTAATATAAAAAAGGTTAAAAATATATTGAAATAAACAAGGCAGATAATACACTTACGTTATTTATACGACATAAATTCAGTTTAATGGGAAATTTGAAAAAGTTAAAAAAATATTAATTTTAAAAATTATGTACTATATATAAAAAGAGAGATTTGGCTAAAAGAGTTTAAACAAAGCTATAAAACAAACAATATATCTTCAGAGCTAAAGTTTCTTATTTAAATAATTATTGTAAATAAAAATTAAAAATATATGAAGGTCTAAAACTTATATCAATAATTTCTTCTTTGGGCACAATCAGCTGGGCTATCTTTTGGCCTCACATTAGTCCTCTCTCTTGATCTCTTAATTGTCAAGTGTCAAAAAATATTTATATGTCAGATAACCTAAAAAATATATAACTGCGTAAAAACAAATTACATGGAGAATTTTCTCCATAAAATCTATTTGAATAATATATATTTCTAATGTACGACACTGAACATCTGTCAATTGGACTAAAAACAATATTTTAACAGTGTAATAGGGATGACGATCTAAACCAATCCGAAGCAAGGACAAACAGCTCCTATCTCCTTACACACATTTTTCTACTTTGAAATAGACCATAGAGCTCATCTTATTTCGCAAGAATGAGACACCATCCACAATATACGAGGGCTACCTTTTGAGGTTTTACAAAAACTAAGAAAAGCACATTTTTTTTTTCTTTGAACAAACTGTTTTATTGCTTTTCAAAATATTCGCCTTTAAGATTTATACAATTTTGAATGCGTTCAAACTAATTCTCGAAACATTTTTTCCACTAGTTGGAATCTCAAAAACATAGTTTTCGAAGGCTTCAACAGCTTTTTGAGGTGATGAAAATCGCTGTCCACGCATTTTTTATCTGACATTGGGGAACAAAAAAAAAATGTTAGGGGATAAATCAGGTGAATCAGGGTAATGAGACATTAATTATAAATTATGCTATCATTTTCTGGGGAGCATCAAAAGAAACCCATAAAATTCTCTTGCAGTAAAAAAAAGCTATTCGAATATTAACATTTACTCCATATAGAACTTCCTGTAGAAACTTATTTAAAGATCTTAAAATATTAACAGTTCCCTCACTTTTTATATTAGAATGCGTATTATTTGTCAGAAATCATTATAGTAACTTTAATATAAATAGGGATTATCATAATCACAATACAAGGAGTAAAACTAGGGTGAATATTGAGAGGCACCATACTACTTTGTACGAGCAAAGTCCTCGTTTTATAGCTGCAAGATTGTATAATAAGGTTCCTGATAGCATTAAAAGTATAACCAATGAGAAAATATTCAAAAACAAGTTTAAGAAATATCTAGCAGAACATACATAGTGTTAAATTTTGCATTCTGTTAAATTGTAGGATACCTACGTACGTATACATTATATTGACTTAACCTCTGTATTTCTAATGATCACTAACAGGCTCAATAAAATATTATTATTATTATTATAATTCGATGTTTTTCTCCTTCAAATAATTAATTGTTTGACGTGCTGTGAGAGAGCTTGCATTGTCATGGTGAAAAATGATAGTTCTTGGTTATATTTCCTGATTTTGTCGATGACTTCTGGCAAACAAATTGTTGTACACCATTCAGCATTAAGTGTCCTCCGATCCTCTAAAGGAATGGTTGCGACATGTACAGTACAACAAAAGCAACAAACGATCATTTTCATGGAAATGCTTCGTGAACGAACAACTTTTGTGGATTTCGGTTCATCTTAGAAGACCCAAACAGTGGATTGTTGCTTAGTTTCCGGTTCATATGAATAAATCCAAGTTTCGTCACCTGTAACGATATTGTATACGGATTTTGCAATGCCTAGGTTGCATTTTTTAGCATTCCTTTACACCAATCAACACGAGCTTTTTTTTGAGCTGCAGTCAAATTATGCGGAATCCATCGGGAACAGATCTTTTTCACAGCTAAATGTTCATGCAAAATCGAATGTATTGCAGTCTGCGATATGCCAAAGGATGCCTCTATCACACAGTAAATCACATGCTGATATTCTTCATTTTCCGTACACCATCGATGTTTTTTTGAATCACAACCGATTTTGGTCGACCTTCACGAGATTTATCACTGACGGACGCACGACCACCACGAAATTCTGCAAACCAATTGTAAACAGTCTTTACTGATGGTGCTTCATTACCAAAACTTGAACGAAGCGAATCTATGCATTGTTGTTGAGTTAGGCCTTTACTAAAATCATCAAAAATCATTCAACGAAAACTTTCAGGAGTAATATCCATTTTTTCACAAACTTGTTTTTTATAACGCTCATTGTCAACAAACTACTCGGTTAATTTATAAGCTGCCACTGATTTGACAAACACTTTTCAATATTGCCATCTATTGGTCGTTTGTAAAAACATAAAAGGTAACCCTCGTATTATATATATATATGGTTACCCTAAAATAACAGATTTAAAGAAAATTTTAGTTTGTTAATGAAGCGTGACTTTCTCGTACTAAAAAAAAAACTATTTATGAATCGTTTCGTGCTAACCAAAAACACAAACAAATACTAACTGACAGTCTTGTCCGATCAATCTTTAATTACTGCGATACGATTTACAGACATTCCCTATCGTATTTCGATTAGAGACGAATTCAAAAAGTGCAAAACTGTGTATGTTTCATACAGTGAATTTCTTTTATCCTGCAATATAGGTATTATCGTTACTATAGTAATTGAAATCTGACAGCAATGTTAAATTGTGTTTCTTTTAATTTGGCGATTTAACATTGCTGTCGTTACAGGGTTAAAGAAAAGGGAACCAACTTCCCAGCACCTGAGGTAGTTAGGTTGGTTAAACATGTCTGAAAGAAGACACCTTCATTACATGGTTTATTCACAAATCTTTCATCACTAACAAACAAAGAGTTTGTATTTAATAGGCTGAAGATGCATTTACTTTAATAAATTACGAAACGTTCCAAGAGTTAAATTTACTTATCTCTTACCTACATGACGATTTAACAAAAAACACCTATATTATCCTGACTCGCCAAGACCATTCAGTGATGTTTCACTAATGAACCTGTAAACATACATATTCTGTGTTTATTTCCAAACATTTTGTCGTGTTTACCATTTGTTTCCTATCCCATATTTATCAACAATGTCAAATGTACCATAAGGTAAACCAACCAATGATCGGTCTCATGCAGTATGACGTCACGTTCTTCCATCACTCCCCTCTGTAGGTAAAGCTCCCAAAGCTCGGTTTGACGCAGTGCTGCTCTGTTCTTTTACCTGCAGTACTCAACATGTTGCTGCAGTCGATCGATTACGGATTGTTTAATATTTTATCGTAATTGAGAAATAAAAACATGAGAATTAGAAATACACAGTATCAAGATCGCAGAGATAATGACCCTGCTTCGAGAGTATGTCCTGCGGGACGTTTGTGAACCGTCGCATCCTGGATTATGTCACATGAACACGAAGCTTCCAAAACGAATTTTAACAACATGTATAAAATATAATATCAATTAAGAAAACATAGAAATAACAAGCACAGTAAAACCTGGCTATAGTGGCCACCGAAAAACAAGCTCAATGTGTTCACCTTGCAAGAAAATAAGAGAAGAATGGAACGTTTATTGGAGGAATACTACCGGCAAATTAACCCATTAATGGCCAAATTATTAAGAAAAAATATTTTTCACAAAACTTGTAATGCAAATTAATTAAAATACATCAACTTAGACAATTATTGCATTTTGAAAAAATATATATGCTTAACTCTACAGGAATATAAGGATGCGTATACGCACCCTTGGCTAATAACAATATCAAATTTAAGTAAACAGATGTACTTTACATTTTGCACATAAATAAATGGAGTTGCTCTTACACAAACTGCATTTTTAGGGTTTTGTAGGTATGACCAAAAAACCCTTATACCGTCATTTTGTCGTCTGTCTGTCTGTCTGTCTGTCTGTCTGTGTGTTCGGTAAAAATTGTAGCCAAACGGCTAAACCTAGAGAGTTGAAATTTGGCATGCTTATACAACTCTTTGACCCGCACATAGGAAAAATACTAAAACATCTAAAAAACATACCCCCCTAAAAATATAAACAAATATGTGCTCATCGAAAACAAAAATATTTTTTTTAAATTTTGAGTAGGGTATCAAATGAAAGCCCTTAGTACGTGGATTAACGATCAAATTTTTATTTTTGCAAAATAAATTATTTTGATGCGATTTTTGCTAAAAATGTGCAAAAATTTTTTGTCCCACACCCTGTAGCCCAGATGGTTTATACTAAAAATCTAAAAAAATTCTAAGTAATGTATATTGGTGTGAACCGAAATAGTACAACAGGAATTTTTGATCAGATTATGTTTTTGGAAAATAACGCATTTTTTGTGGTTTTTGGTTCACAAAGTACAAAAGTTATACCAATCTAAGACACTCACATGCATGGCGTGCAATGGCGACATGCGTTAGAGCACTCTTAAACTGGCTGGAAAACGAAGGGTTTCGAGTTCGAGTACGGAGTGAATTTTATTTTTTCTGTTTTTTTTTTTGCGTTTTTATTATGTTGAAATTATTTTGTCAAAATTCTAGTTATATTTTGACAAATGTTGTATTTAATTTTTAAGAGCGTAAATTTAATAACCAGTCTTATTATATGATTAACAAACGATACATTATTTTAAAAATATCGTTCATTTTGCCGTGATTACTACAAAGTAAAATTTGTCCTACACACTCAGCATACCGCCTTCACTTATTATATACCTGCGAAACCCTGAAATGTGTGAATATTCACACTTCACATCAATTTTTTTTACATTCGTTTCATGCCTCTTGTCAGATGACCAATATTATCAAATCTGATGACATCTGATAAACTGTTTTTTGAAGGACGCCCATAGTTTGAATTGGTTGCTTCTCTATCAGCATCTGCATTACTCTGATACTTCATAAGAGCAACTGCTAGTCGTGACCAATTAAGAAATTTTACTATCATTTGACAACTGTACAACTAATTTTTATTTTCACTATACTTATTCTGTAAATACATATACTGAACTATGAAAGAACACACAGTAGAAATGAACAATAGGTTAGATGGCTAAACAAGATGAGACTTGTCGATGATGAATCAGCCTGTACATTTCACTGAATTGGCCAAAGGTTCGTATACGCATCACATAAATTTGAATGATATACACAGCAACATGACAGATAAAATTTATATTTTCTCAAAATAGGATAATTCATAACAATGTTCTCATACGGTTTGACTATATATATTTTTTTTATATTACCAACAAGTCTATAGAAAATGCCTGCTTTTATAAATCAGTAAAATCTTCAAAAATTGACCAACTTGATCAAAAATTGACAATAAATATACTCTTTAATAAACTGCGAAATAAAATATTCACCAAACTATTGTATCCTAGTAATACTTGTAAAATAGACCGGGAGCTCATGACATTTTTGGTCTCCGATTTCATACAGCATGCCTTTTGGAGGAGAGAATATTTACCCTGTGACAACAAAAAAGGGATGGTACTAAACCCCTGCACGCTTTCCGGTCATAGGGAAAATTGCATTTCCACTTGCACAAAATTTTTGTGTTTTTCTCTGATTTAATATTGCTTGCCCTTTTGTCAAAAGAAAGTTATAACAAATTTAAAATCTTTTAATTATAGGCATGCTGTATGAAAACGCGGAAAATCATATTTTTTTATTACAAGATCACATGACCGTTTGAGCCCTTTGGGACCCTCCGAATCGCATGCATATATTTAAAAGACTTTAAATTTGTTATAACTTTCTTTTGACAAAAGGGCAAGCAATATTAAATCAGAGAAAAGCACAAAAATTTTGTGTTTAAGTGGAAATGCAATTTTCCCTATGACCGGAAAGCGTGCAGGGGTTTAGTACCATCCCTTTTTTGTTGTCACAGGGTAAATATTCTCTCCTCCAAAAGGCATGCTGTATGAAATCGGAGACCAAAAACTGTCATGAGCTCCCGGTCTAGAATAATTATGCAATAAAAATAAAATAATTGCTTTCCTTAAAAAAATAATTTCTAAAAGGTAGCGTATACGAACCTTTGGCCATTAATGGGTTAGGAAAAATAAAAAAATATTTAAAAATGGCCAGTAAGAGAAGACAGAAGAGAACAAGTAGTGCACACAAGACTGCGAATAGGACACTCCAACGTAAAGGCGCATCCCCACTATGCCGCAGTTTGCCAGTTGGCAAGGCCAGCTGGCAATGCCAACTGGCAAAGCCAGTGGCTGTATACACGTCCACATCTGTGTTGGCATTTAGTTTAGTCGCACAATGTTCACCGAGGAAGATTTACTAATTGCTTCAGCTGCTGTTATCATACTTGACAGTGAAGAAAAAATACGCAAACGGTGCAAACGACTGTTTTGGGTACGTCCAAGTCTTCAAAGTAGATCACGCACCGGACTTATTACATTCCCTCTCTTTTTTTATTTCGCGCGAAAAATGACACACCAAGTTTTTGATTTTTCTATCAATTTCTTCTTTTTGTACTCCAAAACTAACCGCAATTTCCAATAGAGCGTCACATCTCTTATTCCTGTCTTTATAGTCCTTTAAACGACAGTCCCACAAAACAGGACGATCCCGGTACAAATCGATCAAATTAAACACTTTTTCGTTTGTCCACTCCATCTATAAACAACGTTGCTCATATGCGTCTGAATCACAACCTGAATTTAAGCCTAAAGCCGCGTGATGCCAGTTGGCACGTCCACACTCACCGTTCTTATCGGCTTTGTTTGAAGGAGACCGACACTCGAGCGATTCTCGTTGGCATGCCGCTGGCACGATGGCATGTGCCAACGGTCACGTCCACACAAAATATTTACTTCATAAACACCAGAAGTAAAATGTGACACTTGTCATACAACACTAACAGTAATTTCCTGTTGAACTATTCCGGTTTCTATCAATGTACATTATTGAAATTTTTTCAGATTTTTAGTTCAACCCCTCTGGGAGATAGAGTGGAATTGTGAATTGAGAAATGTCAAAAAGTCAAAATGTTAGGTTTTGAGCGAGTAGCTTCGGGAACTTAGCTATTTTATTTAATAATTAACTTCATAAATATTATTTTGGTTCTTTTTAGAAGTACATTTAATAAAAAAACAATACATATATTCAATAATAATACATTTTTATTATAAATTGTTTAGTAATACAGTCTGTTCCAAACGGTTAGGCGGAACTAAATGGGAATTTCGTTCTTTTAGGTTGTCACGAGAAGGGACCTTGCTTGGGTTATTTCATTTTTCATGTTGGAATGTCAAAATTTAAAATTCCAACTATGAAACCATGGAAACGAATGACATAGGTCAAAATTTAATATTTTTTTTAACTTATTTTATTGACAAAAAAATAAATAAATGGGAAATTTGTATTAAGAATGACACAAAAAATCAAAATATAAAGAAAATGACATTTTAAAATGATATTAACTTTAACCAAAAAATGTTTATTGTAAGTATGATTTACAAAGCTTAAACAAAACGGCCGAAAGGCACGATTTAAACGTATATATTGCGTATAGATTGCAACTAGAACAATTTATCTACTAAATATGTAGCAGAAAATGGTATGTTTGTGTTGTGCTTAGCCACTAACATTATGCACTAGCATTACGCACTATGAATTAAGCGTTTCATATTAAAACATGAGCTATGAATGAGGCTTTACACTTATTAAATATCTACAAAAGCCTGAAATGTGTAATAATTCACACTTCACATCAATATTTCACTCAAAACTTGGTTAATTTTTACGAATTTTTAGATATGTAACGTATGTAATTTCTATTGAAGAAGAATTTCATTTCTATATATCGCAATTTTTTTATGGAACCATCGACTTAGATATGTGGAAGTGTTACTGTATATTTAGATAAAATATCTATTTGTATTCCACTTTTTCATATTTTAAAAATGTGTCTCTTATCTCTGTGTGACATCTTAAAAGCTTACAGTTTCTTTCCGTGTTTTATTTAAATTAATGTAATTTTCTTTGGTTTCAGGTGAGTACTGCTGTAAATTACTTATTCTAAGTTTTATTTATCAGCTTCAGGCAGCAGTATTTCGTAAGTCTTTGTTTATATTTAACAAACAATCATTAAAACAACTCATATTAAACTTTAAATTTTGTTAAATATTTTATTAGTGAAATTAATTAAAGACCTGGCGTTTTCACAGTTTTGTATCCTAATTTAATCAAAATACAATAGACTCTTGGCTATGTGAATACTCCATTAAATACGGTGACCAAAATTTGAAAATGTATGTAAGACAGGTATAAATAAAGTACTGTGTACCTAAAAACTAGGTAATTAGGTTAGGTTTAGTTACTAAAAATCTAGGACAGTAGATGCCGAAAGGCTCGAAGTAAGCTTAAAGGATTTTGTTTAAAAAAAAAATTTAAAAATAGTCTTTTTTTTTACACAAACTTCTTTAAGCTTACTTCGAATCTTTCGGCTTCTGCTGTCCTAGACTTTTACTAACTAAACTTAACCTAATTACCTAAATTGATTATATTTTTTTTTAATAGGAACATTTCCCAATACATTTGTCAATGAGGTTATTGGCCGGTAAATACGTCTTGGTCTATTTTACTGGTGAGATCATTAATTCTTGAGCGTTACATAACAGTAAACAATGAGATTAATAAATAAAACACTCGGTAAGTTTCACAAATATCTGTTTAATATACTCTATACGTATTTCGGCAGTGACGCCATCAACAGGAGTTGCAATTACAAACTGATATGTATAGAGTATAGAGTATAGAGTATATTAAACAGATATTTGTGAAACTTACCGAGTGTTTTATTTATTAATCTTATTTTAAATATGTTTCACCGAGAATACACGGACTCCTCTGTCAATTATATAGTAAACAATGAGTTTAAAAATATCAAAACTGTATTCCAATTCACAGCTGAGAGTCCCAACTTAATAAAGAACCAATCAGATCACTTCGTTGACCCGAACTCACCCGAGAAACAACGGTAATCCGTTGCGAACTTCATATTTGTTATTAATTCATTGGCGTGTAGAGAAAAACAGCTACCATACTCACATGACAACTGTCCCTTGTGACCTTTTTTGTTTCTACAAACGTCATTTGAGAACTGTTGAAATATTAAACAATATAAAAGAGTCTTAGACGACTTTTTTAAACATTTTTGTCTCCTGAATAACTGAGATTCCTCAGAGAATTTCTTAAATTGTTTCATTTGTGTAAAAGACGTTTAATGGCGGGTAGAAAAACTTATTACGATATAAAAAAATAATGAATTTAGTTTAAATATGAAAAGCGCAAATGTAACTTTAGAAAGAAAAATAAAATGGAAAATAATGAAGAAGACGCACACCTTTCCCAAACACCTCACAATAATACAAGAGTTTCATAGGTATAACCAAGATGTCGTCACTCATGTGTAAGTCCATACAGGTTATTACAGCGAAACTGAACACCGCTCTTATTTTCTTTAATATTAGAGATGCAGGGTGTTTAAAAATGGAGCCGTGATGTCAACAGTTTTATTGTGCCTGTGCTAGGGTTGTACATCGAAGACAAAACATCGATATGTAACATCGATGTTATCATCGGCGCTTACTATCCATGTTGAAAAAACATCGAAGGAAAAACATTGATGTATCGGAAACATCGATGTTTTATTAATATTAAAAAAAGCTATTTATTTATATTATGTAGGTTTTATTTAATAATGTAAAGATAAAATACGAGAAATGTAACACATAATACACAAAAAGCATTTATTAGATTTTGAAATAGAAATATTCCTTTTTAATAGTAATTAATATCACATGAATATTATTATACCCAATATAATAATCCTAATTTGTACCTACAGTCTATTCCAAACGATTAGGCGGAACTAACCGCAATTTTCATTTTTGTAATTTGTCATTAGATATTTTTTTATATATTGAAGTTGACTTTCCCTGAACAAAATGAACAAAAGCTTCAGTCAATCGGTAAAAGTAACTATAATTGAAAATCTAGTTCCGCCTAAACCAAAGGAACAGAAATTACTATTTTTACATTTCTAAAATAAAATATTGGATTTTATTACAATACTAATATAGTAATCTTAATGTTAATTTTATATTATTTAACATAAAAATAACACTGACATACACAATTATTTTTATACTTTTGTAAGTTGAAATAAAGTCTGTTCCTTTGGTTTAGGTGGAACTAGATTTTCAATTCTAGTTACTTTTACCGATTAATTGAAGCTTTTGATCATTTTGTTCAGGAAAAGCCAACTTCAATATATAAAAAAATAGCTAATGACAACTTACAAAAATCCAGGGATTGGAGGAATAACAACTGGTAAAGTGTCAACAAGACTCAAAAAGAAAAAGTGTGTTGGCGTCGTTGGTCGTTCGCATTGTTTGCAAAAATTAGAAGTTTCTTCTTATATTTTCGTATTCTGCTAACTGCTAAGAAGAATAAGAACTAACACTATTAGTATTGTTATACCACAATAGGTGGCGCTTATATTTTGTGTACTAATTTAATAAAAATTAAATTTTTAAGATTCCAGCGCTTAAACGTTTAAACATCGACATCGGTAGTAGACTTCGATGTTTTATCGATACTATCTGACCATCGATGGTAAAAACATCGATGTTTTTAAAACAAACATCGATGTTTTCGATACATCGATGTTTTTTCCCCATCCCTAGCCTGTGCGGTTTTAAAAGCTGTGAAACTTACTAATACAAAACTTGTAGAGCCATCTGTTGATGAAAAATCGAACAACTGAATTGTCGAAAACAAAATGTTTCAGATTAAGTTGTCCAAAAATAATATAATATTTATAATATTGCTCATGGAAACAAATTTTTAGTATTGTAATCGAAAAACTGAAAATATGAATGAAAAATTTATGATTATAAAATGAATATATTTAGAAAGGAAAACAGCAACTTACCAAAAATAAATCAGTAACAATAAAGTTATCTAAATATATTATATCTAAATCGTTATCTAAATTATTATTACTCTATTATATTTGTAAAAATACTCAAGAAGTAAAAGCAAGCACGACATAAAAATACTTGTAAACAACGCAATGAAAAAATATGTTTTTTAAAAGTTAACTTTTCATCAACAGACGACATAAGTAAATGTTTGCATTAGTAAGTTTTCTACAATGATGTTTCCAAGGAAGTACAGTAACATTGCTGACATCACGGTTCCATTTTATAATCACTGTGTAAAAAAAAAGAATAAATAACAAAGTTGTAGGAGACCGTTTTCTCTTACTAATACTGTTAAACATAAGGTTTGTTGTTTATATCATTTTCTATTTTGGTCATCGGTTTTAAAGATAATAAAAAGTAATAAGTATCATTAACGTCATTTGCACACATATTAGGTGTACCGGAAAGTTTTTTCGTTTTATTAGTGCAATATGCGAACTAGTCACGACTTATTCTGTTAGCTTGAGTACCTACTTATTGTTTTTGTTACTAAGTGTACGCACATGTCAACAGTGGTTTAAAAAAATTAAATTAGGAAATTTCTGCTTGGATGATGAACTTCGATCTGGACGGCCCTATAAAGGAATAATTTATTATGAGATGTTAAAACCGGGGCAAAGTGTTAATTCTGATCTCTACTGTGAAGAATTGGATCGACTGAATCAGAACTTGACCAGAAATCGGCCCGAAATTGTGAATAGAAGAGGAGTTATTCCTCAAGGCGATAATGCTTGACCTCATTCATCAAAAAAAGACACGTGACAAAATTTCCGAGCTTGATTGGGAGGTTCTAACACACCCACCCTACTCACCAGACATTTCACCCTCCGACTATCACTTATTTCGGTCACTGGAACACTTTTTAAGAAACAAGACACTTGGAGATATGAACCATGTTAAAATGAGCCTTGAACAATTTTTTCCTTCAAAAAATCAGGAATTTTATAAATCGCGAGTATTTTCTTCTTCTGATAAATGGCAGAGTGTTATAGATCACAATGGTAACTATTTTACTCAGTACATTTTTTTCTTTCGATTTGTTTCTATTTTAATAATACCAAATAAACGAAAAAAAAATCCGGTACACCTTATATTAAACTAAGACACTTGTGACCACTTGCGTGGCCAGCTACGTCACTAAAGGGCAGCGTTTGAAACTGTTTAATATTTAACTTTCTTATAGAATGTAATTTATCTTTTTTTGCTTCATAATATTTTCTGATTGCTGTTCTTTGATGTGCAAATATAAAATTTCATTAACTTAATATCATTCTACAAGTTTATTAAAAACATTCTATTAGCTAGATAAAAAAATTGCTGCAAATTTTGATGTATATATTCTTAGCATACAAGCTTGAAAAATTGACCACACAGTTAAGTATGAACACATATAAGAGGAGAAAAGAGATTAAAAAGAAACGAAAATAAAACAGATTTAAAGGATTATCTATAAATGTTTTCATTTGGGATTTGCGGTCAAGATTTTTTGTAAGAGGATCTCAGGATTATGTCTCTATTTATTCAGGACAAATGTTCCAGTTTAAAGGATTAACATTTTGGAAGTAATAATTTTTTCTACGATCATAACCAAAGGTAACCCATTTTAATACGGTTTTGAGAGTGTAAAGTAGGTTTAATTAAAACACCACTTAGAAATTGTAATGTTAGAAATAAGCGTTAGAATAATGTTGAATTTGTTTGAAAAGTTGACAGGATACGAGGTGTGTGAATTAAGTAACCGGATTGCTTTTTAAATTTTTTTTTTATTCGAATAGAATTACAATTCAATATTGTCTCCCTCAAAATAACTTCCTTAGGAAACCACACAGCGCTGGAGACGGTTCTTTCAATCCTCATAGCAGTGCTGGAACACGAATACTGGAATAGGGTGACCATTTTCTTAAGAAGGCAATGCAGGACAAAGCAAGAAAAAAAGGTCGTCACTTTCCAAATATAAGTGAAGAGCAAAAAAAAAGGTCCTCATCTCTTCAAATACAAGTCAAGAAATCAAGTGAAGTGCACAAAAGTTAGAATCCGGGACTTTTGCGGGACATGTCTTAACCCTTTGTTGCCGGCAGTCAAAAATAATTTCAAATTAAAAATTATTTACAAGTTTTATAAATGGTACTGTTAAAAAAAAGCTATATATGCAATTATTATTTTATTATTTCATCCCTCCTCTTAGTTACACCCCCGGTACTTGCAAGTACCGTTAGGCTGTGAAGAGGTAATTTTAGAAGAGAAAAGCGATTATATTGTCTTGTTATTTTACGCATTTATTTAATTTTCATTTACATTATGATAATCACAAAAACAATTTTTCTTATCATTACAACATAAATGAATTTTGCATGTTGAACAAATAGAATACGGTCTAGACTGCACTCCATGCTGCAATTTTGTAACATATAAGAATAAAGTAGGGGATCCCCGAGACCATAACCCTGCTAGCTTTATTTTCTGACGTATCTTATAGTATACAATGGTACTTTGATATACCGTCTAGCAAAAACGATAATTCTTATTATACATAGAAAGTAACGGGCGAAAATCAACTAGGTATAGTTTGTTTCACAATAAGTTGAAGTGACTATGTACTTAAGTGGGAAACAGAATGCAACGAGTTTGACGGCGCGTTGACGCCGTTCGTACGGCGCTATCTGTCAGGAGAAAGTTAAACCCAAGCTGTCGTACGCAAGTGCACAGAATGGACAACGTCCTACGCCGTTCGACGGCCGTTGATACTGAATGTTCGTCAACTTCCAACTTTTGACGCCGTTGAACGTTGACGCAGAACACCTAACCTCAGTTTTTAATGAATAATAAAGTGTTTGTATGTATAAATAACTTGCATACAACATAAATAACATCACTCACAAGTCTTCATCATCCATTATACTTTTAATAAAAGAAAGCGCACGTATAAACACAGATATAGGTTGTCAAGTGACACTTGACGGCGTTAAAAATTATTGCATTGTGTGCAGGCGAAAATTCTCAACGGCGCTAACGCAACGCTGTCGCAAATGACGGCGCGCTGACGCCGTAGCGCGCTTTGCATTCTGTTCCAGGCTTTATGGTCCTAAACACAGTGGGTGGTAATTACAAATAACTCTAATCCCTTGTTTGTACCCATAAAGTAGCCAGAGATGTACCAGGTATAAATTACATTACACCATGTAATGACACAATTGTAACAAGAAATAAACATAAGATATCATCAAAATAAACTTTATTTTTATTATAAATACAATTAATTTATAGAACTTATAATTAAATTTAAAACATTACAATTAGTATTGAAAACATTACAAAACAATTAATTTCACACTGGTCTTGGATTAATCTTTTGAGCAATATGTCCAATGTTGGCACATTTTGTTCGGTATACATTTGGTAAATTTTTTGCCGTATTACATCTTTCTGGAAACCATCCAAACATTTTGATATGCCTGAATCCTTTCGTTTTCTTCTCCTATCAATGGATTTATTTACAATATTCCATACTGTTCGGTTTTTGCGGTTCCTTAAATATAAATACACATTGGCCACAATTTCTTTAGCTTCTACAGGTAAATATATACAAGTTTTTTCCCGATTTTTTTTTATTGTATCTTGCACTATATCATAATCTTCTATCATGGTCACATAGTCATCTGCTTCATTTGCTTGCACAGAAGTTAATTGTTCGTTCCAAGGACGCCACATTTTTCTAACACGTACTGAACTATTTAACACAAATCACAAGTTATCTGATAGAAAATTCAAAGCGAAGTGAAAAGATATTTAAAACATCTGCAATTTATACCTGATACATCACTGACTAGTTTATGGGTGCAAACAAGGGATTAGTGTTATTTGTAATTACCACCCACTGTGTTTAGGACCATAAGTAGATAGTCATTTCAGCTTATCGTGAAACAAACTATACTTATAAGTACCGTCAGTCAACTTCCAAATTTTCCATTCTTCATCGAACCAAAGATTTGTTCTTTGTTTGATACCTCGGCGTTATGTACTGTTATAAGTTAATAATTAATATTCCAACAGTATCATTATTTCGTGTTACTAAGTTGTTACTCGATGTTAACTGAAAAGACAAACATTTCAAATCCCAAAACTTCGAATCAAGGTAAGATGGGCTGAGATTAAACCCGGAAGATGGCATTAGCGGAGTGATTATACTGATAAAGGAGGGAAGCTAAAAGGGAAGAAGGGAGATAATTATATTGATAAAGGACTACGAAGATTTAAACTGGAATAATTGGATAGAATCTTACTAATTTACTGACTTTGGTTAAATCTGAACCGACTTTTTACTGTAAGTCCGACCGCTCATTAAAATAACTCTGATAGTGATTTAAATATGATCTGACAATGATTTAATGAAAATGTGACTTAGAAGTAACGTGATTTGACTACAGAGTTCACTGCTATGATAAAGTTCAGGAACTATCAAGGACGTAGCCAGGGGGGGCATAGGGGGCTTTTGCCCCCCCCCCCCCAGGATGGTTTACCTTATATAAAATATAATTTAGGTTGTTAGAAGTTTTCTTCACCGGAGAAAATTTATAAATTTACCAGACTTTTATTATTTAATATAATGGGTGTTTTTTTTAGAGGTATAGAACTTTAAATTGCAATAAAACAACGATGGATTATTCGATTGACATGAATTTTTTTTTATTCGAAAGATAATCTTGTGGCATTATATTTTAAATATGATTTCTGGCAAATGACCGCCACGGCTGGCTCGGATGTAGTCCAATCTGGACGTCCAATTTTCGATGACTTTTTCCAATATTTGTGGCCGTATATCGGCAATAACACGGCGAATGTTGTCTTCCAAATGGTCAAGCGTTTGTGGCTTATCCGCATAGACCAATGACTTTACATAGCCCCACAGAAAGTAGTCCAGCGGTGTTAAATCACAAGATCTTGGAGGCCAATTCACAGGTCCAAAACGTGAAATTAGGCGGTCACCAAACGTGTCTTTCAATAAATCGATTGTGGCACGAGCTGTGTGACATGTTGCGCCGTCTTGTTGGAACCACAGCTCCTGGACATCATGGCTGTTCAATTCAGGAATGAAAAAATGAACACAGATGATGGACACAGATCCAATTCCTGTGCTCGATGGCGGATGGACTCATTCGGGTCTTCCTCAATGCTACGCTCTACAGTACCAATAGCTTCTTCTGTACGCACCGTACGGCGTCTCTGGGGATGCGAGTTATCAATAAGAGTAAACGTGGTGCGAAAACGTTCCATGGTTAATCGAATTAACTGCTCTGATGGACGATTTTGTCGACGATAAAATGGACGTAGTGCGCGATACGTATTCCGCACAGAACCATTATTTTCGAAATAAAATTGCACTATTTGCAAACGTTGTTCAGGCGTGAGTCTATTCATGATGAATTGCCAAACCAAACTGAGAATAAATCACTTGACAGCTGTTAAATCGGTCGCCATCTTGAACAGTAATGCCAACTTAAAGTTCTATACCTCTAAAAAAAAACAGCCGTTACTACAAAATACCTAGAACAGGGGTCGGCAACTTGCGGCTCTTTTAGAAAATTTTGTGGCTCTTTAAAAATTGGCTGGTTTTTATTTTAATATAATCTATATATAATTTTTTAATTTTCAACTTTCTGCCTGTACTATACAGGTTTTGTATTTTTCAGAATGTTTTACGGTGCAATTCACGCCCGGTAATTCCCCGAGTTACTGCATATTCCCTTTTAGAAGAAGTTATTTGTTTCGAAAAAAAGTTATCTGTATTTGTGAATGATTTACGTGCAAAAACATTTTTACATTTTTATAATTTACAAAAACATGTTTTTTTTTAAAACTATTGTTAACATGCAAGAAGCTTTTCGAGATAGATTTAAAGAGTTTAGAAAATATAAAGCTACACTAGATTTTTTGATAAAACCAATTGACGTAGATATGTAGCAATTACATTTATCACCTTCAATTAGTGGATTTGAAATCCAGAGGTTTATGGAATTACATATTCTTAAAACTTAATTCTGAACTGGAAAATTTAGAAAGAAAAAAGTGAATTTTATCTTCCCAGCATAAGTGGACCGAAATTCGCAATCTTCAAAATGTAGATAAAGTTCTTTTCGAAGCTTGGAACCGTCTTCCAGAATCGTTCAATCTTTTAAAAAATTATGCTTTTGGGCTAGTGACAATTTTCGGATCCACATATTACTGTAAGCAAATCTTTTCACATATGAAATTAATAAAGAGTCAGTTAAGAAGTAATCTTACTGACCTGAAACTAGAGTGCTGCCTTAAGTTAAAGATTACTGAATATTCACCAAATATTGAAGTCTTATAGAACACTATACAGGAGCAATCGTCCCATTAAAAAAATTATTATATTGTAATATACTGGCAACTACAATAGGTATCACAAACTAAATGTATAAGTAAATATTTATTTATTGTAATACTTGATTATTTTAAAACAAATAAACAATTTGTACGTTTTTTTCTTAAATATAGCATATATTTTTTAGCGGCTCTTCCATGTTATTGTGTTTTTTTTTCAATATAGATTTGGCTCTTTGTCATTGAAAGGTTGCCGACTCCTGACCTAGAACGCTGTTATTTTCTACCCAAGCCATGTAATTAAGGTCGTACCGACCAATTTAGAATATTTTGTTATTTTGCCCCCCCCCCCACAAGCTGGCTACGTCCCTGGGAACTATCATATCCGAGGACGAAGAAGACGTCTGATTTAAAACGTTGTACGTATAGTAATTAATATTCAAGTTATTATTGGGGAAAAAATTAAGAGTTTTAAAATAGTACGAGGGCATATTGAAAACTAATGCCTCCATGGCCAGACTTTTATAATGACGGGCCAGACCGTGTCAAAAGTGGTTTGCCATTTACCTTAAGTATCTGTACATAAGTCCTCCTAGCGGAGATTCTCAGCAACATCGCGTTTGCGCATGACAGTTCTAAACATGGCGGCCGGCATGGATGTGCGGTTAAAACAACGAGCTGTCATTGAATTTCTTACTGCGCAGGGTGTAGCGCCCATTGATATCCATCGAGGGTTAAAAATACTAAATAGGAAAAATACTAAAACGTCTAAAAAACATATACCCCTAAAAATATAAACAAATATGTGCTCATCGAAAAAAAAATATTTTTTTAAAATTATGATTAGGGTATCAAATGAAAGCCCTTGGTACGTGGATTAATGATCAAAATTTTATTTTTGCAAAATAAATTATTAGGAAGCGATTTTTGCCAAAATTGTGCAAAAAAAAAATTGTCCCACACCCTGTAGCCCAGATGGTTTAAACTAAAAGTCTGAAAAAATTCTAAGTAATGTACATTGGTGTGAACCGGAATAGTACAACAGGAATTTTTGATCAGATTATGTTTTCGGAAAATAACGCATTTTTTGTGTTTTGGAAATTTAGAACAACTAAAATATGTTAAATATTTAATTCGCTATGTACACAGTAGATAAGTAAGCGCTCATAGCGTAGTTCGTTTCGTTGTTGCTTTGTAATTTGCAAACAAGAGTTCGAATCCTGTCAATTTTAATTTTTATGTTTTTGTTTGCATTTTTATTTTGTTTAAATTATTTTGTCAATATTCTAGTTAGATTTTGGGAAATGTTGCATTTCATTTTAAAAGCGTAAATTTAATAACCAGTGGGAAGTGTTCTATTACATACATTTAATTCTATGTTTGAATGTATACGAAATCAGAGGGCGGGGCTTATGATTTAAGCAACCAATGGAAGCCATAGGCGCAATTTTCAAAATCTTAATGAAACTTGCTATATAAAAAAAAATACTGCACATATTTAGAAACTTAAATAATGGTATTAGGCATTCGAATTAAAATTCATAAAAAAATATTTTGACATAAAATTTGTTTTGGCATCCTAAATAATCATCATTCAGTTACTAAATACCTGTGAAACCCTGAAATGTGTGAAAATTCACACTTCACAGCCGTCCTCAAAATTTTTATAACTCGTACCATTTTCTATAAATTTATACTAACTTTCAATTTTCTTATGGGGCTTAATGTTGTCTTCAAATGTATTAAATAGAGATTTTTTTTTCTCTTACCAATGATATAAAACACCAGAATTGTTAATGAAAATTAACTGAGAATTTAGAAATTTTTTTTTTACTCTGTCTAATCTGCTCGCGGAGCACTAGTAGGCGCACAGTTTGGGAAACCCTGGTCTAAACTTACGTACTCGTGTACCAGGTAACGTGTCCATGAAATTTATATCCGTGTGGCAAAGAAGAGTTCTTTTCTATGATGGGCAATATAGAAGTACAAATTGCCAGTTCATAAGATAAGAGTGAAACCTGCAACACCGGCTTACCAACTATCAAGAATTGATTGAATTTTTACCTGTCTGTTGCAGAGTAAATTTTACGATATAAACCTGAATGACTCGATAAACTGACTCAGTTCTTGAGATGTAAAGCTTTTCTGTTTAGTGAATCGTGAAAATTGTGAAAGATAACACGTCAAACTTCTCAGCTACGTCAGGTTTTATCGGAAATACTTAAAAGAAAAAGGAAATATTTTACATATGTTTACATACCTTTGACCTCTGAATATTTAGAGATGTTTTCCTTTCTTTAAAGTCAACATTTAAAAAAATATCTTCAGTAAAATCTAAGTACACAAATTGTATACTTAGGCAAGTGTTGTGTTGGTAAACATGAGGGTCATCTCAAAAGTAAGTTACACTATTTAAAAAAAATAAATAAATATAAGTAAAAATTTTAAAAAAAGTATATTTCGAAAAGTACATATTAAATTTATTTTTCTACATAATCGCCTTGTTTTTCAATACATTTTTGGTACCGCGGTAAAAGTTTTTTCAATCCAGTGTCATACCATTCTGCCGCCATACTGGTTAGCCATCTTTCAACTTCTTGTTTCAAATCATCTTTACTCTTTACATCAATGATCTACCAGCAAATATTAGAGAGTTACCATTACCATCATTACCTTCACCAATACCAGTAATTTCCACAATACTATTTGCTGACGACACATCGTTCCTTTGCTCTTCAAACACACTAGATGATGTCATCGAACAAAGAGACAAGTGCTTAAAGTTAGCAAAAGATTGGTTTACAGCAAATAAGCTACTTCTTAATGCAGAAAAAACTAGCCATCCTTTAATAACTACCAGGCATATTAGCCTAGAACAAAATAGTAGTTGTAAGTTCTTAGGAGTTTATTTGAATACGAATTTATCATGGAAAGAACATGTAAACTTTGTATGTAAAAAATTGTCGCAGACTATATTTGCATTATGGAAAAAATCTTCTGTAATTACACCGGAGGCAACTAAAATGGCTTATTATGCAATATTTCATTCGCATATAAACTATGGGGTTGTACTTTGGGGTGTAAGTTCCCATGCAAATAAAATATTCATTCTCCAAAAAAAAGCGATACGAATATTATCACATGCAAAACGAAGGGATCATTGTAGGCCAATATTCCAGAAACTAGGAATATTGACGTTCCCATGCGTTTACATTTACAATATACTTATGTATACAAGAAAATATAAACAAACTTTTAGTACATATGCAGATACGCACTCGCATAACACAAGACATAAAACCAATATGTTACTACCAAAAATGAGGCTAAATCTCACTAAACAAAGTCCATCTTATTACGGTCCTGTACTATATAATAAACTACCGAATAATATTAAACAACTAAATATTAATAAATTTAAATCAGCTGTGAAGAATTTGTTGGTGAGATATATTTTCTACAGTGTAGATGAATATCTTTGTGCAAACTTAGAATTATAATTTACGTAGGCATAACTATCTGTTGTTACATTTATATTATAAATGGCTGTATAGCCTGTAATAAAAATGTTAATACCGTTATAGATTAAGATTATTTGTGTAATGACTTGAGGAATGCAATTGTATGTATTGTCTATCTTCTAATAAAGAATTATTATTATTATTATAGAATTATTAAATTATCTTCGTTTGTGAAGCGTCTTCCCCCAAAATGTTGCTTCAGCTGCGGAAACAGGTGGAACTTGCTTGGGAATAAGGCGGATGTCCGATAACTTCCCATCGAAACTCCTCAAGCAGGTTTTGAGTCTTTTGTTCTCCCTTCAATGAATGATTGGCGCAAACGAGAAACCATTGGCCTTGCCATAACGCCTTCACCATAAACACTACACAACTCGCAATGAATTTCAGTAACATTTTCATTTTTTGCCGTCAAACAACTAATAACACCACGAACTTAGCAATCGCCGGTAGGAGCAAGTGGAGTCTCCATAGTGGCTGAAGCCTGACTGTCGGATCGATCGACGCACGCGCATATAAAATTTACAGTGCTGCCACTACACTGAGAACTAAAGAACTAAATGAAAATTTAGTTCTTTTAGGTTGTGAGGAGAAGGGTCCTTGCTTGGGTTATTTCAAGTTTGACGTTTGGTATGTGAAAATTTAAAATTACAACATTGAAACCATAGAAACGAATGGCTTATATCAAAAATAAAATACTATTTTATCTATTTTAATAACAAAAAATAAATAATTTGTATTAAGAATGACAAAAATCAAAATATAAAGAAAAAGACATTTTAAAATCATATTAACCTTAACCAAAAAATGTTTATTGTAAGTATGATTTACAAAGCTTTAACAAAACGGCCTAAAATTTATAAATAAGACCAGTAATTTTCTAATTTCTCAATTAATTTACATTTTAATTTAGGTGTGTTTTATATCATTGGAAAGAGAAAAAATTTCGATTTAATGCATTTGAAGACAACTTTTAGTTGTTTTAATGAGACATTTAAACACATTGGCTATATCAGTTTACATCGGAGAGAACGTTTACATTGTATGCCTTTACATAACCGAACAAAATGTCATTGCGCAGATTACAACAAATCTCGCCCAAAATTACAAAGACGAACAGTAAATATGATCAATTTAGGTAATTAGGTTAGGTTTAGTTAGTAAAAATCAAGGACAGCAGAATTAGGAAAACGATAATAGATAATAAACATTTTACGAAGCCACCAGTGTTGGTTTAAGGGGGGGGGGGGTATGGTCAGAGCAGCACATTTTATACCCATTTTCAAGATTTTTTTTTAGAAAACTGTTAATAGTAACTTGATTGGGATAATACCTACAGTAAAGAACAACCTTTGAAGAGTATCCAAAAAAATTTTTATTGAAAAATATCGAAAATTAAGCTCGTGACATGAATTTGAAATTTTCGTTCAGGACAAAGAGTTGATTTGCGGTGAGACACATAACTAATGACTGGATCATCTAAAACAAAAAAACCAAAAATATTTCGTTAGTTTATGAGTTTTTTGAGGTAACGCTGTCGAGATATTTTTTTTTCTTGCTTTTTTTTATGGAATTTTTAAAACTGAAAACAGAAGTTCAACAGAACGAAAAACATATTTCCGTTTTTTTCGTTTTTTTGACTTCAAACTTATACCAAAAATTAAATAATCTAGATATTTGAAAAAACTCGACAGTGTTACCTCAAGAAAATTTTTTTGGATATTCTTCAAAGGTTGTTCTTTACTGTAGGTATTATCTCAATCAAGTTACTATTAACAGTTTTCTAAAAAAAAATCTTGAAAATGGGTATAAAATGTGCTGCTCTGACCATACCCCCCCCCCTTAAAGACACACAAATGCCATACTATTATTAATGCACTAATTTCCATAGCTGTAAACGCTGCCTTGAACGTTAAAACTATCTACTAAACAGTGAACAATCAACTAATTTAAAGAGCTCTGAATGCAGTTTGACTCTTCACAAGATTTTTATATTGCCGGCAGTATTTTTATCTCCCGCGCCCCTCTTGTTTGACGCCCTTGACAACTGCACTGGTTTCCCGGAGAAGCGATTTTTTTGAAAAAGCTTTGTATAACTAATATCATATTCAAAATATCGACTAACGATTTTTCTTCATTATTGAACGAAAGTATTTTTATTCTGAAACAAAAGAATGTTAATAAATTATTTCATTTTATTCTCCCATTTCATTTGTTCACATTCCTTCTTACTCACATTCATTTCAATCTTATTCCACTTCTTAAATCTTCATTGCGTTCATGATATTTAATCTGTTAGCTTACCGAGTCGAAACCAGAGATAGAATGAATAAAAATAGGAAGAAATTCGGTGTCAATACAAATCGTATTAAAGACCGTATTGGAAAACTGTTTTATACCTAATATGATCACGGTTAAACCAGATTTAACGCAGATACTGTAAATAAAAATTTTATCTTGTTTTTAAGGAATCTCGGATTTTATTAGGGTCGACTATTTGGTGTGGTTGTCTGGGATATTTCTACCTTGCAATCAGAGTAATCTCTCATCTGAGATTTCTTTCAAATAGAGTAATCTTTGCTCTGGAATTCTGAGACTACAATCTCAAATCTGTGAATTTGAGACAAGTTTGAAATAATATAAACTCAGTTCTGTGAGTTTGAGACATGTTTGAAACAAAAATAATATGAGTTCTTTGAGTGTAAGCCTTCTTTTTAGGATTTTGTAGGTATGACCACCAAAAAATCCCTTATAACTAGCGATGTGCCGGATACGGATACGGATCCTCCATTGCAGTAGAAAAACGAACGACCTTGAAGCGATAGTTAAGTCTATTCTACATTATACTTTTTTCAATACTTTTTTCAATACTATCCAACTCTGACGTCATTTCAACTTTTGATACTACAGAATATAGTGGGGGAAAAAATAAGGGACAGCGATACTTCCATTTTTTATTACTTTGTAATACTTTTCACAGCCAAATTAAAAAATTTTAGGTTCAGGTGACAGACAAAAGTTTGGTTATAGAACCAATTCTAGTAACCAGTTTATATATATTGTTTAATTGTGCTCAGTTTATATTTAATTATATGTTCTAAATAAACTTCTTATCAGCTTTATAAACTTTCAAAAGTTAAGTTGTAAACAAAAACTAAAAAGTTGGTAGTTGGTATGACTGAGAAGTATACAACTGTCATCCAAAAATTTGACCGGAGGTAGTTTTGAAAATAGTGTAGTTTGTAGTGTAGCATCGCAAGTTGGAAGGAAGTATTGTGTTTCACATTATACTTTTTACGTCAGTACTACGCAAAAAATCTGTAGTGCTTCGCAAAAAAGTATAATGTAGAACGAACTTTAGATGTGTCGTGCTGTTCCTACAAACCAAAACATGCAAACTGAGAATACGAACACGTACAAAGATTGATATCGGCGTCTATAAGCACTTACTAACTTGCGTCGACCTGCGAGAATAAATATTGTTTTAAGTGAGTTTTACGCAATTCAATTTATTGATCAATTAATTGAAAAAGTTGATTAATTGCAAAATTTATTGATGTGTTCAAATTTCAATAAAAAACTTGATATATAATATATATATATGCAGAGTGTTTGTTTGAAATGGGGCACCTCGAATAACTCCTTTATTTTAAGAGATACAAAAAATTCTTCAGAATAAAAGTTAAACTAGACAAAAAGGCCCATATAAAAGTTACTATAAGAATTCTCAGGCATTTTCGGTTTCACCGGAAATGATGTCAATTTTTGATCTAGCATAGGGAATCGATAATTATATATTTTTCCTAAAAGTACATTAAATTAGCTTTACAATGACACCAAAAAGTCATATTTTTATGTTAATCATTTCAAAATGGCGACCATTTATTTACAAAATAATAATCAACATAAGTTTTACAAAGTTGAACGTAGCAAGCTTTGAAAACCCGCATGTAAGCCAATTTATCCACGCAAATGATGAAGATCGCCGACTGAACTTTTGTAATTGGTTTTTGGGTATGTGGGAAAATGATAATCGCTTCCATTATAAAATAATGTTTTCGGACGAATCCAATTTTACCAGAAATGGTTTATTCAATAGGAATAATGCAACACGTTGGTCGACGAAAAATCCCAGGGAATTAAGATCTTCCAGATTCCAACACAGGTTTGGTTTCAATGTTTGGCTGGGAATTCTAGGGACAAAAATTGTAGGCCCAATTATTTACCATGGCAGCCTTAGAGCTAACAGGTATTTAAATTTTTTACAAAATGAAGTGGAGGATTTGTTGGATGATTTACCACTTGCTGATATGATAGAAATGTGGTTCGAACAAGATGGAGCACCAGCTCATAACGCTAGAAACGTGTGTGCCTATTTAAATGGCCAATACCCAGATAAATGGATTGGAACACATTCACTTAATCCCTGGCCTGCACGATCGCCGGATCTCACGCCATTGGATTTTTTCGTTTGTGGGTATTTAAAAGATAGAGTGTATCGGACAACACCAACGACGATAGAAGAATTAGAAGAAAAGGTTAGAAGTGCAATCCGGGATATCCAAGAGTGTACTCTTATAAGGGCGATGGAAGAGTTTTTATTAAGAATGAGAAAATGTGTGGACAATAATGGTGGTTTGATCGAACATTTGTAATTTTTTGTAAAATAATTGTAAAAAGAAATAAATGTTTTTTTTCTTCTAAATAGTCAAATTATTTTAGAGATATTTTGTTTCTTTTTTTTATTGTTTTCAAAGCTTGCTACGTTCAACTTTGTAAAATTTATGTTGATTATTATTTTGTAAATAAATGGTCTCCATTTAGAAATGGTTAACATAAAAATATGACTTGTTGGTGTCATTGTAAAGCTAATTTAATGTACTTTTAGGAAAAAAATATAAAATTATTGATTCCCAATGCTAGATCAAAAGTTGACATCATTTCCGGTTAAACCGGAAGTGCCTCAGAATTATTATAGTAACCTTTAGATGGGCCTTTTTATCTAGTTTAACTTTTATTCAGAAGAATTTTTTGTATCTCTTAAAATAAAGGAGATATTCGAGGTGCCCCGTTTCAAATAAACACCCTGTATATATATATATATATATATATATATATTAGCGCCATTTCTTAGATTTTGTAAGGACTTATTTACGTCCCTAGTATGTGTTATGTACTAAAAAAAAATTAAGATATCTCTAAGCATCTTGAAGATTTTCACTGAAAACTTTGTAAAAATATTTATGTCAAGATTAAGTATACTTCGAGTATCGCCGTATGAACGCTTTCATCTGGATTAATGTAAATGTAGTCTTTCATACGCGTACTACGATTCACGATTCATTATGTGAAACCGCTTTTAGATCTTCAACTTTGAAACAGTATTCAAAGCTCTTTGCGACTAAAGCATCCATCTTTGGCCAGTAATATTCTGTAGAGTTCTGGTCACAGTTGTTATAATAGGTATTAATATTATCGATTGACTTCAGAAATTGGTTGAGCAATCATTACAACTGGGATTTGAATTCTCCAATGACCATATTCGAAATAGTTTAATATAAATTTCAAATAATGTTATACTGAAAATGTATAACCAAATTTTCGAATGAATGCTTTGACGTATCTAACAAATTGACTGGATTGCTATGATTGTGGAGTGGATGAATTGATACAAAATTTATTCAAATGAAAATTTATGTCGATTCTAGTGGGATTAATCCATATTGAATAAATCACGAAAGTTATAAATCGCATAACTTTGAAAGCGTTGGCGTGTTGTTTCCGTATAATTAAGTTCTTAACGAACTTAGACAGTTTGGTTTATAGTTTTGACTAATTTCTGACAGATTGGTCTCCAAGAAGTGGTTACGAGTAAATTCATTTCTCTAGGACTATGCTTCTTAACCTATGGATCGTGATACTATCTATAGGAGGTTGAGGAACCGAAAATTTGCTCATTAATAGAAATGTCTGAGGTCTTTTAACACATACTGACAAGAGTCTGCTGGTAGAAACAACGGCATCTGCTTTAACTACTGTAGTATTTCACATACGCCATCACTTTCTTGGGTTATACGAGGGTTACCTTTTATGTTTTTACAAACGAACACTAGATGGCAATATTGATGTGTCATTACTATATTCGTAAAATTTGACATTTGCTTTTGTGAAATCAGTGGCTGCTTATAAATTGATCGAGTAGTTTGTTGACAGTGAGCGTTTAAAAAATACAAGTTTGTGAATAAATGGTTATTACTCGTGAAGGTTTTCGTTGGAAGATTTTTTACGATTTTAGTAAAGGCCTAACTCAACAACAATGCATAGATTCGCTTCGTTCAACTTTTGGTAATGAAGCACCATCAGAAAAGATTTTTTTTATTATTTATTTAATTATTTTACATAGGCCTATTTCTGCAACGAAGATAATCGCCGATGCCAGCGGTGAGCTCCTACACCTGGATGAGGGGTGAATGATTGTGAAATGAGAGTAATGTAAACATATTAATTAGTAATAAAATAAAATATATATATATATATATATTATTCTCGCCCGAATAATATCACCAACGGAGAATCGAACTACCGACCGCACAATCCAGACTGTTTTCACCCAGTCCAAACTGCACGACTTAATGCGCTCGGCCACTCCGTTGGCTCATCAGAAAAGACTTTTTACAATTGGTTTGCAGAATTTTGTCGTGGTCGTACGTCCGTCAGTGATGAATCTCGTAAAGATCGACCAAAATCGGTTGTGATTCAAAAAAACATCGATGCTGTGCGCAAAATGATTGAAGAAGATCGACATGTGACTTACCGTGAGATAGAGGCATCCTTTGGCATATCGCAGACTGTAATATATTCGATTTTGCATGAACATTTAGCTGTGAAAAAGATCTGTCCCCGGTGGATTCCGCATAATTTGACCGAAGCTCAAAAAAAGGCTCGTGTTGATTGATGTAAGGAAATGATAAAAAAAATCAACCTAGGCACTGCAAAATCCATATACAACATCGTTACAGGTGACGAAACTTGGATTTATTCATATGAATCGGAAACTAAGCAACAATCCACTGTTTGGGTCTTCCAAGATGAACCGAAACCCACAATAGTTGTTAGTTTACGAAACACTCCTAAGAAAATGATTGCTTGTTTCTTCGGTTGTACTGGACATGGCGCAACCATTCCTTTAGAGGATTGAAGAACAGTTAATGCTGAATACAACAATTTGTTTGCCAGAAGTCATCGACAAAATCAGGAAAAACAACCAAAAACGTCACATCATTCTTCATCATGACATCCCACACAGCACGTCAAACAATTGATTATTTGAAGGAGAAAAACATCGAATTAATGTCTCATTGCCCGTTTTCACCTGATTTGTCCTCTAACGGCTTCTTTTGTTCCCCAATGTCATACAAAAAATGCGTGGACAGCGATTTTCATTAGCTCAAAAGCTGCTGAAGCCTTCGAAAACCATGTTTTTGAGATACCAACTTCAGAGTGGAAAAAATGTTTCGAGAATTGGTTTGAACGCATGCAAAAGTGTATAAATCTTAATGGCGAATATTTTGAAAAGTAATAAAACATAGTTTGTTTTATTACTTATTAAAACTATTACGTTTAATTAAAATTACTATTGCTTGTTAAAACTAAGAACAGTAGGAATACCTAAATATTTGAAAGAGAGGAAAGGAAAGGCAGGGGGCAGAGTTAGGAGGATTGCCAGATTAAGATGTGGAAATGAAGAACGGAGTAATAGGTATTGGGGAATACCAGAGTATTGCAGTTGATGTGGATGGTGAGCCTGGTTTCACCCATCATTTTTTGCGTTTGGGATTTTCAAAATAAATCCATTTTTCATCGCCAGTAATGATACGACGCAAAAAAGACTTTCTTTTGTATCGTGCAAGCAAAATTTCACAAGTGATTTTGCGTTTTTCCATCTGCCTCTCATTCAATGCATGTGGAACCCATCTGCCGACTTTCTGGATCTTACCCATCTCTCGTAGGCGATTGGAAACAGCTTATTGACTAACGCCTAACTGCTCTGCTAGTTGTTTTTGTGATTGACTATCGTCTTCCTGTAGCAATGTTTCCAATTTTGTATCTTCATATTTTTTTGGAGGCTTTCCATGTTCTTTGTCTGTAAGATCAAAGTCACCACTTTTGAAACGCCGAAACCATCGTTCACACGTATCTTGCGATGGAGCATATTCACCATAAGCTTCTCGAAGCAGTCGGTATGGTTCAGCAGCAGTTTTTTTCAAATGAAAACAAAACAGTAGTACTGTCCGCGAATGATCTTTATTTGGCACAAAATTTGACATATTTAACACAGGAAAAACAAAACTATATGCTCATTTTTCAAATTATAACCTATACGCATTTGACACTTAATGATAAATTAACAAAACGCCATATGTGTTGAAACTTTGAACTATACACTCTGTTTGTTCGGCAAGTTTGAAAAAAATCCGCATTTCATACTTGTAAACCTGGTATTAGTTAAAACCCTAAACGCCGCAAGGTCTAGAGGAAATAAAGAATTAAATATTGTTAAAACTATTACGTTTTATTACTGTTTGTTGAAAAAAAAAAATTCTCTGTTAGTTTTTGCAAAAATTTAAAAGGCAGTCCTCGTATGTATATCATCTTTGATTTTTTACCATACTTAAAATGCCAGAAATACTTAAAACAAGCAAATCGATTCTGATAATCTTCTTCATACGAAGGAAATTAATCTTTTAAGCTCTGTGTGTCTCAGACAATGTTATATTCCAAGTTTATTCCCATGACTATCTACAAATAGCTTTACATTTTAATTTTATATTTAATTGTTTTACAAGTATTGCAAAGAAAATTAAATTTTAAATTTTAATTTATAAGTTCATTGCTTATTTTAGTTTATAAAGAATGCATAAAGGTGTTAGTTAAATATTCTGCCACCGGGCGTCAGCATGGGAATATATAAGCATAGTTTTTCATGAAAATTTTCCGTGTAACTTTAGACAAGATAGTAGAACACATTAGTATAAAATATGTACAGAGCGGATGAATTATTCTAACATTTTACTCATGTTTTTCTCATTGGTTAATATTAGGAAATTAAGAATTATTTATATGCACTACTCACTTCATGAATTTAGGTTTTAATTTTGTATTCTACCGATAGAGTGCTCTAGCCGGTTAATTTTTGCCCGGACGCTCTGTCCAGAGAGTTCGTTAGCACTTGCCTAATGTGGTTCTGTCTACCCAGTAGTGCTTCATTATAGGGATTTGCAGCTAAGCACCCTACCATCTGGTGAGCGTTTCATGAACTTGTGTACATCAGATAACATTTCGTTTTGTGTATTGGTTTTGTATGAAGTTTGTTTTTAAAGTTTTATTATAATCATTGAAAAATGTATAATACATATTGTTGTGTGCCTATGTGCAATTCATTGAAAAGAAGAATCCCGGAAATATCGTTTCATTTGTATCCACTAATATCAGACACCGTACGGTTCGGAACAAAATTGGGAAAGCAAGAGGTTAGGAATCGACGCGATGTTTAGATAAACAATCTAAAAATTGGAAAAAAAGTGAGCCCTTATATCAAAGTTTGCTCATTACATTTTAATGATAGTGACTACAAAAAATATTTTCAATTTTGTATTTATTATCGCATATCTTGAAAATTCCTGTTATTGTGTGTGGGTTTGTAATGCACAAGTCTCTAGGCATAATGCATAAATCTTTATGAACTCTCTGTTTTTTTCAGTGACTCCACACAATATTATATGCCCAGCATTGTAGATTTCTACCCCTTGGTAAACAACACGGGAATTATTATTTCCCCCAATATAGTTAAAATAATCGACAATGGAAAACCGCCATAACTTAAAACCAGATCACAAAATGTAGTATTTTAGATGTTTACAAGTAATGTCACTTCACAAAATCAGAAAATCCCAAACAATTATTTATTTTTTGCAGTGGCGTAGCGATGTGGGGGCGGGGGGTGCGGTCCGCCCCGGGCGGCACTTTTTTGGGGCGGCAAAAATCCTCAATAAATAATATCTTGTAATCTGAACTAAAAATTTGAACCATTTCTTTTGCACCTACAATTCGGACCAATTAAAATGAGCACAGAACTTTTTATTATTTAATCTGTGACGGAACCGGGGAATAGCCTTTCTTTAACACGTTAATCGCCACGTCGGCCATATGTGTCTGACACTAAGAAGTTCTACATGCGCCATATGTCTGACATGGTTACCTTGCGGTAATTCCCCGCGTTTTATTTTGTATTCGGATTATGCACAACGAATATTCAGCGAAAATCGATTCTTTCATATAAAAAATAGAGTTCAATATTGTCTAATAACACCTGCAACATCAGTCGTCCAATTCACATGGACTAAATTAACTTGCTACAATTCATTATTTTCTTTAAGTGCGTGTTGTGATTGTTAAATTATTGAACATTCTCGAAACTCGAAAAATTGTATGTAATCTCAGTGGTGTAGCATAGCGGAGGCGGTGGTGGCGGCTCTTTTTTGGGGCGGCAAATTCTGTAAATTTTGGAGCCTTTTAGATTTAAATACCTAAATAAGGGGGCGGCGAAATTAGCATCTGCCCCGGGTAGGCTGAAACCCACGCTACGCCACTGATTTTTTGTCGTTTTTTGATACACTTTTCGCTATTATTTACTAGTAAATGTCAAGTGGTATCTGATTTAGAATGGTTTCAAAAAAATCCGCGTGGCGCTACGATCTTAAAATTTTTCCCCTATAAAGCACATAGGCGTTCGTCGGTTCATGTTTTATTTGCATACAGTCATTACATACATCATACATTACACAGCCCAACAGACATTTTGGTGCCTGCGAGTTTTTAACTGTCTCTAGGTAATTTTTGGGCTCAGAATCCAAAATAGCCGGCAGATTTGGTCTATCAGATCTAGTTTTTGAGATACGCTATATTGGCCTCTTTTACAATAAATATCTTATTTCTTAACGTATTTTTCACGGTATTACTGTTACTATTTGCTCCAACTGACAGTTACAAACACAAAAGAGACAAAGTAAGGTATTTATTTCACAAAGTAGATAAATATACATTCATCACTTATCACTTAAAAATGTTCTTTTGTACGACTTTCTAGCCATGGAGTTTACCAGAACAGTCTTTCTGAAGACTCCAACAGTAGTAGGCCATCATGTGGCTATCTTATCTTCTTTGATATATATCTTTCATAGTTTTATGTCCTGATGAAATCTTTCCCCTGGTTCTTCACTAAAATCACCTAGGTTTTATGGTAAGTGGTCATAATACAACCGAGAATATTAAAGTTGGAAAGCATATTTTCCACTAATTCTCTGCCTTATGATTTCCAATAAATTTTTGTACTACTTGAATAAATGAACACAAAGAATTAGATTCAATCTCGTTCATTGATGCGGTTGGATTGGATTGTGGATCTTCAGTAGGTTGCCTTATCTGAGGACCATCAAATATTCTGGCTTTCAGTTTTTCAGAGTTAATCCCAGGAAATTTACGTGTCAAGTAGCCTACACAATTTATTTTGGCCTCCCAAATAATCATCATTCACTTACTAAAACCTGCGAAACCCTGAAATGTGTGAAAATTCACACTTTTTTTAATTTTCAATTTTTGGTACTTTTCGATAATTTTATTTGATGGCCTATTAATAAAGTTGTGTGCTAGCTACTAAATCTTAAATTTTTTTCTAAACTATTTAAAGTCTGAGGATTTCAAAATTCAAACCGCAGGTCTCTATCTCTTACCGTTTTTGAGATATGATTGGAAAATTAAAGTTGGCCTTTCCATATTTAAAAAAATGATAAATACATAATAATATTAAAAAAAGAATAAATAAAATAATGTAAACCTGTGTTTGTTAATAATAATAATAATAGTTTATTTATTTAGCTAATTCTAGTAAGATCCATATTAACAAACATAAACTTATAAACATTATAATAAACATTCAAATCAAATTTAATCCTTATTTTGTCAATTTAAACCATTATTTGTCCACTTAGTTCATGCAAAACGTGATTTTTGTCAAATTTAAATATCGATTTTTCGTAATTTAGCGCTTTAAAATTTTATTAACATATTTGAATTAATTGTTTGGACTTTAAAAATAAGTAGGTCGTAAAATTAGGTTCCAAACTTGTTGCAAATTGGTTTGTAATGTTTTCTACAATAATTTCAAAACTGTATTACTGTGATAAATCATATTTTGAATGTTATCTTCTCAAATATTTTTAATATCAGCCCTGCCTACGAAATCCTGTAAACTATGAAAATTCACAGTTTATATATTTTTTCAGATAAACAGGTTTCGTCGCATAAATGTTTACGTAATTCCTGCTAATGATATAAAAATAAAATTTCCTTATCAACTTATTTAAGAGGATTAATTATTTTTTTAATCCCATACTAATTGATTTGTGTTTAACAAAACATCGAGATAACATTAAAATGTCTTTCTTATAAATTCTAAGTTATTTTTTGTACGTATTTTAACATTGAATATATTGGGTCTCGTGAAAGTGCAGTTATTTTTGGAAATTTGGGTATTAAATCAAAAACTATATCTCAAAAATGGTAAGAAATAGAGACCTAAGGTTTAAATCTTTAAAAAATTTAGTTTTACGATGTTTTTTCTGTAATATTTGGTCTGTAACGACCTAAAATCTTGGTAAAATTTTGATTTTATTTTGTAAATTTCAAAAATCTCAAAAAAGGTAAGAAATAGTGACTTGAGGTTTGAATTTTTGGAATTCTCACACCTTGTTTTGTCTAGAAAAATATAATGTTTGGTCCGTAATGACCTAAAACTATTAGGGAAAATTTTGAAACTTTTTATAATTTTCAAAATTCATATCTCAAAAAGGTAAGAAATAGAGACTTGAGGTTTGAATTTTTGGAATTCTCACACCTTGTTTTGTCTAGAAAAATATAATGTTTGGTCCGTAATGACCTAAAACTATTTGGGAAAATTTTGAAACTTTTTGTTATTTTAAAAATTCATATCTCAAAAAAGGTAAGAAATAGAGACTTGAGGTTTGAATTTTTGGAATTCTCACACCTTGTTTTGTCTAGAAAAATATAATGTTTGGTCCGTAATGACCTAAAACTATTTGGGAAATTTTGAAACTTTTTGTAATTTTAAAAATTCATATGTCAAAAAAGGTAAGAAATAGAGACTTGAGGGTTGAATTTTTGGAATTCTCACACCTTGTTTTATCTAGAAGAATATAATGTTTGGTCCGTAATGACCTAAAACTATTAGGGAAAATTTTGATTTTAATTGATTTTAAAAAAATCTTTTCTCAAAAAGGTAAGAGATAGAGACTTGAGGTTTGAATTTTTGGAGTTCTCACATCTTATTTTGTTTAGAAAAATATAATGTTTGGTCCGTAATGACCTAAAACTATTAGGGAAAAATTTGGAAAAAATTTTAATTTTTTTTTCGTTTTATCAAAAAATATCTCAAATAAAAGTTGTCAGTTACTGCTTTTATAGCAACTTTTGTCAATAATTTGTTTCGAAATATTTTTCTGTTGTGAAATATTCGCAAAAATCTTAAAATCGACACGAGTAAACTCCCATTTTTAATCAACCGAGTTTTACCAAAAGTTGATCAACTCGTGCCATTGATGGCAGAAGCTTAAATATGAAGTTTCATATAAATCCTTTCAGCCGAATTTGCTCTGCACGTGTACACAGACAGACAGACAGACGGACGGACGGACAGACAGACAGACAGACGGACGGAAAGACAGACAGACCGACAGACATTATGCTAAAAATAGTCAAAACGTTATGTAGGGACCTCAATTCGTGGAGATCCATCGAAATCTCGAAACGTCAAAATCGGTATGATCACAATACCTCCCTTATATATGTTGGCAGTCGGTAAAAAAATGATTTATTAAAAGCGGCATGTAGTTGGAAAAGACAGTGAAACATATTTCATTCATTTATAATATGTAATTTCATTAATATGTAAAAAAAATGTTAAATAAACTAAATTTTTCTCCTTTTTACCGACCGTCAACATATATAAGGGAGGTATTGTGATCATACCGATTTTGACATTTAAGAGATTTCGATGGATCTCCACGAAGTGAGGTCCCTACATATCGTTTTGACTATTTTTAGCATGATATCTGTCGATCTGACTGTCCGTCGGTCCGTCTGTCCGTCTATCAGTCTGTCTGTCTGTGTACCTACACGTGCAGAGCAAATTTGGCTAAAAGGATTTTTATGAAATTGCATATTTAAGCTTTTGACATCAATGACACAAACTGATCAACTTTTGGTAAAAATCGTTTGACTAAAAATGAGAGTTTACTCGTGTCGATTTTAAGATTTTTGTGTATATTTCACAATATAAAAATATTTCGAAAAAATGTATTGCAGTTAATGTATTAAAGCAATAACTAACAACTTTTATTTGAGACATTTTTTGATAAAACGAAAAAAAAGTGAATGATGATTATTTGGGATGCCAAAATAAATTTTATGTTAAAATATTTTTTTTGTTAATTTTAATTCGAATGGCTATTACCATTATTTATGTTTCTAAATATGTGCAGTATTTTTTTTTTATAGCAAGGTTCATTAAGATTTTGAAAATTGCATAACCCCGCCCAGCCTGTCTCAATTTTTTCATACTTACATTTTACGTTTCCATGAATAACTTTTATTTGAGACGTTTTTTGATAAAACGAAATATTTCGATTTTTTTTTAAAATTCTCAATTTTTTCATACTTATATGTAACGTTTCCATGGTCATGATAAATAATATCTCTGTTAGAAAATATTAGGCCAAGTTATTTCTACTCTGCTGCTAGAATGTATTTTATACTAGTACTTTATGATGGCGGTCGGTCCTGTGGTGGCCACAGCTGATTGTTTTTTTTTTTGTCCCGGATTGGTTCTATAAAAAGTTGGTCACTCTATACATATCTGAGATTAATTGTTTCGAAAAAGAATCTCGCAGAACTCATTACTTTATTTCAAAACTGTAAATCTCCCAATACTCAAAATTTAGCTTTCAACAATATATTTTCACCAGGTGCACCAACTAAGTAACATTAAAACATTACTCACAAACTTAACAAAAACTTATATTCAAACACTTGTATTCAACAGTCTATGACGTACCACGATTTTAACCGATCCTTACCGAGTGTACACGACAGGACACCGCTCTAGAATATATCCCAACGTTATTTTGACGTATCCTACATAGGGTTACAGACGTACAAACATTAGCTGAAGAGTGTTCTACTAAAAGTTTTGAGTGAAATTTAAGAAGAATCAGTGAAACTGTGAGTTTTAGTGATAAAGTGTTGGTGATATTTGGTAAAAAATGGAGTAATACCCTGGTATTTTCACAATTGAAGGTTTACGTTTTTGAAAATTAAGGATATTATAGTTATGGGTAATTGGAAGATATTTTTTAAATGTTTCAAAGATATCTACTTATACTAATATCTATATATATAAGTTCGTTTGTGTCTATGTATCTTGCAGTGGTCTAATTTCAAATTTCAGCCCCCCCCCCCACTAATTTATAATCCACCACGCAATTATACATTCATTTTTATAACTTGATCCCTAAAACTTCACCCCCCCCCCCCTCCTCGCCGTAATGTTTGCGGGGCCTTTGCTGTATGTATATTAATTAAAAACTAATGAATGGCTGCACCAATTTAAAACTATGTAAAATCACTAGGATTACAAGTTACACAAAACTAATAATCTGAAATTAAATTAGTAACAATCTATACATCAAATTTAGCACCGAATTTTTATATATTAAAAAGATATTTTTAATTGCAGAAAAAATTTTCAAAAAATGTCGCTTAATTACTTAATATTACGTTTCACACTATAAGTTTTTAAATATATTTGTGGGATTCAAATAACTTTTATATTTATATAGTTTTGTGTAGAAAGGTTCCACTAATACGTCAAAAAATTGACGTATTGATTGAACGACTTGATTGTTTATAGTTTTGAATGAAAAATCTTTTATATCTTCGTCGAAAAATCTTATACGGGTTATTCCAAACCTTTAGGCGGAACTATATTTTGAAATCTAGTAATTTTTATCTATTAAATCGGACTTTTGGTAATTTTGTTTAAGCTTTGTACAGTCTGTTTCAAACGGTTAGGCGGAACTAAATGGGAATTTCGTTCTTTTAGGTTGTCACGAAAAGGGACCTTGCTTGGGTTATTTCATTTTTCACGTTGGAATGTCAAAATTTAAAATTCCAACAATGAAACCATGGAAACGAATGACATATGTCAAACTTCAATTAATTTTCTTACATATTTTAAAGACAAAAAAATAAATAAATGGGATATTTGTATTAAGAATGACACAAAAAATCAAAATATAAAGAAAATGATATTAACCTTAACCAAAAAATATTTGTTGCAAGTATGATTTACAAAGCTTAAACAAAACGGCCGAAAAGCATGATTTAAACGATGAAAGTAACTAGATTGCAAAATCTAGTTCCGCCTAACCGTTTGGAACAGACTTTAAATCATATAATCTGTCTCATTTTGTAATACGAAACTAGATCTGGTTACTTTGGTGACTGTTATGGTGTAAATAGACTTTTATGGAAACATGTGAACTTGTAAACCTGGCTTTTAAATATATGGTTAAGTTTTATTACATCGAGGTTACATTCACTCAAAAACTATGTATGTCAGATAACCAATTACATGTCAAAATTGCGATTGACATGTCAAAATTGTGATTGATATGTCAAATATTTTGAAAGGTGCCACTTAAGAATTACCACCCTAAGATGCTATTTTAAATATACAGTCTGTTCCAAACGGTTGAGCGGAACTAGATTTTGCAATCTAGTTACTTTCATCGTTTAAATCGTGCCTTTCGGCCGTTTTGTTTAAGCTTTGTAAATCATACTTACAATAAACATTTTTTGGTTAAGGTTAATATCATTTTAAAATGTCATTTTCTTTATATTTTGATTTTTTGTGTCATTCTTAATACAAATTTCCCATTTATTTATTTTTTTGTCATTAAAATATCTAAAAAAAATATTTAATTTTGACATATGTCATTCGTTTCCATGGTTTCATTGTTGGAATTTTAAATTTTGACATCCTAACATGAAAAATGAAATAACCCAAGCAAGGTCCTTTCTCGTGACAACCTAAAAGAACTAAATTCCCATTTAGTTCCGCTTAACCGTTTGGAACAGACTGTACAACATAAAAAATGAAATTTCCCTCTTACTTTCGTATTACCAAATGAGACAGATAATACTTACATTGCAAATTCTAGATTAAATTGATTGTCATTATAAAATATCATTTTCATTGCATTTTGATTATTTGTCATTCTTAATAAAAATTTCTCATTTATTTATATTTTTTGTCTTCAAAATATGGCGCAAATAGCCTTTGTTGCTGTGCGCCAAAAAATTAACTATAAGCTATTCACTTTTGTAAGAACACACTAGATCTGGTTATTTTGGTTACTTTTATGGTGTGTTTCTGACTTTAAATGTCAATTAAAAATATTCCTTACGCTGTAAAACCGACTTTAGGTTGATAAGGTTATGATCATTATAATTAAAGTCTGTTCCAAACGGTTAGGCGGAACTAGATTTTGCAATCTAGTTACTTTCATCGTTTAAATCGTGCTTTTCGGCCGTTTTGTTTAAGCTTTGTAAATCATACTTACAATAAACATCTTTTGGTTAAGGTTAATATCATTTTAAAATGTCATTTTCTTTATATTTTGATATTTTGTGCATTCTTAATACAAATTTTCCATTTATTTATTTTTTGTCATTAATCTTTGTAAAAAAAAAAATTAATTTTGACATGTCTTTCGTTTCTATGGATTCATTGTTGGAATTTTAAATTTTGACATTCCAACGTGAAAAATGAAATAACCCAAGCAAGGTCCCTTCTCGTGACAACCTAAAAGAACGAAATTCCCATTTAGTTCCGCCTAACCGTTTGGAACAGACTGTAAGATATAATTTTTTTAAAATGGATCGACATTTTAAAAAAGTGACATTTTTGATACCAACATGACATACAGCTTCAAAGGTGCAAACTAATAAAAATAAATTCCCTCTTAGTTTGTTCTTACAAAAGTGAACAGCATATAACTAAGTCTGCAAAATATGTGAAAATGTGTTCAAATTTTTAATAAATATCATTCGTTTCTATGGTTTCACTGTTGGAATTTTAAATTTTTAGATACCAACGTCAAACATGAAGTAACCCAAGCAAGGTCCCTTCTCGTGACAACCTAAAAGAACGAAATTCCCATTTAGTTCCGCCTAACCGTTTGGAATAGCCTGTATACGTAATTTCTTTGGTTTAGGCGGAACTAAATGGTTATTTTGTATTTTTAACTTGTCACGAAAACAGAGCTTGGCAAGATTATTTAATTTTTCATGTTGGTATTTATTATAAAGTGACAGTTATTAGACAAATAAAATAAATATAATAATACGTTCTTAAATTTTTGGAAAATGTAAGGATTTAAGTAATGAGATATTTGTATTAAAAATGACACAAAAAATCAAAATGTAATGAAAATGACATTTTATAATGTTATTAACTTTAATCTAAAAATGTTTATTGTATGATTTACAAAACCAAAATGGTCGAAAGCTCGAATCAAACTATAAAAGTTAGTAGATTGTAAAATCTAGTTCCGCTTAAAGGTTTGGAATAGCCTATATCACACTACAATGTTCTGAAACAATTTTTACAATTTTTAAATATATTTGTGGGTTTCAAATAACTTTTATATTTTTATAGTTATGTGTAGAAAAGTTCAATTAATACATCAACATTTTTTCGACATGATTGTTTATGGTTTTGAACCTATACAATTATTGATGATAATCAAATTCCGCTTGGACGTGGTTTTTAAGAAAATTAAAACATTTTTAACCGCAGCACCTTTATTGGAAACCGCACAGATTCAAGATAGTGGCAAAAATAAACCAAGTAAAATAACTATAAGTAGTTTTCACAATAGAACAAAATCTCTAGAAACATATTTATAGAATGAAGTATTTACTACAATTTGCCGTATCGTACTCAAATATGTGATTGGTTTACAAGATGGCGGATATAAAGCAATTTGTTTATTTATAGTTACGTAACAGTTTATTTTACAATTAAAATATCCTATTAGTATGATTTTTTTTGTGCAAATTTTGCTTGCAAAAAAGCACTGACGTAGTTTTCATGGCATAATTTTTGGTAACATTGGCATGCCGACCGGCGTAGCGTAGTGGTAACACAGCTACCTTGCGTTACTAAGGTCTGGGGTTCGAAATCCGTTCAGGCATGGAATTTTCAAAAATTAAGAATTGTCCTGGCTAATTGTCATAGTAGCAAAGGCCATTAAAAAAAATAAATAACATCGGCTAGTTTTTATGACTCTCCTTCTTCTTCTTTGGGCAACGTCAGTTGGATTGACTTCTGGTCTTACTCACATAGGTCCCATAAGTCTCTATCTTGACCTGTTCATTGTCGGGTCTTTCCATGTGCCATGCATCCATCTGATTTATCATGGTGCCCTGGTATTTGAAAATATAAACTCTCTAAAAAGTGTTTTTATTACGTCAGGGTTTCCATACAGACGCACCCGGGGGGGGGGTCTCATGTGCTTCAGCCCAAGAGCTACATACTTTTGGAAAGTATTTGAAATAATCTATTTCAAATAATTTAAACATATTTCAAATACTAGAATTATTTGAAATACTAGAAAATATTTGAAAGTACTAGGAGATATTTGAAAAAATAAGGAAATATTTGAAATGATAAATAATGTATTTCAAATAATTTAAATATATTTCAAATAGTAGAATTATTTGAAATACTAGAAAATATTTGAAATACTAGGAGATATTTGAATAATGAGGAAATATTTGGAATACTGAATTTCAATTAATTGAAATAATCGGGAAATATTTGAAATAATGTATTTAAAATAATTTAAGTGAATTTGAAATACAAGAATTATTTGAAATAAATGAAATAATAGGTATATATTTCCTAGTATTTCAAATAATTTTTGTATTTCAAATATTTCCGTATTATTTCAAATATTTTCTTAGTATTTCAAATATTTCCTAGTATTTCAAATAAATTTAAATTATTTGAAATACATCATTTAAAATATTTCCCTATTCTTTCAAATACATTTTATCAGTGATGACTAATAGTTAAAAAGAAATATTATATAGTTCCGCACGTAGCTAAAAAATGGATAATGGAGTAATATTTTTTGTAAAATAATTTACAGGTACTAGATATATAAAATTATAATTTTAACGTCGTGAATTTTTTACGTGAAATACAAGAATAATTTAAAATATTTAAAGTAATAAGAAAATATTTGAAATATTGTATTTCAGATAATTTAAATGTATCTGAAATACTGGGAAATTCTGACTTCGGATAAGCCCAGATGAGCACGCATGCACGTTACATTATACCCGGCGTGCAGTATGAGCAGCTTTATGCATTTTGTGACCCCAGTATTGGTTTGTCCTATCTCCATTTTTTAGTTTTTTGAGTTAATGTTATTTTTGTGATTCTCAGAACTGTTTTGTTCTCTATCCAATCAAATATTTTACTCTTTACAGCCACATTCGATATTTTTGACTATATTCCTTGTTACATATTCAAAAAACGATTACGAAATCGAAAAAAAAATAATAATAGGGAAATATTTGAAATACTTACTAAGGAAATATTTGAAATATTTACTACGGAAATATTATTTTTTTTTTTAAATTTTTGGACTTAGCTTTTATTGCCATTATCCAGATGATGCATTTTATTTTTGAAAAATCCATGCCATAACCGGGATTCCAACCCGAGCCCTCATGGTCTAGAAGTTAGAGCATCGCTACACTAACCACTACACCATGGTGACCGACAAGGAAATATTTGAAATACTACGAAAATATTTGATACTGGGGAAATACTGGGGAAATATTTGAAATACTAGGAAATAATTTAAATTCTAACATTTTCAGACAGTAAATATCTAACACAAATACCACGGAGAAAGTATTTGCAAATCCAAATACCAAAAGTATTTTTGTTTTGGAGTATTTGAAATACAATATTTCAAATACCAGAAAATAATTGAAATACTTTTTAAAATACTTTATTTCAAGTATTCCTAGCTTTGGTTCGTGGGTAAATATTTCAGAAATCCATTGTGCTGCTCAATCTGTCAAGCTGTTTAGTGCTGGGGAACCAAAGAATTCTTAATCCACTATTCTTTCATTACTTAAAAAAAGATATGCACAGTAGGTTCTTTGTGTTATATGAATAAATAAATTTTTAAAGTATCTTTTGAACTTGTTCTATTTACATACATACATACATACATACTGATTTATCTAGACTCCGGGAACGCTAACTTATTTTAAGAATTTTTATATTTTATTTCTTTATAAATAATTCAAAAGATACAACAAGTTTAGTTATAAATATGCCAGCTGCAATGTTTACTGCAGATAAGCTATCGCCGCAATTTCCGGACTAAAAACTACTTTTTAAAATATGAGGTTTAAATAAAACGCCTACCCGGCAAAACGTCATAAGAATTCATCAATGAAAAAATATTCTTTATTAAAATGGTACCTTTCGAAATAGTCCCTTTAGGCGAAGACTCAGAACTTTTTTACCGACCGCCAACATATACAGGGTGTTAGGTAAATGTCCGGCACAATTTTAAAGGCAGCATTGTTGGACAATTTAAAGCTAAAAAGTCCTCAACCATTTTTGGATAAGATGCGTATATCGCTTGATAATCGATGCAGTACCACCGTTTAGGAACCACTAATATTTTATCTGTTACAACAATCACATATGTAGAGCCCTGCAAATCCGCGGGTATCCGCGGATTATCCGCGGATATCCGCAACTTTTCTGCGGATGCGGATAAATTATCATTTAAACCATGCGGATGCGGATCGGATGCGGATTAAATGTCATATCCGCTTATCCGCAATATCCGCGTGAATATTAAATCTTCGGTTACTTTCGGAGAAACAAGCAATTGTGTTCTGACTACGCAGTCCTCGGTTATTTTCGGTTGTCTGTATATACATGATATTTTGTAGCATTCAATCTCACTTTATGTTATTTTTATTAAGACAATTGTCCATGATCAAGACTGAGTTGAGACTATCAACTTAACTTTCTTTTTATTATTGAATATATGATAGAAAATAATATTTTGGACAAAAGTTTCCTGGTACACTTTCGACGAAATTCTTCCTACCTCTGCTCTAATTCTGGCTTTTAAATCTGATAAAGGTTTTTTTTTTTTTACATAAAACTGATTAGTAAGTTTTATTTAAATACAAAAATTTACCTACATAATTTTTTCTCGAAAATTTTATTATGTAACCTGCTAATTTTTTATACTACCCGAAGTAAAAAGTCTTGCAGATCCCAAAAATTTGAAAAATGACACATGCTGCTATTTGAAAAAGTTGCAACGCCTAACTCATGCGCGAAATGTCGTAAGAGAATTTACTTGATCTATATGAAATATGCTGGTAAATCCAAAAATTTTCAGTAGCGTTTTAGAACAGAGATTACCTAAACAGGCGAAATATGTTAGTTCTTTCCAAACTGACAGCAAAACCTGTAGTGCGGATAGTGCGGATATTTTTGCGGATGCGGATTGGATGCGGATTTGTTATTTACAAAAGCTGCGGATGCGGATCGGATGCGGATCATGGATGTGCGGATGCGGATCGGATGCGGATACAGAAAAGCTTATCCGCGCAGGGCTCTACACATATGTGACTGAGATAAATAGAAACCATGGAAGCAATACCGTAATTTTATTTCAACAAAATGCATATTCAATTGTGTAATGTGCCATTTTTTTAACAAAATCGGAACAAAATTTTAGATTATGACGTACACGTACTTTTGATATTCTATTATTAAACTACAATTAAAATATTTTTTTCTCTATGGCAACTACACAACTTCTGGATTAATATGAAAAAATTAAAAAAAGTCAGTGGTTTTCAAAATTTGGGGCATCTTTTTGTTTGTTTATTTTTAGACGAAATTCACATTTTAGAGAAAATTGGCAAAGTAAAAATCGATTGCATTCTACGTCACCATGCTGTCTTTTAAATTGTGCCGGACATTTACCTAACACCCTGTATAAGGGAGGTATTGTGATCATACCGATTTTGACATTTCGATATTTCGATGGATCTCCACGAATTGAGGTCCCTACATAACGTTTTGACTATTTTTAGCATGATGTTTGTCTGTCCGTCTGTCTGTCTGTCTGTCTGTCTGTCTGTCTGTCTGTCTGTCTGTCTGTCTGTCTGTCTGTCTGTCTGTGTACACGTGCAGAGCAAATTCTACTAAAAGTATTTTTATGAAACTTTATATTTAAGCTTTGACATCAATGGCACGAGTTGATCAACTTTTGGTATATATCGGTTATCTAGAAATGGGAGTTTACTCGTGTCGGTTTTTAGATTTTTGCGAATATTTCACAATAGAAATATTTCGAAAAAAATTATTTAATTTGCTATAAAAGCAATAACAACTTTTATTTGAGACATGTTTTGATAAAGCAGCATAAATTATACTCTACGAAAGCCTGATAGTAATAAATCTTTTTGTCAGGCAGTTACCAGTGGCGTACACATTTTAAATACGTTTAAATTGGTTTTGTGTATTTCTATATTACTATTTATCATTTTATTAAACGCACGCCTGTGACCATATTTATCATATCATTAAACGCACCCCTGCGACCATATTTTTCCTCAAAATTTTAGGGTGACATTTTTATGATCTATTGTGTTTAACCCTAGTTCGTATTCCCATATAATTTGTGCGGCACACTCGGTTGTTTTTAACAATATTTCGTTTCGAACTATTCATATTTTGTGGGCCGCTTCTGTGTGAAAAAACAATAACTTTTTACAAATAATAAATTTTATTATTATCAGTCTTTCTGAGATAGAGTATAAACAAGTATTTTGTGATGGTGGTCGGTCCTGTGGTGGCACAGCTGATTTTTACTTTTTACTTGCCCGACCTTAATATATAAGGGGCAAGTATTGTAATCGCGAAAATTTTCGATGTCGAGATTTTGACTGATGACCACGTTTCATGGTCCAGGGAATCCTGAAAAAACCTATTTTCGAAGTGCTGTTCGTATGTGTGTGTGTGTGTTTACACGATAACGCAAAAACGGTTCAACTTAGAGAGTTCGTTCTGGTGCTAAAAAAATTTCCTATTAATTGGGAAGAAGCCTATTGTTTTTTATAAAAATCCGAAACCGGAAACGGAAGTTATTAAACTTTAAAAATTTAAAAAATTCATAACTAGTAAACCAAGCTTTGAACAAATTTGTATACAACATAATTTAATGTATTTTTGAAGATTTACCAAAAATATTTTGTTTTACTAAAAAAAAAAAAAAATTATTATTATTTTTATGGGAGTCTAGTCTAGCGGATGTCTCTCTTCGCCACTGGTTATTTTATGTGAAGTGAAAAATAATATCTTGTATACACCATTGGCGTCACTGGATGATTACGCCCATCATGCGACATCAAGTCCTTCAAGCCAGAGGGTATCGGGCTATATTACGTCGCTCCCGGGCGTAATAATCTTAGTAACACCCTTGGAGCATAAATAGCTATTACAGCGCATAGAAATAAACTTTTGACCACCAAACGAGTTCAGGATATCTAATAACTAGAGTCCGGCAAATATATGCAACGATACTTTTAGTAGGTGTTTTTCGATTAAAAGCGGCACATGTGTTATCTGTAGAAATAAAATGTAATTATATATATTTGTAATGTGCCCTGCTGACAAATAGTGTAGCGTATAAAAATTGAATATATTATCAAAAACTGACCTATGGCTAGGGTTGCCAGGCGTCCGGATAAACCAGGACATATTTAGGCTTTTTGATTGCGTGTCCGGCCAAAATAAACGGTGTCCGGCTTGTCCGGCTTTTGTTAGGCTTTTTACATTTCGCAAACGAGCGAGCGCCGTTTTCTGAACAATAACAAAGAGAACGTTAATTTCAAGAAGCTGTTAGCACACAAGAAATGGGTAGCCTATTTTAAATCGATGAGTAATCAAGATTGCTTTTCAGAATTCCTAACTATTTGTCAGTATTACTTTGCGATCCCAGGACATAACGCAAACGTTGAAAGAGTTTTTTCCTTGATAGGTCAGCAATGGTCAAAAGAACGCAACAGATTACATGTTAACACTGTAGCTAAAATGTTGGTAGTAGAATTTAATTTAAAACATTTGACGTGTAAGGATTTTTACAACTGCATTTTGAAAGAAACTGAGCTTTTAAAGCAGATTTCTGCCAACCAAAAATATGAATAATTATTTTTATTGTTTAACTTAAAGTTTTGTTTTGTTTTTGTTTTGTTTAGATTGTTTTTTTTATTTTGTTTTGTTTTGGGAAGTAATAGCAAGTAAATAAGACTTATTTGTGCAATTGTCTTTATTTAATTTAAGGAGAATCTAAAAATGTTGATAAATGTTTATCTAGAATATAATTTTGACTGATTAATAATAAATTATTTAGAGTGATTTGGCGTTTTATTTATTTTTTATTTATTTTTATTAGAATTTAACAAGATTTATGGTAATAATCAAAAAAGCTTGATTCTACATAATTTTTTTTTGTCGTACCTATTAGTACTGAAAAACAAAATCCTCAATAATGTAAGGTGTCCGGCTTTTTTACCCAAACGTCCGGCCAAACTGGCTGGTCAGTTCGACTATTAGGTTTGGCGACCTGGCAACCCTACCTATGGCAAAGGAGTGACTGGAATTATCTCGGATATAATCCCAAAATAATGAGGTGTCGTTATTAAGATAAGAATTCATTGCGGTACAAGTATTTTATTCTTATGTTATTTGTTGGTCTTTATTTTCAAATAGTAAAAAAATGAAATATGAAAAAAAAATTCGACTTGGTGTGTGTTGTAGTGAGTTTTTTTTTCTTTTCTCAATAATAATAATAATAATTAATAATAATATTTATGAAAGTAATAAATTTTAATTATTTAAAGAAATCGTTAAGTACTTTGCTAAATTTTCATCAGAAAAATTAGTTCTTTTCTATGTATATACTTCCTAGAAAAAAGAAAAAGACCTCTCTACATCAAAACTTGTTATTGGTGCATAATTATAAAAAATATATATTTCTTTATAGTTATTAAATATATCCTGATTTGATAATAAATTGATAGAAAATTGTAGTAATACTTGTAGTCAGGATTTTTATTAAATATACTATCAATTTTTGCAGACAAGTGCAAACCAAACTCGCCGGGAACAGATTTCAGTTTGTTTACTGTCCAATAAATAATATTTAAAGATTCTGACAACGGCCGGTTTTGTTTTTCTAAAACTATGGTTGAAGGAAGAAATTCAAAATAAGTCTTTATGAACTTTAACTCTTCATAAATATTTAGTTTTTGTATAATATTTTTCGATATTATAATGCTTTGAGCATCCGGAGTTAGATTGAAAATAAAACATTTTAAAACTTCAAAATTGTTAACATAAAATAACGCCGCTTCAAGCCAAGTTCCCCAACGTGTCACAACAGGATTTGGTGGTAAGGGTAAATTTGGACGAAATTCTTTATATAATCATACTTTTAATGGCACTACCCTTTTTTACCAATCTCCTATGTCAAATAGGCTTTGAGAAAAGGACCTGGTATAAGCGTTTCACTTTTGTAAGAACAAACTACGAGGAAATTTTATTTTGAATAGTTTCCATCTTTGAAATTTTATGTCATGTTGCTATTAAAAAATGTCACTTTTTTAAAATGTCGATCCATTTGACATATGACATAATGAAAAATGATATCTTAATTATAATGTCCAAAACCTAGAAACCTAAAATCGGTTTTACAGTGTAAGGAATATTTTTAATTGACATTTAAAGTCAGTAATACACTATAAAAGTAATCAAAATAACCAGATCTAGTTTGTTCTTACAAAAGTGAACAGCTTATATACCCAATACAGTCTAGATATAGTATGCTAATATCAGAGAGGGCGCTTTATAATTAAAAAGAAGTTAAAAATTATTACAGAATTATTCTTTCAAAATAAAGTTTAAAATAGCACGCCTATGACAAAAGTACCGTTGCATATATTTGCCGGTCTCTGCTAATAACGTTCTGCTTTGTAATTACTGTTATAAACAATTATTACTTTGTATTTAATATAAAAATCGAATTGTTTAAGTGCTTCATTAAATTAAAATGTTCCTTTATAAAAACCATTTAATAATAATTATTTTTAATAGAATATATTAAACGAACACTGCTTCAATTAGGGAAGTAACTGTAAGCATGGTAAATAAGCGATTATATCGATTAGTACGCCCTCTAATGTTTTACATAAATCGGGTTTATGAAAGCTGTTATAATATATAAAACACAAAAAAGGTTTAATATCTTGCATCTCGCAAATAACTTCTATCATGAGGGACAAATACAAACACAAAAAAAATTACACTGGTCAACACAATTTTTGCTGACTTACATCTAAGACGTATTTCTTACTAATTTGGTGCTGCTGAACTCAAATATCACATCAGTTTTTGCGTATCACATCAGCTGTGGCCCCCACAGGATCGACCGCCATCATAAAGTACTTGTATAAAATACATTCTAGCAGCAGAGTAGAAATAACATGGCCCAATATTTTCTAACAGATATTATTTATCATGACCATGGAAACGTTACATATAAGTATGAAAAAGTAGTTTTTCAAATTTTTTTTCGTTTTATCAAAAAATGTCTTAAATAAAAGTTGTTAGTTATTGCTTTTATAGTAACTTTTGTTAAATAAATTTTTCCTAAATATTTTTCTGTTGTGAAATATTCGCAATAATCTTAAAATCGACACGAGTAAACTCCCATTTCTAGTCAACCTATTTTTACCAAAAGTTGATCAACTCGTGCCATTGATGTCAAAAGCTTAAATATGCAGTTTCATAAAAATCCTTTTAGCCGAATTTTCTCTGCACGTGTACACAGACAGACAGAAAGGCATACAGACGGACGGACGGACGGACGGACAGGTGGACGGACGGATAGACAGACCGACAGATATCATTCTAAAAATAGTCAAAACGTTATGTAGGGACCTCAATTCGTGGAGATCCATCGAAATCTCGAAATTGCAAAATCGGTATGATCACAATACCTCCCGAAAAAAAAAATATTGTGTGGTATCAAAATTATTATTAAATTTTTTTTAAACACGGTTTTAGCCAAAAATGTGCTAAATAAGTTCTTGTCCCGCCCCCTTTTACTCGAAGAGGTGAAACTAAAAATCTGAAAATTAATCAGAGCCGGAAACGTACGAGAAGAATTTTTGAATCAAATTGTGTTTTTGACTAATTATTGTTTTTTTTAATTCATGGCTAAAATTGCATATAATTTTATGGATTTTTTGTAGTTATGGCTAAAATATTGTATTTTTTGTTATTAAAAATATTTTTTAAAAAGTTTAAACTGCTGAGGACTGAGTTTTGAACACCACACTGCACTCTACACTGAAGAATATAGTGTGAAGTATTCAGTTATTTTATTATACTATTATACGTTGTGCTTTAACCTATTGTTGGAATTACCTTAGATTTTTGTTTTTAAGGTATCAAAGGGGATTAAGGCCCGGTCTATCCACCTTCAGATAAAGTTCCAGGTAACTATCTGACAGATAAGGTTATTTATAACTTCATCTGCTGAATAAATGTCATCCCTTCTTTCTATACAAATGTATCTATCGGATAGTTATCTAACGGATAATGAGACTGACGTATTGGATTCACTGACTGGTATTGACATTTATTCAGCAGATGAAGTTATAAATAACCTTATCTGTCAGATAGTTACCTGGAACTTTATCTGAAGGTGGAAAGACCGGGCCTAAATCATTTATAGTAATGAAGTACTTATAAAACAAATAACACAGTGTTAATAGTGAGAAATACATTTCTGAAATTGATAAAATGAATCCATTTATAAATATATTTCTAATTAATCTAATGAAGACTTGAATACAAAGCAAATTCAGGAAAAAAATGCGGTTTTTGGCAAATTATTTAAATTTTGTTTAAAAAAATTAAATGGAAGCTCTTAGTACTCAAATTACGAATAAAAATGATTATTAATGTGATTATAGAACAAATATTCCTAGACATCCAGTATTTTGTGGCTTCTTACACTTATTAAATACCAACAAAACCCTGAAATGTGTGAAAATTCACACTTCCCATCAATTTTTCCCATAGTTGCTCTCTGTCCACCATGTCGAAAGCTGATTTTAGGTTCTCGAACATTGCGTATAATTTTCCGCCTTCTTTCATTATCTCTGTGTCAATAATGCGTATTATATATAGTAACATTGACACAAACATAATGCTACCTCTTATGTATTATACATCTATGATCCTACCTACGCATTTGTTGTAATTCCGTTTCTATGACAAGAGCCCTTGTGTCTCAATTTGTAAGGGTTGTTCCTGAATTTTAACAATGTTAACTGAATATGTGACAGCCAGATTCCACGCAGACCTCAAGAACTTGGTATTATGCTAAAATTGCGGTTTCGTTACGTACAAAATAGCATGACAAATGTACAGACATATTACGTTTTTGTTACAAATTGGATACAAAGTTTAAGGACTACATGAAAAATATATCAAATTTATAACTTTAACAGTTTCATTTTAATATGTAGTTAATAATATTGCCAACTTAAACAGCTTATTATTTGACATTGAAGAAATAACAAAAGACACCAAAATAAATATATTTCAAACAACCCAGCAAACATGTTTATACGGGCCAGTACTGGTAAAGCACATACTCCCCGGCATTGAAAGTAATGGGCCAGGGCTAGCATTTCGTACTGGGCCAGTACCCCGGTGTCTCCGTGGCCGTTATTGGCCCATTGATGTATCAGTTGCTGGCCCAGCAACGGTAAAGTGCATTGAAAGTAATGGGCCAGTGCTGACATTTCGCACTGGGCCAGTGCTGGCATTTCGCACTGGGCCAGTGCTGGCATTTCGCACTGGGCTAGTGCTGACATTTCACACTGGGCCAGTGCTGGCATTTCGCACTGGGCCAGTGCTGGCATTTCGCACTGGGCCAGTGCTGGCATTTTGCACTAGGCCAGTACCCCGGTGTCCCCGTGGCCGTCAGCTGGCCCATTGATGTATCAGTTGCTGGCCCAGCAACGGTAAAGTGCAAAATAATCGCATTAGTTGCAAGATTTATTTCTGACGGACCAGTGCATATATTATACCCACTCTCTAGTGTTTCAAATGTAACATATGTGTACTTACCCAGTATTAAAATAAATTTATGGTTAGGTGCAAAATAAATACTCATTTGGCCATTTTCACCATCGTTGAATAAATTTATTTAACAAATAAAGTTGACAATATCGCATCGGTTTTAAACTATTAACGACGAAATTAACATTGCTGTCAATAGAATGATGCGATATTGTTAACTTAAGTTGTTAAATAAGTTTATTGAACGATGGTAAAACTGGCCTATTGTAAATTATATTAACAGTTATAATTTAATGATTTATTTATAAATATTAAATAAATATAATTTCAGGAATAACGGGAAATAGTTTACTTAATTTATTAATTTAATGAAGAATTTTAATAAAATGGTTTTCTGCCATTTCGGCCAAAAAATTGCATCCTAAAGATAAGTGGTGACTAATAATTTACGCCAATATTCGGCTTGTATTATCTACCACATATTTTCCCCCTGACTTGAAGAGTGCCAACCTAAAGAAATCATACTTGTTAAAATAAATTTAATTATCAATTTTATAAGTATTAATGCTATAAGCTGTTTACTTTTGTAAGAACAAACTAGATCTGGTTATTTTGGTGATTTTTATAGTGTATTACTGACTTTTAGAAACTTGGTTATATTATAAAAAAAGCTTTACAGTTTTGGATTAAGTTTGTATTATTTTAGGTTAGTATTATATTTACAAAATATTTAAGATGTCACTATTCAAAATAAAATATGACAAATTATATTTTTTAAATGACATATTTATAATCTTGTAACAGATTTATTAATAATTGAAAATGTTATTACATGAAAAAACTATGATTTAACTAAATTAAAAATTAAACAATTTAACATGAAACAGTTTGTGTAAACTACGTCCTTAAATCTAACAAAACACACACAAATCACAATAAAAAACTATATAATGTTCACAAAACAATAACTATTCAAATACACATCTTGACAAACTGTCCACCAACACGTATCAACTTGTACTGGCCCTCGAAGGCCACGCGGTTAGGGCGTTTTATGACTAAGAACAATCAGACTTTTCAAATTATTACATTCAAAAAAAGTTTAGTTTTAAGTAAAAAGTATGAGTGAAGAAGAGACGATAGCTGTGTTGGATTAATACAAATAAAGAGTGCTTATAAAATGCTGGTAAAGTACTTCGTATAGGCGGAGTGCGAAATACAAATGTGAAGTACATTATTAATACTGGCGTTGCACTTACTTTTGGTGCCAGCAATTTACCAACAGTAAAAGCAGTTTGCCGGCATTCGGCCGTTAGTTGAATGTTTGCTGGGAATATACAGACCGGTATTGACTTTCAGATGTGAAACGTGGACACTTTCTAGAAGGGAAAAGAATAAAATACAAGCTGCAGAAATGAAGTATTTAAGAAGGATGAAAGGAGTGACCAAAATAGATAGAATTAAAAGTACGGAGATAAGGAAAAAACTTAACATAGAGGCAATAGATAAATTCTTATAAAATAGGAAACTAAACTGGTGGGGACATATGCATAGACTACAAGAAACAAGAAAAGTGAAGCAAGTCTGGGAGACAAGAACATACGGAAAGAACAAAATAGGAAGACCAAGAAACACATGGGATAAAACATTAAAAGATATATGAGAAGAGAGAGGAAAAACGACTGTAAAAGCTAAAATAATGGCGAAGAATAAAAAAGAATGGGCTAACTTCGTATATACCAGGTCTACAAGTATGAAATGCGGATTTTTTTCAAACTTGCCACGCAAACAGAGTGTATAGTTCAAAGTTTCAACACATATGGCGTTTTATTAAGTTATCATTAAGTGTCAAATGCGTATAGGTTATAATTTGAAAAGTAATCATACAGTTTTGTTTTACTGTGTTGAAAATGTCCAATTTTGTGCCAAATAAAGAGCATTCGCGGACAGCACTACTGTTTTGTTTTCATTTGAAAAAAACTGCTTCTGAATCATACCGACTGTTTTGAGAAGCTTATGGTGAATATGCTCCATCGCAAGATACGTGTGAACGATGGTTTCGGCGTTTCAAAAGTGGTGACTTTGATCTTACAGACAAGGAACATGGAAAACCTTCAAAAAAATATGAAGATACAAAATTGGAAACATTGCTACAGGAGGACGATAGTCAATCACAAAAATAACTAGCAAAGCAGTTAGGCGTTAGTCAACAAGCTGTTTCCAATCACCTACGAGAGATGGGTAAGATCCAGAAAGTCGGCAGATGGGTTCCACATGCATTGAATGAGAGGCAGATGGAAAAACGCAAAAACACTTGTGAAATTTTGCTTGCACGATACAAAAGAAAGTCTTTTTTACATCGTATCATTATTGGCGATGAAAAATGGATTTATTTTGAAAATCCCAAATGCAAAAAATCATGGGTGAACCCAGGCTCACCATCCACATCAACTGCAAGACCGAATCGTATCATTACTGGCGATGAAAAATGGATTTATTTTGAAAACCCCAAACGCAAAAAATCATGGGTGAACCCAGGCTCACCATCCACATCAACTGCAAGACCGAATCGCTTTGGCAAAAAGACAATGCTCTGTACTTGGTGGGACCAAAAGGGTGTGGTCTATTATGAATTGTTAAAACCTGGTGAAACAGTTAATACTCAACGCTACCAACAATAACTGATCGAATTGAACCATTCGCTGCTCATAAAACGACCAGAATACGAAAGAAGACAGCACAAGGTAATCTTTGTTCACAATAACGCTCCATCAAAAGCAGTTTGCGACACATTGGAGGCACTCAAGTGGGAAGTGCTACCCCATGCCGCTTACTCACCAGACTTGGCCCCTTCACATTACCACTTGTTCGCATCGATGGATCACGCACTTGCCGAGCACTTTTGTTCATATGAAAATGTGAAAGAATGGCTAGATGAATGGTTTGCGGGGAAAGGGGAAGAGTTCTACTGGCGAGGTATTCACAAATTGCCTGAAAGATGGGAAAAATGTATAACTTCTAATGGAGCATACTTTGAATAAATAAACTTTTACTGTTCTATTGAGATTAATGTGTTTTATTAAAAAAAAAAAAAAAAAAATCCGCATTTCATACTTGTAGACCTGGTATATAGAATCGAACAATCTCTGCAGTATGTTCTAGTTTAAAGGAAACGCATTTTACATAGCTGTAAATCAATTACCATTGATTCACAATCAATGCAAACTGTACGATATGCGATATAATAAATTCATAGTAGCTCCATTTAACTTTTTCATTGATAATAGTATATATATCGCATTTGGCAGTCAATTGTTTACATATAAACAATTATAGATGTAGTATCAAGCAACTTACAAATTATATCCTATCCCTCTTCAATAAACAGAAATTATGCAGTAGGTAATGTAACATTAACCACCCTGTATTATACGCTGGAGGTTGCAATACTAAACTAATGACTTAATTGAAATGATTACTCGTGAATTAGAGCGACTACAGTGCCTCTATTTTTCACTGCAGTTAGCAATAGTAATCTTCAAATTTTAACTGCCTGTTAAATGATTTCAGGAGATATTTAACAGATCACAGCACTGAAACGAATATGAATACGAGGGTTACATTTTATGCTTTTACAAACGACCACTAGATGGCAATATTGAAATATGTCATTATTATATTCGTAAAATTTTACATTTGTTATTGTGAAATCAGTGGTAGCTTATAAGTTGACCGAGTAGTTTGATGACAGTGAGCGTTAAAAAAAAACAAATTTGTGAAAAAATGTTACTCGTGAAGGTTTTCGTTGGATGAATTTTACGATTTTAGTAAAGGCCTAACTCAACACAATGCATAGATTCGTTTCGTTGAAGTTTTGGTAATGAAGCACCATCAGAAAAGACTGTTTACAATTGGTTTGCAGAATTTCGTCGTGGTCGTGCGTCCATCAGTGATGAATCTCATAAAGGTCGACCAAAATCAGTTATGATTAAAACAAAAACATCGATGCTGTGCGCAAAATGGTTGAAGAAGATCGGCATGTGACTTATCGTGAGATAGAGACATCTTTTGGCAAATCGCAGACTGCAATACATTCGATTTTGCATGAACATTTAGCTGAGAAAAAGATCTGATTTCGATGGATTCTGCATAATTTAACCGAAGCTCAAAATAAGGCTCGTGTTGATTGGTGTAAGGGAATGCTAAAAAAATCCTAGGCACTGCAAAATCCGTATACAACATCGTTGCAGGTGACGAAACTTGGATTTATTCATAATAACCGGAAACTAAGCAACAATCCACTGTTTGGGTCTTCCAAGATGAACCGAAACCCACAAAAGTTGTTCGTTCACGAAACACTTCCAAGAAAATTACCGCATGTTTCTTCGGTTGTACTGGATATTTTGCAACCATTCCTTTAGAGCAGTGGTTCCCAACCGGAGGTGCGGAATGCATTTTTAGGGGTGCGAAACGAATAATAATATTAAAAAATATTTTTCAACTATATTTTCTTTCTAATTTTATTAAGGTTAAGAACCGCTGAATGCTACATCAATTAATTTGATCAATTTTAAAGAAATATTCATGCGTTGTCATTTTTTTTTTTTGTTCTTCACTTTTTATTTTGATCAATTTGACATATAAATATGGCTCAACTGAAAAAAACTGAACACATTTTTTATGGGGGTGCGGGAGCTTATTTTCACATTCAAAGAGGTGCTCACCACAAAAAAGGTTGGGAACCACTGCTTTAGAGGATCGGAGAACAGTTAATGTTGAATGGTAGACAACAATTTGTTTGCCAGATCAATCGACAAAAGCATGAAAAACAACCAAAAACGTCGCATCATTCTTCATCATGACAATGCAAGCTCCCACACATCACGTCAAACAATTGATTAATTGAAGGAGAAAAACATGGAATTAATGTCTTATTGCCCGTATTTATATAGTTTATCCCCTAACGCATTTTTTTTTGTTACCCAATGTCAAACAAAAAATGCGACAGCGATTTTCATCACCTCAAGAAGCTGTTGAAGACTTCGAAAACCATGTTTTTGAGATACCAACTTCAGAGTGGAAAAAATGTTTCGAGAAGTTATTTGAACGAATGTAAAAGTGTATAAATCTTAAAGGCGAATATTTTGAAAAGCAATAAAACAGTTTGTTCAAAAAAAAATTTTTTTTTTTCTTAGTTTTTGTAAAAACTTGAAAGGTAGGCCTCGTAGAACAGCAACTGAAGCGTCTGTACATTTTTTTTATTCGTTAATAGTGAACTTACAACAAAATTTCAAGTATTTAAGTGTTAACTATTTATTATTATGCATCTATTCTAATGGTTTCTGACCCAAAAAAAAATGGACTTTTGACCCCCCAAGTAAAAATATGAGTGCGCGCCTGTTTAGATCTTCATAAAATTTCAGTATTATCTCGTTTTACCAATATTCCACCTTATTATATTTTGTAGAACATAAATTCTTCTCAATTTTTCCATTTTCTGTTGAAATGCGATTTTAATATTCAACGAACGGAACAGTGCGTTGTTATGTGAAAATCGAAGAGTATTCGATATTTGCTAACAGAGGGAGACGGCAAAATAACATACATATGTCGTTGTAACTGATTCATGTTTTATTTAACACTCACTGATAAATATTTATTAGTTAGTTGCTTTACTGACAGGCCTACAAGGCGCTGCGATCGGTGGTTAATGCGTTATCGCTTAAAAGTTGATATGATAGCTATTAGGGATGATAGTGAAATATAGAGGCGAAGCAATCGGTAAAGATTATCCACAATATCGGAAGATTTACGTCATCAATAAAAATTACTAAAACTTATCAAGATGACAATGGTGTGTGTGTCGGGACCAGTGTTTATCTAGATACTGTATCTAGATACAAATACCTAGATACAGTAACTAAATACTGTGCAAGTATCTAGTTACTGTATCTAGGTACATTTTAAAATATGTATCTGTATCTGTATCTAGATATTTAAATCAGTATCTAAGTATCTGTATTTCAGGTACTTTTTTCAGATACTTTCCTATTTTGTCTTTTTCAAGGTCTTTTTACAAAATATGTCCTTACGATTTTTCAAGTTGGTAATACATTTAGCATCATTCAGATATTTGAATTTTAAGTTTAAATTAACCAATCAGCGACCAGTAAACTCTTTTTAATGTTGTTAATAAAATTATTTAATTTAAAAAAAAAAAATTATTAGCTAACTAGTTTCGGCGTAAGCCATTTTCAGAGCTGGAAATACTATTACATTTTATTAAAATTTTATAGATAAAAATAAATTAAATAAATAAATTATAAGTTTGAGAATTATGATAAAATACAAGTTCTATATGTAATTAATTAAATTTTGGAAAACATTCTTTTATTTTTTATTTTTTTTTATTTTTATTTAAAAAAAAGGAAAAAATTTATCTAAAATTTTAATAAAGTGTAATTGTATTTCCTGCTCTGAATAAATTTTATAAAATAATAAATAAAAAAAAATTAAATAATTTTATTAACAACGGTTAAGTAAAACAACCATTAAGTAATTATCTAATCTAAGAATAAGAATTAATTTTATAAATGTGAATTAAATAAAGAAAAATATAATAAATAAAATTGTTGTTTTATTTTTGTCATCCTAAATACTCATTTAATAATCAGTAATTTATTAGGGAACAAAAAATGTTCGAGATATCCGCTGAAATTGTAATAAAAAAGTGATTTTTTTAAAGATTACATAGGTATATAGTTAGTTAATATTTCTGACACACATCTTCAAAGGCTATTTGTGTTTATTTTAAGAGTAATAATAGTGCATAACTTATTTTTTATTGTGAACAAATATATTCCTTGCTCTAGTTATTTCTTTTTTTTTTGTGGTGTTTTCATTTTTCCGAAAGTATCTTAAAAGTATCTTGAAGTATCTAGATACATTGTAAAAAAAATGTATCTGTATCTAGATACTTTTTAAAATTTGTATCTGTATCTGCATCTAGATACATTTTTCCTCAAGTATCTGTATCTGTATCTAGATATATTTTCAAATGTATCTATTACAACACTGGTCGGGACTAGGGTTGCTACCTCTTCCGATCTGACCCGGGGGTTCCGGGTTTTGCAGGTTTGTGTCCGGGTTTGATTCGTATTTTTCCGGGTCGAGCAAAATATACAAATCCAACTTATTACCGACTGCCAACATATATAAGGTATTGTGATCATACCGATTTTGACATTTCGAGATTTCGATGGATCTCCACGAATTGAGGTCCATACATAACTTTTTGACTATTTTTAGCATGTCTGTCTGTCTATCTGTCTGTCTGTATGCATGTCCGTCCATCGGTCTGTCGGTCTGTCTGTCGGTCCGTGTACACTACCAGAGCAAATTCGGCTAAAAGGATTTTTATGAAACTTCATATTTCAGTTTTTGACATTAATGGCGCGAGTTAATCAACTTTTGGTAAAAATAGGTTGACTAGTAATGGAAATATTTAGAAAAAATTTATTTAACAAAAGTTGCGATAAAAGCAATAACTAACAACTTTTATTTGAGACATTTTTTGATAAAACGAAAAATTTTTGAAAAAATTTTCGAAAGTTTTCCTAAGTATCTATTTTTTCATTCTTATGTGTAACGTTACAATGGTCATGATAAATAATATATCTGTTAGAAAATATTAGGCCAAGTTATTTGTACTCTGCTGCTAGAATGTATTTTATACAAGTACTTTGTGATAGCGGTCGGTCCTGTGGTGGCCACATCTGAATTTTTTTATATAATACTGACGGTTTGTTACACTTTCTATATAATTTGTACTGGCTACCTCCGTTTCTCTACGCCCTTGTACAAATGACCTGCATACTCAGATCGCACGCCACTGCTTTTGTTAAAGAAACCGATAATTTGCCAATAAAATATTGGTTTTTAATTCTTTTTTTTATGAAGGTAAAATCTTTTTTTATCCGCTTTTGAAGTCTTTCACTGACTCTAAATCTTCTGAAACAAAAGGTTAATATTCATTTTTTTTACTAAAAATAAAATTTAAAAATATTAAATAACATATTTCATCAAAATTGTAAAGGAGTATATTGAAATACAGCATATAAATTTGCTTTGAAATAAAATTAATTTTATTTAATAAAGTTTATATACATATATTTCAATTAAATATTTTGAAAAAACATTTTTGCAATGTAATTAAAAAAATACGATCTGTGTTACGAGGACTGAGAAATATTCGCGACTGAAACTAACGTTGGCGGCGCTGCGTACAACAGCTGATGGCGTACGAGAAGCGTATATGTCAGAAGTTTTTTCTTAATATTTATCTGTTCAAATAATATTTCGGCAAAAAAGCATTGTATTTAAGTCACTATATTTTAAAATACTTCTTAATTCACATAAACTGTAGCACAACACGCTACAAATATTATCCAAATATACGCTTCTGTTTAATTTAGCCAGTCACCACCAGATGTCTCACTGTTATTTGCAGTCGCGAATAGTAGACGAAATAAAGAGACTTTTTAAAGAGATCTTGTAACTTGAGAAATGATACATAGATGGCTCTAGCATCCATCGACCAAAAATATAAGTGATACTGCCTAGGCCGAAAAAGATTTACTTTATGGCCGGTACTAGATGATTAAAAAGAACTGTTTTTGATATGGTCACTATAAACAATATTGTTGAACAATTAAAATGCAGCAAAATAATGGTATTATAAATTACTTGCCCCACATCGAAAGGTTATGCGAGATCCTAGAGAGGTAATTAAAATTGTTTGCTATTTTTTACAAATATATTCTACATGACAATTAAATTTTTAGTATGACCAAAAAACCCTTATACCGTCATTTTGTCGTCTGTCTGTCTGTCTGTCTGTCTGTTTGTCTGTTTGTCTGTCTGTCTGTCTCTCTGTCTGTCTGTCTGTCTGTCTGTCTGTCTGTCTGTCTGTTCGGTACAAATTGTAGCCAAACGGCTAAACCTAGAGAGTTGAAATTTGGCATGCTTATACAACTCTTTGACCCGCACATAGGAAAAATACTAAAACATCTAAGAAACATATCCCCCTAAAAATATAAACAAATATATGCTCATCGAAAAAAAAAATATTTTTTTACAATTCTGTGTAGGGTATCAAATGAAAGCCCTTGGTACGTGGATTAACGATCCAAATTTTATTTTTGCAAAATAAATTATTTTGAGGCGATTTTTGCCAAAATTGTGCAAAAAAAAATTTATCCCACAGCCTGTAGCCCAGATGGTTTAAACCAAGGGTGTCAAACTCATTTCAGTCCCGGGCCATTTTTCTAACAAGTAAAATTTACGCGGGCCTCACGTTATGTACAGGCTATTCCAAAAGTTTAGGCGGAACTAAATGGGAATTTCGCTCTTTAAGTTTGTCACGAGAAAGAACCTTGCTTGGATAATTTCAAGTCTAACGTTGGTATGTGAAAATAAAAAATTCCAACAGTGAAACCATAGAGATGATGACATTTATTAAAAATTTGAATACATTTTCACATATTTTGAAGACAAAAAAAAAATAATAATAAATGGGAAATTTTTATTAAGAATGACAAAAAATTAAAATTAAATGACATTTTATAATAATAATAATCAATTTAATCTAGAATTTGCAATGTGAGTATGATTTACAAAGCTTAAACAAAATGACCAAAAGTCCAAATTAATAGATAAAAATTACTAGATTTAAAAATCTAGTTCCATCTCAACGTTTGGAAAAACCTATATTTCCTCCATTTTTCTGAATATTTATTTGAAGGAAGTAAGGAAATAACATTTAAATAATAACAGTTAAATTTTGCCAAAATATTTGCTTTATCGAACAACAAAACAAAAACGGGTCGAAATCAGCGTACTGGTACTGTACACAGCAGTTGCACCTATAGAAAAGTGGTATTTGAAAGCTCTGCTTACGACAGTATTATTTGGAATCACGGCGAATCGCTGATCTACCGACTATCGCACGGCTAACTGCAACAGTTATTGCCTGACTATTGGTTTTCCGCCCTTGCCGAAGTCTTGACGCCGCAGCCCGGACAGCTTCTGTCACGAGGTATTTTCGTTCAAATAAATGTTTATACTATATGTAGTATAAAAAATTATTATAGTATAAGAAGTCATTACGGGCCGCTAAAATGCAAGTAGTGGGCCGCATGCGGCCCGTGGGCCGCCAGTTTGACACCCTTGGTTTAAACTAATAATATGAAAAAATTCTCAGTAATGTACATTGGTGTGAACCGGAATAAAACAACAGGAATTTTTGATCAGATTATGTTTTCGGAAAATAACGCATTTTTTGTGTTTTTTAACTAAAAAATGTAATATATTTAATCCGCTATTTAACATAGTAAACGAGTGAACCTTTGTAGTACAGTGGTAGCGTTCTCGCTTAGTGAGCTGTAACTACCGAAGAAACTGTTCGAATCCCATCAATTTTATTTTTGTTTTGTTTTTTTTTGCATTTTTATTTAATTTAAATTATTTTGTCAAAATTCTAGTTATATTTTGGTAAATGTTGCATTTAATTTTTAAAAGCGTAAATTTAATAACCAGTGGGAAGTGCTGAAATTATAATTTAATTCTGTTTGAATGTATACGAAGTCAGACGCGGGGCTAATGATTTAAGCAACCAATGGAAACCAAAGGCACAATTTTCAAAATCTTAATGAAGCTTGCTATATAAAAAAAATACAGCATATATTTAGAAACCTAAATAATGGTATTAGGCATTCGAATTAAAATTCATAAAAAAATATTTTGACAAAATTTTTTTGGCATCCCAAATAATCATCATACAGTTACTAAATACCTGCGAAACCCTGAAATGTGTGAAAATTCACACTTCACATCAATTTTTAATCTATAAGGAACCCCAGGCATTTAATCTCATCTAGCATATCTAATTCTGTATGCCCTATTTTAATTTTATGGATGCAACAATATTCCTTGAAAGTATCAAGTTGCGATGGTGTAGCTAGTAATATCCCTTAAAATATACTGGTATTATTATTTTTTGTTGCTTTTCTAGATATTCTTTGCCATTCTTTCGTCTTGTCAATTTTTTTGTAGACGTATTATCTTTCTTACAGTAATTTATTCTAGCTTTAAATAATACATTTTCCAATTTTCTAATATATTATCATTTTCTTAGAAAATACAAGGAAAGAAAAACAATCATTTGATTTTCCAATTTTCCTTGTGACATTTTATATTTTCCAGCCTCGGGAAATATTCTGGAAAAGAACAGTCTGTTGGAAATGGATTAAACGTCAGTTTACAACATTTCTTAAAATAATACAGATATTTTTATGGTAACAATTTATCCAAAAGAAAGAATAAATTTTGACTAACAAATGGAGAGCTAGAGAACTATATTAGCTACAAGGTCAAATTAGACAAAAAATTGCTATTTTATCATACCCTTTTCACACTAGATCTTTAAGATCGGATGTTAAAGTGAATGGATCTCTAAACGCTAATGTGAAACCGTACGGCCTCGTCTAAACACGACCGATGTTTAAGACAGAGATCTGCGTCTTAAACTTCGTCCGCATTGCCAACTTAATTTCTATTATAAAAAATACTCCTTGAATTTGTGCTGTCAACATTTTATATTATCATAAACAAGAATACTGTATTATATCGACGTTATAAGAAGTTTATACTTATTGTTATAATAAAATTATTTATTTTAATAATGTGTTTAATAAAATACAGAGCTACAATAATTGAGATAAAATGTACCGACTTACATGTTAATACAGGTGTAATATATTCTTTATTGTAGTGTCTTTATTGTCGAATGAAATGAAATAACCTTAATTGTTTATAATAATTCAAAATGTGCGTCTGCGCAGACAGTTCAAAACTGGTAATTTCATGACGGTAACTTAAGGACAAAATTACTGTAGCTGATGACAGCACCGGAGATTTAAACATCAAGTGTGAAAGCAAACCGATATTAAACATCCGTGAACTTTAAGTTCACTCGTCTTAAAGATCTAGTGTGAAAAGGGTATAAGAGAATATCAACGAGTGAAATATTTTTTTGTTTTAACCAGTAGTTTTCAAAATACGTTGTACAAATTTTCGCTTATTTGAAACAGAATTATATTCTTACAGCACAAAATAATTGAAAAAATTAAATTTTTAAGAAAATTTATATTTGTACTACCCATTTCTTAGCTTCATGCAGAACTAGGTAGTATTTTTTTTTTTCATGTTGTATGCCTGCATAATAAATATTAACAGAGACACAGTGTTGAGCATTATCTAGATAATTTTATGTAGATAATGCATTTAGATGACATATTACTTATTACACAGGTCAACAAAAAAAAAAAAAAATGTTTTTTGAGTCTTTATTTTAATGACTATTTTCTGATTCTTTGTATCGAAAAATAACTAAAACCTTCGTTTATTTTTGAAAAACTTTGCTTTTGTACATTTTACAAGGATCAATATATATTTATTTATTTTTATGACCATATAAGCAGAAGCGCGTTATATTAAGTAAGGGTGGGGACGAGCGGGTGGAAAGCAGGTGGCATTACACATACGTGGTTCATAGACGGTATGCGCATGCACATTGCAGCGACACAACGCATTTTGTGAAGCGGCAGATCCAAAAATGGCGTCAAAAAGTTGTAAATACGAGGAAGACTCATCCTGCTATATTTGTGGTGAATTTATCAAAACAAGAGAATGATTGGATTTCTGATGGGAATGCATCCCATCAGAAATCCAACCATCTTAAAATCCCCTATCTCTGGCCAGGTATACTCATCATACTTTAAACTCTCAAGCACAATTTTCACACTTTCGTAATTTTCTTTGAGCATTACGGACTGAGCCAAAGGAAGAGTTGGAAATTTATTTCCATTGTGAAGAAGGACAGCTTTTAAACTTTTTGTAGAACTGTCTATGAAAAGACGCCAGTCAGAAGGAATGCATGAGATTCCGACCGCCTTGCATAGGCGGTTATACTAAATATCCTTGCTACCTTTATTTTTGTCGGACCACAAATAAAGAAAATAATGGCCAGTGACGAATTTTCACAGATACTCAATACTCATGCAAGGAAAGTCTGAAAGCAGTGGTTCATGGTTTTCTCGGAAACAACAGAGCAGACAATTACAAAGAGCTTATTGCAACTATGCTTGGTAACTTTAAACTCATGGGTTACAGAATGTCCCAGAAGTGCATATGTTACATGTTTACATGAATCAATTTAAAGATAACATGGGAGCCTATTCGGAAGAACAAGGTGAACGTTTTCATCAAGACGTGATGGACTTTGAACGTCGTTATCAGGGGCAATACAATAAGAGTATGATGGGGGACTATATTTGGGGGCTAATGCGAGAAAATCCATACAATCACAGAAGAAATACGAAAAATAATCATTTCTAAACTTTTTCTATATATTCTGTTACAGTAGTTGTTTGTTTCGAATGGTTTTTTTGTAAATAAAACTGATTCAAATTCATAACAAAAGTTTGTATTATTTTTACATACAATAAAGGTCTGAAAAAAGGGAAATTTTCTTAAAATCCGTAATTTCATTCTGATAGCTACAAAAGCAAACTTTTTCGGGTAAAACTATTTTTTCTTTAATTAATAATATGGAAGAAATAAAAATCAGATATGCAGAACCCAGACTCAAAATTCCTGTTGACCGGTTTTATCTATCATCTTTTTTAGATACTGTTTTACATTTTTATCTATTATCTCATTTAGATGGGTATTTTCATTATCTTTATCTGTAATTTCAGAAAACTGTTATAGATAATAGACCATATTAGTGTGACGTTACATACATGTGCTGCCATCTGGCAACGGTTTCCCTTGGATATTTTTGGGAGATTTAAAATGCATGTGTCATTACTTTTGTTACCTTTAATGAATATTTTCAGTTTTAGGCCCAACTGTTTGGCCAAAATTTTTACCTTTCAGACAGACAAATAGATAGATGAGTGACGATTTAAGGTTTTTTAGTTACACCTACAAAACCCTAAAAAGATCAAAGTTCATTCCGGGATTCAAAATCTATAATGCTGATGATGATTAAAGTTAAAGTAGTGTTATTTTTTTCCTGAAATGTTGAGAAACACTGGCTTGACATAATTAAGCAAAACACAACCCTTTGTTGTTTGTTTTAAATATTTTAATAAGCGGACTGTTATGATAAAATTATCAATTTAAATTCTGGTTGAAACAATATGGAATTCAATAACAGAATTTTAAAATTCTAATGAAAATATAAAACGAAATAAACTGAAAATAATATTAGTAAATATCAATGCTTTTAGGGTTTTGTAGGTATGACCAAAAAACCCTTATAATGTCATTCATTTCTCTGTCTGTCTATCTGTGTGTATGGCAGAAATTGTGGTCAAAAAAATTCTGCGGCATTTGACGAAAATTGCATTTATTTTGGTCCCCGACTAAGAATAGTCAAGATTTGGATCAAATGATACATCGTCAAAAGCTCGAACCGAACTATAAAATTTACTAGATTGCAAAATCTAGTTCCTCTTAAAGGTTTGAAATAGCTTAGTAGATTAATTTAAGAGCTGTGAATGCAGCTTTATAATAGCCAAGTTTTAACCCAAATGATGCATAGATTCGTCGCTTTTTGAAAACAACACAGATAATTAGAAAACTATACGAGGGTTACCTTTTATGTTTTTACAAACGACCACTAGATGGCAATATTGAAATGTGTCATTGCTATATTCGTAAAATTTGACATATGTCATTGTGAAATCAGTGGCAGCTTCTAAATTGAGTTTGTTAACAGTAAGCGTTTAAGAAAAACAACCCAGCAAACATTCAACTAACGGCCGAATGCCGGCAAACTGCTTTTATGCTGGTAAATTACTGGCACCAAAAGTAAGTGCAACGCCAGTATTAATAATGTACTTCACATTTGTATTTCGCATTCCGCCTATACGAAGTACTTTACCAGCATTTTATAAGCACTCTTCTTCACTCATACTTTTTACTTAAAACCATCAGAAATAAATCTTGCAACTAATGCGATTATTTTGCACTTTACCGTTGCTGGGCCGGCAACTGATACATCAATGGGCCAGTAACGGCCATGGGGACACCGGGGTACTGGCCCATTACTTTCAATGCCGGGGAGTATGTGCTTTACCAGTACTGGCCCGTATAAAAATGTTTGCTGGGAAGTTTGTGAAAAAATGGATATTACTCGTTAAGGTTTTCGTTGGATAATTTTTTACGATTTTAGTAAAGGCCAATTTTAGTAAACACAACAACAATGCATAGATTCGCTTTGTTCAACTTTTGGTAATGAAGCACCATCAGAAAAGACTGTTTACAATTGGTTTGTAGAATTTCGTCGTGGTCGTGCGTCTGTCATTGATGAATCTCGTGAAGGTCGAACAAAAACGGTTGTGATTCAAAAAAAAAAAAACGATGCTGTGCGCAATATGATTGAAGAAGATCGGCATGTGACTTATTGTGAGATAGAGGCATCCTTTGGCATATCGCAGACTGCATTACATTAGATTTTGCATGAACATTTAGCTGTGAAAAAGATCTGTTCCCGATGGATACCACATAATTTGACCGAAGCTAAAAAAAAAGGCTCGTGTTAATTGCTGTAAGGGAATGCTAAAAAATTCAACATAGGCACTGCAAAATCTTCTAGAGCAGTGGTTCTCAACCTTTTTTAGGTGAAGGCACCCCTATGCAAAATGTAAGATCTTCGCGGCACCCTACTATTAAATATGTCACTATTTAATCAATTTAAAGTATAATCAATCAAAAGTATAATTGTGATGTTGGAAAAAAAAACAATAATATTACAATTACATAATATGTATTTAAAGATCATTCGAAAATTTCTTCGATTCGGTCTTCGGTCTTCGATTCCAAGAATAGCGGCGAATTTATTTTGAAAAGCTCGCGGCACCCTGGTTGAGAACCACTGCTCTAGAGGATCGGAGAACAGTTAATGTTGAATGATATGCAACAATTTGTTTGCCAGAAGTCATCGATAAAAACAGGTAAAACAACCAAAAACGTCGCATCATTTTTCAAAATGACAATGTAAGCTCCCACACAGCACATCAAACAATAGGGGATAGGCATGATTTTTTAAAAAATTTTATTATATTCCTCTTGTTGCATATAAACATAAAAAACAGTTTTTAATTTTTTTTTTTTTGTAATTTGAAGGCTTAAAAAAATCATAAATGTATGTAGCGCGCGAAAACGACGTGTGACGTCATACCCCTCCTAACTGACGTATGACACTACTAGCTTACCGGCGTACATAGTCTGTTGTGAACTTATTTGTTTGTATAACTTTCATAGGTTATGTAAAGTTAGAGTGATTTTAGTTAAAATAAAGTTTAATTCTATAAAAACAATTTATACATGTTTACCGAATTAAATTTTATATTAAAATAGATAACTTATATTGCAGTATTTCAATTATGCCTCTAACGTTTTGAAACTTCATGTAAACAATGTAGTAAAATTCTGACATCTAAATTACATAAATATTTATATTTTACAGAGTTGCAGCGTTTTTTACATAAAGTTATAGAATATAAAATAAAAATTACTTTCATGCCACGTATTTCTTCAGCACTGTAGCATTCATTATTTTTCATATATTCTATGAGCATAAATGCATCAATGTTGGGTAAATTATCACTCTGAGCCCTAACAAAATCTTTATCTGCCATTTTAATAATAAATGCATGAAAAATTGTTTAAAAACAAATACAAAACTCTCGAACAATACAATACACACACGTGTAAAGATTATGTTGTAGCTGTATCTGTGATGTGAAAACCCTATCGTTTGACGTCATACTCAGTCGTTTTTACTCGGCAACCTTCGCTCCGTGGTCGGCTTATTTCAAATTTACAATTATTTAATTCAAAAATTTGGCTATAATATTAATTAAAATGTAATTTTTGTTTTGTTAGGTGACATAACTAACATTAACATATCAAAATAATGTAGTTTTAAGGAAATACAAATTTTATGCGTATCCCCTATTGATTATTTGAAGGAGAAAAACATCGAATTAATGTCTCATTGCCCGTATTCACCTGATTTATCCCCTAACGACTTTTTTTGTTCCCCAATGTGAAACAGAAAATGCGTGGACAGCGATTTTCAGCACCTCAAAAAAGCTGTTGAAGCCTTTGAAAACCATTTTTGTGATACCAACTTCAGAGTGGAAAAAATGTTTAGAGAATTGGTTTTAACGCATGCAAAAGTGTATAAATCTTTAAGGCAAATATTTTAAAAGTAGTTTGTTCAAAAAAAAATATGTTTCTTTCTTAGTTTTTGTAAAAACTTAAAAGGTAGCTCTCGTACAAGTTTTTCGCATTTGAAAAACAGTTTTATATGGACATTTTCATTTTTGTATGAACGCTCGTCGTTTCCTGAACATCTGACTTCCTGGACTAGTAAATTAAAGTGATTACGAATAGTTCATGGCAGGAAGGTTGGATCAACATTAGCCCTGAACTATAAAATCATATTGCTCCTAATATAGTCCTTATCGATTGTTCTACTGACCCTCTCAACTCGGGAATTGCGTGCAAGTCTTTGTAAAATGAAACTGATTTATATTTTGAGTAATATTTCATTTCTATGCTATCTCAGGGTTCTAGAATTAAATATAGAGATTACATTACGATTGTACTAGTTATTTAAGGCTTAGAATGTACTCTGAACACGTATATGTTACCCAGTGTTGCGAAATATATTCTGAACACATTTATTAATTACGAGGGTGGGTCAATAAGTCCTTACAAAATCTAAGAGATGGCGCTAGTATCAGGTCGTCAAAGATGAAATTTGTAGTTAATAATATTGCCAACTTTAACAGCTTTTATTTGACATTGGCTTAATATTTTACCGGCCTGTTTTTTTTTTTTTGTTGGAAAGTTACACATCTCGCAGGTTTAAAGAAATCATTGTATGCTCTAAAAAAAATCAAAAACTTTTTTTTAAAATTAATTTGTTGAAAATGGTCGGAAATTCCCACTTTGATGAAGTGTGAGTTCTTACGTGGAACTACGGCATCGTAGACCGCGCGAAACATTAATAGTGTATTTGGCTCTAGTGTTACTACGCAGCAGACAATACCAAATTGCTTCGCCAAATTTCGTACAGGTAACTTAAAAATCAAAAAAAAAAATAAATAAACAAAAACAAAAACCTGGCTCATCGATCACAGCAGAAATATACTGCAATCAATTGGACGAAATGATGCAAAAACTGATTTTTATGAAACTTCAAATTTAAGATTTTGACATCAATGGCAAGTTGATCAATTTTTGGTAAAAATCGGTTGACTAAAAATGGGAGCTTACTCGTGTCGATTTTAAGATTTTTGCAAATATTTTATAACAGAAAAATATTTCGAAAAAATGTATTTAACAAAAGTTGCTATAAAACTAATAACTAAAAATTTGTATTTTAGACATTTTTTGATAAAACGAAATTTTTTTGTTTTCTACTATGGAAACGTTACATACTTATATGTAACTTAAAAACCAAACAAAAAGAATTCCCTTAATGAACGAGCAACGAATATTATACAATAGTCCTTTACTGAAAATTAGAATATATTAATAAATAATATCTGGTAGAAAATATTAGGCCAAGTTATTTCTACTCTGCTGCTAGAATGTATTTTATACAAGTACTTTGTGATGGCGGTCGGTCCTGTGGTGGCCACAGCTGATTTTTTTTTTTTTTTTGTTGGGAAGTTACACATCTTGCCTGTTTAAATAAATCATTGTATGCTCTAAAAAAATCAAAAACTTTTTTTTTAAATTAATTTTGTTGAAAATGGAACGGTCGGAAATTCGCACCATTATGAAATATGAGTTCTTACGTGGAACTACGGCATCGCAGACCGCGCGAAACCTTAATAGTGTAGTTAGCTCTAGTGTTACTACGTAGCAGACAATATCAAATTGGTTCGCCAAATTTCGTACAGGTAACTTAAAAACCAAACAAAAAGAATTCCCTTAATGAACGAGCAACTAATATTATACAATAGTCCTTTACTGAAAATTAGAATATAATATATTGACCCTTGATCTGCTTTCTGCCATAAATATTTACCTGAATAACTATGTACGAGGTCTGTTCAAAAAGTATCGCGAATTTTGAATTTCCGCGGGTTACGTATATTCGATTTTCGATTTTTTTGTGGCGTTATGTTGGTACTTATGTCTCTCACTTATGCCAACAAGTTCGGCCATTTTGAATGTTCAGTTAATTTTTGACAGTTGCTTTGCTTGCACGTGTTTTGGCTCGTCTTCGATTTTTGCGTATACCAAAAAATGGATCAAAGAATCTGTATCAAATTTTGTGTGAAAAACAAAATTAAGTGCGCGGATGCATTCCGAATGTTGACTGTGGCATATGGTGAAGCTACCTTGGACCGAAGCAACGTTTATCGGTGGTACAAACTGTTCTCAGAGGGCCGAGAAGATGTGAACGACGAAGAGTGTGCCGGACGCCCGAGCACGTCAACAACAGACGAAAACATTGATGAAGTGAAGAAAATAGTATTGGCCAATCGTCGAATCACCGTTAGAGAAGTTGCTGAGGACCTAAACATATCGATTGGCTCGTGCCATTCGATTTTTACCAATGATTTGGGCATGAGACGGGTCGTCGCGAAATTCACATCGTTGCTTGTGCGCGAATTTTTGGCCATAAACAACACACTAATAATGCCGCAGCCACCGTATTCCCCAGATTTGGCCTCCTGTGACTTTTTCTTGTTCCCGAAACTGAAGAGGCCCATGAAAGAGCGATACGCTACGAGTGAGGAGATAAAGACGGCATCGAAGGAGGAGCTGAACAAGATCACAAAAAATGATTTTTTCAAGTGCTTCGAGGATTGGAAAAAACTTTGGCACAAGTGTATAATATCTGGTGGGGATTACTTTGAAGGGACAAAATAGATATTCATGAATAAATAAATAATTTTTGAAAAAACACAAAATTCGCGATACTTTTTGAACAGACCTCGTATATAATAGAAAATAATTTTTGTATTTGTTAGTTTGTAAGAAACTCTTGAAAATGGCATCATAGCCGAAATACGTATCGAGTATTAAAGAATTTGTGTAACTGAACCTAGTGTTTTTATTTTTATATTTATATTTAATATGTTTCACCTAGAGATAACGAAAAACTCTGTTCAATCTATTTTTTTACAAATAAATCGGGCAGGGCATTGTCGGGAATACATCCGCTGCGTATAATACATCAGTACCATTTTGTATCAGTGTCCTTTGTCTGTTGTAATCAAACAATTGTTAGCAATGTATTTCATTTATTTCGATAAATTTCATTCGTTTTTACATTGTCACCGCCGGCTCCGCGGTTAATGTGTAAATAAATTTTATCTTCACAAAAATTCTGCAGTTTTGTTTGTAGAACCCGAACACGTTACAATATGTATATACGAGGTGTGTAAATTAAGTAACCGGACATAGCATTTGATCTGGCAACATTTGAGACGCGGGACTTGGAGGGGTGGCAGGTGAACATGTGATTCGTCTTCAGTACGAGTTTGAACTCGCTAGAGTAATTTTGTTGTCCGTAGCGATTTTTTTCGTGAAACGTTTTTTTCTAGTGCGTCCTAAAAATGAGTGACATTCATTTCGAGCAAGGGTGTGCTATCAGGTTTAGCTTCAGACTTGGGCACAGTGCAACGGAAACTTTTGCAAAACTACAGCAGGCCTACGGAGACAGTGTTTTGTCAAGGATCCAGTTTTTTTGGTGGTTTAAGGCATTTTCAGAAGGAAAAGTGTTGATTGAAGATGAATCACGCAGCGGAAGGCCTTCATCTTCAAGAACCGGTGAAAATTTTGACAGAATCCGGGATCTTGTGCATTCAGATCGTCGGTTAACTGTCAGAATGATCGGGGAAGAATTGAATTTGACTCACACTACCGTTCATCAGATTTTAACCAAAGAATTGGGGATGATAATGCGCCTTGTCACACAGCAATTTCAATAAACGAGTTTTTAGCCAGTAAAAACATTCCTGTGGCTCCTCAACCTCTTTATTCGCCTGACTTGAGTCTTTGTGACTTTTTCCTCTTCCCAAGATCGAAAAATCACATCAAGAGACATCATTTTGGGACACTCGAAAACATTCAAACGTCCTTAACCGACCAGGTGAAAGCTATTCTAGTATCCGAGTTCCAGCACTGCTATGCGGATTAGAAGAACCATCTCCAGCGATGTGTGGCTTCCCAAGGAAATTATTTTGAGGGAGACAATATTGAATTGTAATTCTATTCGAATAAAAAAATAATAATAAAAATCAGTTCAGTTAATTAATTTACACACCTCATACAGTAGAGCGTCAATCGTCCGAACTAATTGGGACCAAGGGTAGTTCAGATAATCGATCTGATAGAAAAATAAAAAAACAGGGACATCTTGTTTATCAAGTACATATGTTTTATTGTTTCTTCTACTTCTTCTTCTTTGGGCACTATCAGTCAGGTTAACTTTTGGCCTCACTCACATAAGCCCTCCATCTCGATCTATTCATTGTCAAGTCTTGCCCAGTACCCTGTATACCAATACTTGTTAGATCTTCGGTTAGCTGATCTCTCCATTTCTTGCGAGGTCTTCCCACTGGTCGACAGGTATTCAATCTTCCTGCCCATATCTTCCTAACCATTCTTTCCTCCCTCATCCTCATAACGTGTCCTATCCACTGTAATCATCTGCCTTTCAGTTCTTGTGTGATACTTGGTTTTATTGTTTACATAAGTTATTCTGCCGCATTTGTTTAATTAACATCCTTACCTAACATAATTATTTTGTCACATTTTAGAGATTCCAAAAATGTTGCTTTAAAATTTTCAGCTTCTGGACCGTTCCCAGATAGAGATTCTCCTTGAATTTTCAATTCTATAAGCGTTCGGATAAGCAACGTCCCGGTTAACTGACGTTCGGATAATCGACGCTCTCCTGTATGTATATATGACTATTGCACGCGTAGCAATAAGCGTTTTACATATTAATTTCGATACGCTCAATTTCTAGAAATGACTTCTCATACCAGCTGTGAACAAAGACGTATTCTACGTCAAAAAAAGACTATTGACGAGAAAAAACTTTTCATTTTTCCAGATTTTACGAACTGCTTTTATCTTACTCAATTGAGACATGTCTGCATTAGTTATTTAAGGCCTTCCAAAACACTCTGAACATATGATTTTTTTACCTTATGCACAGGAGAAAGTTATATCGAAACATAAAAACATATAGACATAAAATATGGTTTATGTACACAAGTTTTGTCCATAAAAAATTTACACGACGTGGACAAACAGCTTTGAAATTAAATATTTATACTCAATTTAAAAACTTATGAGCATACATTGAACGTTGAAACTAAGTATGTTATAAAATTGAAAAATAAAAAGTAAGTGTATTTTGGGGCTTTGTAGTAGTGTGGGATTCCGTGAGCATTAGGGAAGTTTTCCGCAATTTTTTTTATAATTTAAATTCAACTCTGGTTAGAATATGCAAAATTAATAATGGAGAATAAAAAATATCAAGCACAAGTTTTAGTCAAGTAAGAATTTTTAAGCATTTTTACCGACCGCCTACATATACAGGGTGAGTGGGGAGGAATGGGCCAAACTTCAGGAATGTATTGTACATGTAAAAATAAGTAACAAAAAAACTCTAATGTTGTTATGCGATTGTCTTTTATTCTCAAGTTATTTTGACACTAATGATAAACAGGATGACACTAATGATTTATTTATTAAACAGAAGACAATCGTATAACAACGTTAGAGTTTTTTTTTTTACTTATTTTTACATGTACAATACATTCCTGAAGTTTGGCCCGATGTTCGATAGAAAGTGTTTTAATTACGTTATAACTTGAAAATAAAAGATAATCGCACAACATTAGAGTTTTTTTTTTTACTTATTTTTACATGTACAATACATTCCTGAAGTTCGGCCCATTCCTCCCCACTCACCCTGTATATGTAGTCATACCGATTTTGACATTTCGAGATTTCGATGGATCTCCTTGAATTGAGATCTCTACATAACGTTTTGACTATATTTAGCATGATGTCTCTTGGTCCGTCCGTCTGTCTGTCTGTCTGTGTGTGTATACATGCAGAGCAAATTTGGCTAAAAGTATTTTTATGAAACTTCATATTTAAGCTTTTGACATCAATAGCACAAGTTGAACAACTTTTGGTAAAAATCGGTTGACTAGAAATGGGAGTTTACTCGTGTCGATTTTAAGATTTTTGCGAATATTTAACAACAGAAAAATATTTCGAAAAATTTTATTTAACAAAAGTTGCTAACAAAGCAATAACTAACAACTTTTATTTAAGACATTTCTTGATAAAACGAAAAAAAATTGAAAAATTTTTCGAAATTTTTTCTGTTTCTATTTTATCATACTACATTTCCATGGTCATGATAAATAATATCTCTGTTTTTAAGATTAATAGATAACTACATTTTTACTTGTTAAATATCCGCAAAAATCTCAAAATAGACATGAGTAAACTTCTCGATTTTTACCAAAAGTTAATCATCTCGTGCCATTGATATCAAAAGCTTAAATATGAAGTTTCATAAAAATTCTTTTAGCCGAATTTGCTCTGCACGTATACACAGACAGACGGACAGACAGACAGACAGACATACAGACAAACAGACATCATGCTAAAAATAGTCAAAACGTTATGTAGGGACCTCAATTCGTGGAGATCCATCGAAATCTCGAAATGTCAAAATCGGTATGTACACAATACCTCCCTTATATATGTTGGCGGTCGGTAAATAAGGAAAAAATTCGATTTGTAACAGATTTATTAATAACTGAAAATTTTATTACATGAAAAACTATGATTGAACTAAACTAAGAATTTAAACAATTTAACAAGAAACAGTTATACTCTATCTCTGAAAGACTGATAGTAATAAATCATTTTGACAGGCAGTTACCAGTGGCGTGCACATTTTAAACACGTTTAAATTGGTTTTGTGTATTTCTATATTACTATTTATCATATTATTAAACGCACGCCTGTCACCATATTTATCATATCATTAAACACACCCCTGTGACCATATTTTTCCTCAAAATTTGATGGTCAAATTTTTATGGCCTATTGTGTTTAACCCTAGTTCGTATTCCCATATACTATGTGCGGCACACTCGGTTGTTTTTAACAATATTTCGTTTCGAACTATTCATATTATGTCGCTTTTGTTTTACCGCTTCTGTGTGATAATACAATAACTTTTTACAAATAATAAATTTTATTACTATCAGTCTTTCGGAGATAGAGTATAGTGTAAACTACGTCCTTAAATTTAACAAAACACACACAAATCACAATAAAAACTGTATAATGCTCACAAAACAATGACTATTCAAATTCATTTCTTGACAAACTGTCCACAAACACGTCTCAACTTGTACTGTCTAACCCTCGAAGGCCAGCCGTTAGGAGTTTTATGGCTAAGCCGCTACAGATTGAAATTTAAATAATTTTTTATTTTTTATATTAATATCTGATCAATAATGAAAGCTACTTCTTCTGATTTAATTCGAATAGAATTATGTTTAGACAATAATGGAAACCATATGGAACATTATTTATAAAAAGTATTTAATTATTATTTTTTTAACTTTAAATTCTTAATTTATTTTTAGTGTCATCTCTACTGGTATATAGTCTTTTTTATTTAAGCGGAACTATATTTTAAAAACTGGTAAACTCTCAACTAACCTAACCTAACAATGTATTTAGTATTGAAAAGAAACTTGTATTGAAATACAAGACACATGGAAAGACCTGACAATAACATATCAAAATCAAAGTCAACCCGGCTGACTGTGCCCGAAGAAGAAGTAGAAACTTTGCAGGGTGGTCCAAGACTTTTTACCACCACTGTAGTTGAAGTGCTCACCCTTGTTTAAGCTATAAACATTTTCCTCCCCTTCTGAGTAATTCTACATCTGTCCTAATTCCTGATTGTGTTACACAAGACCGTTATCGTATTTTATTTGTCCTGTTGCTTCTGTTTTTAAGGAGTGCATAAAAGGATATCTTGTAAAATCCTTTATGTTAGTCGTACCGTTGATATTGTGATCTTTAAAGAATATACTGCTATTCATTTCACTATATTACAAACACAACATTGTAAAATCCGACTTTATTATTCTTTTCTCGTTAAAAGAAACACAGACGAAGCAAGAAAAAATATATTTATTTTTTGCTACTTTATCATTAGTGAGATAAGTTTCACAGCAAAACTTTTAATATCGTGATATTTTAAAACTATTTCTAATTTATTATATTAACTTATTATATTAATTTATTATAAACTTAAACGATGTTTGAGAAAAAGAAAAGAAAATTAAAAGCAATCGTGAACTAACGTTGTAATAACGGGTGTTTTTTTAGAGGTATAAAATGAAATAAAACACATAAAAACGTGGTGATAGCAATGGATTTGCTTTATTGGAAAGATAATTTTATACCATTAGTGTTTGTTAAGTGCGTGATCTGGTGGTGTTCCCGGATGGGGACACTGACCAGAACCCTACTCAGAGGAGCACTAAAAATAAGCGGGTGGACTGTATCATGCGTAATCTACGTGATTGTAGAATGTAGAAGATAGGATGGGAGAAATAGCGGTTAAATGGACTTACCTCGTACTGATGTGCGGTCGGATCAAACGGCCCTTTGAACTGCAGTAGTCTGGTCCACTCTGGAGAGAGAAGAGATGGGACACACAGCCACGTTGATACACACACAATAAGTCCACAAGCGCAAATAATAGAAGACGGGGTCGTCTTCTGTAGAGCCCGAAAACGGGGTTTTACCGTAACACAAGGCTGTAATAGCCAGAATTGTCGACACTAACGATACTATAAACGAGCTGCTATCGGAGCGAGCTTGTTCGATACTATATAGAAAAAATATTTAAAGCAAAAAAAAAACCCCACTTATAGATATAAGATTCGCACCGGAACGTAGCGCGAACAGTGTTTAAATATGATTTCGGGCGCTGCGGCTGGCTCGAATAAAGCGCAATCTGGACGTACAATTTTTCGAACACTTTTTGGAGCAACTGGTTCCGTTAATCGGCAATAACGCGACGAATATTGGCTTCCAAGTCATCCATCGTCTCTGGTTTATCAGCGTACATTAGCGACTTCACATAGAAAATAATTCAAAGGTGTTAAATCGCACGATCTTGGAGGCCAATTCACAGGTCTGTAACGAAATTATGCGCTCGTCGAATGTTTCCTTCAATAAATCGATTGAGAAGCCCTGAGTGGCATGTTGCGTCGTCTTGTTGAAACCACAGCTCTTCACATTAATTCCAGTCAATTGGGGAACGAAAAAGTCAGTAATCATGGCTCTATAGCGGTCTCCATTGTCTGTAACATTCTGGCCGGTATCATATTTGAAGAAATAAGGACCAATGATTCCCCCAGCCCATAAAGCACACCAAACTTTTTGTGGATGTAACGGCGTCTGAATAATGGTTTGTGGATTTTCTTTACTCCAAATGCGACAATTTTACTTGTTGACGTGCCATTCAACCAAAAATGAGCCTCATGAATAAAATTTTGTGGTGAAAATGAGGATCAAGAGCAATCTTGTTTTCGGACTATTCACCGAACGTACGACGCACTCGATGGTCATGCGGCTTCAACTCGTGCACGATCTGGATCTTGTAAGCTTGTAAACCAAGATCTTTCCGCAAAATCTTCCATAAAGTGGATAGACACAGCTCCAATTGCTGTGCACGATGGCGAATCGATTCATTAGGGTCTTCCTCAATACTACACTCCACAGCAGCAACTGCTTCTTCGGTGCGCACTGTATGACGTCTCTGCGGATGCGTATTATTAATTAGAATATACGTGGTGCTAAAACGATCCATGGTTATTCGAATTACTTGCTCTGATGGACGATTATGTCGACCGTAAAATGGACGTAGCGCACGGTAAGTTTCGCGAACTGAATCACGATTTTCGAAATAAATTTGCACAATTTGCAAGCGTTGTTCTGGCGTAAGTCTATTCATGCTGAAATAGCAAACCAAATTGAGCAGAAATCATCTGTCAGCATCAAAATGACCAGCGCTGGAAACACGCACACACATTTTACTTAGATAGATAAGAAGTATATATATATATATATATATATATATATATATATATATATATATATATATATATATATATATATATATATATATATATATATATATATATATATATATATATATATATATATATATAGTTAGATTGTTGTTCTTGACGAAAAATGTAGGAGGAAATAAAAATTCTTGAATACTTGTCAAAAGTTATTTATAAAATATTAAGAGACGTTTCGACTGGTAAATCCAGTCATCCTCAGTCTATAAATAAAAATTACAATTGTAAAATACAAAAAATAGTAAAAAAGAAAAGTATTATTTTAACAAAACAAAAAGAAGTAAATTTGAATAAGTAAATTTGAACAAATTTGTAAATTTGACTAATTTATCAATTTTCAAATTTACTCATTTTAAACGTAGCCAGGATTTCAGCTGGGGGGGGGGGCAAAAATAACAAAATAATCTAAATATGTCGGTACGACCTTAATTACATGGCTTGGGTAGAAAATAACAGCGTTCTAGGTCAGGGGTCGGCAACCTTTCAGTGACAAAGAGCCAAATCTATATTGAAAAAAAAACACAATAACATGGAAGAGCCGCTAAAAAATATATGCTATATTTAAGAAAAAAACGTAAAAATTGTTTTAAAATAATCAAGTATTACAATAAATTAATATTTACTTATACATTTAGTTTGTGATACTTATTGTAGTTGCCAGTATATTACAATATAATAATTTTTTTAATGGGACGATTGCTCCTGTATACTATTCTATAAGACTTCAATATTTGGTGAATATTCAGTAATCTTTAACTTAAGGCAGCACTCTAGTTTCAGGTCAGTAAGATTACTTCTTAACTGACTCTTTATTAATTTCATATGTGAAAAGATTTGCTTACAGTAATATGTGGATCCCAAAATTGTCACTAGCCCAAAAGCATAATTTTTTAAAAGATTGAACGATTCTGGAAGACGGTTCCAAGCTTCGAAAAGAACTTTATCTACATTTTGAAGATTGCGAATTTCTGTCCACTTATGCTGGGAAGATAAAATTCACTTTTTTCTTTCTAAATTTTCCAGTTCAGAATTAAGTTTTAAGAATATATAATTCCATAAACCTTTGAATTTCAAATCCACTAATTGAAGGTGATAAATGTAATTGCTACATATCTAATTCAATTGGTTTTGTCAAAAAATCTAGTGTAGCTTTATATTTTCTAAACTCTTTAAATCTATCTCGAAAAGCTTCATTCATGTTAACAATAGTTTGTGCAATAAAAAAATTGCATTAATAACATGTTTTTGTAAATTAATAAAATGTGAAATGTTTTTACACGTAAATCATTCACAAATACAGATAACTTTTTTTCGAAACAAATAACTTCTTCTAAAAGGGAATATGCAGTAACTCGGGGAATTACCGGGCGTGAATTGCACCGTAAAACATTCTGAAAAATACAAAAAATAAGTACAGGCAGAAAGTTGAAAATTAAAAAATAGATTATATTCTTCTAACAACCTAAATTATATTTTATATAAGGTAAACTAACCAGGATTTAAACTATCCTGGGGGGGAGGGGGCAAATGACCCCTATGCCCCCCCTGGCTACTTCCCTGTTTTTGACTATGTTTCTGTGCAGCTCATTAATGTCGGCAGGAATTGTATTGTAAATATGATTTATCTATATATATAAAAGGCAGTGTCCTGACTGACTGACTGACTGACTGACTCACTCATCACCGCCCAGCCCAAACCCCTGGGCCTAGAAACTTGAAATTCGGAGAGTATATTCCCTTTATGACGTAAGCACCCACTAAGAAGGGATTTTTCGAAATTCTACTCCTAAGGGATGAAAAGGGGTGAAATGTGATTTCACGAATTACTTAATATCTCTTAGGGCCGATGGGATATCGACTTAGTTAGTCCTACAAGTATTACCCATACAAATTCCGAAAAACCAATTTCGGGATTTTGCCCTAATCAACCCCTAAAGGGGTGAACCTACCATCGGGGTGGATTATGCATCCCGTTGTATTTCCTCTGTTCGTTTAGTTGCAACACTAATTTTTGGCACATAGATGTCTTTTTAAAATATCTCGAAATAGTATTGACAGTTTTTTTTTAATTTCACCCCTAAAGGGTGAAAAGGGGTGAATTATGATTTCAAGGATTCCTTAATATCTCTTAGGACCAATAAGATATCGACTTGCTTTTTGCTTACAAAGATTACCCATACAAATACGGAAAAATATATTTCAGGATTTTTGTCCTAATCAACCCCTAAACGGTGGATCTACAATTGGGGTGAATTATATATCCCGTCGTGTTCCCTGTGTTTGTTGAGTTATAAGGTTTCTTTTTGGCACATAGGCTTATTTTTAAAATATCTCGAAATGTTTTAACAAATTTTTTTAAATTTAACCCCTAAAGGGTAAAAAGGGGTAAAATGTGATTTCAAGGATTGTTTAACATTTTTTAGGACCAATAAGATATCTACTTGGTTTTTGCTTACAAAAAATACCCATGCAAATACCGAAAAACCAATTTTTGGATTTTGTCCTAATCAACCCCTTAAGGGGTGGATCTACAATCGGGATGAATTATACATCCCGTCGCATTTCCTGTGTTCGTTTAGTTGCAACATTACTTTTTGGCACATAGGTGTTTTTTTTTTTTAATATCTTGAAATGATTTTGACATTTTTTTTTTAATTTCACCTCTTAAGGTTGAAAAGGGGTGAAATTTGATTTCAGTAATTCCTTAATTCTTTTAGGACCAATAAGGTATCGACTTGGTGTTTGCTTACAAAAATTATCCATACAAATGCCGAAAAACTTATTTCCGGATTACGTCCTAATCAACCCCTAAAGGGGTGATTCTACAAACGGAGTAGATTATACATCGCGTCGTATTTCCTGTGTCTTTTTAAAATGTCTCGAAATGGTTTTAACAGTTTTTTACCTTTAACAAATATCACCCCTAAAGGGTGAAAAGAGGGAATTGTGATTTCAAGGACGCCTTAATATCTTCTAGGATCAATAAGATATAGACTTGGTTTTTGCTTATAAAGATTACCCATACAAATGCCGAAAAATGTATTTCAGGATTTTATCTTAATCAACCCCTAAAGGGGTGAATCTACATTCGGGGTGAATTATAGAACCCTTTGTATTTCCAGCGGTTGTTGAGTTATAACATTCCATTTTGGCATATATGTTTTCACAGTTTGACAGTTTTCTTTCACTCCTAAAGGGTAAATTAGTATTTTTTTCTTAAAAATAAAAAATTCGGAGAGTACATTTTTCAGTATGAAGTAAAAGAGGATTTTTTCAAGTTCGACCCCTATCTGGTGAAAAGGAGTAAAATGTTTTTTCACGGGTTCCTCAATACCTCTTAGGACAGATGAGATATCGACTAGATTTTTTGTTACAAAGGTTACCCATACACAAGTTTAAAAACAAACTGCGGATTTTATGCCAATGAGACCATCAATATACCGTAGCGAAGCACGGGTTTTCAGCTAGTCATTAATAAATTGTTTCGATACTACTAGTGCCATCTCTTAGATTTTGTAAGGACTTATTGACCTCTTATTTCTCGGACACAACAATTAAAAATCCAAATCAAAATAAAATAATAGTATTCATTTTTGATCAAATAATATCGTGAGATAACCGTCCATAAAATCCTTGACTTTTATTCAAATAAATTCTTAGCATACAATTCAATTTTAAAAAAACTGTTGCTGTAAAAAAACTACTTTATATTCCTTTCGTGTCGAAGTAATAATGAAAGCGCAACAGCTGAAGAAAGTAATAAAAAAATACAGTCGTATTCACAATATAAATCTTTTCTGTATATTCATCAGGTAATGTTAGATTTTTATCAAACTCTGGAAAAGTGCCAACCTACAAACTTGAGAATAGGGTTTTATTAAAAACTAGCTGAGTACCCGTGCTTCGCTACGGTATATTGATGGTTTGCCATCATCGTACAATCCTTATGTGGTTAAGTCATGGTTCTTTATATATCATATTAACTTTTATAAGCAAAAACCTAGATTGTAGGTTCAGTGGTTTGGGCTGGGCGTTGATTATGAGTAGGTAGCTTAGTTACGATTTTATATATATAGATTACAGATAGATATGGGTAACCTTTGTAAACAAAAACCAAATAGATAACTCATTTAAGAGATATTGTATGCTTACCTCATGGAGGGAATATACTTTGCGAATATCATGTATCTATGTCCAAGGGATGTTCTATTAAATAAAAAATATCCTTTTACCCCTTTAGGGGTGAAATTTTGAAAAACTGTCAAAACTATTTCGAGATATTTTAAAAAGACATCTATATGCCAAATAGGAATTTTATAATTCAACCAACACAGAAAATACGGCGGTTTCTATAATTGTTTCTGATTGTAGATTCATTTTAGGGGATGATTAGGACAAAATCTTGAAATAGGTTTTTTAACATTTATAAGGATAATCTTTATAAGCAAAAACCAAGGCGATATATTATTGACCTAAAAGAAATTGAGGAATCCGTGTGAACACATTTCACCCCTTGTCACCCCTGAGAGGTCGAATTTCGAAAAATCATTTCTTAGGGGGTTCTTAAGTCATAAAAGGGATATACTCCCCGAATTTTATGTTTCTTTGTCTAGACGAAATTCTATCGAATAAAAAATACCAATTTACCCCTTTAGGGGTGAAAATTATAAAAATGGTCAAAACACTTTCTAAATATTTTAAAAAGGCACCTATATGCCAAAAAGGAATTTTATAACACAATAAATACAGAAGATGTGAAGGGTTCTATAATTCACCCTGATTGTAGATTCACCCCTTTAGGGGTCGATTAGAACAAAATCCTGGAATAAGTTTTTTAATATTTACATGAGTAATCATTGTGAGCAAAAACCAAGTCGATATCATATTGGACCTAACAGATATTAAGAAAACCGTGAAGCCACATTTTACCCCTTTTAACCCTCTTTTCACCCACTTAGAGGATGAGTATCGAAAAATCCGTCCTTAGTGGGTGCTTACGTCATGGAGGGAATATACTCGCCAAATTTCATGATTGTAGGTTCAGTGGTTTGGGCTGGGCGTTGATTATGAGTAGGTAGCTTAGTTACGATTTTATATATATAGATTACGTATAAAATCAAACGTTGAATGTATTTGTAAAGATTTAACGCTTCTCCAGGGTTGGGGTTGAATTATAATAGCCTGTACATGGGCGGACTTTTCAATATATCAGTTCCGACGAGCCAGATACTTCGGTCTGGTAAAGAATTGATCCGTCCGGTCCTTCGTTGTCCGCTAACGCACAAATATTTCTCGCTTACAACGAAACAAGCCTGCCGGCTGACCAGATTTCGTTTATGGAGCGTAAATACTCAAAAATTTGCAAGGATCTAGCGTGTCCATGGTCTCTCAAGCAGTCTTGAACAATTTTTTTTTTATTTATTTAGTTAACCATGATGTATTTTTTTTTATGAATTAACAATGTTCACAAAGAATTGAAAGTGATTTAAAAAAAGTTGAAAAATCGTGGAAAAGAGTTTGAGAGCGTGTTTTCTAACTGTACAAGTTTAAAAATATCAATTTTAAAATGGTATTTTTCTGAAACTAGTATCCGGGAAGTACGCAATTTATTTTCAGGATTATGGTTTGCTTCAATTCTGATTAATCGAAAGCAGATTTGCTTAAGCGAATAATCATGGGTGAATGCGCCAAAATAATAAACAAGCAACTAGCAAACATGCAGAAAAAGATAGGCTAGATATTTGTTTAACAATGTGGGGAGGTGATTTTGAACATTTAATTTAAGGAAAACTAGAGGCTATAAATTTTAAACAGTGTTTAATAGTAGTAATATATTTTCAAATCGTCTGCATAGAAATGAAATTGGGAATAGATAAATATAATTAATAAAAATGGAAAATAAAGAGGTTCTAGGTGTTAACCCTGTGGAACTCCTCAAGTTACTAGAACCAGACACGATTTGAAATAATTTACAACCACATACTGACATAATAAAGAAATATTTGTGTAAACCCACATTACTTCTTTTGAATACATATTATATTTCATCAAAATGTGTATTTGAAATATTAAAACACAACACTTTATAAAATATTATTTCTAAACTAGTGCACCTGTTGCCAACTGTGTTGGCAAACAAATCATTACCTTAATGTGGATCTTGCTCGACACCTCAGACTTTTTTCTCTAGCCATACGCCTAACTTCATCCAATTCAAATTGAATCAACTCTTCGCCCATTATTAAAAACTGGACAAATAATGAGCATTATTCCGAATTATTAATTCATTAACTTTTTAAGATGGGAAAACGATTCATTTTCACTCAGTGCATTATATTTATAATGTTAAAACTAAAAATGATTTGAGACGTTAAATTTAAAATATATTTATTAAAATTAATTTTCCATTTTTTTATATAATATAAAAATACGCACACGGAAAAAACGCACACGGAAAAAAGCACACATGAAAAAATACACACACGGCAAAAAGGGCACACGGAAAAAAGCGTACTTACACTATATCTCAAATCAGGGGGTAGATTTACAATATCCCACTGAACACTGCGCATGCGTCACTCACACGTCATTTGTTCAATATACAGAGATTCTAAACAGGTGGGACTGTGCAAAACTTTTAAAACACAATTTATTTTTAGGTGGTTTATAAAAAAAAAAAAAATAAACAGTTATCAACCATAACCTAAGATAGTGCTTTTAAGATGAATCACTGTCCCTGGCCCTGCACAGAACAGTTAAAATACAATTTATTTTTAGGTGGTTTATAAAAAATAAACAGTTATCAACCATAACCTAAGATAGTGCTTTTAAGGTGAATCACTGTCCCTAGCCCTGCACAGAACAGTTAAAATACAATTTATTTTTAGGTGGTTTATAAAAAAAGAAATAAAATAAACAGTTATCAACCATAACCTAAGATAGTGCTTTTAAGGTGAATTTAACCTAAACTAAAAGGTAAATGATATTTTAATGTGATAAATAAACAGAAACCATTGTTTTAGAGCCACTGATAATTCTTGAATTATTTAGTGTAGTCGTTATGTGCTGCCATCTGTATAGAGTTTGCAGTGGGATATTGTAAATCTTGTCCTATAAATCGTAGAAATAAAAAAATAATAAAGCATTGAAAAAATAATAATAAAGAAAAAAAGTCACATTTTTCTTACTTTCCAAAACCAAATATTTTTTAAAATAATTATTTTTCTGCTAATAATAATTTTAATCAAAAATGTCGAATATCACGGAAGGATAACGTTTTTCTATGTTTTGTTTCGTAAAAAAACCGATCCGTGTATTTCACAACTAAATTAATAATTGTGAAGTGATTTTATAATGAAAAACACAACTGTCATTTTTACTAATTTAATGTCCAACACTCAAAACAAAAATCACAGCACACTACTGTCCAATACATAAACAATAATTTCTTACAATTCTATCAATTATTATAAAAAGTGTTCGTAGAATATTCACTATTATTGCATCTTATAATAATTATAAAAAGTGTTCGTAGAAAATTCACTATTATTGCATCAACAATATATTTTAAACAATTTTGACATAAATAATTAACATATGCGCGCCTCTATCGGGGAATGAAGAAACGACCGGTCGAACATACGAACATACAAACAGGCGTATTATATTATAGGATTAAACGCATTTAGAATACGGGACCTTTTTAATATTAATGAATTTCCTTAGAACATACTTAACCTCATAAAGCATCCGTGGATTTGATTCTTCTTCTTAAAAAGCCATCTCCGCTTCGGAAGTTGGCCACTAACATAGCAATCTTAACCTTGGATAACACAACATTCCAAGGATATGATTAGGTAACTTTTTTCATTTTCCTCAGTATTGCCAATTACTTAGGCGATCAAGCATAGTCTGCAAATATTGACAATCATTGACACAATTTATTTGGTGACAAAGTTCTAAATCATCAACTTACAGTAAATGGGTAAAATTTAATATTTCACTAATATCATTTATAAATATCAAAAATAGAGTGGGACCAATGTGAGAACCCTGAGGGACCCCAGAAGATTCTGGGGAGGGACCCCAGGATATTGTGCATAGTTTCGTTATAGTGTTTCGAGGTTTTGAATAGAGCAATATTTATATTTCCTCTGAGCATGTGTATGCGAAATTATGTGAAACGCTCCACAACGTATGGACGTTGGTAATCGTTTGGTTGGTATGGACCAACCAAACGATTAACGATATAAATAGCCAGCGGAGTGATCATTAGCTTAGTTTTTGATCTGTTTAGTTGTAGACCTAGTTCTTTACTTGCTAACTCAACTGTTAGTAGCGTAGTTTCAATTTCTTCTTCATCTTTAGCAATGATCGTGGCGTCGTCCGTATAACGTAAGTTTTTTTTAGCTATTTGATCAAAAACGACAATTCAGGAATAAAAAAAGAATCCGTCATGGCTTTGCGAGACAATAATAAAATTTTTAGTTGAAAATTAAAGAAGTTTAGACAGAACAAAAACACCCATAAATGTTTTTAATTTCTAATAGTCTAATGCATAGTTGCACCAGATTACCTTGAATTTTAAGCCCTCTTTAAATCGCAAAAATACGCAGCAACGTATTGTGTTGCTAAGAATTTTTGCGTTATGAAAATCTTAAAATTTTAGGAATGCTGGTGCAACTGGGCGTTAATATATTTATTTGTAGAGGCTGTAGCCTTACAACCCTTATGAATCACCTGCATAGTATTTTATTGTAATGCCAACTTAAAAAAATACCAAATATCACCAACATTTTCTACGTTTACCAATCCATCATAATTCATTTAATTTTTTTTTCCAACCACAGCGTGTTCCAGTGAAATCTAATGTGATCAAGTGTTATTAAGATTAATCATGGTCCACCTAGGAGTAGGGGGGCAGTATGTTGCTGAGGGGGGAAAAGCCTACCCTTCTGATCCTGAAGACGTCATGGTTGAAACCAAAAAAATGGTAAGTAAAGGATTAATATATAAATGGATTAGGAGATAATTAAATAGATGAATGTTTGACATAGGATTTTAAATAAAAGACCAGTGTTATTTTTTTAAAATCAAGGATTAAATTTAATCGGAAAAATAAATTACTTCCGACTCTCGATTCCCAAGTTGGTATTTTTGAAAACCGACTCCGACTTTCACTCGTAAATCGTACTTACATTAAATATTTTAGGTTGGGGTAAGCTGTCATTATAAAAAGTCATTTTCATTATATCTTGAGCTTTTGTGTCTTTCTTAGTACAAATTTTTGAATATATTAGTTTGAAAATTTTTATTTTATATACTTTTTTTTCATAATGCGACTTTTGCTTTTCTACATTTATATTTTGCCTACCAATATGAAACATGAAATAACGACGTGAAATGTGAAGTGTGAATTTTTACACATTTCAGGGTTTTGCAGGTATTTAGTAAGTGAATGATGATTATTTGGGATTCCAAAACAAATTTTATATTAAAATATATTTTTTGTTAATTTTAATTCGAACGCCTAATACCATTATTTAGATTTCTAAATATGTGCAGTATTTTTTTTTTATATAGCAAGGTTCATTAAGAATTTTAAAAATTGCGCCTATGGCTTCCATTGGTTGTTATAAGTTCCACCCCTCTGATTTCGTGTACATTGAAATAGAATTAAATTATAATTTAAACAATTTCCACTGGTTATTAAATTTACGCTTTTAAAAATTAAATGCAACATTTGCCAAAATATAACTAGAATTTTGAAAAAATAATTTAAACATTATAAAAATTAAAAAAAAAAAAAAACTACTACCTAATAATTGGTCCAATCTCCATTATTTTCAATTATTGCTCGGCATCTTTTCGGTACACTTTTTTCCAGCTTTTCGACATACTTTGGCAGTGATCTCCAGATCTGCCGTATTTGACGAGTTAGCTGATCCAAATTTTGAACGTATAATGTTTGAAGCTTATATATCATGTAAAAACTAGATTCATCAGAGAAAACCACATCACTCCAATCGCGGTCTAAATTTCCCTTGGCCCAGTCGTTTTTCGTCATGTTTCACCGATAACAATGGTTTTTGTTTGGTGCTCCTAAATTTAATACCATTTTCAATTAAACGACTTCTCAGGGTCCTTAGACTTAACTTAATGTTCTTTTTTAACAAAATTGCCTTATATTTACGTAAAGATAACATAGGATTATTTTTAATAACGTTAAAAATCAGTTTATCCTATTTTTTAGTAATCACATTTTGTCAGCATTTTTATTAATTATATAACGTTTCACCCAATATTTCACAAACTCTACTCTAGTGCATATATTTTGCTGCAATTGAAAAGGGCATTTTTGGCTCTTTTGGGTGGGTACATAAAATACCGCTTCAAAACGTTTTGAATAAATAGCACTCATTATTACATAACCGCACTACTGAAAGACAAAACACTAATCAGGTGTATTAGGTCTTGATTAGAGATGGGAATTTCGGCTCAGTTTGCGGAACCGGATCAGTGGAGGTCGTTCAGTTTGTTTAGTCGGTTCATTGATCCGGTTAAGTAAACATGTTTCCGAGACACAGGTCGGTCGTTAGTTCGTAAGTAGAACGTCGCTTAGAGCCGGACCTTGCTTAGAGCCGGTTCTTGCAATATATGAACTGTAAACATGATCCCGAGACACAGGTCGGTTGGTCGTTCGGTCGTAGGTAGAACGTCGCTTAGAGCAGGCTCTTGCTTAGAGCCGGTTCTTGCAATATATGAACTGTAAACATGATCCCGAGACACAGGTCGGTCGGTCGTTCGGTCGTAGGTAGAACGTCGTTTAGAGCCGGCTCTTGCTTAGAGCCGGTTCTTGCAATATATGAACTGTAAACATGATCCCGAGATACAGGTCGGTCGGTCATTTGGTCGTAGGTAGAACGTCGCTTAGAGCCGGCTCTTGCTTAGAGCCGGTTCTTGCAATATATGAACTGTAAACATGATCCCGAGACACAGGTCAGTCAGTTGTCGGTCGTTCGTTCGTAGGTAGAACGTCGCTTAGCCCCGGTTCTTATCTAACATTTTTGAAACAAACAATTCACTTTATGTAGCTACTGTATTTTAAACCAGATGTGTTAAGTTTATGGCGATGTTTATTGCCCTTATAAATCGGACATCTGGGATTTGGGCAATATTTTTAATACTTTTATATAGTATGGTTGTAAGAAAATACAGACTAAGCCTATTAGTTTCAAATAAACTGCCCTACAAATTGATGACAAAATACACTTTATGATAATACATTACAAGTCGAGTTCTCGCGAAGTTCAACATGACATCGATCCAGATCCGGATCACTCCGGTCACTGCTCACAATCGCCCGACCAATCGCATCCTTGAAACTTGAAACTATACAGTGAACCGTGAGCCGGCTCATTTCTAGTCTTGATGTTCTTACCATGTTTGAACCTGTTTATTATTTGTGCACATGCCTGAACCTGAGTTATAAGCAAGTATGTCTTATTATACAGACTGTATAACTTCAACCACTCTGTCTGACAACTAAAGATTTTATGACGAAATTCTCAAAACTTTTTGAACAACTTTCGTAAGTTTACTATAAATACACGAGCGTCACGCTAGAACAAAACATATGTTTCATATATTTTAAAATTTTATTTGAAATATGTTCAAATAGTTTCTTCCAACAATAATATACTTGAACATTTTTTCCTCCCACTTCTTTAAAATTCCCAACTAATCTTCTTTTTGAATACCTTCAAAGTAATCATGTATTGCAGCATTGTCAGAATCCTCAGAGGAAATTTTTGTAATCCTAAATAATTGCCAAAAGTCGCTCATTGCCAAATCAGGTATTGTGGGTGTTCTGTTGCCTTTATATTAGTTTTCCGCTAAAAACTGGATAGTTGATGCTGCCCTATACCCTCATCTGTCTTCATCTCACGATAGAAAACGGTTTCATATAAATACATATAAGAAATATCTCTAACTTGAAATAAATCAAAAGTGTTGGAATCAATAGGTAATATAAGATTCCCGAGTTGGAAGTAAATATTGCCAATAACTTGTGATTTATTTGTTCTGATTGCCCAACAAGAGTTTATTAAAGCTTCCAGGAACCTTTCTAATTAAATTAGAAGTAATACAAGACAAGAACTTTTACCAAATAAAAATTATTTTCCTATTGAAAAATTTCCAAGGAAATTTATTTTCCAAAGAAAATAATTGATGCTTTAATGTCAATTGAAAAGTACGAAACTGATCTATATGATACCTTAAACCAGAAGTTCACAAACCTTGTCTGGACAATTGTAGCCCGTTGGACATTTCTTATGGACCACAAACGAAAAGCTTACAAAATATATTTTTAAAATATTATTCTTGCCATTATTTCTGTTGATAAAAATACTTAAAATATTTAATTTTTCCTTTAGTAGATAGATAGTTATTTTATTTATACCTTTCGGTTAAAATCTACATATTATTTACATACAGCTTAGTTTAATTTATTTTCAAATACGTATTCTGTTGAAGAAATTGTTGTTGAATCTTCGTCTCAAATCTTCTCTTCGCTCTAAGACGTTCTCCATCAATTTCCATCCTTGCCCTGATTCACACAACGCGCCTTCTCCTGTTCTTTCTTTAAATTTCATCTCTCCACAATTCTTCATTATATACTCTAAGGCAGGGGTCCCCAAACGGGTTATATCGACCCCCGGGGGTCGATATTACATTGTTAGGGGTCGATTCTGGCTCGGAGGTCGACTGGGGGTCTATGGAAAAAAAGTTAAAAATTACTAGTATAATTTTAATATATAACTGTATAGCTACACAGGGGTTGAAGCTGGTTTTAGCCATGTTAATTCCATCCTGACAAAACATGTTTGATGTAGAATTTCGTGGCAATTTAAGGCTAAAATTAACTAATTTTGAACCCAACATTGCTAATCTTGCAAAGAGTCACCAACCACACCCGTCACATTGACAATGATAGACATTTTTATTTAATAATAATATTATTGTAATGCAATTAAATATAATTATATTAGATAAATGTAATATAAATAAAAAACACTATACAATAAACAATATAAGAAATCACAGAACCGTATTTTTTGCTTGCCCTATTATAATAACGTAATTGTAAAATAGAGGGGGTCGATACGAAGTCGAAAAACTCTTCGGGGGGGGGGGGGGGGGTCGACGGTCAAAAAAGTTTGGGGACCCCTGCTCTAAGGTCTCTCTTTCCACTCTACACATCCTGCACATTCTTTGTTTATCCGTTTTCTACTACTCATTTTCTCTTTCCTCATTTCCGCACCTAAATTTTGTCGTCTGTCTGTCTGTTCGGTAAAAGTTGTAGCCAAACGGCTAAACCTAGAGAGTTGAAATTTGGCATGCTTATACAACTCTTTGACCCGCATATAGGAAAAATACTAAAACATCTAAAAAGTATATCCTCTTAAAAATATAAACAAATATGTGCTCATCGAAAACAAAAATATTTTTTTTAAATTCTGAGTAGGGTATCAAATGAAAGCCCTTAGTACGTGGATTAACGATCAAATTTTTATTTTTGCAAAATAAATTATTTTGATGTGATTTTTTCGGAATTTTTTTTTTTTTTCAAATTATGTTTTCGGAAAATAACGCATTTTTTGTATTTTTTGGTTGAGGATGTAAAATATTTAATACGTTATGTAACACAGTAAACCAGTATACGTTCATAGTCTAATGGTTAGCCTTCTCGCTTCCTAAGCTGCAAACTAGGATTCACTTTCGTGCTGGAGACAATTTTATTTTTTCTATTCTTTTTTGCATTTTTATTTTGTTTAAATTATTTTGTAAAAATTCTAGTTATATTTTGGCAAATGTTGCATTTAATTTTTAATAGCGTAAATTTAATAACCAGTGGGAATTGTTGGAATTATAATTTATTTCTATGTTTCAATGTATACGGAATCAGTGGAGCGGTGCATATGACTTAAAACAACCAATGGACGCCATAGGCGCAATTTTCAAAATCTTAATGAACCTTGCTAATCATCATTCACTTACTTAATACCTGCGAAACTCTGAAATGTGTAAAAATTAACACTTCTCATCAATTTTTTTCATTGTAGCACATAAACAGAAATTTGTCCGCTTCCAAACGCTGTTAAAAATGTACTATTTTACAGATCTATTTAACCCTTTACCGCATAGTGTGCCATATATGGCACATTCCGATTTTTATTTTTTATTTTACTTTTAAAACTGAATCAGACGTTACTTCATGAATGTTCATATATGCGACATACACAGCAATGGATCCTGCAGTATCTCAAGTAATGGGCTGCAATAGATTTGAGGATATCAAGCGGAATTTGCACTTCAACGATAACTCTGAATTTATTGAGAAAGGACAACTAGAAGATACGACCTTTTCTTTCAAAAATTCGAGGACGACTGCTTTTAATCCCTAATGAAGAACACCTAGCAATTGACGAGCAAATAATACGGAATCATTTTCTTTTGTAATATAATGTAGAATCATAATATTCCATGTATGGCACAAACCCTTAATTATTATTTTAATTATTATTTTTTCATAAAAATAATAATTAATATTTTAAATATATTTTTTTAATTAATTTAAAGTTAAAACTCAGTGTATATGCCAATAAATAATGGCAAATATCAGAAAAAATATCAAACTAGCGATCTGAACGCCATCTCCTATCAAAGTCACTGACTAATCAGACACCCCTCGTTCATTCGTAAAATGTATCCTTCTAAATAAGGACTAAACGACACAGTATAACGTATTCAGTACGAGAACTGCAATTTGTAGTTTAATTGCAAATTAATTTAAATCAGTTTAATTCAGAATTGAATGAAAGCTTTATTTAATTCAGAATAGTAGTTTAACTAAATTTTCAACGGATAACTACCTCTTTCAAATGTTCTATTAGAAAATAAATAACTTTTATACAAGGTACAGGGATAGCGGGAACACAATTTTACTCTAAAACGCGACCAGTGATCAAATTGGGAAAACAATGTGTATTGTAGAAAGCACAGTAACAGGCTTCTTATCCTGCCACTTCATTGTCATATTTTTTCCTCACTGATATGCAATTGTCTCACCTCGCTTCAGTTTTTTAGTTTTAATTTTCTCGAGTTAAGGATTCCACACACCAAAGCGGACGCGGTGGCGGCCGCGGTGGCGGCCGCGGTAGCGATACGGCAGCGGCCTAACGCAACCTATACAATACAATGAGACCACGCACATACAAGCGTTCAGCTATCTGAGAACGCCACCGAATGCAGCGTTCAGTCTAGCGATCACCAAACACTGGCGGCCGAACTCGACAAGTTGCGTTAGGCCGCGCGATATTTATTGTTTATATACCACAGAGTGAATATATTTAAGAAAATAATGTCGAAAATAGATAATTTAACAGAAAAAAATCATAGATCAGTAACGGATCATTTAATTTTGTATGACTTAGCACATCCTGATTACAAGAATATTAGGAAAACAAATAAAGTGTGGAACGAAATAGGAAAAGTTTTGGAAATTGATAGTAAAGTCTGTTCCAAACGGTTAGGCGGAACTAGATTTTGCAATCTAGTTACTTTTATCGTTTAAATCATGCTTTTCAGCCGTTTTGTTTAAGCTTTGTAAATCATACTTGCAACAAACATTTTTTGGTTAAGGTTAATATCATTTTAAAATGTCATATTCTTTATATTTTGATTTTTTGTGTCATTCTTAATACAAATATCCCATTTATTTATTTTTTGTCATTAAAATATGTAAGAAAATTAATTTAAGTTTGACATATTATGTCATTCGTTTCCATGGTTTCATTGTTGGAATTTTAAATTTTGACATTCCAACGTGAAAAATTAAATAACCCAAGCAAGGTCCCTTTTCCCAGACTGTAAGTAGATTATTATTTTTCCTCTACATACAATTAATTATTCTATTGTATTATCGCAATCAATATTATCATACAACTATATACCGTGATTCACTAACTGATCGCTACCGCTACCGCCACTCCCACCGCGTTAGTGTGAGGAGACCTGATCGCTAGTCGTATCGCTACCGCGGCCGCCACCGCGGCCGCTTTGGTGTGTGGAATCCTTTATTTCGGGCAAATACATAATGGAACATAAAATATGTGACCGGCCGAGTTATCTCGGGTACGGTCTTTTGGACCATAAAGTGTGGCCCGAGATATCTCGGGCATGGTCCAATGTTAAGTGGACCAAAGGGCCTCTACTAAGCATTGCCATCTGGTTTTAATGTTTGCAAGGGTCTTAATTTCCGGCCTATGTTTTCCCATCCGTTTCAATTTGAGATCGGAGAGGGAAAACGGAATGAGAATAGGAAGAGAGGGACACTGGAGGAGGAAGAAAGGAATGAGATAAAAAATACTGTAAATTATGAAATATTGTATTGTTTTGATTTATTATATGTTATTTTAGTTTTATTTTTCTATTTGTAATGGTTAATACCTTGAATGCTGCAAGGCCCATGGAATAAAGAATAATAGTCTAAGAGCTAGCAACGTCACAAAAAAGTATATTTTAGGTCGGTTGGTTTTTCGATATTTCCCTTTCTTATTGAAGTTAGATAGGGTTGCGGTACATCTGGCACCTGGGAGCGGTTGCGTTTACCTGTGCGCATCTCGCCTATACAGGTAAAAAGTGAATATTTTGAAATCATTTTGAAGACATTTTCCTGTTTTTTTTTTTTTAATTTTCTGTCTTTTTAGCATTATAAATTTATAGTTGCCAGACAGTTTTGTTGTTGCGAACATTGCGCCAGATCTAATTTAAGTAATTAAAAAATAATAATTTTCAAACCTTTTTAGTATAGCTGTAATTTTAATATAAAATGAAAGCCCTTAGTACGTGGATTAACGACAAAATTTGATTTTTGCAAAATAAATTATTTTGAGGCGATTTTTGCCAAAATTATGAAAAAAAAAGTGTAGCCCAAATGGCTTAAACTAAAAATCTGAAAAAATTCTAAGTAATGTTCATTGGTGTAAACCGGAATAGTACAACAGGAATTTTCGATCAGATTATGTTTTCGGAAAATAACGCATTTTTTGTGTGTGTTTTTTTTTTGTTGACGATGCACAAAAGTTATAGTTATATAACACGTTTGCAAAGAGTATCGTGGTCTAGTGGTTACGTTGCTCGCTAACTAAACAGATTTTTTGTTCACTATACGAGTTCGATTCTTGCTAGAGGAGTAAATTTTATTTTACAGACAGACAGATAGATAGACAGACAAACAGACAGACAGACAGACAGACGACAAAATGACGGTATAAGGGTTTTTTGGTCATACCTAAAAAACCCTAAAAAAAGCAGCTGTGTCTGTTTATCTCTCTTATAACGCTCCCTGTTGCAGCTATCTCTCTCACGCAACCAACGAATAAGCTGCCACACTCTTCTAACTCACCTATTCTCCCCGGGACTTAAATTGGTCTGGTTCCTAATTAAACAACGGAATTTCCGTCTGTCAAATTAATATTGTATTCTTTGATTACAGAACTACAGTCTGTTCCAAACGGTTAAGCGGAACTAAATTTTGCAATCTAGTTACTTTCATCGTTTAAATCGTGCTTTTCGACCGTTTTGTTTAAGCTTTGTAAATCATACTTACAATAAACATTTTTGGTTAAGGTTAATATCATTTTAAAATGTCATTTTCTTTATATTTTGATTTTTTGTATCATTCTTAATACAAATTTCCCATTTATTTATTTTTTTGTCATTAAAATATATAAAAAAATAATTTAATTTTGACATAGGTCATTCGTTTCCATGGTTTCATTGTTGTAATTTTAAATTTTGACATTCCAACTTGAAAAATGAAATAACCCAAGCAAGGTCCCTTGTCGTGACAACCTAAAAGAACGAAATTCCCATTTAGTTCCGCCTAAGCGTTTGAAACAGACTGTATATCATATTAAAATTACAGCTATACTAAAAAGGTTTGAAAATTACTGTTTTTTAATTAGGTACTTAAATTAGATCTGGCGCAATGTTAGCAACAACAAAACTGTCTGGCAACTATAAATTTATAATGCTAAAAAGACATAGAAAATTATAAAAAAAAAAGAAAATGTATTAAAATGATTTCAAAATATCCACATTTTACCTGTACAGGCGAGATGCGCACAGGTAAACGCAACCACTCCCAGGTGCCAGACATACCGCATCCCTACCTAACTTCAATAAGAAAGGGAAATATCGAAAAACCAGCCGACCTAAAATTCTTTCTCGAAAATGTTGCTAGCTCTCGTACTATAAAGAATTATAGAATTATTATATCTGACTCCCTGAATTAACAAGAAAATAAATCATTTCTAACCCTCTGATTTAACACATTATCAACAAAGTAATAAACAAATTAGTAATTCAAAACCTTGTTATTACATTACACCTTGATTTTATGTGAAAATAAACCCGAGTTTATTAATAACAATAAACTACAAAGAGTAGAAGGTTAAATGGTATTAACATCATTAAGGTTTACTCTAATTAATTTCTTTTGTTTTTTCTTTGAAATGCGTCGTTGTGAAGTAAGAAGAATACTTAATATCTTTTTACCGTTCGTTCAGCTATTTACTGCGGTAAAGAAAAAGGAAATTACTCTATTCTACGTTAGTAGCGTATTTATTTTTAAAAGTGTACTTTTGTACTCTTAATTCCTTTACAACTGCTTTTCTCAAGACATTTCTTTTAACAGTCTTCTTTTAAAATACAAAAGATTAAAACTTAAATAATGAAAATGTAATTTATAATTGTGTGGTACGTTGTTAAAACAAACTGTTAATGATTAAGTAAAATTAACAGGGCTGTAGAATGATTATAATTTAATTCTATGTTTGAATGTATACGAAATCAGAGGGGCGGAGTTTATGACTTAAACAACCAATGGAAGCCGTAGGCGCAATTTTCAAAATATTAATGAACCTTGCTATATAAAAAAAATACTGCAAATATTTAGAAACCCAAATAATGGTATTAGGCATTCGAATTAAAATTAATAAAAACATATTTTAACATAAAATTAAGAAGTTTATACTTATTGTTATAATAAAATTATTTATTTTAATAATGTGTTTAATAAAATACAGAGCTACAATAATTGAGATAAAATGTATCGACTTACGTGTTAATACAGGTGTAATATATTCTTTATTGTAGTGTCTTTATTGTAGAATGAAATGAAATATCCTTATTTGTTTATAATAATTCAAAATGTGCGTCTGCGCAGACAGTTCAAAACTGGTAATTTCATGACGGTAACTTAAGGACAAAATTACTGTAGCTGATGACAGCACCAGAGATTTAAACATCAAGTGTGAAAGCATACCGATCTTAAACATCGGTGAACTTTAAGTTCACTCGTCTTAAAGATCTAGTGTGAAAAGGGTATTACGAACGCGTTTAAATTCATCTGTCCAATATTTAATTGTTGATATCGAAGGTACAGAGTCTTCATAAATATCGTTCAATTTAGTGTTGATCGTTCATTTTCTTTTTCAAGAACAAGTATCTAATCACTGCACGATATTTTTTATTCATTTTTGAAAAAATGCTACAGTTGTTCACTCTCAGTGACTGTCAAACACAAACTAAATGACGCAGCGGGTTGAAAATGATTTTCTTTCCCGAAAGGAAATTTCAAATATTCTTCTGGTTGCAGCTAGCGCCATACATAAAGCCCCGCAGTCCAGGGGTGGGGCACTTTAATTCTAAATTAATTAAAAATGTTAAATAATGTAATTGAAACTTTCCTTCAGATAGTATATACAAGGTGTCTCAAAAGAAATTTTATATTTATTTAGCTTACTGCGTGAACGCAACGTATCCGAGGGGCGCGGGGGTTATGACAATCGGTAGCCTGGCTCTTGGGAATTCAGTCGCTATGGAGCGTTTCTCGGGAGCAGACCGCGCGTTATGCGTGCGAGAGTTTTACAAAAACGGTGATTCGGCGACGTAGAAAATTCTGCAGTGTTCGAGGTTTTCGCCACTTAAATGATGCGCCAAACATTCCTCTCATTCGACATTGGGTTAAAAAGTTTGAAGAGACTGGTACAACGCTGGATAAATCAAAATCCGGGCGACCTAGGTCATCAAGAACGGTAGAAAACGTGGAGAATGTTAATCAGTCTGTTCGTGACGAACCGAACCTTTCAATTCAGAAGCGCGCAAGTGCTTTAAATGTGCATAGATCATCATTACATCGCATTATGCACAAAGACCTAAAGCTGCACCTCTACAAAATTCAATTGGTGCAAGAATTAAAGCCCCAAGATGCCAGTCAGAGGCTTAATTTCGTAAATCAGGTGATTGAGCGATTTTCAACGTTTACCAACATTTTGTTTTCGGATGAAGCTCATTTTCATCTTAATGGCCACGTAAATAAGCAGAACTGCCGCTACTGGAATGCAACGAATTCGAAACGCAAACATCAGAAACCCCTACATTCGCCTAAAGTGACCGTATGGGCTGCGATGTCGGCGCGAGGAATTATCGGCCCTTACTTTTTTGAAGACGAAAGGGGGCGTGCAGTTACAGTGAATTCAGAGCGTTATGTGGAGATGTTAGACAACTTCTTGGTACCTGAACTGCAAAACTTTCCTGGCTATAACCAAAGAACATGGTTCCAACAGGACGGAGCAACTTCACACACGTCCAATATGTCTCTGCCACGTGTTCGTGAAATTTTCTCAGGCAAATTGATCTCCCGGAGAGGTGACATAAATTGGCCTCCACGCAGTCCAGATTTAACCCCTATGGACTTTTTCCTATGGGGTTATCTTAAATCTAAAGTTTACGCCAATAAACCGACTTCACTGGCGCATTTGAAAGAAAATATCCGTCACGAAATGGCAGCCATCCCTGAGTCCACCTATCGAGACGTCATAAGTAATTTTACTGTTCGATTAAATGAGTGCCGAGAACGCGAGGGTCTACATTTAGACGATATTATTTTTAAGAAATAAATCCCCAAAAAGTGTATTTTAATAATTAATAAACATTTTTTCTATATACGGCTTACTTTTTTTTTAATCGATCCACTAAATATAAAATTTCTTTTGAGACCCCTTGTATATCACATGAACCAACCCAAAAGTGCTCTGCCCTCTGATTCAATTATTTTGACACAAACCTTATTAGACACATTTGTTAAATAAACCCAATATTTAGATCATTATCCTCCCAAAGGATAACATGTCGTGTCTCATTCCATTAAGTCCTACCACTCCTTTGTCTTGCATAATTCTTTGTGTAAATTTCACTATATCCTATATATACCAACCTAACTAAATCAACTATCCCCTAATAAAACATACACGCCACAGGCTAAACTCTAATACCAACTTAACAACTTCAAACTGGATACTCAAACATAAGACATACATAGCTACCAACCATTAATTAGAACTTTGTTACAACTTTAGAAGATCACGAACATGGAACGAGTAAAAAAATATTTTAATAATTTAAGTTTCCAAAACTTATTATGATAGCTAATTCTATGCGTATCTATATTAAAGTTTCTTAGTTCAGGTATTTTAGGGCCTACATTTAACCCTAGCCGGACCAAAATAATTTTGATTTTTTTGTGACCAAAAATGGGTCATACGTGAAAGTCAAATAACAGGAAAAATTTGCATTTTTCGAGGAAAACACATTCAATCTTTTTTAAAGTATTTGATTAGACTTTTCAAACAAAAAAAAAAAAGTCTCTAGCATAAAAATTAAGCGACTTATGATCAAAATAAGGTCGGTACCTACTTTTTTCTACAAAAAAATCAGTGAAAACAACCCCCTATTTACCCCCCTAATTAAAATTGATCCTCACCCTTCTGTGGTTCTCTTCATATATGTATTTTCAGTACACCCAAGAAGTTTAACCAATTTAAAATGCCTAATTTTAGAAAAATTGAAGTTTAAAGAATAAACGATTTTTTGCGATTTCGTATTTTTCACCCTTTTCTTCAAAATATCTCCGAAATTACTGGAGATACGAAAAAAATGATAGAGCACTAAATTGTAGCTTTTTTAATGACTTAAATTTCCCTGTGCATATATTTTCTGTATAGTGAATATTTGGCGAGATATAGCCGTTTAAAACCTCTATTTACAAGCGAACACTACCTTATTCGAGCCCTTCAAACTCACCCCATTTAAAAACTAAGGGATCTTAAGGAATTTAATTTACATAGTCTTATAGCTCTTGAAAAGCCCTACAAAATCGTTTTTGAAAAAACTTTCTATCACTAAAAATGAAGGAGCTATGTTTTAAAAACCAATAAAATTTTTTTCGAAACATTCGAATAGCACGGTTCGGAGCATAATAATCTACATAATCAGTATTTTCGGCAGCAATATGATATAAAATTTGAAGTAAAGGGTGAGATGAGCCTAATCCCAAATTTTTATGCAAATCGATGAAAGACAAAATAATTTTTTTAGGATAAATAATTTTTTTTATATCAAGCTCTAACAAGGGTGGGTTTTTAAGGGTTGAAACATTAGAAATTGTATTCCAAAGCATAAAACAATCATTATTCAACTAATCCATACCAAATTTTACCCATCTTAAGGTTTACAACGTTATTTTATAATTTTTGACAATTAGGGGTAGTTTTCACCCTTAAAAAATAAACAGTGCCCATGAGCATGATATAAAATTTGAAGTAGAGGGTGAGACGAACCTAATTTCAAATTTTGGTGCAAATCGATGCAAGATGAAATCATTTTTCAAGATAAATACTTTTTTTTACATTAAGCTCCAACAAGGGTTGATTTTTAAGAGTTGAAAATTATGAAATTGTATTCTAAAGCATAAAATGATCCATATTTAGCTAATCCAAACCAAATTTTACCCATATTAAGGTTTAAAATGTTATTTTATAATTTTTTACAATTAGGGGTAGTTTTCACCCTTAAAAAACAAAAAGCGTACAACGGCACAATGTAGAAAATGAACTAGAGGGTGAAATGAGCCTAATTCCAAATTTTTATCCAAATCGATGCTGGACGAAAAAATTGCGAGGTTTTGTCATTTTTAAGGTTTTGTAGGTATGACCAAAAAAACCCTTATACCGTCATTTTGTCGTCTGTCTGTCTGTCTGTCTGTCTGTCTGTATATCTGTCTGTCTGTTCGGTAAAAATTGTAGCCAAACGGCTAAACCTAGAGAGTTGAAATTTGGCATGCTTATACAACTCTTTGACCCGCACATAGGAAAAATACTAAAACATCTAAAAAACATACCCCCCTAAAAATAAAAACAAATATGTGCTCATCTAAAACAAAAATATTTTTTTTAAATTCTGAGTAGGGTATCAAATGAAAGCCCTTAGTACGTGGATTAACGATCAAATTTTTATTTTTGCAAAATAAATTATTTTGATGCGAATTTTGCCAAAATTGTGCAAAAAAATTTTTGTCCCACACCCTGTAGCCCAGATGGTTTAAACTAAAAATCTAAAAAAATTCTAAGTAATGTATATTGGTGTGAACCGAAATAGTACAACAGGAATTTTTGATCAGGTTATGTTTTCGGAAAATAACGCATTTTTTGTGGTTTTTGGTTCACAAAGTACAAAAGTTATACCAATGTAAGACACTCACATGCAAAGCGTGCGATAGCGTAATGGGTTAGAGCACTGCTAAAATGAGCTGGAAAACGAAGGGTTTCGAGTTCGAGTACGGAGTGAATTTTATTTTTTCTGTTTGTTTTTTTTTTTGCATGTTTATTATGTTGAAATTATTTTGTCAAAATTCTAGTTATATTTTGACAAATGTTGTATTTAATTTTGAAGAGCGTAAATTTAATAACCAGTCTTGTTATATGATTAACAGACTTTACACAGAAATTATTTTAAAAATATCGTTCATTTTGCCGTGATTACTACAAAGTAAAATTTGTCCTACACACTCAGCATACCGCCTTCACTTATTATATACCTGCGAAATCCTGAAATGTGTGAATATTCACACTTCACATCAATTTTTTGAGCTTCATTTCCTGTACTAAATACGTTATAAATGAAAACAAAACGCACGGTTCTTTCTCGAGATTTAAACTACAATTGACATTGCCACTGTTGTTGCGTTATCCAACCTGCAGTGTTGCCAATCTGTGCATTATTTATGTGGATGATGATGATGATGACATAATATAAATAAAACTGTAGGATTTATCCTAAAAATTATTTGCCATATCTTTACGTAAATTCCTTGCCTAAGCATTTCTCTGTATGCAATTGCCAGAAACATTTGTGTTAACTCAGCTGTATAATATCCAGATATATTACTAAGAATAAATTTCTATGGTATAAATTTTCAATGTAAATCCAGGAAAACAGGAAGAAAAAATTTCAATATCTGCTACACAGGTCATGTAAATGAAAATTGTATACAACGTTCTTGGAAATTTGAAAAATGATCTTCTAAACATTCTTGGATAGAAATAAAGAAGTAAATATTTATTTTATATGCTAAAATGTCCATAATACAGTAAAAAATAAATAAAGAATCCTTGGTGGAATTACTAGAAGATTGCCTTGTTGATAATTTTTTAAGGACTAATGGTGCGATTATGGTCATTTTAGTTAAATATTTAAGCTCTTTAAATGTGAAGGTCACAGGCTTTAGCGTGAAGTGCAATTACGGTCACCATTTAACGTTAAATAAATCCTTAAATTTTTCTTTAAGCTACAGCCAGATATATGTCTCCATAGCGCTAAATTTGAGGTTGTGTTTGACACTGGATCAGACTGTAACGTTTCCCGAAATTGTATTTAAAGTTAAACATTTTTATTTACAAGAAAATGGAATTGATCCATGTTTTAGTTCATTTAATTGCCGAAGAAGATGACAACAAGTAATAAAAGATAAATTTATAAACATTATAAATTATCAAAAATATGTACTATGTATTTTTAGGAACAATCTTCGCATAGAACGAAGATTTAGAAAATTTTTTCGGCTGTCAATAGAAATGATTTTCTACGAAATTTTGCAACCACTACATAATGGACAACGTGCAAGGCAAGACGAACTTCCACTACATCTCAAAGTGTTAGGAACTATCAATTTTTTGGCAACTGGTTCTGACCAAAAAGCTGTGGGGAATTCCATTTTTAATTGCATGAGCCAGAGTAGTTTAAGCAAAGCTATAAACCAAGTATGCAGGATCGTTACGAATCGCTTAAGCCATGTGTGTTATTTTGTATGAAAATTACCTATGAACATACATTTTTATCTTAAAATTATACTTTTACTATTTATTATTTTTGGATAAATATTGTAAACATGGTTTAATAAATCATGTACTTTGAATTCATTTTGATATGTATTTTTTTGTTTTTTCTTCAATGTAGAGTGTATTGTGTAGTGTTTAGTTATTTTAGTATACTATGATACGTTGGGCTTCAACCTATTGTTTGAATTACTTTTGATTTTTGTTTTTAAAATATCAAAGAGGAATAAATCATTTATAGTAATGAAATACTTATAAATCAAACACATTGTTAATAGTGAGAGATACGTTTCTGAAATTGAAAAAATCAGCTGTGGTCACCACAGGACCGACCGCCATCATAAAGTACTTGTATAAAATACATTCTAGCAGCAAAGTAGAAATAATTTAGCCTAATATTTTCTAACAGAGATATTATTTATCATGACCATGGAAACGTTACATGAAAGTATGAAAAAATGAAAAAAAAATTCAAAATTTTTCGTTTTATCAAAAAACGTCTCAAATTAAAGTTATTACTTATTGCATTTATAGCAACTTTTGTCAAATGATTTTTGTCGAAATATTTTTCTGTTGCTAAATATTCGCAAAAATCTTAAAATCGACACGAGTAAACTCCCATTTCTAGTAAACCGATTTTTACCAAAAGTTGATCAACTCGTGCCATTGATGTCAAAAGCTTAAATAATCAGTTTCATAAAAATCCTTTTAGCCGAATTTGCTCTGTACGTATACACAGACAGACAGGCCGACGGACGGACAGACGGACAGACAGACAGACGGACGGACAGACAGACAGACCGACCGACAGACATCATGCTAAAAATAGTCAAAATGTTATGTAGGGACCTCAATTCGTTATTTATCTAATGAAGACTTTCTAAACAAATGCAGAAAAAAACGCTGGAATTTTTGACATATTATTTAAATTTTGTTTAAATAATTAAATGGAAGCTCTAAGTACTCAAATAACGAATAAAAAAAAAACTTTACACTTATTAAATACCTAAAAAATCCTGAAATGTGTGAAAATTCACAGTTCACATAAATTTTTTGGAAATTGTTCAAACTTGCAACCAATGCAAAATCTGCCATTGATATTTAATTCTAAAAATACTTCATAACAAATTCTGAATTTGTAAGATTTAAGATAGAATACTGAATAGGAAAACTTGTATAAATCGTTGGCGAGCTTTTTAAAATTTACAAGCTGTAATATCGAATTCAAAGAATGTTTCGACAATTCTTGACCGGAAAACGAACACGGAAATCGATATCCTACAAAGAGATCTTGGGTTTACAAAAGTACAAAAACCTTCTCAAGGAAGGATGGAGGTTATATTAATTCTTAAAAGGGCACAAAGGATTAGAAATATTATCCTTTTCAATACGAATGAGTAAATAACTTTATAATAAAAAGAACATAAATAATAATTCTATTCTGATCCACTGATTTAACATCAGAGAAATAACAATTTGAATCTGGCACCCTGATTTAAAAGAGAAATAATAACATAGCTCTGATCCCCTGATTTAAAAGGTGTATCACACTAAAACGCTATACAATTATTTTTATTTTAATAGTTTTTTTTTCGGGATTTAAGTCTTTAGGTCTTGACTTATCACACGGTATTTGAATATTATTTAGATTGAATAGGATTTGCTACATTCATTAGTTCTTCGAGTAAGGGAGGTAATTTTGGTATTATTTCATAAATAAAATTTCATAAATAAATTCAGTATAATCATTCAATTAGAGCAAAAATATTTAATCTTATATCTATTTCTTAGAAAGGGCATTTAAGGTAAAGGTAGACTTGTTTATTATTGTAACTTGAGACTTTGTAAATGTAACATGAAAAGTGAATCGTAAATTGTTTTGTCAAAAATATACGTCAACCATAAGCACATAAATAATAATTTATTTTTGTCTGAAATATAAATATTATGGTTGGGTTATTTTCTAATGGGATACTTATCTAAGTTATCACTAATAAATTGTGATATTTAAGATAGTACAAGAGAGACAGTCAAGAGGGTGTTAAAAGATATTTAACAGTTGGGCGATGTAAGCTTTTCAGGGTAGTCGTGGTTTAGTAGTTGATTTTAACACGTCGTATGGTTAAGACCATGTTTAAGAGTTGAGTCTAAAGAAATTAAGTCGAGTTTTAAGTAGAGTGAAACTTTGTTAATCATGGGTTAGAGACATTTAGGGCCGGTTTTACAATTCATGGTTACCTGCTGGTTAGCTGAAATCAATGGCTAACGACATATTTGCAATATAATAATTACCATAAGTTTCCACGGTAACCACTAGCCAGAGACTTAACTGCCGATTGTAAAACTAGCCGTTAGAGTGTTCGAACGAGTCGAGTTAATGTAAACAAGTAATTCCGTATTTGCGTTAATGTAGTGTTCGTTTGTTTGGTGAGTGTAGCCAAGTGTGTGTTAATGTCTCATTTGGATTTAGCTGTATCGACGTAATTGTAAGTCTAGTGTAATTAGTGTAAATATTTAAACCTTATCATAATTAAAGTAGATTAGCTAAAATGTGGCGTTTGTTTGAACAACCCTTAATCCTTCCAAGAATCATAGCAACCAGCTAGCGGACTAATAAGGGGGGGCAGACTTGATCCGCTCGCAAGTCTTGGAACCCATAATGTGAGGGAGACCTAAAGTTGAGGGATGTACAGAGTAATGCAAATGAAATAGTTAAATCAGCCAACCGTGACATTTTATATATATATATATATACTAGCAGTAAACCCGCTGCTTCGCTACCGGAAAAAATACAGCCGTACAGAGTAGGTACTATGTTTTCTGTTGTATGCAGGTCTAATATAGTTTTCTTTAAAACTCCTTTATCAAAATCGTCTATATTTCTTTTCGTACGATCCTTTTGTATACTTTTTCTAGGTGAAGAAAATTTCGAGGGTTCACCTTGATAGATATTGTTTTTTTTTTTTGAAATTCTTGTTACGCCTGTTGCAGCAGCCACTCAAGCAAAAACTGATTTGAAAGGAATAATAGGTTCCCCAGCCTCATAAAAGACAAAATATAAGAAACTATTTCGCGACTTTGGCTAGTAATAGCGCGACCATTTAACTTACTTTTAAAAGGCATATTTACTATTGCTAGATTTTCTACCGACTGTACTCATAGCGATGTTGCCCGCACGAACTACCGAGATTTAATGCGTCGCCACGCCTACATATTTGAGCCATTTACGATTTTGACCGAACACTCCCGATCTCAATATAATTGTACAACCAACTATTGAAGGGAAATTCCCGTGTTTTCACTGACGGTTTAATAGATATTCCAATGGTCCAATATAATTAAAAACAAAATTATTAATTTCTCGTTTCTAATGGGATTTTTTTGAGATTTTCGATTTTTCTAGTTATGATGAAGGCATTTTCTACCTGTATGCAAAATTTCAACTCGGTACCATATCTGGAAGTGGGTTAGAATTTCCGGACATATCCACAAATATTCTCTTTTATATATAAAGATATATTATATTGTATGTATTAAAACAAAATTATAGCTCTTTAAAATGTTTCCAGATACTGTAAACGTGTAAACTTAGTAGATTTCAAAATCTAGCTCGGCTTAAACGTGTGGAACAGACAATAACATACATATATGTGTATATATTTTCTTTTTTCAATTTCATAACAGTGCAATAACCAACAGAGCAGGATAATAACATTCATATGCATATTAGTAACTAGGAGTGTCAATTCTCAAAGGACAATGTCCCTATTTAGCTACTATTCAGGTAATTAAAAATATTTTTAGAATCCTTTTACAGAAAACAGAATTTAGAGAACAAAAACATTGACTGTGCAATATAAAATCATATATTATTCTTCTTCTATGTCTACTATCTTCTTTAGAAGGTTGTCAGTCATTATTTAATTTAATTTATTAGAAATAACAGCACAACAGACCGAAGTCCAAAATGTGCCTTTATACATATATATATATATATATAAGTTGAGTTGTACATTTTATTGTATTAATTATAATGCTATCTTAACTCTAACTAGTAACAGCAATAATATAATGTGTTATTGAATATTTCATTATACAAACAAAAATAGAATAAAAATAAAAAAAAATAAATAAAAAAACCCAAGGATAAAGAACAAAATTCAAAATTATAGACAATATTTCAGTTCCAGCGCTTCTAAAACCAGCATAGCTTATGTTAAAAATGTAGATCTCTGTGTCACTGATCAGAAGAGAGATCTGAGTTATATAGTTGGGACATTCTGGAGATGGGACTCATTTTACTGTAGTTTGTAGAGAACTTGGTTACATTAAACAAGTAGTTCCTACATCTCAAACCATTTGTTGGAACTTTAATGCCAAACTCAGCCAAAATTTCCGGACAAGATACTGTATTGTCAAAAATTTTATATAACAAAAGTAGGCATTACAACGTTTTTCAAGTGACATAACTCCATACTTATTTTGTAAAACCCCACAAGATAATCTTAAAAACTTTGTTTGAGTTTTTAGAGTTTTGTAGGTATGACCAAAAAACCCTTATACCGTCATTTTGTCGTCTGTCTGTCTGTCTGTCTGTCTGTCTGTCTGTCTGTCTGTCTGTTCGGTAAAAATTGTAGCCAAACGGCTAAACCTAGAGAGTTGAAATTTGGCATGCTTATACAACTCTTTGACCCGCACATAGGAAAAATACTAAAATATCTAAAAAACATATCCCCCTAAAAATATAAACAAATATGTGTTCATCGAAAAAAAAAAAAAAATTATAATTCTGAGTAGGGTATCAAATGAAAGCCCTTGGTACGTGGATTAACGATCAAATTTTTATTTTTGCAAAATAAATTATTTTGAAGCGATTTTTGCCAAAATTGTGCAAAAAATTTTTTGTCCCACACCCTGTAGCCCAGATGGTTTAAACTAAAAATCTGAAAAAATTCTAAGTAATGTACATTGGTGTGAACCGGAATAGTTCAACAGGAATTTTTGATCAGATTAGGTTTTTGCAAAAAAAACGCATTTTTTGTGATTTTTGGCTAATAATGTACACAAGTTATAGCTTTGTAACAAGCAACACTCTAACGTGTGTGCTGGTCTAGTGGTATTTGACGCTGACTTTTCACCCATGTAACCCGATCCGATAAGGGATCGAACCCTGGAGAAGAGACTATTTTTTTTTTTTTTTTAATTTCTATATTGTTTAAATTATTTTTTCAAAATTATAATTATATTTTGGCAAATGTTGCATTTAATTTTTAAAAGCGTAAATTTAATAGCCAGTGGAAATTGTTTAAATTATAATTTAATTCTGTTTCAATGTACACGAAATCAGAGGGGCGGAACTTATAACAACCAATGGAAGCCATAGGCGCAATTTTTAAAATTCTTAATGAACCTTGCTATATAAAAAAAAAAATACTGCACATATTTAGAAACCTAAATAATGGTATTAGGCGTTCGAATTAAAATTAACAAAAAAAAGATTTTAATATAAAATTTGTTTTCGCATCCAAAATAATCATCATTCACTTACTAAATACCTGCAAAACCCTGAAATGTGTGAAAATTCACACTCACATCAATTTTTTCAATACAGTGTATGAATTTTTTTTTTTTTTTTGAAATGGCGACCATATCACTGAAGCTTACTCTAACTTTGGTTTAACAAATCTATTAAACAGAGTTATATAAGTTACAGTATTTTTAAATTCATATCCCGTCCGTAAAACAAAACCAAGATTCTTCGAAGCTTGCGCAACAATATGTTTAATATGATATTTAAAACTTAGTTTTGAGTCAAAATAAACAGCCAGATCCCTCATGATCTCCACTCTTTCCACTAATATTCTATTCAAATTATATGGATGAATTATTATATCTTTTTTTCGGCTGAATGATATCATTTTGCATTTTTTAGATCTGTTCTATAATAATGTCTATATATTTTTTGGCGTTAACAATTAATTTAATATTTCCGGCGCCATACATGAAAAACAATCCCAGATCATTAAATGACCACCACTTAATTTTGTCCATTCTTAAAACATATATTCATGTTTATTTATTAATAAATATTCAGCCGTATGAATAAAGTTGAAGTAAATGCTCATAAGTAGAAGGTAGAAGTAAAAGTATTTGCTTCGATTAAAAGGTCGGAGTAAAAGCATTTTCTTTTTATATGAATAATAATTACCTTTTACTCACAAGTCAATGCTTCTACCGGTGAATAAAAGGTCAAGAGGATGTGTTTATGTTGAAACCTGAAAATCAGTATTTATCAAAATCATACTACTTCTTTCTGATTGCTGTCAACTTGAAATTAGTCTATAAACACTACCAAAACTGTACTAGTGCTGTACTGAGTTCCATGTTTAACATATCAGTTTATTTTTATTGGTGTAAAGTCATGTATAGATTCAGGGCACTTTACACCTACACTTGTGAACTGGCATCACAAATTGCCTATACATTTAGCATAGTTTTTCCTTTACGATTGACATATTCATCTTCATGGATCTTCGGTTTTTCTATCCCTATATGTGTACAGTCCATGACACCAACTGCGGTTAGAAAACGGGATTTTCTTTGCCACATTTTTTTCACCTCCACTAATAAATTTTGGGAAGTAAGAAATTTAATCCAGTTGCCAGCTTGTGCAACTATTTGATCAACAACACTGCTGACAGTCAATGATACTGTGGATTGCTTCTCCCCAAGTTCCTCACCGAGACTTCTTTGAAATCCAAGATCAGCTTGATATCTCAACAAAAAAAAGTTACCTAAAAATTATTAGCTAAATACTCCATGTTCTACTGTTCAAAACGAAACTAACTTTTTGTCAGTACGACGTGATGAAGAACGATGCCTATAATGTTTCATATTTCTTAAATGCACAATATCCGCCATGGCAATTAGTTCACTACAACACTTTTTCACAAGTGAGTATATGAATATATAGATGCATGTTTTTCGAAGCATTTGCTTATAATTTAAAGTAAAAGGTCCGTATTATTCATAACCATTTACTTCTGTCGTGAGCAAAAGATCAACAAAAAAGCATTTGCTTCTTACTCATAAGTAGAAGGTTTTGCTTGCGCTTTGTCTTGGTCGGCTTCCATGAAGATTTCAATTAGAATTATAAACAATTAAATTGGATAGTGGTTTGTAAAAAATAAAATCAGTCCCGGGCCCGATCCCTCGGACCGTACCGAATTTTCCAGTCCCTTGACGCCCCTGCCGATGCCGGAACCGGCACCGATTTTGAAACGTGTGAAAACGGCCTTATTAAGTATTGGACAACGAAACAGACTCCCTCTATGTTCAACATCGAGTCTAGTACATATTATTTGTAATGGTTAATTTCACGGAGTTTTTTCGTGACAAATACAACAAGATTAAAAGCAGGTCATTAATCTTTGTCACAGCCCTGATATGAATATAAGAAAAATTACTAACATTAAAAATTTACATTTAACATTTTATAAACGTACGTAGCTGCAGGTTGCAGGATCATTTATTATAACGAACAGAGTCAATAAATGTAACTAGATTTTAGCAATAACTTCCGTTTCCGGTTTCCAATTATATGAAATATATATTTACACAATGTGATCCATGTTAGGGGGCACAAATCATAAAAATATATAAAAATCTATCTAAAAGTGTGAATTTTCATACATTTCAGGATTTTGTAGGTATTTAAAATTGTAAGAAGTCAACAGAATGCTGGATGGCTAGGATAATATTTTTTCTATATTCACATCAAAGTCAGCAATTTTTATGATCATTTTTAGGGTTTTGTAGGTATGACCAAAAAACCCTTATACCGTCATTTTGTCGTCTGCCTGTCTGTCTGTCTGTCTGTTGAAAATTGTACCAAACGGCTAAACCTAGAGAGTTGAAATTTGGCATGCTTATACAACTCTTTGACCCGCACATAGGAAAAATACTAAAACATCTAAAAAACATATCCCCCTAAAAATATAAACAAAAATGTGCTCATCGAAAACAAAAATATTTTTTTTTAATTCTTTGTAGGGTATCAAATGAAAGCCCATAGTACGTGGATTAACGATCAAATTTTTATTTTTGCAAAATAAATTATTTTGATGTGATTTTTGCCAAAATTATGCAAAAAAAAATTGTCCCACACCCTGTAGCCCAGATGGTTTAAACTAAAAATCTAAAAAAATTCTAAGCAATGTATATTGGTGTGAACCAAAATAGTACAACAGGAATTTTTGATCAGATTATGTTTTCGGAAAATAACGAATTTTTTGTGGTTTTTGGTTCACAAAATACAAAAGTTATACCAATGTAAGACACCCACATGCAAGGCGTACGATAGCGTAGTGGTTAGAGCACTGATGTCGTAAGCTAAAACTCGCTGGAAACGAAGGGTTTCGAGTACGGAGTGAATTTTATTTTTTCTGTTTTTTTTGCATTTTTATTATGTTGAAATTATATTGTCAAAATTCTAGTTATATTTTGGCAAAGGTTGCATTTAATTTTTAAGAGCGTAAATTTAATAACCAGTCTTATTATATGATTAACAGACGATAAATTATTTTAAAAATATCGTTCATTTTGCCGTGATTACTACAAAGTAAAATTTGTCCTACACACTCAGCATGCCGCCTTCACTTATTATATACCTGCGAAACTCTGGAATGTGTGAATATTCACACTTCACATCAATTTTTATTCGTTATTTGTGTACTAAGAGGTTCCATTTACTTTTTTAGTGAATTAAAAGTTCATGCTACTATTTTGTGCGCAAAAATATATGGACCTCTTTGTAGAAGCAAATATTTCCACATAGATTTAGTTCGATATTTTAAAATTTTTGCTTGCTAAGCGTGACGAGAAATATTTTACTCGGATCAAGCGTTTCATTTATTAGTTTAACATTATATGTAACAAATTTAAGTTAAAAAAGTTAAGAAACTGGACGATATATTAAAAAAATTTAAAAGTTAATATCTAATTTTTTTTTTAATTTTTAAAGTTACCAAATTTTTAATAACTACAGTCCCTGGGAATATTAAAAGACTTGCCTTGATATTTGAATACAATGCAGGTTTGCAGGAGCGAAGTTGATAATTTTATTTTTACATTGGTGAAATAAACTCAGATTTGGATAATTAAGTATTTATTTATTTTTCTACAATTGGTATTAAAAAGCTAAGAATGCATTACTTTTTTACCGACCGCCAACATATATAATACCCTTTTCACACTAGATCTTTAAGACGAGTGAACTTTAAGTTCACCGATGTTTGAGATCGGTATGCTTTCACACTTGATGTTTAAATCTCCGGTGCTGTCATCAGCTACAGTAATTTTGTCCTTAAGTTACCGTCATGAAATTACCAGTTTTGAACTGTCTGCGCAGACGCACATTTTGAATTATTATAAACAAATAAGGATATTTCATTTCATTCTACAATAAAGACACTACAATAAAGAATATATTACACCTGTATTAACATGTAAGTCGATACATTTTATCTCAATTATTGTAGCTCTGTATTTTATTAAACACATTATTAAAATAAATAATATTATTATAACAATAAGTATAAACTTCTTATAACGTCGATATAATACAGTATTCTTGTTTATGATAATATAAAATGTTGACAGCACAAATTCAAGGAGTATTTTTTTATAATAGAAATTAAGTTGGCAATGCGGACGAAGTTTAAGACGCAGATCTCTGTCTTAAACATCGCTTGTATTTAGACGGAGGCCATACGGTTTCACATTAGCGTTTAAAGATACATTCACTTTAACATCCGATCTTAAAGATCTAGTGTGAAAAGGGTATAAGTGAGGTACGGTGATCATACCGATTTTGACATTTCGAAATTTCAATGGATCTCCACGAATTGAGGTCCCTACATAACGTTTTGACTAATTTTAGCATAATATCTGTCTATCGGTCCGTGTACACGTGCAGAGCAAATCCAGCTAAAAGGATTTTTATGAAACTTCATATTAAGCTTTTGACATCAATGGCACGAGTTGATCAACTTTTGGTAAAAATCGGTTAACTATAAACGGGAGTTTAATTGTGACAGTTTTAAGATTTTTGCGAATATTTCATAACAGAGAAATATTTCGAAAAAATTTATTTAACAAAAGTTGCCATAAAAGCAATAACTAACAATGTTGAAAATGGAACGGTCGGAAAAAAGTATGAGTTCTTACATGAAACTACGGCATTGCAGACCGCGCGAAATATTAATAGTGTATTTGGCTCTAGTGTTACTACGCAGCAGACAATATCAAATTGGTTCGCCAAATTTCGTACAGGTAACTTAAAAACCAAACAAACAAAAAAACTAGCTTATCGATCACAGCAGAAATATCCTGCAACCAACTGGACAAAATGATGCAAAAACTTAAAGAAAAACAGCCTAGATTGACCAACAAATCGTTGGAACTTCTTCATTATCCTCTATACTTACCAGACCTAGCCCCCACTGACTACCCCTTTTTTCGCAATTTGGATAAGTTTTTAATAGGAAAACAGTTTAATTCCGACAATGCTTTAAAAATGGCCTTCCAGGAATTCATTGACTCTCGTCCGCCAAGGTTTTATACCACCGGCCTGAACAACCTGCTGCTTAAATGGCAAAAGTGTATAGACAATATGGGTGCATACTTTGATGAATGAAATAATTCCTTATATTTGTAAGTTATCAACCAACTTTGTCTTTTTTTCTACAAATTACATCCTTGACGACCTAATAAAAGGTGTCTCAAAAGAAATTTTATATTTAGTGGATCAATTAAAAAAAAAGTAAGCCGTATATAGAAAAAATGTTTATTAATTATTAAAATACACTTTTTGGGGATTTATTTCTTAAAAATAATATCGTCTAAATGTAGACCCTCGCGTTCTCGGCACTCATTTAATCGAACAGTAAAATTACTTATGACGTCTCGGCAGATGGACTCAGGGATGGCTGCCATTTCGTGACGGATATTTTCTTTCAAATGCACCAGTGAAGTCGGTTTATTGGCGTAAACTTTAGATTTAAGATAACCCCATAGGAAAAAGTCCATAGGGGTTAAATCTGGACTGCTTGGAGACCAATTTATGTCACCTCTCCGGGAGATCAATTTGCCTGAGAAAATTTCACGAACACGTGGCAGAGACATATTGGACGTGTGTGAAGTTGCTCCGTCCTGTTGGAACCATGTTCTTTGGTTGTAGCCAGGAAAGTTTTGCAGTTCAGGTACCAAGAAGTTGTCTAACATCTCCACATAACGCTCTGAACTCACTGTAACTGCACGCCCCCTTTCGTCTTCAAAAAAGTAAGGGCCGATAATTCCTCGCGCCGACATCGCAGCCCATACGGTCACTTTAGGCAAATGTAGGGGTTTCTGATGTTTGCGTTTCGGATTCGTTGCACTCCAGTAGCGGCAGGTCTGCTTATTTACGTGGCCATTAAGATGAAAATGAGCTTCATCCGAAAACAAAATGTTGGTAAACGTTGAAAATCGCTCAATCACCTGATTTACGAAATTAAGCCTCTGACTGGCATCTTGGGGCTTTAATTCTTGCACCAATTGAATTTTGTAGGGGTGTAGCTTTAGGTCTTTGTACATAATACGATGTAATGATGATCTATGCACATTTAAAGCACTTGCGCGCTTCCGAATTGAAAGGTTCGGGTCGTCACGAACAGACTGATTAACATTCTCCACGTTTTCTACCGTTCTTGATGACCTAGGTCGCCCGGATTTTGATTTATCCAGCGTTGTACCAGTCTCTTTAAACTTTTTAACCCAATGTCGAATGAGAGGAATGCTTGCTGCATCATTTAAGTGGCGAAAACCTCGAATACTGCAGAATTTTCTACGCGCTACAGTCGCCGAATCACCGTTTTTGTAAAACTCTCGCACGCATAACGCGCGGTCTGCTCCCGAGAAACGCTCCATAGCGACTACATTCCCAAGAGCCAGGCTACCGATTGACATAACCCCCGCGCCCCTCGGATACGTCGCGTTCACGCAGTAAGCTAAATAAATATAAAATTTCTTTTGAGACACCTTGTATATTACTATTTTAGTAGACAAAAATATCGATATTTTTCGAAAAACTAATCTGATCAAAAATTTCTGTTTAACTATTTCTGTTCCCATCAATGTTTATTATTGAGAATTTTTTTCAGATTTTTAGATTAACCCCTGTGGGAAAGAGGATGAGGGACAAAAAATTTTTGATAGGTTTTTGCGAAATAATGATATACGTATAGCGTAGTGTACCGTTGTAGCTTGTAACACGCAAAAGTACTTGTATTTGTACTTGTGAATGTATAAATACCAGGGATGGGGAGTCGACAGAAAAATTATCGACTCCCGACTCTCGACTCCGGAGTCGGTATTTTTGAAAATCGACTCCGACTCCGACTCCGACTCCCGACTCCTTTCACTGGTAAATTGTAAAGTCTATTCCAAATGTTTAAGCGGAACTAAATGGAATTTTTATTGTCTCAAATTATCACGAGCTTACTTTTTAACTATCAAAGTGGGATTTTGTTAAACAAAATGATACAAAGCTTCATTCAATCCTTAAAAGTTAGTAGATTTCATAGAGATCTAATTCCGCTTAAAGCAAGCAAACAAACTATACTTACATTAAATATCTTGGGTTGGGGCGAGCTGTTTTTATAAAATGTCATTTTCATTTCATCTTGACTATTGAGTAATTTTTAATACAAATTTTCAAATATATTAGTTTTAAAAAAAAATTGTTTTGTATTTTATATAAAGTCTGTTCCTTTGGTTTAGGCGGAACTAGATTTTCAATACTAGTTACTTTTACCGTTCGATTGAAGCTTTTGATCATTTTGTTCAGGAAAAGCCAACTTCAATATATAAAAAAATAGCTAATGACAACTTACAAAAATGAAAATTCCAGTTAGTTCCGCTTAATCGTTTGGAACAGACTGTACTTTATTTTTCATAACATGTCACTTTTTTCTTTTGACATATAGATTTTAGTTGCCAACATGAAACATGAAATAATCACAAAGCCCGTTGCCCGTCAACTTGAGAAAATAAAAATCTAGTTTAGTTTCGTTTTAACATAATAAACAAAGTATACAAAAAAAGAAAAATTAGATATTACTAAAAATTAACTAAATTTTTAACTGAAAAGCATGAAGGAAACCGGAATTGAATATTTTTAATTTCATTTTCGTTCATGAACAGAGAAAAAATGTCGTTCCTATTCCCATTCTTTAACAAATTCTGGTAGTATGGTATTTTGCTTTCGCTTTCGGATTGTTCTCATCCTTGATAAATATGTAGTCAAAGAGTCGGGAGTCGATAACTTTTTCCGACTCCCGACTCCGACTCCGACTCCTCCAAAAAGCTTCGACTCCTCGACTCCCGACTCCCGACTCCGACTCCGACTCCCCATCCCTGATAAATACTTCTTCAGAAAAAAGTAATTAAGTACAAGTACAATTATATTTGAAAAAAATAATTTATTTTAGTACATGCAAAGCTCTGCTTGTAACATAAAATTTGAATATGAAAAATAGCACGAATATATGGTTAACAGATAGAAATATCTTTTTTAAATAAATTTCCGGTGTGATAACACATTTAACAAACCTCTCGTTCAGCACTTGAAGCTGTCCATCCGTTCTCTTCCAACATGTTTGTGGCAATAAATCCTGATACTCCCTCGGGATAAACAGGGATGAAGTATCCCAATTGTTTCACTACAACCAATGAAAGCTTTCACCACCAGGGAACAAATTATATTCCCAATGATAAAGTACGTCAGAAATACTTATAATGAAAATTGTTGAAAAATTAAAAATTTGGTGTAGAAATTAATCAGTCAGATCCAGTCTTTCGTGACCTTGTCGCTACGTGACGTCACTGTAGAATATCGCCATTTTAAGAAACCACACTGAGTTTATGCTGTGTTTCGTATGCTGAAATTTTAGTATTTTTAGGGTTTTGTAGGTATGACCAAAAAACCCTTATACCGTCATTTTGTCGCCTGTCTGTCTGTCTGTCTGTCTGTTATTGTAAATTGTAATAATATTTTTTATATTTTAATATGTTTATTTTAAATTGTACTAATTTTATTTAATATTATGACGAATGTAAAAAACTCAAATTTTATTAACATGAATAAATATTATTATTATTATTATTATGTCTGTCTATTCGGTAAAAATTGTAGCCAAACGGCTAAACCTAGAGAGTTGAAATTTGGCATGCTTATACAACTCTTCGACCCGCTCATAGGAAAAATACTAAAACATATCCCCCTAAAAATATAAACAAATATGTGCTCATCGAAAAAAATATATTTTTTAAAAATTCTGAGTAGGGTATCAAATGAAAGCCCTTAGTACTTGGATTAACGATCAAAATTTTATTTTTGCAAAGTAAATTATTATAAAATTATAAAATTGTGCAAAAAAAAATTTGTCCGCAAAAAAAATGTTTGTCTATACCCTGTAGCCCAGATGGTTTAAACCAAAAATCTGAAAAAATTTTAAGTAATGTATATTGGTGTGAACCGGAATAGTACAACAGGAATTTTGGATCACATTATGTTTTCGGAAAATAACGCATTTTTTGTGTTTTTAACTAAAATATGTAAAATATTTAATTCACTATGTAACACAGTAAGTAAGCGCTCATAGCGTAGTTCGTTTCGTCGTTGCATTGTAATTTGCAAACTAGAGTTCGATTCCTGTCAAATTTATTTTTTCTGTTTGTTTTTTTGCATTTCTATTTTGTTTAAATTATTTTGTCAAAATTCTAGGTATATTTTGGTAAATGTTGCACTGGGGTACCTAAAGTCCTTTTTATAAATTATTTTGAGAAGTAATTTTTGTATTATATCGAGCTTTTTAAGATGACAGTCCAAAGCCCCTCCCCAAACTAATATACCGTAGCTTAGGACAGATTGTATGAAGCCAAAATATAAGATTTTTAAAGATTTCATATCAAGAAAATGTCGAAGTATCTTAAATAAGTAGATAAATTTTCTAAGTTTATTTTGAAGATTATACGCATGAACATCCTATCTTAAATGCGTGTCAACATAAATGCCTAGATATTTTATTGCGTCCGTTCTTACAACATTACTTGTACAGTTGCAGTGATCCTTATTGCAATGCACTTCGTGGATTATAATTTGTCTTATATTATATTTATTATATATTATTATTATAATTAATTAGATTTTGGCGATGAAGCATCATCAAGGACTACTGTTTATCGATGGTTTGCCGACTTTAATCGTGGCCGTATTTCGCTTAAGGACGAATTTCGTGAAGGTCGTCCAAGATCGGTTGTTGTTCCGAAAAACATTGATGCTGTGCGTGAACTGATATTGCAAGACGTCATGTGACTTATCGTGAGATTGAGGTATCCTTGGGCATTAGTGTATTATACAAGGTGTCTCAAAAGAAATTTTTTATTTAGTGGATCGATTAAAAAAAAAGTAAGCCGTATATAGAAAAAATGTTTATTAATTATTAAAATACACTTTTTGGGGATTTATTTCTTAAAAATAATATCGTCTAAATGTAGACCCTCGCGTTCTCGGCACTCATTTAATCGAACAGTAAAATTACTTATGACGTCTCGGCAGGTGGACTCAGGGATGGCTGCCATTTCGTGACGGATATTTTCTTTCAAATGCGCCAGTGAAGTCGGTTTATTGGCGTAAACTTTAGATTTAAGATAACTCCATAGGAAAAAGTCCATAGGGGTTAAATCTGGACTGCGTGGAGGCCAATTTATGTCACCTCTCCGGGAGATCAATTTGCCTGAGAAAATTTCACGAACACGTGGCAGAGACATATTGGACGTGTGTGAAGTTGCTCCGTCCTGTTGGAACCATGTTCTTTGGTTATAGCCAGGAAAGTTTTGCAGTTCAGGTACCAAGAAGTTGTCTAACATCTCCACATAACGCTCTGAATTCACTGTAACTGCACGCCCCCTTTCGTCTTCAAAAAAGTAAGGGCCGATAATTCCTCGCACCGACATCGCAGCCCATACGGTCACTTTAGGCGAATGTAGGGGTTTCTGATGTTTGCGTTTCGGATTCGTTGCACTCCAGTAGCGGCAGTTCTGCTTATTTACGTGGCCATTAAGATGAAAATGAGCTTCATTCGAAAACAAAATGTTGGTAAACGTTGAAAATCGCTCAATCACCTGATTTACGAAATTAAGCCTCTGACTGGCATCTTGGGGCTTTAATTCTTGCACCAATTGAATTTTGTAGGGGTGCAGCTTTAGGTCTTTGTGCATAATGCGATGTAATGATGATCTATGCACATTTAAAGCACTTGCGCGCTTCCGAATTGAAAGGTTCGGGTCGTCACGAACAGACTGATTAACATTCTCCACGTTTTCTACCGTTCTTGATGACCTAGGTCGCCCGGATTTTGATTTATCCAGCGTTATACCAGTCTCTTCAAACTTTTTAACTCAATGTCGAATGAGAGGAATGCTTGGCGCATCATTTAAGTGGCGAAAACCTCGAATACTGCAGAAGTTTCTACGCGCTACAATCGCCGCATCACCGTTTTTGTAAAACTCTCGCACGCATAATGCGCGGTCTGCTCCCGAGAAACGCTCCATAGCGACTAAATTCCCAAGAGCCAGGCTACCGATTGACATAACCCCCGCGCCCCTCGGATACGTTGCGTTCACGCAGTAAGCTAAATAAATATAAAATTTCTTTTGAGACACGTTGTATATTCCACGTCAAAAGACAAAATGGAGCCATATTGGTATCGTTTTTTTTTTAAATGTACTTCGCTAACTGATTGTTAATTATCGCAAGTAGATTTTAATTAAAGGAAGCCGAGCTGTAGTCTATAAACAGTGTTCTTGTGAGTTATTGATTTTGAAAATTTATGAATTTGAAGTTTGCTGTGCGTTACTAATTATCTTGTTCAGAAACCAGCTTAATGAGCTGGAAATCTGCTCTATATTTCCCTTACATCATCAAAGAACTCTTTAACATGCCCATTTACCACAAAATAACTCCCTTGCTTTAAGAGGATTCGTTCAAAATAATACTGAGGAGTACACGACTAATTCATTATTACGACATGTACCAGACCGCCGTAAACCGAACCATTGCTTTTTCACATATGTTATACAGACAGATTTTGCGCGTAAATAGTTCATATTTGGTTTTTACGAGAGTTACCTTTTATGTTTTTACAAACGACCACTAGATGGCAATATTGAAATGTTTCAATACTATATTCATAAAATTTGACGTTTTTAGGGTTTTGTAGGTATGACCAAAAAACCCTTATACCGTCATTTTGTCGTCTGTCTGTCTGTCTGTCTGTCTGTCTGTCTGTTCGGTAAAAATTGTAGCCAAACGGCTAAACCTAGAGAGTTGAAATTTGGCATGCTTATACAACTTTTTGACCCGCACATAGGAAAAATACTAAAACATCTAAAAAACATATCCCTCTAAAAATATAAACAAATATGTGCTCATCGAAAAAAAATATATTTTTTTTAAATTCTGAGTAGGGTATCAAATGAAAGCCCTTAGTACGTGGATTAACGATCAAAATTTAATTTTTGCAAAATAAATAATTTTGAGGCGATTTTTGCCAAAATTGTGCAAAAAATTTTTTGTCCCACACCCTGTAGCTCAGATGGTTTAAACTAAAAATGTGAAAAAATTCTAAGTAATGTATATTGGTGTGAACCGGAATAGTACAACAGGAATTTTTGATCAGATTATGTTTTCGGAAAATAACGCATTTTTTGTGTTTTTTGGTTGACGATGCATACATGTTATACTCTTATAACACACTAAGTTGATAAGCGTTTGGTGGTCTAGTGGCTCAGTTGCTCGACAACCACACAGGATCGTTATTCACTAGATATGGTCGTTCCTGGCTTGTGGAGTCAATTTTATTTTTTGTTTTTTTTTTCATATTTATTATGTTAAAATTCTAGTTATATTTTAGCACATTTTGAATTTAATTTTCAAGAGCGTAAATTTAATAACCAATTGGAATTATATTTTCATTCTGTGTCATTTATACGAAGCCAGAGGGGCGGAGCGTATGATTTAAGACAACCAATGAAAGTCATAGGCCCAATTTTCAAAATCTTAATGAACCTTGTTATATAAAAAAAATACTGCACTTATTTAGAAACCTAAATAATGATATTAGGTATTCGAATTAAAATTAACAAAAAAATATTTTAACATAAAATTTGTTTTTAAAGCTCTGAGATTAACAGACGATAAATTATTTTAAAAAGATCGTTCATTTTGCCGTGGTTACTACAAAGCAAAATTTGTCCTACACACTCAGCATGCCGCCTTCACTTATTATATACCTGCGAAACCCTGCAATGTGTGAAAATTCACACTTCACATCAATTTTTTATTGTGAAATCAGTAGCAGCTAATAAATTGACCGAGTATTTTGTTGACAGTGAGCGTTTAAAAACAACAAGTTTGTGGAAAAAATGGATATTACCCATGAAGGTTTTCGTTGGATGATTTTTTACGATTTTAGTAAAGGCCTAACTCAACAACAATGCATAGATTCGCTTCGTTCAACTTTTGGTAATGAAGCACCATCAAAAAAGACTGTTTACAATTGGTTTGCAGAATTTGGTCGTGGTCGTGCGTCCGTCTGTGATGCATCTCGTGAAGGTCGTAGTACGAGAGCCAGCAACGTTTTCGAGAAAGAATTTTAGGTCGGCTGGTTTTTCGATATTTTCCTTTCTTATTGAAGTTAGGTAGGGATGCGGTACGTCTGGCACCTGGGAGCGGTTGCGTTTATCTGTGCGCATCTCGCCTGTACAGGTAAAAAGGATATTTTGACATCATTTTTAGACATTTTTTTTTTAAAATAATTTTCTATGTCTTTTTAGCATTGTAAATTTATAGTTGCCAGACAGTTTTGTTTTTGCTAACATTGCGCCAGATCTAATTTAAGTAATTCAAAAATATTAATTTTCAAACCTTTTTAGTAGCTGTAATTTTAATATGATATAGTTCTGTAATCAAAGAATACAATATTAATTTGCCAGACGGAAATTCCGATGTTTAACTAGGAACCAGACCAATTTAAGTCCCGGGAGAATAGGTGAGTTAGAAGAGTGTGGCAGCTTATTCGTTTGTTGTGTGAGAGAGATAGCTGCAACAGGGAGCGTTATGAAAGAGATAAACAGTCACAGCTGAACTGTTTATCTCACACAGAGATAAACAGGCCGCAAAATATCTACATGTAAATATTTTGCGGCCTTATTACTATTTTCGAAATTAAAATTGGCCTTCCATGGTAAAAGGTTCCCCACCCCTGGGCTGGAGTGTCCTCTATTTCAATAAATAAATATTCCGATAAAGACACTATTTAAAACTGTTGTATAGATGAAGTACCAAGATAAACAAAGAAATTTATTTTGAATGTAATTAACATATTTATTTTTGTTTCAGGTATGTTCCCATTCAATTACCATCAAATTTGTAAGTAAAAACTTAAATTTAAACAAACAAAACAACTTACTGAAATAAAAAATCAATTTTAAACGTAGAAAACAATTTACTGAATTAAAAACACAATTTTTTATTCGAATTTTATGGAAAATATTTACATTTATAAGTATATAACACAGTAATAGCAATATCATGTTATTAATAATACCATAATTTCAGAAATATCGTAAACCATTTGACATTTAAAAAAATCATATACACGCAATACTCATATTTGTGAAACAGATAACCTTACTGATTAAAAATACTTCATACCTGTAGTAAAATAATAAAAGCATAAATCTTAGAAATACAATTGAACACGCAAAACATTTAATAAATGTGATTGTTGCGAAAATATATAAGAAAACAGTTGTTTTAATCTATAATTTCAAGCAAAATAGCTTTAAAAACTTATCTATAAGATACAGAATGTATCAGATCAACCGTTCAACCATTTTTTCTCGAAAATGCGATGAGCAAATTGGGGAAATTCTGGTGTCCAAAGTCTGCCTACCCAAAGAATGGTATAGGTCAGTCGTTTAATCAACGCAGTTGGTCATTTTGCGTCATAATTTCAATGACAAACTTAGTGGCGAAAAAATATCTAAATCGATTTTTTGTATGTGAATTATAGACTAATATTGCTCTTCACTCTTTTATTTTACTAAAACATACCTTTTGAAATCATATTTAGTTTGTGTTCGATAGTCATTTTGAAGATTTACAAATTTTAAAAGTGTTTATTTGTATTGGTATCCCTGAATAAAACGATGTTGACATTTGTCATTTAATAATACGTCTGTTGTGTTTTGATACTGACTTGTGTTCAAATATCTAACTTATCGTAATTTCTAAAAACCTTTTTTATTTAGTTTGTTGTTTATTTAGCAGTTTTGTGTTTAGGTATATATTTTCTTAATACATCTAAAAAAAATCAGCTGTGGCCACCACAGGACCGACCGCCATCGTAAAGTACTTGTATAAAATACATTCTAGCAGCAGGGTAGAAATAACTTGGCCTAATATTTTCTAACAGAGATATTATTTATCATGACCATGGAAACGTTACATAAAAGTGTGAAAAAATTGAGAATTTTAAAAAATTTTACAAAAATTTGTCGAAATTTTTCGTTTTATCAAAATAAGTCTCAAATAAAAGTTATTAGTTATTGCATTTATAGCAACTTTTGTTAAATAATTTTTTTCGAATTATTTTTCTGTTGCTAAATATTCGCAAAAATCTTAAAATCGACACGAGTAAACTCCCATTTCTAGTCAACGGATTATTACCAAAAGTTGATCAACTTGTGCCATTAATGTCAAAAGCTTAAATATGCATTTTCATAAAAATTCTTTTAGCCGAATTTGCTCTGCGCGTGTACACAAAAAGGCAGACAGACGGACGGACGGACAGACAGACGGACGGACAGACAGACCGACAGACATCATGCTAAAAATAGTCAAAACGTTATGTAGGGACCTCAATTCGTGGAGATCCATCGAAATCTCGAAATGTCAAAATCGGTATGATCACAATACCTCTTATATATGTTGACGGTCGGTTAAAACACTCAATTTTGCAAGATATATTCATAAATATATGACATTTATATTCATTAAAATATACCTTTTAAATATAAATAAAATAAATTATACTTATTTTGACAACTAATTTAAACTAATTAAAACGGTTCGCGTTGGAGGTACTTCAAGTACTTGAACGTGCAATATTTTTTTTATGCTCCGAGTTTAAGAGTAAGGATGCGAAAGTGTTCAAAATGGAAAGCAACTTTGAACACTTGTAAATAAAAATACTTGCAAGCCATTATAGGTAACCGTAACAGATATTAAAAACATGTTTATGTAAAAGTTGTTTCTTTTCAAAAGCTTTATCCAAATATATACCAAATTTTTTTCCCAACTTGCTCACCCATCGTCTTTTCGAGAAAAATCGTGTTTCCTTTATCTTGATACACCTTGTGATCCCTCCCCCTCTCTCTCTTTCTCTATATATATATATATATATATATATATATATAGGGGGCCGCAGACTATATTTACGTTATTTTGGGGAGCCCCATACCAGAAAAGGTTGAGAAACACTGCTCTAGAACGACTTAAAAGTAAAATATTTTTATTTAAAATTGTTCAAAGTGCCTTCCATTTTCATTTAAACACTTCCGCATCCTTACGCTCGAGTTATATGTCACTCAGAGCATAATAAAATAAATAAATAAAGTTTCTTGTAATGGTCCACATGTCATTATCGCAAAATTGCTAACATAAAATACATTTTTACTTCTTGAACTCTCGAAAAAAATGCCGTCATTGTTAAATTCATACTAATTCTAGACTGAGGGAAAGATTATCACAAAAATAAATTATTTCAATTAAATAGAATAATTTATTACAACTTAAAATACATATCTATAGAAAATTAAAACAGTACATCGACTTCTATGATAGGTCTTAAGTATTTGTTGCATAGCCAATAATTTTTCTCACAATGTATTAAATGTTTTTCGGAAATATTAGTAATACTGTCCCACATTTCTTGTAACTGCAGCACAAGAAGTAACACCTAAAAAATATAAAATAAATAAAAACAACTTAAAACTATGTATTTTTATTACCTTTGCAAAGCCATAACTGTCTTTGTCATAATCTCTTAATTTGGTGCAAAAAGAATACAAAACAGAAACAAATTTGTCATGGGCTTCTATTAAGGTTTCAAGATCATAACTTTCTTCGATATTTTTGTTGAATTCTCGATGCACAGAACTAAATAAGTGCCCAAGTATATAATGTTGGACGCTGCTAACATCATTGAGAAGACGAAATCGCATTATTTCTAGTCTTCTTATTCTGCTACGAAGAAGAGCTGGAATATGCTTATAATTGATTGATCGAGGCTGTATATCTGTAAAAGAATGGATAATTACTAGAAAAGTACATAATATACAAAGGTTTAACTCAATGTAACACTAAAAAATGACAGTGAATCCATCTATTGTCTGACAACAAAACTAAACATGGCACCAGTACATTATCGGGTTCAACAATGATCGATAGCCGCTCTGCGATCGCTGTAAATCAGCTGATCAAAACGAGTAATGTTAAAGTTGTCCTTATAGGGAAAAATTGCTAAGCGATATGACATCTGGTGGAATTTTAGCAACTACAGAAATAGACATTCTATCGCGCTTTTTTTATAGAAAATGTTTGCATAAAAATATAATTGCATAAAAACAAGTATTAATATTGTAGCAAAATTACAAAAACCACCAGTAAACATTAAAATTCACGTTGTTTATATGTAACGAATGTCTATTTTGAAGGTTCCAAGTATGCCGAAATAGCGCTGCGATCTTAAAATACTTCCCCTATTTGTTTACATGTTAAATCATTGATTTACAATGAATAATAAACAGCTATCCTTATTAAATAATTTTAATTTTTTAAGTGTAACACCTTCTTCTATACTTCATTTTTTTAAAGAACGAAGTGTGGGCAAGATAGGAGCTATTTCGATCTTGTTTTTAATTGGGTAAGGACGTGGAAAAGTTTATACTGTACAAAAATAGATTTCTGTCTTAACTTATTCTATTTGTCTCTGTTATTTTAACCCAAATTTGTAAACATGGGCGTACAAACTAAGTTTACAGTGAATATATTACTACCTATTATTTCTAATAAGTAAAACGGAGATATGCGTTTAAATAATGTTAGAATATAAAAGCCAGTGAATAAATAGATTTTAAATTAATTTAGAATATATATTAAGAGATATTTTAAAATGAAGTCGTCTGAAAATGAATTAATGTACGTACGTCTCTGGTACCAAACACAACAGTTGTTTTGCTGTCAACTGTCATATTCTTCGCTGTCAACGAACAACTTATTAATAATTTGTGTTGCCGTTATATGTATTTACGTCCGTATTACGTTTGTGTTATGGTGTCGATTAAATATAAACTTGAAGTGAAAAAGAATCCACTGATGATTCGGACTGATTTCCAATATTATTTTATATATTTTTTAAAATTATTTTTTATAAGTTTTGTATAAGTAATAAATTTTAATTAAATTTTCAATTGTTATATGTTTTTAGGGTTTTGTAGGTATGACCAAAAAACCCTTATACCGTAATTTTGTCGTCTGTCTGTCTGTTCGGTAAAAATTGGAGCCAAACAGCTAAACTTAAAGAGTTGAAATTTGGAATGCTTGTACTACTCTTTGACCCGCACATAGGAAAAATACTAAAAGATCTAAAAAAAATATCCTCCTAAAAATATAAACAAATATGTGCTCATCGAAAAAAAAAATATTTTTTTAAAATTCTGAGTACGGTATCAAATGAAAACCCTTAATACGTGGATTAATGACCAAAATTTTATTTTTCCAAAATAAATTATTTTGATACAATTTTTACCAAAATTGTGCAAAAAAAAATTGTCCCGCACCCTGTAGCCCAGATGGTTTAAACTAAAAATCTGAATAAATTCTAAGTAATGTATATTGATGTGAAGCGGAATAGTACAACAGGAATTTTTGATCAGATTATGTTTTCTGAAAATAACGCATTTTTTGTGTTTATTGTTCACGATTTACAAAAGTTATAGCAATGTAACACACTAGACTAGAAGACGTATCATGGTCCAATGGTTAGCATGCTCACTAGCTACCCAGAATTCTAGGGTTCGCTCCCGGTCAGAGGAGACAATTTTATTTTTATTTTCTTTAAATTATTTTGTCAAAATTCTAGTTATATTTTGGCAAATATTGCATTTAATTTTTAAGATCGTAAATTTAATAACCATTTGGAATGTTGGAATTATATTTTCATTCTATGTGTAATGTATACGAAACCAAAGGGGCGGAGCATTTGACTTAAAACAACCAATGGAAGCCATAGGCGCAATTTTCAAAATATTAATGAACCTTGCCATAAAAAAAATATATATATATATACTGCACATACTTAGAAACCTAAATAATGGAATTTATGTCGTATAAATAACGTAAGTGTATTATCTGCCTTGTTTATTTCAATAACTTATTAACCTTTTTTATATTTAAAAAAAAAATCACTTGCTAACCCAGTTTCTACGCCCATGCCCTAGTTGTAACTTATTTTAAATTTCCCGCTTATACTGTATTTGATCAGTGTAAATCGTACTCGGTTCGCAGCGCTATCTACTTTTTTCTACTTTGAAATAGACCATAAGTATTCGAATTAAAATTATCAAAAAAATATTTTAACATAAAATTTAATTTTAAAGCTCTTAGATTAACAGACGATAAATTATTTTAAAAATATCGTTCTTTTTGCCGTGATTACTACATAGCAAAAATTGTCCTACACATTCAGCATGCCGCTTTCATTTATTATATACCTGCGAAACCCTGCAATGTGTGAAAATTCACACTTCACTTCAATTACAACACCAAATTTATTTACTTTTTTCACAAATTGTTTTTCGTTTGGAAAATAATGGAAGTGAATGTTTCTATCACTTTCTTTTCTAGAGAGACAACCAAATACACAGCAATTTGTGTTGTAACTCAAAATAATATAAAAATAGTAATAATTGCTATCAAAAATTAATATTACAAACAAACTGCAACACTAAAGTTAAAATATTAAAAAACTTACCTGAAAGTCTTAATTTGTTAAGGGTATACATAGCCCATTTAATTTTCATTAAAAACTGAAATAATTCGTGATATTTTTCTAAATGTTTGCTTTGAATAATCAAACTGACCGGCCAGTCAATTCGGTAGTGTATAGACACCATATCCCAAGCATCTAAGGGTAATTTGCATAATCTCCAATTCTGGGAAACATCTACGCGACAATTTTCATAAAAATCTGGATACTGATCCATAACCAGATCTTGTAATTGAGAAGTAAGCCAAAAAAAATTACCCCAAGGTTGGCCTTCGTCAAACTGAAAAAAAAATAGTTAGTTAACATTTTTGGCAGCAAAGATGGCTATTATTTATTTAAGTTCCAAAAAATTCTACGTCAATAATACCGAATTGCCCCCGAGCGAAATCGGGTGGGCTATTCTTATTCTGTAGTCTTAAAAATATGAAATTTACCTGGGCAAACATTTTTTTGTAGAAAGGAAATATAAGATCTTCTTCAAAGAGAAATATTCTTCGAATCAAACTAAAATGCTTCTGTAGTTCATATTGAGATATCAAAATGTTTTTTACCATCAGACCTGGAACACTGTACCTTCGTTTGAGTACCTCTTTGAAAATAGTTTCCAAAATTTGCCAAGTTGGGACAATACGATCGATATTACTATCAATTCTAAAATAAAAATATTACTGAGTTAATTACATTACGTGGGATTGTCAAATTGTGGAAAAGCATCATGTAAATTAGTTTTAAAAAATAAATAGAAGGAAAAATATAAAAATTTATGATTCAGAACAAAGATAGAAGTTTTGCAGTTCTGGTAAATTATGTATGGTATTAAAAAGTCAGTTCCAAGTTTTCACGTGGGTAAAATAAATTTCTGTGTCCACCAATTTCTATTCCTTTACAGTGCACAGTCATTAAAATATTAGGTGTAGATTTACAACATCCCACTGCACACTGTGCATGCGTCACACACACGTCATTTGTTCAATATACAGAGATTCTAAACAGGTGGGACTGTGCAGAACTTTTATTTATGTCATTAAACTAGAAGATGGGTAGCTCGCTTCGCTCGGCTTCTTCTAACCAAACACTTACTAACCTAACCTAAGATAGTGTTTTGTCATTAAACTAGAAGATGGTTAGCTCGCTTCCAGAAACCATTGTTTTAGAGCCACTGACAATTCTTGAATTATTTAGTGTAGTCGTTATGTGCTGCCATCTGTATAGAGTTTGAAGGGGGATATCGTAAACGTTATCCAAATATTATTTTATATCACTCGTGAAAATTTGGTTGATATTTTGGGTTCTATGGCAGTCTAGACCAGTGTTTCTCAACCAAAAACGTATCGCGGACCAGTATAATATATTATTTTAACGCGGACCACTAATAATAATTATTGGTTAATTTTTTGCAAGAAAACGAATATATTTAATGTGCTACTAAATACATTTTATTTGTAGAAAATCACAGAAAGTTTACAGAAAATAAACAAAATATAAATTATTTAAATAAAAAATGAGCATAAAATTTAAAAAAAAACTGCAAGAAACACATATAAAAACTTTCGCGTACCAATAAAAAAATTCTGGGGACCACTGGTGGTCCGCGGACCAGCTGTTGAGAATCACTGGTCTAGACTGTGACAAAATTATTGGAAATATAAGAGAGTATTTGTAATACTAGGAAATGATTGAAACAGTAGGGAGGGAAGATTTAAAATACTAAGTCAATATTTGAAATACTAGAGAAGATATGAAATACTAGAAGGGATTGAGAATACTAGTGAAGATTTAAATACTAGGAAAATATTTGAAATAATAAGAACTTATTTGAAATACTAGGAAAATATTTACTGACGTTTTTTAAAAACAAATATTAAATACAAATACCAATTTCAATTGATTTTCAGGATTTCTTCCCCTCATTCTCAAGTGATTTTCGGAATTTCTACCTCTCGTCCTCAAGTGATTTTTAAATAAAATATCTGGCCCCCAATCCTACTCAGTCCAGGCCGTGAAACATATATAGAATTAAATAAGGCCCCACTAGAGGAAAAGATGGACACAATTGACCAAGTCCACAATATTGCAAATGCTTTTCAAAAATTAATTTTAAATGTATCGCCCCCTCAAACGTTCAAAATTCTTCTCTGTTTTAAATAAAACCACTGTTTTAAATAATATAAAAAATATAATACCTTTCATACAATGTTTCTTCAGAATTTCTTTTTGGTTCAGATTCTTTGAAAATATAATTTTCGAAAACAGACATCAGAAATCCATCGTTTGTGTTGACTATATTTTTTAAATCATCCATTCCTGAAGAAGATTTTGGTGTTTCTGGACAGATAAGAAAGTTTGTCGCTGTCTCTAAATTTTCTGAATCATAAAGCTCTAACTGGTTATTTACATTCTTATTTAAATATTTGAATATTTCTTCTAAAACTCTTCGAGTGTACTCTTGGTGTAAAGTTTCTAAAACATATATAAAAACAAAATTATTTAGTAAGTGATAACAAATTGTTGGTACATATTAAAATTATAAACATGTGGGTGAAAGATTTTTACAGATGCCAAATTTCAACTTTCTATGTTCAGCCGTCTACCGTACAGACAGACACATGAGTGACGTTATAAGGTATTTTTGGTCATACCTACAAAACTCTAATTAGAGTAAAATTGCATTACTTCTTACAATAAGAATGATAAAATTAAAAGATGTTAGATTAGCAGCAAGAAATTAATTTATAAAAGACTTTTGACAAACTGAAGACTCTTATGGCTACTATGCCAACTTTATTCCACCACTTACCATATTTCTCGCCTTGTTCGTTAATGACTAAATGTAATTTTCCCAGTTGTCTTAATAGATGTATATTTTTTCCTAATTGTAATACAATTGTGCTTATAATGTTAAGCATTCCATCTGTTTTTGAGAAATCTTGTAGTTCTCTAGCTCTAAACTCAACATTATAATTTGTTTTTTCTAACATGGCACTTTTTGAAACACTGAAAAAATATGATAAAAATATAAACAAAATTATTTTGTTACTAGAAATATTATTTAAACCATTTAAATGTGAATTTAACCGTTTAAATATTGAAATTTCTTTATTACATTTTTTCTTTAAATATGTTAATAAGAGCTAAATGTTAACAAACACTTATCAAATAATTACTTAGATTTCAGTTTTGAATAAAAATTTTGGAAAATATAAGGGTGAAACGTAAATGTTATGTTTTGAGAGAGAGGTGACGCTCTGCCCAGGGAAATTTATTCAAACTAGCTTGTGCTTTTTCTCTAGCTAGCTGCCTGTGGTGGAAAGATACGGAACAAAGGCAAAAATATCCTCAGATAGCAAAACACTCGCAAAAAAAATTTCCTATTCGCAAAATGTGTTTGGGCTTTTCGTCGAGGGTTGTTTATTAGGTTCAACAGCAAAGAAGTAACGCCAAGCGGCCAAATCTGAACTCATGAGACGAGTAACTATTTATTGTTTACATGTGGTTATCTAGTGTTCTTTGTATAGGGATTTGCAGCTAAGCACCCTACCATCTGGTGAGCGTTTCATGAACTTGTGTATATCAGATAACATTTCGTTTTGTGTATTGGTTTTGTATGAAGTTTGTTTTTATTATAATCATTAAAAAATGTATAATACATATTGTTGTGTGCCTATGTGCAATTCATTGCAAAGAAGAAACCCGGAAATATCGTTTCATTTGTTTCCACTAATATCAGACACCGTACGGTTCGAAACAAAATTGGGAAAGCAAGAGGTTAGGAATCGACGCGATGTTTAGATAAACAATTTAAAAATTGGAAAAAAGTGAGCCCTTATATCAAAGTTTGCTCATTACATTTTAATGATAGTGACTACAAAAAATATTTTCAATTTTGTATTTATTATCGCATATCTTGAAAATTCCTGTTATTGTGTGTGGGTTTGTAATGCACAAGTTTGTAGGCATAATGCATAAATCTTTATGAACTCTCTGTTTTTTTCAGTGACTCCTCACAATATTATATGCCCAGCATTGTAGATTTCTACCCCTTGGTAAACAACACGGGAATTATTATTTCCCCCAATATAGTTAAAATAATCGACAATGGAAAACCGCCATAACTTAAAACCAGATCACAAAATGTAGTATTTTAGATGTTTACAAGTAATGTCACTTCACAAAATCAGAAAATCCCAAACAATTATTTATTTTTTGTCGTTTTTTGATACGCTTTTCGCTATTATTTACTAGTAAATGTCAAGTGGTATCTGATTTAGAATGGTTTCAAAAAAATCCGCGTGGCGCTACAATCTTAAAATTTTTCCCCTATCGCGTTTAAACTTTAGTGTTGCAGCTTGTTTATGATATTATTTCTTTTTGATAACAATTACTACTATTTTTTATATTACTTTGAATTACAACGAGTTGTTACTCTAGAAAAGGAAGTGATAGAAACATTCACTTCCATTATTTTCCAAATGAAAAACCATTTGTGAAAATATTAAATAAATTTGATGTTGTGGAAGAGATAAATATGAAAAAAAAACATGGAAAAATGTTATAAAAATGGAAAACTTATTAATATTTAACAAACTAGTATTTATTAAACAAATTAAATAATGCATGAAGCTCCTGCTTTACAGGTGCAGGTTATCTTAAGTTAATTTTAATTTTCCAGTGACTTTGTGATTTCGGACTGCTTGTTTGTAAACATAACCCACATATGTCCACATGATTATAATTTTTTCTCGAAATTTCGCATAATATAACATGACCGGCGTTTAACAACTATTCTCTTTCAACATATTCTCTTACACACCTAGATGAAGGTGTTGCACTTAAAAAAATTAAATAATTCAGAAAAGATTTACCATGTACACAAATAAAGACAACTTTCACATTACTCGTTTCGATCAGCTGATTTACAGCAATAGGGGATAGGCATGATTTTTTTTTTATTTTTTATTATATTCCTCTTGTTGCATATAAACATAAAAAACAGTTTTTATTTTTTTTTTTGTAATTTGAAGGCTTAAAAAAATCATAAATGTATGTAGCGCGCGAAAACTACGTGTGACGTCATACCCCTTCTAACTGACGTATGACACTACTAGCTTACCGGCGTACATAGTCTGTTGTGAACTTATTTGTTTGTATAACTTTCATAGGTTATGTAAAGTTAGAGTGATTTTAGTTAAAATAAAGTTTAATTCTATAAAAACAATTTATACATGTTTACCGAATTAAATTTTATATTAAAATAGATAACTTATATTGCAGTATTTCAATTATGCCTCTAACGTTTTGTAACTTCATGTAAACAATGTAGTAAAATTCTGACATCTAAATTACATAAATATTTACATTTTACAGAGTTGCAGCGTTTGTTTACATAAAGTTATAGAATATAAAATAAAAATTACTTTGACACCACGTATTTCCTCAACGCACTGTAGCATTCATTATTTTTCATATATTCCATGAGCATAAATGCATCAATGTTGGGTAAATTATCACTCTGAGCCCTAACAAAATCTTTATCTGCCATTTTAATAATAAATGCGTGAAAAATTGCTTAAAAACAAATACAAAACTCTCGAACAATACAATACACACACGTGTAAAGATTATGTTGTAGCTGTATCTGTGATGTGAAACCCCTATCGTTTGACGTCATACTCAGTCGTTTTACTCGGCAACCTTCGCTCCGTGGTCGGCTTATTTCAAATTTACAATATTTTAATTCAAAAATTTGGCTATAATATTAATTAAAATGTAATTTTTGTTTTGTTAGGTGACATAACTAACATTAACATATCAAAATAATGTAGTTTTAAGGAAATACAAATTTTATGCGTATCCCCTATTGCTGCTCGGCCATCGGTCATTGTTGAGCCCAGTAGTGGTAAATACAAAAAAGAATTAAATCACCGAAAATAGAGACGCTTTTTTATGTGGTTAACCTCGTTTAGCAAACAAAAACAACTTTTGTTTTTAAGTCAAAAATCTCCCGACCTGTTAAAAAGTAGACCAGTCATGGTCCGCGAACCATATTTTGAGAACAAATACTTACTCAACAATAATAAATTCATCACAAATATCTTCCAGTAAATCTTGAGTCAGCCATGTTTCTATAATCATTAAATACTTATAAAGACTTTCTAAATAAAGTGTTAAATATATATTCTGTTCATTTTTAGAAGTAGAATTCAAGAGCCCATAATACAGTCTTGAAAGTAGATAAGTTGTGCTTATAAAGCTATTATCTACTTTTTGAAATTCCTTCATTAGATCTTCGTGAATTCGATGTAAATATTCAATTTTTTTAAAATACGGTCGAACATCTCTAGCCAATGTTAGAAGAGTATAAGTTGTTTCTAAAAATATAAATAAGTAACGGGTGTTTTTTTTAGAGGTATAGAACTTTAAATTGCAATAAAACAACGATGGATTATTCGATTGACATGAATTTTTTTTTATTCGAAAGATAATCTTGTGGCATTACATTAAATCATACCAACAAGACGGCGCAACATGTCACACAGCTCGTGCCACAATCGATTTATTGAAAGACACGTTTGGTGACCGCCTAATTTCACGTTTTGGACCTGTGAATTGGCCTCCAAGATCTTGTGATTTAACACCGCTGGACTACTTTCTGTGGGGCTATGTAAAGTCATTGGTCTATGCGGATAAGCCACAAACGCTTGACCATTTGGAAGACAACATTCGCCGTGTTATTGCCGATATACGGCCACAAATGTTGGAAAAAGTCATCGAAAATTGGACGTCCAGATTGGACTACATCCGAGCCAGCCGTGGCGGTCATATGCCAGAAATCATATTTAAAATGTAATGCCACAAGATTATCTTTCGAATAAAAAAAAATTCATGTCAATCGAATAATCCATCGTTGTTTTATTGCAATTTAAAGTTCTATACCTCTAAAAAAAACACCCATTATAAGAAATTTTTCAATTTGATAGTCAGTTGTATTTTTAAATAGAGACTATTATACAGATCAATTCTGTAAAAAGTTACTGTGTAATAACGTTACTACAACATAATATATTATAAAAAGTATAATGGCTTTCATTCATGATAGTAACTGACCATGCTCATAGTGACGAATTTAGTCACAATTATCATAATAACAGAGTTACAGAATTGGTCTGATAGACTATATAGTGCTAAGCAACTTGCAAATTTAACGTTATACCCTATATTCAAGCCAAGACAACTACAACTGTATTTTTTATATATTATTGTTACTTAAAAATACAATCACGTACCTTGTCTTCGAATTTCATCTTCAATGTTTCTAATTTTATCAAATAATGGTCTCAGAATATCTTGAATGGCACAATTGTAACTTCTGAAAGTATCTGGGATAGATGGAGTAAAATAAACTCCTAATAAAGAATTATAGAAGTCTCTGTAAGTCTTTAAAATAGCAAAATATGGCACAAAAGTGTTCAAGAAATTTTTAAATGGTCCCTAAAAACAAATGAAATCAACATTATAGTTACAATTAAGGAACGGACACAATTATTATTTTTAGGAAATATGTTAGGCAGCAGTCTGACTGATCGAGCGCCGTCGTGTAACGTAGCGTCGAGTCGTGTAGTGTCGTTTAAAAATTTAAAAGCTGGTCTGACTGATCAAGTACTGTCGAGTATTATCGATCATTCAATGTCAAGTAAATTTGTTTCTCACTTGTCAAATAGTGTATATTCCAACCTAAAATAATACTATCAAACAGTTAATACTAATTAGCGAGTCCATTTTACTCTATATTGTAATTTTGTTTTTTTTTTTTTTGACGTTCCAACTGTCAAATAATATATGGTTGAGCGTCGAGCGTCGTGTGAAATTCAAACCGGTTTGAAATACAAACAACTTGATGCTACTTGATAGCAAACGATGGTTCAGTGCGACTCATGCCCTTAGTTAACGTGTGTTTGAAATTTGCTCGACAGCAAACGATCGACAGCACTCGATCAGTCAGACCGCGGCCTTAGAAACATTCATATCGAACGGCAATTATATTCTAATGTGTTTAATTAAATATTATGTGTAAATATTCTGTAATCACTCAAATAACTGTCTTGAAATGTATCTACAAAGTCAAAAGCTTCACTAATTGGGTAGTCCTTTTCTGCATAGGGCCTATGCACAAATAAAATTTTAATGAGATGAATTATTAAAGTTTCCGCTCTTTTATCCAGGGCTTCGAACCGTTATTTTTTTTTGTTTCGGTTTTTGTTCCGGTTCAATTAAAAAAAAAAAATATCGGTTCGGTTCCGGCAAAAATAACGGTCTTTTTCGGTTTAGTTCCGAGTGATAAATATTTAAATGCTTTTATTTGTATTAGAAATTTATTTTCTACTATAATTTAGAAGAACATTTTTCCCTTATTTTGTAATAATTATACCAAGGCAGCTGCCAGCGAGGGGGGGGGTTCTGAGCGTTCACACCCCCCCGCCCGAAATAATAGAAGCGCATTTTTTTTACTTATCAGTTAAAAAAATATATTTTTTTCAGCTCATCAGTTTAAAAAATAACCTTAAAGAAAATGTATTTTATATTCACTCCCATAAACATTATCTGAACCGAAATAAACCGATATTTTTTTTCGGTTCAGTTCCTGTTTTCGTTCCGACAAAAATAAGGTTTTTTTTCGGTTTTCGGTTCAGTTCCGGTTCGAAGCCCTGCTTTTATCCATTATCGTTGTCGATTGAATGTCATTTTAATTTTAGAATCTATGGCAAAAATGAATTTAAAAAAATCTAAATTTTACAATTATAAACTAGGCCTATAGAGACATATTAAATCTAGTTCAAAGCATAAGTACGTCCTAACTAGTTCCAATGAGTGAGTGAGTGATTTTGAACTAAATTGTGTGTGTGAGTATGTTCATGTAGAAAGATTGTTTGCGTTCCTTATAAACAAGCGTTTAATTAGGTATGCTGTTGTCAGAGCTTGTTGACACCGTTTTGTGGACACGTAGAAACATTATTACCAGTGCCTGTTTACCAAAGCAAAAACTGCAACATTTTTCAAAAACGTAATTGGATCAAATTTCCACTCCTACGTTTCTGGCTCAAATCAATGTACATTACCTATAATTTTTTCAAATTTTTAGTTTAACCCCTTTGGGTAAAAAGGGGCGGGACAAGAACTTTTTTAGCACATTTTTGGCTAAAATTGTATTTAAAAAAAACTATTTTTAGTTCCTTAAACTACGTCCTAAGAGCTTTCTCTTGATACCACATTATTTTTTTTATCGACGACACAAAAAAATCGACAATTTTCGAAAAACTAATCTGATCAAAAATTCCTGTTGAACTATTTCGGTTCCCATCAATGTTCAATATGGAGATTTTTTTCAGATTTTTAGATCAACCCCTCTGGGAGATAGGGGGGGACAAAAGTTTTGACATATTTTTGGCGAATATACAAAATATATATATATATATTTTTCAAAAATAAAAATTTGCTTGTTGGTCCATTCACTAAGAGGTTTCATTTGATATGCCACTCATATTTTAAAAAAATATTAATTTTTTTAGTAATTACATATCTACTATTATATTGTACAAGTGTTGGTATGTATGTTCTATTCAACGTCTGGTGTATCTTCATTTTTCCGGTAACGCGGAGAGAGGAAAATGAACCGCCCTCTCATCCGGGTGATATTTTTTTAGTGCTTAGGCTTAATTTTATTTCGACAGGGGGTACTGACTAATTTTTATTGATAAAAATCATGCATTTTTTCCTCGAATCCGTGTCGAATCAAAGTCACCAATGATCGTCACGGACAGGTTTTATCAGACGATAATTCAAAAATATTCTTAATACAAGACAGCCGGTCCAGAATATTTACGGCGAGAATCAAAGTGTTAAAGTAAATAATGGTTCAGGATAGCTTTTTGAACGTGCGAGATAATATTTTGAGGTATCAGAAAACATTTTTCAAAGAATCTGGGCCATTATTGGAAATATGCTTACAAGATTTCAGAAGGTGACAGCTGTCAAATTTTTTGCATTTTAAAATGGGAGGAGATTTCACATTTTGAACGTGTTTCTTGACAGAAGAATACTAATTAAGGATTTAAGGTGAATTAACGATAAAGTTTAAGACATTTGCAGGGTGAATTTCCGTAAAATAGTGTTAAAAAAGATTTATAGATATTAAAAATTTCAGGGTTAATCAAAGTGTTAAGTGGTGATAATGGTTCAAGATAGCTTATTTGACGTGCGAGATAATATTTTGAGGCATCAGAAAACATTTTTCAAAGAATCTGGGCCATTATTGGAAACATGCTTACAAGATTTCAGAAGGTGACAGCTGTCAAATTTTTAAAATGGGACGAGATTTCACATTTTGAACGTATTTCTTGATAGAAGAAAACTAATTAAGTATTTAAGGTGAATTAACGATAAAACTTACGACATTTGCAGGGGGAATTTCCATAAAATAGTGTTAAAAAAAGATGAGCGACGAGTTTTATAATCGACAAGTGTGACAAAATTATATTAAAACGAGTCGCAAAGCGACGAGTTTTAACAATGTAGGGGAGAAGACCGGCGTAGCCGGGCTGAGGCCCCTAGTTTGTTTATATTTATCTCAGGGTGTGTATTTTTGAACTCTCAGTATTTTCCCAATATGTGGATCAAAGAGTTGTATAAGCATACCAAATTTCAACTTTCTATGTTAAGCCGTTTAACTGCAATTTCTACCATACAGACAGACATACATGAGTGACGTTATAAGGGTTTTTTTGGTGGTCATACCTATAAAACCTAAAAAATATATTTTTTAAATCGCTGCAGCCGTTTTTTTGTTTTGAGGTAACATACATACAAAGAAACTAATTTATGTATTAGTATAAATAAACATTTTAATGTATAAACTTACCGGTCTCACACTTGCAACAGAAATATTCTCTTTAGGGACTAAATTATTATCCTTAAAAGTAAATGAAAAACTGGAGTGCGTAGTAAAAAATTGCCAAATTATTTCTCTCAATACTTTATATTCATGAATGATATTGGTCTTTTGATTCAATAGGCCCATCGATATGTGATTTATAAAATCTTCCCTGGAAAAATACTTCGATTAAAGCTACCCCGTTTAATTCTTTGAGGCACGGAATTATAGAAAATAAAAAAAAACTAATGTTGCACAAAAATTTGATTTCTGTAAATTTTATCAAAGTTGGTTTATTTTAACTAATAAGAAAGTAAAATCACAAAAGAAACACAAAAATAAATAGAAAGTCATTCAAGTTTTTATTTATAGGGTGGACTTAAACAGCCCCTTTTTTTTTTTCTTTTATTTCGGTTGAAAATTTCGTCGTCAGTCAAACCTCTAGTGACAAGTTTAAAGTTGATCACTCAAACAAATACCAGTGTGACATCTGTTGGTGAAGTTACTAACTAGTTTAAATAGGCGAGATTATTTTAAAACCTTTGTTCTGGTGGCACTTGTAACTTTTTCGACGTGGTATAAAAAAATCCCACCGTGCATATTTACATATTAGAAAAGTGAGACACTTTTAACTCTGCCATACCTCAAAGACTTAACGCTGTTTCATTCAACATTTAAATTTTAAACTTACCATCTTAAAGCTACTTCGGCTTCATCTAAATTACTCTTTGGTTTTTCACAAATATTCTCCTTATTCCACCAGTCACATTGTATACTTTTAACCAACTCCGTTCTTGCTTTATTTGCTTCGGTTAAAATATTTAACTTTGATTCAACGTATGAACTAACTGGTGCATCGTGTTCTGTACTTTCGGTGTGGATATTTCGATATGTATCTAATTGTACAGATGGATCACTGGATGTTTCGATCGATGGAAGTTCAAACAATTCATCTTCGATTTCTTGTATCTGACTTTCGGTTTCCGATAAATCATCCTAAATAAAAAATTTATGTGAAGTGTGAATTTTCACAAATTTCAGGGTTTTGTAGTACAATAAGCGCCGCTCGTTTATCATCACAATAGATCTGTACTTTGATTTTTTTTTATTTTAATTTTTTTAAATATTAAGCAGTTTTTATATGCATTGGTATATTTAATTTTGTAAATTTCGTTTCGATTTTGTCAATTACAAAACGAGATAAAAATATACTTACGCTAGACTCATCGTAATTTTGTCTCACAGGTGCTTTTGTTTGATTCAAAAAATTCGGCCAATCAATCTCTTCTTCAACTTCTTTAAACCTATTCTTAAACTCTTCAGGATGTTCACTAAAATAAGTCGTAGGACTCTCCGATAATTCTAATAATACTTTAATGATAGCTATTCGAATATTTAAATCTTCTGTTACATTCGCACCATTTAAAAATTTACTGGTACATTTCTTAAGATCAATCGCTTGTCCTACGAAACCATGAAAATGAAACTTTTCCGCTAAACCATCAATACTTCGTTCTATATCATTACGATTCTCTGTAAATAGGTAATGATATGAACCTACGTGAGAGTGGGCAAATTTTTCACATATTTTAAACTCTTCAGTCTCTTCCTAACAAATAAAAAACAATTTATAATTTTAAAATTTAAAAAAGTAAGGTTGGAACTTACGTCAAATCCTGTTAAATCTTTTATCAAGTCTCTTAAGAGTGACTGTATATTTTTAGTTAACCTCGAAGACATTTTAGTAGCTAAAAAAAACTACAACATTTTTTAAAACACGCTAATTTGTTCTATGCATTTTACCGATCGTAAATTGTTTGGAACGAATAATTTGACACTCCTAACGCATGCGTAGTCGAACTGTCATATTGACGTTTAATTTGACGCAAACGCACTGATATTTTGTAGTTTTAATTATTTCATAATTAAATTTAATTAAACATTTGTTTATATATGAATTATTTCATTAATTTATTTCGAATTACAAACAAAACAATAGGGAAACAGTGATTTCCAAATTTAACAGGAAAATTGTTACAGTTCTGAGTTCTGTCTCTCCCTTATTTAAAATAAAATATTATTTAATAGGGTAATAAATACTGATTTAGTAATATTTCTTTATTATTACACCATAATATTACATCTGGTTTAATTGTTTATGAATCATTATCGACGTCTGTAAACTAGATCACCAAGATCTGTAAAAAAACAATAAATAAAAATTGTTAAAATAAAAAATATATTCTTTATATTACCACCAGAGTCAGTTGTGTTTGATTCTTCTGCGATCTAAAAATAAAAAAAATTAATTAAAATAATAATATTTTGAAAATGCAAAAAAGAAATTTTTCAAAAAAATAATCTAATATTCTATATTGGTTCACATCACTGCAATGATGAAACGACGTCCAGAAAAAGCAAACCATGTAGAAAATGACGAAGAAAGAATATTGGCTTACGTCCACTACGACTCGGAAGTGTCGGTGCGGGAGATTGCAAGAGAATGCGGTGTTTCACAATGGAAAGCCTGGAAGGTTTTAAAAAAACATGGGTTTAAGCCTTATAAACCGCATATAAGCCAATTTATCCACGCAAATTATTTGTAATTTTTTTTTTTTTTTGTAAAATAATTGTAAAAAGTAATACAGTCTGTTCCAAACGGTTAAGCGGAACTAAATGGGAATTTAGTTCTTTTAGGTTGTCACGAGAAGGGACCTTGCTTGGGTTATTTCATTTTTCATGTTGGGATGTCAAAATTTAAAATTCCAACAATGAAACCATGGAAACGAATGACTTATGTCAAAATTAAATATTTTTTTTAGATATTTTAATGACAAAAAAATAAATAAATGGGAAATTTGTATTAAGAATGACACAAAAAATCAAAATATAAAGAAAATGATATTTTAAAATGATATTAACCTTAACCAAAAATGTTTATTGTAAGTATGATTTACAAAGCTTAAACAAAACGGCCGAAAGGCACGATTTAAACGATGAAAGTAACTAGATTGCAAAATCTAGTTCCGCTTAACCGTTTGGAACAGACTGTACTTTTTTTTTCTAAATAGTTAAATAGTTTATTTTAGAGATATTTTGTTTCTTTATTGTTTTCAAAGCTTGCTAGGTTCAACTTTGTAAAACTTATGTTGATTATTATTTTGTAAATAAATGGTCGCCATTTTGAAATGGTTAACATAAAAATATGATTTTTTGATGTCATTGTAAAGTTAATTTAATGTACTTTTAGGAAAAAAATATAAAATTATCGATTCCCTATGCTAGATCAAAAGTTGACATCATTTCCGGTGAAACCGGAAGTGCCTCAGAATTCTTATAGTAACCTTTAGATGGGCCTTTTTGTCTAGTTTAACTTTTGTTCTGAAGATTTTTTGTATCTTTACAAATAAAGGTGATTTTCGGGGTGCCCCGTTTCAAACAAACACCTTGTATATATATATATATAAAAAATTAATAAATAATTATGTAGATATAACATTTTTTTATTTGTGCAGTAGGATATAAACCTTCGAATAAAGCCTGAAAAATTAGCAAAAAAACAGTTAAATACGTGTATTAATTTAATTTTAAAAAAAATTGATATTTAGAAACATTTAATTTTTAAGGTATTTTTAAATAAGTTTTAATTCCCTTGATACCGTGGTTCCTCGATTTTTACTCACCACATATTGCCCAAATGTCATCAAGAAAACGATGAGAACAGCCAAATATTCCAGACTTAAAAACTTCATTTTGCACAAACTTTACGCAGATTTTCAGCGAAAATTTTATAAATTGGATATATCTTTTAAATCTATCAGTATTTATACAATTTTTTCAAACTTTCCAGCCAATTTTCGCGTCAGTAACAAAAGAAAAACATATCTTTTTTAAATAGTTCCGGTTTATTTGTATCATTCATATGAAATTATTCTAAATCTGTTATTATTGTTAAGTTTTTATAATTTTTATGTCATAAGCAAGGCCTTATTATTGTAATAAATAAATAGTTATTACAATTCACCATGTGTGGGTTTTTTGAAACTGACTACCATGAAATCTCTTCCGGACATATTAGCTTCCGATTTGTTCATATTGAAACAATTTTACTAAGGTGTTTCTTAGCGTACTTCATAATTAAAGCCCGGACAAAAAAAGTTTTTCTTCGTTTTTAATTTTTCATTTTGTGCATTCAAAAATATTTGTATTTTTTATTGACTTTTTAGTGTTAAATTTAATTATCCGCAATTCAAACAAATCGAACTGATACTATTTGTACATATATTGGTCTATTGAAATAACAACTTACAACCAGTTTGAAGTGTTATACGTATCAATCACATTACATAACTGGATAACTGTAGATCATTAAAATTTTATAAGAGATAAGATTTAAGATATATTCAATTGGCGTGCATATATATTTTTTATTTTTTTTATTTTTTTGTCAACTGAATTTATTTGAGTGAAATTGTTTTTAACAGTCTATTCCAAACGATTAGGCGGAACTATAACAATTAAAAACTTATTGACTGAAAACCCAATGTATAGTTTTAAGGAATTTTTTGAACTTAATTTATAACTTCTGTGTATCAATTATCATTTTGTAATTAATTCATGTTATTGTAATTTATCTGATTGACAGTGTAGCATTTTATTGCAAAAAAAATATAATTTATAAAGATTTTCGTAGGGTAAAACAAACTACATAATTAAAAAACACCACACTATCCAAGACATATAGTTACAATTTTGTTAATTTAAATCATTTAATAATATAAAATAAATGTAAAATAGTTCTGGTATTTTTGACGTTTAAACATTCAACAAAACAATCCAAACATAATAATAATAACCACATTAACCATAGCAACCCTTATCCCTTCGCACTAACAAACTTGGCACAGTGGCGTCCCGTTACAACAGTCCATTAATGATTATGTACTGTATGTGGACAATAAATAAATATTATCATATATTTTTAATTTTTATTTAATAATAAATATTTAAATAAGAAACTTTAGCTCTGAAGATATATTGTTTGTTTTATTGCTTTATTTAAACTCTTTTAGCCAAATCTCTCTTTTTTATATATAGTACATAATTTTTAAAATTAATACTACTATTTTTTTAACTTTTTCAAATTCCCCATTAAACTGAATTTATGTCGTATAAATAACGTAAGTGTATTATCTGCCTTGTTTATTTCAATATCTTATTAACCTTTTTTAAATTAAAAAAAAAATCACTTGCTAACCCAGTTACTACGCCCGTGCCCTAGTTTAGGGTGACCATTCGTCCCGCATTTTAACCATTTTGTCCCGCATTTGGATTTGGGAGGTGAGGACCTTTTTTTTGCTCTTCATTTCGATTTGGGCGGTGAAGACCTTTTTTTGCTCTTCACTTGGATTTTGGAAGATGAGGATCTTTTTTTTTTGCTCCGTCCCGCATTGCCTTCTTAAGAAAATGGTCATCCTACCCTAGTTGTAAGTTAAAGTCTGTTCCAAACGGTTAGGCGGAACTAGATTTTGCAATCTAGTTACTTTCATCGTTTAAATCATGCTTTTCAGCCGTTTTGTTTAAGCTTTGTAAATCATACTTGCAACAAATATTTTTTGGTTAAGGTTAATATCATTTTAAAATGACATTTTATTTATATTTTGATTTTTTGTGTCATTCTTAATACAAATATCTTATTTATTTTTTTGTCATTAAAATATGTAAGAAAATTAATTTAAGTTTGACATATGTCATTCGTTTCCATGGTTTCATTGTTGGAATTTTAAATTTTGACATTCCAACGTGAAAAATGAAATAACCCAAGTAAGGTCCCTTTTCGTGACAACCTAAAAGAACGAAATTCCCATTTAGTTCCGCCTAAGCGTTTGAAACAGACTGTAAGTGCCCATTCTTGTGTCTTGGGTTGTGCCAAATATCTGTAAAGCGTTAAAATAAACAAAAAGTTGATAATTTTAATATATATTTTAAATCATTTATATTACAACATCAAAATTCCTTATCGAAATATGTTTTACCAAACTTGGCGGATACAAATCCACTTCGACCATATATTTGGCTTTCATTTGGGCCCATATCATAGTCATTCGAAAATTTAGAATTTCTAGATGTAAAAGACATACTAGTAATGCCTTTTGCAGTATTACCAACCTCGATTTTAACGAATTTTTTTTCTTCGAGAATGTCAATTTTATAATTATCGTTCTCATCTCCACTTTCTTCTGGACTACTTTGTTCAGGACTTATTTGTCTTAAAATACCAACCTGAATTGGACTTGATGATTTTGATTTTGTGTTAAACAAACTTTGAAAATCATTTTTAGGTCTTAATTCAGTACTGCTTATCTTTCTTAAAGTGTAGACTTCAATTGGACTTTGAGGAACAGTTAATACTTCATTTTTTAATCTTGGTGGACTTGAACTTCTGGTTCTTGTTTTTTCTCTTTCCATAATATTTCTTAAATTTTCTATCATACTTTTTGCATTTATGTTTTCAGTATTTTGGAAATTGGAATAATTTAACGAATTTGCTGATATTGGACTGTTTGCACTATTTGCGGTATTTGGTTTTTGGGTGCCGGTTTCTAAAGAAAAAGGCTTTTCTTTTTTCTGTGTTGTATGTCTGTTTGATGGACTTTCTGAACGTATTTTTCGGCATTCATTACTTTGTTTTTTAGTGCATTTCTTTTTCTTATCCGAATTTGAAGATTCTTCTTTTTTAGCATTTATATAACCTAAAAGTTGTTCCATATTTTGGATTGTATTATTTAACACTTTTTCCATTTTTACATCAGTTAGGTCTATATCTATTTCCTTACTTCTTGAAATATGGCTTTTGTCATTTTTTGATGCTAAGGTCTTTTCTTTAGTTTTTAAATTACGTGGTTTTATACTTGGGTTACTTGATGTTTTTCCTTTTCTTAAAGGCTTTTTAAAAGCCTTGTATGAAGTACTATCAGTAGTCTCTGTACTCCTCCTAGATGAATTTAAAGATTGTCCTGGCGATTTAGGACTCTGGTATATCTCTATATTTCTAGGGCTTTTTTCTTTACTGGTTGATTTCTCTTCTTTGTTTGTAACTTTTGGATTTAAAAATTCCATATTTTGTAGTAAACTTAATACCCTTTTTAAAAGAGTTTTGTTATTTGGCTTTCCTGAATTTTTAAGACTATTTGATTCAAACGTGAGATTGCTTGGACTATTTTGAATACCTTTTGGATTTGAGTCCAAATTTTGGACTGATAGATTTAGAACTTTTGCTATATTTCTTCCAGTTGAATTTAATGGACTGTTTTTAGAATTATTGCTTATAAGTTTAGAGTATTTTCCTCGTGGACTTGAAGAGTCCATATTTTGGACTGTTGAACTAAGTAGTCGTTCTATATGTTGATCAATTGGACTTTCAGGTTTTTCACTTTTTGAACTTTCAGGTTTTTCACTTTTTGAACTTTCAGGTTTTTCTCCACTTTTTGGACGTTCTTTATTTTTTGGACTTTTGGAGTCCACAAGGTTTAGAACCTTTGATATATTTCTACCCGTTGGACTTAAAGGTTTGTCTTTAGTTGTCTCCAACAGGTGAGGATATTTTCCTTTTGGACTTGAAATGTCTACATTTTTTACTGGACTTAAGTTTTCTTTATGCGTAATTGGATTGAGTGAACTTTCTCCACCAGGACTATAGGATTCCATTATATTAGATTGAAATTTTTCTAATTCACTTGAGAAATCTTTTTCTGGACTTACCTTTTCTCTACTTGGAGTTGGAGGCTTTCCTTTTTCAGGACTTTGACTATTGTTGCTTTTGAGACTTGAGATATCCATATTTTCACACGTTTTATGCAACACTTTTCCAATTCTGTTTGTTGGACTGTCTCTGCTATTTGGTTTAGACGCACCAGTTCCTGTAGAAATTGCATTTTTCTTATCCATTATTTTCTTCTTTCCAAAACCTATACATTCTTTTATTTGACACAACTTTTCCTGTATTCTCTTTTGCATTTCTTTTTCTTTTTCCATTATCATTTCATAAGTTTGCTGAAAATTCATCTTATCTTTTTCATATTCTTCTTCACGAAGTTTTGTTAGATCGATAAAATCAATTTTCTCCTTCTGTTTTTCTGTTTCATTTTCCATCATCAGTTCATAAGTTTGCTGAAAAGTCAATTTGCCTTCATTATATTCATCTCGAAATTTTAATGGATTCATATAATCAAATTGGGGGAAAAACTTTTTAGAATCCATTTGGTCAACTTGTTTTAAAATTTGTGGAAGTTGAGCAATTTTAGCATCAATTGCTTTTTCTTGCTCCAAAACCCTGTCATCCATATCAAAAGTAACATTCTTGGGATTAGAATCATCAGATTTCTTACAGCAGACATAGTTTTGGACATTTAAGGGATCATTTGACATATTGCTTGATTTGAGTCCTCTTATAACGTTGTTCTGATAATCAAAACTTCTTCGAAGTTTTTCATCGTAGGTCTCATAGTTCAAATCTTTAAATTTCTTTTCTTCTTTAGCGTATCTAGCAATATCAACACTATCGTTAGATAATCTGTTTACAAACTGGAAGACACCACAATTTTGGATAGCACTTTTTGGTTGGGAATATTGGTTTTTAGAAAGCCTTGGACTAGAAGGTTTCCTTTTTTTGGAAGTTTTTTTTAACTCTTCTTGGGCTGCAGCTAATTTAAGTTGTTTTATATTTTGCCATTTACCAATAAAAGGACTAGAATTCATTTCCATGCTACCTATAAGTTTGTTTCTTTGTTTTAAAATTGAATTTGATTCAACAACTTTCTTTAGTTTATTGTTGGTTTGGAATATTTTTTCTATACTATTTCGAAATTTATTTATTTTAAATGTTGGAAGTTGTCTTGAACTTCTTAAACTTCGATCAAGACTATCTTTTTTTTGTAGGTCCAATTCTTGATCCAAATTTTGTTGAGCAAATTTATTACTGCCTTTATAATCGTTAGAAATAGGTTTTTCTGTTGTTTCTGGATAAAATAATTTTAGTGTTGGATTTACTAAGTTCCCAGGATTTATTTCGTTGATTCTATGATTGGATAATTCCATGTTGTTTCGTTTCAATACCTTTTCCATTCTTCCTGTTAAAGTCAAGAGTCTTTCTTTGATTTTTGGGTATTTGTTTAATTTTTCTGGAGTAAAGTTTGGGATTTTTGTTTGTAAAAAATTTGTCAGTAACTGGTTGGTTACGTTTGGGACTTTTTCAGTTGAATTTAGTACATTTTCTTTAGTTTGCGAATTGGTTAGGGTTTGATAAATCAAAGGTAATTTTCCTTGATTTTGTATTGTTTTTGTTACAATCTGATTAGCGAAGTTTGGTTCGCTTTCGGGTTCTTGTTTTGGAGTTGGGAACTTTTCATTGATTTGAGTACGTTCTGGGTTAAGTAAAGTTGGGATCTTTTCTTTTTGCAACAGTTTTGTCACTTTTTGGTTAGTTAGATGTAACACCTTTTCGACCCTATCACTTGGAAATGTAGGCAATTCCTTGTTTCTAGGACTTCCAGGTTTTTCGATTTGGTTAGGTGTGTTTGGTGTTTTTACTCTTTCAACTAAATTCGTGATATTTACTACTTTTTCAACATTTTCTATTTTGGCGATAGGGTTTTGTAAATTGTTTACTCTATTAGCCATATTTATAACTCTTTCTTTGATTTGTAAGAATTTTTCTACATTTTGATTGGTAAAATTTATTACCTTTTCAACTCTTTCACTTGGAGATAGGATATTTTGATTATATACATCTGGATATTTTTCTTTAGTTTCTACAACATTGGCTGCATTAGTGGAATTTTCTCCTCTGTCCGTTGATGTTTGGATCCTGTCTTTGGGAAAACTTTGAGTTGTATAATCTAGTTCATTTTCTTTGCTCTGTAAGTCTTTTGTCTGATTCTGGTTAATGGGAATGACTTTTTGTATTTTATAAGTTGGTATTTTGAATCTAGTAATATTACCTAGATATTGGTTAGTGATATTGGAGGTTTCCTTGCTTGTTGCATTGTTTCCAGACACCTCCAGTTTTTCTGCTGTATCTGTAATAGTTGGGAACTTGACCATTAATTTATTTTGATGTAAACTTGTTAAATTTTCTTTGATTTGTAAGACTTTAGCTACATTTTCATTAACGAGATTCAGCACTTTGTGGACCCTCTCGATTGGAGTTTGGATTTTCTCTTCACCTTTAAGAATATTCTCATCATTTTCGTTAGTCATATTAGTTTCTCTATTTTGACTTACCATTTTTCCAGGAGTTTCTACTTTTCTTGATGAATTTGGAAGTTTTTCTTTGCCAGCACTACCAGTTGGGTTGTATTTCTTTGGAGTTTTTTCTACTTCTCCACTTTTTACACGTTCCAATGTTTTATTTGGGGACTTTTTAGTATTTTCTGGTTCTGTTTTAATTTTTAAAAACTTGTTTTGCATATCACGTAGTTCTTCTTTTGGAAGAGTGTTAAGACTTTGTTTCAATAGATTTATTATTAATTCTTTGGCTGATGATCTGTTATTTTGGACGGATTTTGGGACAGAGTTTGATGTTTCACCCTCTATCTGTAATGTTTGGAATTTTTGTTTGTATCTTTGTTGTTTTTCTAAGATTTCGTCGGATGTTACTTCTTCAACGTCTGATCTTGATCTGCGTTCTTCTTTTGATCCTTTTTGACTATGTCTTCTTTGCATTTGCATTACATTCTTTCTTCTTATCAATGATGTTATCCTCTTTTGTTCAGCACTTACTTGATCCAGTAAATATTTTAGTTTATCCAAAGTATTTTGGTCCATATTTTGGCTTTCATCATTTACTTGTGGATCACTTTCTTTTGTAGTAGTACTGTATTTTTTCAGGAAATCAATTTCGGTTTGATATTTTGGAGGGATTTCGGTTTGTTGTCTTGGGGGTGCTGGAGCAGATCTTGGTTTTATTTTTCGTGACTTCTTTGCCTCAGGATTCTTTGTATTTTTTTGAGACAATTTATTTTTTTCAGTGTTTCTTTCAGGACTTTCAATTCTTTTCAGTTTTTTAGTACCTCTTTCCTCATTTCTTTCAGGGCTTTGTGATCTTGATCGGCTTAATTTTGCAAGGTTGGTTTTTCCAGGTATATCTTCTTTTTTATTTTTTTTAGTTTTTTCCTGAATATTTTTTTCAGGACTCTGTGACCTTGACTGGTTTTTATCAGTAAATTTTCCAGGATGTGTTTTTTCAGAAATTTCATCTTTTTTAAATTTTTTATTTTTTTCCTGAATATTTCTTTCAGGACTCTGTGACCTTGACTGGTTTTTTTCAGTAAATTTTCCCGGATAATTTTTTTCAGAAGTGTCATCTTTTTTCTTTTTACTAGATTTTTCATGAATATCTTTTTCAAGAACCTGTAACCTTACCTTTTTTCCTAAATTTGTTTTTTCGAGTGGATCCTCTTTTTTCTGATTTTTTTTAGTTTTTTCAAGATTTTGAGCTTTTTCCTGAATATTTTTTCCAGGATTTTGTAATTTTAGGTTTTCAGGAGTTATTCCAAGAGTTTTAAGTGGAATTTGAGCTTTTTCTTGAATATTTTCTATATTTTTGTCTTGAGGAATCACTTCATTTTGTGGAGAATTTTCAGTAGCTTCATCATCTATTTTATTTTCTTTATTTATTACAGTATTTGCCGAAGAGTCTTGCTTGATAGTATCTAGTAATCTGATCTTTTCACTAATTTGATCATGGATAAATTGTTCAAATATCTCTTTTTTGTTTTCACCTTGTTTTTCTTGATCTTCCGTTTGTTGATTATTTTCACCTTTATTTAGATCTTCATTAATATGATCAGAAATATCTAATAACTTCCCATTATGAAAGAGTCTTTTGCAAGGTCCAAATTTAGGAAATTGTCTAATTTTACTTGGAGGTTTCGATACTTCATTCGAAGCATCGTTCATTTTATAATATTGATCCTTCAAGTCATGGGTAGCTTGAGGTATACTTATCATTTCAATTTTTTCTTGTACAGTCTTGTCTTCAAGTTTGGTTCCAGACTTATCTGATTTAGTTGCGGCTCTTTTTAAACTTGCTATTGGACTCCTAGGTCTTCCCCTGCGTAAACCATGTGACATTTTATACTTAATTGTTTGTTTTTTATGAAATCTGAGCTCTTTAGGCTTGTCAATTATAGAAACACTTGTCCTTATTAAGTTTTTACTAGCAATTTTGTGTTTACTACATAATGTAATGGACTCTGCACCAGCTAGCATACGACTTTTATTGTTTACAATCTTACTTTTTGGATCCGATAGTTCATTTTTTGTTGGTTGTACTTTATTTTTAAGCCAATTTTCTAAAGTCTTCTGGGCTGTGCGTGGGATAGTGTGTTTCATTTCTTTAAAAACTTGACTGGAATCATTGTTTACTGTTTTATCCATATCACATTTAGCTGATTGTTTTCTTTTTACTTCTTTTTTGCTTTCGTTTTTATAAACTTTGACATTACCAGTTTCTTCCTTTAAATCTGTGTTTTTAGTTGTCTTTTCTAATTTAGGGCCAACCTTTTCAATGCGGTTTGACTTAACAAGTATAGGTTTTAATACTTTTTTGTTTTTACTAGTTTTCTTTGGTGGTGGTTTTATTTGTTTGTTTATTGTTGTTTTAGTTTGACTTCCAGTTTCTATGTTTGGGGTTGATTTTTTCTTTTTACGTTTTTTTAGTTTAGATTCATCTGTATCGCTTTCTAATTCACTATTTTCTACACTGGATTTATTAGTATCAAATTTCTTTTGAAATATTTGAGTGACATTGTCATCTCGGACTGCTGAATTACTTCTTTTTGATTTTGGATTGGGTACAATATTTTTGTTTTCTGATTTTGTAATATTTGCAAGACTATGGGGTGGAGTGTCATTTAGACGTTGGAGTTTTTGTGTTTTAGACTTACTAGGCTGTATTTTTAAAATTGATTTTTGTTTTGGAAGGTCTGGGATTTGTTCTACTTGAATCCTCGAACTTTTCTTAACATCAATTGTTTTGTTTGCTTCTATTGTATTTTGTTCCAATTTTAAGTTTTGAAGAATAATTTTTTTAGCTAATTGATTTTCTCTTAATATTTCTTGTAATTTTTTTGTAGTGCCAACTGTTTCAAAAAGGCTTGTTTCAGATCTTAAACTAGGCTCTGAATTAAGCCAGTTTCTAGGTGGAATTTCGAATATTTTTTCAACCCTTTTTTGAACTCCTGGAGCTTTATAACCAGAATAGTTTGGGAATGTTTGCTTTATACTTCGTAATAGTTCGTGAGTATCGATTTTTTGTTCTCCATCAGTGCATTTTAAAAAGCTTCTTATTTCATTAGGTTTCTTTGCTAATTCTGCTTTATGTAATCTATCTTTTTTTAGTCTTCTTTCAATTTCTTTCTGGAATTCTTCTGTGTTCTCCAGAAAGTGATAGTCTGTTGTTGATTTGGTTTTTGTTTTTTCTGGTTCTACTGCATGTTTTACTGGACTTATTTCTGCATTTGTTTCTTTAGTTTTAGGTGTACTTGGTTTTCTTACTGGTTCTACTGCATGTTTTACTGGACTTATTTCTGTATTTTCCTTTACAGTTTTAACTGCGCTTGGTGTTCTTCTTGAATGTCTTCTAGATGATGGTTTTGATTGTTTTTTGGTGTCGGGTTGATTTGACCCAGAAGATATTGGTCGTTGGTCTTCAGCAGTTGGCGGTACTTGTTCTTTATTAGATCTTTCTGCACTTCTAGAACGCTTACGTCTAGGTACATGACTAGGAGTTTTATCATCTAGTAAAAGAACTTGGACTTCTTTAGTTATATTTTTTTCTTCTGCATCTTCGTATTCAATTAGTTTTTGTGCTTTTTCAGTACAAGTTTCAGCATCTAAAACTCTTTGGACTTTAGTTTCTCGAGACCTTTGTCTTGATTTTATTGTTTGGACTTCCAAAAGCGTGTCTTTTGATTCTTGAGAATCATCTACAGATGTAGGTGAGTCCGCATATTTTTCAATTGTTATAGATATCACACCACTTTCACTCTCTTCAGAATAATCTTGAAATGGTACTTCTTGGACTGGTTCTTCTTGGACTGGAACTTTATGTACTGAATAAGAATATAGTGGACTATCCTGTAAATGTACTTTTGGTTTTGGTAAACCAGCAGTTAGACTTTTATCTGCTCGTGCTTCGGGAAAATTGACTCCTCTGTTTATTGTTGGTATTTTTGATTTTAGATGACTATGTCGTTTGTCAATTCTGTTTTCACCTTGTGTTCTTGGAATTTCGATTGAGTTTTTTGGTGATGAATAAACTGTGGTACCAAATACGTCTTGTATTTGAGTTGCTTTGTTATCTTGAGTCCAAACACCCACACTTTGTTTACTTTTTCCAGCAACAATGTAATTTTGGAAAGGCCCTAATTGACTTGGTTGGGAAATGTATTTCTCATTTGTTGGTAATTCTCCCAAACCAGCATGTAAACGTGTTTTGTTTTTTTTGTTTTTCTTTTTTTGTAGTTTTATTAGTTTATGTTTTTTCATTTTGTGACTTGTAAGTGTTATTTTCTTTAAATATGTACCTTTCATTACTTTCATAAAATTTTGAACTTTCTTTTCTACAGAATTGGTTTCAATATTACCAAAATTTATTGGTTTGTTTTCTTGATTTTTAGTCCAGCTTTTGCTTGGACAGTAATATATTGGGTTAGCGGTTGCAGCTTTGAACCGACTAGCACTTAGTTGTAACCCTTGGTTGTTTTCTGGGTTTAGGTTAGTTTGACAGGCTTCAGAAGGATGTGATGTGTCTTTTGAAGAATGAAAAGTGGAATTTTTACTATTCAAATCTTTTTGACAATAAGCATCCAAATTTTTTTCTGGATACTCAGTCCTCCTTTTTCGTTTCCCTGGCTTTTCCTTTATTGTAACTGTTCCTAATTCCTGTCTCCGTTTTTTATACTCCTCCATTTTGGGCCAATGACCCTCATTTTTCTGAACGCTTCTCAAAAGAATTTTTTATTACTTGTAATATATCACCCCTAGAAAAATAATTTTTATTTTTTATTTTGATTAATACTATTATTTTATTAAATTTTACTTACATAATTTTGAAAAAATATGTCATAATTAATAAATTTATGTCAGTTTTTATTGACAGATTTGTCAGTTTTTTTTTGGATAACTTGATTTTTAAAATGTCTGATTAATGTACTGCTAACAACCTTTTCGTTACTACTAGTGATGTGCCGGATCCAGAGGCAGATTAACTGGTGGGCGGACTGGCCGCCCGGGACCCACGAATTGGGGGGGGGGGCACCAAGGACTATATACAAATATTTCCATTCTATTTAAAATAATAGAGGGCCCATTTTAATTTTACCACCCAGGGCCCTCAAGCAACTTAATCCGCCTCTGGCCGGATCACATAAAAGCCAGATCCGCGGATGCGGATACGGATTACGTGCGTCTTGATCCGCGATTACGGATATGGATACGGATCTTGCATTGCAGTAGAAAAACGAAAGACCTTAAAGTGATAGATGTGGCGTGCTGTTCTTACAAACTAAAGCATGCAAAATGAGGGTACGAATATGTAGAAATATTGTTACCGGCGCCTATAAGTGCTTGCTGACTTGCGCCGACCAGTGTGAATAATTATTCCTTTACTTTCAATTATACCCGTGCCCGTAGAACGCTAGTTGGCGCTTGAAACATAAGCTGATGAGTAACAAGAATCTTTGAAACCTTATTTATCAGCTTACAAGAAGCTGACAATCAGTTTTCTGATATTTTGCTGACTTTTTTGATAGTTATTAATAAAGTTTCTTTGATGTTGCGAATTACCGACATTTAAAATTGTTTATTCGCGGAATAAATTTTATTATTTTGTTATGAATTTGCTTTCCAACGTATACTGCATAAGTGGCATGTTTTAGTAGATACATTACTCCCCCAAGCAACTACAGGAACATTTATTATAAACCAGGCCACTTTTTGATGAAGACATTTTGGTAAACAGGCACTGGTAATAATGTTTCTACGTGTCCACTGTTGTCGGAGCTTGTTGACCTGTGTCAACAATTTTATATAACAATTGACTACAGTCTGTTCCAAACGGTTAAGCGGAACTAAATGGTAATTTCGTTCTTTTAGGTTGTCACGAGAAGGGACCTTGCTTGGGTTATTTCATTTTTCACGTTGAAATGTCAAAATTTAAAATTCCAACAATGAAACCATGGAAACGAATGACATATGTCATTTTTTTTACGTATTTTAATGACAAAAAAATAAATAAATGGGAAATTTGTATTAAGAATGACACAAAAAATCAAAATATAAAGAAAATGACATTTTAAAATGATATTAACCTTAACCAAAAAATGTTTGTTGCAAGTATGATTTACAAAGCTTAAACAAAACGGCTGAAAAGCATTATTTAAACGATGAAAGTAACTAGATTGCAAAATCTAGTTCCGCCTAATCGTTTGGAACAGACTTTACTATCAATTTCCAAAACTTTTCCTATTTCGTCCCACACTTTATTTGTTTTCCTAATATTCTTGTAATCAGGATGTGCTAAGTCATACAAAATTAAATTTCTTACATATTTTAATGACAAAAAATAAATAAATGGGATATTTGTATTAAGAATGACACAAAAAATCAAAATATAAAGAAAATGACATTTTAAAATGATATTAACCTTAACCAAAAAATATTTATTGTAAGTATGATTTACAAAGCTTAAACAAAACGGTTGAAAAGTATGATTTAAACGATGAAAGTAACTAGATTGCCAAATCTAGTTCCGCCTAACCGTTTGAAACAGACTAACTAATTTTCAATAGAAACTTATGACAACAACAGTGATGACGGTTAATTAATTGACAGTTAAAGCTTGCAGTACACATTTTTTTATTTTTCTACAGCCAACCCTTATGTACTTTCTTTTTGAATACATGGTATAAATCAGTATAAAATTTCTTTAGGTTTTTGTTTATAATTTAATCAGCAGAACTGTCTTGAAATATATATCTATTATGAAAATAGTCAATAAAAATATTTAAAAACGTGCAACATCTATATTAATTCTGTATGCTAGTTTGAACTACGCATACGTGTGACGTATTCCCTCTCACGCTCTGATTGGTCAGAAGTTACGAGACAACCTTTACTTTAATAATCTTGAGACTGTATACTGTTTTCCAATGCTACTCTGACCGTTGATATGTGTTGCTCTCTCTCTCTCTCTCTCACACACACACACACACATACACACACACTCTCACTCATTCCCTCTCTCTGGCTCACCCTGTCTCACGTACTCTCTCTCTCTCTCTCTCTCTCTCTCTCTCTCTCTCTCTCTCTCTCTCTCTCTCTGTGCTACGTTCCAGATCCAACATATCACTGGTTTGAATAGTGTTATGTAATTTTTAAACTAATTTATATTCAAAATCTTTTCAGCTCTGAGGAAGATTTTAATAAAAATCGAAACGTAAGCTTTGTTAAATATTTTTTTAATTTTTTTTTTACACCTGTCCGACTTCCATAAACTCAATTATTATATTATTTACACAAAATAAATAGTTTTTATTTAATGTCCTACATTATATTTAAAAATATGTATGTATATATATTTCAAAATACAAAAAAAATCTATGGAATAACAGAAGTATTTATATTGCTATGGAAATATTTTCTTTAAATACTAGCAGAAAATTTGCCGGGTCGCGAGGGAGGGATAGTTTATAACTTGTCCAGGGCAGTAGAAGCTCAAGCTACGCTACTGCTTATTTACCATCTTTACCACCGCTTTTTCCACTTCCATGACCTCCTCTGCCACCTTTACCACCTTTTCCGTCTTCTCCATCTTGACCTGATGAACCACCTCTACCTCCCTTTCCACCTCCTTCACCGCCTTTTCCACCTTCACCACCTTTTCCACCTTCACCACCTTTTCTGCTCTGTCCATCGTGACCTGATGAGCCACCTTTACCTCCCTTTCCGCCTCCTTCACCTCCTTTGCCACCTCTGCCACCTTTCCCGTCTTCTCCATCATGACCTGATGAACCACCTGTACCTCCCTTTCCGCCGCCTTCACCTCCTCTGCCTCTTTCACCTCCTCTGCCACCTTTACCACCTTTTCCATCTTCTCCATCATGACCTGATGAACCACCTGCACCTCCCTTTCCGCCGCCTTCACCTCCTCTGCCACCTATACCACCTTTTCCATCTTCTCCATCATGACCTGATGAACCACCTGCACCTCCCTTTCCGCCGCCTTCACCTCCTCTGCCACTTTCACCTCCTCTGCCACCTTTACCACCTCTTCCATCTTCTCCATCATGACCTGATGAACCACCTGCACCTCCTTTTCCGCCGCCTTCACCTCCTCTGCCTCCTTCACCTCCTCTGCCACCTTTACCACCTTTTCCATCTTCTCCATCATGACCTGATGAACCACCTGTACCTCCTTTTCCGCCTCCTTGTCCTCCTTGACCACCTTTACCACCTTGTTCTCCTTTGCAACATTTACCATCTTTACCGTCTTGTCCATCTTGGCCCGCACTTCCACCCTTACCACCCGTTCCACCTCCTTCTCCTCCTTTACCACCCCTTCCACCATGTTTTCCACCTCCGTGTCCTCCTCTTCCACCTCTTCCACTTTCACCATCTTGTCCTGAGGTATCATCAGTGCCTCTCATTCTACCTCTGTGTCCCCCTGTACTACTTATACCACCACTTTTACCATCTTGCACATCTTGGCTCGGACTACTACCCATACTTTCAGTTCCACCTACTTCTCCTCCTTTAGCACTCATTTTACTATGTTTTCCTTTACCACCCATTCCGCCTTTTCCTCCTTTTTGTTTTCCTTTTCCACTTGCACTTTCACCATCTTTCCCATCTTGGTCTGAGGTACTTTCAATGCCTCTCATTCTACCTCCTTGTCCTCCTGCACCATCCGTACCACCACCTTGTCCTCCTTTACCACCTTTACCATCTTGGCCTGCACTACCACCCATACCTCCAGTTCCAACTTCTTCTCCTCCTTTACTTATCCTGCCACGTTTGCCTATTCCAACACTTTTACTATCCTTCCCGTCTTCCATTCCACCTCCTTGTCCACCTTGACCACCCATTCCACCGCTTTTTCCCCATTTACCTCCCATTACTGTGCCTCCTTTTCCTCCTTTACCACCTTTTTTACTACCTTTTCCTTCGCAACATTTAGCACCTTGTCCATCTTGGCCCGCACTTCCAACAATACCACCTGTTTCACCTCCTTCTTCTCCTTTACCAATCATTTCACCTTGTCTTTCTTTGCCATCCATACCACCAGTTTCACCTTCTTTACCACTTATTCCACCTTGTCCTTCTTTGCCGTCCATACCACCACTTTCAATTTCTTTACCACTCATTGCACGTTGTCTTTCTTTGCCGTCCATTCCACCACTTTCAACTCCTATATCACTCATTCCACCTTCTCCTTCTTTGCCGTCCATACGACCAGTTCCAACTTTACTCATTACACCTTGTTCTTCTTTGTCCATACTACCACTTTCAACTACTTTACCACTCATTCCACCTTCTCCTTCTTTGCCGTCTATACCACTAGTTCCAATTTCTTTACCACTCATTACACCTAGTTCTTCTTTGTCCATACCACCACTTTCAAATTCTTTACCACTCATTCCACCTTCTCCTTCTTTGCCGTCTATACCACCAGTTCCAATTTCTTTACCACTCCTTACACCTAGTTCTTCTTTGTCCATACCACCACTTTCAAATTCTTTACCACTCATTCCACCTTCTCCTTCTTTGCCGTCCATACCACCAGTTCCAATTTCTTTATCACTCATTACACCTTGTTCTTCTTTGTCGTCCATCCCGTCATCCTTTTCTCCCCCTTGTCTTTCTCTTTTAACTATTCCATCTATACCATCCTCCCCACCTTGTCCATCTTGGACTGCTGTACCACCCGTATTTTCCATTTCACTTCCTTGTCCTTCTGTAACAACCATTCCACTGCTTTTTTCACCACCTTTGCCACCTTTACCATCTTCCTGGTCTTGTCCATCTTGACCTGTACCTCCCTTTATTCCTATAGCACCTTTTCCTCCTTTGCAACATATATTATCTGTACCTCCCTTTCTTCCTTCTTTGCAACATTTATTATCTTTCCTGTGTTTTTCTTTTTTGGGTGCACTTGCAACCATAACAGCAGTTCCACCTCCATCTCCTCCTTTAACATCCTCCTTACCACTTTCATCTTGGACTGGTACCTCTATCACCGGCTCAACAACTTTTATGGGTGCGCCACATTTATTTTCATCCCAGTCTTGTAGTCCTTTACTAGTAATTTCTCCTTGCTCTGCTGTACCGCCCGTTCCACCGCATTTATCTTTCCATTTTCTTCCCCTTTTACCCATAGTATCTTGCCCGTCCTTTCCATCTTTACCTGCTGTACCTTTCGTACCTCCTATTACACATCCTTTTCCTCCTCGGCTGCTCATTTTACTACCTTTTCCACCTCCTTGACCTCCCTTGCCAGCTTTATCATCTTTCCCGTATTTTCCATCTTGGCATGAACCTCTATATCCACTTCCTTGTCCTCCTCTATTACCTTTTCCACCACCTTGTCCACCTAGACCACACAGCCAACTGCCAACTTTACCATATTTCCCGTATTGTCTATCTTGGCATGAGCCTCCCTTTACACCTTTTGGTGGTCCTCTACAAATTACTTCCACTCCTCTACTACCTACTTTTCCTCCTCTACTACCTCCTTGTCCTCCTAGACCACCTAGTCCACCGCTTTGACCTCCTCTACTACCTCTTTCGGGACAAGGATGACATCCTTCTTTGCCAAATCCATATTTTCCTCCCCCTTGTATGCCCTTTCCATCTCTTCTATCTTTACCATCCTTCCCGGCTTTTCCATCTTGCCTTGATTTTCCACTCATACCTCCTATTCCACTTCCTTGTCCTCCTTTACCACTCACTCCTCCTTTACCACTCACTCCTCCTTGTCCTTCTTTATCAACTATTCCACCGCATTTTTCACCCCATTTTCCTCCTTTTCCAACCGTACCATCTTTTCCGTTTTGTCCATCTTGCCCTGCTCTCATTCGCATATCCTTTAATCCACCTTCTTCCATACTTTCTTCATCTTGATCATCTCGATTATCTTGTATTAATTTGCTGGCCATTTCAGCACTTTGAACTCTCTTGCCATCTATTTCATCTCGTCCCATATTTCCACATCCACCCTTTTGCCCTCTATTTCCAATACCACAGGGAAAAAGAACACCCCACCACTTATATCTGTCGGTTTGTCCTCTTAGTTTCACTTAGTAATTCTGCTTTTTGATATGTTAACCATTATGTAAGCTACGTCTGCCACCTTGTCACGTATTTGGCACGGTAAAATCCTATTCTGAACTGTAACACAGATAGAAAAAAATAGTTGAAAGAGAATGTATCAAAAAATTGAAATGAAGTGTGAATTTTCACACATTTCAGGGTTTTGTAGGTATTTAGTAAGTGAATGATGATTATTAGAAGACCAAACGATGAATGCCTGTCACTACATAACACAATTACAAGTGTTGGTTTTAAATCCTTTAAATCAATAGGCACGACAAGAAGGTTGCAGTTAGATTTTTTCTACCGTGTATTAATTACACTAGAACTCCTCTAATTTGGTGGTCATATATCTCTAATAATACCATAATATATATTTCAACGCATTTTTTATATATATAATTGCAAAAATATCAATCAAATCCAGACCTGGCAACATTGCGGGCGATCTTTTGTCACGCAAGAGCATAACGCCTAGAAAGACATTGTTTATATTGCGACTATATGAAAAACTAACAGATTTTCTAATAGAAATGGAGTCCCAGTTATTTATTTATTTTCCAAGTCGATATTTGCAAAATAAATTTACGTACCTCTTCTCTACCCATAACAAAATGTATCCGTGTATATACAAATATATTTTTTTAATTTTAGCTAAGATATTAAACGAAAATCTTAATACTTAGAAAAATTTAGTCAAAATGAAATGTATTTCAAAAATGAATTACCGTTCATTAATCTGCACTTAAAGAGCTTCCATTTAATACCCCCAAAATATATATATATTTTTTTTTTTCAATAACACAAAAACTGTATTATTTTCCAAAAACGAAATCGGACCAAAAATTCCTCTCGTACGTTTCCGGTTCATAACAATATACATTAGATTTTTTTCAGATTTTTAATTTAACCCCTTAAGGTTAAAGGGTGCGGGACACTGGTTTTTTAGTACTTTTTTTTTAAATCGTATTAAAATTAAAAAATAAATAAATTAATAAAAAACTACTTCCCGTTCCTTTATCTACGTCTTAAGATCTTTCTTTTAATGCCACACAATAAATTTTTAAAAAATATATCTTTTTCGAAGACAAACAAAATCAAAATTTTACGAAAAAGCTGATCAAAATTTCCTGTTGAATTGAATTCCGGTTCCCATCAATGTACATTATTGAGATTTTTTTCAGATTTTTAGTTCAACCCAGCTGGGAAATTGGGTGGGAGACAAAAGTGTTTTGCCATTATATTGACAAAAACCCCATAAAAAAAAGATTTTTCAAAAATAAAAATTTGTTGGTCATTTACGCATTGAGAGATTTCATTTGATAACTCAGACAAAATTTTAAAAAAATAATATAGGTATTTTTCCATTAAATACATATTTCTTTTTGTTTATCCTGCGCTGTATTTTTTTGAACTCTATAGTTTTCTTATATGTGTGTCAAAAACTTGTACAAGTATTCCAAATTTCAACTTTTTATGTTCAGCCGTTTGGCTACAATTTCTACCGTACAGACAGACAGACACATTATAGTGACGTTATAAGGGTTTTTTGGTGGTCATACCTACAAAACCCTAAAAATGCTTTCTTCAGTGGTTACCTTGTGTCACAACACTTGTTTGTTATGTTCTTTTTTCCTTTTGAACTCTTCTTACATTATTCTAGGTTAACATTAAAACTATTTGAACTATCTTAGTACTTGTTCTTCCTAGTTTTTACCTTCTTGTTTTATTGTACTTTTTCCCTGTAGTATTGGAAGATTTAAAAAATAATAATTTACTGCCAAAATAATTTAGAACATTTTTTGGTTAAAACTAATGTCAGAGTGACATGTCAATTTTGTTTCTAATCACGGTATGTTAATAGAAGTATAGGCTATTCTAAATGTTTAAACGGAATTATAGTCTATGTCAAATAAGAAGTGAGTAGATAGCGCTACGAACCGAGTACGATTTACACTGGACAAATACAGTATAGCGGGAAATTTAAAATATATTACAACTAGGGCATGGGCGTAGCAACTGGGTTAGCAAGTGATTTTTTTTAATATAAAAAGGAATTGGTTAATAAGATATTGAAATAAACAAGGAAGATAATACACTTACGTTATTTATACGACATAAATTCAGTATAATGGGAAATTTGAAAAAGTTAAAAAAAATAGTAGTATTATTTTTAAAAATTATGTATTATATATAAAAAGAGAGATTTGGCTAAAAGAGTTTAAATAAAGCAATAAAACAAACAATATATCTTCAGAGCTAAAGTTTCTTATTTAAATATTTATTGTAAATAAAAATTAAAAATTTATGTATATATGAAGGTCTAAAAATATTATAAATAACTTCTTCTTTGGACACTATCAGCTGGACTGTCTTTTGGCCTCACATTAGTCCTCTATCTTGATCTGTTAATTGTCAAGTTTCAAAAAATATTTATATGTCAGATAACCTAAAAAATATATAACTGCGTAGAAACCAATTACATGGAGAATTTTCTCCATAAAATCTACGCCAAGAATATAAATAAAGTTCTAAATATGTAAATAATAACAAAATATACGAAAAAATAATAATAATAATAATATAATATAAATAATATATATTTCAAATGTACGACACTGAACATCTGTCAATTTGGACTAAAAACAATATTTGAACATTGTAATAGGGATGGTGTTCTAAACCAATCCGAAGCAAGGTCAAACAGCTCCTATCTATTTGCACACATTTTTCTAATCTGACATACAGCATAGATCTGGTTATTTTGATTACTTTTATAGTGTATTACCGATTTTAAATGTCAATTAAAAATATTCCTTACGCTGTAAAACCGACTTTACATTTGTTGGTTATGATCATTATAATTAAGATACCATTTTTCATTATGACATATGTCAAATGGATCGACATTTTAAGAAAGTGACATTTTTTATAATTTTTTAATACTAACATAACATATAATTTCAAAGGAGCAAACTATTGACATCAAAATTTCCTATTAGTTTGTTTTTACGAAAGTGAACAGCATATACAGTCTATTCCGAACGATTAGGCGGAACTAACCGGAATTTTCTTTTTTGTAAGTTGTCATTAGCTATTTTTTATGTATTGAAGTTGACTTTTCCTGAACAAAATGATCAAAAGCTTCAATCAATTGGTAAAGTAATTAGAATTGAAAAATCTAGTTCCACCTAAACCAAAGGAACAGACTTTACATTATAGCGGTAAATTTAAAAAAAGGTACAACTTGGGCATGGGCGTAGTAACTGTGTCAGCCAGTATTTTTTAAATTTTTTATATAAGATAAATAATACACATATAGGCTATTACAAATGATTAGACGGAACTAGATTTTTCAATCTAGTTACTTTCATCGTTTGAATCGTTCTTTTTGGCCGTTTTGTTTAAGCTTTGTGAATCTACTTACAATAAACATTTTTTGGTTAAGGTTAATATCATTTTAAAATGTAATTTTCTTTATATTTTGATTTTTTGTGTCATTCTTAATAAAAATTTCCCATTTATTTATTTTTTTGTCATTAAAATATGTAAGAAAGTATTTTATTTTTGACATATGTCATTCGTATCCATGGTTTCACTGTTGGAATTTTAAATTTTCACATGCCAACATGAAAAAGGAAATAACCCAAGCAAGTTCCCTTCTCGTGACAACCTAAAAGACACAATTCCTATTTAGTTCCGCCTAAACGTTAGGAATAGCCTTTATAAGTTGGTATTAATATTTGATGAAAAAGGAAATAACAGACAATATATTGTTAATAAACTTTTATTAAACATAGATTAAATCTTACAATATCATCCCATCATACCTCCAAAAATAATATTAGATAAATCATTGAAAACAGCTAAAATAATTGAGGTAAAAGCTCCAATAGGATTAGTAACAAAACTACTAACAGTACCTAAAGGATTACCAATAATTTTAGCAATATTACCAAAAGGACCAACAGTGGTTGTAGTATAATATGAAGATGCAGATCCAGAAAGTCCCATTTGCTGAAGAAGTTGCTGTTCATAACTTAAAGCAGAGTTTGCCAAACTACCTAGTGGATTACTGGCTCCGGATAGACCCATTTGTTGTAATAGTTGTTGTTCGTAACTTAAAGCAGAGTTGGTTAAGCTCCCTAATGGATTATTGGTTCCAGTTTGACCCATTTGTTGTAATAATTGTTGTTCGTAACTTAAGGCAGAGTTTGCCAAACTCCCTAATGGATTATTGGCGCTTGTTAAACCCATTTGTTGTAATAGTTGTTGTTCGTAGCTTAAAGCCGAACTGGCTGCTTGTTCCAAGGAGTTTAGTGGGTTTGAAACTACGGTAGTTAAAGGTTTCGCTGTAGTTGTTGTAGGTCTTGTAGTTGTTGTGGTTGTAGGGGTTGTTGTGGTTGTACGGGTCGTTGTGGTTGTAGGTGTCGTTGTGGTTGTCGGAACTGTTGTCGCAGCTGTTGATCCAAAGTAATAAACATAACTCAGTTGTCTCTTTGATCTTTTCTGTTTTGTTAAACCAATATTTTCATTCATTTCTTTATCAATAGTCATCTTTTTTTCTAGGCCAGGTTGTGTCTTTTTTGTGGTTTTTGATGTGTTGTCTTCTGCCTGCCTTTTATGCAAATAAATTCGATTTTCATCGTTCTCTGTTAGTCTTTTTATTAATAGTGATTCTCTTTTTTGTCTGTTTTCAACCACATCGCTTTCGTTACTTTCAACACTTTCATCAGATTCTTTTGACTCTGTATCTTTTTGGGTTTCTTCTTCAGATTCAATTTGTCTTTTGCGTTTACCGTGACCTCTTTGTTGTTTACCCTTTCCTTTAACTATCGTGAGCCTATTTTTCTCATATTCATCGTCTTTTCCACTGTCATCAATAGGATTTTCTAGTCTTTTTGTTTTATTTATGTCTGTCTTTCTATAATCGTTTTCTCTCGGGATATTTCCATGATGTCCACGTCCTTCGCCTTTTCTACGGTCTCCTTGTTTGCCAGGGGTGCTCTCAATTGATAGTTCTGGATTTTTTGGTTTTCTTATATCTGTGCTTCTAGATGGTGGAGCTACAGTTGTGGTTGGATTTAGAGTTGTGGATGAATTTACAGTTGTGGGGGGATTAACAGTTGTGGGGGAATTTACAGTTGTGGGTGAATTTGTGGCAGCTAGGTCAGTTTGTTCTAAAGGTGCATTAGGAAGCATTGGAGAAGTTGTTGTAGCCATAATTTTACTTGGAATTTCAGGTTGGGTTTGAGTTGTTGGAAAAATTGCGTCAGGTTTCGGAGGGGTTATTACTTGTGTTAACATAGCATCTGGTAGTTGTGGAAGATTATTTTCTTTTGCTGGAGGCACATCCATTGGTGAGATTATAGAAGCAACTTTTGAGGCTCTGGAATTTTTGTTTATGTTTAGGGAACGTTTACCTCTTTGTCCTGAGCCGCCAAGACCACCCATACTACTCATTTGTCCACTTTGTTCTCCCATTCCACCACCTATACCTCCAAATCCACCTCCTTGGCCTCCTCTGCCACCCATACCTCCCATTTGCCCACCCATTTGTCCTCCCTGGCTTCCTCTGCTGCCCATTCCACCTATTTGCCCTCCCTGGCTTCCTCTGCCGCCCATTCCACCCATTTGTCCACCCGTTTGACCTCCTCTGCTGCCCAAACCTCCCATTTGTCCACCCATTTGACCTCCTTGGCCTCCTCTGCCACCTATACCTTCCATTTGTCCACCCATTTGACCTCCTTGGCCTCCTCTGCCACCCATACCTCCCATTTGTCCACCCATTTGACCTCCTTGGCCTCCTCTGCCACCCATACCTCCCATTTGTCCACCCATTTCACCTCCTTGGCCTCCTCTGCCACCCATACCTCCCATTTGTCCACCCATTTGACCTCCTTGGCCTCCTCTGCCACCCATACCGCCCATTTGTCCACCCGATTGACCTCCTCTGCTACCCATACCACCTATTTGACCACCTTGTCTACCTCCTTGACCTCCTCTTCCACCCGCTTGCCCACCCATTTGGCCTCCTTGTCCACCTCTACCACCCATTCCACCAGTTTGACCTCCTTGTCCTCCTCTACCACCCATTTGCCCACCCATTTGACCTCCTTGACCACCTCTTCCACCCATTTGACTACTTTGTCCACCTCTACCACCCATTTGACCACCTTGTCTACCACCTTGACCACCATTTTGGCCACCTTGTGGTCCTTGGTAATCATTTAATGCACTCAATAAATCTCCCGTTGGATTTGTGCCTTGATTATTTTGGGTTTTACTTGTTTTTCTCCCACCACCACTTTGTCTTCCAGTACCAATTTGTCGTTTATTTCTAATAGGTAATGGTAGCAAATCAAATAAATTATTTTCTAAAGATCTTCTTCTTCTGAAAAAGACAATCGTTGGGTTTTCTGTTAAATTGTTTCTACTGTGTAATTTAATTTCAACGTTTGGTTTATATGAATAAGTTTTAGTACCTGTAGTAAAACGTTTTTCTCGACTCATACCACTAGCTTGACTGTTTTGACCATTTTGACCCTTATTTTTGCCCTTGCCTTTTCCACCTTTACCTCCTTTACCTCCTTGAGTGTCGGATTGACCATCTTGCCCATTCTTAGACTTTTTTCCTTTTCCTTTAGATTTACCTTTTCCACCAGTGTTTTCAGTATTGGCTTGTCTTTTTTCTTTTAAAAGTAGTGGAAATTCTAGGTCTGAAAAATCGTTTTCTGAAATGTTTTCAGATTCGGAGACACTTCGTGTTCCTCGACTTGATGTCATATCACTAGCTTGACTGTTTTGACCATTTTGACCCTTATTTTTGCCCTTGCCTTTTCCACCTTTACCTCCTTTACCTCCTTGAGTGTCGGATTGACCATCTTGCCCGTTCTTAGACTTTTTTCCTTTTCCTTTAGATTTACCTTTTCCACCAGTGTTTTCAGTATTGGCTTGTCTTTTTTCTCTTAAAGGTAGTGGCAATTCTAGGTCTGAAAAATCGCTTTCTGAAGTGTTTTCAGATTCAGAGACACTTCGTGTTCCTCGACTTGATGTCATATCACTAGCTTGACTGTTTTGACCATTTTGACCCTTATTTTTGCCCTTGCCTTTTCCACCTTTACCTCCTTTACCTCCTTGAGTATCGGTTTGACCATCTTGCCCGTTCTTAGACTTTTTTCCTTTTCCTTTAGATTTACCTTTTCCACCAGTGTTTTCAGTATTGGCTTGTCTTTTTTCTCTTAAAGGTAGTGGCAATTCTAGGTCTGAAAAATCGCTTTCTGAAGTGTTTTCAGATTCAGAGACACTTCGTGTTCCTCGACTTGATGTCATATCACTAGCTTGACTGTTTTGACCATTTTGACCCTTATTTTTGCCCTTGCCTTTTCCACCTTTACCTCCTTTACCTCCTTGAGTATCGGTTTGACCATCTTGCCCGTTCTTAGACTTTTTTCCTTTTCCTTTAGATTTACCTTTTCCACCAGTGTTTTCAGTATTGGCTTGTCTTTTTTCTCTTAAAGGTAGTGGCAATTCTAGGTCTGAAAAATCGCTTTCTGAAGTGTTTTCAGATTCAGAGACACTTCGTGTTCCTCGACTTGATGTCATATCACTAGCTTGACTGTTTTGACCATTTTGACCCTTATTTTTGCCCTTGCCTTTTCCACCTTTACCTCCTTTACCTCCTTGAGTATCGGTTTGACCATCTTGCCCGTTCTTAGACTTTTTTCCTTTTCCTTTAGATTTACCTTTTCCACCAGTGTTTTCAGTATTGGCTTGTCTTTTTTCTCTTAAAGGTAGTGGCAATTCTAGGTCTGAAAAATCGTTTTCTGAAATGTTTTCAGATTCGGAGACACTTCGTGTTCCTCGACTTGATGTCATATCACTAGCTTGACTATTTTGACCATTTTGACCCTTATTTTTGCCCTTGCCTTTTCCACCTTTACCTCCTTTACCTCCTTGAGTGTCGGATTGACCATCTTGCCCATTCTTAGACTTTTTTCCTTTTCCTTTAGATTTACCTTTTCCACCAGTGTTTTCAGTATTGGCTTGTCTTTTTTCTTTTAAAGGTAGTGGAAATTCTAGGTCTGAAAAATCGTTTTCTGAAATGTTTTCAGATTCGGAGACACTTCGTGTTCCTCGACTTGATGTCATATCACTAGCTTGACTGTTTTGACCATTTTGACCCTTATTTTTGCCCTTGCCTTTTCCACCTTTACCTCCTTTACCTCCTTGAGTGTCGGATTGACCATCTTGCCCGTTCTTAGACTTTTTTCCTTTTCCTTTAGATTTACCTTTTCCACCAGTGTTTTCAGTATTAGCTTGTCTTTTTTCTCTTAAAGGTAGTGGCAATTCTAGGTCTGAAAAATCGTTTTCTGAAATGTTTTCATATTCTGAAACACTTCGTGTTCCTCGACTTGATGTCTTGTCACTAGCTTGACTGTTTTGACCATTTTGACCCTTATTTTTGCCCTTGCCTTTTCCACCTTTACTTCCTTTGCCTCCTTGAGTGTCGATTTGACCATCTTGCCCGTTCTTAGACTTTTTTCCTTTTCCTTTAGATTTACCTTTTCCACCAGTGTTTTCAGTATTGGCTTGTCTTTTTTCTCTTAAAGGTAGTGGCAATTCTAGGTCTGAAAAATTGTTTTCTGAAATGTTTTCAGATTCTGATACACTTCGTGTTCCTCGACTTGATGTCACATCACTAGCTTGACTGTTTTGACCATTTTGACCCTTATTTTTGCCCTTGCCTTTTCCACCTTTACCTCCTTTACCTCCTTGAGTATCGGTTTGACCATCTTGCCCATTCTTAGACTTTTTACCTTTTCCTTTAGATTTACCTTTTCCACCAGTGTTTTCAGTATTGGCTTGTCTCTTTTCTCTTAAAGGTAGTGGTAATTCTAGGTCTGAAAAATCGTTTTCTGAAATGTTTTCATATTCTGAAACACTTCGTGTTCCTCGACTTGATGTCATACCACTAGCTTGACTGTTTTGACCATTTTGACCCTTATTTTTGCCCTTACCTTTTCCACCTTTACCTCCTTTACCTCCTTGAGTGTCGGTTTGACCATCTTGCCCGTTCTTAGACTTTTTTCCTTTTCCTTTTGATTTACCTTTTCCACCAGTGTTTTCAGTATTGGCTTGTCTTTTTTCTCTTAAAGGTAGTGGCACTTCTAGGTCTGAAAAGTCGTTTTCTGAAATGCTTTCAGATTCTGAAACACTACGTTTTTGTCGACTTTGTGTCATGTCACTAGTTTGACTGTTTTGGCCATTCTGGTTCTTCTTTTTGCCCTTTCCTTTACCTCCTTTACCTCCTTGGGTGTCTGTTTGACCATCTTGAGTGTTCTTAGACTTTCCATTTTGTTTACCTTTTCCTTTGCCTTTGCCTTTTGTGTCTGTTTGTCTCTTTTGTCTGTCGTTTTCGTTTACATTAGGTTGGCTTCCCTGAGTAACCTTACCAATCTGTCCACTACCCAATTCACTATCACCTGAAAGAGGTTTTTGTCCCTTTGGTTCCTTGTTGCTCTTTTCATTTTGTGGTTGTCTTTTCTGTCTGCTTGAGACAAGAAAAAAATCGTTTTCATTTTTTTCAAGTACGCTTCGTTTCATTGGTTTGGTATTTGGATTTAAATTTTCTTTCTCTAATATTGAGACTGATTCTTTTTCATTTATAATTGTGGCATTCTTTCCATTGGACATCTCTTGTTCACTTGAATTATTCTGTAGTTTAGAGTTTGTATCATCGAAGGTAACAGGAACCATATGTCTCACAATCTGTCGTTTGTGGAGTTTGGTATTTGGATTTAAATTTTCTTTCCCTAATGTAGAGGCTGAAATTTCTTCATTTATAATTGTGGCATTCTTTTGGTTGGATATTTCTTGTTGACTTGAATTATTCTCTAGTTTTGAGCTGGTATCTTCAAGGTTAAAAGGAACCATATGCCTCACAATCTGTCGTTTGTGGAGTCTGGTATTTGGATTTAAATTTTCTTTCCCTAATATAGAGGCTGAATTTTTTTCATTTATAATTGTGGCATTCTTTTGGTTGGACATCTCTTGTTGACTTGAACTATTTTCTAGTTTTGAGTTGGTATCTTTAAGGTTAAAAGGAACCATATGCCTCACAATCTGTCGTTTGTGAAGTCTGGTATTTGGATTTAAATTTTCTTTCCCTAATGTAGAGGCTGAAATTTCTTCATTTATAATTGTGGCATTCTTTTGGTTGGACATTTCTTGTTGACTTGAACTATTCTCTAGTTTTGAGTTGGTATCCTTAAGGTTAAAAGGAACCATATGCCTCACAATCTGTCGTTTGTAGCGTCCTTTAAAAAATAAGAAGATTAGGTGTGGAAATTTTTAGAACTAATATCGGTGTTAGAGCGAGTATGTAGATTTTTTTGATCGCACAATTATTTGGTTGCAGCGGTTAAACAACCATTAATGTTAACTAAGTGAGCGCATGTGTTGGAATAACTGTAAATCTTGAAGACAGCAATAATAGATCCGACTAAGTCAACATATAGTTGACAATGAATCTCAAAATACAGTAATATTTGCTCTTTTGCTTCATATTCGTAAAAAAGCTAGGAAAAAGTTGTGAGAGCATCCTTTTACCAACTTGAGGAGGCAACAAGAGCTACGCCTATGATCCAGGCAACCTAATTAACAAGGCTGTACATATTCTACACTGGGTGTTCAGCCTTGCCCCACTGATCTGCTCTGTTACTATTTAGTTGTTGTTAAATTATTATATATCAACCTGTAGTATGCAGATTCGTTACTAAAAGATATATGGAAAGTGTAAGATCATTTTGTTTTTCAGAGGACCGACCAACTCTATATTCGCTGAATCCTAGACCGGGTATCGGGTCCTAGTATTTATAATCGAACTCAGCGAGTTCGACTTATGGTATAATTATATAGGTTATACCTGAATCCGTAAAACCCTAGATCAGCGTTTCTCAACCGGGGGGCCGCGAAAACTTCGTCGGGTGGCCCGAAGTCATATAAAATCGAAGCATGAAATTATAATAGAAAAACGCTCAATTTTGCAAGATATATTCATAAATATATGACATTTATATTCAATAAAATATACCTTTTAAACTTAAATAATATAAATTATAATTATTTTGACAACTAATTTAAACTAAATAAAACGGTTGGCGTGGAGGTACTTCAAGTACTTTCAAGTAGGTACAACTTGAACTTGCAATATTTTTTGTTATGCTCCGAGCTACTGTTAGCTAAAGAGTAAGGATGCGAAAGTGTTCAAAATGGAAAGCAACTTATAACAATGGAACATTTGTAAATAAAAATATTTGCAAGCCATTATAGATAATCGTAACAGATATTAAAAACATTTTTATGTAAAAGTTGTTTTTTTTCAAAAGTTTTATCCAATTATACCCAATGTTCTTAGGACTAGGTTCCTATATAAAACGTATGGACTAGGAAGTTATTTTGGGGGGTCCCATGCCAGAAAAGGTTGTAAACGCTGCCCTAGATGGTACTTATCTATTAAGCATATTTGTTCGTTAATGTTCTTTTCTTAGTGTATATGATTTAGAAGAAATGGTATGAAAAGAAGAAATATGTTGTATTTATTTGTATTGAGTACAAGACAGATTTACAATTTGAATTAGTCCTAAATTTGATTCATATGTTGGAGTTGGATATGTTGTCTTGGTGTTTTTTGTTGTGTTGAGAATCTATTTTCCGCCTGTAAATGAAAATTGATAAGTTAAAAGTGTGTTATATTTAGTCAGCTTGTTTTATATATTATTTTATTTCAGAGAATCATCTATTTTGCCATCAGTGTTGAAAACAATTTTGATTTCAATAAAAAAAATACCCGGATTAACGTTGTTAAAATTATTCTGAATAAAAATGGTTCTTTTTGAAATAGTCCTCTGCAGTTGCCTACGCCTTTTTTGCTTCTGAAAGCACTATTTGTAATTTTGATCAACCGAATTTTGTATTATCTCTCCAATAATTTAAAAATACGTATTTTCCATGAGCTTTTTAGTTTTGGTAGTGCTTCCCAAAGGGAAAAGATATTGTTGGCATTGTGTTGTTGCATCTGTTGAGTATTTAAAATATTTTTTTAGTTAATAAAATCTTACGATGATGGTTTGGGTATTTGTTTAATTGCTTTTTTGTATATAGACTACAAATTTGCGTTTCTGGATAATTTAAAACAGTCCCAACCTAAATCGTATATTTTACTAACAGAAAACATGTTCTTTCTGTGCGATAAGTTGATTATAGAATTAAATATTATGTCTTTTAATAGTTCTTAATAATGCACAGATTACAATATTTTAAAACTGTCGTAATTTCGGTTCAGCTCCATTGATTTATATAATTTTTGTTTTGTTTTATACAATAATGTTCAAAGAAGACAATTATGTAATTTTCATATATATTACTGCGAAAAAAGTTCTAGGCATTTTCATAACTTAAATATTCAAATAAATTTTTCGCAAAAATTAAAACAGTTATAGGTATTATGTAAGGGTAGTTTTATTCACTATTTTAAGCTTTTTCTAAAAAAAAAATTTTTAGGTTGCGGAATTGAAATGAGAATAGAATAATGCACAAATTTTAATATTTTAAAACTTGTAATTTCGGTTCTAGTCTATTAATTTACAAAATTTAGAGTTATACTGAGAAAACTTTTTTTTGGTTCTCACCCCCCTAAACTGTGCCTTTAAATTAAAATTCTGATATGAAATATAGCCTATAACGTGTGGTTAACATAACCTTAAGGTGTGTTGAAAATCTCATGAAAATCAGTTCAGCCATTTTGGCGTTATATCCGTACAGATAGACAGAGAGACTTTCAGATTTATTTATATAGATTGAATCCTGATACAGCTTATAGGAACAAAAGGCTCCACTGAAAACGGCAATTTTGGTTACTCGTCTGCAGTGATATAATTAGGACGCATTGACGTATTAAAAAAGAACCTCTTAAAACATTGAATAAAACGTGGAGTACAAAGTTTTGTTTTGTTGCATCATAGATGGTTCACTTAAATAATTTTTTGTTTGTGTGTGAAAAAAAAAATCTGCTTACCCATTCCAGGTCCACCCATTCCTTGTTGGCCACCCATACCTTGTTGACCTCCTTGGCCACCCATTCCTTGTTGGCCACCACCCATTCCACCCATTCCTTGGCTTCCACCCATTCCTTGTTGGCCTCCACCCATTCCACCCATTCCTTGTTGGCTTCCACCCATTCCTTGTTGGCCTCCACCCATTCCTTGTTGGCCACCACCCATTCCACCCATTCCTTGTTGGCCTCCACCCATTCCTTGTTGGCTTCCACCCATTCCTTGTTGGCCTCCACCCATTCCTTGTTGGCTACCACCCATTCCACCCATTCCTTGGCTTCCACCCATGCCTTGCTGTCCTCCTCCCATTCCTTGTCCTCCTCCCATGCCTTGTGGGCCACCCATCCCACCTGGACCCATTTGGGCCTGTAGAAAAATAAAAAAATATAAGTAACAAATTTACAATTAAAATTATAGACTAATATAAATAATTAGCAGAATACCCGTTCTTTACACGGGATAAGTTTAATTGAGTTCAATTTAAATTGATTCAGAATAGTATATTCTGTAACAAGGTTAGCTCGTGGTTCCTCACGCTCGCCTGCGGCTCGCGTTCGGAATGTTCCACTCGCATCGAATTTTCTCTTCCAACCGAGTCACAGACCCTACTTTCTCCACGACCACCAGAAAGAAAAAAAATTAACAAGTAATTATTTTAACAAACATTTTATCTTAACAAATAATTTATATTACATAACAAATTAATCAATTAATTAAATTAATTTATTTTATTTATTATTTGTTTAATTTTAATTATATTGCCGCACATCAGCCACTATTTTAGGTTAGGAAGTTATTTATTTAATGTAAACGTTGCATATATCTTAATGTAACCCTACAAAAACAAAAGACAACAAGCATGCAATAGTTATTCCATAACAAGTGATGGAATGAAATACACGCAAAATGCATAATAAGATAAGTGCTTTAGAATAACATTCCAACTCTTGTGTTAGAATATTAACTTTCTGTAGTCAAAATTGGTTTAAGAATTGGTAAATTCTATAGTGGTCGTGGAGAAAAGTTTTTCGCGAACACTAAAATAGAGGTATTATGTAAGCATATATCACAAGTAGGCCTTAAACTTAATAAAAACAAGACAAAAACATTGGATATAAACGTAAAAAATCAGCTGTGGCCACCACAGGACCGACCGCCATCACAAAGTACTTGCATAAAATACATTCTAGCAGCAGAGTAGAAATAATTTGGCCTAATATTTTCTAACAGAGATATTATTTATCATGACCATGGAAACGTTACATATAAGTGGAAAAAAATAGATACTTGGAAAAAATTTCGAAAAATTTTTCAAAAATTTTTCGTAATTTTTGCCTTTTTTGTTCTTATCCCCCAAAACTACTGTATGAAATATAGCTTGGCCCGAATTCGCCTTAAGGTGTGTTGAAAATCTCGTAAAAATCGATCCAGCCATTTTGGCGTGATCCTTGTACAGACAAACAGACTTTCACATTTATTTATATAAAAAGATGTACTTACCAGTGACACTGTTGCAACTGCAACCAAAACTGCTAGTACTGTTGCACTCCACATTTTGGTTGAATGTGCAATCTGCAACGTTTGCATACAATATATAGTACGAATACGGAAATGCAAAAACTGCAGAATTTTTTCTCAATGTCATGCGTGTACGAAATTAATTAAATTTTTTAGAAAATATTTTTTTATTAATTACCTCGTATCTAATTATGTATTCATTTCAAATATAGATTAGATCTGCTGAAAAAGGCAAACTTTTTTAAAGCAAAAATTATAATTTATTGTCATTAGAACGTCCCTCCCATACAAGAGCAAGCTACGTCCAGATAAGAGCGTTCAGAGAGAGAGAAAAAAAAAAAATAAGTTTACCAGTGCTTCCCAAATTAAAGTAATAATATAAATAATAAGGAGGGCGTAGGCGCCCGCAAGGGGGGCAAGATGGGTCAGTTGCTCCCTTTGGATTTTGGAATCAATTACCAATTCGTGTTTTAGAAAAAAAAAATATTATTTAAATATAAAATTCATAAAAAAACTATTTTTTATTATTATATTTTTGCTTTAGCCACTTTGGCTATTAGCCAGGATAGTTCTTATTTACTAAATCGATGATTTTGAAATATAGACACATTTTTAACTAGAAAATAAATGTTTATCCCCAGCGGGGATCGTTCCCAGACCCGCCACGTGGAAAGCATTGTTCGAATATGGCTTGTTCGAATATGGTCTCTTCCTTCCTTCCTTTACCCATTCCTGTTATCCTTCCCAATCTCAATCCTTCTTGCCTCTAATTCCCTCGCCCACCTCTCCCCCCTTCCATCTTCGTGCACCAGGTCTAATGTGCTCCCCGATCATACTGTCATCTCTCTACACCTCTTCGCGAGGTGCTCTATATCTTCTTCCTCCTTCCCGCACATCCTGCACATCTTATCCTCCTGTTTCCTCCAATATCTATTTCCTCTCTCTTCATTCCCGCACCTTAGCCTCGCAATCCTCCTAACCCTCCCTCCTGACCTTCCTCTTTCTCCCTTCAAGTAGCTTGGTACCCCTATAGTTCTGACCTCCTTATATCTCCCTGCGCTCCTTGATTTGTCTATTCTGACTGTCCTTTCTTGCTCCCCCACTTCCTTATCCCTCCTCCACAACTCCTCAATCACGCTTATTCCGTCTTTTGTTCTCCTTTCCACCTCTGTGGCATCCACTCCGCATCTCCAGTAATACTCCTTTCTCATCTCCCCCAATGCGTACCAACTTCCTTTCTGTTCCTCTCTGGCTCTTTCCTCCCAGCATTCCCTCATTATTCTTTTTTCTGTTTCTATTCTAACTTTCTCCTTGTACTTAACCGCCCTCCTTCCTGTACCCACTTTCATCTTATCCCTTTTCAGTTCCTCTCTTACAATATACCCTGGTGTTGTTCTATCTACCCCTAATATCCATCTGAAATACCTCTCCTGTACTCGTTCTACCTTCTTCCATTCCTTCCATCCCCAAATTTCCACCCCATATAATAGGATGTTTTTCACCACGGCGTCAAACAACCTCAATCTCCATCCATTTTTGAGTTTACAGCAAAAATGTATATAATAAAAATTATTTATAATAAGAAAAAAAAAATCAACCTAAAGTTGAAATCTTGAAATATCCTACTTATTATTTACTTACATCAAAAACGAAATTAAAGAAACTTTTTTTGAAAGTTAAATTGGGGAAAAAAGGAAATTATTTAGGGGGCAAGGGGAATCTTACTAATAAAGGTGAAATAGCCCGTTTATCATTTACTTAACAGCAGAAATGAGTATAAGAAATTATTCCTAACTGTTTCTCTATAGAAAAGAAAACTATTCCTCTCTGTTTAATGCAGATTTTAATAATATATTTATTTGGGGAGCTATAGGGAGAGTTACCTACAAACGAAGTATCTTATTTATTATTTACTTAACATCAAAAATACATACAAAAGAGTAATTTAGAATAAAGAAACGATTATTTTGTTTACAAATTAAACAAAATTCTTCACCAGTTAAACAAAATTCTTCACAAAATAGTAGAATTGACATTCAATAATTAATCAAACAAACAAAAATATTATGATTTGTTCATGCCGGTCACCATGGCGTAGTGGTTAGTGTAGCGATGCACTGGCTTCTAGAGCATGAGGGCTCGGGTTCGAATGGCATGGTTATGGCATGGATTTTTCGAAAATAAATGCATCTACTGGATAATGGCGTCAGTAGCTAAGTCAAAAAAAAAAAGTCAAAAGATTTGTTCATTTGTTTCATTCATAGCACGCTGATTCCTATGCGATTTGATTTAAATTAATGTCAATTTAATACGCATTTTTCTCAAAATTTTTGTGACGTAAGGGTACTAAACTGTGTATTCGTTGAATTCAGAATAAAATACCTTTCCGAACAAAAATATAAAAAAATATGTTCTCATTTAAAATAAGAAAGTTAGGTCCCATATTTGGAGAACCACTGATCATAAAAAAAAAATGTTAATAGTTTTGTAATAGACTTGCAAAATAGTATTACTTTGCTAATTTAACCAACCTCGTAGCTCTTATAGTTCTCGAGACAGCAATGGTGGCACACTTAGATTGAACCCTGTATATTAAAAAAAAAAAACTGTTCTTGGTGTTAGGATTAGGAAATGGAATAATTAAATTAACTTGCATATACATTCCATTATTTTTTATTTATAAATTAACCCTTTCCACTCCAAGCCTTTTTTTGTTTTTATTCCACCAGCTCCATGCCAAAACTGCGTATTTTTAACTTTTAGTTTTTTTTTTTTCTCAGATATTTGGGTACATTTTCTCCTGGTGAATAGTTCTAAATAAATAAATAAACAAAGGTATTGAAATAAAATAACTATTTATATGACCATCTTTATTACATTTAATACATTTTTGCATTAGCCCATATTAAAACCAAATATTAGATTATACAAATCAGAAAATATTCCTGTAACAACAAGCATCATAGTTCCAAGTGGATCTAGCATCATGTTAGAAAGCGTTCCAAAAGGATTCGACAGCATACTTCCTAAATTGGCGAAAGGACCTTTTGTACTAGTATAGTACCCACCATAGAGAGAAGATGGTATTGTTGGTATATATGGTGGTATTGTTGTTGTAGTTGGTGGTATTGTTGTTGTAGTTGGTGGTATTGTTGTTGTAGTTGGTGGTACTGTTGTTGTAGTAACTAGGATCATTGTTCTAATCATACTACTCATGTTGAATGTTGTTGCTGGAGGAGTTGTTGTTGTTGGAGGAGTTGTTGTATTAGTAAGAGAACCTATTTGTATTTGGAAACCATTGTATTGCCTTTTAAGTCTTCTTAGAAAATGTAGAGACCTTTTTCCTCTTTGACGACCTGGTTGATTGATACCAATCTGACCTTGTTGATTTGTAAATCCTTGTCCTATATCTTGTGGTCTCATTTGATTTCCTTTTGTTATATCACCTTGATATCTACTTCCTGAATTTGGAGCCCCTAATCCACCTGATTGAGGTCTTTGGTTACCTGTTTGACCTCCAGTATACATACTTTGCTGTCCCATTTGTGAGTTTCCCATATCAACCATCTGATTTCCCTTTTGGCCTGGTCTAGAAGGTCTTTGGATCATTTGGTTACCATTTGGTCCAGGTCCCATTTGGTTTCCAGAAGGCAATGGTTTCTGGCTTTGATATCCAAAATCATTAGACATACTTTGCTGTCCCATTTGTGCTGAGCTTCCCACACCAAACATCTGACTTCCTATTTGAACTGGTGTGGAAGGTGGTCTTTGTACCATTTGATTACCATTTGGTATTTGTTGAGGTTTTCCAATTGTTCCTGTGTCACTTTGATGTCCTGTTCCACCCATTTGAGTTCCAGAAGGTTTTTGTATTCCCATTTGATTTCCCATTGGATTTCCTGATCCACCCAGATATCCAGAAGGCATCTGGTCTTTTTGATTAGTAAGTCCAGGTGTTGAAATACCTGCTGCAGGCCTCAGACCTACCATTTGGTTACTATAATTTCCATTTTGTGTCTCTGTTTGCGATTCTTCATTCTGTTGACCCTTTTTGCATTTTTTACCTTTTCCCTTTTTACCATTCTTGTCTTTTCCACCCTTCTTACCTTTTTTGCCCTTATTTTCATTTGGAACACTCTCATCAGATTGTCTCTTTGCCCTCAAATGTTCAATATCTCGTCTTCCTCTTTGACGACCTGGTTGGTTAATACCAATCTGACCTTGTTGATTTGTATATCCTTGTACTATTTCTTGTGGTCTCATTAGATTTCCTTCTGTTATACCTTGATATCTACTTCCTTGATTCGGATTCTCTAATCCACCCGATGATACAGGTCTTTGGTTACCAATTTGACCTCTATTATACATAGTTTGCCCCATTTGTGCTGAGCTTCCCACTCCAGACATCTGATTTTCTGTTTGGCCTGGTCTGGAAGGTTTTTGGATCATTTGGTTACCATTTGGAATATATTGTTGTGGTCTTCCCATTGGTCCTGGACTCATTTGGTCTCCAGAAGGTTTCTGGTTTTGATATCCAAAACCGTTAAACATACTTTGTTGTCCCATCTGTGCTGAACTTCCCATTTGGCTTGTGCCTAGTTGATCTGGTCTGGATGGTGGTCTTTGGAACATCTGGTTTCCATTTGGTATTTGATGCGGATTTCCCATTGTTCCTGCGTCGTTTTGATGTCTTGTTCCTCCCATTTGATTTCCAGAAGGTTTTTGTATTCCCATTTGATTTCCCATTGGATTTCTTGTTCCACCCTGATATCCAGAAGGTATTTGATCTTTTTGGTTACTAAGTCCAGGTGTCAAAATACCTGCTGGAGGTCTCAGACCTTCCGTTTGGTGACCTGAACCCCCATTATATGTCTCTGTTTGTGATTCTTCATTCGATTGACTCTTTTTGCCTTTTTTACCTTTTCCCTTCTGGCCTTTTTTGCCTTTTCCACCCTTCTTACCCTTTTTACCCTTATTTTCATTTGGATCACTTTCGTCTGATTGTCTTTTTTCTCTCAAATGTACAATTTCTCGTCTTCCTCTTTGACGATTTCTATTGGTATCTTGTCCCGCTGGATTAGATCCATCTCCATTTGTTTGGTAGCTACTTTGTCCAAATCCATTTAATGGATAGTTTGGTTGTTGGTAATTGTTTGGAGGTTGGTCTTGTACTATTGGAGGGTTTTTCATAGGTCTATTATTATTTTTGTAGCCACCTTGATTAGATGAAGACGTAACATATTTGCCATTACTATATAATTCACTGTTTGGTGGACCATCTACCCATTCGACTAATGATTCGGTAGTTGTTGTTTCTGTTGGACCTTTTTTACCTCCTTTACCTTGCTTTTTTCCTTTACCTTTCCCACCTTTTTTACCTTTACAGTTATCGTCTTTTGGATCAGCTTGTCTTCTATATCTCAAGTTATTTATAGGTATATTTTTTATTGATCTTTTCACATTTCTTTTATCATCTTTGTGTTCGTCGGTATTTTCTGTTTTAGGTATAGATCTTTTGTTGACTCTTTGCGTATTTTCTTTTATATCTTCTTTAATATTCAGTACTAGATATCTTTTTGCTCTTTGAAAACTACTTATATCAGGGTATGTTAGATTTTGTTCATTTTCCGTAGGTTTTGGAACCTTTCTTCGTCTTAGCTGTCTTTTTCGTCTGACATATATCGAATCAGAAATATTTATATTATTTATTTCTAAATATTTGCTTAAATTAGGCTGTATATTATCTTCATTAACACTTTTTCTTTGTGTTTGCCTCTTGATTCTTTTTGCTTGTTGGATTACATTTCTTTTTTCTCTTTGTGGTTTTATAAGTCCAGTTATAATCTGAGCTAGAGAATCGGTGTGGGTAGCTGGTATTTTTGGCAATGTAAGACTTGTAAATGGTTCTCGTGACATGGCAGATATACTTCGACGGAAGCGACCTTAAAACAAAGCAGTATTAGTAATTAAAGTGGTGTCAAAAGAAGGAAATTAAATTTCTCACGAGTAGAAGCCAGTGATGTCACATGCGCAGAAACCAGAATTCATACAGTCGCTTTGTTGTCAACCAACGAATGTGGAACCGTCTACAAATCGTTTTTCTATCACTTGACGTATAAAGGGTGACATCATTAGCTTCATCTAGTGAGAAATTTACTCTAACGTTGTAAGTGTGTTCGAATAAAATCGTCTAAAGGAGATTGATCAGACGTCCTCGTTTGGTGGAGACTGTTTCAGGTTTATAAATTATATCCTGGACAAAACTTGTCCCCAAACTCGTCCAGATTTTAATTTTGATAACATTGTTGTTGCTTACACATTACTTAATCGAGATGCACCAAATTTCTTTTCTTATGCCCGGTTGTTCCAGAGATAGACTGCTACATAGCTATCTAAAGAATAATTTTATTCCACCCATCTTGTTGGTTCATGAATGATAATTCTTTTGATAAAGACTACTCCAACTGTTTAATATTTTATTTTCTTATATCGTCATAAGATTACTTTTTTACGATTTAAGTGACTAAACAAAATGATCAAAAACCTTATGTAACCGTTAAAAGTTACTGAATTTCAAAATATAGCTCTGCTTAAACCAAAGCAACAGACTATAGTTTATCCGTTGATTAACTAACGAATAAAATAAAATATCTTAACTATGCATTATGTTGGCAACCCTGACTGACAGATAAACGTCAGAAATTGAAATTTAGCTAACTTGTGTTTCGAGAAATGGCAGCACATACATTTTTGAAAATCACACCAACATTTAAATTATTCTTTTAAAAGCCTTATCACACTAGAGTTATTATTCAAGTCTAAACTTGGAAAATTAAAGTCTTTGCATTCTAATCGAAGTCTTGTGCGTGTGATAGTATGAAGAAAAAACCTAGGTTTTGAAGACCAGGCAAATGAAACAGGATACAATTTCTCGGTCTTTTTACCCAGGTCTTACAGCTGATGCGTCTTTGTCTTTTGTTTATGTCAAAATATAACTGTCAACTGTCATAATTTCACGATGTGCGCATGGGTAAACAAACAATTTCCAAGTCTTAACTAATATTCAAATACTGTGTGATATGTCAAGACCTGAAGACTTGGATCCTGAAAAAAAAAACTAAAAAAATAAGACTTGGATAGCGTTCTAGTGTGATAAGGCATTAAAAAGCGCATATTTATTATTAAAATTACCGTACCCTAGCAATGCCGAGTTAATCTGTAACATTTGACAATTGTTAACAAACCATATTTGTAAATATGTCACAAAACGGGCTTTTATGCTGCCGCCTAGCGGTTTGTTTAATTTTATTTGAATTAAGCATGTTGTTATATAAAAGTTTTTTTTTTTTAGATTGTATTTTGGAAGTATAAATTAAGATTTCAAAATGAGAAAATGATTCACATGAAATCTACAAGTCAATATTTCTTAATTAGTATTCTTGTATTATACATTATAATTTAATATGTCATTATTTTTGCAGAACAATATTACTTTGCAGGTTATTTTTGAAAAATTTACGTTAATAATCGTTATTATGGAAAGTAACATAGTAATAAATCTGTCTGCCAGTTCTGAATGGTTTGAAGGAAAAATATGTTGTTTTTATTTTATCTATTATTGTTGTTCATTTTCACCTTTCAGAAAACGAAAAAAATTGCAATTAAAAATGTAGCTGTAATGGTTGCAATTTGAATTAAAACAATACACAATTATGCATTCTATAACAAAATATTAATGATTATTTAGTTTTAATTAAACAAATACTAAAGATATTTCGATTTTTATATTATTTAAAAACGTAACCTATAAATATATCTTCGAATACTCATTTATATGTTATTAAAAACATTATTCTATAATATAAATTATCTGAACTGTTAATGTATTTTCAACTGACAATAACTGAAGCGCCTCTAGTGAGATTTTGAGAAACTGACAGGTGGAGGATAATCGAGTTTGTATACTGTTGTTTTCATAGCGAGTTTTTAAAAAATATCTTTAAAATAGCAAGAAAAAATTAAATGCAACGTGAATTGTTGTGTTTATCTTTGCAATGCAAAAGTAGGTCGTGAAAAAGACCTAAGTTTTCATCGTGTTCCGAAACGTGGCAAAAAAGCCTTATTACCTTCAATTATACCCCTAGAGGGCACTGAGAAAACGGAAAATTTCATTTAACGCAACCCTCATATTGAATAATAAATTAATTTCAATAAATATCACATGAAGATACCATTGAACCTGTCAAAAATATCCTATCTGCGTCAGCCATGATGTACAATGCAGTGGCGCCTCTATTGGTAGTGTCAGATGCCTATACTTATCAAAGATATGTATTTTTTGCTCCAAAATTGAAAATAATCATAAGATTATGGTAACAAAAGTAATGACGCATGTATTTTAAATCAGCAAAAAAATCTGAAGGAAATCGTTGTCAGATGGCAGCACAGTATGTGACGTCACACTAATATGGTCTATTATTAAACGTACTAACGTCAATCTTTATTGTAACATTATGTCTAATAAAAGAGACAAGGTAGAAAATTTCTTGTTGGATGAAGTGGAGATGGAAATATCAATAAATGTTTAATTTTGTTTAACAAATAAATAGCCGATTTTTTACTTCGTAAATATCGTAAAATATCGTAAAACAATTCTTCGTCATCCCATTTGTCTAGATTATTTGGTATTTCGGGAACTATATTATTATTTTGGTCAGTAATATTAAATTGAATAAATTGTAACATATCAATTCTATATATAACGTCAGTTGTTTTGAACGAAATTACATCCCAAAATACAAGGTGTCTCAAAAGAAATTTTATATTTATTTAGCTTACTGCGTGAACGCAACGTATCCAAGGGGCGCGGGGGTTATGTCAATAGGTAGCCTGGCTCTTGGGAATTTAGTCGCTATGGAGCGTTTCTCGGGAGCAGACCGCGCGTTATGCGTGCGAGAGTTTTACAAAAACGGTGATTCGGCGACTGTAGCGCGTAGAAAATTCTGCAGTATTCGAGGTTTTCGCCACTTAAATGATGCGCCAAGCATTCCTCTCATTCGACATTGGGTTAGAAAGTTTGAAGAGACTGGTACAACGCTGGATAAATCAAAATCCGGGTGACCTAGGTCATCAAGAACGGTAGAAAACGTGGAGAATGTTAATCAGTCTGTTCGTGACGACCCGAACCTTTCAATTCGGAAGCGCGCAAGTGCTTTAAATGTGCATAGATCATCATTACATCGCATTATGCACAAAGACCTAAAGCTGCACCTCTACAAAATTCAATTGGTACAAGAATTAAAGCCCCAAGATGCCAGTCGGAGGCTTAATTTCGTAAATCAGGTGATTGAGCGATTTTCAACGTTTACCAACATTTTGTTTTCGGATGAAGCTCATTTCCATCTTAATGGCCACGTAAATAAGCAGAACTGCCGCTACTGGAGTGCAACGAATCCGAAACGCAAACATCAGAAACCCCTACATTCGCCTAAAGTGACCGTACGGGCTGCGATGTCGGCGCGAGGAATTATCGGCCATTACTTTTTTGAAGACGAAAGGGGGCGTGCAGTTACAGTGAATTCAGAGCGTTATGTGGAGATGTTAGACAACTTCTTGGTACCTGAACTGCAAAACTTTCCTGGCTATAACCAAAGAACATGGTTCCAACAGGACGGAGCAACTTCACACACGTCCAATATGTCTCTGCCACGTGTTCGTGAAATTTTCTCAGGCAAATTGATCTCCCGGAGAGGTGACATAAATTGGCCTCCACGCAGACCAGATTTAACCCCTATGGACTTTTTCCTATGGGGTTATCTTAAATCTAAAGTTTACGCCAATAAACCGACTTCACTGGCGCATTTGAAAGAAAATATCCGTTACGAAATGGCAGCCATCCCTGAGTCCACCTTCCGAGACGTCATAAGTAATTTTACTGTTCGATTAAATGAGTGCCGAGAACGCGAGGGTCTACATTTAGACGATATTATTTTTAAGAAATAAATCCCTAAAAAGTGTATTTTAATAATTAATAAACATTTTTTCTATATACGGCTTACTTTTTCTTTAATCGATCCACTAAATATAAAATTTCTTTTGAGACACCTTGTACTTATGGTTGGTTGCTAAAGAACGAGTTAAATGTTCTAATTCGAGTTATCCCTCAACTCAAGTTAAAATCATATAATTTTATATGTTGTTTTGACTCAAGTTAAGCTGTTAAGCACAATATATTTTATTATGCATTGTGTGTATTGTTATATTATATTTATACTCGAGTTAAAACACTTAACTCGTTTTTAGCAACCGGTCGTTAATAAAATAAATTTAATATTCTTCTTTAATATTTTTGATGAATAAGGTTAGAGAACAAACAACTTTTTCAAACTAACCTTTATTAAAATAAATAGTTACAGAAAATTAAAAAAGAAAAAAATTGTGTTGACACTGTTAGTGTTTCTTTGTTGTCTTGTGTTGTGGTCTTGGTGTTGTTTGTGTTATCTTTTGTGTTATCTTCTTCCTGGAAATGAAAAAGTTGTGAGTATATATTATACACAAAAAAAAGGAACTGTTTTAGACACAAAAGACTATTCTGAAACAATTTGCTAATCTAAATCGTCAAAATTTGCTAATCTAGATCCTGTATTGACCAAATTAATATCCTATTCATAATTCTGAAACAATTTGTGTGATGGAGGTTACCAATGTATCTGGGTTTTGTGGACTTCACGCCAGCTTTGACACACACAATATGGAACACCTTGAGAAGCGTTGGAGTACCAAATGAGATAATAAAAATCATCAAAAGTCTGTACGATGATGCTTCCTCTCTAGTATTACACAAAAGAAAATTAAGTAAAAGCATTTTTGTTGATGCTGAGTGTCCATTATAAACATTAGCAGCCATTTTAGTACGACTTCACGTAGTAAACTAGTCAAAGTACTGTGATTTTGTTTTTTTGGTATTACATATTGTTGGTATTACATATTGATTTAGGCTAATCCAAACGTTCAAGCGGAACTAACTGGAATTTTCATTTTTATAAGTTGTCATGAGCTCTCTTTCTCAGGTCAGAAGATGGCTTTTGCCAGCAAAAGCCTCACCTAATGGGTTACTAGAATTCTAGTGTTGAAAAAAGAGGTAGAATCAGGTGTCGAAACTGCAAAATTAGCTTAATGATAATTTGATAGTAATAATAATAAATTTTGGTTAGTTTTTTTAAAAATTCCTTCCACCAAATTTAGTTTTTTTTATCTATTATCCTAAGAAACCACCACTAAGAATTCTAGCTAACCACTGCAGCCAACCCATTATAATTCCTGGTAAACTAGCAAAATTATTCAATGCGTTAAGACCTACATTAGCAACTTGTTGTAAAAAGTTTGGTCTGGGTGTACTGGGGGGATAGTTTGAAGGATAGGTCGGGTAATAAGGGTTCGTAGTTAAAATTGGGGGTAGAGTGGGGATGGTTTGTGTTGGAAATGTTGGTTGAGGGGTAGTACTAGTGGGAAGTGTTGTGGAGGTTGTTGTAGGGGTTGTTGTGGTAGGAGTAGTTGTAGGGGTAGTGGTTGTAGGTATTGTTGTGGTGGGGGTAGTTGTAGGAGTAGTAGAAAGGGTTGTTAATAATGTTGTAGTGGATCTTGGAGTAGTTGTTGGTGTAGTTGTTGGGGTTGTTGTTGGAGTAGTTGTTGGAGTAGTTGTGGGGGTTGTTGTTGGAGTAGTTGTTGGAGTTGTTGTTGGAGTTGTTGTTGGAGTAGTTGTCGGAGTAGTTGTCGGAGTAGTTGTAGGAGTAGTTGTTGTAACTGTTGTACTAGCTTGAGTTTGTGTTGTAGGTGTTATCGTAACGGTACTAACTGGTACTGGTGTTGTCAAAACCGTCGTAGTTGTAGGAATAGTGGTACTAATTGATGGTGTGGTCACCATAGTAGGACTTATAGTTGTTGTAGGTCTAGTAGTAGTAACTACAGTTGTCGTTGTTGGTGTTGTTGGTGCAACTGTAGTCATAAATCGCTGTCGTTTTACTCTTTTGTATTTTTCGAACTGTTTCTGTAGTCCTTTTGGTAGAGAGTCCGTGGAATCATTCGCCCTTTTCTCTAACTGCTTTTGTAAACCAGGTGGGATAGAATCTCTCCCATTTGGACTATTATGGCGTTTTGATCTTGGGTATTTTTCGAACTGTTTCTGTAGACCTTTTGGTAGAGAGTCTGCGGAGTCATTCGCCCTTTTCTCTAACTGTTTTTGTAAACCAGGTGGCATTGAATCTCTCCCTGTTGGACTGTTCTGTCGTTTTGATCTTGGGTATTTTTCGAACTGTTTCTGTAGACCTTTTGGTAGAGAGTCTGCGGAGTCATTCGCCCTTTTCTCTAACTGTTTTTGTAAACCAGGTGGCATTGAATCTCTCCCTTTTGGACTGTTCTGTCGTTTTGATCTTGGGTATTTTTCGAACTGTTTCTGTAGACCTTTTGGTAGAGAGTCTGTGGAGTCATTCCACCTTTTCTCTAACTGTTTTTGTAAACCAGGTGGCATTGAATCTCTCCCTTTTGGACTGTTGTGTCGTTTTGATCTTGGGTATTTTTCGAACTGTTTCTGTAGACCTTTTGGTAGAGAGTCTGTGGAGTCATTCGACCTTTTCTCTAACTGTTTTTGTAAACCAGGTGGCATTGAATCTCTCCCATTAGGACTGTTCTGTCGTTTTGATCTTGGGTATTTTTCGAACTGTTTCTGTAGACCTTTTGGTAGAGAGTCTGTGGAGTCATTAGACCTTTTCTCTAACTGTTTTTGTAAACCAGGTGGCATTGAATCTCTCCCTTTTGGACTGTTCTGTCGTTTTGATCTTGGGTATTTTTCGAACTGTTTCTGTAGACCTTTTGGTAGAGAGTCTGTGGAGTCATTCGACCTTTTCTCTAACTGTTTTTGTAAACCAGGTGGCATTGAATCTCTCCCATTGGGACTGTTCTCTCGTTTTATTCTTAATTGGATATTACTTGGGTATGAGTTGATTTCATTTTTAAATTCTTCTAATTCAGCTACTTCCATTTTTTCGCGTTTAACTCTTGTGTTATTTAATCTTGTGATATTTTGAGTATCTGACTGGTTTTTAAGTGACAGTTCTTCAGTTGTATTCAGACTTTGTTCGGATTTCTGGGATTTCTTTCTGATGTTTTGAATTTTCTTTCTGATGTTCTTAATGGATTTTGAAATTTTTTTAACAATGTTTTTGACACCCCGTGAGATATTTTCGAGAATGCTAGTAGAGTTTTCAGTTTGGTCAAGTTGTAAAATTTCTCCAGTGCTGTTGGAGCTTTCGACTGTGGAATTTGAATATTTCTCATATTGTTCTCTGATACCTTCTGGCCATTCAGAAAGATTTGGAGTTGAGTTTAACAGTTTTTCGAACTGTATTTGTAGACCTGGTGGTATATTTTTTGTATCGTTTTGGGAACTCTGTCTTTTGATTCTTCTAGTTTTATCAAGCAGAGTTAAATAATCTAAAATTTTATTGAAGTTAATAATGCCCTTTTTCGGAATTTTTGGAAAATTATATTGGTAAGTTTTTGTTTTGTGTCTATATAGTAATAATTCACTTAACGATTCCTCTCCCTACGAAGTTTTGATAAAAAAAAAAAAACTTCCTACCATATTATACTCGTTAACGGTAGATATAATCCCACCCCAGAGAAGTTTCATACACAAAACTAACAATCTGAAATAAAATTAGTAGCAGTCTATGCATCCAAATTTGCAGCACATTTTTATATATCTAATAGGATATTACAAATTGTAGAAAAAATTCTTTTTAAAATGTTATCGGTCAATAATTTAATAATAATAGTTATCGGGAAACAATTTTCTTTAATTTTTAAATATTTTTGTGGATTTCAAATATCTTTTATTTTTATATAGATTTGTGTAAAAATGTTTAAGTAATACGTCGACATGACTGATTATAATTCAGAACCTTCGTCGTAAAATACGGTAACCAGACCACTGGGGCCGTAAGACAATTCTGGCCGTTAATAATTGGGGTTTTTCACAACTGGGGCCATTAAAACTGGGGCGATGGACAATTCGGGCCGTACACAATTGGGGCTTTTCACAATTGGTACTATTAGCAATTCGGGCCATTAACAAATCGGGCCGTTCACAATTGAGGCTTTTGACACTGGGGCCATAATTATAAGAGCTAGAGTCTTCTTTTGTTTAAAATAAACCAGTGGCGAAGGGAAACCTCCGCAAGACTTGCCCTCCCATAAAAAAAATTAAAAAATTAATTTATTATTATTTTTTTTTAATATTTAGATAAATCTTCAAAAATACATCAAATTATGTTCTATACAAATATTTTCCAAGGCTTGGTTGACTAGTTACGAATTAATTATCATGACCATGGAAACGTTACATATAAGTATGAAAAAATTGAGACTTGGAAAAATTTTAAATAATTTTACAAAAAAAAATTCAAAATTTTTCGTTTTATCAAAAAACGTCTCAAATAAAAGTTATTAGTAATTGCATTTATAGTAACTTTTGTTCAATAAATTTTTTCGCAATATTTTTCTGTTGCTAAATATTCGCAAAAATCTTAAAATCGACACGAGTAAACTCCCATTTCTAGTCAACCGATCTTCATAAAAAACAATAGGGTTCTTCCCATTTAATAGGACAATTTTTTAGTACCAGAACGAATTCTCTAAGTTGAACCGTTCTTGAGTTATCGTGTATACACACAGCCACACACACAGACACACACACACAGACACACACACAGACACACACACAGACACACACACCTTTTGGATTCCCTGGACCATGAAACGTGGTCATCAGTCAAAATCTGGACATCAAAAAATTTCGCGATTACAATACTTGCCCTATATATTAAGGTCGGGCAAGTAAAAATAATTATTTTACGAGTTGATTAAGTAAATTTGTGTGTTGTTTTGAAAAAAAATATTTTAATAGTTTGATTAAGTACATTTTGTTGCTAATTAGAATAAATAAAAAAAAAAAATTATTTTAAGGGTTGGCTTAAGTGAATTTTCGTGTTCATTTGATTAAAAAGAAATTGTATTTTAAGGGTTAGATTAAGTAAAATTTAGTGCTCTTTTGACTATATAAATAAAAAAATGTATTTTAAGGGTTGGCTAAAGTAAATTTAAGTGTTCTTTTGAATAAATAAATAAAAAATGTATTTAATTTTAGAAGTAAATATTTTGTAACTAAATTTAATTAATATGAGTCAATTACGAGAAAATCAGTTATTTTTTGTTTGACTATTTGATTTTCCTAGTTTTTTTTATGTATGATAGTATTTTTTGTACATAGGTGTTTTATGTATCTCGTTTATATAAAACGGGCAAAATTTCTAGATAAAAATTAAAAATTGATAATACCTATCATGTCTCTAATGTGACTAAATTTTCAAATACATAATCTTCATAATATTTGCTGCTTTGAGATTCTCGCCGATCGTAAAATTTTATTAGAATATTATCTTCGAATGCACGTGTACAAAAACATTTTCTATTGCATACAAAAAACACGAAATTTAATTTATGGCAACTTGTAAAATAATTATTTTTTATTTTAAACAAAAGAAGACTCTAGCTCTTATAGTTTGGCCCCAGTTGTCAAAAGTCCGAATTGTGAACGGCCCGAATTGTTAATGGCCCGAATTGCTAATAGTCCCAGTTGTGAAAAGCCCCAATTGTGAACGGCCCGAATTGTCTTACGGCCCCAGTTGTCATGGAACCGTAAAATACTATACTTGATGAAAATGAAATGCCATTTTCAAGGGCCTACCGATATGAAATGGCACCCAGGGCAAAAAAGGACACTAAATGAAAGTGATCACAAAAAAAAGATACCAATAAGGTAACTATAAGAAAAAGACACCAAATCAAAGTGATGACAAAAAAAATACCTACTAGGTATAGTTACTATACCTGTATACCTGTATATACTACTATACCTGTATTTCTGAATTAACATTTGGGAATATGGAGCGTGCTTAAGAGGTTGCGTAAGACCGGGGCGTTTGAAATTACGGTACTGAGTAGAAGGGTCTCTAAAGGGAACCATGAGGAACAACCTAATAATGTTATCTTTAAAAAATAAAGTTTCTCATAAACTAGTTCTTTGGGACATACCTAGTTCGTTAAGCGATCTATTGCTGATTTTGGTTCTGAAATGTCAGTACATAATTCTGTTGAGTTCTTAGGTACAAATTGCCTTTTGCGCCTATTTTTAGATTGAAAAGATTTAAAATATTCCTTAAGGTTATCGGGAAATTGATTTAGTTGTTCTTCTGTCACTTCTTCTATGTCTGTGGTACCAAATCTTAACTTAAGGATTTCTTTAAACATTTTTGGAATCTCATTGGGTTCAGTATAATTTAATGACTTTGATATTAAGTCTTTAGAATCGTATTTTTTAAGTATATTTATAAGACTTTTTGGTAACGTATCGAAGAGTTCTGAACGGTTAGAAATTATGTTTTTTTGGGGTATAATTTTGGTATTTTGGTTAGGATTTTTTCGTTTAGGGTTGTTATTTTGTTTGTTGGAATTAATTGTTGTATTTTGTGTACCTGCTGGTGTTGTTTGATTGCCTTGTGGTGGATTTGGGATACCTTGTTGGTTTTGTCCATATTGTCCTTGTCCACCGAATCCCTGACCATATTGACCATATTGACCTTGTTGACCTGGAGGACCGAATCCACCGGTACTGTTGCCGGGAGAACCACCTTGTCCGCCATAACCACCTTGTTGACCCCCTTGACCTCCATATCCGCTCTGGCCTCCACCTTGACTTCCAAATCCTCCTTGGCCTCCGCCTTGGCCTCCAGATCCTCCTTGGCCTCCACCTTGACCCCCAAATCCGCCTTGGCCTCCACCTCGACCTCCACCTCGACCTCCGCCTTGACCTCCGCCTTGACCTCCGCCTTGACCTCCGCCTTGATCTCCAAATCCACCTTGTCCTCCGCCTTGTCCTCCACCTTGACCTCCAAATCCGCCTTGTCCTCCTCCTTGACCTCCAAATCTGCCTTGTCCTCCTCCTTGTCCCCCTCCTTGTCCTCCGCCTTGTCCACCTCCTTGTCCACCAAATCCACCTCCTCCTGGTGGTCCTCTAGGTTGCCATTGGGCCTAGAAACACAATTTCATATACTCTGATGACATTTTTATAGCAATATTAAAGAAAATATGAAGGTCTTGTAAGCAAAGTTGTTAGTAGAGAATGTAGTCTCGGTATTAACGGTCTAAATCTAAAGTTATAGTAATTTCCTAAGTTCGTACACAAAGGCTGGACATCGTAGTGGAAAATAAAGTATTCGTAAGCTTTGCAAATGTCAAGGGTCTACTGTACTCTAAGATCCGGTTTCTGAGAGCTTAGCCGAGTTTAACCATTTGGCTAAACTCGGTTGCAATATAACAATCCCATAAGTAACCACAGCAACCATTTTCTTTCCCGTTCGTTATAGTTAACTAAGCTTTCAGAAACCGGCCCTTAATCAGCGTTTTTTATCTAGGAGTCCACTTGGTGGGCCACAGGGGATGATTTAGTCATAAGTGCTATATTTAACATACAAAGCAAACACAAAAAGAAAAAAAAAACTTTGTATAAAGTAAATCCCACACAGTAAATCCTACACACTTAACTAAAAAATAATATATTTATTGTATCAAAGAATTTATGTTTATTAAACGTAATATATAGGGTACTTCCGGGGTGCCCTCTTAACCTTTATCAAAAAATTAGGAAAATTTTAAATAAAAAATATAATACTTGGTGTAGGTTTCACTTGTGTCGATATGTGAATGAATCCTCGCGTGTATTTTAGACAATTTAGAATTTTACATACAGAAACTAATTCCTTCAAATTAAATTTCTTGAAAGCTTTTGAAATTCAGTCTTCCATTCACTCATACCCTTTTCACACTAGAACTTTAAGACGAGTGAACTTAAAGTTCACTGATGTTTAACATCGGTATGCTTTCACACTTGATGTTTAAATCTGCGGTGCTGTCATTAGCTACAGTAATTTTGTCCTTAAGTTACCATCATGAAATTACCAGTTTTGAACTGTCTGCGCAGACGCACATTTTGAATTATTATAAACACATATGGATATTTCATTTCATTCTACAATAAAGACACTACAATAAAGAATATATTACACCTGTATTAACATGTAAGTCGATACATTTTATCTCAATTATTGTAGCTCTGTATTTTATTAAACACATTATTAAAATAAATAATTTTATTATAACAATAAGTATAAACTTCTTATAACGTCGATATAATACAGTATTCTTGTTTATGATAATATAAAATGTTAACAGCACAAATTCAAAGAGTATTTTTTTATAATAGAAATTATGTTGGCAATGCGGACGATGTTTAAGACGCAGATCTCTGTCTTAAACATCGCTTGTATTTAGACGAAGCCATACGGTTTCACATTAGCGTTTAAAGACTCATTCACTTTAACATCCGATCTTAAAGTTCTAGTGTGAAAAGGGTATCAGGGCGTAATATTATCAATAAACAGACCGAAATTTATGGTTCAGCTTTCTTAAACCCCCTGGTTAATTGTAATAATAAACCTTAACAGACGAACTGCCCACATCTGGAAACGATATAAACAATGGCGCAACAAGAACTGCAATTTAAAATCAATGAAATTTTTTATTTATTTTTATTTTCATGCTTATTTAATTATTTATTTATTATTAAATTGGTGGCACAACAGGATAGTGTCCTTATAATAGTGCAACACTAATATACAAAGAAAATTACAGTGTACATGTAAAATATCAATTCATTTGTACAAAATAAAAATAATATAAAATAGACAAAAAAAAATAATAATAATAAATTGCAAACAATACAAAATTTGCTATAAAAAAATCATCTGTGGCCACCACAGGACCGACCGCCATCATAAAGTACTTGCATAAAATACATTCTAGCAGCAGAGTAGAAATAATTTGGCTTAATATCTAACAGAGATAATAGCTGCTTTCCTTTTACAAGTTAAAATGCTTGGCTAAGCTAAGAAGTTAGTCAAATGTCTTAGCAAGGGAAAGGAGGGAGGAAAAAACTGAGTTAATCTTAGCCAGTGTCTTATAAATGGAACGCTCTTACACCTTAGATTAACTTAGCTTAGCATAGATTTCTTAAGTAAAGTGGTAAAAGGAAAGCGCCTATTATTTATCAGGACCATGGAAACGTTACATGTAAGTATGAAAAAATTGAGACAGGCTGGGCGGGGTTATGCAATTTTCAAAACCTTAATGAACCTTGCTATATAAAAAAAAAAAAATCTGCACATATTTAGAAACCTAAATAATGGTATTAGCCATTCAAATTTAAATTAACAAAAAAAATATTTTAACATAAAATTTATTTTGGCATCTCAAATAATCATCATTCACTAAAACCTGCGAAACCCTGAAATGTGTGAAAATTCACACTTGACATCAATTTTTTTATTTTCAATTTTTGGTACTTTTCGACAATTTTATTTGATGGCCTATTAATAAAGTTGTGTGCTAGCCACTAAATCTTTAATTTTTTTCTAAACTATTTAAAGTCTGAGGATTTCAAAAATTTAAACCGCAGGTCTCTATCTCTTACCGTTTTTGAGATATGATTGTTTTAAAGTTGGCATTTCCATATTTAAAAAAATGATAAATACATAATAATATTTAAAAAAAGAATAAATAAAATAATGTAAACCTATGTTTGTTAATAATAATAATAGTTTATTTATTTAGCTAATTTTAGTAAGATCCATATTAACAAACATAAACTTATAAACATTATAATAAACATTCAAATCAAATTTAATCCTTATTTTGTCAATTTAAACCATTATTTGTCCACTTAGTTCATGCAAAACGTGATTTTTGTCAAATTTAAATATCGATTTTTCGTAATTTAGCGCTTTAAAATTTTAATAACTTATTTGAATTAATTGTTTGGGACCTTAAAAATAAGTAGGTCGTAAAATTAGGTTCCAAACTTGTTGCAAATTGGTTTGTAATGTTTTCTACAATAATTTCAAAACTGTATTATTGTGATAAATCATATTTTGAATGTTATCTTCTCAAATATTTTTAATATCAGCCCTGCCTACGAAATACTGTTAACTATGAAAATTCACAGTTTATATATTTTTTCAGATAAACAGGTTTCGTCGCATAAATGTTTACGTAATTCCTGTTAATGATATAAAAATAAAATTTCCTTATCAACTTATTTAAGAGGATTAATTATTTTTTTAATCCCATACTAATTCATTTGTGGTTAACAAAACATCGAGATGACATTAAAATGTCTTTCTTATGAATTCTAAGTTATTTTTTGTGCGTATTTTAACATTGAATATATTGGGTCTCGTGAAAGTGTAGTTATTTTTGGAAATTTGGGTAGTTAATCAAAAACTATATGTCAAAAATGGTAAGAAATAGAGACCTAAGGTTTAAATCTTTAGAAAATTTAGTTTTACGATGTTTTTTTCTGTAATATTTGGTCCGTAATGACCTAAAACTAATTGGTAAAATTTTGATTTTATTTTGTAAATTTCAAAAATTCATATCTCAAAAATGGTAAAAGGTAGAGACTTGAGGTTTGAAATTTTGGAATTGTTACACCTTGTTTTGTCTAGAAAAATTAATGTTTGGTCCGTAATGACCTAAAACTATTGAAAATTTTGATTTTTTGTAATTTTAAAAATTCATATCTCAAAAAAGGTAAGAAATAGAGACTTGAGGTTTGAATTTTTGGAATTCTCACACCTTGTTTTGCCTAGAAAAAAATAATGTTTGGTCTGTAATGACCTAAAACTATTGAAAATTTTGATTTTTTTGTAATTTTAAAAATTCATATCTCATAAAAGGTAAGACATAGAGATTTGAGATTTGAATTTTTGGAATTCTCACACCTTGTTTTGTCTAGAAAAATATAATGTTTGGTCCGTAATGACCTAAAACTATTAGGGAAAATTTTGAAACTTTTTGTAATTTTAAAAATTCATATCTCAAAAAAGGTAAGACATAGAGATTTGAGGTTTAAATTTTTGGAATTCTCACACCTTGTGTTGTTTAGAAAAAATTAATGTTTGGTCCGTAATGACCTAAAACTATTGAAAATTTTGATTTTTTTGTACTTTTAAAAATTCATATCTCAAAAAAGGTAAGACAGAGATTTGAGATTTGAATTTTTGGAATTCTCACACCTTGTTTTGTCTAGATAAAATTAATGTTTGGTCCGTAATGACCTAAAACTATTAGGGCAAAATTTGAAACTTTTTGTAATTTAAAAAATTTATATTCCAAAAAAGGTAAGAAATAGAGACTTGAGATTTGAATTTTTGGAATTCTCACACCTTGTTTTGTCTAGAAAAATATAATGTTTGGTCCGTAATGACCTAAAACTATTAGGGAAATTTTTGAAACCTTTTGTAATTTTAAAAATTTATATTCCAAAAAAGGTAAGAAATAGAGACTTGAGGTTTGAATTTTTGGATTTCTCACACCTTGTTTTGTCTAGAAAAATATAATGTTTGGTCCGTAATGACCTAAAACTATTAGGGAAAATTTTGATTTTTTTTGGAATTTTAAAAAATTCATATCTCATAAAAGGTAAGAAATAGAGACTTGAGGTTTGGATTTTTGGAATTTTCACACCTTGTTTTGTCTATAAAAAATTAATGTTTGGTCCGTAATGACCTAAAACTATTAGGGAAAAATTTGGAAAATTTTTTTAATTTTTTTTTTTTGTTTTATCAAAAAATGTCTCAAATAAAAGTTGTTAGTTATTGCTTTTATAGCAACTTTTGTTCAATAATTTTTTCAAAATATTTTTCTGTTGTGAAATATTCGCAAAAATCTTAAAATCGATACGAGTAAACTCCCATTTTTAGTCAACCGATTTTTACCAAAAGTTGATCAAGTTGTGCCATTGATGGCAGAAGCTTAAATATGAAGTTTCATATTTCATATATATTTCACACTTGAAATATCTTACTTATTATATACTGAATAGCAAAATATATTTATTTATTTATTTATTTATTTATTTATCTATTTATTTATTTATTTATTTGTTTATTTATTTATTTATTTATTTATTTATTTTTATATATTTTTTCATTAAGGAGAGCCAACAGTAAAAACCAATGACTGGCTTCCACAGATTACAAAAATAGTTTACATGGATACTGTCTAACATGTTTTTCTCTATATAGATTCCAGTTTATATTTTTGGCATACATTGGATTCCATATTATTGAATAATACTCCAGTTGTGATCTGACAATTGAGGTATAAAATGTAGTTAATGATTATTTGCTGTGAAAAGGTTTACTAACTCTTATAACAAATCCTAAAAGTTTGTAAGCATTGCTAGTAATGGTGTCGATATGATTATTAAAAAGTTTAGGAGTCAAAAGTAACTCCAAGATCTCGTACAGTGTTTTTTATTGATAGACTAACGCCATTTAAATTATAGTTAAAATTAATTATACTTTTTTTTCTTGCATAGTTTACAACAAAGCATTTATTTAAATTTAGAGACATATCATTTTCAATACACCATTTGTTCAATCTAATCAGGTCATCTTAGATTTTGTAACAGTCGATGAGAGTTTCAACAGTTTTATAGAATTTTAAATCGTATATAAATCGTCGTATAAATAAGAAAAGTTGTATAAAATGAAGAAACAAATATTTCGGTTGGATGTAGGTTTTAATAAGATACCTATACACTTGAAATATCTCAGTTATCGTAATCACTTTTCAACAAAAATGTATTTACAAAAACAATACCAAGTACTGACAAGTCAGCTAGTTATATATAAAATTGTACTCACCAAACCTATTGTTGCGATTGCAAGCAAAATGACAAGTGCTCGAACACTGGACATTTTGACCGAACGTGCCGTGATTACGATCTGCATATAATTTATAGTGCATTTCGCGGAAATCAAAAAAATTCTCTCAATGTCGTATTGACAACTACAATTTAAATTGAATTAATTTTTTAGCTTAATTACTAATTATACTACAAGCTAATCGCGTTTTATAAAATGATACGAAATATGTAATTAAATTATTTGAATTAAAATTTTTAAAAACTTTCAAGCCCAAAATTTTTTAGTTAAATATTAAATAATTATAATTAAGTTAAATGATTATATAATTATTTAATTTCTATTGTATTTGTTTATTAAATATATTATTTATTATTTTATCCGTATTACAGTATTTTTAACGTTACTATTAATCTTTTACACTAGCGGTTTTCAACCTTTTTTAGAACACCAAAAAAGGGTGCTAAAATTGTTAAGCACACCATTTGTTTTGGAAACATAAAAATAGGTCTATGAGAAACGATGGCCTGAACATGTAGGTGAAGTCAATTATATACAACAAATTTTGAACAAAAACTTAATTTTTTCTTTAAATTATTATTTTTTTAAACTTAAATTCACTGATATACATATGTACATATACAGGATGTATCAAGATAAAATAAGGAACACGATTTTTCTTAAAAACGCGATGTATGAGTAAGTTGGGAACAAATTGATGACTAAAATTTACCCAAAGAATCGAATGGTAGTATTAAAAAATTTCGGAAACACAGGATATCAAGGACAACTTTGATTTTTAAAATTGGATCTTATATCATGTGGGGCATATTTGCATAAAGCTTGTGAAAAGAAAAACTAAAACATTTTTTTAATATCTTCATTGTTTATAAAAATTTGTATTCTCTAAACGACATGAAAGTAAATTATTTTTATTAAAATTGTTCAAAGTGCCTTTCATTTTAATTTAAACACTTTCGCATAGTTACTCCTGAGCTATCTGTAGCTCGAAGCATCAAGAGAATTACCTTGTAAGAAGATCCTTGTAATTCCGAAGATTCAAAAGACAGATTCTAAGATAACTAAGGTTGGGTGTATGCGAGCGCAATCCACGCATAAAAAATATGATAATAATAGCGTGATGGAATTCAACTGTTACCTGTTACATACCTGTATTATACACGTTAAACACAAGGCCGCTAGCTCAGGTAGAGTTAACGAGATTAGCAGGGGTCCCACACAATACTGATACCCTAAAGCAGCACATTTTCATTTACGCATGATAAATTTGACCCACGATTTGAATTCACAAAATTTCAAATTCAACTTTGTCCCACCTGGGACAAAAGGTTCGCCGTCGCTAATTTAGGGTGATATTTTGAAGAGACCATCAAAAAGTGGTCAACTTAAACAGGTAACTACCTTACGCAGGAGGCCACATTAGCTGGATTTACTGTAGATTGAGTGTGTGGGTATGTTTTCGTGGGTGATATATACTGCCGGTAGTGGCGTATCTTATTATTGTCTCCCACCCCTAGAAATTTTTTGACCCGCTAGTAGGATTATCAACTTTATTTAGAGCTATCAAACGACAAAAAAAAAGTGACAATGGGATGCCTCCCATCCCTACGGAACCCTGCGTAGCTGGCCCATAGTTACGCCATTGATTGCCAGAAATCTAGAAACAAAAAAATTCACCCTCTATACTCCATAGATGCTGGGAACCAATTATTGTTACTAATATTATCTTTCTGTTTCAGCTAATAATGCAAAAACGCGACGTGATTCTAACAGCAGTATTCTCGACATTGGCAGCTCTTATTACTTTGGCAACTGCTCTTTTTGTTTGCTACTGGTGTCATAAACGTAAGAGGAAGCGAGACGAAGAAGGAGAGGGTGATAGCCCTGTTACCTACAGAGGTGAGGACGAGAAAAGGAGTCGTCTCAACGGATTCCTCAACCTCAAAACACCTCTAATATCAACCAAAACACTTGGGTAAGTGACAAAAATTGTTTAATATTACAAATTTCCCGCGAAGAAATATACCATCTTCCATTTTCTATCAACAGAGCTCTCTAGTGTAACGAATAAAACTAAATTTACATTACTACGTCAAGCTTTTTGCGTCGTTACAGTTCTGCAAAAAGCGAATTTGTTTTTCCATTAATTTTATGCAGTGCACGTCATTTAAATTGTTTAAACTTAATTCGGCAAACGTCAAATAAGTTGTTAGAATGCTCTTCTCACAAGAACTGGCTTCGTTTCCAAGCAACGCACGTAGAACCGACTGCAAGTCGTATTTCTGTTAATCTGACGTCATTACTTGGCGCATATACTATAGCGATGTGACGTCAATGGACAGTTCTCGTGTGAAAAACACTCTAAATCGCTTTCCAAAGCACTGTTGCCTACGCTACGACAGTCGAAAGTCAATCTATTTCTTTCTAACACGCAATTTCCTTTTCTAATCGCTGCATAAAGTTGAGCAGTGTTCAAATTTCTGCAGCACTGCTGTTATATTTGCGCCAAAACATGATATTTGAAATCAACCAGTAAAAACTCTCGAAGTAGCGACACAAAATGTAAGAAGCAGTAATAGAAACTAAGCTTAGCTCTGCATTGCTTGGAAATCTCACCAAAAGATGTCTCTGGTGTTTAAATTTTCCAGGATGCATTTTCCGGCTTCAATATTTAACCGACAGAGGTCTCGTGTTCTATTGATTTTCTTCTTTTAAAACATAAATTAACGTATTGTTACTCTTTGGAACATACCTCTTCACTGTGAAGAAGCATAAATCCAATTTAATACTATTGGCAGGTCTGTAGTATGGATGATACTGTGGGACATTTATAAGTTAATAATTGTTACTGCTTAAAATCAAGCCAATAAATGTCTTTAGTGTTTAAATATTTTCAGTTTGTATTTTCTATCAAAGGAGATCATTGGTTATTTATTTTATGTTTTCCACAAATAATATGCTTAATTGCAAGGTATTATTATTCATTTCTTAGTTTTGTGCGGAGGTAAATAGAATTTTTAAAGACTGTTCCTTTGGTTTAGGCGGAACTAGATTTTCAATTCTAGTTACTTTTACCGATTGATTGAAGCTTTTGATCATTTTGTTCAGGAAAAGCCAACTTCAATATATAAAAAATAGCTAATGACAACTTACAAAAATAAAAATTCCGGTTAGTTCCGCCTAATCGTTTGGAATAGACTGTATTTTTTAAGTACCCACGAGCTCTCTTTTTAAAAATTGAAGTAGGCCTTAGGTGAACAAATTGATAAAAGCCTCGCTATATCGTTAAATGTTAGAAGCTTTCAAAATCTAGTCCCGCGTGAAGCTTAGAAATTAATAATACTGTACTTGGTGGCTGTTGGTGTAAGAGAAAACGAAGAGATGTCGCTACTGTCTCATTTCCGCCTAAATTTAAAATTAAAAGCTTAATTTTTCTACCACCAGAGACCTCAGGAGTTCTATTGATTTTAATATTTACACAAAAAAATATATTATTAACTTTTATCTGTTTTGATGCAAGAACAAACAAAGAGATGCCGCTACTGAAAATTTAAACTTACAAGCTTGAACTTTGTACAACCAGAGCTCTCTGGAGGTGATATTGATCTTATTTCTACAAAGCTGTTATTGCTGACTTGTTGCTTTTGGCGCAAGAGCAAGCTATGAGATGTCGCTACTGTTTCATATTCCCGCGTGAAATTGAACTTACAAGCTGAAATTATTTGCAAACAGAGGTCCTTAGTGTACCATTGATTTTATCCTGGATTTACATGTGTTTAATAGCGAACCAAGTATCTAAAATATTTGTTTTACTACGATTAATACTTGATCAAGTACTTGATTTAGTAGTATGTTAAGTCAAATAAATAGAAGGCATTTCTATTTACTTGATCAAGTAGTAACCCCACCTCTGTTGTTGAGGAACGCGTCACCTGCTTAACAAATAATGTCAACAGGTTTTCTAGACAATTGTTTATTAAAGTTCTCTAGTAAACTTTTTAAAATCATTGGGCCATGTTCATAATCTTTTACTAAATATTGCAATTAAGCGTTCTTCTTCTTCTTCTTCCTCAGCTTGTATTCATCCACTGCTGGATATAGTCCTCTCTCGTCTTATTCCACGCATCTTTATCTTGAGCTGTTCTATAACACCGGTTCCCAGCGATGCTCTTTATGTCGTCCAGCCCGCGTTTTTGAGGTCTTCCGTCGCTTCTTTTGTTTTGCCGCGGGCGCCAATGGACTATTTTATTTGCTCACCTAGTCGAGTCTTGCTACGTGTCCTGCCCAGCTTCATTTGAGTTTCGCAATGCGATTTATTACGTTTGTAATTTTGCTGCGTCGTCGAATTTCAGAATTTCTAATTCTGTCCCGCAAACTTACGCCAAGAATGGCACGCTCTATTGCCCTTTTTGTTGTTCTCAGCCTGTTAGCACTTTTGATTGTCAACGTCATCGTTTCGAGACCGTGGCAACAGGCAGGATGCACGAATCGAGCGTTACTTGTTAAAATAAGAGAGTGTGATGCTAACGTTAGTAGTGTTCATAATCTCTATACTACGATATTTTAACTAATAGAGAAGAACGTTTGGCAACGTTTTTTGTTCTCGATAGAAAGAGATAGATATATGCACTGTACAACATGTTAAAAGAGATGGAAGATGCGTTAATAGCTTGTAACAATCGCGGTAAAAAAACAAACATAACATTGTTTATTTTACTATCAATTTTTTTTTTCACAACCAATATGAATATTTTAAAAGAATTACAAGAAAAATGTAATGATATCTAACTAATTAATCATATTATTAACTAGTTACCTATATATTGTTTATATGAACCTTTAGCAAAATAACGTAAAGCAATACATATTTGAAGTTCAGTTAAAATATTTCCACCTTTTGAAGATACCAGTTTTATATCGTCATTTGAAATGTTAATTAATATTTTTATTATTAATTCTTTTGTAAATTTAATTCTTCACTTAATGGTTTTAATTTTTTTTCTTTTATTAGGTGTACAACTTTGCTTCTGCCGTTTTTTCCCGTAATTCGAGGTTTTATTGTAAAAAATTGGTTATAGGGGAGATGTGGGGACGGTGGCACACATTTTGGTTTTCTGTTCATAACATCTTCAATTTTGAATTTTTTAAATAAATCTTTTCGCCACTTAATACTTATTATGTCGTTGTTTAAATATCCTATTATAAATTAATGTCCTTATCACGTGCCATTTATAATTTTTATTTTTGTTGATCTCTGCAATTGTGCCACTGTACCTATACGTGACGGTACAGTGAAACAGCATTAGGGATACAGTGGAACAGTAAATATAATAGGTATCTAAAAAATCTGTATATGTATCAATAATTTTTATTGAAACTTCAATTCAATGACTTTAAAAATAAATCATCTGAAAGGTACTGAAAAATTAATAATATTGTAAAAAAATCAAATTTTTTGGAACAAACTACTAAGTTTAATTAATGTATATAAATATATAAACATAAATTTATTATTAATATAAAAAAATAAACTTTGGTAAGTTCCTTGGAAGCAGTAAGTTTTAATAGTTTTTAAATTAATATTAATTATATTTCATTAAATTTACTGTAAAAATCACAACGTCTAAACGGTGTTTTGTGCTACCAGACGGAGCAGGAGATGGTAAAACTTTTATCAGCTCTGATTTTTTAAATGTGTAATTTTCATTTGTTTTAATAAATTTAAAGAGTAGAGTCAGCCGTCGGAGATATGTTACAACAATATTGTCAGTCGTTATTTCTCTGATTTCCCCTATAAAGTGGCTCTTCATTTTATTCTTTCCATATCCTTCAAATATTAAGGCATATTGCCTTACTTTAATTTCCTTGTTTACGTAGTCTGTCGAATCTGTATCACATGCAGAGTCAACATTATCATCTGAGTTTGAATTCTCATCAATATTGACATCAGTAACAGATGTGTCTGAACTTCAAGAATATCTTTTAATTTTCTGATCTTTTTTATTTTGTGCAGTTTGGAATTGTTCTTCTAACTCGTACCCACGTACAGTGGCTCACTGTACCACTGTATCCACATAACACGTGTGCCACTGTTAGCCTAACCCTATTTTCACGAACATTTTATCAAATATAATAAATTTTATAGTTTAGAGCATTAGTAATTGCTTTACACTGTAGACAAATGACCAATTTACAACATGTAATACAAAATTTCTTACTAATTTAGTTGTGTCTCGTTCAAATAAAAAATGTCTTGTTACGATAAACTTTAGTTTGTCTACCTCAAATCAACATTTCATCATAAATGGCGGGACTTAAATTTATAGACTCAAAATGTGGATAGTATAATTTCTCAGTACCAGAGGGGCCTATATATATCCAAACAGACATGAAAATATTCTATATGTCAAAGATATTTCAAATGTTCCACTGTACCAATTGTGCCACCGTCCCTACATCTCCCCTATGTCTTTAAGGCGTTCTGAAATTGCTTGTTGAGTCACTCTCAATGATTGTGCCAATTCTTCTTGACTTTGACACGAGTCTTCATCAAGTAATGCCACCAATCTTCAAAAACCTTCTTTCTGCCACCGCTATGCCGGTCTTCGACGTGAAAATCACCGTTCTTGAAGCGTTGAAACCACTCACGACACGTTCTTTCACTAATAGTAGTCTCACCGTAAGTATTTGAAAGCATTCGACGAGCCTCAGCCGTAGATATCTTCATATTGAAGCAAAAAATTAGAACCTCCCGCAAATGACGTCAGTTGGCTCGTAAGCTGACATTCGATATAAATATATTCGATAAACTGATATTCGTATACCACGTTCAGAACGACCCTCTATTTTTAACATACTAATACAAGTCACTAAACAGTGTGTAAACAACACGTAAAATTGTTAATTTAGCAGCTTGATCTAGTTACTTACCATAGTTACCTAACACGTGTAAATCTGGCATTAAATCAAAAATTCACAATGTTATTGCTTACTTGTTGCTTTTCGTGTAAGAACTCACTAAAAGATGTCGCCACTGTTTCATATTCGCGGTTGAATTTAAACTTACAAGCTTCAATATTCTACCAACAGAGGTATCTGGCGTTCTATTGATTTCCTCCCGTTTCGACAAATGAAATGCTGGTCGATTTCAGGGTTGGAAAACCCAAGATATTACTTATTTGCACGAGATGATTGTTCTCTTTGTATTACAATATGAATCTATTGATTTCAATCAAATATTTACAGAAAAATTGCGGTTGTATTTGATTGGAGCTTAATTATTAAACCTTTTAAAAGGAGCTTTAGAGTTTAAATTGGTTCATTATTTGTTAATTTGAATTTTAACGTAGTTTCTAATTTTTTAATTTCAAAAAGTTCAAATTTAGCATTGTTAAATAATGGATTGTAATTTTAAAACAAAAATTTAACAACTCTGTTTTAATACTTGCTGAAACTGCAAGCTGAATCATAAAACTTGATTTCAACAAAATATTCTCCTTCCATTGTTTATACCTATCCGCTGGTAATACTCTTTTTTAATATCGCACTAGAAAAGGTGTTCCCAAAAGTTAGTAAATTCTTAAATTTAGAATATAACATTTATGTGCTGCCCGTTATAGTTATTGAATTAATGTAGCCATTTAATTTGGTATATAGCTATTATTTTACTATCTGATTGTTGTATTTACTCTATTCCTACCTGAACTCGAGGTATCCTACATATGAATTCATAGCTCGCAAGCGGTTTTGGAATGAACTCTCCGGGTTCGTTCGCTGGTTGAAATGATGAAATGATATCTTCCATATGGCTAGTCCTGGTTCCTGGCAGACAACGCAGCGCGACGCCTCCTTGACTTATCCTGGCGCCTCGAGGTCTAAGAAACACGGCGTCACCACCACTTGTCACGTGGGTTGTTAGATAAAAATGTAACTCCTGGTTTTAAAAATTCAATTTATTAAATAATTAATAAATTACATTGTTATTGTAAGATTGCATTCGTCCATGGGAGATTTGGAAGTCTTCGGTCCACCCCGTGTTGGCTGAAATCGGTTTGGACCGATCAATGTTAATATAACTTGATTCGTCCAAATACTCTAAATATGTCAGTAACTCATCATGGGCAAAATCTGACTTCTTAATATATATTTTAAACTCATGACCTACCGTTTCTAACGGGGTCGAAATTTAATCTAATTCTTCTGACCAAATTTCATATCACACCATTTACCATCTGTTATATTTCACACTTTTAAAATTACATTTATGTTCTTCTTATATAAGATTAAATTATCTCACTAGAAAAATAACCGAAAAAATAATGTTTATTTTCCTGGCAAAGATTAATCGTTTTGTGTGATGGAATTATTTTGAAAAATTGTAAAAAATAAAGTTTAAATACTTTCTGTACACAAGAGGTTGCTGAAAAAACTGGAGCATTTTGGAATCAGAAATAAACTTCTACATTGGATTGAAGCGTTTCTTACAGGAAGATATTTCTGCGTGAAAGTAGGAAATGCATTTTCCTCCTCAGCACCGGTCATTAGTACCTCAAGGATCTGTCTTAGGACCATTGTTGTTCCTTATTTACATCAGCGATCTTGGTTATATTCTAAAATCTACACACTGCTTCTACGCCGACAACGTAAAGATATTCCATAACCCTGTTTCTCAGTATGATGAATTTCAAAATGACATTAGTAATATGTTTGAATGGTCATCGACCTGGCTTATACCAGTTAATATAAATAAAGCTAGTGTTCTTCATCTAGGCATAAACAATCCTAGGTTGCAGTACTACCTTAACGGTATTACTATCCAACAAGTTACTGAACAGGTTGATTTGGGATTGACAATATGCACAAACCTTAGTTGGTCTACACATGTGATCAAGTGTGTTAAAAAAGCAAATAGTGTGTTGTACCTTATCTCTAGAGCATTTGCTAGGCCGTCTCCTGTATTAGTACGCAAAATGTTCACCACATATATTCGCCCACATCTAGAATTTGCCGTTTCTGTTTGGTCACCAAGTCTTAGAAAAGATATTGACATTATGGAAAGAGTCCAGAGACGTGCTACGCGCTTACCATTTGGTTTCAACAGACTTCCCTATGATGAGAGACTTCGAAGACTTAATTCGCCCAAACTGGAAAACCGTAGTTTTGAAGTCGTGGTGATCTTATAACTACCTACCGTGTACTCCATCGGAATTTTGATGCTAATCTTACTGGTTTGTTTGTACTTAATGTAGACTCTCGTTTACGTGGACATTCGTTAAAGTTATGTCACGAAAAGTTCCGTAAGAACGTTCGGGCCAAGTTTCTTTCAAACCGAGTGTTTAATCACTGGAACAATCTATCTGGAAGTGTAGTGTCTGCCGCAAGTGTGAACAATTTTAAAAATAAACTGGACCATTATAATCAGTTGCTACTATCCCCATAAACTGAAATTTTCTGTTTTTGTACACTTTTTACCGACCGTCAACATATATAAGGGAGGTATTGTGATCATACCGATTTTGACATTTCGAGATTTCGATGGATCTCCACGAATTGAGGTCCATACATAACGTTTTGACTATTTTTAGCATGATGTCTGTCGGTCTGTCTGTCTGTCTGTCTGTCTGTCTGTCTGTCTGTCTGTCTGTCTGTGTCTGTCTGTCTGTCTGTCCGTCTGTCTGTCTGTCCGTCTGTCTGTCCGTCTGTCTGTCCGTCTGTCCGTCTGTGTACACGTGCAGAGCAAATTAGGCTGAAAGGATTTTTATGAAACTGCATATTTAAGCTTTTGGCAATAAGTAATAACTTTTATTTGAGACGTTTTTTGATAAAACGAAAAATTACGACAAATTTTTGTAAATTTTTTCTCAATTTTTTCATACTTTTATGTAACGTTTCCATGGTCATGACAAATAATATCTCTGCTAGAAAATATTAGGCCAAGTTATTCCTACTCTGCTGCTAGAATGTATTTTATACGAGTACTTTACGATGGCGGTCGGTCCTGTGGTGGCCACAGCTGATTTTTATATTTGTTATTGTTTGATTTTAGTTGTTTATCAAATCGCTTTGTTTCTTTCAACTTTCCTGTATCACAACAATGTGAAATATTGTAATTTTTCTATAAGATCTTTACGAGCCATTGGCTTCAGTTCTTTTAAATAAATAATAATAATAATAATAATATTTACGGTACATAATATTGATATATCGATTGCTATTAATTTTATTTCAGATTGTTAGTTTTGTATGATAAACTTGAAATCTGTATTGTTTACCGTACCCTTAAGGTTTAATATAACCTCTAAACATATATTTTGTTCTTTAAAATGATTCTTGAAGCAAAAAATACTTTTTATATTAAAAATTTTATTTTGAAGGAAAAATATTAAAACATCCAATTCTGAAATTCTAATATAGGTCTTGCCGTCAAATTCCATCTAACACGTTTTCAGGGTTGAAAATTTTATATTTTCATGAAAAATTCAAGCACACACGTCTCAATTTTCCAACGAGAAACACATGCAGAAAATACGTGCATACTCTCGTACATATGCGGTTGTATTGTCGGGGATCTTGCTGTCATTAGAGGACTTGGCTCGGAATAGTAAGTTGCCATAGAGGTACCACTCTAAAGAGGTGCATTCACATTAATAGACCATATTAGTAAATATATTACAAAATGGGCTTCCATGCTGCCGACTAGCGATTTGTTTCCTTTTATTTGAATTGAGCATGTCGTTATAATTTTGAATTATACAAAAACAACTTGTACAACAGTGACGATGTTATCCGCGACGTTAAAATAACTCGCCTAAGGTGGATAGAAAACGTATGACTGACGATAGATTAGTACAGAAAGTGCTAAACACAAAACCATTCGGAAAAAGGTGAAAAGGAAGACCCAAATTAAGATGGCTGGACGGTGTTGAATAAGAGATTAAAGAATTGGTGGAGCTTTGCCCAATTAAGGTCGGAATGAAGGAAAATTCTGCATTAGGCCAAGGCTCACAAAGGGCTGTAGCGCCAATTATGATGATGATGATTATTATGATACTGACGATATTGTTATAATAAAAAATAAATAAAAATAAATAGTATGTTGGAAGTATAAATTAAGTTTTCAACGTAAGAAAATGTTTCACATCAAACCTACCAGTCAATATTTATTTATTAAAATTTTTATACAATTCTTATACAATTCTTATACTTTATACCAGTGTTTCTCAAACTGTGGTCCACGAGTCAGTTCTTGATGGTCCGCGAACACAAAATTTCATTAGTATTAATAATGGGCCTTTACGCAAAAAGACTTTTTTTCTTGATGTTGGTGGTCCGCGGTTAGCGTGGAATTTAGAAAGTGGTTCGCAACTGTCGAAAGTTTGAGAAACACTGCTATATACATTATGAATTAATATGTCATTATTTCAAAGAGACAGGGTATAGTCATATATATATATATATATATATATATATATATATATATATATATATATTTTTTTATTTGAGCATTTGTTTTTAATGCATCCCTTAATTTGAAAATAACGTCACGCCAAATTGCTACAAAAAAAAGTACGCCAATGATGCAATATTTCAAAATATTTTGTCCGAATCATTTACATACATTATTCGTAATGTACATTTGTAAGTAAAATATAGCTAAACGAGAGCATCGTACGTGGTATCAATTGCATTGTGACAAAGGAGACAAAACATACGTTATATGTGTTTTATTAGTTCGTAGAATCAGTTGTAATGTTTCAAAGGAAAAATTTAAAATTTAATTTATATGCACCAATCTAATAAATAATTTTATCTATGGCTATCAAATAATAAATGCATTATGTGTCCAACTGTAAGTACATAATGCTGTTCATATTGCAACAAGTGTAAAAAAAAAGACCCGCATGTGTTCAAACACTGAAAAATTTCCGTTTTTGTACACTGCTTTCGCTGACTAGATATTTTGAAAATAAACATTTTTTTAAATGGAATACCTGTATATTGTTAAGCCATTTGAACGATTTTTTTGTCTATATAAAACACTAAACAGGTTTATAATGATTTTTTTTTTAATAACGGAGATATCAACGTTATAAACTTATAAAAATAGTACGATTAAAAACTTACATATAATAAAAACAAAAGTAAAAATTACCAAGTATTTTGGTTACAAATATTTTTCGAATAAATATCCATTACTGTTTAAACACAATTTTATTCTTTATTTTTAGAAATTTAGCTGCAAGCAAGAGATATTTTATTTTTTAGTTCGTCTAAATTATTAATTGGATCTCTATAGACTGTATTTTTCAGAAATTCCCAAACAAATAATCTAAAGATGTTAAATCAGGAGATCTAGGAGGCCAGTTAATAGGGCCATTAGTACCAATCCACTTGTCGTCATATTAATGTAATTATTTACAAGGTAGGCATTATGTGCAGGTGCACCATCATGCTGAAAATACTTCAAATTAATGCCGTTAGCTATGGGCATATCGTCGAATAAATCTTGAAAACTCATTTTCCAGAAAATCTAACTACTTTACAGTCGTCAAATTTTCTTCATAGAAATACGGCCCTATTTCGTAGAATTCCGAGCATGTGTATTTTCTCGTAAAACATCTCTTGCTTGCAGCAAAATTTCTAAAAATATGTTAGGCAATGTAATGCGAAACATAAAATAAAGAATAAGATTGTGTTTAAACAATAATGGATATTTATTCGAACAATATTTGTAACCAAAATACTTGGTAATTTTTACTTTTGTTTTTATTATATGTAAGTTTTTAATCGTACTATTTTTATAAGTTTGTAACGTTGATATCTTCGCTATTTAAAAAAAAAAAAAATCATTATAAACATGTTTAGTTTTTTATAAAGACAAAAAATTTGTTCCAATGGCCTAACAATATACAGGGTATTCCATTTAAAAATATATTTTTAAAAATATCTGGTCAACGAAACATCTAAAAATATTTTTGAGTCTTACATGATATTTCCTATGTAAAATACTCGAACTTTGTCTATTTAACCTAATCTCTGTCTATAATATTAAGAAAGATAGCAATGGCGAGCCAATTGGCTGGGACATTCTGTATAGTTGTAGATAAAATATTATATTTGACTCGCATTTAATGGGTATATTTCACTCGGATGATTACAACCCTCGCCTATGGCTTGGATGGTAAATCTCATCCTCGTGAAGTATAGCTTCCATTATATGCTTCTTAAATAAAATATCAAAATTAATTTTATAATTAAATTTTTAGAGTTAAATTCAACAAGTTTTAGCAAAAAATAGTTGTTGAACTTAACTAAAATATTAAACAATGGTCATTTTTTCACTTAATCATTTTCTTTGGCTATCATTTTTATCATTTTACCAACAAACACCATCTTTGTAAGCGAGTCACGTTCGAAACTTGACCTAAAAAGTAGAAATATCTTGCTGCGAAGAAAGAGAAGATATTCGAGACGCAGAGGAAAGGAAATATAAGATATTCTGATATTTAGCTCTGAACTCTAATCCCGTATTGGGGTTAAATGGAATTCTCTGATAGAAACAACCTATATTTTTGGTTTTAGGGCGTAAAATATTGAATTTAAAACCGATTTTTTTTGAACTGTAATCACTGAACCATATACGAGTAGAAATATTGTCTGAAACATATATGAAAAAGTAAATATAAAGGAAAAATGAAACAAAGAGAAATATACATTTTCTGAAACATAGAATTAGAAAGAAACAAAGTGAAAAGAATATACCAAATGCAAATAATATTTTCTAAACAAGCACTTAATAGCTATCTAAGGTCTCCGGTCTAACTAAGAAAAATTTTTTTTTTTAATTTTAGAAATTCGACTTTATTCATCAACATACTCTCCTTCAAGAGTGATACATTCATTCCAACGCTCCTCTAACTTTTCGATGCCTTCTTTGTAGAACGATTTGTCTTTGCCCTCAAAATAGGCCTCGGTTTCGGCAATCACTTCTTCATTTGAGTCAAATTTCTTTCCCTGGTGCATCTTTTTGAAGTCTGCAAAAAGCCAGTTATCGCTGGGGGCCAGATCTGGAGAGTACGGTGGGTAAGGAAGAAATTCGAAGCATAATTTATTCAATTTAACCATTTTTTTCATCGACTTGTGACACAGGGCGTTGTCTTGGTGAAAGAGCACTGTTTTCTTTTGCATGTGAAGCCGTTTTTTCTTGATTACTACACTCAATAGATCCAATAATGCCATGAAGTATTTGCTATTGGTAGTTTTACCTATCTCAAGATAGTCGATAAACAAAACACCATGCGCGTCCCAAAATACAGATGTCATAACCTTGCCAGCTGACTTTTGAGTTTTTGGTCGCTTTGGACGAATTTCACCGACTGCTGTTCACTCAGCTGACGATCTTTTTGATTCAGGTGTGTAGTAGTGGATCCATGTTTCATCCATTGTCACATACCGACGCAAGAAATCCTTTTTATCTCACTTGAACAGCTCTAAACAGCGCACTGAATTGTCGACGCGTTTTTGTTTTTGGTCTGGTGTAAGCGAACGCGGCACCCAGTTTGAAAGCAATTTACGCATGCTCAAATTTTCGTGTCAAATTATAAACACTCTACCTTCTGATATCTTTAAGGTGCCAGCTATCTCACGCAATTTCACTTTACGGTCTTTCAAAACTATTTTGTGGACTTTTTTTATGTTTTCCGGAACAACCATCATTGGATTTTGCTCATCACTTGGATTTTGGGAGGTGAGGACCTTTTTTTGCTCATCATTTAGATTTTGGGAGGTGAGAACCTTGTTTTTGCTTATCACTTACATTTATTTGCCAAGGGCGCCAAAACACAGTTTTGCCCCTAGCGCAAGTTTTCCTTACTACGGCTCTGTGCCCGGACAGCAACGTATTATTGTCCGAGGGCCTCTGGCCCGAGAAATGGATGGCCCGAGGGATGGAGGAGGGATTTCCAATAAAACTACTCTTGCTTCCAGGGACGCCACACCACCGAACTTGAATTTTATTTTTATCTCCTATTAATTCAGATTTATCTGGTTAATCATGGTAACCAGATATTACTTCCCATATGTTTTAATTAGAAAGTAAAATTTTAGAAACTAATTGGCATAAAAAAATACTATCTGTTAAATTTAATTTCCACCAATTTTCCACATATTCAAATTCCAATGTTGTCCTGTGGTATTTGGTAACGTATGTCGCGGTTAGTGTGTGAAACTGTTACCATGGTAACTCGGTGAAAAGCTACGGGTACTCACAGTTTTCCATGAATGGGATAATAGACGAAAATTATACAGTGTATTTGGAAAACCATATATGAATAGGAAAACTTCTAAGGTAGAAGAATCCCATCTAGTAATTTCACGAGCAGCCTTCTCACCCTGTCATGACTTATTTGTTGAACTGTACAATCTTAAAGGGTCGGGTCCCGGTTACCCGAGTACCCAACCTCATTTCCAGTAACAATGTGTAACTTGATTTATAAGTATTTGTGTACTTTAATACATTTATTCCTGTTTGATACCTTTAAATTAAAAATTATGTGACGTGTGAATTTTCACACATTTCAGGGTTTCGCAGGTATTTAGTAAGTGAATGATGATTATTTGGAATGCCAAAACAAATTTTATGTTAAAATATTTTTTTATTAATTTTAATTCGAATGCCTAATACCATTATTTGGGTTTCTAAATATTTGTAGTATCTTTTTTATATATCAAGGTTCACTTATATTTTGAAAATTGCGCCTACGGCTTCCATTGGTTGTTTAAGTCATAAACTCCGCCCCTCTGATTTCGTATGCATACAAACATAGAATTAAATTATAATTTCAACACTTCCCACTGGTTATTAAATTTACGCTTTTAAAAACTAAATGCAACATTTGCCAAAATATAATTATAATTTTGACAAAATAATTTAAACAAAATAAAAATGCAAAAAAAAAAACAGAAAAAATAAAAATTGACGGGATTCGAACAGTAGTTTCTTACAGTAGTTTCAACTCACGCAGCGACAACGTTACCACTGTACTACGCAGGTTCACTCCTTTATTATGTTAAATAACGGATGAAATATTTTACATATTTTAGTTAAAAACACAAAAAATGCGTTATTTTTCGAAAACATAATCTGATCAAAAATTCCTGTTGTACTATTCCGGTTCACACCAATGTACATTATTTAGAATTTTTTCAGATTTTTAGTTTAAACCATCTGGGCTACAGTTGTGGGACAAAATTTTTTTATACAATTTTGGCAAAAATCACCTCAAAATAATTTATTTTGCAAAAATAAAATTTTGATCGTTAATCCACGTACCAAGGACTTTCATTTGATACCCTACACAGAATTGTAAAAAAAAATATTTTTTTTCGATGAGCATATACAGTCTGTTCCAAACGGTTAGGCGGAACTAAATAGGAATTTCGTTCTATTAGGTTGTCACGAGAAGGGACCTTGCTTGGGTTATTTCATTTTTCATGTTGGAATGTCAAAATTTAAAATTCCAACAATGAAACCATGGAAACGAATGACATATGTCAAAAATTAATATTTTTTTTTACTTATTTTATTGACAAAAAAATAAATAAATGGGTAATTTGTATTAAGAATGACACAAAAAATCAAAATATAAAGAAAATGACATTTTAAAATGATATTAACCTTAACCAAAAAAAGTTTATTGTAAGTATGATTTACAAAGCTTAAAAAACACGGTCGAAAAGCACGATTTAAACGATGAAAGTAATTAGATTGCAAAATCTAGTTCCGCCTAACCGTTTGGAACAGACTTTATTTTTTTATATTTTTAGGGGGATATGTTTTTTAGATGTTTTAGTATTTTTCCTATGTGCGGGTCAAAAAGTTGTATAAGCATGCCAAATTTCAACTCTCTAGGTTTAGCCGTTTGGTTACAATTTTTACCGAACAGACAGACAGACAGACAGAAGACAAAATGACGGTATAAGGGTTTTTGGTCATACCTACAAAACCCTAAAAATTAAATTTACACATTGAATAGAGGATTAATATTCTTCAGTGGTATTTTCAATTTTGATTTGTCTGGTTTCGGTACCCACTAAAAATAAAATTATCTAAGTGCCAAGTGTCTAAATAACTTCATTTTGTTTAAACAAAACAAACAGTAACATGTGTAAGAAACATTTATTCTTTGGGATATGTTGGAAGTTCCTTAATGTGATTTAGCAACTTTTACAAAAGTTTGTCCATCTAAGTTAGAGGAATGACCAGTCCACTGCTCCAAAATGCAAAACTAATAAAACCTTTCTTTTCGCATATTGAGAACAAAGCTACTGTATGCTTGTTGTTAAACCAGGAGATAGAGTTGAATTATTATTTCGATGTTAAAACAAGGTGGAAGAGCTGTATTATTACTCCAATGCTGTTAAATCAATGTCCGAAGTGGGTTACTATTTCCCTTTTGTTAATAGTGGCTCAGAACTTAGTTACTAATTATCTATTGTTAAATCAAGGGTCAGAGCTTATAGCCGGATTGCTGATAGGTGACTGTTACATGTATGTATCAAGTAGTGCATTCATATAATAATCTAGTTACCATTTTTCAGCGATTTTAAAAATGTGTTTTGTTATTTGTCTTAGCTGTCAGTGTCTGTTAATAATATTAATTAATAGAGCTTGCGGTCAATTTACAAATTCACATACTTTAAATTTAAATCTGCTGGAATATTTTAATTCCGAAAAAGAGAACAATGGGCCACTTATTTCTCTATCTTGTGTCCATCAAAGAGTAGCTGCCTTAAAGATTTCGGAATCAACAATTCGTAGAATTATAAAATGTAATAAATCTAAACTTCTCACTAACAAAATCATGAGAAAACGAAAGAAATTAAAATCTGAACCAGTTTATTTTATTGATACATTGGCACAAACGTATGGTCATGAACTATTAAGATTACCTCCTTATCACTGCCAGTTTAACCCCATTGAACTAATTTGGGGTATAACAAAAAATTATTATGATAGACATATTGGTCAAAACGGATATAGTGATAACGAAGTTTTAAAAATGTGGCAAGTAGCCTGTGATCAAATTAGTTGTGAAACTTGGGCAAAATCTGTTAAAAAAATCGAAAATTTAATAAATGAATGGTGGGAAAGGGAAAGGATTGTTGATGAAAAATCTAATAAATGCTTTTTGTTTATTATAAGTCACTTTTTTTCGTATTTTATCTTTACATTATTAAATAAAACCTATATAATATAAATAAATAGCTTTTTTTTAATATTAATAAAACATCGATGTATCGGAAACATCGATGTATCGGACACATCGATGTTTTTCCTTCGAAGTTTTTTCAACATCGATAGTAAGGCGCCGATGTTAACATCGATGTTAAACATCGATGTTTTGCTTTCGATGTACAACCCTAGTGCATACCTACTGGAAATAGACCTAAAGGTAGACCTAGAAATCGTTGGATTGACCGTATGGAGCAAGATTTGAAGAGGAGAAAGATAGGGGGTTGTAGAGCCAAAGCCATAAATAGGACAGAATGAAAAAAGTTAATGCAGAAAGCTACAATTCAGCTACGATTATAACACTCTATCGATAGAAATTAAACTATATTTATGTTGACATTAGGGAGTAGCGCGAACAACCTGTTTGTACAGGGATTATAAAAACAAACTAAAAATCACACTGATTATAGCAGCAATCCTCAACCTTTTCTGGCCTGGGACCCCCCGAAATTATGTAAATATTGTCTGCGGCCCCCCTATACTCTGGTGTATCAAGATAATGGGAACACGATTTTTTTCGAAAAAGCGACATGTGAGCAAGTTGGGAAAAATTTTGAACTAAAATTTATCCACAAAATTGAATGGTAGTATTGAAATTTTCCGGAAAAGTACAGGATATCAAGGACAATTTCGAATTTTTAAATGGGAACGTATGTCATATTGGATATCTTTGGATAGAGCTTTTCAACAACGTTTACTTAAACATTTTTTTAATATCTTTTACGGTTGGAAAAAACTGTGATATTTTTAAATGACGATTATATTCCCTATAACGACTTGAAAGTAAAGTATTTTTATTTACAAGTGTTCAAAGTGCCTTCCATTTTAATTTAAACACATTCGCATCCTTACTCTTGAGTTATCTGTAGCTCGGAGAGCAATTAAAAAAATATATAATAAAAAATATTGCACTTTCAAGTCGTACCTACTTCAAAGTACAACTTGAAAATACTTGAAGTACCTCCAACGCGAACCATTGTCAGAGAATCCCATCAACCGACACATACAATTTATTTTACCTTGATATAGTCTACTTATAGTCTGTTTCTTTGGTTAAAGCGGAACTATATTTTCAAATCGAGTAATTTTTATCAACTGAATGAAACTTTTGTTCATTTTGTTTAATAAAAGCCCATTTACTCATTATAAAGTTAGCTAGTGACAACTTAAACGTTTGAAATAGCCTGTAGTTTAAATTAGTCTGTTGTCAAAATAAGTAAATTATGTATAAAAATAAATAGAATATTTATTTTATTTATGTTATGAAAAGTATATTTTTATGAATATAAATGTAAGAAATTTATAAATATGGATAAAATTGATATCTTGCAAGATTGAGTGCATTTTTATTATATTTTCATGTTTCTTGTATGACTTCGCGGCCCCCCGACGAAGCCTTCACGCCCCCCCCCCCAGGGGGCCGCGGCCCACCGGTTGAGAAACGCTGGATTATAGTACGGAAACTCTACCTGCCTTTGTTATTATTAGTTAATTAAATAATTTATTTCTCTCTTAATAACCTTTTGTTAAACCAGAGATTTGATATGCAAAATACCGTAAGTCTTAGCTAACATGACACTGTTCTTATCCCGAGAATTTGCGAAATTTAGCACATATATGATAGAGAAAGATGGAGAGCTTTAGAGAAAGACGTAAGTCTTATATAAGCCTTTTGTTTTAGAAAATATAAGCAGAGTTTTGTTTCGGTATATGAGACCAGGATATGAATACGAATCAAGAAACAACCTACGTTCTTCCATGAAGAATCCTTATTTACATGCATTAAAGAAGTGAGGATTTTTGTGCTTTTCTTAGATTGAAACAGTTTGATAAAATGTTGAAAAGAAAAGTAATTGTCTAAAAATAATGAGCTTGGGATTTTCTTTTAAAAAATTGAAATTTATTACACTTAATATTATTTTTATGCAAAAATACCAATTTCATAGATTAACAGATTGTTTCATTATACGAGTTTGATCAAAAAATTCGCGGACTAGAGTCATAAAATTTGATTAATAAGAAATTATATAATCTGTCTCAATTTGTAATACGAAACTAGATCTGGTTACTTTAGTGACTGTTGTGATGTAAATAGACTTTTGAAGAATCATGTGAACTTGTAAATCTGGCTTTTAAAAGTATGGTTAAGTTTCATCATATTGAGGTTTTTACTAAAGTCGGTTTTTACTAAATTGACATGTCAAAATTGTGATTGACATGTCAAATATTATGAATGTATAAGCAGTTCACTTTTGTAAGAACAAACTAAGAGGGAATTTTGTTTTCAATAGTTTGCACCTTTGAAGCTGTATGTCATGTTGGTATTAAAAAATGTCACTTTTTTAAAATGTCGATGCATTTGACAGATGTCATAATGAAAAATGATATCTTATTTATAATGATCATAACCTTATCAACCTAAAGTCGGTTTTACAGCGTAAGGAATATTTTTAATTGACATTTAAAGTCAGTAACACACCATAAAAGTAACCAAAATAACCAGATCTAGTGTGTTCTTACAAAAGTGAACAGCTTATATATATTAATATTTATTTCATCAAACTTTCGATTATTACTCGTATAATAGTAAAAAAATATTACGATTATCAATTAAATATCGTGATAAAATATAAAAAACAAAAATACATATTATATAATTTTGTTCCATTTTTTTCTAAAAGTTTTCCATAAGCGTTATACAGTCTGTTCCAAACGGTTAGGCGGAACTAGATTTTGCAATCTAGTTACTTTCATCGTTTAAATCATGCTTTTTGGCCGTTTTGTTTAAGCTTTGTAAATCATACTTGCAACAAACATTTTTTGGTTAAGGTTAATATCATTTTAAAATGTCATTTTCTTTATATTTTGATTTTTTGTGTCATTCTTAATACAAATATCCCATTTATTTATTTTTTTGTCATTAAAATATGTAAGAAAAATAATTTAAATTTGACATATGTCATTCGTTTCCATGGTTTCATTGTTGGAATTTTAAAATTTGACATTCCAACGTGAAAAATGAAATAACCCAAGCGAGGTCCCTTTTCGTGACAACCTAAAAGAACGAAATTCCCATTTAGTTCCGCCTAACCGTTTGAAACAGACTCTATATGTGTTTTTTTTTGTATAAAAATACTTTTCAATTAAAAAAATAAATCGACATATAATTTAATGTCAAATATGAATTGTCAAATGTTTTGAAAGGTGCCATTTCAGCAGTACCACCCTAAGATGATATTTTAAATAGACAACATAAAAAATGAAATTTTCTTCTTAGTTTCGTATTACAAATTGAGACAGATAATACAATATGATCGAAAAAGAAGTCGTCTAGAAAGCCATGGTAATCTTTCTTTTTCTCTTTAGTGTTTTCCCGCTTTAATTTAAAAACATGCCCACGGAGACTGCTATCACTATTGAAGGTGGAAAGATTAGACAAGTCGCACTTAAAATCGCCACGCACTATTTTAAAGAATGTAATTAAATCACATGTCATCATGCGTTGTTAATCTCAAAATTACCAATTTGTCATCGTATTACAAATGCCTAAATCATTGGACACAACTTTGTAACACGCCATTGAAACTTCTCCATTATGTTTATATCTCTTTTTAAAGACGGAGACCAAACTGACACAGCAAACTCCAAATGCGGTTTTATGTATGTAATGTACAATTTTCGCACTAGTTCCGGTGATGGCTGATAAAAGGATCTTGATATCAAGTATAAGATATAGCCCTTTAAACTGATTTTAAAACTTGTGAGGACCATTGCTGAAGTGACAGTTATTTCAAGATCAATTTGTTCAGTGACTTGCTTAATTGGAATAGTATGAACCAGGTCTACAAGTATGAAATGCGGATTTTTTTTTAAATAAAACACATTAAACTCATAAGAACAGTAAAAGTTTATTTATTCAAAGTATGCTCCATTAGAAGTTATACATTGTTCCCATCTTTCAGGCAATTTGTGAATACCTCGCCAGTAGAACTCTTCCCCTTTCCCGCAAACCATTCATCTAGCCATTCTTTCACATTTTCATGTGAACAAAAGTGCTGCTCGGCAAGTGCGTGACCCATCGATGCGAACAAGTGGTAATCTGAAGGGGCCAAGTCTGGTGAGTAAGCGGCATGGGGTACCACTTCCCACTTGAGTGCCTTCAATGTGTTGCAAACTGCTTTTGCCTTATGTGATGGAGCGTTATCGTGAAGAAAGATTACCTTGTGCTGTCTTCTTTCCTATTCTGGTCATTTTATGAGCAGCGAATGGTTCAGTTCGATCAGTTGTTGTTGGTAGCGTTGGGTATTAACTGTTTCACCAGGTTTTAACAATTCATAATAGACCACAGCCTTTTGGTCCCACCAAGTACAGAGTCTTTTTGCTAAAGCGATTCGGTCTTGCAGTTGTGGATGGTGAGCCTGGGTTCACCCATGATTTTTTGCGTTTGGGATTTTCAAAATAAATCCATTTTTCATCGCCAGTAATGATACGATGCAAAAAAGACTTTCTTTTGTATCGTGCAAGCAAAATTTCACAAGTGTTTTTGCGTTTTTCCATCTGCCTCTCATTCAATGCATGTGGAACCCATCTGCCGATTTTCTGGATCTTACCCATCTCTCGTAGGCGATTGGAAACAGCTTGTTGACTAACGCCTAACTGCTCTGCTAGTTGTTTTTGTGATTGACTATCGTCTTCCTGTAGCAATGTTTCCAATTTTGTATCTTCATATTTTTTTGGAGATTTTCCATGTTTTTTGTCTGTAAGATCAAAGTCACCACTTTTGAAACGCCGAAACCATCGTTCACACGTATCTTGCGATGGAGCATATTCACCATAAGCTTCTCGAAGAAGTCAAACAGTAGTACTGTCCGCGAATGCTCTTTATTTGGCACAAAATTTGACATTTTTAACACAGTATAACAAAACTATATGATCACTTTTCAAATTATAACCTATACGCATTTGACACTTAATGATAACTTAACAAAACGCCATATGTGTTGAGACTTTGAACTATATACTGTATTTGCGCGGAAAGTTTGAAAAAAATCCGCATTTCATACTTGTAGACCTGGTAATTTGTAACAATATTTAGAGTTATTGCGACTGCAATGTAAGACAGTAGTTTTCTGTACATGAGAGATAATTCTCAATCATTAGACCATAAAAAAAATCAAATTAATGTCATCCTGTACAGTCTGGAATTTATTTTAAAATTATAGATTTTGGCGTCATCTGCATACATGCTGCAAGGAAAAGAGATACACGATACAAGCTTTTAAGTCAGCTATATAAATTAAGAAAAGCAAGGGTCCAAGTACAGATCCTTGTGGAACACCACTAAATATAGGCCGTTTCCCGATAACATGTTGCCAATTTTGCACGTCAGCACGTCGAAAGGCCCAAAGGTAATAAAGAATATATATATACTGAAAATTTCGAAAATACCGGTTTTCATAAATCAAATCCCGGTATTTGGAAGCATCCGTTTTAGATCAGGTAAATAATAGTGTCCACCTACGTTTGTATGTGATATCTGAAAAGTTTTAGAACTACTTAAACCTGAACTAGAAAACACATTAGTATTATTGTTTGTTTCTACATTTTATACATTTTTCTCATTAAAATTTACCTCGTATATGAACCGTTATTGCAATGGAGGTTGCTCTATAATTTCCAAGGATAATTTTAAATTTTCCGGTATGTGAAATGCAGAAGGGCGTTAAGAAAATTGAAATTTAAATTGAGTTTATTTTGTATCATGTTATATCGAATGAGATTTTTCTGTTTAACATCTGATTTAAATATAAAAGAAATTTATTCCAATCGGATTCGTATCCTTTTCAATGAAAGGATTAAAAATCTTAAATTGAGTTTTATTTAATATTTAGATCCATAAAAATGAAAAGACCTCACAATAGAACAAGATGGAGGACTTATGTGAGTAAGGTTAACCGTTTACCGCATAGTGTGCCATATATGGCACATTCCGATTTTTATTTTTTATTTTACTTTTAAAACTGAATCAGAACGTTACTTCATGAATGTTCATATATGCCACATACACAGCAATGGATCCTGCAGTATCTCAAGTAATGGGCTGCAATAGATTTGAGGATATCAAGCGGAATTTGCACTCCAACGATAACTCTGAATTTATTGAGGAAGGACAACTAGAAGATCTTTTCTTTCAAAAATTCGAGGGCGACTGCTTTTAATCCCTAATGAATAACACCTAGCAATTGACGAACAAATAATACGGAATCATTTTCTTTTGTAACATAATGTAGAATCATAATGTTCCATGTATGGCACAAACCCTAAATTATTATTTTAATTATTATTTTTTCATAAAAATAATAATTAATATTTTAAATATATTTTTTTAATTAATTTTTCTATCAATAAGAACCAATTCCTAATGCTCATGAATTATTTCAGCCAAAAATAAAAATTCATGCAGTAAAGGGTTAAAAGTCAACCTGACAGTACCAAAAGGAGAAGTGCAAATTTTTAGTTTTCGAAAAATACTAGCTTTGATAACAAAACCGCGAGTAGTGCGCATTGCGCAAAACCTAGTATGTAGATAGAGGATTTGATATGATACAGCTGTCATTTGTTACTCGACTGCCGTTGAGTGTGTTTCGCTAAGTTACTATGTTCAATTTTTATAGTGGTTTTTGTAATTCGTTTTCCTTTATCCCGGCGATTTTTAGGGTTTTGTAGGTATGACCACCAAAAACCCTTATAACGTCACACAAGTATCCGTATGTCTGTATGTCTGTCAAAAAAAAAAAAAATGTCTTAGGCATTCAGCATTTTGTTGACTTCTTGCACTTATTAAATATAGCTCAGTCTCTGAAACAGCGCAGTTCGTCATTTTGTGTCTTAACTTCAATGACAAACTTAGTGGCGAAAAAATAACTAAATAGATTTTTTTTTGCATGTAAATTATAGACTAATATGGCTCTTTACTCTTTTATTTTACTAAAACATAACTTTTGAAGTCATATTTAGGTTATGTTCGATAGTCATTTCGAAGATTTACAAATTTTAAAAGTGTTTATTTAATATAGGGACATTTGTATTGGTATCCCTGAATAAAACGATGTTTACATTTGTCATTTAATAATACGTCTGTTGTGTTTTGATACTGACTTGTGTTCAAATATCTAACTTATAGTAATTTCTAAAAACTTTTTTATTTAGTTTGTTGTTTATTTGGCAGTTTTGTGTTTAGTTATATATTTTCTTATATATTTTCTTATTTTATTTTGTGTGTACTGCATAGTTTTTAGGTTATATTCAACTTATTTTTATTTTCTTTTCTTTGATCATATTTTTGGATCACATGAGTCCTTTGTAGGACTATTTTACCTATTAGAATAGTTTATTTGTTTCTATTCTGTTCTTATTCTTATATTTTCATTTCATTTCGATACAAGTGACAGCGTACAAATATTACATTCGTTAAATAGATCAATGTAAACGTACTAAACCTGCCCAGCAAACATTCAACTAACGGCCGAATGCCGGCAAACTGCTTTTATGCTGGTAAATTACTGGCACCGAAAGTAAGTGCAACGCCAGTATTAATAATGTACTTTACATTTGTATTTCACATTCCGCCTATACGAAGTACTTTACCAGCATTTTATAAGCACTCTTCTTCACTCATACTTTTTACTTAAAACCATCAGAAATAAATCTTGCAACTAATGCGATTATTTTGCACTTTACCGTTGCTGGGCCGGCAACTGATACATCAATGGGCCAGTAACGGCCACGGGGACAACGGGGTACTGGCCCAATACTTTCAATGCCGGGGAGTATTTGCTTTACCAGTACTGGCCCGTATAAAAATGTTTGCTGGGATATAACCACCAAATTAGAGGATTTCTAGTGTAATTAATATACAGTAGAAAAAATCTAACTGCAACGTTCTTGTCATTCTTATTGATTTAAAGGATTTAAAACCAACACTTGTAATTGTGTTATGTAGTCACAGGCATTCATCGTTTGGCCTTCTAATAATCATCATTCACTGACTAAATACCTACAAAACCTTGAAATGTGTGAAAATTCACACTTCACATCAATTTTTTATGGATGTCGTCTTATAAACATCTGAAACGTGTAGAAATGAACTATAAGAACGAAAAAAAAAAACAGTCCATTTTTATTTATATAGTATTCTTACTGATATCAAAATGTAACCTACCTCATTTAAAATATCTTGACATGTTATTACCCAGGTTTCATCTTTGATTTGAGTATGTCATTTTGTGAAATCCTTTTATCTTTTTTTTTGTGCGCCTTTCATAGTTCTCAACCCGTCAAAACGCATTGAACAAAAAGCTAAGACCCTTAACTTTAAGCGATATGATTTGAAAGACTCTCCAAGACTGTATATATACTATGTTGCTATGACAACAAAAGATAATCAGATTTTCCTCTCTAGTTCTCTTCAGATTTTCCAGCTGTTTCACTCCTTTACTTACAAGAACTTTTTGAGATGTATGTGGTTTGTAACATTATCGATTTTGGTATTAATTATTTATGAAATGAGGTACCAAAATCGCACCGGTGTTGAGTTTCTTTAATCGCTAATTAGCTGGTAAAACCTAGTAAATAGTACTCCCTGCGTCCGAAAATATGGTATACATTACTTTAAAAAATGTGGGATTAACTAAAGTAATATTATTTTGATCTTTTTTATTTTTATTTCTAAATAAGTGGTTGCTAGGCAACTATTAAACAAATGACGCGCAAATAGTTTTGCATAGCGTCGGCTGAAAATAATGAGGTTGTACGTCGAAGTATATTACATTTGAGAAATCAAGCTTCAAAAATGTTGACATGGAAAAAACCAATATAAGGTTACAATACAAGGAAGAATTTTTTTAATAACTATATATTGATATGTTATTGTTACTAACGCATTATTTTGAATAAAAAAAATTGAATAATACCATTTTAACAATTTGAAAAATGAACATACAACTTTGTGATTAAGAAAAACACGAAACTTAGTACCTTAACGTTACATACAGCTTTGTAGTTCAAAGTAATATCGGGGGGAAATTCAGTTTATAGGTAAAGCTTCAGTTTTTAGGTTTCTGAAAATTGTTAAAAAGGTACCAGAAAAGGTAAAAGAAATGTTAGTCACGTATTAAATTTTTATTTGATTAAATAACACAAATTAAACAATATGCTTGCAAAATAATAACAAATTAAACATTAATCTTACAAAAAATTAAGATAAATTAAGATAATTTGAACTGAAACTGAAACATTCGAAATAAAAAAAAAATTAAACGAAATAAATTGTATTTTTATTATTTTCTTGAGATTTACTTTCTTGGCAATATTGTTTCATAATAAGATTTATCCATAGTAGGCATCCAATCCAGCATAGATTTTAAAGCGATTACCTTGTTTTCTGGTAACGGATTTTTATTTGTAGAAACCTTAATGTCTCTAAATATATTTAACAAGTCTTCAAGACCTTGTTTTATTCTTTTTAATATTTTTTGTAACCCAGGTGCCCGAAAAAGATGTTTTATATTTAACATAAAAGATGTTGTATGTCAAACATACAACCATAAATTATGAATTAAAAAAAAAACAATTTAAATACAAGGGAGTATGTTTTAACATACAACTATGTTTTGTAAGTTTTTTATTTTTTAAGACATACAACTATGGTTTTCTGCTTTTTTCGCCGACACCGGTAATGCTATCTTATGGAAATTATTGGAACAAGTAGGTTACGTGACATACAACTCTATAGTATTGAAAAGTGCATTTGACAAAAAATGTCACATACAACCTTATTATTTTCAGCCGACGATATATCAAAAGCATTGACGTCATATAAATAGACACAGCAGGCACTATGCCTTAGCATTGTTTGTTACGAAGCCAAGACCCTGCGTAGACGTAAGTGGGATTTGCCCCGAGGAGTATAACAAGTTGCCTAATTTACATTTATTATATTCAGCTATTGCTAAGAAAAACGCCGGCGCCGTATTGTGTTTATGATTGTTTTGTTGTGTTATTTTTTCTATTTTACTATTTTACCTTTTCATCATCTTTCAACTTTTAATAATATTGCCGTAAATTGCATTTTAAGAGTTGCGAACTGTATTGCAACTACGTAGTATTTTAAATACTAAAAAGTAATATTTAATTAAAATGTTACATATAGTTTTTCCTATAAAAAAAGTATTTGTATTCAGTACTTCGAACACATCAGAAAATTATTTTACCCGGCAATAGATATATATCTTTATAATTTGTCAGATAAATTTTAATTTATCATGGAATAAATGATATAATATCTGCCCGTTTTAAATATAGAAAGTGTCTGAAGCATTGCTGTACAATATGGTCGAGAAAAAAAGTTGTCTAGATAGACATGAAATTAATTTATTTTTATATTAACAGAATTGTCCACTTAACATTTTAAATTCAGGGCCTACTAAACTTTTTTTCGATCATATTGTATTTTAAATGTATGTAATTTAGAAACCTACTAATTATCTTAAATATATACTAATAAATTCAGGTTAATTTAATATTATTTATGAAATTTATTTTATGAAAATATGCAGTTTAAAGTATTAAAAAAATATATTTTTACTTTCAATTCTTATTGGCAAAACATTAATGTATGCAAACTGTACAACTCCTCGGGGCAACCCCCGTTTCCCTGCCTAAGCAGGTGTTGGCTTCATAACAACTCGTCCTCATTCAGTCTCTATGTTATACTACCTCATTGATTAAAATTAATTCACAGAAAAAAATCACCGTTCAGAACAAAAATTTGCTTATATTTAAATGTTATTTGCAAACCGCTTCTATGAAAATTAATGATTACTCTCTCCGTCCAAAAATATGCTATACATTTACAATTTAAATTAACTAGAATGATTTTATTTATTTAATAGTTACAAATATCTAGTAAAGTATAGAATAATACAAAAAGTTTTAATTTAACAAGGACGTGGCTGTCTCCACAGCTTGAATCATGATAATGTTCTTTGTAATCGTCTCTCACGATGAAGTTTTGCCTTATTAAGGATTCCACACACCAAAGCGGCCGCGGTGGCGGCCACGGTAGCGATACGGCAGCGGCCTAACGCAACCTATACAATACAATGAGACCACGCACATACAAGCGTTCCCCTATCTGAGAACGCCACCGAATGCAGTGTTCAGTCTAGCGATCACCAAACACTGGCGGCCGAACTCGACAAGTTGCGTTAGGCCGCGCGATATTCATTGTTTATATACCACAGAGTGAATATATTTAAGAAAATAATGTCGAAAATAGATAATTTAACAGAAACAATCATAGATCAGTAAAGGATCATTTAATTTTGTATGACTTAGCACATCCTGATTACAAGAATATTAGGAAAACAAATAAAGTGTGGAACGAAATAGGAAAAGTTTTGGAAATTGATAGTAAAGTCTGTTCCAAACGGTTAGGCGGAACTAGATTTTGCAATCTAGTTACTTTCATCGTTTAAATCATGCTTTTCAGCCGTTTTGTTTAAGCTTTGTAAATCATACTTGCAACAAACATTTTTTGGTTAAGGTTAATATCATTTTAAAATGTCATTTTCTTTATATTTTGATTTTTTGTGTCATTCTTAATACAAATATCCCATTTATTTATTTTTTGTCATTAAAATATGTAAGAAAATTAATTTAAATTTGACATATGTCATTCGTTTCCATGTTTTCATTGTTGGAATTTTAAATTTTGACATTCCAACGTGAAAAATGAAATAACCCAAGCAAGGTCCCTTTTCCAACCTAAAAGAACGAAATTCCCATTTAGTTCCGCCTAACTGTTTGAAACAGAATGTTAGTAGATTATTATTTTTCCTCTACATACAATTAATTATTCTATTGTATTCTCGCAATCAATATTATCATACAACTATATACCGTGATTCACTAACTGATCGCTACCGCTACCGCCACTCCCACCGCGTTAGTGTGAGGAGACCTGATCGCTAGTCGTATCGCTACCGTGGAGCCACCGCGGCCGCTTTGGTGTGTGGAATCCTTTAATGTGTGGAATCTTCCCTTTTTCTGCTAACATGGTTGCTTCTAGACAAATTTGCAATGTTAGAAAAACATTATCTAGGGTTTTGTTGTTTAATGCTTTAAATGCATTTTGTACGCATTCAATTAGTTCGTCGATTGTATTCGGTGAAGCTATATGTTGTAAGGATTGTATAGAATTAAAAAAGCCAAGGTCCAATACATTAAAATCTGGACTATTTGGTGATTTATGTCGATTTGAAACTTTTTCCTTGCAATTCATCACAATTTTGATTATATAATTTTGTTAGAACAGCGGTTGCCGCTTTAATTTGTCTAAAATACGCGTTTTGGTTTCAAGCCCGTGAGCAGTCCATGGGAGTTTGCTTAAACTCTTGCAATAACCTAATATAATAATAAATAATGTCATTTATTATTATTTATTATAATTATAATTCCTATAAAATATGAATATATTTCTTCCTGTTGTAAAGTCCTTATCAAAGGACCTCAGTAAATATAATAACATTCAGAGTTGATTTATAATAAAAAGGACATCCAGCTATTGGTTGTTGTACAAGAAACTAGGTCAGAATTTGAATATTTTCACAAAGAATTTTGTGATAAAAATGCAGTTTTTTTGTCATAAATATTCTTATTCAACTCTTATTTAATACAAGAAAAACTGTGGACAGCATCATATTACTTAATTTTGATATTACCTTCGATTAAAACATCAACATGGTAAAACCACCAGAACCATATACCTGTTTAATAAATCAGGCTGGTTTATTATGGAGGGAGGAGTATATCAAGAATAATCGCTGTACTCCAAAATATTCACTAGAGCGTTAAGCTTTTAAGAATTTGAATGGACGAAACAAGGTTCTAACATAACTTATGAACGTATAATTCATCCAAGATTCGGTGAAGATATCTTTTTAACTTCTAGGCTGGTTACGTAATCTTGCCACTTAATTTTAAGTATTGTTCTCAGAGATCTCTGATGGAACTTTTCCAACTGGTGTACATGCCGTCTGTATAAACACCACGATTCATTTCCATACAAAAGTATTGGCAGAACAACAGCTTTGTATACAATAATTTTGATTCGGTGTTGTAATCCACATAAATACCACACAAAATTTCTGAGGCTACCGAAAGCGAATAATATTTATCAAAACGTTTAGAAGTAGTTCAATATACAACAATATTTCATTCAATATTTCACTCTATCTGGTTTTCATAGAATTTAAGCAAGCATTCAACAGAGTCAGTCAAGAGGCACTCTGGAATATCTTGGATTATGTTGGGGTCCCTACTAAAATAATTAACCTCATAAAAGAACCATACCGTGAAGCAAGTTCGCAATTTGTGCATAATGGGATGAGAAGTAAAAGTATTGCCGTCAAAAGCGGAGCTAAGCAAGGTTGCCTACTATCTTCTCTACTATTTAATACCGTGTTGGACTGGGTTCTTCGTAATGCTCTCACAGAACACCTCTGTGTTCTAACACTGTCCCACTGCATGCCTCTGCATAACCGTTTACATCCAAAACCGTTTGGAAGATTTGAGCTATGCGGACGATATATGCCTTCTTTCACATAATTATGAAGATATGCAAGCCAAACTTAAAAGTATAAGTACTTTGGCAAATTTAGTTGGCTTATGCATAAATAATGGGAAAACCAAAGTAATGCGGATTGGTACCAATAACGTCAACAGATTTTACATTAACGGTGAAGTCTTAGAAGATGTGGAAGAATTCTGCTACCTCGGTAGTGCAATAATGAGAGATAGAGGAACTACAAGGGACGTAAACAACAGAATACTTAAAGCTCAACAAGCATTCGGCTTGTTGAAAGAAGTCTGGAAATCCAATAAGATCTCTCGTAACACTAAGGTACGCATATTTAAAACCAATGTAAAATCTGTTCTGACGTATGGCTGAGAAACTTGGAAAGTCACTAAAGAAATTACTCACAAACTCCAAGTTTTTATCAACAGATGTCTGCGCAGAATTTTTCGCATTACTTGGTCAGACCATATTCCCAATAGTTATTTTTCGGAACCGACAGCACAAAAATCTATCCACTTGGAAATTCAGGCAAGAAAGTGGAACTGGATTGGGCATATCCTCCGAAAGGCAGTAAACGACATCTCCAGAATGGCATTAGAGTGAAACCGTCAGGGAAACCGTCGTAGAGGCCGACCTGTATCCACATGGAGGAGAATAATACACAAAGAACTTGATGCTCACGGAACTACCTGGCGTCAGATGAAGAGGCTTGCTCTTCACAGACCCCGATGGCGCGAGAAAGGCCCTATGCTCCAGCGAGGAGATCTAGGACACTATATATATATATATATATATATATCAATATACAACAGTTGACATACAATGTACATATTGCACATTTAATATTTCACAATTAGTAACATCAGCAACCTTGATGTACTAAATCCTATGAAATTGTTGATGGTAGAGTCCACTTACCATCAAAATTCTTGAAAGGACACCCTGATTACTAAGGATAGAAGTAGATCACATACCATATGGATGAACGATATTAAGAACATTGTCATAAATTGTCTATTATTAGTCCATGACAGGGAAGGTTTGGAAAAGTAATGGAGCGAATTGTGTTCAGAAATGTACTAATTAGACTGTTGATTATGACTTGCTTTTATGTTAACTGATATCTTCATATATTTTTTGCAAGGTCTTTACTGTAATCAACGGACGCCGAAACTTCGTTAGCTAGGTAAAATTTACTGTGGTATCCTCATCAGGTGTCCTATACATTGTAATCGACTGTATAACAGAAAAAATCAGTTGTGACTTGATCAATAATTGTAATATTTGATAAGTTGAACACATATGACGTAGGTATCATCCTGAATCCTGTAAGATTTGTTTTGATTCCTTGTGATACTTCAGGGATTCTGGGAATACTCGACATCCTGTCTTATCGATGTATGATTAGATATTTATAGAACCTGTACTCACCTCCTAGATTGAAGAAAGAAAAAAAAAATCGTGCAAATTGATTTTTTGATTTGATTCATTTTCACGAAAAAAATTACTTATTTTTTATGCATGGTTTGAAAAATTATTGAGATGAAATTTTGGGATTTTTAAAGAAGCGCATAGAATGAAAGATATATTGCATTTAGAGCCATAAAAAATACTCGGAAAACATGCATTAATTATCGAAGGCCTTAGTACACTCTGAATACAAACGGAATACACTGTACAAAAATGTTATAGGAATTATAAATAAAAAATTGAATTATGGACGCCATCTTATAAACCAGTCGACAAATTTACATCGTCATCCTTTAGCCGTTCGAATCTACTGCTAGATATAGGCCAAACTTAAAAATTTTCTTATCTTGAGCTTCTTGTAGCCAGTTTGTAGATACATGGGCAATCTTTTAAGTTTCTACAAAAACTAAGAAAAAAATTTTTTTATTCTTTGCTTTCTGTACGTTCTGGTCTCCCAGATCTTCTACACCTTTCTTGTGTCTTGCAGTCTTTGCATGCGTCCTCACCAGGCCAGTTGTCGGTTTTCTATAAATTGTTCTATTGGTTCTATATTGAGTTCTTTTCTTATATCTGTATTTCTGATTTTATCCATCTTAGTCACACCCTTTACTCTTCTTAAATACTTCATCTCCAAAGCTTGAATTTTACTGTTTTCTCTTCTTAAAAGCGTCCCAGTCCTTACAAAAGCGGCCATTACTGTTATTAATTACCCAGAAAACGCTAAAATGTGTTTCTTATAAATTTTTTAGAATTATAAATATCCTTTTAGATAGATAAAAGTTTATTTAGAATGTCACTAATTTAGAGAAATTCTAAATCTGTGTTTTTTCCATGCTTTTAGTACAGTTATTTAATATTTTAATTCATAAAAAGATCTTGTATAAAAACATACGTATTTGATAAAAAAGTATCTAACGATAAGACCGAAAGAAAACTTAATTGGCAAATACTGTCTGGAACAATAAGAAGAACACTTAAAAAAGATGACCCGCCATCTTAAATTATATTATTTCATAATCCCCCAGACTTATGGTCTAGATGTTATTACAGTCGTCTGTAAGTAGCAGCGGCCATCAACATGTGAGAAGATCGTTAACTATGTACGTGAGTCTTTACTTAATTATCTCTACAACCATTTTTCATTAACCCGTCTTCTCGATTTATTAATTGAGAAATTTCCAACTTGCTCTTCGTTTTATTAATGATCTAATTGAATTTTATTGAGTTTTAATAGGGATGAATATGTTTATAAATAAATATATAATAATATAACCTCAAAAAGTAATGAATATATTTGTTCATATACGTTCATCAAATAATAAATGCATTATGTGTCCAAATGCAAATACATAAAGCTGTTCATTTTGCAACATGTGTAAAAAAATTGATGTGTACTGGGAATTTTCACACATTTCATGATTTGGTTGGTATTTAATAAGTGTAAGAAGCCAACATAATAGTGGATGTCTAAAATCCGTTCTACATTATACTTTTTTGCGAAGCACTACAGATTTTTTGCGTAGTACTGACGTAAAAAGTATAATGTGAAACATAATACTTCCTTCCAACTTTCGATGCTACACTACAAACTACACTATTTTCAAAACTATTTCCAGTCAAATTTTTGAGTGACAGTATACTTCTCAGTTGTACCAACTACCAACTGTTTAGTTTTTGTTTACAATTTAACTTTTAGAAGTTTATTAAGTTGATAAGTTTATTTAGAACATATAATACAGTCTGTTCCAAACGGTTAAGCGTTAAATGGGAATTTAGTTCTTTTAGGTTGTCACGAGAAGGGACCTTGCTTGGGTTATTTCATTTTTCACGTTGGGATGTCAAAATTTAAAATTCCAACAATGAAACCATGGAAACGAATGACAAATTAAATGAAAAATATAAATGACAAATATGTCAAAATTAAATATTTTTTTTAGATATTTTAATGACAAAAAAATAAATAAATGTGAAGTTTGTATTAAGAATGACACAAAAAATCAAAATATAAAGAAAATGACATTTTAAAATGATATTAACCTTAACCAAAAATTGTTTATTGTAAGTATGATTTACAAAGCTTAAACAAAACGGCCGAAAGGCACGATTTAAACGATGAAAGTAACTAGATTGCAAAATCTAGTTCCGCTTAATCGTTTGGAACAGACTGTATAATATAAATTTAGCACAATTAAACAATATTTATAAATTGGTTACTAGAATTGGTTCTACAACCAAACTGTTGTCTGTCACCAGACTTCAGTGAAGGGAAACCGGGACACAGGAAAAAAAAAACGATTGTGTTTGTTTCCTCCCAAATCCAAGTGAAGAGCAAAAAAAAAGGTCCTCACCTCTCAAATTCAAAGTGACGAGAAAAAAAAAGGTCCTCTCCCCAAATTAAAAGTAAAGAGCAAAAAAAAAGGTCCTCACCTCCCCAAATTAAAAGTGAAGAGGACGACCAACAAAGAGATTCAAAAACCAGGACAATCGGGCGTCCCGAAAACCGACTTCGGGACACCGGGACAATTGACCGAAAACCGGGACGGATGGTCACCCTACCTAAAACTTGAATTTTTTAAGTTGGCAGTGAAGTGTATCACAAAGTAATAAAAGATGGAAGGTATCGCTGTCTCTTATTTCCCCCCCCCCCACTTTATTCTGTAGTATCAAAAGTTGAAATGACGTCAGAGTTGGATATTATTGAAAAAAATATAATGTAGAACAAACTTAAGAATAGTTGTTCTATAATCACATCAAAATCAACAGTTTTTTGATAATCATTTTTATTCGTTATTTGAGTACTAATAACGTATTTAATATTTTACATCGTCAACCAAAAACACAAAAAATACTTTGTTTTCCGAAAACATAATCTGATCAAAACTTTCTGTTGTGCTATTCCGGTTCACACCAATGTACATTACTTAGATTTTTTTCAGTTTTTTAGTTTAAACCAACTGGGCTACAGGGTGTTGGGCAAAAAAAAAATTGCATAATTTTGGCAAAAATATCGTCAAAATAATTTATTTTGCAAAAATAAAATTTTGATGGTTAATCTACGTATTAAGGTTTTCCAAGTTATCCACGTTAATCCACGTTCTAAAGTGGGAAACAGAATGCAACGAGTTTGAAGGCGCGTTGACGCCGTTCGTACGGCGCTATCTGTCAGAAGAAAGTTAAAAGCAAGCTGTCGTACGCAAGTGCACAGAATGGACAACGTCCTACAGCGTTCGAACGCCGTTGATACTGAATGTTCGTCAACTTCCAACTTTTGACGCCGTTGAACGTTGACGCAGAACACCTAACCTCAGCTTTTACTGAATGGTAAAGTGTTTGTATGTATAAATAACTTGCATACAACATAAATAACATCACACACAAGTCTTCATCATCCATTATACTTTTAATAAAAGAAAGCGCACGTATAAACACAGTTATAGGTTGCCACGTGACACTTGACGGCGTTAAAAATGATTGCATTGTGGGCAGGCGAAAATTCAACGGCGTTCTCAGCAACGCCGTCGCAAATGACGGCGTAGCGCGCTGTGCATTCTGTTCCAGGCTTAAGGCTTTCATTTGATACCCTACTCAGAATTTTAAAAAATATTTATTTTTTTGAAGAGCACATATTTTTAGGGGACATGTTTTTTAGATGTTTTAGTATTTTTACTATGTGCGGGTCAAAGAGTTGTATAAGCATGCCAAATTTCCACTCTCTAGTTTTAGCCGGTTGGCTACAATTTTTATCGAACAGACAGACAGACAGACAGACAGACGACAAAATGACGGTATAAGGGTTTTTGGTCATACCTACAAAACCCTAAAAATTAAAGAATGGACCTGAACGAAGTAGATAATTTTTCTTAAACATGCATACAGTGACTCTGTCAACATTATTCACTTCAGACTTAGAAATATGATTATTGAGTTGTGTCACTGTTCTTCAATATGTGCGAGATATGTTCAGAGTGTATTCTGGGGCTTTATTTTATTATTCCTTTGTACATAATATGTTAGTGCACTCTTATGTCGATAAGCCCCGATTTGCAAATCGATATGGCTGGATCACATGTGATCCTTCAGCCTGGACACAATGAACTTGGTCCTTATCCTTTGACATCCTGTCATACACATAATGTCACTTACACACATACACCCATACACCCATACATGCCCACATAAACGATTATATTATTTATCTCGTAGGCAGTTGGAATACTGATTAGAACGAGAATTGTAAACTGGTAGACTCGTAATACTTAGAAAAATGAAGGGTACAAATACGTAGAAAGATTATTACCGGTGCCTATAAGCGCTTGTTAACTTGCGCCGATCAGCGAGAATAAATATAGCTTTATTTTCAATTATACCGGGCACGTAGAACGCTTGTTGGCGTTTGAAACATACGCCGATGAGAAACAGGAATCTTTGAAGCATTATTTATCAGCTTACAAGAAGCTAACAATCAATTTTCTCGGGAGCACCGCGCGTTATGCGTGCGAGAGTTTTACAAAAACAGTGATTCGGCGACTGTAGCGCGTAGAAAATTCTGCAGTATTCGAGGTTTTCGCTACTTAAATGATGCGCCAAGCATTCCTCTCATTCGACATTGGGTTAAAAAGTTTGAAGAGACTGGTACAACGCTGGATAAATCAAAATCCGGGCGACCTAGGTCATCAAGAACGGTAGAAAAAGTGGAGAATGTTAATCGGTCTGTTCGTGACGACCCGAACCTTTCAATTCGGAAGCGCGCAAGTGCTTTAAATGTGCATAGATCATCATTACATGGCATTATGCACAAAGACCTAAAGCTGCACCCCTACAAAATTCAATTGGTGCAAGAATTAAAGCCCCAAGATGCCAGTCAGAGGCTTAATTTCGTAAATCAGGTGATTGAGCGATTTTCAACGTTTACCATCATTTTGTTTTCGGATGAAGCTCATTTTCATCTTAATGGCCACGTAAATAAGCAGAACTGCCGCTACTGGAGTGCAACGAATCCGAAACGCAAACATCAGAAACCCCTACATTCGCCTAAAGTGACCGTATGGGCTGCGATGTCGGCGCGAGGAATTATCGGTCCTTACTTTTTTGAAGACAAAAGGGGGCGTGCAGTTACAGTGAATTCAGAGCGTTATGTGGAGATGTTAGACAACTTCTTGGTACCTGAACTGCAAAACTTTCCTGGCTATAACCAAAGAACATGGTTCCAACAGGACGGAGCAACTTCACACACGTCCAATATGTCTCTGCCACGTGTTCGTGAAATTTTCTCAGGCAAATTGATCTCCCGGAGAGGTGAGATAAATTGGCCTCCACGCAGTCCAGATTTAACCCCTATGGACTTTTTCCTATGGGGTTATCTTAAATGTAAAGTTTACGCCAATAAACCGACTTCACTGGCGCATTTGAAAGAAAATATCCGTCACGAAATGGCAGCCGTCCCTGAGTCCACCTGCCGAGATCTCATAAGTAATTTTACTGTTCGATTAAATGAGTGCCGAGAACGCGAGGGTCTACATTTAGACGATATTATTTTTAAGAAATAAATCCCCAAAAAGTGTATTTTAATAATTAATAAACATTTTTTCTATATACGGCTTACTTTATTTTTAATCGATCCACTAAATATAAAATTTCTTTTGAGACACCTTGTATTACTCCCCCAAGCATCTACAGGTACATTTATTATAAATTATAAAACAGGCCACTTGTTGGTGAAATGTTGGTAAACAGGCACTGGTAATAATGTTTCTACGTGTCCACTAAACGGCGTCAAAAAGCACCCATAACAGCATACCTAATTAAACGCTTGTTAATAAGCACCGGAATGGTATATTTTGTAACAAAGTTGGAATGAGAAAATTCGATGTAAGTGGAACATTGAGCGCGAGCCGCAGGCGAGCGTGAGGAACCACGAGCATCGAATTTTCACTTCCAACCGAGTAACAGATCCTACTTTCTCCACGACCACCAGAAAAAATTGATGTGAAGTGTGAATTTTCACACATTTCAGGGTTTCGCAGGTATTTAGTAAGTGACTGATGATTATTGGGATGCCAAATCAAATTTTATGTTAAAATATTTTTTTGTTAATTTTAATTCGAGTGTCTAATACCATTATTTAGGTTTCTAAATATGTGCAGTATTATATATACAGTATTGGCCATAAAGATTGCAACTTTTAACATCTTTCAATTTTTCAAATTTTAATAATAATATTTATTTATTTATTTATTTATTTATTTATTTAAGACATCAACAGCCAGTGAGTGGCCAATTACAGATATCTACAGAATATTAGTACAATGTATCAGATGATATAAATAAATGTGTTGTTATAATTACATATACAATATGATAACAATATAATAATACAATATGAAACAATTTTATTTTATTTAACGTGTAATGTTTAACATAATATTCATTTTCGATTTAAACTCTGGAAGTGAACCATTAAATATGTCTATAGCATTAAATTTCTCATTAAAGACTGACATGCATCGGTTTAGAGGTGAATTTTGACAGTAGTTTGTATTGCAGTTATTAATGTAAAATGTATTTTTTGATCTAGTATTTCTTTGAGGTACTAATATGTTTATATTTGAAATAAATGGTTGAACATCTATTAAACTATTAATAATTTTATGTAATAAGATCATATCATTTTTTGTTCTTCTAGTTTCAAGCGTACTGTAATTTAAATCGTTTAAAAATGAATGATAGGTTGATGAATGGAAAGTTAAGTTTTGTTTTCGAGCAAAATACCTCATATATTTAATTTGTATTTGCTCTATGCTGTAGATATATTTATAGTACAAAGGGTTCCAGATTGGTGTACAGTATTCCAGGTTGGGTCTAACAAGACTGTTGTACAGGGTCAACAGTGTTTTGGAATTGGTGAAGTTAAAACTTTGTCTTAAAACAAAACCTAGCATTCTATAAGATTTATTTATGATATAATCTATGTGCTGATCGAAACGAAGCTTAGTATCTAACATAACACCTAGATCTTTCGTAAGATCAACTTTTTTTATTGTATCGTTATTTAATTTGTAGGGATATAATATACTATCACGTTTCCTTGTAAAAGTCATAGCATAGCACTTATCCACATTGAGGGAGAGACAATTTTCGGCACAATATTTATAAAATGTATTCATGTCATTTTGCAAATAATGACAATCTACCTGTGAGTCGATACTCTTAAAAATTTTAAGGTCATCTGCAAAAAGTAAAAATTCGCAGTTTTCGAAAACCTGACCTATATAATATTGGAAAATAAATACTCTTAATTCTATAATTTAATCATATTTTGTTTGTTACATCAATCAATAATCAAATAATCTGACTTACAGATTGATAATAAATTATTTCTTCATTTTTGCTTGGACAAAAATATTGCAACTACTTGAATTTTCTTGTTATATGCAGATTTTATCCATAAATAATATGTTGTGCACAAGTAATATTTCAGTTTATATTTGTCAATCATGGGTCGTAGTAAAACTGTTTCAAGTGAAATTAGAAACTTCATAATTTCTGGTTTTAAAGACGGGCTGCTGCAAAATGTGATTTCACAAAATTTAAATCTTCATACATCTACTGTGTCGCGAATTATAAAACGATTTCGAGAAGAAGGTACGTTTGAAGTTTCAAAAATTCCAGGACGGCCAGGAAAAACTACAAAACGAACTGATAAAAAAATTATTTATTTATCTACCAATAACCCCTTTCTGTCATCGGAGAAAATTTTGGGCCTTTTGCCACAAATGGATCAAGAAAACATCTCAACAAGAACTATTCGCAGAAGATTAGTTAGTGAGGGTCTTTTTAGTCGCCGTCCTGCTAAAAAACCACTTCTATCCAAAAAGAATGTGAAGGCCCGATTAAAATTTGCTAAAAATCATATTGACTGGACTGTGGATCAATGGAAAAAAGTTATTTTTAGTGATGAATCTAAGTTCAATTTGTTTAAAAGTGATGGCGTAAGTTACGTTAGGAGGCCTGCTAATAAAAGATTTGTTCAAAAATACACCTTGCCAACAGTTAAACATGGCGGAGGCGGTGTGATGGTATGGGGCTGTTTCTCGGGATATGGTATGGGTCCTCTATACCACATTGAAGGAATAATGGATCGATTTAAATATATAGACATCCTTCAAAATGTTATGGAACCTTATTCTGATGAGTTCATGCCTTTAAAAAATATTTTTCAGCATGATAATGATACAAAACATTCTTCAAAGTTGGTAAAAAAATGGTTCGAGGATTCAAAAATTAACGTAATGACTTGGCCGTCACAGTCACCCGATTTAAATCCAATAAAAAACCTTTGGGAGATTGTCGATAGAAATATTAGAAACATAACGCATTCAAATATTGAAGAATTGTTTAAAGCTTTGCAGGGTGCCTGGTCTAATATTGATAATGAAATGATCACGAAATTATTAGAATCAATCTGTTAATGATAATTCATTTTCTTAATTAATAAAAAAAAGACATAAAATCTTTATGTCCAGGTAAAAATAATAAATACTATAAAAAAAAATAGAATTTACTATTAAAATTTAATTTTTTACTATAATATATGTAGAGGATTGTTAAAGGTAAGAATTAAATTTTTTTAATTTTAAAAATATTGAATAGAATAAAAATAAAATAGGATTATCAAAAGTTGCTATCTTTATGGCCAATACTGTATATATATAGCAAGGTTCATTAGGATTTTGAAAATTGCGCCTGTGGCTTCCATTGGTTGTTTTAAGTCATTAGCTCCGCCCCTCTGATTTCGTATACATTATACATTGAAACATAGAATTAAATTATAATTTCAACAACTGCCACTGGTTATTAAATTTATGCTTTTAAAAATTAAATGCAACATTTGCCAAAATATAACTAGAATTTTGAAAAAATAATTTAAACAAAATAAAAATGCAAAAAGAACAGAAAAAATAAAATTGTCTCCGAATTTTGAAGTGCCGATAATGAAGTGTTCTCAAAATGTTGGTTAAAAAAAAAAACGCTTTTAGCGCTGTCGGTGGATGGAATATAACTTAAAACCGTTTCAAGGCCGTGTATATGAGTTTCATATCCCTGTATACTATTGACTTTAAAATGAATATCGTCAATTTTATTTTAACAGTCATCGGTAACTTAAATTCAACTGAAATATAAATTAATTTTCCAAAGCTTACTTTGAGTTTTTTATTATAAACCAGCGTTACTAATCAGAAGCTTCCATGGACTTTCGAATTCATTATCTTTAAATTCCATTCTATCAAAACTAAAGCTTCAATTATATTTTTTTTATAAATTCTATCAAAACTTTAATACTGTGTCAAATAGAAATGTAATGAAACGCTCAAATATGGTGCAAATATTTTTCCGTAGCTCAAAACTCTCTTTGTCAATTCCATTACGGAGACTAGGACCAAAGCTTCGCATAGTCCTGTTAAAGCTACCACAGGACACTAAAGCTCTGGTCATAGAATACCTGTCAGAAAGGACGATAACACAAAGGATAACTCGAGCCTCTGTAGGTGTTAGTGTGCACCTTTGCATGTGTATAGGTATTAATATATGCGTGTATTTATGCAAGTGTGTGCGTGTAGATATGCGTTTATATACGTAGAAGAGAGATAGAGTTAGTAGAGAATAAAATAAGAGAGAGAGCTGGACAAATTTTCTTAAAGCATTTCAAATATTTCATCGATATTACGTTGTATGATAAAAATCGGGTAAGGCTGTACACATCCACTATGTAGAACAGTGTTTCTCAACCTTTTATGACCTGGGTCCCTCCGAAATTATGTAAATATTGTCTGCGGCCATCCTATATTACGGTGTATCAAGATAATGGGAACACGAGTTTTTTCGAAAAGGCGACGAATAACTTGAAAATACTTGAAGTACCTCCAACGCGAACCATTGTCAGATAATCCCATCAACCGACACATACAATTTATTTTACTTTGATATAGTCTACTTATAGTCTGTTTCTTTGTTTAAAGCGGAATTAGGTTTTAAAATATAGTAATTTTTATCGATTGAGTGAAGCTTTTGATCATTTTGTTTAGTAAAAGCCCATTTACTCATTATAAAGTTAGCTAGTGACAACTTAAATGTTTGAAATAACCTGTAGTTTAAATTAGTTGTCAAAATAAGTATATTATGTATAAAAATAAATAGAATATTTATTTTATTTATGTTATGAAAGGTAAATTTTTATGAATATAAATATAAGATACTCGAATTTATTAAAATGAATAAAATTTATATCTTGTAAAATTGAGTGTATTTTTATTATATTTTCATGTTTTGATCTTGTACGACTTCGCGGCCCCCCGGTTGAGAAACGCTGATGTAGAATAGGTCTGTTGTCAATTAATTTGGAGAGTTGTAAAGAAATTAATCATAATTTTCGGTTCAAGGCAATCTTTAATTTTCTACCAAAATCACATTTTATTTTTCAATTTTGGTAGAAAATTAATGATCGCGGGATTCATAGCAATTTAAAATATAAAAACATATTTGTGTGCCTTGTGGGTTGCATACTATCTAATCCTAGTTCATATTACAACCACGAATGTCGCAACTATGGCTGTCCAAAGCCGTAACGTGGGAGTCCGCTATCTTCCTTGTTTTATAATTTGTGATAGTATAGTCGGATTGCTGATAAGTGACTGTTCGTTGCTACAAGAATCGATATTCAATACTATATGCTTTCTTTATACCTATCATTATAATTATTTGCATACCCATAGTAACGTATAGTGACTCAAGTTGACAACTAACCCAAGGCCACCCCTAGCATTTGCGGGGCCTGGGGCAAAACTGGAATTGCGGGGCCCCATATTAGGATTATTATATTGGGTATAATAATGTTAACGTGAAATAAATTACTATTAAAAAGGAATATTTCTATTTCAAAATCTAATAAATGCTTTTTGTGTATTATATGTTACTTTTTTCGTATTTTATCTTCACATTATTAAATAAAACCTATATAATATAAATAAATAGCTTTTTTAATATTAATAAAACATCGATGTTTTTCCTTCGATGTTTTTTCAACATCGATAGTAAGGCGCCGATGTTAACATCGATGTTAAACATCGATGTTTTGCTTTCGATGTACAACCCTATAGGTACATACTAAAAATCTTAAATTTCGATAACTTTTGAAAGAAAATTTCACGTTCTTCCATCCGGAGATACTTTAGATACGCTTACATCAATCCAAATTTTTATTTTTTTAATGAACATATATTATTATTTCAAATATTAAATCTCGTATTTTTTATTACATAAAACTTTTTGGCAAACATGAAATAAATCGTAATTTTCTTTCATTGACCAATAAATATATTTTATTACCTGCGTTATGTGTTTTGTTTCAACGTAGGATCAGAGCAGTGGTCCTTAAACTTTTAGTATCAAATAATATATTTCCGAATCAATATTTTATATTTTATAATTTTTAGGGTTTTGTAGGTATGACCAAAAAACCCTTATACCGTCATTTTGTCGTCTGTCTGTCTGTCTGTCTGTCTGTCTGTCTGTCTGTCTGTCTGTCTGTTCGGTAAAAATTGTAGCCAAACGGCTAAACCTAGAGAGTTGAAATTTGGCATGCTTGTACAACTTTTTGACCCGCACATAGGAAAAATACTAAAACATCTAAAAAACATATCGCCCTAAAAATATAAACAAATATGTGCTCATCGAAAAAAAAAAAATATTTTTTTAAAATTCTGAGTAGGGTATCAAATGAAAGCCCTTAGTACGTGGATTAACGATCAAAATTTTATTTTTGCAAAATAAATTATTTTGAGGCGATTTTTGCCAAAATTGTGCAAAAAAATGTTTGTCCCACACCCTGTAGCCCAGATGGTTTAAACTAAAAATGTGAAAAAATTCTAAGTAATGTATATTGGTATGAACCAGAAAAGTACAACAGGTATTTTTGATCAGATTATGTTTTCGGAAAATAACGCATTTTTTGTGTTTTTTGGTTGACGATGCATACATGTTATACTCTTATAACACACTAATTTGATAAGCGTTTGGTGGTCTAGTGACTCAGTTGCGCGACAACTACACAGGATCGTTATTCACTACACAGGTTCGTTCCTGGCTTGTGGAGTCAGTTTTATTTTTTGTTTTTTTTTTTCATATTTATTTTGTTTAAATTAATTTGTTAAAATTCTAGTTATATTTTAGCACATTTTGAATTTAATTTTCAAGAGCGTAAATTTAATAACCAATTGGAATTATATTTTCATTCTATGTGTCATTTATACGAAGCCAGAGGGGCAGAGCGTATGATTTAAGACAACCAATGAAAGCCATAGGCCCAATTTTCAAAATCTTAATGAACCTTGTTATATAAAAAAAATACTGCACTTATTTAGAAACCTAAATAATGATATTAGGTATTCGAATTAAAATTAACAAAAAAATATTTTAACATAAAATTAATTTTTAAAGCTCTGAGATTAACAGACGATAAATTATTTTAAAAAGATCGTTCATTTTGCCGTGGTTACTACAAAGCAAAATTTGTCCTACACACTCAGCATGCCGCCTTCACTTATTATATACCTGCGCAACCCTGCAATGTGTGAAAATTTACACTTCACATCAATTTTTTCCTATTATCAATGCTAGAAATATTTTGAAATGTTTCTCTTCGTCTAGCCATCTTAATGTTTCAATATCTGACCAACATTATCTTCGATTCTTTATATTTCTAGTCCATTTATCAAATTGTTTCATTTCCAAACCATTCGTTCCAGATCTGAACATTCATCTGTATCACTAGCAAGATTTTATGGAAAGTTCATTTTATCAGTAAATGTAATATCAATTTAACCATTTATATAATCTTGAATAAAACATAGGGTATGTTTTTGGTATCGCAGACGACCTCCTTAAACACTCTTTGTTACGTCAATCGTATATACAGTTACGGTCAAAATAATAAATACACCTAATATAGGGATTTGCAGCTAAGCACCCTACCATCTGGTGAGCGTTTCATGAACTTGTGTACATCAGATAACATTTCGTTTTGTGTATTGGTTTTGTATGAAGTTTGTTTTTAAAGTTTTATTATAATCATTGAAAAATGTATAATACATATTGTTGTGTGCCTATGTGCAATTCATTGAAAAGAAGAAACCCGGAAATATCGTTTCATTTGTTTCCACTAATACAGGGATGGGGAGTCGACAGAAAAATTATCGACACCCGACTCTCGACTCCGGAGTCGGTATTTTCGAAAATCGACTCCGATTCCGACTCCGACTCCCGACTCCTTTCACTGGTAAATTGTAAAGTCTATTCCAAATGTTTAAGCGGAACTAAATGGAATTTTTATTTTCTTAATTTATAACGAGTTCACTTTTTAACTATCAAAGTGGGCTTTTGTTAAACAAAATGATACAAAGCTTCATTCAATCCTTAAAAGTTAGTAGATTTCGATATCTAATTCCGCTTAAACCAAAGAAACAGACTATACTTACATTAAATATCTTGGGTTTGGGTGAGCTGTTTTTATAAAATGTCATTTTCATTTCATCTTGACTATTGAGTCATTTTTAATACAAATTTTCAAATATATTAGTTAAAATTAAAAAAAAATTGTTTTGTATTTTATATAAAGTCTGTTCCTTTGGTTTAGGCGGAACTAGATTTTCGGTTAGTCTGATTTTCGGTTAGTCTGTTCCAAACGATTAGGCGGAACTAACCGAAAATCTAGATCCGCCTAATCGTTTGGAACAGACTATACTTTATTTTTCATAACATGTCACTTTTTTCTTTTGACATATAAATCTTAGCTGCCAACATGAAACATAAAATAATCACAAAGCCCGTTACAACTTGAGAAAATAAAAATCCAGTTTAGTTTCGTTTTAACATAATAAACAAAGTATACAGAAAAAGAAAAATTAGATATGACTAAAAATTAATTAAATTTTTAACTGGAAAGCGTGAAGGAAACCGGAATTGAATATTTTTAATTTCATTTTCGTTCATGAACAGAGAAAAAATGTCGTTCCTGTTTCCGTACTTTAAAAAATTCTGGTAGTATGGTATTTTACTTTCGTTTTCGGATTGTTCTCATCCTTGATAAATATGTAATCAAAGAGTCGGGAGTCGATAACTTTTTCCGACTCCCGACTCCGACTCCGACTCCTCCAAAAAGCTTCGACTCCTCGACTCCCGACTCCCGACTCCGACTCCGACTCCCCATCCCTGCACTAATATCAGACACCGTATGGTTCGAAACAAAATTGGGAAAGCAAGTGGTTAGGAATCGACGCGATGTTTAGATAAACAATTTAAAAATTGGAAAAAAAGTGAACCCTTGTATCAAAGTTTGCTCATTACATTTTAATGATAGTGACTACAAAAAATATTTTCAATTTTGTATTTATTATCGCATATCTTGAAAATTCCTGTTATTGTGTGTGGGTTTATAATGCACAAGTTTGTAGGCATAATGCATAAGTTTTTATGAACTCTCTGTTTTTTTCAGTGACTCCACACAATATTATATGCCCAGTATTGTAGATTTCTACCCCTTGGTAAACAACACGGGAATTATTATTTCCCCCAATATAGTTAAAATAATCGACAATGGAAAACCGCCATAACTTAAAACCAGATCACAAAATGTAGTATTTTAGATGTTTACAAGTAATGTCACTTCACAAAATCAGAAAATCCCAAACAATTATTTATTTTTTGTCGTTTTTTGATACACTTTTCGCTATTATTTACTAGTAAATGTCAAGTGGTATCTGATTTAGAATGGTTTCAAAAAAATCCGCGTGGCGCTACGATCTTAAAATTTTTCCCCTATAGTAACCTTATTATTTGTAGTTCGATCACTAAATAAATTCATATTTTTATTTTAACTGGCATAACCAATAAAGCACTTTAAGAGCTATTAAATCTAAAATATTTATCTAGAAATATTATTTGGTCATAGAAATATTTAGATTTTTGTGAAAACACTGCCTGACATGGTTGGTCAAAATAATAAATATATTTCCTAAAACTCATAAAAATAATTTGATAACGGAGTTAAGACAGGTTCAGACAAGTTCATAATGTATTTATAAGTATATGTTTGACAAAAAAATGTATTTAGTTTTGTTCAAACTATTGCAAAGATGGGTAAGAATAAGCATTGTAGTAGTGAAATGAGCAACTTAATTAAAAAATTAGAAATGATGGCAATTCTTTTAGAAGATTTGCTAATATTATTGCTCTTTAGGAATGGTACAAAATGCCATCAGTCACTCATTTAAAGAAGAGTCCCGGGGTAGACCACACAAAACTTTAAAGAACGAAGATAGACGCTTGCTAGAGGAAGTGAAAAAAGTCATTTCATGTCATCAACTAATTTACTAACCGAACTGGAACCGAATATTTCTACACGAACCATTAGAAGGAGGTTGGTAGAGCATAACTTAAGATCATGTTCGCCTAGAAAAGTACCATTATTAAAACCAAGATACTTACAAACCCGTAAGGAATATGCTCAAGAACACATTTACTGGCATGGTGCAGAAGGTATTAAAAAATGGAGAAATATTTCGTTTAGTGACAAAAGTAAATTTATGTTGTTTGGAAATGTTGGGAAAAAATTTGTTAGGTGTCCTCCAAACCAGGCGTTTAACCCTAAGTACACGAAAAAAACCGTTTAACATGGAGGAGGTAAGATTTTAGTTTGGGGTTGTTTTTCTTGGTATGGTATAGGTCCATTATTTCGCATAGATGAGATAATGACGAAAGAAATTTATATCCTAATTTTGGAAACTATTATCCTACCCTATGCGGAATGGAATATGCCACTAATATGGATCTACCAGCAAGATAACGACCCTAAACACACAGCTCGTGCAACAAAAACATGGTTCCAGAAAAACAATTTTCAAGTTTTACCTTGGCCTGCTCAATTACCCGATTTGAATCCAATAGAAAATCTTTGGAAACTAGTGAAGGATGGGGTTGAGCAAGAAAAACCAAGGAACAAAAATGCGTTATGGACTGCTGTTCAAGAAGCTTGGTACAGCATTCCTGTAGAGAGCTGTCAACGGCTCATCGAGTCGATACTCAAACGATGTCGGGCCGTTTTGGCAAATAAAAGGCATGCTACTGATTACTAAGATTATAAAAATTAGTATTATGTAATTAGTAACAGTAAAATGAATAATAAATTTTATAAGATTAATAAATAAAACACTCGGTAAGTTTCACAAATATCAGTTTAATATACTCTATACGTATTTCGGCAGTGACGCCATCTACAGGAGTTGCAATTACAAACTAAACTTATTTTTTAACAAATACATTCAGTGGGAACAAATATTATGGTAGGGAATACAAGTGTAAACCATATTAGCAGATAAGGGAAAAAAGGGAAAAAAGTTATTTACCGATTTATTAGAGGTGAGTTGTAAACGTCAATCTGGTCATTCATTAAGGGAATTCCAGAGTTAATATTTTTGTGAATTTCTCGGTATTCTAAAAGGTTCAGTTTAAGGCTTTTATTGTGTATGTGTAGGATTTTGAAGTCATTGACGGAAAGGTTATGATTATTGGAGATCATATGTTCTGCTATGTTGGACTGTTCTACTTTTTTATTTTGGATGGCTTTCAAATGTTCACCAAATCTTGTAGCAAATTTTCGACCAGTTTGGCCTATATATATTTTTGAGCAATCTTGGCACGATGCTTGATAAACTCCACTTTTGTTGTGTAAATCAGTTTTATCTAGTTTATTATTAACGAGTAAATTTTTAATTGTATGTTTATTATTATATAATAAATTTTATATTTGATTAAATTTTCTCGATTGTATTTATTATTTTGACCAACCGTTTCAGGTAGTGTTTCACAAATATCAAAATATTTCTATCACCATATAAAAATAAAAAATTTAATTTAAATTTAATTTCTTGATAAATATTATGGTTTTCCATATAAATTTAATTTGTAAACGTCAGAATTTCAATTGTTTTCTGAATTTTGTTTATAGTTAAAATAAGGGGTATGAAACTCATATACACGGCCTTGAAACGGTTTTAAGTTATATTCCATCCACCAACAGCGCTAAAAGCGTTTTTTTTTTTAAACCAACATTTTGAGAACACTTCATTATTGGCAATTTGCGGCAATTGTTTTTGATGTTGTAACGATAGGTGACAGTAAATTGTGATTTTGACAGTGATGAATTTTATAAGAAATTTTAAATATTAGCACCACATTTTTTAGTTTCAAATGGTGTAGTGTAATTAATAATATTTTAAATGGTAAATGCAAAAGAAATATAAATAGTGTAATAAAAAAAATGGCACAGACTAAATTTAATATATACAATAAAAGTAAATATAAAAGTAAAAAATAAATACTTGTTTATTTATTTCATATGCTTGCTTGCAAATAAAATAATAAAACTTAATGCTTACTGAAGTATTAACTTTTAACAATTGTAATTAATTTTAATTTTAGGAAATTAATTAGGAGAGTTGTAAATAAATTAATCATAATTTTCGGTTCAAGGCAATCTTTAATTTTCTACCAAAATTACATTTTATTTTTCAATTTTGGTAGAAAATTATGATCGCGCGATTCATAGCAATTTAAAATATAAAAAATATATTTGTGTACACTGCGGGTTGCATACTATCTAATCCTAGTTCATATTACAACCACGAATCGCTCTCCAAAGCCGTAACGTGGGAGTCCGCTATCTTCCTTGTTTTATAATTTGTGGTTAAAATAAAATATTTAAAATGACAGCAACAACATTATATCAGCTCGGTATTATGATATAAAAATAAAGTAACGATCAAAGTATCTGAAATACAGATACAAGATACTTAAATTTAAATATCTAGATACAGATACATATTTCAAAAAGTATTTAGTTTCTTTATCTAGATACTTGTAACTAGATGCATTACAACACTGGTGATACTCTACTAACATCAATTTAAACGCAAGAGTAAATTTTACTACACCTTGGGCATTTTTAAGCGCAAGCTTATATGAAAACTAATGTGAATTCTTCTAAATGATATCTGTTTAAGATAAGACTTGGAAAAACGGATACAGACATATGGATTATTATTTTTTACGGATCATCCGCGGTTCAAATAGCACATCACTAGTTATAATCGGGTTTTTTAATTATCCGTGTTCTCGCGTCCCTGAATTATCCGTAGCATAATTGACGATTTAACTGTATGTACATAAAATAAATTAAATTTATTATACCTAATGTTGCTCAACTATATATTCCTTGCGAAGTATTATAATTCTCAAGAAGAAACCCTACCTAGTAGTGACACGCCTCTATAGTTTTTATTTTATGCTCAGTGTTCATGTTGAACAGCTATTATTTTTGTAATATCTGAAGTCATGGGCGACGATTCAACAGGCCATGGCTGAGTGCCAAGAAAATCTACCTGTTGTCAAGCCTGTTGCCTTTCAAATCGATTTATTCGTAAATTAGACTCAAGAAAGTTAATTAGAAACTAATTAAAACTAGCAAAATATTATCTCGTTTTCCTGTTAGTCTCAGAAATATTTCAAATATAAATTCTCAGCTTTGAGAAACTGAGACTTATTTTAAACTATTTAAGCTTAGTTCTGTTGATCTGAGACTTCTTTAAATAGAGTTATCACAGATTTGTTAAGTCGACGACTTTTTGAATCATCTGAGCTCTGTGAGTCTGAGACTTATTTGAATTTATTTAATTTTACTTTTGTATGTATGAGACTCCTTTAACCTCTAAAGTAGTAAGACCGTACGTAATTTAAGATATGGGAAATGGTAAAATTAGTGTCTGCGTCGTTTGAAGTAAAAACCTATTATAAATTTAATATTTATGTCAACTTTAGATATCTGCCAATTTTTTATATATTTTATACAGTGAATTTATTCTTTTATGCAACATGTACTATGTCATTACCATGGATACAGTTTTTGACAGCAATATAAATCGTGTTCATTTTCATTTGCAACATAGAAAAAACCATATTTATTATCAAAATCAAAATATTTTATTGAAAATACAAATTAAAAAAAATAATAATAATAAATAAATAACTAATAAAAACTTATAATAAATGTTCAAAAGTTTCTCCGTTTACTTGCATACAAAATGTTACCCGATCATAAAAATGATTCAAAATATTTAGCAATTGCTCTTGAGGTATATTGTTGGATGCTTAAACAATTATGTCTTGCAGTTCAGCAACATCCCTAAGTTCTCCATTATATACTTTGGTCTTTTAATATCCCCAATAAAAAGAATCATTGGGTGCCAAATCCGGAGATCTCGCTGGCCAATTCATCGACCCTCCTCTTCCAATCCAGCTTTTTGGGAAAGTTCTATGTAAATATTCTTTAACTATTCTAGAATAATGGACTTGTGCGCCATCATGTTGAAACCATACTTATCCATTAATATTCAGGTTTCGCAACGCAGGTAATATTTGGTTTTGCAAAAGGGCTAGATATTTTGCGGTATTAAGGTTACCATCAATAAAAAAGGCCCTATAATATTGGTTCCTATTATCCCTGCCCAAACATTTAATTTTTGCGGATTTTGAGTTCGGGAGGAATGAAACAAATGTAAATTTTCTCGACTCCAGTACCTAAAATTTTTTCTGTGCACTTCACCATTTAGAGTAAACGTTGCTTCGTCTGTAAATAAAATTCTTTGAAGCATTGTTGGGTCGGAATTAATTTTTTCAAACATTTCAAAACAAAAATCCATACGTACTACTGCGTCTCTTTCTAACAATTCTTGATGATTTTGAAATTTGTATGATCGAAACTTTTCTTTTTTTAAGAAGTTAAAAACAGATCCAGTACTGACACCAACGGTTTGTGCAATTGATCTTAAAATATTTTGATTGTTTTTTTCCACTTGTAATAATATTTCCAACTGCTTCTCTTCTGTAAGCACGTGGGACGTTGTTCTTTTTTTATTACGTTTTGACTTAAGACATCCTTCGCGATGAAATTTATTAACTAGTCTTGAAATTGTAGAGGGATTTGGTATTGGCCGATCTGGATAAGTTGCACTAAATTCAGCAAAAATTTCTCACTCATTTGGGAATTATACCAAGTTACCATCATTATTTTTTCTTCATCTGTATATACATGTTGATTAATTTTTAAATCAGTAAGGAGCGAAAGTATACACCCTAATTGTCTATGTTGCAAATGAAAATGAACACGATTTATATTGCTGTCAAAAACTGTATCCATGGTAATGACATAGTACATGTTGCATAAAAGAATAAATTCACTGTATGTTAAGTTTTATTTAATTTTATAGGTTTTAGAACAAGTGGTACGAAAGATTGTAAAGCGGACGAAGAATCAAATTGAATAATAATTGGTGGAAATCTGTGAATGTTGATTGGATATATGGTTTGGAATTTACAAACGAACGTTGACAAAAAATTCGCCAGTCAAATTAAAGAGTAAATGGTGGAAATGTTTATTGGATATTTAGTCTAAAATCTACAAACGAACGTCGACAATAAACGCGCTAGTCAAATTAAAGAATAATTGGCAAAAGTGTCTGAATATTGAAAAAATGCTCTAGACTTATATAGAACAACCGTGAATTCGTCAAAATTTACTATAAGGGTTACATTGCCTACAAATAATAAATATACCCTTTACACTTTTGTATTATTATTTTTATATTTTAATATATTTTGAATTAAAATTATTATTCATAAATGTGCAAATATTCTTGACTACCTGGCTTGTTGGGACAATTGTCTAAGTCTAGATGTACAGGTCTTATAATGTACGACACGACTTGAATTATAAATGGATGCGCAATGGATTTGTGGTGAGAGTGAGAAGAGGCTGAGTGTACTTTCTCCGAACGCGTTGCCCCCTGTTCTTTTTACACTCGTCTCGTATTCTTTTCTGCGTAACAAGTTCTCTTCAAGCCAATTCCTACAGTACAGGACGTGTAATAAGCTTACTATATTACCTCTATATATACTAGATTCTTAGTATAAGCAGAGGTATATAAGTAATATCCATATGTCTCTACTACAATTCTCTTTCACCGCTGTCTACCAGCCGGGTCCTTTCTTTCGGCTACTTTCAACACAATTTTTTTTCCTAATATTTAATAGTCTAGTTCTTTTATTTTATTTGTTTATTTTTTTGAATAATTTTATTTTATTGATATCCTAGAACCCAACATTCAAAGTATTATATATCAAATTGGTTCAGTGGTTTTCGTATAATTTCAATTGTAATACACTTCAGATTTATATATACGGATATAAAGAGATGACTACCTAAAAGAGCAAACAATATACAGAAAAAATACAATGAAAATTTGTTAAAACTAATATATTCCAAATATTTGTATTAAAACTGACACAAAAAGAAAGGAAGTCAAGGCTGAAATTTGTAGAATAAAAGGCAAAGTTGGTTGATAACTTACATATATAAGGAATTATTTTGTTCATCAAAGTATGCACCCATATTGTCTATACACTTTTGCCATTTAAGCGGCAGGTTGTTCAGGCCGGTGGTATAAAACTCTGGCGGACGAGAAGCAATGAATTCCTGGAAGGCCAGTTTTACAGCATTGTCGGAATCAAATTGTTTTCATATTAAAAAATTGTCCAAATTGCGGAAGAAGTGGTAGTCAGTGGAGGCTAGGTCTGGTGAGTATGGAGGATGATGAAGAAGTTCCAACTCCAATTCCTGTAGTTTTGCCACAGTCATTTGTGCAGTGTGTGGTCTAGCGTTATCCTGCAATAAGAAGGAGTCGATCTGTTGACCAATCTAAGGCTGTTTTTCTTTAAGTATTTGCATCATTTCGTCCAGTTGGTTGCAGTATATTTCTGTTGTGATCGATGAGCCAGTTTTTTTTGTTTTTAAGTTACCTGTACGAATTTTGGTGAACCAATTTGTTATTGTCTGCTGCGTATACTAGCGTCGGCGAATCAATGCAGTTACGTCATACGACGTAACAAACGACTGTATTGTCAGGAACAATGCAATTGTTTGTTACGTCGTGTGACGTAACTGCACTGATTCGCCGACGCTAGTATAGTAACATTAGAGCCAAATACACTAGTAAAGTTTCGCGCGGTCTGCGATGCCGTAGTTCTACGTAAGAACTCATACTTCATAATACTGCGAATTTCCGACCGTTCCATTTTCAACAAGATTAATTTTTAAAAAAAGTTTTTGATATTTTTACAGCATACAATGATTTATTTAAACAGGCGAGATGTGTAACTTTCCAACAAAAGAAAGAAAAAAAACAGAACGGTAAAATATTAAGCCAATGTCAAATAATAAGCTGTTAAAGTTGGCAATATTATTAACTACAAATTCCGTCCTTGACGACCTATTACCTTAATCTAAAAATAGTAAATTAGATCTGATTTACAAAGCTTAAACAAAACGTCCGAAGAGCACGATTTAAACGATGAAAGTAACTAGATTGTAAAATCTAGTTCCACCTAATTGTTTGGAATAGACTGTATATGAGTTTAAAAAAAAAAATTTGATGTGAAGTGTGAATTTTCAAACATTTCAGGGTTTTTCAGGTATTTAGTAATTGAATGATGATTATTTGGGATGCCAAAACAAATTTTATGTCAAAATATTTTTTTATGAATTTTAATTCGAATGCCTAATACCATTATTTAAGTTTCTAGATATGTGCAGTATTTTTTTTACGTAGCAAGGTTCATTAAGATTTTGAAAATTGCGCCTATGGCTTCTATTGGTTGCTTAAATCATTAGCCCCGCCCTCTGATTTCGTATACATCAAACATAGAATTAAATTATAATTTCAACACTTCCCACTGGTTATTAAATTTACGCTTTTAAAAATTAAATGCAACATTTAAAATTAAAATTGACAGGATTCGAACTCTAGTTTGCAAGTTACCTGTTTGGCAAATTAGAAAACCAATGACGAAACGCACATCGCTATGAGCACTGACTCATCTACTGGGTTACATAGCGAATAACATATTTTGGTTAAAAACACAAAAAATGCGTTATTTTCCGAAAACATAATCTGATCAAAAATTCCTGTTGTACTATTCCGGTTCACACCAATGTACATTACTTCGAATTTTTTCAGATTTTTAGTTTAAACCATCTGGGCTACAGGGTGTGGGACAAAAAATTTTTTGCACAATTTTGGCAAAAATCGCCTCAAAATAATTTATTTTGCAAAAATTAAATTTTGATCGTTAATCCACGTACTAAGGGCTTTCATTTGATACCCTACTCAGAATTTTAAAAAAATATTTTTTTTTCAATGAGCACATATTTGTTTATATTTTTAGGGGATATGTTTTTTAGATGTTTTAGTATTTTTCCTATGTGCGGGTCAAAAAGTTGTACAAGCATGCCAATTTTCAACTCTCTGGGTTTAACCGTTTGGCTACAATTTTTACCGAACAGACAGACAGACAGACAGACAGACAGAGAGACAGACAGACAGACAGACAGACAGACAGACAGACAGACAGACAGACAGACAGACAGACAGACAGACAGACAGACGACAAAATGACGGTATAAGGGTTTTTTGGTCATACCTACAAAACCCTAAAAAAAAATAATCTCACTCTCACCACATAATCTTTTCAAAAATGTAAGTAAAATTTCCAACTTTAAAACAAAATAATCCCCTTGATATTATGCTGTATATTCATTGCATATTATGCTTTGTACTTTATCTATTTAATAATTTAATTTACTTGTGACTAGACTACATAAATTTAACAAAATATGAACACATAAATGCACGAACCATTATAAATGAAATTTAATTACAATAATTAATTTGTTGAGAATATTTAAACATAAAATAACTTTCGATAATATAATTTAATTTTAAACAGATTTGCTGAAGTGGTTAAAATGATCTCGATAAATGAATTTTGCAGGTTATGTTGCGATGATACCTTTTCTCCCTTTTCTTTACTCCTTTCTGCCCACGTCTCTTTTATGTCCCTACTTGTTGTGTCAGTGATTGATAGGGTATAAGATACAAGTAGATCGAATTTCTGTTTGTCAGGTTAAGGGTGAAATAATATATAAACAAAATGTTCACTAATGTAAACATTGAGATGTGGATTTTCTAAAATATTTGGTAGTTTAGAAAGCTTTTAAAATACTGAGTTTTGAAGATTAGTTTCTGTTAGAGGTTGGAATTTGACATTTGTTATTGTGAAATCAGTGAAAGATTATAAATTGATCTAGTAATTTCTTGACGGTGAGCGTTAAAAAATTGATGTGAAGTGTGAATATTCACACATTTCAGGGTTTCGCAGGTATATAATAAGTGAAGGCGGTATGCTGAGTGTGTAGGACAAATTTTACTTTGTAGTAATCACGGCAAAATGAACGATATTTTTAAAATAATTTATCGTCTGTTAATCATATAATAAGACTGGTTATTAAATTTATGCTCTTAAAAATTAAATACAACATTTGTCAAAATATAACTAGAATTTTGACAATATAATTTCAACATAATAAAAATGCAAAAGAAAAACAGAAATAATAAAATTCACTCCGTACTCGAACTCGAAATCCTTCGTTTTCCAGCTCATTTTAGCAGTGCTCTAACCCATTACGCCATCGCACGCTTTGTATGTGAGTGTCTTACATTGGTATAACTTTTGTACTTTGTGAACCAAAAACCACAAAAAATGCGTTATTTTCCAAAAACATAATCTGATCAAAAATTCCTGTTGTACTATTTCGGTTCACACCAATATACATTACTTAGAATTTTTTTAGATTTTTAGTTTAAACCATCTGAGCTACAGGGTGTGGGACAAAAATTTTTTTGCATATTTTTGGCAAAAATCGCATCAAATAATTTATTTTGCAAAAATAAAATTTTGATCGTTAATCCACGTACTAAGGGCTTTCATTTGATACCCTACTCAGAATTTAAAAAAAATATTTTTGTTTTCGATGAGCACATATTTGTTTATATTTTTAGGGGGGTATGTTTTTTAGATGTTTTAGTATTTTTCCTATGTGCGGGTCAAAGAGTTGTATAAGCGTGCCAAATTTCAACTCTCTAGGTTTAGCCGTTTGGCTACAATTTTTACCGAACAGACAGACAGACAGACAGACAGACAGACAGACAGACGACAAAATGACGGTATAAGGGTTTTTTGGTCATACCTACAAAACTCTAAAAAAACAAGTTTGTGAAAAAATGGATATTACTCGTGAAGGTTTTCGGATGATTTTTTACGATTTTAGTAAAGGCCTAACTCAACAACAATGCATAGAATCGTTTCTTTCAATTTTTGGTAAAGAAGCACCATCAAAAAAGCCTGTTTACAATTGGTTTGCAGAATTTCGTCGTGGTCGTGCGTCCGTCAGTGATGAATCTCGTGAAGATTGACCAAAATCGGCATGTGACTTACCGTGAGATAGAGGCATCCTTTGGCATATCGCAGACTGCAATACATTCGATTTTGCATGAGCATTTAGCTGTGAAAAAGATTTGTTCCCGATGGATTCCGCATAATTTGACCGAAGCTCAAAAAAAGGCTCGTGTTGATTGGTGTAAGGGAAAGCTAAAAAAATTCAATCTAGGCACTGCAAAATCCGTATACAACGTTACAGGTGACGAAACTTGGATTTATTCATATGAACCGGAAACTAAGGAACAATCCACTGTTTGGGTCTTCCAAGATGAACCGAAACCCACAAAAGTTATTCATTAACGAAGAACTTCCAAAAAATGATCTCTTGTTTCTTCGGTTTTACTAGACATGTCGCAACCATTCCTTTGGAGGATCGGAGAACACTGAATGCTGAATGGTATACAACAATTTGTTTGCCAGAAGTCATCTACAAAATCAAGAAAATCAACCAAAATCATTCTTCATCATGACAATGCATGCTCCCACACAGCACGTCAAACAATTCCTTTGAAGGAAAAAACATCGAATAAATGTCTCATTGTCCGTATTTACCTGATTTATCCCCTTACGACTTATTTTTGTTCCCAATGTCAAAAAAATGCGTGGACAGCGATTTTCACCACCTCAAGAAGCTGTTAAAGCCTTCGAAAACCATGTTTTTTAGATTCCAACTTCAGAGTGGATATTTTTTTCGAGAATTGATTTGAACGCATGCAAAATTGTATAAATTTTACGCCGAATATTTTGAAAAGCAATAAAACAGTTTGTTCAAAAAAAAAATGTTCTTTCTTAATTTATTTAAACAAAAACAAAAATTATTATTATTATTATCATTAGCCTATAACAAACAGGAAGTTCTGAGCAATTTATCGTTGAAATAATTTTTCAAATTGGTGGCACCCCGGTGAGAGTGTCGTGGCACCCCGGTTGAGAAACACCGATATAGCCAATGACACTCGGGAAGTTCTAATCTATACATACAATGTTCAAAGGATTATCCAACTCGGTTAATTAATTTACGTTTGTACCATTTAAACGTAACAATAATATTTTATTTCACCATAAAGAATACATGGATTCTGAATAAAATAGAGAATAATTAATAAAATAGTTAAATATTATTGCATAGGATTCACTATTAATTATGTCACTTGGAAATTTAGAAAATCTTTTGAGTAACAATGATAGATGTGAAATTTGCAGATTTTCGTTGTAATAATATATTCGTTGTAGTAATATTTTACGTTATTAAATTTAGTATTTTGATTAACTATTTAAAAAGGTATTTATAATTTTCAGTTTTTTTGTAAATAATTTGGTTTACATGTAAATATATTATAGTCGTTTTTTAATTTATTTAATCACTAAAATTTCACCTATACTTGTTATAATTCAGTAATACGAAGGAATTGCCTCCTAAATTTGAACTGTTGGTAGTTGTTTCGTTGTTCGAGAGAGGCGCTGATGAATACTTTTATCATAATTTTCAAGTTTTTTGAAATACGTCTTAAAATTAGCATTTTTACTGCAAAAAAAAAAAAACAAAACAGCGGAAGACCTTAATAAACCTTCAAGATTTAACACAATTAAAATTACGCGATTACTAAATATCGAATATTATTCTATCCTAATACATTGTACTTTATTTAACATTTAAAACGTTCGAACGACTCTTAAAATATATTTTGATAACTCGAAACTAATTCTTACTTTCTTAATTCTTACTTTCTTTTCCGTTTAATAGCATTTTTAACTGAAGGCAATTTTATAGTCAGCAAAAATTTTCAAAATTTATGAAAATGTGTTAAAACCTTAAAAAACTGCATTATCTTTATCAATTCTTATGTATTTTTTACACATTTCATCAATTTTATTAATAAAATACCTTCAACTGTATGTTTTTCAATTCAGTTTTGGTCTGAAATCGTCTCCTAAATAGTAGAAATATGAATAAACATCTTTTATCTTCTGGTAAAACCTGTCCGTGCTGATCAATGGTGACGTTCATCGACACGGATTTGAGGAAAAAATGCATGGTTTTTATCAATAAAATTTAGTCAGTACCTTTGGTTGAATTAAAATTAAGCCTAAGCACTAAAAAAATATCACCCGGATAAGACGGTGGTTCATTATCTTCTCTCCTCGTTACTGGAAAAATTAAGATACACCAGAAGTTGAATAGAACATACATACCAACACTTGTACAATATAATAAGAGACTAGGTTGTTTAACACGTCAACAATTACGGGTTTTTAAGAAAAAAAAAAGTTTTTGACTGTATTAATTTGATTCCTTACCATCCTTTCAGCATCTTTTCTTTTAATATTCCTTTTTAGGATTTTGTAGGTATGACCAAAAAACCCTTATACCGTCATTTTGTCGTCTGTCTGTCTGTCTGTCTGTCTGTCTGTCTGTCTGTCTGTCTGTCTGTCTGTCTGTCTGTCTGTCTGTCTGTCTGTCTGTCTGTCTGTCTGTCTGTCTGTCTGTCTGTCTGTCTGTCTGTTCGGTAAAAATTGTAACCAAACGGCTAAACCTAGAGAGTTGAAATTTGGCATGCTTATACAACTCTTTGACCCGCACATAGGAAAAATACTAAAACATCTAAAAAACATACCCCCCTAAAAATATAAACAAATATGTGCTCATCGAAAACAATTTTTTTTTTTTTTAATTCTGAGTAGGGTATCAAATGAAAGCCCTTAGTACGTGGATTAACGATCAAATTTTTATTTTTGCAAAATAAATTATTTTAATGCGATTTTTGTCAAAATTGTGCAAAAAAAATTTTGTCCCACACCCGGTAGCCCAGATGGTTTAAATTAAAAATCTTAAAAAATTCTAAGTAATGTATATTGGTGTGAACCGAAATAGTACAACAGGAATTTTTGATCAGATTATGTTTTCGGAAAATAACACTTTTTTTGTGGTTTTTGGTTCACAAAGTACAAAAGTTATACCAATGTAAGACACTCACATGCAAAGCATGCGATAGCGTAATGGGTTAGAGCACTGCTAAAATGAGCTGGAAAACGAAAGGTTTCGAGTTCGAGTACGGAGTGAATTTTTTCTGTTTTTTTTGCATTTTTATTATGTTGAAATTATTTTGTCAAAATTCTAGTTATATTTTGACAAATGTTGTATTTAATTTTTAAGAGCGTAAATTTAATAACCAGTCTTATTATATAATTAACAGACGATAAATTATTTTAAAAATATCGTTCATTTTGCCGTTATTACTACAAAGTAAAATTTGTCCTACACACTCAGCATACCGCCTTCACTTATTATATACCTCCGAAACCCTGAAATGTGTGAATATTCACATTTCACATCAATTTTTTACATAGGGAGTCATGTTGTTTTTCGAAAATACCTGACATGGGGGTTATTTTTTGGTTAATTATACAAAATTAAGAAACGTTAAAAAATAAAACCAAATACACATACAAACAATTGAAATTTTTATTTTATAAATCCGTCATTGTTAACGGGTAATAACCTATTAAAGTAATATATTGCCAAGAAATTTCGTATCTTTATTTATTACCATATTAGACCCGCAAAGATGTTGTACAGCAAATACGACAAATCAAATTAAACTTTCCCCAAATCCATCCCTTATGTGAAACCGAACTCAGCCCGTAAATGTTATATAATATGGCAGTAATCCTCGTTCAACAGTTCCAACATGTATTCACGTTTGAATTGCAATGTAACGGTATGTTTTGTAATATCGATTACATTTTTTCTCTCTTCTACTCTTCGTACAAAATGGCGCACATGTGATGATTACAATATTTTTTGTTTAAAGTCAAAGTTCACAGTTTTTATATATTTGAGTTGTTTATGGATACAAATGAAATTTTAAACGAAGATTTGTTCAGTTTTAATTTAATTGTGTTTATCAAACAACTTTAAACATTTTAGCTAAATGAAAAATATATACATACAAAGGTGCCCGTTTTTCGATCCTAACTATTAGGATCTCGTGAACCGTAAGAGATACGAAGTCGGTTAAATTGGGGCAACGTTGCCGCATTAGTTGAACAAAAACAAATAAGGGTAATAAGAAGAGTTAGTCTACATCTATCAGGTCGTTAAGGATGAAATTTGAAGTTAATAATATTTCCAACTTTAACAGCTTATTACTTGACATTGGCTTAATATTTTACCGTTCTGTTTTTACCGACCGCCAACATATATAAGGGAGATATTGTGATCATACCAATTTTGACATTTCGAGATTTCGATGGATCTCCACGAATTGAGGTCCCTACATAAGGTTTTGACTATTTTTAGCATGATGTCTGTCGGTCTGTCTTAATATGAAACTTCATACTTAAGCTTTTGACATCAATGGCACAAGTTGCTCAACGTTTGGTAAAAATCGTTTGACTAGAAATGGGAGTTTACCCGTGTCGATTTTAAAATTTTTACGAATATTTTATAACAAAAAAATATTTCGAAAAAATGTATTTAACAAAAGTTGCTATAAAACTAATTACTAACAATTTTTATTTTATAGTGCGTTCAAAGGTGAGTTTGCAGTACAGGGGATATGGAGTAGTTCTTTTTCATACTCTCTAATGGGTTTACACAATGACTCTATCCTTTTCTTGCTTGTCGACGTTGCCAGCTCTAAAACGCGCTGATTTGTGAAGACGCAGTATTCTACAAATGGCCATTTGTTTTTGTTGAGTGTTATTTTTAGTTTTATAAGAGTTGATTTCTGTAAATCATACGAGTTTTTCATATAATTATAATTGACACATTTGACACTTTTACAACATTTGGCAACACCGCTCTCATTTGCCATAAGAGCTATACTGCAAACTCACCTTCGAACGCACTATAGACATTGTTTGATAAAACGTTTTTTTTTTTTATTTTCATACTTATATGTAACGTTTCCATGGTTATGATAAATAATATCTGTTAGAAAATATTAGGTCAAGTTATTTCTACTCTGCAGCTAGAATGTATTTTATACAAGTACTTTGTGATGGCGGTCGGTCCTGTGGTGGCCACAGCTTTTTTTTTTTTTGTTGGGGTGTTACACATTTTGCCTGTTGTCTGAAATCATTGTATACTCTAAAAAATATCAAAAACTTTTTTTAAATTAATTTTGTTGGAAATTGAACGTTCGGAAATTCGCACTATTATGAGGTATGAGTTCTTACGTGGAACTACGGCATCGCAGACTGCGCGAAACATTAATAGTGTATTTGGCTCATTTCATACAGGTAACTTAAAAACAAAAAAACAAAAAAAACTGGCTCATCGATCACAGCAGAAATATACTGCAACCAACTGGACGAAAGGATGCAAAAACAGCCTAGATTGGTCAACAGATCGACTCCTATCTTATTGCATGATAACCCTAGACCACACACTGCACAAATGACTGTGGAAAAACTACAGGAATTGGAGTTGGAACTTCTTCATCATCCTCCATACTCTCCAGACCTAGCCCCCACTGACTACCACTTCTTCCGCAATTTGAACTTTTTAATAGGAAAACAGTTTAATTCCGACAATGCTGTAAAACTGGCCTTTCAGGAATTCATTGACTCTCGTCCGCCAGGGTTTTATACCACTGGCCTGAACAACCTGCCGCTTAAATGGCAAAAGTGTATAGACAATATGGATGCATACTTTGATGAACAAAATAATTCCTTATATTTGTAAGTTATCAACCAACTTTGCCTTTTTTCTACAAATTTCATCTTTGACGATCTAATATTTTGTTTTCTGGAAAAGTCCACATGCGCACATTTCAAGTTTCAAGGATACACGTGTCATATAAACAGACCTTCAGTTTCAATCTTTCAAAATTATAAATAATTGCTGTATATTATATAATTAAACTCTAGAAAACATTAATTTCCTAGGGTACAAGTGGCATTTAATCTGTATACTAATTCAATTCTGTATATAATTAATCATCTGGGGAGGATCTGGAAATAAAGAAGCCAGCTATCAGTTTCTGTAGTAATCTTATGCGCCTGCCACTTAGACATGTTCCGCCCGCATTACCAGTCTGTTAGCTTGGTTGCATAACAATCTCAGCTTCAGGGGCTAGGGGATTATATTACATACTTTTATCTACTGAAAAAGATAGTCAGTTTTATGTCATATTGAGAATTTTGTTCCATGTACAACAACCTCCTTTTAAATATGTCTAAAACATTTGCTTTAGTTGAACAGAGTCCTTAAAGTAAGATAGATTTGAACTGGACAGCAAAAAATTTAAAGTGACAGAATTCAATTTGCTAAAGCAATTTAGAAACAAACATATGTCCTACGCAGTGTTTACAGGGAACAAAATAAACTGGACACAGTTTATATAAAGATTTCTAAAAGAATTATTTAGACTATAAACTTTGATCAAAAAGGCTTTGATTGAACTAGGGTAATAAAGCGTTGGTCGCATGTATATCAAAATGATATAAGCTCGATTTTTGCAGTGCCGTTTTCAAACGTTAAAGTTTTAAAGGGAACTTTTACCTGAACACTACCTGCCTAATTCCGTCTAGCTACATTCCAGTGATATTAACGACAACTTGTTAGAGTGTGTGTAGTTGCGAGCTTATTCATATTTGATAAATATATAACTGTATAATATTAAATGTTCCGTTTTATAGTTTTGTAGATATGCTCACCAAAAAAACCGTTATAACGTCACTCATGTACCAGGTCTACAAGTATGAAATGCGGATTTTTTTCAAACTTGCCGCGCAAACAGAGTGTATAGTTCAAAGTTTCAACACATATGGCGTTTTGTTAAGTTATCATTAAGTGTCAAATGCATATAGGTTATAATTTGAGAAGTGATCATATAGTTTTGTTTTACTGTGTTAAAAATGTCAAATTTTGTGACAAATAAAGAGCATTCGCGGACAGTTTTGTTTTCATTTGAAAAAAACTGCTGCTGAATCATACCGACTGCTTCGAGAAGCTTATGATGAATATGGCTATCGCAAGATACGTGTGAAAGATGGTTTCGACGTTTCAAAAGTGGTGACTTTGATCTTACAGACAAAGAACATGGAAAACCTCCAAAAAAATATGAATAAACAAAATTGGAAACATTGCTACAGGAAGACGACAGTCAATCACAAAAACAACTAGCTGAGCAGTTAGGCGTTAGTCAAAAAGCTGTTTCCAATCGCCTACGAGAGATGGGTAAGATCCAGAAAGTCGGCAGATGGGTTCCACATGCATTGAATGAGAGGCAGATGGAAAAACGCAAAAACACTTGTGAAATTTTGCTTTCACGATACAAAAGAAAGTCTTTTTTGCATCGTATCATTACTGGCGATGAAAAATGGATTTATTTTGAAAATCCCAAACGCAAAAAATCATGGGTGAACACAGTCTCACCATCCACATCAACTGCAAGACCAAATCGCTTTTGCAAAAAGACAATGCTCTGTACTTGGTGGGACCAAAAGGGTGTGGTCTATTATGAATTGTTAAAACCTGGTGAAACAGTTAATACCCAACGCTACCAACAACAACTGATCGAATTGAACCATTCGCTGCTCATAAAACGACCAGAATACGAAAGAAGACAGCACAAGTTAATCTTTCTTCACGATAATGCTCCATCACATAAGGCAAAAGCAGTTTGCAACACATTGGAGGCACTCAAGTGGGAAGTGCTACCCCATGCCGCTTACTCACCAGACTTGGCCCCTTCAGATTACCACTTGTTCGCATCGATGGGTCACGCACTTGCCGAGCAGCACTTTTGTTCATATGAAAATGTGAAAGAATGGCTAGATGAATGGTTTGCGGGGAAAGGGGAAGAGTTCTACTGGCGAGGTATTCACAAATTGCCTGAAAGATGGGACAAATGTATAACTTCTAATGGAGCATACTTTGAATAAATAAACTTTTACTGTTCTTTTGAGTTAAATGTGTTTTATTTAAAAAAAAAAAAAAAAATCCGCATTTCATACTTGTAGACCTGGTATCTGCCCGTCTTTCTCTACGTTAGAAATCGTAGCCAAACGGCTGAATATAGAAAACTGAAATTCGGCACCCTTGTACAACTTTTCGACACATATATAGGAAAACTATAGAAGGTTCAAAAATTCACAACACGAGATAAATGTAAATAAATATGTATTTAATGAAAAAATGAATATTTTTTTAGAATTTTGTGTGACAAACAAATTTTTATTTTTAATATTAATTTTTACCGACCGCCAACTTATACCGGGTGAATTATTTAATGAGCAACATACATGTTTCACATATAATGTTAATGAAGTGAGTTATTTCAAAACCAACATAGCTATAAAACAAATGCTTATCGTACCCATAGAAAAGACAAAATATTATTTTTTTAAATATTTTTTGGAGTTAGCTACTAAGGACATTATTATTTTTGTTTGTATGTAAATATAAACAATCTAATAAAAATTCATGTATTGTTTCTAATTTACTATTTTTTAGCCGTCTAGGAACTTTATCATGTCAAATAACTTTTATATCTGATCACCATTGCATATCTGTTGCCATGGATATGAGCTTGCTTTCATAATTTGCTATGTTGCAAATGAAATAACTCTCTTCATTAACATTATATGTGAAACATGTATGTTGATCCTTAAATAATTCACCCGGTATAAGGTAGGTATTGTGATCATACCGATTTTGACATTTCGAGATTTTGATTGATCTCCACGAATTGAGGTCCCTACATAACGTTTTTACTATTTTTAGCATGATGTCTGTCTGTCTGTTGGTCTGTTTGTCTGTCTGTCTGTCTGTCTGTCCGTCTGTCTGTCTGTGTACACGTGCAGAGCAAATTCGGCTAAAACGATTTTTATGAAACTTCATATTTAAGCTTTTAACATCAATGGCATGAGTTGATCAACTTTTGATTAAAATCGATTGACTAAAAATGGGAGTTTACTCGTGTCGATTTTAAGATTTTTGCGAATATTTCACAACAGAAATTATATTTTGAAAAAATTTATTTGACAAAAGTTGCTATAAAAGCAATAACTAACAACTTTTATTTGAGACATTTTTTGGTAAAACGAAAACAAAAATTAAATTTTTCGAATTTTCTAAGTATCTATGTTTTCATACTTATATATAACGTTTCCATGGTTATGATAAATAATATCTCTGTTAGAAAATATTGGCCAAGTTATTTCTACGCTGCTAGAATGTATTTTATACAAGCACTTTGTGATGGCGGTCGGTCCTATGGTGGTCACAGCAATTTTTTTTCATGAATTCTCGCCAAATATATGTCAATAAACTTTTGTTCTCTACCCTATTTCGCAGAGGGATTGATCTTAAAATCTGAAAAAAATGTCAAAAATGTATATTGATGGAAACCGGAATAAATCAACAGAAAGGCTATAGCGGGATAAGATAGTGAAAACTGCACCGCTCCAGAATTCCATTTTTATTTGACCATTCGAAAGTACTTGGTCGAAAACCCCCTCAAAAAAAATTTCAGCCCCCGAAACCCACTAGGGTGTTTCTATGCGAAAAACAACGTTTTTTCGACTTTTATTTTTCCGGGGCGCTTCTTTCATCCAAAAAAATCTGAAAAAATTCACAGACGTGTGTTTCAGCACTACAAATAACCATGAATTTTTTCAGATTTTTTCGACTGAAACTAAGCTCAGGAAAAATCTTGAAATTCAAAAACCATGAAAAATCATTTTGCCGTTGATTTTTGAGGTTATGTGCTAAAAAAATGGGAAAATTTTTGGAAAAAAACGTTTTTATCGTAATTGTGCGTACACTGTGATTCAAAAATGGTGGTTTTTGAATTTTGGAACTTGACAGTACCAAAAAAAAGTGTGAAAAATCATTTCTCCATTGTTTTTTTGAGGTTATGTGCGAAAAAAATGGGAAAAAAGTTAAAAAAAAACAGTTTTTTCGATTTTTGAGCTTGTTCCGGCGTGAAACTGACAATTCTAACACCGCCATTCGAAAGAGGGGAAAAAAATACACAAAATGTATGTACTTAAAAGTTGGCCAAACATTATTTACATAACCTAAAAAATCGTTGAAAATTTCAAAGATTTTTCCTGAGCTTAGTTTCAGTCGAAAAAATCTGAAATAATTCATTGTTATTTGTAGTGCTGAAACACACGTCTGTGAATTTTTTCAGATTTTTTGGATGAAAGAAGCGCCCAGGAAAAATAAAAGTCGAAAAAACGTTGTTTTTCGCATAGAGAACACCCTAGTGGGTTTCGGGGGCTGAACATTTTTTTGAGGGGGTTTTCGACCAAGTACTCTCGAATGGTCAAATAAAAATGGAATTCTGTAGCGGTGCAGTTTTCACTATCTTATCCCGCTATAGCCTTTTTGCTCAAATTAGTTTTTCGAAAAATATAGAATTTTTATGTCGTTTTTTATTATTTTTTACAATTTATTGTGTAGCATAAAAGAAAAACTCTTAAACTCTATGTTCCAAAAATATACAAAAATAAATTACCATGTCGCACCATTTAACGCAGAGGTTAATCTAAAAAAATTAAGTAATGAATAATGATCTAAACCGGAGAAGTACAAGACCAATTATTGATCAGATTTCGTTTTTGAAAAATATAATTATTTCAGTTAAAATACATCTCTTTTGCAGCCTGAATAATCTCAAGGTGTCAATTTAATTTCCCCATAAAATAATACCGTAGGACAAAGTTGATTAAATGTAGGAAAAATATTCTATTTTCATTGTTAAATAATAATAATAATAATAATAATAATAATAATACTTTATTACCCAAAAATCAGTACAGATCAAGGCTCGTCATGAGCAGTGTATAATAAACACAATAATATTAATAAGAATTAATATAAAATATAATTAACATGACAATGTGTACAATTACAAAGTATAAAAATATGAAAATGTACTAGATTCAAAAATTTTGAACTAATGACGCAAATATTCCTCGACCGAATAGAAACAGTGGTCAAGCAAAAAGTTTTTAAATTTTAATTTGAATGTACTTGAACCTGAAGTAATCTTAATATGTTTAGGCACCTTGTTGTATAAAGTTACTTGGTTATATTTCGGGCTAGATTTAAATTGCTCGGATTTATGACCAGGTATTTCCAATGTATATTTATGTCTTTTAGAGAGTGTATTAAAAGAATTTATGTTATTTCGTACATAGCAGACACATTTATAAATATATAAACAAGGAAGAGGTAAAATACCTAATTCCTTAAAATATGAATAACATGAAGTTATTTTGGAAACTCCAACCATTGTTCTAATAATTCTTTTTTGCATTTTGAAAATTCTGTCAGCAGTACTTTGAGTCAGAAGTACTTTTACCCCAGAATATTATGCTATAACTTATGATAGAATGGAAACTAGCATAGTAATAGGTTTTCAAGCCTGACAAAGAAGTTGTCATTTTTAAACGACGCATTGCAAAAATAGATTTAGATATTTTTTTAGAAATGGCGTCAGTGCAGTTATTCCACTTTAAGTAATGGTCAATTTCAATACCCAAATATTTAACTGACTCGGAATAGTTTAAAGGGCTGTTGTCACATGTTATTGAAACTGTATTATGGCTGTTAAAGTGTTTTTTAAAATGAATATATGACGTCTTGTCGCTATTCACAGCTAATTTGTTCTGCTTAAACCAATTAATTAGATGATCAATATCACTATTAGCAGCCGTTTCTAGCATTAATACATTCGAGTGTTTAAGAAAATAAACCGTATCATCCGCAAAAAGTAAAACTCTACCTAGCTTAATCGACTTTGCTGTATCATTAATATATAATAAGAACAGTAAGGGTCCCAGAATTGAGCCTTGCGGAACTCCTGATTTTATGGTTAGTTCTTCGGATTTTATGTCCTCAATTACAACAACTTGTCTTCTAATTTGGAGGTAAGTTGTAAACCAATTAAGTGCTGTGCCTCTTATACCAAGACATTGTAATTTATTAAGCAATATATTATGATCAACCGTGTCGAATGCTTTACTAAGATCCAAAAATACTGCTATTACTTCATTTTGCTGATCAAGACCTTCATAAACAAAATCAATTAATTTAATAACGGCATCCTCTGTAGAACAGGATTTTCTAAAACCAAATTGTTCTGTACTTAGTATATCATTTTTTTCTAGATATTTCAGAAGTCTAACTGACATTAACTTTTCTATTAATTTTGCAAAGATGGAGATTAGTGATATCGGTCTATAGTTTTCAATGCATGTTTCAATGCCTTTTTTGAAGATTGGAGTGACTTTAGATATTTTTAACTGGTCGGGAAAGAGCCCTTGTTCAAAACTTTCATTTATTAAATACGTTAAAGGTGTTACGATATACTGAAGAGACTTTTTCAGTAGAGTAGAATTTACCTGATCTAATCCTGGTGCCTTATTTGATTTGAGACTGACGATAATATCAGAAATTTCTATTTCGTCAGTTGGAGTTAAATATGTTGTTATCTTGGATAGATTATATAACGAAAAGTTAAATGTAGTAATTTTTGTGGCAATGCTATTTATTTGTAGCTTCCAGTTAAGTTTGTCATCCAGAATAGAGTCAAGAAATTTGGCTAGGTTGCTGAATCCCTCATAACATTCATTAACGCGCCTATTAAATGTAAATAGTTTTATCAGTGTTAAGATATAATTTGTTAGATGCAAACCAATTCTGTACTAACTTGGTATTATTTTTCATATTAGTTTTGCCATGTTCAAAATCATGCACTGTATTGATAAATGTTGTATCATCTGCAAACATGACTGTATTAGACAGTGCATGTGAGGGAAAGTTATTGATATGTAATATGAAAAGTAAAGGGCCCAGTATCGAACCCTGCCCAACTCCTATTTTGATTTTGGCTACACGAGAGTGTGCATTCTTGTGATAAACAGAAAAAGAGAACAATATAATGTTCTAACAAACCTAAATTTTATTGATTCACTGTGTACCTACGCCTGATTCACTATCAGCACATTGGCCCAATATCATCAAATGTAAATACTTACGTAGATTAACAATAGAAAAAAATATTAAAAATTGTTGAATTTTTATCAATTGAAGCATCAAATATTGTCGTAGTTTTCCAGTATTTTTACTGTTCCAGCTCAGTAATTTAAAAACTAATAATCTGCCATTAAGTCCTTGATCTCTAGCGTTAAATGTGCAAAATTATTCTAATCATAACTTTGATTAAAAAACTTGGAAGCTTGTGAAAATCTAAGTTGTTTGTAATTTTCTCTGTAGAAAATATAGCATTGACAAGTTTCATTGAAACGCAATTTCGTCTTTGAGGAATTTCCTCCCTCGTCCTCTCGAGGCTCAATTAAGGGATGAAAAAAGCATCAAGTTTCTTTCAAAGATAAACTAGAGATACGTAAGCTTCCGCAGAATTCCAAAAGAAGCGTAAATTGCTAGGAAATTGTCACAAAAAACGTGATCCTGAAAATTTTAAATATAGAAAGTAAATTAACAGAAAAGAGGAAATCTAAATAGTTGTCACCAAAATTTCTGTTGCCTATATGCGGGTCAGAAGACAGTATATGTATGCCAAATTTACGCACGAGAATAAAATATTTATCACGTTTACATACGTTTTCATCGTTAACGGCCGTGATACAACGTGACACGGAGATTTTACGGCACGCACCCCCAATGACGTACCTGGGGGTTTGGCAGGCATGGCACGTGCCCTGGGCGCCACTTGAAGGGGGGCGCAAAATGGCAAAAAAAAATAATAAAAAAGGAAAACAAAACAAAACGAATAAAAAAATTGATGTGAAGTGTGAATATTCACACATTTCAGGGTTTCGCAGGTATATAATAAGTGAAGGCGGTATGCTGAGTGTGTAGGACAAATTTTACTTTGTAGTAATCACGGCAAAATGAACGATATTTTTAAAATAATTTATCGTCTGTTAATCATATATTAAGACTGGTTATTAAATTTACGCTCTTAAAAATTAAATACAACATTTGTCAAAATATAACTAGAATTATGACAAAATAATTTCAACATAATAAAAACGCAAAAAAAAAGAAAAAATAAAATTCACTCCCGTACTCGAACTCGAAACCCTTCGTTTTCCAGCTCATTTTAGCAGTGCTCTAACCCATTACGCTACGCACGCTTTGCATGTGAGTACTTTGTGAACCAAAAACCACAAAAAATGAGTTATTTTCCGAAAACATAATCTGATCAAAAATTCCTGTTGTACTATTCCGGTTCACACCATTATACATTACTTAGAATTTTTTTAGATTTTTGTTTAAACCATCTGGGCTACAGGGTGTGGGACAAAAATTTTTTTGCACAATTTTGGCAAAAATCGCCTCAAAATAATTTATTTTGCAAAAATTAAATTTTGATCGTTAATCCACGTACTAAGGGATTTCATTTGATACCCTACTCAGAATTTTAAAAAAATATTTTTTTTTTCGATGAGCACATATTTGTTTATATTTTTAGGGGGATATGTTTTTTAGATGTTTTAGTATTTTTCCTATGTGCGGGTCAAAAAGTTGTACAAGCATGCCAATTTTCAACTCTCTAGGTTTAGCCGTTTGGCTACAATTTTTACCGAACAGACAGACAGACAGACAGACAGACAGACAGACAGACAGACAGACAGACAGACGACAAAATGACGGTATAAGGGTTTTTTGGTCATACCTACAAAACCCTAAAAAATATAATATAGATGTTGTGTCGTTCTTCATAGACTAATCATAGTTTTGCTAAATAACTGAATAAAGATCAGTGCTGTTTACCGACAATATTTGAGCCGAATATTTCCGATGCCGCCCGAAGAGCCACTATCAGAATATAGTCATCCAATCAACTATTGAACGAAAATTCCTCTCCCCTCACGGCATATTTAATAGATATTCCAATGGTCCAATATAATTAAAAACAAAATTATTAATTTCTCGTTTCTAGTGGGACTTTTTTTAGATTTTAGATTTTTCTAGTTATGATGAAGGCATTTCCTACCTGTATGCAAAATTTCAACTCGGTAGCATATCTGGAAGTGGGTTAGAATTTCCGGACATACCCACAAATATTCAGTTTTATATATAAAGATTTCCAGCCAAGTTATTTTAAATTTTAATTTTCAAAAAGTGGATGTGACATGTTTGGATAGGGGCACAATTTTAATGTTTACCATGGGCGCCATTTACCTTAGGTACGCACCTCTCACTCATTTGGATCTCTACATAACCTCTTATCTATTAAGCCTGGTTTATAATAGCTACATAAAATAAAGCATGGCATATAACATAGCATGTCTCCACAGCACAACACACAAGCCATAACTACGGTGTTTAAAATAGAACTAGTGTACTGCATTAGTACATTAGTTGGAACGCGGAGCTCTTCTTGATTTGTCATACAATATTGGATTATTTTCCACTAATTCAACCAACCTCACTATTTTTCCATTTTAAAAAATTTTAAACACAATAATAACCCCGCACCAAGATTGAATATATACACTTCATAAGTTGTACGTAACAGTATTCTTTGTTAGAAAAATTCATAAAACAGTGTTTTACCATATATTTCATATAAGCTTTAAAAACTTGTTGTCAAGAATGTACCGTGTCTCTTTATTAGATTAAACAAAGATAGCGATATATTCCGTAGATATTTTTGTTTAATTTAAGTAGTTAATTATTTTTAAAGACCCGAGGGAAGATTAGAGAGATAATTTGAAAACACGCGGAAAGGAAAATGCAACAGTTCCCAACGAAATATTTTACTAGCTTTAAAAAAAATCTTTATTTACATCATAAAACTTTATTAATAAATTATTCTCAACTAAAATAGTCCATTCCGAAATGGGCATTTTTTCTATTACTATATCTTGAAACAAAAAAATCTAAATTCCAATTTGTATCCAAATTTATCGATTTGACCCGACAAACTTTGAGATGAAACAATTTTAACAGAAGCAAAAACTAAAACTTTCCAAAACGTGTAAAGAATTTTCCAACAACTGTCTCGTTTAAGACTCGATGATATTAAGACAAATTATGAATCGATAGAAATGTACAAAATATTTTGAGCCAGTTCACTGCAAATCTTAGTGAGTAATAGTACTCCTTTTAAATGAGTACTTTTTATATTACTCATTTAAAGTGCGTACTTGTACTCACTTTGAAGAAGGAGATAAGTGTACGCACTTGAAGTGAGTACTAGTACTCGTTATAAATGAGTACAAAATACTCACGTAAAACGAGTACAAGTACTCACTTCTAAAGCGGAACTGAAACCACGCGTTATATGTGAGTACTAATACTCATTTTAAATGCGATTTCAATATACTTGCGATGAATTTCTAACCTAACCTAACATATTAAATTTCCTGTCATATAAGCTCTTTAAAACTAAACAACCAAATAATAGTACAATATTAACGTTTATTAGACAATTAAAAATTAAAAAAAAAGTGCCAAAGTATCTGCTGATTAATAAGTGAATTTAAAGTTAAGTAAAAGTGAAAAATAATAATAATAATGTAGCATTGAGAGGCTGCTGAAGCCAGAATTTATTTTTGCATAGTTTTTGTTTAAGAAGGTTCGGAAGCCTCAAAGTTAGTTATACAAATATGCAGTTTTAATTTAAATGCGATATAATAATAGCACATGTGATGATTGCATTATTTTAGGAATAAATGCGCTCAGATTAATTCAGGTACCTTCTAGATATGTTTAAAGATTTAACATTGATTCTATTATACGACATAATTACCGAGACAATTACATTATATTTTAGATACTAAAATAATACGTTTCAAAATGTAACTAAGGAGTAAATCATAATTTTTATCTTCTATTATTCGTAGAAATTGTTTAGAATAATTTATTGAATTTTAGATAACTAAGTTCATACTTATACTTAATCATTATGATTATTTTAGTTGTAATATCTGAAAATTATGAAGCTTCATAAATTCTGGAAAAGGATTGCATTGAAAATTGCCAAAAAAGTGTATAAATTATTGATTATAATAATTTAAAAACTATTTTGCTGATGTTCAATCAACATTTTTACTTTTCCTGAATTTTAAAGCTTTATTGTGACTCAAGAAAAGAGTTTTATACCTATGTACGCACTATAAGTGCGTATTACTACCCTCTCTTCCTTTCCACTACCCATTTAAAACGCGTACTAGTACTCACTTTAAGTGAGTACTAGTACTCATTTAAAGTGCGTACAAAAGTACTCACTTGTACGTGAGTAAAAACGAGGACAAGCAATGTACGCACTTTAAATGAGTACTAGTACTCACTTGAGATTTGCAGTGTTGTCAAACGTTCTCATTATTAAATTTCTCGAAACATTTTTTCCACTCTGAAATTAGTATCTCAAAAACATGGTTTTCGAAGGTTTCAACAGTTTCTGGAGGTGATAAAAATCGCTGTCCACGCATTTTATGGTTGACATTGGGGAACAGAAAAAAAGTCGTTAGGGGATAAATCAGGTGAATAGGGGCAAGGAGACATTAATTCAATGTTTTTCTTTTCAAATAATCAATTGTTTGTCTTGCTGTGTGGGAGCTTGTCATGATGAAGAATGATGCGACGTTTTTGTTAGTTTTTCCTGATTTTGTCGATGACTCCTGGCAAACCAATCGTTATAAACCATTCAGCATTAACTGTTCTCCGATCCTCTAAAGCAGGGGTCGGGGAACATTTTTACCCATTACCCAAAGATATATTTCTTTACACCGACGTTACCCCATTGGCTTGTTAAAAAAAATTTAAGTGACAAACAAAAAAAAATGGTCCTCATCTCTCAAAATCCAAATGACGAGCAAAACAAAAAATTGATGTGAAGTGTGAATTTTCACACATTTCAGGCTTTTGCAGGTATTTAATAACTGAATGATGATTATTTGGGATGCCAAAACAAATTTTATGTCAAAATATTTTTTTATGAATTTTAATTCGAATGCCTAATACCATTATTTAAGTTTCTAAATATGTGCAGTATTTTTTTTACATAGCAAGGTTCATTAAGATTTTGAAAATTGCGCCTATGGCTTCTATTGGTTGCTTAAATCATTAGCCCCGCCCTCTGATTTCATATACATCAAACAGAATTAAATTATAATTTCAACACTTCCCACTGGTTATTAAATTTACGCTTTTAAAAATTAAGTGCAACCAAAATTTAACTAGAATTTTTACAAAATAATTTAAAAAAAAGAAAACTGCAAAAACAAAATAAAAAAATAAAAATTGACAGGATTCGAACTCTAGTTTGCAAGTTAACTGTTTGGCAAATTAGAAAACCAATGACTAAACGCACATAGCTATGAGTGCTGACGTAACAACTTGCTTACATAGCGAATTAAATATTTAACATATTTTGGTTAAAAACACAAAAAATGCATTATTTTCCGAAAACATAATCTGATCAAAAATTCCTGTTGTACTATTCCGGTTCACACCAATATACATTACTTAGAATTTTTTCACATTTTTAGTTTAAACCATCTGGGCTACAGGGTGCGGGACAAAAATTTTTTTGCACAAATTTGGCAAAAATCTCCTCAAAATAATTTATTTTGCAAAAATAAAATTTTGATCGTTAATCCACGTACTGAGGGCTTTCATTTGATACACTACTCAGAATTTAAAAAAAATATTTTTTTTTTCGATGAGCACATATTTGTTTATATTTTTAGGGGCATATGTTTTTTAGATGTTTTAGTATTTTTCCTATGTGCGGGTCAAAAAGTTGTACAAGCATGCCAAATTTCAACTCTCTAGGTTTAGCTGTTTGGCTACAATTTTTACCGAACAGACAGACAGACAGACAGACAGACAGACAGACAGACAGACAGACAGACGACAAAATGACGGTATAAGGGTTTTTTGGTCATACCTACAAAACCCTAAAAAAAAGGTCCTAACCTCTCAAAATCCAAATGACGAGCAAAAAAAAAGTCCTCACCTCCCAAAATCTAAGTGATGAGCAAAAATAAGGTCCTTCGCAATGGCGCCCCTTAGTCAATCCCCTCAGCGCCCTTTTCCTTAGTGCGCTACTAACACGTTTATAAAATAGCAAATTGGAAAAATTTCTTTATTACCCCCAAAAATATCATTTTTACCCCATTTGGGGTAATTTACCCCAGTTCCCCGACCGCTGCTCTAAAAGAATGGTTGCGACATGTCCAGTACAACCGAAGAAACAAGCGATCATTTTTATTTATTTATTTATTTATTTATTTTACAGTTTTTAAGGAAATCCAACAGTAGTCCCTATAACTGGCTTCCACGAATTATCATAATTGTGTTACATATCTTACAATTTTTTTACATATTGAAGTGCTTCGTGAACGAATAACTTTTTTGGGTTTCGGTTTATCTTGGAAGACCCAAACAGTGGATTGTTGCTTAGTTTCAGGTTCATATGAATAAATCCAATTTTCGTCACCTGTAACGATGTTGTATACGGATTTTGCAGTGCCTAGGTTGAATTTTTATAGCATTCCCTTACACCAATCAACACGAGCCTTTTTTTGAGCTTCGGTCAAATTATGCGGAAACCACTGAAAACAGATCTTTTTCACAGCTAAGTTCATACAAAATCGAATGTATTGCAGTCTGCGATATGCCAAAGGATGCCTCTATCTCATGGTAAGTCACATGCCGATCATCTTCAATCATTTTACGCATCGATGTTTTTTTGAGTCTCAACCGATTTTGGTCGACCTTCACGAGATTCATTACTGACGTACGCACGACCACGACGAAATTCTGCAAACCAATTGTAAACAGTTTTTTCTAATGTTGCTTCATTACCAAAAGTTGAACGAAGCGAGTTAGGACGTTGTTGAGTTAGGCCTTTACTAAAATCGTAAAAAATCATCCAACGAAAACTTTCACGAGTAATATCCATTTTTTCACATACTTGTTTTTTTAAACGCTCACTGTCAACAAACTAATAAGTCAATTTATAAGCTGCCATTTCACAATATCAGGTCTACAAGTATGAAATGCGGATTTTTTTCAAACTTGCCGCGCAAACAGAGTGTATAGTTCAAAGTTTCAACACATATGGCGTTTTGTTAAGTTATCATTCAGTGTCAAAAGCGTATAGGTTATAATTTGAAAAGTGATCATATAGTTTTGTTTTACTGTGTTAAAAATGTCAAATTTTGTGCCAAATAAAAATGTGTGAAAAAAACTGCTGCTGAATCATACCGACTGCTTCGAGAAGCTTATGGTGAATATGCTCCATCGCAAGATACGTGTGAACGATGGTTTCGGCGTTTCAAAAGTGGTGACTTTGATCTTACAGACAAAGAACATGGAAAACCTCCAAAAAAATATGAAAATACAAAATTGGAAACATTGCTACAGGAAGACGATAGTCAATCACAAAAACAACTAGCAGAGCAGTTAGACGTTAGTCAACAAGCTGTTTCCAATCGCCTACGAGAGATGGGTAAGATCCAGGAAGTCGTCAGATGGGTTCCACATGCATTGAATGAGAGGCAGATGGAAAAACGCAAAAACACTTGTGAAATTTTGCTTGCACGATACAAAAGAAAGTCTTTTTTGCATGGTATCATTACTGGCGATGAAAAATGGATTTATTTTGAAAATCCCAAACGCAAAAAATCATGGGTGAACCCAGACTCACCATCCACATCAACTGCCAGTCCGAATCGCTTTGGCAAAAAGACAATGCTCTGTACTTGGTGGGACCAAAAGAATGTGGTCTATTATGAATTGTTAAAACCTGGTGAAACAATTAATATCCAACGCTACCAACGACAACTGATCGAATTGAACCATTCGCTGCTCATAAAACGACCAGAATACGAAAGAAGACAGCACAAGGTAATCTTTCTTCACGATAACGTTCCATCACATAAGGCAAAAGCAGTTTGCAACACATTGGAGGCACTCAAGCGGGAAGTGCTACCCCATGCCGCTTACTTACCAGACTTGGCCCCTTCAGATTACCACTTGATCGCATCGATGGGTCACGCACTTGCCGAGCAGCACTTTTGTTCATATGAAAATGTGAAAGAATGGCTAGATGAATGGTTTGCGGGGAAAGGGGAAGAGTTCTACTGGCGAGGTATTCACAAATTGCCTGAAAGATGGGAAAAATGTATAACTTCTAATGGAGCATACTTTGAATAAATAAATTTTTACTGTTCATTTGAGTGTAATGTGTTTTATTTAAAAAAAAATCCGCATTTCATACTTGTAGACCTGGTAACAAATGTTAATTTTTACATGACACATTTCAATATTGTCATCTGGTGGTCGTTTGTAAAAATATAAAAGGTAACTCTCGTAGTTTTCGAGATACTAATGGTGAGCAATTTAAAATGAACAACCTGTATATGGTTTCTGACTTGTGCTCCACAACCACTAAATTCCAATACATCATCATCTTATTAAAATTGTTCGCTTCATGGACATTAGTTCGCTTCGTACTGTACTATTCCTATAACCGTTGTTAATTAACCATTTCTAGTAGATCTTTAAAAGGCTAATGTGTATCCTTTCTTCGGTTACTAAACTTGAATTGAACACAGGATGCTGTACAGACCACGCCTCCTTCTCCCACCATTATCCTGACAGGACCCAGCGCGCTTAGATCCAAATTTCAGTGTTATTCTGTCTACCGTGATGCAAAGTCTATCTATTGAAATTTCTGTTTAAATATCTGTCAGTGTTTAGTGTAGTGTCTAAAAATCTGTGATTGTTGTGTCTAAAATATGGTTTGGAATTCGTTTTTACAGATTAGAACTAAGGATTATATAGATAAATAGAATTTGACAGAAGGATAAATGAAAATATGGTCCTAAATATTTATAAGAATTAACAAAAATATGTTTCCCAATTTATTACAATGATACTGGTATTAGTTAATACCAGGCATGCATCCAGTAGGATTGCAGTTTTGCCCCCCCCCCCACGCATTCATAATACACGTTTTTATTAACTGTTATTTTTACCGACCGCCAACATATATAAGGGAGGTATTGTGATCATACCGATTTTGACATTTCGAGATTTCGATGGATCTCCACGAATTGAGGTCCCTACATAATAATAATAATAATAATTTATTGGTCCAGTAGATCAGCGTTTCTCAACCGGGGGGCCGCGAAGTCATACAAGATCGAACAATTTTGCTCAAATGTGCTCAATTCATAAATATATTACATTTATATTCATAAAAATATACCTTCCATGACATAAATAAAATAAATTATACTTATTTTGATAACTAATTTAAATAATATTAATGTCAAATTAAGTGTATGTGTCGGCTGATGCGTTTCTGTGATAACGGTTCGCGTTGGAGGTACTTCAAGTACTTGTAAGTTGTAGTTTCAAATGGGCACGACTTGAAAGTGCAATATTATTATTATTATTTATTATATGCTGAGCTACAGATAACTCAAGAGTAAAGAAGCGAAACTGTGTAAATCAAAATGGAAAGCATTTTGAATACTTGTAAATAAAAATACTTTCAAGTCATAAGGAATACAATTTTTCGTCAACCATAAAAGATATTTAAAAAATGTTTTCTTTTAAAAAATTCTATCCAAGGTTATATATACGTTCCCATTTAAAAAATTGTCCTTGATATCCTGTACAGGTTAATTTCGGAGAATTTCAATAGGTACTACCATTCAATTCTTTGGATAAGATTTGGTCATCAAACATTTTTCCCAATTAGCTCGCATATCGCCTTTTTTACCGTGCCGTCTTGCAAACATCATTTTTGAAAACATACTGATGTAAATATTTATTTATGCCGTCTGTGAATGAAAAGAACTGAACTTTTAAAAACCACATTTTTTCATCGCGTTGTTTACAAGTGTTTTTGTGTCGAGCTTGCTTTTATTTTTAAGTTTTTTTTTTTGAGTATTTCTTCAAATATGTAATCGGTTTATAATATATCGGGTTATATATATATATATATATATATATATAGGGGGGCCGCAGACAATATTTAAATAATTTTGGGGGGTCCCATGCCAGAAAAGGTTGAGAAACGCTGTAGTAGATCATATACATAATATTGGACAAGTCAATTTTTAAAACACAATCAGTACATTAAAATAAAAATTGTTATTACAGTCGATAATAAAATTAAAATTTCATTAAAATTAAAGTAAAATTGAAATAAAAAGTAAAATTTGTTACATTTGTTAAATATATATATGTATACATATAGTCATATTAAAATATCTTAAAATATCTTAATCTTATAACGTTTTGACTATTTTTAGCATGATGTCTGTCGGTCTGTCTATCCGTCTGTCTGTCTGTCTGTCCGTCTCTCTGTCCGTCTGTCTGTGTACACGTGCAGAGCAAATTCGGCTGAAAGTATTTTTATGAAACTTCATATTTAAGCTTCTGCCATCAATGGCACGAGTTGATCAACTTTTGGTAAAAATCGGTTGACTAAAAATGGGAGTTTACTCGTGTCGATTTTAAGATTTTTGTGAATATTTTACAACAGAAAAATATTTAGAAAAAAAATATTGAGCAAATGTTGCTATAAAAGCAATAATTAATAACTTTTATTTGAGACGTTTTTTGATAAAACGAATAATTTCGAATAATTTTTGTAATATATTTCGAAATTTTTCTCAATTTTTTCATACTTATAGGTAACGTTTCCATGGTCATGATAAATAATGTCTCTGTTAGAAAATATTAGGCCGTTATTTCTACTCTAGAATGCTGCTAGAATGTATTTTATATAAGTACTTTATGATGGCGGTCGATCCTGTGGTGGCCACAGCTGATTTTTCTCAATGTTTTAGGGTTTTGTAGGTATGACCAAAAAACCCTTATACCACCATTTTGTCGTCTGTCTGTGTGTCTGTCTGTCTGTCTGTCTGTCTGCCTGTGTGTCTGTTCGGTAAAAATTGTAGCCAAACGGCTAAACCTAGAGAGTTGAAATTAGGCATGCTTATACAACTCTTTGACCCGCACATAGGAAAAATACTAAAACATCTAAAAAACATATCCCCCTAAAAATATAAACAAATATGTGCTCATCGAAAATAGAAATATTTTTTTATAATTCTGAGTAGGGTATCAAATGAAAGCCCTTGGTACGTGAATTAACGAACAAATTTTTATTTTTGCAAAATAAATTATTTTGAAGCAATTTTTGCCAAAATTGTACAAAAAAAAAATTGTCCCACACCCTGTAGCCCAGATGGTTTAAACTAAAAATCTGAAAAAATTCTAAGTAATGTACATTGCTGTGCACCGGAATAGTACAACAGGAATTTTTGATCAGATTATGTTTTTGGAAAAAAACGCATTTTTTGTGTTTTTTTGCTAATAATGTACACAAGTTATAGCTTTGTAACACGCTCAAATGGAAGGCTTATCTTGGTGTAGTGGTACTTGCGCTGGCTTTTTCACCCAAGTAAGTCAGTCGATCCCCACGAGAAGAGACAATATTTTTTTTTGCTTTTTTGGCATTTTTATGTTTAAATTATTTTTTCAAAATTTTAGTTATATTTTGGCAAATATTGCATTTAATTTTTAAAAGCGTAAATTTAATAACCAGTGGAAATTGTTGAAATTATAATTAAATTCTGTTTCAATGTACACGAAATCAGAGAGGCGGAGCTTATAACAACCAATGAAAGCCATAGGCGCAATTTTCAAAATCTTAAAGAACTTTGCTATAAAAAAAAAAAAAAAATACTGCACGTATTTAGAAACCTAAATAATGGTATTAGGCGTTCGAATTAAAATTAACAAAAAAAAAAAAAAAAAATTAATATAAAATTTGTTTTGGCATCCCAAATAATCATCATTCACTTACTAAATACCTGCAAAACCCTGAAATGTGTGAATATTCACACTTCACATCAATTTTTTTAGATCAATTTGTCTATTTAATTACTGAATGTCCCTCGTATACAAAATACCGATATAAACAACAAAAATATTTAAGAAACGTGAAATTTGTGGGGTGATTCAAAACTTTTTAGTACCACTGTAAATTTCTCTGGGCTTTATTCCACTCTTAACAAGCTTTAACAATTAGACAGGTATCTGGTTATACAGTGTATTTTACTATCAACTGTATTCACTTTGTATTCCGAATACACATAAAATTAAAACGATCTCTTCTTCTCTAGATTTCAATCTAGAAAATGCATTTGATTGTTCAACGATTCTGAATGAAATACAGAAATGGAAAACAGTATACGATAGAACAGAAAGACATAGAGAAAGAATAAAAAATTACTCAGAGTACGTGAGATATCTTGTAAATCTAACATTTTTTTACGAACCCCAGAAAAGTCAATACAATTCTCAGGGCTATAATTCAATTTTATGTACTTAGTGGACGCATTCAAACGTGTGAATTTTACACGTGAGGATGTAGTAGTGTTAGGGTCCTTCCATGTTAAGTGGTCTGGATGTCCACTCTCGACTTTGTCCGATTTGGCTGAAATTTTAACTGATTGTAGATCAATTATAGAAATGAACTCTTGCAAATTTTTAAGCTGTTATACAGAGGACGCTAGGAAGTTTTAAAATACGGACTTACTTTATAAACTTATTAAAGTATAGTATATCCAAAATGAAATGGCCACCCTAACTTTTTGATTCCAATAATGGCTGACAGTATAACCATTATACAATATACAGCGTTGGTACCCAGCGCGGCGAAACCTTGCTAACGCCGAAACAATCATGCAAGATGTCATGAACTTGTCGTGTACCTATCCCTAGGTGCACACTAATTTGACGAATAGTCATTCGCCTGTCCTCTTTCAGTAGGTCTTGGACGGCAGTAATGTTTCTTTTTTACCGACGTGCTTGGGCGCCCACTGCGTGGATCGTCTTCTAGTGATGTTCTACCGGTTTTAAAATCCACCGATCCACCGATAAACAGTACTTTTGGATTCTGCAGACTCACTAAATACTCCTTGCAGACGCTGAATAATTTCTGATGTTTTCACACCTTCTTTCCACAAAAAGAAAATTATTGCTCTTTGAGATTTTGCTGCGTCTTCCATGGTTACAAAAACAGTGCTATGAAAACGCGTCTATATCAGTCGAACACCTAAATCAAACTGAACAATATTGAACTAGATAATTGCATAAACATGTCAAGACTTGTCTGGCACCAATAACATTGCCTGTAAGTTCTGCGTAATTTAATTATAGCACAATTCCCAGAATTTAGGAAACATCCCTCGTACATATATTCGCAGGCTTTAGCCATTAGGTTGTGCCTAAACTTTAATCAATTGTTATATAAAGCTTGCAGTACACATTAATTTATTTTTCCATAGCCAACTCTTACGTAATTTATTTTTGAACTCATAGTATTGTAACGTTTTAAAAGAAATTTGTTTATTTTATAAACAAATTTAATACGGTACGCTAATGTACAGCAGCCTACTTTATTAAAATAAGACAATATCGCATAGATTTCGGTAACCATGATTACACAATAATATACAAGTAACAAACAGTATTTTATTATTCGTGAAAATCATTTAGTATGTGGTCAGACCTTCGTTCTCAACAGAAGAATATTATTATACGGTGAAGAGTATAAGTATTTAGACCTTTAAAGGGATTTGTTTTGAGAACGTAAAGGTGAAAAGGACATTGAGTTCCTACGATTTATTCGGATTAATATTGCCACAATACAAATTCACTACAGAGAGCCGCATAACATCTTAAGGTAATAATCTAAATTATTGTGTTGTATTGCTTGTATATTTTTGTATAATTGTATGCGGCGCTTAAAACGCAAGCATTTACCGAAATTTAATGGATATGATCTTATTTTAGGCTCTCCTTCCCAGTATTTCTCCTTTTTCTCTCTCTCTCTCTCCCTCTTGGTGCGTCGCAGGAAATATCCAGAGCCAGCTTACGGCATTGGCGTACTGGTTTGGATAATTTGGGGCTGGACGTACCGAGCGTCGAAAGAAGGCAAGGATAGAGGAAACTTCAAGAAATAAATATCCAGATAAGCCTTTTTAATCAAAATTATTTGTGTTATTGTTTATATATTGTTTATTTTAAATTTTGAATATCAGTTGTATATATTTTTTTTATACGTTAGATTTTATTCGGAATGTGTAGGAAGTTCGTGGCGCTGGTCGACCAACCCGAGAAAGCTTTGTAATCCAGCGCATTCTGGTAAAATCTCTTTAACCAAATTTACCTTTAATTAATATTTTTATTATTTGTTTGTAATTTATAATATTATTATTCTAAATTTATTTTTGGTATCTATATATTTTATTTACATTTCGATTTTCAATTATAATAAATTTTATTGTTTTGATATTTACTATATTCAGTTGTTGTTATTGACTTATGTCCCAAATATCTCGTTTTAGGTTAGGTTTCGCCTAGTGGGACTGATTTGGTCAGTCTTAGTTAAAATCTAGTCTGTGCGTGGGATCTACTGGTCGGTCCCAATTATTTTATTTCAGACCAGTTGGCGCCCTTAATTTTTTTTTATAATTTCATCTAATTTTGGAACCGTACGACCGTCTCGGCTGTTTAAAGGCTAGCCACAAAAGACTAAATAAACCTATAGCCGGTGTTTATTATAGGTCACATTTCTGGCGCCCAACGTGATTTTTAGTGAGTATTTGGGATAATAAGGATAACGTAGTTGGAAAATAGACGTCTAATAATTATTTTGTTGTAGTGTTGAAAATTAGGTAAATTTATAATTTTGTTGGCTATTATTTTGTATTCCCGTAAATATGGCCGATAAAATAAAGAAACAGATTCGATACGAAATAAATCGTTTAAATCATAACGAATTGGATTATGAATTAACGATTAGAGGTTTGCGTGATGTAGGAACGGTAGATCAAATGCGTGTTGCATTACGGGGTTTATTAAAACTCGAACGGAAGGGTACGGAAATAAAAATGCCAATGTATCCATACGAGGCGAAGGAGGATATTTTAGCATTAAAATTAACAGTTGACGAACTTAACGATTTGAATTCCGAAATGGACGGAGATGTGGAATCGTCGGTTCACAAGAAATTTCGTTCAAAAATAGAATACGCGTTAGGTAGGATCAATAGGATAAAAATAGGGGATTCGGAACATGATTTGCAAAAAGAAAAGAACGATATTTTACTCAAAATTGTTAACTTGTCATCATTGGCAGATATAAAACAAAAATCTTTTCGAAAGTCCAGCACCAAAATTTATGATCAAGTCCCAGTAGATTTATCAGCTATTGATATCAACTTATGTGACGACGAATCGGAAACATCAGATAGCGATGAGTCTTTGCATAATACTCGCGAAAGTTTGAAAAATTTAGCAATGTCAAATCGAAACTCATACTCGGTGCCAGTTTATAAATGGAAATTAAAATATAATGGTGAAGACAAGCAATCACTTAACGCATTTTTGCAAAGCGTTGAAGAAATGCGCGTTGCTAGGAATGTAACGCGACAACAATTATTCTTATCGGCACTAGACTTGTTCGAAGGAAAGGCGAAATGTTGGTTTCGAGTCATTAGAAAATCTGTAAACAACTGGGAGGAACTTGTAGATGCCTTAAAGGACGAATTTCAACCTCCAGACTATGACGAGAAATTATTCGAAGAAATAAAACGTCGTACACAAGGTGCAAATGAGTCGGTAGGGATGTATTTTGCTGTAATGTTAAATTTATTTGATAGAATGTCGATACCATTACCTGAGGCAACAAAACTCAAGATAATTTCGCGAAATATTTTGCCTTATTTACAAACCCAAATAGGTCTAGTAGAACCTAAAAATATAAACGAATTGCGAAAAATCTGCAAGCAATTAGAGCATCGAAATACGCTAATAAAAAATTATACACCACCACCGAACCGGATGATGGAATCTGATTTAGCATACGCTCATAGTAGCAAATCTAGCTATAACAGTAGCTGTCATTCAGTCGAACCGGCAAATAAGAAATCGGTACGTAAATGTTATATTTGTCATGAAGCGGGGCATTTTGCTAATGATTGTTCAAAACCGCGCGAAAAACATTGCTTCAAGTGTAATAAAAAAGGTTTCACTATCCATACTTGTCCTTCATGTTCGTCAAAGGAGGGAAACGAGACGTCAAGGCAATAGAAAATCGGTTATTGTCTTGTACCCCTAAAACGGAAAATCCGATTAAATGTATTTTAGAATTTATTATGAATCACGCCCGAGGCGATGAAAGACCTTATGTCGAAATTGATATTTTAGGAAAGCAATTTTTAGGTTTGTTAGATTCGGGTGCGACTCATACCTTCATGAACGAAGTTGGTTGGAGTGTATTACATTCTATGGGATTTAAATTAGAATATAATAATAAATTTAATTGTACTGTGGGAAACGGGGAAATTATATATAGTATTGGTTCCTGTTACGTACCAATGAAATTGGAAAATAGGGAAAAATTAATTAACGTTATAATTGCCCCGAAATTAAGTCATTCGTTAATATGTGGTATTGATTTTTGGAGGGTTATGGAAATCGTCCCAAATCTATGTAGTAACCATTGGAGATTTGCGACACCGACAAACGTTATGACTGTTGATGGTAATCAGTCAGCAATAATAGATGTCGATAATTTAACATCGGACCAACGCAGTAAACTCGAAGAACTAACTAGGAAATACTTTGATGGAATAGGAGATAAGCTCGGTAAAACGTCGTGGATAGAACATGAGATCATTTGTGACCATCCCCCTATAAAACAAAGGTATTACCCGGTATCACCCTACGTTGAAAAACATATCGACGAAGAGTTAGATAAAATGTTAAAACTAGGAGTAATAGAACCGTCAAATAGCGCGTGGTCGTCACCGATATTATTAGTAAAGAAGAAAGATAATTCTTATCGTTTTTGTGTGGACTATCGCAAACTTAATAAGGTTTCTAAACCTAGTGCTTATCCTCTTCCAATGATAAACAGCATTCTCGATAAATTAAAGAACGCGGTTTATCTTACTACTCTGGATGTTAAATCGGCTTATTGGCAAATCCCAGTCAAAAAAGAATGCAAAGAGTTTACGGCATTTACTATTCCGGGACGTGGATTGTTTCATTTTTGTCGTATGCCTTTTGGACTCCATTCTGGAGGCGCGTCGTGGCAAAAACTGATGGATAAGATAATTAGTCCCGAATTAGATCCGAACGCATTCGCCTATTTAGACGATATTATTATACTTAGTAACACTTTTGAGGAACATCTAACCGTATTATCAAAGGTTCTAAATCGTTTAAAAGAGGCGGGCATAACACTTAGTAAAGACAAATGTAATTTTTGCAAACCAGAACTTAAATATCTAGGCTACATTGTAGATAAATTCGGTCTTCGTGTTGACCCTGAAAAAGTTGAGGCGGTAAGAATTATTCCGAGTCCTAAGTCGGTAAAGGAATTACGTAGGATATTAGGGATGATATCTTGGTATCGGAGATTTTTACCAAACTATTCAACGCTTATTGCGCCACTAAACCAACTTTTGCGTAAAAATACAAATTTCAGATGGTCCGAAGAATGCGAGGAGGTGTTGCGAACCGTAAAATCGTATTTGGTTACAGCACCAATATTAAGTTGTCCGGATTTTACACAACCTTTTACGGTACAATGTGACGCTAGTGGTTATGGTATAGGGGCGGTGTTAACCCAAATTATTAACGGAGAAGAAAAGGTGATTTGTTATCTCAGTAAATCGTTAACTAGAAATGAACGAAATTTTAGTACAACCGAAAGGGAATGTTTAGCTGTCATTTGGAGCATTGAAAAATTACGACCATATTTAGAAGGGGTTGAATTTACGGTCATTACGGACCACAGTTCATTGTTGTGGCTCAATAATCTAAAAGACCCAACAGGACGTTTAGCGAGGTGGGCCGTTCGTTTGCAGCAATTCCAATTTAATATCGTTCATAGAAAGGGGAAGGAAAATATAGTTCCTGACACATTATCGCGAGCAGTACCACAAGTAGATTGTATACAAAAAAATGTAGTCGTAATAGACAAGTGGTACAAGAAGTTGATGGAGGAGATAAGAAATTTACCGCAGAAGTATCCATTGTATAAAATAGAAAACGGCATTATATTTAAACACGTTACACCTAAGATCCCTGAACTGTCGGACGAAACGGACGAATGGAAAATCATACCACCAAAAGAAAAGCGACTGGAAATTTTTAAGCAGTTTCACGATGTCCCAACTGCAGGACATGCTGGAGTGTTTAAAACTTTTCACCGAATAGGTCAACGATATTATTGGCCGAAAATGAAACCAGATATTGCTAGATATGTCAGAAATTGTATGACATGTCAAACTCGTAAACCAGAGTCAAAAGCAAAACAAGGTCTAATGTTGAGTCATCCCAGAATAATTAAACCATGGCAGATGATTTGCATGGATTTCGTGGGACCATTACCGCGAAGCTCGAATGGGAATACGTTTATTTTAACGGTAGCAGATTGTTTTACAAAATTTACTAGGTTATTCGCTATGCGGAGTGCTACTGCACAGAATGTTAAGAAGACACTTGAACGCGAAATTTTTTTGTTATTTGGTGTTCCTCAAATAATAATTTGCGATAACGGGAAACATTTTGCTAATAATCTTGTTAAGCAACTGTGTGCAGAATATGATGTACGAATACGTTTTACACCGTATTACCATCCACAAGCAGATCCAGCGGAAAGAATAATTAGAGTAGTAAAAACCATGATATCTTGTTACATCGACGAAGATCAAAGAAAATGGGATGCTGAATTAGATAAAATTGGATGTGCGATCCGTACAAGTGTACACGAAACAACTGGACACACACCGTATTTTCTAAATTTCAGCAGGGAACAGATATTAAATGGTGCATACTACCGGAAAGACAATGAAGAGACAGATGAAGAAGTTCTTGGAACACCAGAAATAAGAGCAAAGGTATTAAATAAGGTGTACAAGAAAGTTCGCGAACGTTTGAACAAGTCTTTTCAAAAAAATAAAAAAATATATGACTTACGAAGAAGAGAAGACACTTACGAAATAGGCGATGAAGTATTACGTAAGAATTATTCTCTCTCGGACGCTAGTAAACATTATAATGCAAAGTTAGCACCGAAATTTCTTGGACCTTTTTACATTAAGGAAAAACTATCGCCATGGACGTTTATATTAGAAGATAAATTTGGGGTTCATAAAGGAACATGGCATGCGAAGGACTTAAAAAAATTAATAAAAGAACAGGATTTTGGTTAGGGTTTAGTTTCGGTTAATTTTAAATAATGTTAGTTATTATTAACGTTAGTTTAGGTATAGAGTAGAATATAGTGAATAAAAACAAAAAAAAAAAGATATTGCTTAGTGGAAATATTTCTTGAGGGAAAGTATTTTTCTTGAAGTAAAGGGGGGAATGTAACGTTTTAAAAGAAATTTGTTTATTTTATAAACAAATTTAATACGGTACGCTAATGTACAGCAGCCTACTTTATTAAAATAAGACAATATCGCATAGATTTCGGTAACCATGATTACACAATAATATACAAGTAACAAACAGTATTTTATTATTCGTGAAAATCATTTAGTATGTGGTCAGACCTTCGTTCTCAACAGAAGAATATTATTATACGGTGAAGAGTATAAGTATTTAGACCTTTAAAGGGATTTGTTTTGAGAACGTAAAGGTGAAAAGGACATTGAGTTCCTACGATTTATTCGGATTAATATTGCCACAATACAAATTCACTACAGAGAGCCGCATAACATCTTAAGGTAATAATCTAAATTATTGTGTTGTATTGCTTGTATATTTTTGTATAATTGTATGCGGCGCTTAAAACGCAAGCATTTACCGAAATTTAATGGATATGATCTTATTTTAGGCTCTCCTTCCCAGTATTTCTCCTTTTTCTCTCTCTCTCTCTCCCTCTTGGTGCGTCGCAGGAAATATCCAGAGCCAGCTTACGGCATTGGCGTACTGGTTTGGATAATTTGGGGCTGGACGTACCGAGCGTCGAAAGAAGGCAAGGATAGAGGAAACTTCAAGAAATAAATATCCAGATAAGCCTTTTTAATCAAAATTATTTGTGTTATTGTTTATATATTGTTTATTTTAAATTTTGAATATCAGTTGTATATATTTTTTTTTATACGTTAGATTTTATTCGGAATGTGTAGGAATATCGTGGCGCTGGTCGACCAACCCGAGAAAGCTTTGTAATCCAGCGCATTCTGGTAAAATCTCTTTAACCAAATTTACCTTTAATTAATATTTTTATTATTTGTTTGTAATTTATAATATTATTATTCTAAATTTATTTTTGGTATCTATATATTTTATTTACATTTCGATTTTCAATTATAATAAATTTTATTGTTTTGATATTTACTATATTCAGTTGTTGTTATTGACTTATGTCCCAAATATCTCGTTTTAGGTTAGGTTTCGCCTAGTGGGACTGATTTGGTCAGTCTTAGTTAAAATCTAGTCTGTGCGTGGGATCTACTGGTCGGTCCCAATTATTTTATTTCAGACCAGTTGGCGCCCTTAATTTTTTTTTATAATTTCATCTAATTTTGGAACCGTACGACCGTCTCGGCTGTTTAAAGGCTAGCCACAAAAGACTAAATAAACCTATAGCCGGTGTTTATTATAGGTCACAGTATAATTAATGACATAATACGTAAAAATGTGTGAAATTTAACACTTCATATAATTTTATTCAAATTAGTAGTACATTTGTAAGTTTTCAAAAGCCTTTCGATAATTTACTGACAAAGAATTTTCACAGTTCCCGAGACCATAGAATTTCAATTAGGAGCAATAGATGGCAATGCAAACCAATTTCCTGAGACAAGTAAAACAGGAAGAAATAACATTCGTTCTTACCCTCTCACAGAAGACTTACAAGAAAAATTAATAATGTTTACTTGAAAAACACGGTTCAAAACTTCTCTTCAAATAAACTGAATGAAATTACACTAAAGGGGTAAAGTTATAACACGTTAAGAACTGCGATAAAAATATGTTTTTCTCTTATGACCTGAATTATTTTGAGGGCTTTATTTTTTATACGGTGTTTAATAAAAAATATCTTGAGCTAGTGTCATAAAACTTTTTTCTTCTTTTTGTGCACTGTCAGTTGGATTGACTTTTAACCTCACTCACATAAGTCTTTCATCCTGATCAGTTAATTTTGGTGTATATATTGTTACTAATTTTATTTCAGATTGTTAGTTTTGTATAAGCAATGTAAAATGCGTTTATTTTAAACTGGAACATACTGCATAGCAACTCGATTATAGAGATAAATAAACGAAAAACATTTTTTTCTTAAGAAAATAAATAGGAATGAAAAATTAAAAATATATTTATTAAACAAACATAAATTTAAAATATGGAAAAAACATAAAATAAAAATAATCTACAATTTTTTTCCAATATTCCGCCCTTCACTGCCAAACAATACACAAAAGGTCGTAAAAGTAAATTTTGTATAACATTTATTATTTGCATCAGTCTTATTCTGTGGGGTTCATTTTCTATTCTAGCTTTTAGTTCTTCTATGGTAAAATTTTGGCCATTAAAAATTTTGCTTTTCACAATCCTCAATAAAAAAAAAAAAAAAATCAGCTGTTCCCACCACAGAACCGACCGCCATCACAAAGTACTTGTATAAAATAGATTCTAGCAGCAGAGTAGAAATAACTTGGCCTAATTTTTTCTAACAGAAACTTTTCGTTTTATCAAAAAATGTCTCAAATAAAAGATGTTAGTTATTGCTTTTTGAGCAACTTTTGTAGAATAATTTTTTTCGAAATATTTTTCTTTTGTTAAATATTCGCAAAAATGTTAAAATTGACACGAGTAAACTCTCATTTCTAGTCAACCGATTTTTACCAAAAGTTGATCAACTCGTGCCATTGATGTTAAAAGCTTAAATATGAAGTTTCATAAAAATCCTTTTACCCGATTTTTCTCTGCACGTGTACACAGACAAACGAATGGACAGACAGACAGACAGGGAGACAGACGGACGGACAGACGGACAGACGGACAGACGGACAGACGGACAGACGGACAGACGGACAGACGGACAGACGGACAGACGGACAGACGGACAGACGGACAGACGGACAGACGGACAGACGGACAGACGGACAGACGGACAGACGGACAGACGGACAGACGGACAGACGGACAGACGGACAGACGGACAGACGGACAGACGGACAGACGGACAGACGGACAGACGGACAGACGGACAGACGGACAGACGGACAGACGGACAGACGGACAGACGGACAGACGGACAGACTTAATGCAAGTATTGCTCAATTTTCTAACAAATCCCTATATTTTTGGGCAGTAAGGTTTCCGTCTATAAATAACGGATGAATGATATGCGTTTCTACCAAACCTGCCCAAACTTTCACCTTTTCTGGCTGTTGTTCCAGGTAGTATTACATAAATGTAAATTTTCCCGACTTCAGTACTGGTAGTTTTGAAAGTTAACTGCACTATGAATGTAAAACATAGCCTCATCGGTAAAAATAATTTTATTTCCATTATTTTCATTATTATTAATTCTCTCTATCATTATTTCGCAAAAATGATTTCTTTTCTTATAATCGTTAACAATAATTCCTGATGATATTGAAATTTATATGATTTAAAATGTTCCGTCTTAAGGAAATTGTAAACGGTGCTCTTACTTACACCCACATTTACTTAACTAGTAAAAAGTTGACAATTTCTGTTCTATTTTAAAATAAACGCATTTTACATTGCTGTCAATCAACGGTTGTTATAGAAATGAAACCTCTAGGTTCTATGATAAAATAAACTCATGGTATAAGTTCTGGGAGTTATACGTAACGTTAAGTACAACAATCCTTAACGAGTGTCATCGTTAATAACAACGTATGTAAAACCGAAATTCCATGCAAAAACGTCCTTCTGTGCATTTGGTGGGACATGACGATCTCAGGCAAGAAACCAAAGAATGGCAGAATGGACTGATTCAAACAATAGAGTCATCATTTGAATTTAAAATTCTTAAATGGTCACTTTCTAACTTTGTGAAAATAATTTGATTAGCAAAGTAACAATTTTAATTCTCCGTATCAACAGAAATTCAATTAGTCTGTTGCCTTATCTCGTATTCTGGGCGCCTTTAGCATAATAGTGTTTGAACAACGGTAGTATAAACTATAGTAGCTATTTCCAGGACAACAATAGAATTGTTTACAACAGTGGTACTCGAACAGATCAGTTGGGTAATCCTCTAAACTTAGTTGCAGTGAGGATGTTCTTACAGCCTATTTCAATCATTTAAGTGGAACTAGATTTTGAATCTAGATCCACTTTACTCCTTACTTTTGAATCTAGTGTTACTAGATTTAAAATCTAGTAACTTTGAACGATATAATAGGAGCTTAATACCGTTTTGTTTAATAAAAGCTCGAAACAATCGTTAAAAAGTGAGGTAGGGATAACTTAAAAAATATTTCGTTTAGTCCCTCTTAAACCAAATAAATAAAAATGTAGGCTATTCCAAACGTTTAGGCGGAACTAGATTAGTAAATCTAGTAGTTTTTATCTATTAATTCAGACTTTTGGTCATTTTGTTTAAGCTTTGTTAATCATACTCACATTGCAAATTCTAGATTAAATTGATTGTCATTATAAAATGTCCATTTCATTGCAGTTTAATTTTTTGTCATTCTGAATAAAAATTTCCCATTTATTAAATTTATGTATGGGACTCTTGCCTATTTCTGGAAAGAAAAAAACAAATTCGGTAAATGTTATGGAAAACTGACGTGATACCTCCAGAATACCATGAATGGCAGGGGTTCTTAAACTTATGTAGTTCGAGGACCCCCCTCTTGAACAACATTTTTGTTTGCGGCCCCATCCCAACCCTAGGCATTTTACGTCGTTTTTGAGACTTAATTTCTGGCTCAGTAATCTCATAGGCTCTACGTTATAATAAATATTGGTAAAAATGTATCGTTGGTTATTTTAATAAATGGTCTTGCGCATTTATAGAGATGAACATTTTTATTAGGAGCAAATAGCCATTGTTGCTGTGCGTCAAAAATTTTAACTAACTAGACTGAATTTAAATACCTCCTTGCTTTATGTGAGAAATGATCTTGACGATTATTTTATACTTGTAGTGTTTCTGATTTCTCGACATTTTTCATTTCTCGAGAAATGAAAAATTAGACTTATTTTCTCGAGAATTCTCGAGAAATCTTGAGAAAAATAATTATTAAATATATATCTTTTTTTAATGTTGAAAATATTGTAGATGATAAAAACATGTTAAAATTATAGTCAACTTTAAAGTACTAAAGTATTCATTTAAATAATATTGGAACAAATGGATAAGCTTTAAAAATAATTACGAAAACGGCACGTAATTGTATATTAATTGAAAATACATATCAGCACCTCAGAGGTAAATTGTATTAAGTCACAAACGATAAACAGCTCAGAAAAGACAATTTAAGATTGTTTACTTCCTTGCGTTGATCGACTCGATACAGTTTTAAAGCAACCTATATTGGAACTGGCTAGAGCTATAGTTCCAAATTATTTTCCACTCGACGCACTATAAGGTCATTTCTGATAAAAATGTGACTTGATACAGTTTACCTCTAAGGTGCTGATATGTATAGAGACATTTTCAAAAAATTAAGAAATTAATAATTAATGATTATTTTATAACGGGTGTTTTTTTTAGAGGTATAGAACTTTAAGTTGGCATTACTGTTCAAGATGGCGACCGATTTAACAGCTGTCAAGTGATTTATTCTCAGTTTGGTTTGGCAATTCATCATGAATAGACTCACGCCTGAACAACGCTTGCAAATAGTGCAATTTTATTTCGAAAATAATGGTTCTGTGCGGAATACGTATCGCGCACTACGTCCATTTTATCGTCGACAAAATCGTCCATCAGAGCAGTTAATTCGATTAACCATGGAACGTTTTCGCACCACGTTTACTCTTATTGATAACTCGCATCCCCAGAGACGCCGTACGGTGCGTACAGAAGAAGCTATTGGTACTGTAGAGCGTACTGATGGCCAGAACGTTACAGTCAATGGTGATCGGTATAGAGCCATGATTACTAACTTTTTCATTCCTGAATTGAACAGCCATGATGTCCAGGAGCTGTGGTTCCAACAAGACGGCGCAACATGTCACACAGCTCGTGCCACAATCGATTTATTGAAAGACACGTTTGGTGACCGCCTAATTTCACGTTTTGGACCTGTGAATTGGCCTCCAAGATCTTGTGATTTAACACCGCTGGACTACTTTCTGTGGGGCTATGTAAAGTCATTGGTCTATGCGGATAAGCCACAAACGCTTGACCATTTGGAAGACAACATTCGCCGTGTTATTGCCGATATACGGCCACAAATGTTGGAAAAAGTCATCGAAAATTGGACGTCCAGATTGGACTACATCCGAGCCAGCCGTGGCGGTCATATGCCAGAAATCATATTTAAAATGTAATGCCACAAGATTATCTTTCGAATGAAAAAAAATTCATGTCAATCGAATAATCCATCGTTGTTTTATTGCAATTTAAAGTTCTATACCTCTAAAAAAAACACCCATTATAACTTGTAGGTAATCTTTTTCATAAAAGTTTAAAACTGAACAAAAAAATGTAATTGATTATAATAATTATTACAATAAATTAAAATAAAATATTTCAACAATAAATGCTAATTAGCTAAATATTATAAATCGCTTCTTATCTGTTGCCACAATTGCGTTGCGGGAGACAGAAGACAAATTTTATCAAAATTAAATTATAATTAGTGACTTACTAAACATTTTTTTTAAAATAGTTTTTTAAAAGCACAATGCGTTTAACGTGGCGTCGAGAAAATTTTACATTTCTCGACAAAAAAATTTTAGATTTCTCGAGAAATGAAAAATGAGAATTATAACTTTTTCTCGAGAAACACTATCTACTTGTTTATTTGCCAGAGCTGTCCCATGCTCGTTTTCCATACTCTTGCTTATTCAAGTAGATTGTAAACAATAACGACTCACTTGCTACATAATAATACAGAGACGTTATCCCATCAAATATAATAATATAAAATATCAGTATGTATATGCACTTGACTTTAGATGTATGTCTAAGAAAGAGTCAACGCTTAGAATCCTTATTACTAATTTTACGCGCAGGTTTCACACCCTGTCAGGACTCGGCTGTCAAACTTGTACATAGATGTGTATAGAAATTGGTTATGTTATCCTAGTCATAAAGGCGGTAGGCCTAAATAGCCATTGATGTCGTCCGTGAAAAATGTTATCTACCCAACTCCTACTGATAGATTTTCAATCTTCAAATTTCACCATTCTGAGCTATTACATATTCATTGTAATCGTTTGCCATCTATGTTATGCTCTGCGACCAATATTCACTTTTCGTTCTTGTAATATACCGTGCCTCTGTTGAGAGCCGCTGGTTTAGAACTCGGTTCTACGTCCCTCTAATGTCATTTGACGGAATTACAAGTAGTGTCTGGAGTGTTGATCCCGAAACTTTCCTCAATTTATACTGGTTTGTTCTAAACTTAAAAATTTAAATTGTGGGGCGTAAATCTTTTGGATAAATTCTCAAAGTTTGTATTTTATACAACAGTTTTAAGACCTACAGAATAATAAAGAATCGTTATAATTTCTACACGCATATATGCAGTAGCGGCCTTGGGGGGGGGGGGCTGGGCGTCCGCCATGGGGCGCCAGGTCAGGAAGGGCGGCGGACGGTTAGGTCATCACTTGTATTGTAAAAGTGAGGACCTTTTTTTTGCTCTTCACTTGGATTTGGTAGGTGAGGGCGTTTTTTTTGCTCTTCACTTGGATTTGGGAGGTGAGGACCTTTCTTTTTCTCTCCTCACTTGGATTTGGGAGGAAGACCTTCTTAATTATTTTTTTTTTATGAGAGCGGCAAAAAAATCTCGCCTGGGGCGCCAAATTTGCTAAGGCGGGCTCTGCATATATGAGATGCAGGGACCAGGATAGGCTAAGGATCGTCGTGAGCGAGTGTTCAAATTTTAGACCACACGCGGGCGACTATTTGTTAAGTCGGAATTTGGGTCGATTGTAGTAGAATCTTACTAGCAGAAAGTCTTATGAAAGCTTGTACACGTACGGTATTTTGATTCAGTTCTAAAGAGCACTCAAGTGGCCCCATAAATCATACCCCCCGTAAATACCCAAATATTCATCTAAATGCGAAATTGCATAAATATAAAAAATTTGTTTTTGTATTATAAACAATTTTTGTAATATACGATTTTGCTGTTGCCAGTAATAAGAGAGATATTTCAAGATTTCAGTACTTGGGTCTCCCTTTCTCCGTAACTTCCCAAATATTCATCTAAATGAAGAAATGCATAAAGATTTTTTACACAATACAAATATATTTTTTATAAGATTAATAAATAAAACACTCGGTAAGTTTCACAAATATCAGTTTAATATACTCTATACTTATTTCGGCAGTGATGCCATCTACAGGAGTTCAAATTACAAACTAAACTTATTTTTTAACAGATACATTCAGTGGGAACAAATATTAATGGTAGGGAATACAAGTGTAAACCATATTAGCAGATAAGAGAAAAAAGTTTTTTACCGATTTATTAGGGGTGAGTTGTAAACGTCAATCTGGTCATTCATTAAAGGAATTCCAGAGTTAATATTTTTGTGAATTTCTCGGTATTCTAAAAGGTTCAATTTCAGGCTTTTATTGTGAATGTGTAGGATTTTAAAGTCATTAACGGAAAGGTTATGATTATTGGAGATCATATGTTCTGCTATGTTGGACTGTTCTACTTTTTTATTTTGGATGGCTTTCAAATGTTCACCAAATCTTGTAACAAATTTTCGACCAGTTTGGCCTATATATATTTTCATATTTCATATTTCATATTTTATTTCCCATTATTAATATTGCATTTTATTATTTATGGAAAACTAAATTGTTGAACAATCTTGGCACGATGCTTTTTTTATTTTATTTTTTTTTTGTGTAATATATGTCTTAACCCCGAAATATCCCCAAAGAATAAACATTTTGACATGCCGTATAGTCTGTTCAAATTTGGGATTTTCTCGAGCATCGTACCAAATTTTGTAAAGATATATCCAGCCGTTTTTACGTGCATCTCAGACAAACAGACATACAGAAATGGTTTATTATGTGAATGTCGTCTTATAATCATTTGGAATGTATAGATACCAAATATGAGGAGAGAGAAAAAAAAAAAGAAATAGTCTCCAATTTTATTAAAGGGGTCAAAACGGTATAGTTGTCACTAGTTTCTTTTACAAAACTGACAATCTGAAATAAAATTAATAACAATCTACACATCAAAAATCGCAGCAAAAATTATCTATTTAATACAGTGGTTCCCAACTGGGGGTGCCGAAATTTATAACATTTATATAAAAAATCTAAATTTAAATTTTAAATTTTAAATGTTAAAAATTATTTTTCAATAAGTATATTTTCTTTCTAATTTTATTAAGGTTAAGAACCGCTGAATGCTACATCAATAAATTTGATCAATTTTTAAGAAATATTCATGCGATTTCCTTTTTCTTTTGCTCTTCACTTTTTATTTTGATCAATTTGACATATAAATATGACTCAACTGAAAAAATCACATTTTTTATGGGGGTGCGGGAGCTTATTTTCACATTCAAATTGGTGCTCACCACAAAAAAGGTTGGGAACCACTGATTTAATAGGATATTTTGAATTGTAATATATATTTTATGTAGTTGTTAATAAACGACTTGCATTATAAACGCCATCTTATAAATCAATCGACGCATATTTGCGTACAACTTGGCAAATGTGATAATTGATCTGAAATTGATGAGGAGCAGTCGGAGAAGGATCGTTCAAAGTGCGAGCTTTTGTGGGCTGGAACTTCTAGGCTATAAAATTTCCTATTTAGCTATTTAGGTGTTTCACTATTCCCTCTGTCTCACGTCTCACTCTTATCTATGTTGCTCTATATTTCACATGCTGAATTTATCTGCCTTCTTTGCTAGTTTCTATTTCTCGTATTATCTTTTTAAACATTACTTTAATAATCTTGAAAAAATGAAACAACATATATTTTCTTTGATAAAACTTGTCGAGAAAAACTCAATTATGTACATACGGTATTGAGAAAAATTCAAATGCAACGGAGCATAAAGAAAGCTTGTCATTATGTCAAGTAAAATGTAACGGTATAAATAATGTGAAGAATTTTAAAGACATTTTATCTAAAGAACAATACACGGGGGAGACACTGTGAAATATTGGAAAACATGGCAAACTTGGAATGAATAATGAGTATATAAACGAGAAATCATTTTGGTTTTACAAGATTTATAAATGTAATTACATTTTTCAAAAAAAAAAAAAAAAACTAATAAGATTTCAGTATTTTCATGAAAATTTATTTCTTTTTTATGCCCGTGAAATATAATAAACTTTATTTGAGAATACCTAATATAGATTGCTGATAGGTGACTGTTACATGTATGTATCAAGTAGTGCATTCATATAATAATCTAGTTACCATTTTTCAGCGATTTTAAAAATGTTTTTTGTTATTTGTCTTAGCTGTCAGTGTCTGGTAATAAATATTAATTAAAATATGGCTTTCGGCCAATTATTAAATTCACAATGCATCATACCATTTTAGAATAATTAATAAAGCACCAACAAGTAACTCATCTAAAATCGAAATTCAAAATTGGCTGCAAATGTGATTAAAAAATTGTTAAGAAAGAAAAATCTGAACCAGTTTATTTTATTGATACATTGGCACAAAAGTATGGTCATGAAGTACTAAGATTACCTCCTTATCACTGCCAGTTTAACCGCATTGAACTAATTTGGGGTATAACAAAAAATTATTATGATAGACATATTGGTCAAAACGGATATAGTGATAACGAAGTTTTGAAAATGTGGCAAGTAGCCTGTGATCAAATTAGTTGTGAAACTTGGGCAAAATCTGTTAAAAAAATCGAAAATTTAATAAATGAATGGTGGGAAAGGGAAAGGATTGTTGATGATATTAATCCAATAATAATAAATACAAGAAATGACAGCGATAGTTCAGATGACGACGATATCATCCATTACAGTGACTAATTTTTTAAAATAAAAATGAACATTTAAATACAACTTGTAGTAATATATTATATGAATAAATATATTTTTACTTAATATTTTATTACTTTGTACTTAGGGGAAATATACAAATTTAATTTAATTAAACAACAAATTATAATCCAAAATTTACGTATGAGTATACATTTTTCTTTATTTATAATTATTACCGTAAAATTAATAATTTTGTTTGTTTGAGTACTGCTGTAAATTTATTTTCGCGCTCTAATTAGTAAATATATCTACGAATCATGCTGTTTCTTTCTAATGCTTTGTTTTCTATTAAAATAATTTTGAAGGTTAGTTGTCAACTTGGGTCACTATACGTTACTATGGGTATGCAAATAATTATAATGATATAGACAGAGAAAGCATATAGTATTGTATATAGATACTTGTAGCAACGAACAGTCACCTATCAGCAATCCGACTATAGTGCCACAAATACGTTCAGAGCTCTTTAAATTATTTGATTGTTCACGATGCATTGTGGATATATTTAGTAGATAGTTTTAACGTTCAAGACAGCATTTACAGCTAACGAAATTAGTGCGTAACGAATAGTGCGACACTTGTGTGTCTTTAAACCAACTACGATGGCTTCGTAAAATATTTAATATTTCTTATCGTTTTCCTAATTCTGCTATCCTAGATTTTTACTAACTAAACATAACCTAATTACCTAAACCATATTTACTGTTCGTCGTAAATCGATGTAGACTGAGATAGCCAATGTATTTATATGTCTGTCTCATTAATACAACTCACTAACTATAAAGCCTCATTCAGAGCTCTTAAATCAATAGACTGTAGATTACGGCTTGTAGTCTGTTGGTTGTCACTAGGAGTTTGTCATATGGTAAGACGTAAAATCGTTCAGACCTCTAAATTTAATACGTTGTTCGTTGTGGATTGTGGATAATTTTCTAAACTTATAGCTTCTGAGTTGTTTTAATGAGACAGACATATAAAAACATTGGCTATCTCAGTCTATTAGAGACATCGTAGTTATCGTATGCTTTTACACAACGTAACATCCCAGCAAACATTCAACTAACGGCCGAATGCTGGCAAACTGCTTTTATGCTGGTAAATTACTGGCACCAAAAGTAAGTGCAACGCCAGTATTAATAATGTACTTCACATTTGTATTTCGCATTCCGCCTATACGAAGTACTTTACCAGCATTTTATAAGCACTCTTCTTCACTCATACTTTTTACTTAAAACCATCAGAAATAAATCTTGCAACTAATGCGATTATTTTGCACTTTACCGTTGCTGGGCCGGCAACTGATACATCAATGGGCCAGTAACGGCCACGGGGACACCGGGGTACTGGCCCATTACTTTCAATGCCGGGGAGTATGTGCTTTACCAGTACTGGCCCGTATAAAAATGTTTGCTGGGATAATGTCATCTTTAACAAATCTTACTCAAAATTACAAAGACGGACAGTAAATATGATCAATTTAGGTAATTAGGTTAGGTTTAGTTAGTTAAAATCTAGGACAACAGAATTATAAAAACGATAATAGATAGAAAACATTTTACAAAGCCGTGTAGTTGGTTTAAAGACACAGATGTCGGACTATTCGTAACCCATTAATTTCTAACTGCTGTTGTACGTAGAACGTTAAAACAATGTATAAAAACATAACTTACAAAGTGACAACTAACAGTCTACAACGTGTTAATTTAAAGAGCTCTGAATGCGGCTTAAGTTTGGAAAACTATCGACAATTTACAACGTATAACGTATTAATTTTAGAAGTCTGAACACAGATTTACAATGTTTTCAGTGAAATTCCACGAGATGCTTAAAGATATTTTTCGCACGACCGTGTGTAAAACCGACTTTATTTATCTAGTTTTAGACACATAAAATGTCTCTTTAATCCCTAGGGAATTTTTTGATTTATTCCCTCAATAAAGTGGTAGATATAAAAAAGACAAATTCCATAATTATTTATTATTAATTGTAATACAAATATTAATAAAATTTACAACAAATTTATAGTGACTCACTTTCCAAATTAGTTTTTGGAACTAATTACATTATTAATTCGTTCAAAATTTATGCTTGTTGAAGTTGAAGTTAAGTATTAAATACTTAAAGCTGAGTCGACCTCAAAGCTAGCTGCACTGTGTCGGAAGTTGAAAATTTTTGCAGTTTCGTTTTAATTTTTTAAATTTGCATTCAAAATTAGTCTCCTTGTATTCATAACTCTATGCGTACGTGGGTGTTAAAATTTTTCCAATATCATAATCTCTTATAATACGATTATCTTAAAAAAACAACTGAATAATTAAAAATCAATATTGTTTTATTTAAAAAACAAATTTACAAAAAAATATTTGCAACTCTTTTGTAGAAAGAGAATACAAAATGAGCAAAAGAAAATTAAATAAATAAAATCAAAGGAACTACAAAGAAAAACAAGATAAAGAAAGATCTACAAGGAAAAAACAAGACAGTTAATTAAAATAAAATAATTTTTCAGAAAAATCCATGTAGAAAATAGATTTTCCAAGATCTGGACAAAAAAATTACAATAATGAAGATATTCCAGGCGTGGATTTAGAAGATGGTTACTCTGGTATATTTGAGGACAGGAGGAAGACGTGGGAATATATTTTGAGTTACGGCAAAAAAGTAACAAATACTATGCAGATTTGTTCATTGAATTTGTCGCAGAAAAACAAAACTGCACTTATATGCTTTCACCTGCATTACAGCTGCAAGTTGCATATTTAACTTTTAGCTGCCCTTGTCCAACTAAGGCTAGTTTTATTTCATTAGGCAATGAACATAATGCACTATTTGTAAACTGAATGCATATATTGTAAATTCAGATGACTGACACTCAGCTTCTAATGTACTATATAAAATTACGTGCCTGGCATTTAATACCTGCACACCTACAAATTGCATTTCAATAAATCTACTGAAATTAAACTTTAAATACTGTAATTTGATGCCCACCTTCTGTTATACACCTCGATACATGTGTAGCGCTTAAAAATACAAAAATTAATGCGAAGTGTGAATTTTCACACATTTCAGGGTTTCGTAGGTATTTAATAAGTGATTATGATTATTTGGGATGCTAAAACAAATTTTATGTTAAAATATTTTTTTGTTAATTTTAATTCGAGTGACTAATACCATTATTAAGGTTTCAAAATATGTGCAGTATTTTTTTCATATAGCAAGGTTCATTAAGACTTTAAAAATTGCGCCTATGGCTTCCTTTGGTTGTTTTAAATCATATGCTCCACCCTTCTGATTTCGTATACATTGAAACAGAATTAAATTATAATTTCAACAATTGCCATTGGTTATTAAATTTACGCTTTTAAAAATTAAATGCAACATTTGCCAAAATATAACTAGAATTTTTAAAACATAATTTAAACAAAATAAATATGCAAAGAAAAAATAAAATTGTCTCCAAACTGGAAGCGAACCCTAGTTTGCAAGTTAGAAAACGAGATGTCTAACCACTATACCATGAAATCATACTGGATTACTGTGTTACATAACATATTAAATATTTACATCGTCAACAAAAAAACACAAAAAATGCGTTATTTTCGGAACACATAATCTAATAAAAAATTCCTGTTGTACTATTCCGGTTCACACCAATGTACATTACTCAGAATTTTTTCAGATTTTTAGTTTAAACCATCTGGGCTACAGGGTGTGGGATAATTTTTTTTGCACAATTTTGACAAAAACCGCATCACAATAATTTATTTTGCAAAAATTAATGATCGTTAATCCACCTACTAAGGGCTTTCATTTGATATCCTACTCAGAATTTTAAAAAAATATATATTTTTTTTCGATGAGCACATATTTGTTTATATTTTTAGGTGGATATGTTTTTTAAATTTTAAGTATTTTTCCTATGTGCAGGCCAAAGAGTTGTATAAGCATGCCAAATTTCAACTTTCTAGGTTTAGCCGTTTGGCTACAATTTTTACTGAACAGACAGACAGACTACAAAATGACGGTATAAGGGTTTTTTGGTCACACCTACAAAACCCTAAAAATGACGCAAATATTTACTCGCATTTTAATAAAATAAAAATGTACTGTGTTTAAATTAACCCTTTATCAGCAAATTGATGGCTCAGTACTAGAGTCAACAGCCATCTTGCGTTGGATCACAGCGCCGCCACAGATAATGTGACTTCTCAATTACAATTCTGGTGCAACGAGTTGATAAATACAAAGATACTAGAGATGGGTCTTTCATGAACGAACCGGCTCACTGAGCCGACTCAGTACACTGACCGAAGTGACACGGTTCACCAAATTGAAATGAGCCGGCTCACGGCTCACTGTATAGGTTCAAGTTACAAGGATACGATTGGTCGGGCGATTATGAGCAGTGACCGGAGTGATCCGGATCTGGATCGATGTCATGTTGAACTTCGCGAGAACTCGGCTTGTAATGTATTATCATAAAGTGTATTATTTATTGTCATCAATTTGTAGGGCAGTTTATGTGAAACTAATAGGCTTAGTCTGTATTTTCTTACAACCATACTATATAAAAATATAAAAAATATTGCCCAAATCCCAGATGTCCGATTTATAAGGGCAATAAACATCGCCATAAACTTAACACATCTGGTTTAAAATACAGTAGCTACATAAAGTGAATTGTTTGTTTCAAAAATGTTAGATAAGAACCGGGGCTAAGCGACGTTCTACCTACGAGCGAACGACCGACAACTGACCGGGTCTAAGGAAGAGCCGGCTCTAAGCGACGTTCTACCTACGAACGAACGACTAGCCGACCTGTGTCTCGGGATTATGTTTACAGTTCATATATTGCAAGAACCGGCTCTAAGCGACGTTCTACCTACGAACTAACGACCGACCTGTGTCTCGAAAACATGTTTACTTAACCGGATCACTGAGCCGGATCAATGAACCGGCTCAACAAACTGAACGACCTCCACTGATCCGGTTCCGCAAACTGAGGCGAAATTCCCATCTCTAGAAGATACATCTAATAAATATGGCCAGAGAGTGTAGTTTTACTTAGCTGCCAATCATTAAAAAAAATTACCATATGGGTTTGAAGAGCGATAATTATACTATAATCCCCACTCGAGTTCAATAAATTACGTATCATATTAAATATTTATAATTAATAAAAACTGTTTTCCTTTTAAATTATTGTTTTGTTTATGCTTTGAGTTTTAATTTTTCAACCTTTTTTAACGTCCATATTTTCTCACGGTTCGATTAAGCGCTAGCCTTTTACCGGTTTAAAACGGAATCGTGCGAATATCCGGTCGAAACGACAAATTTTAGGTTGGGTTATAAAGCGATTAAATTCGGTGTGAATTTAAAACAGATTTTAACAAATAATTAAATTCTTTCTAGAAATACCAAGATTTAGATTTCACGTAAAAAAAAATCAAAAATAGTATTTAAACTAACGTTTTCCGAATTTTTAGTTCCATTCAGAAAGAAATATTGGTGTGAAGTGTGAATTTTTACACTTTTCAAGGTTTTGTAGGTAATATATTAAAAATCCGAAAATTCGATAATGTTTACAAAACGCCCACGCAACAGGGGGGGGGGGTTGGTTCCTGATCCCCTCCCAAATACGAAACAATCATATATTTATTGGATGTTTTCATCTACCAGGTCTACAAGTATGAAATGCGGATTTTTTTCAAACTTGCCGCGCAAACAGTGTATAGTTCAAAGTTTCAACACATATGGCGTTTTGTTAAGTTATCATTAAGTGTCAAAAGTGTATAGTTTTATTTACTGTGTTAAAAATGTCAAATTTTGTGCCAAATAAAGAGCATTCGCGGACAATACTACTGTTTTGTTTTCATTTGAAAAAAACTGCTGCTGAATCATACCGACTGCTTCGAGAAGCTTATGGTGAATATGCTCCATCGCAAGATATGTGTGAATGATGGTTTCGGCGTTTCAAAAGTGGTGACTTTGATCTTACAGACAAAGAATATGGAAAACCTCCAAAAAAATATGAAGATACAAAATTGGAAACATTGCTACAGGAAGACGATAGTCAATCACAAAAACAACTAGCAGAGCAGTTAGGCGTTAGTCAACCAGCTGTTTCCAATCGCCTACGGGAGATGGGTAAGATCCAGATAGTCGGCAGATGGGTTCCACATGCATTGAATGAGAGGCAGATGGAAAAACGCAAAAACACTTGTGAAATTTTGCTTGCACGATACAAAAGAGAGTATTTTTTGCATCGTATCATTACTGGCGATGAAAAATGGATTTGTTTTGGAAATCCCAAACGCAAAAAATCATGGGTGAACCCAGGCTCACCATCCACAGCAACTGCAAGACCGAATCGCTTTGGCAAAAAGATAATGCTCTGTACTTGGTGGGACCAAAAGGGTGTGGTCTATTATGAATTGTTAAAACCTGGTGAAACAGTTAATACCCAATGCTACCAACAACAATTGATCGAATTGAACCATTCGCTGCTCATAAAACGACCAGAATACAAAAGAAGACAGCACAAGGTAATCTTTCTTCACGATAACGCTCCATCACATAAGGCAAAAGCAGTTTGCAACACATTGGAGGCACCTAAGTGGGAAGTGCTACCCCATGCCGCTTACTCACCAGACTTAGAGTAATTTTGTTGTCCGTAACGATTTTTTTCGTGAAACTATTTTTTCTAGTGCGTTCTAAAAATGATTGACATTCATTTCGAGCAACGGTGTGCTATCAAGTTTTGCTTCAGACTTGGGCACAGTGCAATGGAAACTTTTGCAAAACTTTAGCAGGCCTACGGAGACAGTGTTTTGTCAAGGACCCAGGTTTTTTGTGGTTTAAGGCATTTTCAGAAGGAAGAGAGTTGATTGAAGATGAATCACGCAGAGGAAGGCCTTCATCTTCAAGAACCCCTGAAAATGTCGACAGAATCCGGGATCTTATTGCGTTCAAATCGTCGGTTGACAGTCAGAATAATCGGGGAAGAATTGAATTTGACTCACACTACCGTTCATCAGATTTTGACCAATAAATTGGGAATGAGAAAAATCTGCGCAAATATGGTTCCAAAAGCAATTTCAATAAACGAGTTTTTAGCCAGTAAAGACATTTCTGTGGCTCCTCCGCCTCCTTTTTCGCCTGACTTCAGTCCTTGTGACTTTTTCCTCTTCTCAAGATCACCTCAAAGGACGTCATTTTGGGACACTCGAAAACATTCAAACGTGCGTATGCGACCAGCCGAAAGCTTTTCCAGTTTCCGAGTTCCAGCACTGCTAAGAGGATTGGAAGATCCATCTCCAGTGCTGCGTGGCTTCCCAAGGAAGTTATTTTGAGGGAGACAATTTTTAATTGTAATTCTATTCGAATAAAAAAAAAATTAAATCAGTCCGGTTAGTTAAATTACACACCTCGTAAAGGTGTCTCAAAAGAAATTTTATATTTAGTGCATCGATTAAAAAAAAAGTAAGCCGTATATAGAAAAAATGTTTATTAATTATTAAAATACACTTTTTGGGGATTTATTTCTTAAAAATAATATCGTCTAAATGTAGACCCTCGCGTTCTCGGCACTCATTTAATAGAACAGTAAAATTACTTATCACGTCTCGGCAGGTGGACTCAGGAATGGCTGCCATTTCATGACGGATATTTTCTTTCAAATGCGCCAGTGAAGTCGGTTTATTGGCGTAAACTTTATATTTAAGATAACCCCATAGGAAAAAGTCCATAGGGGTTAAATCTGGACTGCGTGGAGGCCAATTTATGTCACCTCTCCGGGAGATCAATTTGCCTGAGAAAATTTCACGAACACGTGGCAGAGACATATTGGACGTGTGTGAAGTTGCTCCGTCCTGTTGGAACCATGTTCTTTGGTTATAGCCAGGGAAGTTTTGTAGTTCAGGTACCAAGAAGTTGTCTAACATCTCCACATAACGCTCTGAATTCACTGTAACTGCACGCCCCATTTCGTCTTCAAAAAAGTAAGGGCCGATAATTCCTCGCGCCGACATCGCAGCCCATACGGTCACTTTAGGCGAACGTAGGGGTTTCTGATGTTTGCGTTTCGGATTCGTTGCACTCCAGTAGCGGCAGTTCTGCTTATTTACGTGGCCATTAAGATGAAAATGAGCTTCATCCGAAAACAAAATGTTGGTAAACGTTGAAAATCGCTCAATCACCTGATTTACGAAATTAAGCCTCTGACTGGCATCTTGGGGCTTTAATTCTTGCACCAATTGAATTTTGTAGGGGTGCAGCTTTAGGTCTTTGTGCATAATGCGATGCAATGATGATCTATGCACATTTAAAGCACTTGCGCGCTTCCGAATTGAAAGGTTCGGGTCGTCACGAACAGACTGATAAACATTCTCCACGTTTTCTACCGTTCTTGATGACCTAGGTCGCCCGGATTTTGATTTATCCAGCGTTGTACCAGTCTCTTCAAACTTTTTAACCCAATGTCGAAAGAGAGGAATGCTTGGCGCATCATTTAAGTGGCGAAAACCTCGAATACTGCAGAATTTTCTACACGCTACAGTCGCCGAATCACCATTTTTGTAAAACTCTCGCACGCATAACGCGCGGTCTGCTCCCGAGAAACGCTCTATAGTGACTTAAGCGCCCCTCGGATACGTTGCGTTCACGCAGTAAGCTAAATAAATATATAATTTCTTTTGAGACACCTTGTATAAGACCCAATATATATATGTGACACAATTATAGATTAATTTACTGTGAATGTCATATCTTTGAGAGACACTGCTTTAGAGCACTAAGACTGCTTCGGAGTAAATCTATTAGTGCTCTTAGATATGTTAATAATTTACTAGTCAGCTTTAATAATATCGTAATGTAATTTACTCGATATATTGTAGGATGCGGTTTTAAATAGGCTCTCTTCATTTAATGAGTTTCTACATAATTGAATTTACTTGTACATATTGTTGTTATTATTTCAGTATCACATTGGAAAATTCAGAGCCTAGAGCGATATGTGCATGTTTGGACATATGTCATAGGTTAGTTTATATTTAACAAAATATCATAAAATAACAATGTTGATTAGGTAAATCCTGAATAACAAAATTGGGTAAATATCAATGGTGTTATGTTATTTGAGAGCATTGCGATCAATCTTCACAGTGTTGAATTTAGGTATTTTTCTCCCGGATTGGGATACATGAGCTGGGGGGAGAATTTATGAGCCGTGGAGGGGGGCACGAGCCGGGGGGACACATTAGCCGTGGGGGGGATTACATGAACCGGGGGATAAGTAGATTATACAGGTTTGGACGTAGAATACGTCTTCATCAACAGTTCCGGAAAATTGAACGTAACGAATTTGGTAAAGATTTCAAACGCGTATACCGAATTTTTCGGACCATAAAACACACTATTTGACGCAAAAAATCGACTCAATATTGAAGGTATACGAGGTGTGTAAATTAAGTAACCGGACTGATTTTTTAATTTCTTTTTATTCGAATAGAATTACAATTCAATATTGTCTCAAAATAACTTCCTTGGGAAGCCACACAGCGCTGGAAATGGTTCATCCAATCCTCATAGCAGTGCTGGAACTCGGATACTGGAATAGTTTTCAGCTGGTCGATTACGGACGAATGTTTTCGAGTGTCCCAAAATGACGTCCCTTGAGGTGATTTTTCAATCTTGGGAAGAGGAAAAAGTCACAAGGACTCAAGTCAGGCGAATAAGGAGGCTGAAGAGCAACAGGAATGTTTTTACTGTCCAAAAACTCGTTTATTGAAATTGCTGTGTGACAAGCAGATTTTTCTTATCCCCAATTCATTGGTCAAAATTTGATGAACATTAGTGTGAGTCAAATTCAATTCTTCCCTGATCATTCTGACTGTCAACCAACGATCTGAACGCACAAGATCCCGGATTCTGTCGACATTTTCATCGGTTCTTGAAGATGAAGACCTTCCGCTGCGTGATTCATCTTCAATCAACTCTCTTCCTTTTGAAAACGCCTTAAACCACCAAAAAACCTGGGTCCTTGACAAAACACTGTCTCCGTGGGCCTTCTGAAGTTTTGCAAAGGTTTCCATGTGCCCAAGTCTGACGCAAAACCTGATAACACACCTTTGCTCGAAATGAATGTCACTCATTTTAGAACGCACTAGAAAAAACTGTTTCATGAAAAAAAAAACGTATTTTTGTATGATAAAATTCATGCTTTTATGAAGAAGATAAACTTATGGAAATCAAGTGTGGAAAATGGCACGTTCGTAATGTTTTCAAGTACATACGATTTTATCACTGAAAATAATTTGGATAATATTTTAATTAAGAAAATTTGAATTGATCATTTGTCATGTATGGAAGAACAATTTAAAAAATTATTTAAATAGTGTACAGCTTATCTGAGTGCAAAAACCATTCCCTGTAGAAAAGGAACAAGTGAAACATCTCCCATTAAGTGCCCAAGAAGAATTTGCAGAATTTAGTTTAGTAAGCAAACATCGAATTCTTTTGGCTTAGTGTGAAAACAGAGTATCCACTACTCGCTGAATTATCAATGGCAGTTCTCTTACCATTTGCAACCACTTATTTACGTGAAATGGCATTTTCAGTAATAACCAGCATCAAAACAAAGCAGCGCTCTCATCTTAGCAAAATAGAAATCGCTATGAGACCTGCACTGACCGATATTAAACTCAGTTTTAATTTATTGTGTCAAAATAAGCAGGCTCACCCATCACATTAAATTTAATTTAAAACATGTTTAGTAAACTCAATTAGTTAAGTTAATGTCGAAACATATACATAGAATATTTTGTTCAAAGATATACCAAAGATAAGTAATTAATTTTTATTGATAGTAAAAATAAATCTGCTATTAATCAAAATTATTAGTATTTCAATGCAATTTAACAAAAGAAATTAACTCCTTCTGAATTTAAATTAACCCCCTCCCCCAACCGGGATGATTTTCTACAGATTCTTCGAGGGGGTCCTTTGAAATTTTTAACTGCAAAAGGGGGTCGTGGACCAAACAGTTTGAGAAACAATACGTTAGACGAATTACACAGCCCAACAGACATTTTGGTGCCTGCGAGTTTTTAACTGTCTCTAGGTAATTTTTGGGCACAGAATCCAAAATAACCGTCAGATTTGGTCTATCAGATCTAGTTTTTGAGATACGCTATATTGGCCTCTTTTAAAATAAAATATCTTATTTATTAACTTGTGTATTTTTCACTTTATTACTGTTACTATTTGCTCCAACTGTCAGTTACAAACACAAAAAAGACAAAGTAAGTTATTTATTTCACAAAGTAGATAAATATACATGCATCACTTATCACTTAAAAATGTTCTTTTGTACGACTTTCTAGCATGGAGTTTACTAGAACAGTCTTTCTGAAGACTCCAACAGTAGTAGGCCATCATGTGGCTATCTTATCTTCCTTGATATCTATCATCCATAGTTTTATGTCCTGATGGAATCTTTCCCCCAGTTCTTCACTAAAATCACCTAGGTTTTCTTGTAAGTGGTCACAATACAACCGAGAATATTAAAGTTGGAAAGCATATTTTCCACTAATTCTCTGCCTTATGATTTCCAAGAAAAAACTGTACTACTTGAATAAATGAACACCAAGAATTAGATTCAATCTCGTTCATTGATACGGTTGGATTAGATTGTGGATTTTCAGTAGGTTGCCTTATCTGAGGTCCATCAAATATTCTGGCTTTCATTTTTTAGTTATTCCCAGGAAATTTACGTGTCAAGTAGCCTATACAAATTCGATTTAAAGCCTTCAAAAATTGCTACATAAGCCCAAACTTGATATGCAAGGGTGGAAATATAATTTTCTTTCTCGTAACCAAAGGTTCGTTGACAACGTTTTGTTTTCTTGAATTATGACATTTCTTAATGGAAATCACCCAATTTCTGTTAACCCAGTGCTGATCCTTAGCTCTGATGTCCCAAAGAGATAAAAGACAAGGATATTTTGTATATCCACTTTGCTGTCCAAGGAGGAAGTTTACCGTTTTTAGATAAAAAACTAAAATCAAGTAGTCTGTATCTCAAAAACTAGAGCTGCTACGAAAAAAGTCAGGTATTTTTGGAATCAGCACATCAAAATATTCAAAATCAGTTACTTTTCCGGCACCAAGATAAAAAAAATATTTTGTTGGGCAGTCTTATTCATCAGCAGGGTAATTGGTTAGCCAAAGTATTACTTGTATTCGATTTTCCCCAAGTAAGCATATCAATAATTCAGTATATCGGAAATCTGTTATTCTTTTTTATTATTTATTTACCTAAATTCATACTTTTTGATGCAGATATAATGTTTGTAATGTTTACTTTTGAAACAAACTTTAATTTCCTGTTGATATATTATTTGCTGTACACAGATGCAGTTTTCCCTCTGTTTCATTTCAAAACAATCTCTGAATACAACAATTTTCACTAATTGAAATAGAACTCTGTATCAAGTTTTTATGTCCATTATTTTGTTACAAAAACTGAAATAATAAATATTTTAAATCAGGAAATAACATATTCGCGGTAAATTTAATTTTATCAAAATAGGTCATTGAAAAGCTTTTTGTTATCTAATCAGTTTTATTAAATAATTGATATATTGATTGATATTGTGGCATAAACATGATAATTCAGAATGCAAAAAGTAACGAATGATGATAGTGTTGAAAGAATAATGAAATATGTTTTATTTGAAAAAATGTTTGAAAATTGGGTAAGCATATTTAAAGATATTATAACGTATGTAAGACTTTAATGTGGTGAATAATCGACAGTTTAACTTTCTGAAACTCATTTATATATAAGAGTTTGAAAGAAAACATTGTTTTTTGTTTCACATAATTTTTATTTTCACTGGCTGCAGTTTCGGCTCTCGTCAGTGTCAAAGTTGCAATGATGACATTACAACTTAAGTAAATAATTAGTGAGATACTTCGTTTGAAGGTAGCGCTTTCCATTGTCCCCCAAATATTCTTTTCTTTTTTTTCCTTTTCTTTTTACCGACCGCCAACATATATAAGGGAGGTATTGTGATCATACCGATTTTGACGTTTCGAGATTTCGATGGATCTCCACGAATTGAGGTCCCTACATAACGTTTTGACTATTTTTAGCATGATGTCTGTCGGTCTGTCTGTCCGTCCGTCTGTCTGTCTGTCTGTCCGTCCGTCCGTCCGTCCGTCCGTCTGTCCGTCCGTCCATCCGTCCGTCTGTCCGTCCGTCCGTCTGTCTGTCTCTCTGTCTGTGTACACGTGCAAAGCAAATTCGGCTGAAAGGATTTTTATGAACCTTCATATTTAAGATTTTGCCATCAATGGCACGAGTTGATCAACTTTGGGAAACTTACTCGTGTCTATTTTAAGATTTTTGTGAATATTTCACAATACAAAAATATTTCGAAAAAATTTGTTGAACAAAAGTTGCTATAAAAGCAGTAACTAATAACTTTTATTTGAGACGTTTTTTGATAAAACGAAAAATTTCGCTTAATTTCTGTAAAATTTTCTCAATTTTTTCATATTTATATGTAACGTTTCCATGGTCATGATAAATAATATCTCTGTTAAAAAATGTTAGGCCTCTACTCTGCTGCTAGAATGTAATTTATATAAGTACTTTATGATGGCGGTCGGTCCTGTGGTGGCCACAGCTGATTATGAATTACACTATGGCTATCAAACATACATGCCCTGACCGAGATTCAAACCCGAAACCTTTGGCATGAAGCAGGAATGCTACCTCTGCGCTACCAAGGCCGACGATTTAAATCTGTCTTGAAACATCTTCATTTCAAACAAATTTTCTTATATACAATTAGGCTAATAACTAAATAATTAGTGAAATATTTTTAGATAGCCTTCCCCATAGCGCCCCAAAATATATTTTAGTAAAAACTGCATTGAACAGAAAGAATCGTTTTTCTTTTAAATTATAATCTATCATCTTTGTAAGCCTTGTTATGCTGAATGCGATGAAGACTACAATCTGGAATTACAAACTATTTACAAAATTGTTATTAATAACGGCTATAACAAGGCTGAAATTATTAGAAAAAAGCGCAAAAAACTTTTATTAACATATTTTTATCTTCCAAGTATACCAGATACAAAAATTTATAAAAAAAAAACCCTTTCACGGCCAGGTTAGTTTCAAAATAGGATCAAAATTAAAGAAATCAAATATAACTCCAGCCTTTTATAATAAACATACAATTAAAAATTTACTCGTTAATAATAAACTAGATAAAACTAATTTACACAACAAAAGTGGAGTTTATCAAGCATCGTGCCAAGATTGTTCAACAATATATATAGGCCGAACTGGTCGAAAATTTGCTACAAGATTTGGTGAACATTTGAAAGCCATCCAAAATAAAAAAGTAGAACAGTCCAACATAGCAGAACATATGATCTCCAATAATCATAACCTTTCCGTTAATGACTTTAAAATCCTATACATTCACAATAAAAGCCTTAAACTGAACCTTTTAGGATACCGAGAAATTCACAAAAATATTAACTCTGGAATTTCTTTAATTAATAACCAGATTGACGTTTACAACTCACCCCTAATAAATCGGTAAAACACTTTTTTTTCCCTTTTTTCCCTTATCTGCTAATATGGTTTACACTTGTATTCCATTAATATTTGTTCCCACTGAATGTGTTCAAAAATAAGTTTAGTTTGTAATTTGTAACTCCTGTAGATGGTGTCACTGCCGAAATACGTATAGAGTAATATTAAACTTATATTTGTGAAACTTACCGAGTGTTTTATTTATTAATCTTATATTAAATACGTTTCACCGAGAATACACGGACTCCTCTGTCAATTATATTTTGAAATATCTCACTTATAATTTACGTTATAGCAAAAATGTATATTACAAAAAGCGTATGAAGTACGGCTACTCGAGCTACTTAGTAATAAAATTAACTAAAAAAATCTTATACTAAGTGTGTTTTGTGTTTTTTCTGTAAAAGAAATCTATTAATTCATTTTTAATGTTGAAAATTTTGTGACTCTTCAGAACTACAAGATTTCAAAACATGGCTCTAAATATAGCAAGCTTGGGAACCCTTTCTCTATAGCAACAGCATCTCAAATCTTACATTTGTAACATTATTCAGCATGTTTTACACAAATATCCAATATCAATTAGCAGATGTTTTCCAGTTTCCATCCTTTTCTGTCAAGTGATAGTCTCTGTCATTCAACCCTTATTTAGACAGGGCCTTTAATTAACAGTTGACCAATTAAAACATTAGGGTTGATAAAATATTAAACTCAGTTTGATATCAGTTATATTAATGGGCGATTGTACTAATTGATTTAAGGCTTGTGACACCATGGGATGTGTGAAGCTATTTTTATACACAAAATTAGAAAAGAAAAAATGTCATTTTAATCTCCTCGTTTAAACCTTTAACTGCTCTAAACCAGTGATTCCTAACTGTGGGTATTGTAGGGACTCTGATATATAAATATATGAAATGTCACGGTTGGCTGACTTATTTATTTCATTTGTACTTACTCTGTACATTCCTCACATTATGGGTTCCAAGACTTGCGAGCGGATAAAGTCTGGACCCCCCCTTAGGGTCCGCTAGCTGGTTGCTATGATTCTTGGAAGGATTAAGGGTTGTTCAATTAAACTCAACATTTTAGCTAATCTACTTTAATTATGATACGGTTTAAATATTTACACTAATAACACTAGACTTACAATTACGTCGATACAGCTTAATCCAAAGAGACACAGACACACACTAGACCTTTTTCTTCTATTCACAATTTCTGGCCGATTTCTGGTCAAGTTCTGATTCAGTCGATCCAATTGTTCATAGTAGAGATCAGAATTAACACTTTGCCCCGGTTTTAACATCTCATAATAAATTATTCCTTTATATGGCCTTCCAGATCGAAGTTCATCATCCAAGCATAAATTTCCTGATTTAAATTTTTTAAACCACTGTTAACATGTGCGTACACTTAGTTTATCACCATAAACAGTGCAAATGTTTTATGTAGCAACTGTAGCAGATTTTTTTTATGGTACTCATACAATATTAAACAGCATAAAAAATGTTTTGATGAAAATTCTTCCGCCATTTTAAATGCAAGGGTTTAAAATGAAACGAAAACAACAGGTTCACAAGATTACAGAGTTTTCTCAAAACGCAAAAGACGTCTGTTTAATTTAGCGAATAAGTCGTGACTAGTTCGCATATTGTACTAATAATAAAAATTGATGTGAAGTGTGAATATTCACACATTTCAGGGTTTCGCAGGTATATAATAAGTGAAGGCGGTATGCTGAGTGTGTAGGACAAATTTTACTTTGTAGTAATCACGGCAAAATGAACGATATTTTTAAAATAATTTATCGTCTGTTAATAATATAATAAGACTGGTTATTAAATTTACGCTCTTAAAAATTAAATACAACATTTGTCAAAATATAACTAGAATTTTGACAAAATACTTTCAACATAATAAAAATGCAAAAAAAAACAGAAAAAATAAAATTCACTCCGTACTCGAACTAGAAACCCTTCGTTTCCAGCGCATTTTAGCTTACGACACCAGTGCTCTAACCCATTACGCTATCATATGCATACACGCCTTGCATATGAGTGTCTTACATTGGTATAACTTTTGTACTTTGTGAACCAAAAACCACAAAAAATGCGTTATTTTCCAAAAACATAATCTGATCAAAAATTCCTGTTGTACTATTTCGGTTCACACCAATATACATTACTTAGAATTATTTTAGATCTTTAGTTTAAACCATCTGGGCTACAACAGGGTGTGGGACAAAAATTTTTTTGCACAATATTGGCAAAAATCGCATCAAAATAATTTATTTTGCAAAAATAAAATTTTTATCGTTAATCCACGTACTAAGGGCTTTCATTTGATACCCTACTCAAAATTTAAAAAAAATATTTTTGTTTTCGATGAGAACATATTTGTTTATATTTTTAGGGGGGTATGTTTTTTAGATGTTTTAGTATTTTTCCTATGTGCGGGTCAAAGAGTTGTATAAGCATGCCAAATTTCAACTCTCTAGGTTTAGCCGTTTGGCTACAATTTTTACCGAACAGACAGACAGACAGACAGACAGACAGACGACAAAATGACGGTATAAGGGTTTTTTGGTCATACCTACAAAACCATAAAAACGAAAAAACTTTCCGGTACACCTAATACTTATAAGCATATCTACATTTATCTTAAGTGGCCTTTCTAAAATTATATATATATATATATATATATATTATCATTCTACCTTACCTGGTTTAACAATTACTTTAAAAACTAATACCAAACCATATTTCAGTTCTAAATACAGTTCAACAAGTAAAGTGTCTTAACCTATAAAAAACAATACTATTTTTTCTAACATCGAAACTTAAGGCTGTGAATTGTGATAGTGTCGGCCTTAGAAAAGGCCTCAGTACCAAAAAAACGGCCTAAATAAAACCCCAAGAGGCCCTTGTTAAAATTTGACTAAGTTTGTGTTACGAACGTTAAAGGTGTGAAAAATTACTGTTACGTTACCAAAACGGTTAACTGTTAAGTTACGTTTAATTATAAGTACGTAAACATAGCATAAAACTTATTACTTAACTTAGTTACGGTTAAGTTATATTAACAAACTTACGTTACTATTTAGATACGTTGTAAAATAAACAGGTAAACGTAGATATTAAACTTATTACGGTTAAGTTACGTAATCAAAGCTACATTGCTACTAAGTTACGTTGAAAAATAAATACGTAAACGTATAAAACATTAAACTTATTACTTACGGTTGTGTTGCTTTTAATTTTCTTTACCAATAAAATTAAGTAAGTGTTTTATAATCTACAGTGATATATTAACGTTTTATTGTGTTACGGGTAAAATACGGTTACTTAACAGCAAGAACGTTAAAGTAAACTTAAATTAAAGGCTTAAGTTACGTTACCTGAACTACGCTTACTTTACCATTAACTTGTAACAGTTGTTAAAATACGTTTTCTTTCATTGTAAGGCGTTAAATTTACGTTACGTACAGTACGGTTACTGTATTAAGTTAACTATATTCATAGTTGTTATCAAAGGCTTAAGTTACGGTTACGTTAATATATTGTTACGTTTAACCTGTTACAGTGTAAAATTACTTTATGTTTAACGTTTTACGTTATTGTTACTTAAATGAAGTGAACTTTTAAAGATATATTATTGTTTTTTATTGTGTGAATGTGTTATGAATAATTAGTCTTCATGATTCAACCGGAGAGTGCCCTTTTGAGTGCTGCAGCCATGTTTGAAGGATTTCGTAGCAAAAAGTGTTCACTTTCAAGGTTTTTATCACAATCTCTGTAAGTTAAAAATTTATATATATTATTTTGCATGTGATTGTTGGATAAGTTTATCTGATTTTAAAAATGCCAAGGCGATGCCGTTGGAATCTGCTTCACATTTTATAGCATCATTTTTTTGCAGGTAAAAAACAAGTAATAACATGAATATGCACTTTAAAAAATTACTATTTAATTTAATTTAAACCAGTCTAAGACAAATATACCATTTTTCAAGATAATAAAAAATTAGTTATAATATTATTAAAAAAATTGATGTGAAGTGTGAATATTCACACATTTCAGGGTTTCGCAGGTATATAATAAGTGAAGGCGGTATGCTGAGTGTGTAGGACAAATTTTACTTTGTAGTAATCACGGCAAAATGAACGATATTTTTAAAATAATTTATCGTCTGTTAATCATATAATAAGATTGGTTATTAAATTTACGCTCTTAAAAATTAAATGCATCATTTGTCAAAATATAACTAGAATTTTGACAAAATAATTTCAACATAATAAAAATGCAAAAAAAAAACAGAAAAAATAAAATTCACTCCGTACTCGAACTCCAAACCCTTCGTTTCACACCAGTGCTCTAACCCATTTCGCTATCGCACGCCTTGCATGTGACTGTCTTACATTGGTATAACTTTTGTACTTTGTGAACCAAAAATCATTTTGGTTCACAAAATGTTATTTTCCGAAAACATAATCTGATCAAAAATTCCTGTTGTACTATTTCGGTTCACACCAATATACATTACTTAGAATTTTTTTAGATTTTTAGTTTAAACCATCTGGGCTACAGGGTGTGGGACAAAATTTTGGAACAATTTTGGTAAAAATCGCATCAAAATAATTTATTTTGCAAAAATAAAAATTTGATCGTTAATCCACGTACTAAGGGCTTTCATTTGATACCCTACTCAGAATTTAAAAAAAATATTATTGTTTTCGATGAGCACGTATTTATTTATATTTTTAGGGGGGTATGTTTTTTAGATGTTTTAGTATTTTTCCTATGTGCGGGTCAAAGAGTTGTATAAGCTTGCCAAATTTCAACTCTCTAGGTTTAGCCGTTTGGCTACAAATTTTACCGAACAGACAGACAGACAGACAGACAGACAGACAGACAGACAGACAGACAGACGACAAAATGACGGTATAAGGGTTTTTTGGTCATACCTACAAAACCCTAAAAATAGCCATACAAATACTTACTGTTTAACAGCGGACGCGTACACAAGGGAGGGTCCTCAAGTTTGACCCCCCTCCCAGGGACAAAAAATTGTATTATTAGATATTTAATAATTAAACACAAAAATTCATTTAGTATAAATAATTTAATTATAATATTTTTAATTTAATTTAATTATATATAATTTAGTTTCAATAAGTATAACATTATCTATGTATCCCATTTACAGCACAAATACTAGCGGCAGTTGTTCACAGGCGTACAATAAAAGAATCAGTGCTTCTTACCGCACTACAGCTAGCGGTTAGTTCTTATAATTTTACCAACACTAATTAACCAAACCAATTAAGCTGTTCCGAGCTCTTAAATTAGTCGACTATAGACTATATCTTATGCACTGTTGATTAAGGGGGGGTGTAGGGTCTGATAACCACATTTTAAGCATATTTTTGTGATTTTTTTTCAAATCTATGGTTAAATTTATTCATTTTCAAACTAAGTACATATATAAAGTATGTTTTGAAGAAGATACAAAAAAATTTTGAAGGCAAAATATGGCGAAATGAGCCAGCTGTGGCAAATCTTCTCAGACTCAGGGAAAAAAAATTGATTTTGCGGTGACCAGCATAACTCGTCACTGAATCATCTGAAATCAAAAATCCAAAAAGATTTTGTTAGTTTATGAGTTTGCCGAGGTAATGACGTTGAGTTTTTATTTTTAAAATGATTTTTCAGTTTTTAGCGTTACTTAGAAAACAAAAAAAATAATTCCTCCTAAAAAAATGCTAAAAATGAGTATATTTGTGATTGTTAAATATCTCAACGTCGTTACCTCGGCAAACTCATAAACTAACAAAACCTTTTTGGATTTTTGATTTCAGATGATCCAGTGATGAGTTATGCTGGTCACCGCAAAATCTAAATTTTTTCCCTGAGTCTGAGAAGATTTGCCACAGCTGGCTCATTTCGCCAAATTTTGCCTTCAAATTTTTTTTGTATCTTCTTCAAAACATACTTTATATATGTACTTAGTTTGAAAATGAATAAATTTAACCATAGATTTGAAAAAAATTCACAAAAATATGCTTAAAATGTGTGTGTATCAGACCCTACCCCCCCCCCCCCTTATAGTAATCTTAATGTTAATTTTATATCATTTAACATAAAAATAACATACTGTCATACACATTTTTTTTTACCTTTTTAAGTTGAAATACATATTAAATTTTTTTGACATTAACATAGCAAGACTAATATTAATTTTACACTAACATTACAATATAATAATCCTAATAATATTTTTATTAATAAATAAATTATAATTATATTTCCCAATACGGTAACTCCAGGGATTGGAGGAATAACAACTGGGAAAGTGTCAATAAGACTCAAAAAGCAACAAGTTTGTTGGCGACGTTGGTCGTTGGCATTGTTTGCAAAAATTATAAGTTTCTTCTTATTTTTTTCTTATTCTGCTTACTGCTAATAAGAATAAGAACTAACACTATTAGTATTGTTATATCACAATAGATGGTGCTTTTGTGTACTAATTTTAATAAAATTTAAAATTTTAAGATTTCAGCGCTTTAGCAGTAGTTTCTGAATTTCAACAGTTTAAACATCGACATCGGCAGTAGACATCCATGTTTTATCGATACTATCCCCATCTGAACATCGATGATAAAAACATCGATGTTTTTTTCCCATCGCTAATACACGTTAATTTCACCAATAGTAATTCATCTCTGACCTGATTTAAAAACAGGGAAATATCAACTGCTCTGGCATTACCCTCCGATATTTGATTTCTTGCAGTTAATTCTCTCAGAGAGTGTACATTTTTTCGAATCAATTTGTTTGAATGTCTAACTTTCAAGCCAGTAATTTCTATTGTGGTTGAAATCTTTAATGGCTTTTAGAAGTACTTCAGAAAGCTTTTAGATCACCCTGTAAATAATGTATGTAAAAAGGAAATTATATAGGGTGTTTACTATATACTTGAAAGTTTTATTGCAATTCCTACATCAAAATCAATTATTCGCTCAAGTTTTATTACTTTTTGATATCTTGTCGTTTAACTCAGAATTTTATTTGATAATGTCAGAGTTTTGTTATAAAATGAAACGACAAATACATTTTTAATACTCGTATTACCATTTCATTGATATAATATCACCAATATGAAATGGTAATAATGGTAGTACAAAATTCTGTAAAAAGAAAATTCACAAAATACAATCAAGGCCAGACGTACTATACAGATTACAACGGCAGCCTGAATCTACTTGCAGTTTTACAAATCAACTGTTAACATTAGATTATATTCTGTACACAATCAAGTTATAAGGCTTAATACAAGGTGTCTCAAAAGAAATTATATATTTAGTGGATCGATTAAAAAAAAAGTAAGCCGTATATACAAAAAATGTTTATTAATTATTAAAATACACTTTTTGGGGATTTATTTCTTAAAAATAATATCGTCTAAATGTAGACCCTCGCGTTCTCGGCACTCATTTAATCGAATAGTAAAATTACTTATGACGTCTCGGCAGGTGGACTCAGGGATGGCTGCCATTTCGTGACGGATATTTTCTTTCAAATGCGCCAGTGAAGTCGGTTTATTGGCGTAAACTTTAGATTTAAGATAACCCCATAGGAAAAAGTCCATAGGGGTTAAATCTGGACTGCGTGGAGGCCAATTTATGTCACCTCTCCGGGAGATCAATTTTCCTGAGAAAATTTCACGAACACGTGGCAGAGACATATTGGACGTGTGTGAAGTTGCTCCGTCCTGTTGGAACCATGTTCTTTGGTTATAGCCAGGAATGTTTTGCAGTTCAGGTACCAAGAAGTTGTCTAACATCTCCACATAACGCTCTGAATTCACTGTAACTGCACGCCCCCTTTCGTCTTCAAAAAAGTAAGGGCCGATAATTCCTCGCGCCGATATCGCAGCCCATACGGTCACTTTAGGCGAATGTAGGGGTTTCTGATGTTTGCTTTTCGGATTCGTTGCACTTCAGTAGCGGCAGTTCTGCTTATTTACGTGGCCATTAAGATGAAAATGAGCTTCATCCGAAAACAAAATGTTGGTAAACGTTGAAAATCGCTCAATCACCTGATTTACGAAATTAAGCCTCTGATCTTGGGGCTTTAATTCTTGCACCAATTGAATTTTGTAGGGGTGCAGCTTTAGGTCTTTGTGCATAATGCGATGTAATGATGATCTATGCACATTTAAAGCACTTGCGCGCTTCCGAATTGAAAGGTTCGGATCGTCACGAACAGACTGATTAACATTCTCCACGTTTTCTACCGTTCTTGATGACCTAGGTCGCCCGGATTTTGATTTATCCAGCGTTGTACCAGTCTCTTCAAACTTTTTAACCCAATGTCGAATGAGAGGAATGCTTGGCGCATCATTTAAGTGGCGAAAACCTCGAATACTGCAGAATTTTCTACGCGCTACAGTCGCCGAATCACCGGAAATCAAGAAGAAACAGTAATGGCCCTAAATTACTCCCCTGTGGCACGCCACTGGTAGACGAGTAATTTATTGACCTGCAACCACCAAATTCAACATATTGGAAACGGCCACGCAATTAGGTGTCGAACCAAGTGAAAGTATTGGCAGGAAGTCCACTAATTTAATGCTTTGAGTAGATGACCGTACTTTATTTTGTCAAACACTTTATTTATGTCAAGATACGCAGCATCCATTATCATCCTCATGAATTTAGCAAATTACAAAGAAAATAGCTCCATAACAATGCCATAGTAGCGAAGATCTAAAAAAATACTCATTGAATCTTCTATCAGATGTTTTCTTCTGCAAAAAACGGTATTAATTTCTCAAAAATATTTTTCTGAAATTTTCTCATGAGACTCATAAATTTCCTGTCCATCTAGTGTAACAAAAAAATCTAATAAAATATTAAAAACCTTCACATCAAATATATATATAAGATATATTCTGGAATGCTCTCTTAAAAAGCTGAGTGCAGTGACCTCTCTACAAACAAAAGTTCTATTCGGGTCAAGCTTTCGAGCTTTTGATAATATGTCACACGTGTATTAGATCCTGGGGCTTTAAATCAAGCTCCGGGCTTTTATAGATTAGTCAATTTTAGGTAAATGGGGTAGAAATTAGAACAATTACTTCGTTACTATGAGATTAGAAGTTACAGATTATAGGTCAACCACTTGGATAGTTTGTAAACAATCCTGTATATAGGCTGGTTCCTCTAAATTGAAACTGGTATCATTTAACACAGGTTATGCTAGTTCCACTGTAGAATGACTCGGGTATAGTTTCCCAAAGTGTGGTTCGCTGACTCCTGACGGTCCGCAATTGTCAACTGACAATAACTGAAGCGCCTCTAGTGAGATTTTGAGAAACTGAAGGTTGTAGGATAGTCGAGTTTGTGACAAGCATGGGAATATGTTCTTAGAAGTGGAAAGACAGTTAAAGACCATTTTAGAGTGTGTTCCCGTGTGTTTCAATAAATATCACATGAAGATAACATTGAACCTGTCAAAAATATCCTACCAAAGTCAGCCATGATGTGAATGCCGTAGCGCCTCTATCGGTAGTGTCAGATGCCAATAGTATTTAAAGTAGTCCGCGGTCGTATGTAGAACTAAACAATATATAATATATTTGAAATTATTTTGCAATGGTCCAATATTAATCACGATTCACTAACCAATATTAGTCCAATATTACTCACTTTTAGTGATCGCTGAAAACGGAAACAGATTGTTGAGCAGTTTCCGAAACGTCCGAATATATTTTATATACTCATGAAGTATTATATCTTTTTGATACTAATTCTCATTATATTGTACTATTCTAGCCTAGTACTATCAGCAATGGCAAATGTCCAAAATAACGGTGTCCGCATAAACAATATATTTTCTATTCACTTCTGTTAAAAAACTGTACTATAGTCGGATTGCTGATAGGTGACTGTTCGTTGCTACAAGTATCGATATACAATACTATATGCTTTCTCTGTCTATATCATTATAATTATTTACATACCCATAGTAACGTATAGTGACGCAAGTTGACAACTAACCTTCCAAATTATTTTAATAAAAAAACATAGCATTAGAAAGAAACGGCATGATTCGTAGATATTTTGACTAATTTGAGCATGAAAATAAATTTGCAGCAGTACTCAAACAAACAAAATTATTAATTTTAAGGTAATAATTATAAATAAGGAAAAACTTATACTTATACGTAAATTTTGGATTATAATTTGTTGTTTAATTAAATTAAATTTTATGTTTCCCCTAAGTATAAAGTAATAAAATATTAAGTAAAAATATATTTATTCATATAATATATTGCTACAAGTTGTATTTAAATGTTTATTTTAATTTTAAAAAAGTCACTGTAATGCATGATATCGTCGTCATCTGAACTATCGCTGTCATTTCTTGTATTTATTATTATTGGATTAATATCATCAACGTTCTTTTCCCTTTCCCACCATTCATTTATTAAATTTTAGATTTTTTTAACAGATTTTGCCCAAGTTTCACAACTAATTTGATCACAGGCTACTTGCCACATTTTTAAAACTTCGTTATCACTATATCCGTTTTGACCAATATGTCTATCATAATAATTTTTTGTTATACCCCAAATTAGTTCAATGGGGTTAAACTGGCAGTGATAAGGAGGTCTTAGTACTTCATGACCATACGTTTGTACCAATGTATTAATAAAATAAACTGGTTCAGATTTTAATTTCCTTTGTTTTCTCGTGATTTTGTTAGTGAAAAGTTCAGATGTACTACATTTTATAATTCAACGAATTGTTGGTTCCGAAATCTTTAGGGCAGCTGCTACTCTTTGACGGACACAAGATAGAGAAATAAGTGGTCCATTGTTCTCTTTTTCGGATTTAAAATATTCCAGCAGATTTAAAATTAAAGTTTGTAAATTTAATAATTGGCTGCAAAATCTATTAATTAATATTATTAACCGACACTGACAGCTAAGACAAATATCAAAAAACATTTTTAAAATCGCTGAAAAATGGTAACTAGGTTATTATATAAATGCACTACTTGATACATACATGTAACAGTCACCTTTCAGCAATCCGACTATATATTTCATTTCTGTAGTGCATAAAAAGCCTGTTTATGATGAGAGTTTATGATGAGAGTGGCATAACGTGACTTTTTCATTCTTGTCATATGAACAATACAAACTAATGGGGTGTACATAAATGTTTCCACGACTGCAAACACAACCGTCATGGACATCATATACTATAGAATATACTTTTGCATTCAATGTTTTGAAGCCAAAACCACGTGCAGCCGAAAGGAATATTTGCCCTTGAGAGTATACGAGGGCTACCTTTCAACTTTTTACAAAAACTAAAAATGATTTTTTTTTTTTTGAACAAACTGTTTTATTGCTTTTCAAAATATTCGCCTTTAAGATTTTTACACTTTTGCATGAGTTCAAACCAATTCTCGAAACATTTTTTCCACTCTGAAGTTGGTTTCTCAAAAACATGGTTTTCGAAGGTCCACGCATTTTTTGTTTTACATTGGGGAACAAAAAAAAAGTCGTTAGGGGATAAATCAGGTGAATACGAGCAATATGACATTAATTCCATGTTTTTCTCTTTCAAATAATCAATTGTTTGTCGTGCTGTGTGGGAGCTTGCATTTCAATGAAGAATAATGCGATATTTTTGGTTGTTTTTCCTGATTTTGTCGATGACTTCTGGCAAACAAATGTTGTATACCGTACAACATTAACTGTTCTCTGATCCTCTAAAGGAATGGTTGTGACATGTCCAGTACAACCGAAGAAACAAGTGATCATTTTCTTAGAAGTGCTTCGAGAACGAACAACTTTTGTGAGTTTCGGTTCATCTAGCAAGACCCAAACAGTGGATTTATGCTTAGTTTCCAGTTCAAATGAATAATTTCAAGTTTCGTCATCTTGATGAAAGATGACGATGTTGTATACAGATTTTGCAATGCCTAGGTTGAATTTTTTTAGCATTCCCTTACACCAATCAACAGGGGCCTTTTTTTGAGCTTTGGTCAAATTATGCGGATTCCATCGGGTACAGATCTTTTTCACAGTTAATGTTGTTCATGCAAAATCGAATGTATTGCAGTCTGCGATATGCCAAAGGATGCTTCTATCTCACGGTAAGTCACATGCCGATCTTCTTCAATCATTTGGCGCACAGCACCGATGTTTTTTTGAATCACAACCGATTTTGGTCGACCTTCACGAGATTCATCACTGACGGACGCACGACCACGACGAAATTCTGCAAACCAATTGTAAACAGTCTTTTCTGATGGTGCTTCTTCAACGAAGCGAATCTATGCATTGTTGTTGAGTTAAGCCTTTACTAAAATCGTAAAAAATCATCCAACGGAAACCTTCACGAGTAATATCCATTTTTTCACAAACTTTTTTTATACGTGCACTGTGAACAAACTACTCGGTCAATTTATAAGCTGCCAGTTATTTCACAATAACAAATGTCAAAATTTATGAATATAGTAATGACACATTTCAATATTGCCATCTAGTGGTCCTTTGTAAAATCATAAAAGGAACTCTCGTATAAAAATCAGTAAAACACTATTATACGATAGGGGATAGGCATGATTTTTTTTTTATTTTTTATTATATTCCTCTTGTTAAATATAAACATAAAAAACAGTTTTTATTTATTTTTTTGTAATTTGAAGGCTTAAAAAAATCATAAATGTATGTAGCGCGCGAAAACGACGTGTGACGTCATACCCCTTCTAACTGACGTATGACACTACTAGCTTACCGGCGTACATAGTCTGTTCTGAACTTATTTGTTTGTATAACTTTCATAGGTTATGTAAAGTTAGAGTGATTTTAGTTAAAATAAAGTTTAATTCTATAAAAACAATTTATACATGTTTACCGAATTAAATTTTATATTAAAATAGATAACTTATATTGCAGTATTTCAATTATGCCTCTAACGTTTTGTAACTTCATGTAAACAATGTAGTAAAATTCTGACATCTAAATTACATAAATATTTACATTTTACAGAGTTGCAGCGTATGTTTACATAAAGTTATAGAATATAAAATAAAAATTACTTTGACACCACGTATTTCCTCAGCACTGTAGCATTCATTATTTTTCATATATTCCATGAGCATAAATGCATCAATGTTGGGTAAATTATCACTCTGAGCCCTAACAAAATCTTTATCTGCCATATTAATAATAAATGCGTGAAAAATTGCTTAAAAACAAATACAAAACTCTCGAACAATACAATACACACACGTGTGAAGATTATGTTGTAGCTGGATCTGTGATGTGAAACCCCTATCGTTTGACGTCATACTCAGTCGTTTTACTCGGCAACCTTCGCTCCGTGGTCGGCTTATTTCAAATTTACAATATTTTAATTCAAAAATTTGGCTATAATATTAATTAAAATGTAATTTTTGTTTTGTTAGGTGACATAACTAACATTAACATATCAAAATAATGTAGTTTTAAGGAAATACAAATTTTATGCGTATCCCCTATTGTTTTTTACTATTATAAAATTAATGATTTTTCTTTAGCCTTTTTATTCAATGCTACACCCAAAACCTATTTTTATTAATATTATTATTAATATATGCAGGTGTTAAATTCTCAACTTATTACAAAACTAAATATTTCAGTTTCAATTAACGTTATTTCCTGGTGAAATCTAGGAATTTATGCATTCAAATTTGTAGTTTACGTTTGCTTGATATATGATATCTGAAAATGTTAAATCTAATGCACCTGGAGTTTGACAGTTGTTAATTAACACGCCAAAAGATGTCTCTCATATTACCGAAAATTACAAACACTCAAACCAGAACATTCTGTAGATCTCAGTGTATTTCACGTTGGGTTTTCGTACGATTAGAAGGTGAATGTGGTGGCTTTTCCCCTGATACATTTAGCTGTATGTGGGTTGCCGTGACTTCTTAGTAAATAAGTTACCCATGGAGCAGAGAGACGCGCGTTCATATCCCGGATACAACGAAATTTATTTCAATACTGTGTAGTAAGCTCAATGAAATAAATCAGCTGTGGCCACCACAGGACCGACTGCCATCACAAAGTACTTGTATAAAATACATTATAGCAGCAGAGTAGAAAAAATCAGCTTTGGCCACCACAGGACCGACCGCCATCATAAAGTACTTGTATAAAATACATTCTATCAGCAGAGTAGAAATAACTTGGCCTAATATTTTCTAACAGAGATATTATTTATCATGACCATGGAAACGTTCCATATAATTATGAAAAAATTTCGAAAAATTTTTCAAATTTTTTTCGTTTTATCATTAAATGTCTCAAATAAAAGTTGTTAGTTATTGCTTTTATAGCAACTTTTGTTCAATACATTTTTTCTAAATATTTTTCTGTTGCTAAATATTCGCAAAAATCTTAAAATCGACACGAGTAAACTCCCATTTCTAGTCAACCGATTTTTACCAAAAGTTGATCAACTTGTGCCATTGATGTCTAAAGCTTAAATATGCAGTTTCATAAAAATCTTTTTAGCCGAATTTGCTCTGCCCGTGTGCAAAGACAGACAGACGGACGGATGGACGGACGAACGGGCAGACGGACGGACAGAGAGACCGACAGACATCATGCTTAAAATAGTCAAAACGTTATGTAGGGACCTCAATTCGTGGAGATCCATCGAAATCTCGAAATGTCAAAATCGGTATGATCACAATACCGCCTTTATATATGTTGGAGGTCAGTAAAAACTGAAATACAATTAGTGACAAACTACAGGTGCGCGGCCCAAATCCGGACAAAATTAGATTTTAATTTCCCGCTGTTCTATATAACTTGAAGTTGTCGCCATTGGCTTTTTAGATAGCTGTACGCTAGGATGATTAAGTAAAGGATGCGCTATTCGTGTGTAAAATGTGTGGAAACCCTTACTGAGTGAGAAATATATATATCGCGGTACTGCGTACACACGTAAGCCTCTATTACTGTGCTAAATTGTTAGATATACACAAGGTGGCGAAAAGAAAAATGTTCAACAGACTTGTGATATTTCAAATCGAATAAACATATGTGTATCTATTTGTGTTATATATTTTATTTCCATACTTTCCATTTAATCAATTATCACAACCAAATAAAAATTATCAAACCATCCCTTATAGATAAAGATTAGAATATTTCTATGTAATGTAAAAAAATATATATCAAAATTAACCCCTCTGCAACCCCTCCCCCATATATTTCATTTTGTACATCCGTCTTTCAATCCTTCATTAATCGAACGATAAAAATTAAATTAATTTCTGGTTTGTGGGGGGATACTTAAAGGATGTGGCCCTTCAACGTCTTATCGGAATATTTGAAAAGGACCCATAACTAGCCACCTCTGGTATTTTGAATCATTAAATTTAATAGAGATTCTTGCAATGGGGCCATAGTCATGTAATTTTCGCAACAAGATGTTTGGGTAGGATTATTTGGCACTAATATTTTTCAAGCTTATTTTAGTTTAATGTAACTACCACTTTATCCTTTAACTGACTATTAAATTCATAACACTGCCTCCTTTATTGGCAGCCTTTAATTTTTAAAATATCATTAAAGATTGTTTTAATGACAAATAATATTATTTTAAAATGATTAGATAAATTTTAAATACACATTTATACAGTTTTAGGTCCGTTTGACACGATACGCAGAAAATTAACGCCGTGTTATACAAATTTCTGAAATATGTTATAAAATTTTCTGTGAAATTATGAGATTTTAGAATAATTTCTAAGAAATTCCATAATTATTTTCATTTAAAAATAAGCTTGTTTCAAATTCAAATGTAGCACATGCGCATTACGTAGTTGCAGTGTGCACAGTACAGACATATATTGCCTTCTTTCTCAACAGGGGTTTCCACACAATCGTCAATGTTGTTAGTATACGAATAGCGCATCCTTTACTTAATGATCCTAGGCTGTACGCATGTACTAAGCAGTCATAACCTCAAAATAGTCGCAATGTTGAAACAAAGTGCGGAATATAACCGAAGAGCTGCGATAATTGAAAGTATTCGCGCTGGGCGCTCAGCGACAAAAATTATTCGATTTTTCGGTTACCCTAGATCGACGGTTTATGATGTCGTCGCGAAATACAATAAGTCGGAGGAGTCGAAGGAAGGTGCTGCAACATCAGCGAGGAAGAAGCACTCGAAGGAGCGCGTTGTCAGGATGCCTGAGGTCATTCAACGGGCTCAGGAGCTGATTTTGCAAGATCCAGGACAGTCGATTCGTAAATTGTCATCGATGGTCGGAGTCAGTGAAACAATTATGCGTCAAATCATTCAAGAAGACGGTGCACCCGCCCACACTAGTCACTTAGTGCAAAACTGGTTGTCGGACAATGTTGACATGTTTTGGTCAAAAGAATTCTGGCTTCCCAACAGCCCTGATTTGAATCCTTTGGACTTTTATGCATGGAGCGTGATTGAAAGAGTCACGAATAAGTCCAGACATCCAAATGTAGCATCACTTCAAGCCGCTATTAAAGCAACTTTCAATGATATGGACCGTAACGCATTACAACGTGCATGCGAACGCTTCAGACCACGATTGGAAACGGTTATTCAAGCAAGTGATACATTAAATAAATTTCTTCTCTATGACGTTGCACATTATTTAGCAAGAAAATTTTTGTTAACTTTTTCATTTTTACAATAAAAAATATAGTTTGAAACAATTGATTAATTTGTCCGGATTTTGGCCGCGCACCCTGTATACATCAAATTTTGCAGAGAAATTTTATCCATCTAAATCTAATAGGACATTTCTAATGTAGAAAAATTATTGTAAAAATGTTATTGTTCAATAACTTAATAATAGGTATCATACAACAAATTTCTGTAATTTTTTAAATATATTTGTGGGTTTCAACTAAGTTGTATATTTATATAATTTTGTGTAGAAATGTTCAAATAATACGTCAACATTTGTTTCGACATCGAAAAATATTATAGATAATGAAATGTCATTTTTATCCGCAGCACCTATATTGAGAACCACGGCAGATTCGAGATGGCGGTACAAGTAGATAACCAAGTACAATAACTATAATTAGTTTGCACAAGAGAACAAAATATCATGAAATATATTTGTAGAAGGAAGGCTTTAGCTACAATTTTCCGCATGGTACACAAATATGCATCGAATAGTTTACAAAATGGAGTCTATAATGCAATTTGTTTATTTACATTTACAATTACAAATATCCTATTAGATAGATAAAAATTCGCTGAGAATTTTGATGAATACATTGTTATTAACTTTATTTCATATCGTTAGTTTTGTAAAAGAAACTATACGGTTGTGCGCACCCTTAACCTTAAATTTGGAGAAGAAAGATTTGGAGAAACAATGGGGAGTACTGTGTTCATCGGAAGAATTCGGCTGCTAGATGATAATGATAATAATTCAGGTATAAACAGTGCTTGGGAATTATTCTTAGAGTTTTTCCAATAGCCTTTTACCCTGAATTTTTATTCCATTTTGTAGATATTTTATAAAACACAAATTATAAAATAAAAAATTTCGTAAATTTTAAATTGTTCCAATATTCATAACTCCAAACTTTATAATAGTCTAAAACTGTAAATTTTGTTTAAAAGTGCATAAAGAACTTCAATTTAGAATTTTTAAGAGCCAATAAAAAGCAAATACTCCTTAAAAAGAAAGTTTAGACGATAAATATTACACCTTAAAATCGATTTTCTTATATCGAGAGCCCTTTACAGTTTGCGAAGTTGGGGTTAAGTTCGTCTGTTATGTAAATGTGAACTGAACAAGAACTTGAGACAATTAATGAAGGCTGGTGGGAAGAAGTTCGATTAGTATACGAAATTGAGGTTCAAATCACTTAGGATGTTTTATTAGACATGTCTTGCATATTTAGCAGCAGTTGTTGGTAATTTACAATAATTTATGTAAACTATATCCTAAATATATCAAGCATATTTGAGACGTTCAATTTCAAAATGTTTTACATACAAAATAAAAAGAAATAGACCATATTAGTAACTACGTCACAAAATGGGATTCAGTGCTGCCGTCTCGCGGTTTGATTCCTTTTATTTGAATTTAGCATGTTGTTTTTTTGTTAAATTGTATTTTGGAAATATAAATTAAGTTTTCAAAGTAAGAGAGTGCTTCACATCAAAACTACAAGTCAATATTTATTTGTTAAAATTCTTATTTTATACATTATAATTTAATATGTCATTATTTTTGCAAAAAAATATTATTTTGCAGGTTAATTTTGAAAAATTTACGTTAATAATCGTTATTATGGCAAGTAACATAGCAATTAGTGTGTGTGCCATATCTAAATGGTTTAAAGGAATAATATGTTGTTTTTAATTTTCCATTATTGTTTTTCATTTTCATCTGTCAAAAAACGAAAAAATTTGCAATTAATAATGTAGATGTAATTGTTACAATTTGGAGCAAAACAATACACCAATATGCATTCTAAAACAAAATATTAATGATTACTTAGTGTTAATTAAATAAATACTAAAGATATTCCGATTATCATATTATTTAAAAACGTAACCTATAAATATATCTTCGAATCCTTATTTATATATTTATAAAATCATTAATCTATAATATAAAGTATCTGGACTGTATATATTAGTATATATTTATCAAAAATACATATTTTATGCTCCAAAATTGAAAATATTTATAAAATTAAGGTAACAAAAGTAATGTCCCATGTATTTTAAACTTCAAAAGGACTCAGCTCTCAGATGGCAGTACATGTATGTGACGACACACTAATATGGTCTATTGGGACAGTAAGAAAAAAACTGTCTGTCTGTATATCTCTCTGTCTGTCTGTCTGTTTGTCTGTCTGTCTGTCTGTCTGACTGTCTGTCTGATTGTTTGTCTGTCTGTCTGTCTATCTGCATGTCTGTCTGTCTGTCTGATTATCTGTCTGTACGGTATAAATTGTGGCCAAACAGCTAAAAAAAAGTTGAAATTTGGTATGCTTATACAACTCCTTCACCCACATATAAGAAAAATATACACAGTTCACAGTTCAAAGAAATACAGCTCGGGATAAATATAAACAAACATGCATTTATTGCGAAAATAAAAAACAAATTAAACCTCGCAATTACTGTTTCTTCTCCAGAATTCTTTCTCGAGAATTTCTCGAGAAAAAGTTATAATTCTCATTTTTCATTTCTTGAGTAAATTTTTCTCGACGGCACCTTAAACGCATTGTGCTTTTAAAAAACTATTTTAAAAAAATATAATGTTTAGTGAGTCACTGATTATAATTTAATTTTGATAAAATTTGTCTTCTGTCTCCTACAACGCAACTGATAAGAAGCGATTTATAATATTTAGCTAATTAACATTTATTGTTAAAATATTTTATTTTAATTTTAGTTATTTATTATAATCAATTTCATTTCATTTTTTGTTTAGTATAAAACAATCATTTTTAAAGTTGACTATAATTTTAACATGGTTTTATCTTCTACAATATTTTCAACAATAAAAAAGATATATATTCTAATTTTATTTATTAGAAAAATCTTTTTTTTATGAGATTCTCGCCAAAAAACTCTTGTCTCCCACCCTATGTCCCAAAGATGTTGATCTAAAAATCTGAAAAAATCAACAGGAATTTTTGATCAGATCAATTTTTCGAAAAATATCGATTTTTTTATGTCGTTGAATAAAATAATCATTTTTTAAAAATATATTGTGTGGTAGCAAAATAAAGCTTTCTTAAAGAGTTCATGAAACAAAAAATATTATTTTAGAATATTTTTATTTTAACACGATTTTTTTTTTTTTTAAATGTAGTAAAAAATTTATTCTCCCGCACCCTTTAGCGCAAAGAGGTTAAACTAAAAATCTAAAAAAAATATTGTATATTGTTTTAAACCGGAAGCGAACGAGAGGAATATTTGATCAGAATCGTTTTTGGAAAATATTTTATAATTATTAAACAATTTTTGTATTTTTGACGACATTATATTAATAGTGGAAATGATGTATCTATTGACAATATTTATGAATTAGTTAATATTTAACAATAATTTAATTTTGAATCGACAAAAAAATCACTAACACCATTTACAAAAAAATATGTCTAAATTATATTTGGCAACAGCGCATTTCGAACGAATTATAAATAAATAAACGTTGTTAGTATCTAATAGCAACTAATTCAAAATTCAAGCTTTGCTTGAGAAATGAGAAAGAAATTGTCTCCCCCACCAAAATACATAGACCAATCAGAGAGCTAGCTAAATTAGTATGTGTGAGAGTTGGTGTGAACGAGAGATGCAATGTTGTCAGTCAACACGAGACGGACTTGATGTATGATGCAATTTAGGAAAGAAATTGGCGTGATTTTGACTTTTATTGAGAAAATTATTAAAAATGCATTATATAATTACTTTGAAATTTTTTTTTTGTAATATTGTTGTAGAGGCTTGACAGCATCTAACTGTATAAATTTTACCTTATTTTAATTGATATTAAATGAGAAAAGCCTATGTTGGATGTGAACCACTTGGTTGGATGTGTATATTTTGGTCAACTACGGGTTAATTATTTTTTTAATTCATGGCTAGTGCATCGTTTTTTGAAATTAAAAATATAATTAAAAAATTTTAACAGTTGAGCACCGAGTTCAGTAGGCTTCGCCTATTGTTATACGTCATCATTCAACTTATTGTTTGAATTACTTAAGTTTTTTGTTTTTAAAGTATCAAAGAGGAATAAATCATTTATAGTAGTTTAATATAAATCAAAAGACACATTTTTAATAGTAAGAAATTCGTTTCTGAAATAATGAAGCGATTTATTAATATATTTCTTATTAATATAATAAAGACTTGAATACGAAGCAAATGCAGAAAAAAATCGCTGGGATTTTCTAATTTAAATATTAATGTGACGAAAACAAACTGTTCGTTTTGTTTAAAAAAATTTAATGGAATCTTAGTACTAATAAAATGACTATCAAAAATTTTGATTTTGATGTAATTATAGAAAAAATATTCCGAGAGATCCAGCATTCTGTTGGCTCTTATGGGGCTATAAAGGCCCATAAGAGCCAACAAATAATTGTTACCCCACTCAAAATTTAAAAAAATATATATTTTTCCGTAAAATATATATCCCGCTATGTATTTTTTTGAACTTTATAATTTTCCTATATAAGGGTCAAAAAGTTGTACAAGTAAACCAAATTTCAAATTTATATTTTCAACCGTTTGGCTACAATTTCTACCGAACAGACAATCAGACACATGAGTGATGTTATAAGGTTTTTTTGGTCATACCAACGAAGAGAAGCGAAGAAAGAGGGGAAGAAGAACTGGAGTCAAGAAGGAAGGAGACCGGAGACGGAAGCCGAAAAGAGATTACGAAGAAAGAGAGGAACACCGGAAGCAGAAAGTAGAAGAAGATGAAGAAGAAAGAAAATTATAAAATGTATAGTGAAAACCCGCAAGGCCTAGGTGAAATAAAGAATTATATATATTGGTCATACCAACAAAACCCTAAAAATGATTTATATATTTTTTTACATAAAATTAATGGCACAAATTCAAGATATTGTGTTGAAGAACGTCTCTGTTTTTTTCATTTTTGTTTAAAGAATAAATGAAACAATTTTTCTTAAGCTTGAACTATTTATCATTCTTTTTAAAATACATCTCAGTTATTAAAATATTTTACGTTTCATATAAAAGTTATGTCAGGATATTTGTCTCGACATTTTTATACTTTGAAGAATTATTAATTATAAAGTTTTTAAGCTTCATTTCACAATTTCAGTCTACCTTTACTGTGTACTAAGATAACGGAGCACAGGGAAAACAGGCAAAGAAAACACTGGATTAAAGGACATGTACTAGATTAAAAGCAAAGATTGTGATAGTAGTGATACCGCTAGTTTAGACTGCTTCCACCACTACTTTTTGTAGTGAGTCAAGTTAACGGTATGGCAATGTCGAAATCTGATTGAATGTTTGAACTGATAAATAGTTGATAGACCTGATGAAAATATCCTTATAAAATCAGCAAATTGCTGATTAACCTGGTAAAAAGCGAAGCAAGTATTTTGATGGCTTTGGTGGTCATTTTTCAAGAAATATTGTGTAAAAATTCCCTAACTCACCAAATAAGTATTACAGTATTACATTTTTCTGTACAAAAAAGAGTATATAATATGTATTCATAAATGTTAGGGAAGAACATTCAGGCTGTCCAACCACTGCATGACATCTGGGGAGATCTCATTCAGCTCTACAATACCGCCAGAGAATTTACGTACAGTACAATCATTCCAGATATGTTCAATAGTTTGATAGGGCGCTCCACAATCACATTCTGGGGAAGATGACAAACCCCGCTTATACAAAAATTAGTTGCATCAACCATGACCAGTTATCATGCGGTTAAGTTGTTTCAATATGTGTCTAGGGAGATCGAAACCAGGAAGTTTTTCAGATGCATCCGAAACTATGGCGCCATCCAAATAGGTGCTCTTGATTGTTTAATATTCTTCTAATATTATATACTGTGGTGTACATATATCTATGGTCAATGTCCATTTGATATATTTATTTTACATAATTTCTAATTCTTCTTCGTCTTCCCAGCCACATAGTTCGGCGCCATACATCAGTATGCTCTTGATTATAGGGTTGAACATACGCATTCTTATTTTTATATGTGCTTTAAATTTCCTTTTACCTATACCCCACATTTGTAGCAAGGCTTGCTTTTCTTACAAGTGTTATGATATACTCTTCTTTGCGCCCACTGCTTTTAAATCATATCCCAGGTATCTATGATTCCATAAAAGATGGTGGTCAATGGACCACAGATAAATGCACAGTAACCATTTCAAACATGACTAACATTGCCCATGAAAAGAGAAATAACAAATACCAACGTAAATGTTACAATGTCCCAGATATCTCCCTATATTGATTTTCCTACAAATTTCATAAGTGTTCCCATCTCGCATCAAAATTAATTGTCTCTATTATGTTGGTTATATTACTATTAGTAGACATAATTCATGCTGGAAGACTATATTTCAAAACACAACTTGTCTGTATAAGAGACAATATTTTATCCAAAGTAACTAGTAGTCTCCTTAATTTTGTTGGATAGTTTGTTAATAAAATTAAAATGACAAAAGATCTTAATATCCTCAACACGATTTAAGTCGCTTATTATGAAATAAAATCCAAAGTAATTACTGAAAATAGTCGCCATTTGCCCGAAGAGTTGCTTTGATTATGCGCAGTGCCGCAACAAGGGTGGTGCGAGAGGTGCCGCCGCACCAGGCGCCGGATTCATAGGGGCGCCAAATGGCCAAATTTAATTTTTTTAAAAATTTTTTTTTTATATTAATAAACTATAATCAACACAAAATTGATTTCATAAAAGAAAAATATTTTGAAGAAAATTTTTTTTTAGAAACTTTTTAGTTAAGAAAAGTAAATTCAAACTATATTATTTAGAATTGCAGTGCATTAGTGCCCGCCTATGTAAACATAAAACTTGTGTATTGGTTCCTATGGCAACCTGACCTTCAACTTTTATTAAGTAAATTGCTGTGTTTAACAATTTAATAAATAAAATATGAACACAAAGATGCGCCCTAATGTGTAACAGATGTACCCTAATATTGGCATTGCGCTGCGCATATTTTTAACGCTCCCTGAAACTGTTGTTTCGAATGGACGCAGTTTTAGAAAATTAAGCTGCATTCAGACCTCAGTAAATTAACACTCTGTGCGTTGTGGATAGTTTTTAAACGAGTGCAATTGGTATGATCGGACAAGCTCGTACTATATCGCTCAACAGTAGTATAGCAACGACAAAGCACGAGCATGTCCGATCATACCAAATGACCTCGTTTAAAAATTATCCATAGCGTACAACGTGTTGATTTACAGAGGTGTGAATGCAGCTTTAAAGTTAATAAAACATTATTTGCGTTCTATTGTACAATGGGCCAAGATATATTGTCAAATTTAGCTTTAATATCAATAGAAAATACTATAGCGCACTTATTAAATTATGAAGACCTAATTAATAAATTCTCACAGTTAAAAGCCAGAAAAGTTCAATTTATTTAATTTTCCATTCCCTTAAAGTGATATATATTATTAAAATACCAAAATATTTATTATTTCTTGCTCAAATTGTATCCCATTTTTTTTTGTCATTATTATTTATTTTTTTTTTTTATTTATTCAGTTATGTAATATAATGTTTCTTTAGCCCTTTTGTTTTTCATTTTCTGTTTCATTGACCTAGAGTTTATATTTTGTCCCTTTTTATATTAGTTGATTATCATGATTTTTGAGTTTATTACAAAATTTGTAACATAATTTGTTAATATAATCGTTAATCGTGTAAAAATGTAAAACATTTAATTAACATGAATAAATATTATTATATTATAATATTGCAATTTAAACCAAACCAAAGAAAAAGGTTAAAACTAAATCAAAAATTAACACCAACGAATGTTTTTTTTTATAAATTTATTGTTAAAAAATGGCTTTATAATATATAGTATTTTTGTATGTTCCTTTACTGGTGATTTTTTCCACTTGTATCAAAATAAAACAATAAGACTCTCGTATCAAAATAAATCGAAGGATTCTCGATAAAATAACATTTTGGTGAAGAAAACAACGTAAGTAAATGTCTTAAAAGTTTCCTAACTGAAGCAATCCCCCTACCATAAAATTTAAAAAATTGCGTTTGTTATTAAAGAGGTGGAGGGGGGCGCCAAATAATTTTACGCACCAGGCGCGAATTTATGTTGTTGCGGCACTGATTATGCGTCTGTTGCGGAATGCATCAAAAGCCTGTAGCATACGATGCAATTTTTCGTTTTGATTATCGTACGATAGTTATTGCATTGCGAATTTAGTTCAGAAAAATTGGATGTAAAATTATTGTTGTATACCATCTAATATTTATCGCTTTGAATCTGTACCAATTGATGTGCACTACGTCTTTTGTCGTAAGTTGACAAATTGCAAATAATTGAGGGGGTTAGAAGTAAAATGATTCAAGTACAATTTTTTTAAATTCAAGCAAAGCACATATTTCCTCTGTTAAACAATATTATTATTAGTAAAACGATTTCAACAGAATTCGCTTTAATAATACCCTCTGCCGAACTTGAAAAAATAAATTGCTATTTCAGTTATTGGTAAAACGATTTAAGTAGGCTTGAATCATTTTACTGTAGAACAATACAGATGGATACCCATTAAGATGGAGAAAGATTCGCTGTTTTACTTATCTTAAAACTCTCCTGGAGCAATTAATTTTGAAGCTAATTTTCTCGAAACTTTAAATTATGCGCTTAAATCCTTTTATTTCTAGCCCCCTCAATTGTACTTAACCTAGAGTGGACAGATAGTTTACCAATTTTTGAAGACTGATAATATTAATCTTTGTCCTGAATCAGTAAACCTCCTGGATTCGCAAAGCCGTACCGTTTTCTGTTCTAATTTATTACATTTGAAATTGAAGGGAATTGTTATTTTATTTATTTATTATTATTATGAGTTTTGGCATTAGTAAGTTTTATAAAATTATGTTTGCAAGACGGCACAGTAAAATCGAGTAATTTGTTAAATTTTCTGATTGGTGTTCTTCTACACTTTCGTGGTGGTGTCCATTCGATAATATTTCTTGAGCACCTTCTTTAGCTTATTTTCTAGTGTTGGTAGCCATCTGTTGGTATCTTTTTGAACTAAATCATAGACAAGCCTATAAAAAATTTCCCATTTATTCTTATCAGTCGTAGTATTGAGCGAAATATATAATAGTTTTATATTCCCAAAGCGTCTGGATACCGTCTAACGTAGCCAATAATTCACGCTTCCGATAAAATCAAACTTTATCGGAAAGTGAGCTGTCATTGACCGTCAAATACGATATTTATCGAAAAATATTGGACATATAGAGTATACGCCATGCTATCTTTATAGCGGTTATAAGAGTTTAGGGGTAAAGAAAAAGGGTAGGCAAAATATGTTTTTTAAATATGCTTAACATTTATCATAAATATGCTAGTGTAATTACAGAAAGTTGGTAATTTAATAATGAAGAATACTTTTAAAAGTCTTAAAAGTACTCAACAAGACAAATTACATCATTATGATATAGTCTACTTTTAACTAGGAGGAGCAAAAAAATTTAAATTCTAGACTAGTGATTGCCTGGCAAGTAACTGGTATTATACAATCTATCTATGTACAGTAAAATGTTGAACTTAAAAAACTGAAATTTGGCACGCTTTTTTGACTCTATGACCCACATTTAGGAAACCTATTGAGAGTTCGAAGAAATGTTTTTCACTGATATCGTCTTCCTGTCAGTGTAATTTGACAATTGTATTTTCTATACAATATGTATTTTCTATACAACGTTACGAGTGGTGTGATTTTTGTTCCCAGTCGTTGTTTTATTGCAGTAATAATATTCTGGCACCCAACTGACGTTCTCGTTTCTTAAGTCTGTTGGTTTGGAATCGGAAATGGAAGATTTTGTATTTGCTTGTCAGGATGGTGTTGGCCATACTCTGGAGGTTTGGCCACCACCAACCATTATGCATATTCTGTCTGCTTGTCCATGAAGGATGAAATTTGTAGAAAAAAAAGGTAAATTTGGTTGATAACTTACAAATATAAGGAATTATTTTATTCATCAAAGTATGCACCCATATTGTCTATACACTTTTGCCATTTAAGCGGCAGGTTGTTCAGGTCGGTAGTATAAAACCCTGGCGGACGAGAGTCAATGGATTCCTTGATTATTTATTGCTGTAAAACTGGCCAGTTTTACAGCATTGTCGGAATTAAACTGTTTTCTTATTAAAAAGTTGTCCAATTTGCGGAAGAAGTGGTAGTCAGTGGGGGCTAAGTCTGGTGAGTATGCAGAATGATGAAGAAGTTCCAACTCTAATTCCTGTAGTTTTGCCACAGTCATTATTATTATTATTATTATTATTATTTTTTGTGCAGTGTGTGGTCTAGCGTTATCATGCAATAAGATTGGACTCGATCTGTTGACCAAACTAGGCTGATTTTCTTTAAATTTTTGCATAATTTCGTCCAGTTGGTTGCAGTACATTTCTGCTGTGATCGATGAGCCAGTTTTTATTTTTTTTTTAAGTTACCTGTACGATATTTGGCGAACCAATTTGATATTGTCTGCTGCGTAGTAACACTAGAGCCAAATACACTATTAAAATTTCGCGCGGTTTGCGATGCCGTAGTTCCACGTAAGAACTCATATTTCATAATAGTGCGAATTTCCGACCGTTCCATTTTGAACAAAATTAATTTTTAAAAGGATTTTTGATATTTTTTAGAGCATACAATGATTTCTCTAAACAGGCGAGATATGTAACTTTCCAACAAAAAAAAAAAAAAACAGAATGGTAAAATATTGAGTCAATGTCATAAATTTCTTGTTCACACAAATTCTGAATCCTGAACATTTTACTAAATATTTCTGCACCTATTTCTGCATTGATTTCCCATTATCTGTTGGAAGTAAATTGATACAAACACAATACAATGTATACTCTGTAGTTTATACCCTCGATGCACTCATTTGGGATACATTTGTATTCTCTATTGATTAATAGTATCATAGTTCATAGGAATATCATAGTTGACTATCTGTCATTTGCAAATTACGATACATCAAAACAGTGAAATGTCAAATCTAGCTTAATCAGTCAGAATTAAGCTCTCACTACATGTACAGGGTGTGTCGGAACGAATTACACTGACGAAGGTGGAGTAATTACATCATTTCTCATCAAGTGTCGGTTTTGGGGCTACCGTTGCTACCTTGAATTTAAATTTTGTTTACAAGCTGCATTAAATTAGTAAAATTGAAGACAGACGGGTGAAAATTGAATTTGAAAATAGGGGATACGCATAAAATTTATATTTTCTTAAAACAACATTTTTTTGATATCTTAATGTTAGTTATGTAACCTAACAAAACAAAAATCACATTTTAATTAATATTTCAGCCAAATGTTTTAATTAAAATATTATAAATTTGAAATAAGCCGACCACAGCGCGAAGGTTGTCGAGTAAATACGACTGAGCATAACGTGAAAATTTCTACAGGAAGACGATAGTCAATCACAAAAACAACTAGCAGAGCAGTTAGGCGTTAGTCAACAAGCTGTTTCCAATCGCCTACGAGAGATGGATAAGATTCAGAAAGTCGGCAGATGGGTTCCACATGCATTGAATGAGAGGCAGATGGAAAAACGCAAAAACACTTGTGAAATTTTGCTTGCACGATACAAAAGTCTTTTTTACATCGTATCATTACTGGCGATGAAAAATGTATTTATTTTGAAAATCCCAAACGCAAAAAAACATGGGTGAACCCAGGTTCACCATCCACATCAACTGCAAGACCGAATCGCTTTGGCAAAAAGACAATGCTCTGTACTTGGTGGGACCAAAAGGGTGTGGTCTATTATGAATTGTTAAAACCTGGTGAAACAGTTAATACCCAACGCTACCAACAACAACTGATCGAATTGAACCATTCGCTGCTCATAAAACGATCAGAATACGAAAGAAGACAGCACAAGGTAATCTTTCTTCACAATAACGCTTCATCACATAAGACAAAAGCAGTTTGCAACACATTGGAGGCACTCAAGTGGGAAGTGCTACCAAATGCTGCTTACTCACCAGACTTGGCCCCTTCAGATTACCACTTGTTCGCATCGATGGGTTACGCACTTGCCGAGCAGCACTTTTGTTCATATGAAAATGTGAAAGAATGGCTATATGAATGGTTTGCGGGGAAAGGGGGAGAGTTCTACTGGCGAGGTATTCACAAATTGCCTGAAAGATGGGAAAAATGTATAACTTCTAATGGAGCATACTTTGAATAAATAAACTTTTACTGTTCTTTTGAGTTTAATGTGTTTTATTTAAAAAAAAAAAACGCATTTCATACTTGTAGACCTGGTAGTTCTTTATTCTATTTAATTTATTTATCCCTATGGTGCGCCTCTTATGATTCATACTACTAAAATATGCTCGAAAAAAATAATAGGCTCATTTTATTTTTTTATTTATTTTTTTTTGTTTTACATTATCTACTCTTGCGCTACAAAAAATACTCAGTCTTGAATATTTCACGTAACATTATCGCCTAAAATCTTCAAATTTCTTCTCATGTTACCCTTAATGGACGTCGACAATTACCTTGGAGTAGCTATGGTAATGCAGGATTGTAATTAGGGATAGTTATAAAACGCGGCCTACCTAACAAACACCCCTCTCCCCTGAACCTCTCTGTGTAAACAGACCTGAAAATTACCTCCTCTTTGTCTCCAGAACTCAGGGGTTGTTTACTGGATGACTTCATTGTTCCACAGTTTTATACAGGGCACAATTAACTTATTGAAATGAAGGTACTTAAAATAAAATAAAATTTATGTATACACACTCATTAAGTAATCTTGAATGCATGTTCTGAAACTGAATAAGACAGTTTAATCACGTGGTCTGCATGATAACATCTTTAGTCTTGAAGTACATATCCAAAACGGTGAAGAAAAGTAGTAAATTTAATTTAAAAACATAGAAATTCTAATTGTCAATTGCAAAACTTCAGAGCTCATCAAGATGGCTTCTGAATCATCTGCTGATTGTGAACTATAACAATGTTTAATTGTATTTATATATTGCTTTATTTATTCTACCTTATAAACAATATTCTACTTTTGGAGGTGTGGAATGGACATAAGAGAAGCAGAGAGAAAGAGAAACGGAGGAACAAATATAGAAGAAGAATTGAAAAGGAATGATTAGGAGGTACAGGAGCAGGAAAGAACAGACAGAATAGAGAAATCGTGAAGTGTGAAAAGATAAAAAAAGTGATAAGAATACCGAGATACCTGAAGCGGTAAAGAGGAAGACCAGGGGGTAAAGTCAGGAGGATAGCGAGGTTTAGATGGGGCAATGAAGAGAGGAACAATAGGTACTGGGCAAAGCCAGAGGGCAAGCTCTGCAGAATTTGCAAGGAAGAAGAAACATTGGAACATTTATCGAAGAGATGTAGAGAGATGGTAGTCTGGAAGGAAGAGATAAAGGAATTGATTAGTAAGGAATGCAAGGGAGAAAGATGGGCGAGAGAACAGGAGGCAATAAGGAAGAAGTTCGAAGAGGGAAGCCGGAAGGAGAATAGGAAGAAAGAATGGAACACTGGAAGATGAAGAAAGAAATGAAAAAATATTCCAGTGAGGAAGGCAAGGTAGGAAAATGGGTGAGAGAACTAGAGGCAAGAAGGAAGGAGATAGGAGAGGTAAGCCGGTAGGAGAATAGGAAGAAAGAGAGGGACACTGGAAGAAGAACAAAGAAATGATATTTTAAAAAAATATTGTAATATATTCATTATATGTTATTTTATTTTTCATTTTTGATTTTTTTCGATTTAAAGCGATTTATTTCTGCATTTACTTCGTAACTATACAGGGTTCATATTAAATATACGTTCTCTATAAAGATTTAAATTAATTTTATTATTCGACCACTCACAAATTATAGAAAATGATAAATATATATTGATTTAGTTTTAATTAAATAACAATTTTGGTTATAAAGTGATACAATGTCTACAAACGCTCAACTGTGATTCTTAAGTCACATTGGTGGAGGGAAACTATTGACAAAGAACACGTGCAACAGAGATATTTGACTTTCGCGGCAAAATATAGTTCTGTTACTTCATATTTTTTGCAATTTCAGAAACGTATTTCTCACTTTTAACAATATGCTATTTGTTTTATAAGTATTTCATTACTATAAATAATTTATTTCTCCTTGGCACCTTAAAAACAAGACGTATAACGATAGGCGCTCCACCTAATGGTCGAGTTTATGAGTGCAAGCTTCTTAAGAAGGCGATTCGTTGTCAGCTGTTAACAATTTTTTATTATATTGTCAATATAAATAAGACATTAAAGGTAGTGCCTTTAACCCCGGGTAAAAAGGGGCGGGACAAGAACTTTTTTGGCACATTTTTGACTAAAATCGTGTTAAAAGAAACTAATTTAAAAAAACTACTTTTCGTTCCTTAATCTACGTTTTAAGAGCTTTCTTTTCATACCATACAAAAAAATTTAAAAGAAAATAATTTTTTCAACGCCACAAAAACTCGATATTTTTTCAAAAATCTAATCTGATCAAAAATTCCTGTTGAACTATTCCAGTTCCCATCATTTTATCGTACATTATTGAGAATTTTTTCATGTTTTTAAATCAACTCCTCTGGGAAATAATTTTTGGACACATTTTTGCGAAAATCCCATAAAAAGAAAACAGTTAAAACAAATATATATATTGTTGGTCTATCTATGCGTTAAAATGTTGGATATCCCACTCAAATTTAGAACAAAACATTTATTTTTTCATTGAATACATACAGTATTGGCCATAAAGATAGCAACTTTTGATAATCCTCTTTTATTTTTATTCTATTCAATATTTTTAAAATTAAAAAATGTAGTTCTTACCTTTAACAATCCTCTACATATATTATAGTAAAAAATTAAATTTTAATAGTAAATTCTATTTTTTTTTTTATAGTATTTATTATTTTTACCTGGACATAAAGATAGCAACTACTCTTAAAAAAACTTTTTTTTTATTAATTAAGAAAATGAATTATTATTAACAGATCATTTTTAATATTTTGTATAGTAACCACTAGTATTTATAACTTCCTGACATCTTTTCGGCATTGATTCTAATAATTTCGTGATCATTTCATTATCAATATTAGACCAGGCACCCTGCAAAGCTTTAAACAAATCTTCAATATTTGAATGCGTTTTGTTTCTAATCTTTCTGTCAACAATCTCCCAAAGGTTTTCTATTGGATTTAAATCTTGTGACTGTGACGGCCAAGTCATTACGTTAATTTTTGAATCCTCGAACCATTTTTTGACTAACTTCGAAGAATGTTTTGTGTCATTATCATGCTGAAAAATATGTTTTAAAGTCATGAACTCATCAGAATAAGGTTCCATAACATTTTGAAGGATGTCTATATATTTAAATCGATCCATTGTTCCTTCAATGTGGTATAGAGGACCCATACCATATCCCGAGAAACAGCCCCATACCATCACACCACCTCCGCCATGTTTAACTGTTGGCAAGGTGTATTTTTGAACAAATCTTTTATTAGCAGGCCTCCTAACGTAACTTACACCATCACTTTTAAACAAATTGAACTTAGATTCATCACTAAAAATAACTTTTTTCCATTGATCCACAGTCCAGTCAATATGATTTTTAGCAAATTCTAATCGGGCCTTCACATTCTTTTTGGATAGAAGTGGTTTTTTAGCTGGACGGCGACTAAAAAGACCCTCACTAACTAATCTTCTGCGAATAGTTCTTGTTGAGATGTTTTCTTGATCCATTTGTGGCAAAAGGCCCAAAATTTTCTCCGATGACAGAAAGGTGTTATTGGTAGATAATTAAATAATTTTTTTATCAGTTCGTTTTGTAGTTTTTCATGGCAGTCCTGAAATTTTTGAAACTTCAAACATACCTTCTTCTCGATATCATTTTATAATTCGCGACACAGTAGATTTATGAACATTTAAATTTTGTGAAATCACATTTTGCAGCAGCCCGTCTTTAAAACCAGAAATTATGAAGTTTCTAATTTCACTTGAAACAGTTTTACTACGACCCATGATTGACAAATATAAACTGAAATATTACTTGTGCACAACATATTATTTATGGATAAAACCTGCATATAACAAGAAAATTCAAGTAGTTGCAATATTTTTGTCCAAGCAAAAATGAAGAAATAATTTATTATTAATCTGTAAGTCAGATTATTTGACTATAGATTGATGTAACAGATAAAATATGATTAAATTATAGAATTAAGAGTATTTATTTTCCAATATTATTATTAAAATTTGAAAAATTGAAAAATGTTAAAAGTTGCAATCTTTATGGCCAATACTGTATTTGTTTATATTTTTCCTGCGATATATTTTCTTGAACTCTCAATAGTTTTCCTATATGTGGGTCAAATACTTGTTCAAGCATTTACATATACAAATTAAAAATTTATGTTGTACTGTAAAGACACATCACTGTCCTGCACTATAAAGCAACAGGAATTTTTTGAATGAAAAAAATATTCCCATTGATACAGCAGAATAATTTCCTGAAATATAGAGCTTTAAAGCTTGATTTTATCAGTAGAATATGTAGCATCAGTTTTCTGTCAAGCGTACAATAGGACCCTGCTCAAACTAAATAGCTATGTGGGCTTCAGTTACCATCAATAAACGTACGTTTACATGGTCAGGTGGGCGTTAAATTTTCTCACCATCTCTGTTATTATTTTTAAGACTTTAACTCCGCAGAGGATGGAAACATGAACCCTTGTTCAAAGTAATGTAAACAAGACTTTGGAACAATTTGTTATTGAGTAAATCATTGAAAGACAGTAAGCTCCCCACAAAATTTTCTTTTACTTGTGTTGTCAACTTTGTCTAACGGCTAGTTTTTCAATCGGTAGTTAAAAAATAAATAAATGGGAAATTTGTATTAAGAATGACATAAAAAATCAAAATATAAAGAAAATGATATTAACTTTAACCAAAAAATGTTTATTGTAAATGTGATTTACAAAGCTTAAACAAAACGGTCAAAAAGAACGATTCAAACGATGAAGGTAACTAGATTGCAAAATCTAGTTCCGCCTAAACGTTTGGAATAGCCTATAATACTCCTTCTTTTTATTCAATTGTAAAACACACTTCATTTTTAGGGTTTTGTAGGTATGACCAAAAAACCCTTATACCGTCATTTTGTCGTCTGTCTGTCTGTCTGTCTGTCTGTCTGTCTGTCTGTCTGTCTGTCTGTCTGTTCGGTAAAAATTGTAGCCAAACGGCTAAACCTAGAGAGTTGAAAATTGGCATGCTTGTACAACTTTTTGACCCGCACATAGGAAAAACCCGCACAAACTAAAACATCTAAAAAACATATCCCCCTAAAAATATAAACAAATATGTGCTCATCGAAAAAAAAAATATTTTTTTATAATTCTGAGTAGGGTATCAAATGAAAGCCCTTGGTACGTGGATTAACGATAAAATTTTAATTTTTGCAAAATAAATTATTTGGAAGCCATTTTTGCCAAAATTGTGCAAAAATATTTTTGGTCCACACCCTGTAGCCCAGATGGTTTAAACTAAAAATCTGAAAAAATTCTAAGTAATGTACATTGGTGGGAACCGGAATAGTACAACAGGAATATTTGATCAGATTATGTTTATAGAAAAAAACGCATTTTTTTTGTGATTTTTGGCTAATAATGTACTCAAGTTATAGCTTTGTAACACGCTACACTGGAACTTGTATGCTGGTGTAGTGGTTTTTGACGCTGGTTTTTCACCCAAGTAACTCGATCCGAAAGGGATCGAACCCTGCGAGAAAAGACAATATTATTTTTTGTTTTTTTAAATTTTTTATATTGTTTAAATTATTTTTTCAAAATTCTAGTTATATTTTGGCAAATGTTGCATTTAATTTTTAAAAGCGTAAATTTAATAACCAGTGGAAATTGTTTAAATTATAATTTAATTCTGTTTCAATGTACATGAAATCAGAGGGGCGGAACTTATAACAACCAATGGAAACCATAGGCGCAATTTTTTAAATTCTTAATGAACCTTGCTATATATATAAAAAAAAAAAAAAAATACTGCACATATTTAGAAATCTAAATAATGGTATTAGGCGTTCGAATTAAAATTAACAAAAACATATTTTAATATAAAATTTGTTTTCGCATCCAAAATAATCATCATTCACTTACTCAATACCTGCAAAACCCTGAAATGTGTGAAAATTCACACTTCACATCAATTTTTGGGTTATAGGGGAAGTATTTTAAGATCGCAGCGCTATTTCGGCAAACTTGGAACCTTCAAAATAGACATTCGTTACATATAAACAACGTGAATTTTACTTATGGAAAATGTTTACTGGTGGTTTTTGTAATTTTGCTACAATATTAATACTTGTTTTTATGCAATTATATTTTTATGCAAACATTTTTTATAAAAAAAAGCGCGACACAATGTCTATTTCTGTAGTTCCTAAAATCCCACCAGATGTCATATCGCTTAGCAATTTTTCCCTATGATCATTATAATTAAGATACAGTCTGTTCCAAACGGTTAAGCGGAACTAAATTTTGCAATCTAGTTACTTTCATCGTTTAAATCGTGCTTTTCGACCGTTTTGTTTAAGCTTTGTAAATCATACTTACAATACACATGTTTTGGTTAAGGTTAATATCATTTTAAATTGTCATTTTCTTTATATTTTGATTTTTTGTGTCATTCTTAATACAAATTTCCCATTTATTAATTTTTTTGTCATTAAAATATATAAAAAATAATTTAATTTTGACTCAGGTCATTCGTTTCCATGGTTTCATTGTTGTAATTTTAAATTTTGACAGTCCAACATGAAAAATGAAATAACCCAAGCAAGGTCCCTTGTCGTGACAACCTAAAAGAACGAAATTCCCATTTAGTTCCGCCTAAGCGTTTGAAACAGACTGTATCATTTTTCAACATGACATTTGTCAAATGAAATGACATATTAATGATGTGTCATATTTAATTAAGTTTGTTTTCGCACGCTGCGGTTTCCTGCCCAGTGGGGCTATAATTGCAAGGCACATAGGCATTTGCCAGTTCATATGTTATTTGCTTTAGTTTATAGTATTGATGGTTTATATTAAATAATTTGGTTAGAGTACGCGGTGTTTGTATGAATTGCTCCTGAATTTCCGTCCACAAGCCTTTAGTACAGTGGTGCCCAAACTTTCGCTAAGCTCGAGCCAATTTAGAATTTAGAAATTTTAGCCGATCCACATAAATACCTACATATATACATTTTTAATATTTCAATTTTATAGGTATTTAATGAATAAAAAATATATTTTTATATAAATATGTAAAACTTTGAGAGTCCGTGGTAAAAAGGTTGTCAACGAAACACAAGAACGCGGGTTCGAATCCCTCCACGGAATTTTCATCTTAGGATATTGTGCAGTTAGCTTTCCGGTCGACTCAGCCTCAAATATTTAATACTTTAAATGAGTGCCTGTTTTTACAGAGATAATAGAACCGGTGGATATGTTACTGACCACATGGCTTTCATATCCATGGCCAGAGGTCTCGGAATGGAGAACGTATACTCCTACCTAGACCCTGGGCACCTATTATTATTATTTATAATTTGTTAAAGAAAATATTTATTTTTTAATGTAATACACATAGTTTTCTTTCAGTTATTGACTAATCGCGACTCCAAATAACAGTGAGACATCTGGTGGCGGCTTGGTTAATTAAATAGAAGTGTATATTTGTAGTGTGTTGTGCTGCAGTTTATGTGAATTAAGACGTATTTTTAAATATAGTGACTTAAATACAGTGCTTTTTTGCCGAAATATTGTTTGAACAGATAAATATTAAGAAAAAACTTCTGACATATACGCTTCTCGTCGACCATCAACTATCGTACGCAGCGCCGCCAACGTTAGTTTGAGTCGCGAAAAGCTAGAGGTAAAACCGTACTTCTGTTGAAAACAATCAACCACTAAATGTTGTTCTAAAGGTTCCATAGTAAAATTTTGTTTTTTCTTGACTTAAAATTCTTGTACGAGGCTACCTTTTAAGTTTTTACAAAATAAGAAAGAAATTTTTTTTTTTTGGAACAAACTGTTCAACTTTCAAAATATTCGCCTTTAAGATTTATACAATTTTGCATGCGTTCAAAGCAATTCTCGAAACATTTTTTCCACTCTGAAGTTGGTATCTCAAAAACATGGTTTTCGAAGGCTTCAACAGCTTCTTGAGATTATGAAAATCGCTGTCCACGCATTTTTTGTTCGAAATTGGGGAACGAAAAAATAGTCGTTAGGGGATAAATCAGGTGAATACGGGCAATGAGACATTAATTCGATGTTTTTCTCCTTCAAATAATCAATTGTTTGACGTGCTGTGTGGGAGCTTGCATTGTCATGATGAAGAATGATGACGTTTTTGGTTGTTTTTCCTGATTTTGTCGATGACTTCTGGCAAACAAATTGTATACCATTCAGCATTAACTGTTCTCCGATCCTCTAATGGAATAGTTGCGACATGTCCAGTACAACCAAAAAAACAAACGATCATTTTCTTAGTTATGCTTCGTGAACGAACTTTTGTGGGTTTCGGTTTATCTTGGAAGACCCAAACAGTGGATGGTTGCTTAGTTTCCGGTTCATATGAATAAAGTGTCGTTGTCTGTAACGATGTTGTATATGGATTTTACAGTACCTGGGTTGATTTTTTTAGCATTCCCTTACACCAATCAACACCAGCCGTTTTTTGAGCTTCGGTCAAATTATGCGGAATCCATCGGGAACAGATATTTTTCACAGCCAAATGTTCATGCAAAATCGAATGTGTTGCAGTCTGCGATATGCCTCTATCTCACGATTCACGATATGTCACATGTCGAACTTCTTCAATTATTTTGCGCACAGCATCGATGTTTTTAGGGTTTTGTAGGTATGACCAAAAAACCCTTATACCGTCATTTTGTCGTCTGTCTGTCTGTATGTCTGTCTGTCTGTCTCTCTGTCTGTCTGTCTGTCTGTCTGTCTGTTCGGTAAAAATTGTAGCCAAACGGCTAAACCTAGAGAGTTGAAATTTAGCATGCTTATACAACTCTTTGACCCGCACATAGGAAAAATACTAAAACATCTAAAAAACATACCCCCCTAAAAATATATTTTTTTTAATTCTGAGTAGGGTATCAAATGAAAGCCATTAGTACGTGGATTAACGATCAAATATTTATTTTTGCAAAATAAATTATTTTGATGCGATTTTTGGCCAAAATTGTGCAAAAAAAAAATTTGTCCCACACCCTGTAGCCCAGATGGTTTAAACTAAAAATCTAAAAAAATTCTAAGTAATGTATATTGGTGTGAACCGAAATAGTACAACAGGAATTTTTGATTAGATTATGTTTTCGGAAAATAACGCATTTTTTGTGGTTTTTGGTTCACAAAGTACAAAAGTTATACCAATGTAAGCACTCATATGCAAGACGTGCGATAGCGTAATGGGTTAGAGCACTGGTGTCGTAAGCTAAAATGCGCTGGAAAACAAAGGGTTTCGAGTTCGAGTACGGAGTGAATTTTATTTTGTCAAAATTCTAGTTATATTTTGACAAATGTTGTATTTAATTTTTAAAAGCGTAAATTTAATAACCAGTCTTATTATATGATTAACAGACGATAATTATTTTAAAAATATCGTTCATTTTGCCGTGATTACTACAAAGTAAAATTTGTCCTACACACTCAGCATACTGCCATCACTTATTATATACCTGCGAAACCCTGAAATGTGTGAATATTCACACTTCACATCATTTTTTTGAAACACAATTTTGGTCGACCTTCACGGGATGCATCACTGACGGAGGCACGAACACGACGAAATTCTGCAAACCAATTGTAAACTTTTCTTTTCTGATGGTGCTTCACTACCATAAGTTGAACGAAGCGAATCTATACATTGTTGTTGAGTTAGGCCTTTATCAAAATCGTAAAAAATCATCCAACGAAAACCTTCACGAGTAATATCCATTTTTTCACAAACTTTTTTTTTAAACGCTCACTGTCAACATACTTCTCAGTCAATTTATAAGCTGCCACTGATTTCACAATAACAAATTTTACGAATATAGTAATGACACATTTCAATATTGCCATCTAGTGGTCGTTTGTAAAAACATAAAAGGTTACCCTCGTATCATGCTGTAGTTGCTGCTACATCTTTCAATCGATGTATTTTTTTATGAGTATACATCTGTTTTCTTTTATCTTTTTTACAGGCTTATATTATCACAACCAAAGTTATAAAAGACATTTTCAAAATTCAAAAATTCTAAATTAACTGTCTCTTGTGACCAGTAAATATCTCTTTGTTCTGTAGCTTTCTAGTTCACTTCCTTTCCCTACTGTTTCATACTCCTGTTTATTCCCCTTTTCGCCTTCATATCCTGGATTATTCCTGCTGGGATAATCTGGAACTGGGGTGAACGTGTTATCAATGCCAGTGCTATCGGGGACAGCTTACCCAAAGCTTTTAGCTTTACGACACGAAGAACGTTTACGAGACACATTCGTTTCTACAAACACCTGACTGACTTGTATCTTGTTAATTTCATTAAAGATATAGAATATATTTGTATAGTGTAACAAATTAAAAAAGTCCTTTCAAGGCCGTAATAAAATAACAAGGCAACCTAAAACAATCTATATTAATAAAATTGGAGACTACGAGTCCTGTCCACTATCAGTTGGTCCAGTTACGAAATTTTTACTTATTGGTGTTCAGTTAACAGAATGCAAATAGCTTATGAAATCTAGGTTTTATTTTCAATTAAACATTTTAGAAATTTACGATTAATATTTACAACTATTAAAGTAAATTAATAAGAAAAAAATAATATTTCCATTGGAAAGCCAATAACTTGGAAACCTATTTCAGAAGTTACCACTGGATAACGTCACCTTTCATTTTTATAACGGCATTAATTCTTCTAGGCATAGTATCTACAAGGTCTTGGCATTGTCGAGGAGTAAAATTATCCCATATTTCTTGAAGCTTTAGTCTTAATTCTAGAATTGTTCTAGCCGGTGTTATACGCAATCGTTTTTTCATTTCGTGCCAAATTGTCTCGATGGGGGATAAGTCTGGGCTAATTGAAACCCACTCTAAAAGTGGAATAGAATGATCACGGAACCATTTCATAGATTTTTTTTTGATGTATGGCAAGCGGCTCCATCTTGCTGAAAAATAAAATCCTCCCCCAGAGATTAATGCATGTTCCATAGTTGGCAACAGAGACTCCTCTAAAATACTTAAATATTTGGCTGTGTTAACAAAGCCATCGATAAAGTGAAGTTTTACCTACACCTTTTGCAGACATTGAATCCCACACCATGACAGATGTTGGAAATTTCACCTTCCTTTTCAAGCAATCGGGATGATATGCTTCATGTTTCTGACGAACAACTCTGCTCCGGTTGTCCCCTACACAGACCTCAAACCTAGACTCATCGCTCCATTGCACGCTATTCCACTTATCACAATTCCATATTTTATGTTCTCTTGCCCATTTCAACCTGTTTTTCTTTTGCTTAGACGTGAACAATGGCTTTTCCTTGGCCTAAGAAAGTTTTATAAATTTCTGTAAATATACATTTAAGAGTCCGATTAAAAAAATATTACCTTATAGGTTCCAAATCCTAATTTTTTAGCTTCCTTATGACATGTAGACCTTGAAACACGTCTTCCAACAACATCGCTAAGTTCACAATGATTAACCGCATTTTTTCATCAATAGCTTTGCCTCTGCCCATGTTTTAAAATTATTTAGACGTAACACTTTTAATACATCACAGTCAATAAACTTTGTTTTCTAACGCCTACTACGCATAGCTACCGCAAAAACCCAGTTATTTTATATACAGTAAAAGAATACATGAACTCAAAAAATACGTTTGTTTTACGAATATTATTTTTATAATCACAAATTAAATATTACGGGATAAATTTTGACTCTTTTGCTTCTAATATGATTATATTGTCAAAAAATGTACAAAGCAGCATTTACTATTACTTATTATTTAATAATTTCTAAAGAAACGGAAAATGTCATAGCTGGGCCAACTGAAAGTGGACAGGGCTCGTAAACACGTGTAAACCCGGTATCAGTACATCAAATTGATGTAACAGAAAGTTGAATATTCCAGCACACAGTTCCAGTCATTATCGGATTTCGATATGATAAACCCTTGAAATATGTCCGAACTCACATTTCCCCTTTATTTTTCATTGATGGGAGCAAAAAGCTTTAAATTAAGCATCAAATTTTCAATTTGTTATTGAAATTTATTGCGTTAATTACATTAAAACATGGACACATTTGTATTTTGTTTTGGGGTACAATCTAAAACGCTCTCTATTTGTACCCTTTGATCTTACTGTTACATAATTAACTGTATAACAGGCACGTAATTAAACAGCAAATTGTTTCTCTCAGTAACAGATTTCATGTTATTTTAAGATATGAGAAACTGTTGAGAATTATAGACTCATAACTGTTACAGTATTATGTAATAATATACAGGGTGTGTCTATAAGGTATTGCCAAATTTCAGGTACAGGTTCCTTAGACCAAAAGATGAAAATACTTACTCCATATGATCCATAAATATTTCAGACAATATGGAGGAAAGAGGAGAACCCATAGGCAAACCATCTTTCAGAATAAATTAAGTTATTAAAAATAAAATAGGAGGGCATATTGAAAACTAATGCCTTGGGTTTCATGACGTTTTACCTCATCCACCTCATAGCCCAGATCTTGCGCCTTGTGACTTTTTCCTCTTTCCAAAGCTTAAGGAACATCTCAGGGGCAAGCGTTTCTCTTCGGATGCAGAGGTGATACCGGAGGTGCGGAAATGGTGCCGTGTGAAGTCTTCAGACTTTTTCCGTGACGGACTTGAAAAACTCGTACCACGTTGGTGTAAATGTATTACTGTCAATGGCGATTATGTGGAAAAGTGAACTAAGTAAGCGCCCGTAGCGTAGTGCGTAGTGTCATCGCTTAGTAATTTGCAAACTACAGTTCGATTCCTGTCAATTTTAATTTTTCTGTTTTCTTTTGCATTTTTATTTTGTTTAAATTATTTTGTCAAAATTCTAGAAAAATATTTTGGTAAATGTTGCATTTAATTTTTAAAAGCGTAAATTTAATAATCAGTGGGAAGTGTTGAAATTATAATTTAATTCTATGTTTGAATGTATACGAAATCAGAGGGCGAGGCTTATGATTTAAGCAACCAATGGAAGCCATAGGCGCAATTTTCAAAATATTAATGAACTTTGCTATGTAAAAAAATTATGCACATATTTAGAAACTTAAATAATGATATTAGGCATTCGAATTAAAAGTCATAAAAAAATATTTTGACATAAAATTTGTTTTGGCATCCCAAATAATCATCATTCAGTTACTAAATACCTGCGAAACCCTGAAATGTATGAACACTTCACATCCATTTTTTTTTATGAATTTTATATTTAAATATTATAATTTTTTTTTTCTAAGATACGAATTGGTAATTGGTTTTGAAATCCAGGGTTGGGGAGGGTCAACTGACCCATCTTGCCCCCCCCCCCTTGCGGGCTCCTATGAGCAGAATATATGATCACTAATAATCATAATCTTTTTGTAAATGATTTTAAAATATTACACTTGCACAATAAAAGTCTTAAACTGAATCTATTGGATTTTCGGAAAATTTACAAAAATAAAAACTCCATAACGGAATTCCCATAATGAATGACCAGAAACGTGTTTACAATTCACCCTTATTAAATCAGTAATATTTTCTCCTTACAACTGGTACAAAACCATAAAAATATGAAACAAATAAAAATAAAAAGCGACAAAAACAAAAGAGAAAATGTAAAAACCAAAGACCTTCTATGATTTTTTTGCTTGCCTCTTAAGAACTTTTCGTGAATCTTTGTTTAAGAACCACTGTTCTAAAGTACTTGTTCTTACGTCTCGGTCACTGGAGAAGATTTCGCAAACCCTGTCAAAATATCAACTAATCTATCGATTACATATTTAAGTTATCAGTTCTGTTGTCATTAGTTAGGCGTCATAAACAAGATCAGCTTGTAAGATTTGGTTAAATTGTTGTAATGTGGGTTTATATTTAGCTACTCTTATCATGATAATGGATTAAATCCCTTTATTGATTCAAAGATATATCCTTAAGCATTTGACAAGAAATTATTACAAAAGTAGTGATAAAATTTTGAAGATACTTTAAATTGGGTTCACTTTCTTCAAGCTTTGGGTTTCACAACAATCCTTCTGTAAGGCCTATCTCAGATAACATTTGACGTTTTCACTTGAACCATAACATCTGACTATACGAACTAAGGCGCAAATTGGCGCAGGATGTATAAAATGGCCGACAATTTCAGAAGTAAAACATGACTCATGGGAAACTCTAAAAGAAGAAACGATTATACAGTCTTTTAAGAAATGCGTTTAAGAAATGTTCATTATAAGTAACGCATTGTTCAAACGAAAATAATACGAACAGTGACATTTAGAGACAAGCCTGAAGATGAATTGAATGTTGCTACAAGTTATCGTACATATATAATTAGCAAGTGTGTGTTTGTGATCTGGGTAACATTGTGACGTCATTTTTTCCTAAGGTTCTCGTGATTGGCTAACTGGGGACACTTTAGGTCTCTTGATTGACAGGTATTTTGCAGATTTATTCTCTAAGAATCTACAAATATAATTACATGTAGAAATGTGTAGGATTTCGTAGGCATAAACAAGAAACTCTAGACACTCCTATAACCTATGATCGATATAAAAAATATTTTGCAGATTTATTCTCTAAGAATCTACAAATATAATTACATGTAGAAATGTGTAGGATTTCGTAGGCATAAACAAGAAACTCTAGACACGCCTATAACCTATGATCGATATAAAAAATATTTTGCAGATTTATTTTCTAAAAATCTGGGGATAAAATAACATTTAGAAAAATCTAGGGTTTCGTAGGCATAAACAAGAGACTCCTATATCTTTTGACCGATATGAACAATATTTTGCAGATTTATTCTTTAGGAATCTGCAAATATAATTAAATATATAAATGTTTAGGGTTTCGTAGACATAAACGAGAAACTCTAGACACACCTCTATCCGTTAACTTATATGAACAATATTTTGCAGATTTATTTTGTAAGAATCTAAAAATATAATTATATATAGAAATGTCTAGGCTTTCGTAGGCATAAAAAGGAAACTTTATACACTGTTAAATCTTTTGACCGATATGAATAATATTTTGCAGAATTATTCTCTAAAAATCTACGAATATAATTACATATAGAAATGTCTAGGGTTTCGTAGGCATAAATTAACGTCACAAATTATTTTTAGTTTTAACAGTATAAATGTTATGTACTGAGTAAAAATGAATAGAATAAATAATCTAACTATATAATTAGCAAGTGTCTGTATGTAGTGTCGGTAACATTGTGACGTCAATTTTTCCTAAGGTTCTCGTGATTGGCTAACTGGGGACACTATGTCTCTTGATTGGCTGACAGGTGACACACTCTCCAGTGATTAGCTAACTGGTGATATCTTATGGCGTGATTCGTTGACCAGCGACGAAATTAAAATACGTTAAATAATAAAACCAAATACACATACAAACAATTGAAATTTTTATACTATATATCTGTCATTGTTGACGGGTAATGACCTAGTTGTAATAATAAATGAAAACTAAGAATTGGAAAACCTCTAAAACCATTATTCATCGTCTTCAAGTGTTCGTCAATTCTTGCTTGCGTAGAATATTACGCATATTTTGGCCTGACTTTATTACCAACGCTCGTCTTTGGGAGAGAACCTACCAAAGCCCCATAGACATCTGATAAAGCAGCGGAAGTGGAGATGGATAGAGTATACCTTGAGGAACAACCCTTTGTCCATCAGTAAAACGGCTCTTGATTGGAACCCACAAGGGAGCCGTAGATGTGGCAGACCAACGGACACATGGCGTAGACTAACCATGAAGGAAGCCAGCGAAAGCGGCAAAACATGGAGAGAGCTAAAACATCTAGCGCAAGACAGATCCAAATTAAGTTTATTGAGGCCCTATGCTTCACATAGGATCGACAGGAAACATACAGTATTGGCCATAAAGATAGCAACTTTTGATAATCCTCTTTTATTTTTATTCTATTCAATATTTTTAAAATTAAAAAATGTAATTCTTACCTTTAACAATCCTCTAAATATATTATAGTAAAAAATTAAATTTTAATAGTAAATTCTATTTTTTTTTTTATTGTATTTATTATTTTTACCTGGACATAAAGATAGCAACTACGCTTAAAAAATCTTTTTTTTTTATTAATTAAGAAAATGAATTATTATTAACAGATCATTTTTAATATTTTGTATAGTAACCACCAGTATTTATAACTTCCCGACATCTTTTCGGCATTGATTCTAATAATTTCGTGATCATTTCATTATCAATATTAGACCAGGCACCCTGCAAAGCTTTAAACAAATCTTCAATATTTTAATGCGTTTTGTTTCTAATCTTTCTGTCGACAATCTCCCAAAGGTTTTCTATTGGATTTAAATCGGGTGACTGTGACGGCCAAGTCATTACGTTAATTTTTGAATCCTCGAACCATTTTTTGACCAACTTCGAAGAATGTTTTGTGTCATTATCATGCTGAAAAATATGTTTTAAAGGCATGAACTCATCAGAATAAGGTTCCATAACATTTTGAAGGATGTCTATATATTTAAATCGATCCATTGTTCCTTCAATGTGGTATAGAGGACCCATACCATATCCCGAGACACAGCCCCATACCATCACACCACCTCCGCCATGTTTAACTGTTGGCAAGGTGTATTTTTGAACCAATCTTTTATTAGCAGGCCTCCTAACGTAACTTACACCATCACTTTTAAACAAATTGAACTTAGATTCATCACTAAAAATAACTTTTTTCCATTGATCCACAGTCCAGTCAATATGATTTTTAGCAAATTCTAATCGGGCCTTCACATTCTTTTTGAATAGAAGTGGTTTTTTAGCTGGACGGCGACTAAAAATACCCTCACTAACTAATCTTCTGCGAATAGTTCTTGTTGAGATGTTTTCTTGATCCATTTGTGGCAAAAGGCTCAAAATTTTCCCCGATGACAGAAAGGGGTTATTGGTAGATACATAAATAATTTTTCTATCAGTTCGTTTTGTAGTTTTTCGTGGCCGTCCTGGAATTTTTGAAACTTCAAACGTACCTTCTTCTCGAAATCGTTTTATAATTCGCCATACAGTAGATTTAAGAACATTTAAATTTTGTGTGATCACATTTTGCAGCAGCCCGTCTTTAAAACCAGAAATTATGAAGTTTCTAATTTCACTTGAAGCAGTTTTACTACGACCCATGATTGACAAATATAAATTGAAATATTACTAGTGCACAACATATTATTTATGGATAAAACCTGCATATAACAAGAAAATTCAAGTAGTTGCAATATTTTTGTCCAAGCAAAAATGAAGAAATAATTTATTATTAATCTGTGAGTCAGATTATTTGACTATTGATTGATGTAACAGACAAAATATGATTAAATTATAGAATTAAGAGTATTTATTTTCCAATATTATTATTCAAATTTGAAAAATTGAAAAATGTTAAAAGTTGCAATCTTTATGGCCAATACTGTATATAAGAATTTGTGATTTTTTTTTTTTATATATAATACATTTTTTTGAAAATTACGGTAAATATCTCTGATGCATTTCGGCTGCACTTCATATAACTGCTAACCTTCCAAAAAACGTCGTAGAACAAGTGTTTCCACTGACTGACGAATATTCAATTTTCTTTGTTTTGTCAATATTAATTTTCACATTTAATTATTAACATTAATGTTGGTTATCCTGTGCGTATTTCGCCATTTATAAACCTTAATCTCATTGTATAACTTTAATTAAATTAAATAAAGATATATTTTAAGTTTAGAGTGGCTCTTTAAATTGTGAATAGCTTTAGTTATAATTATATTAAAACTCTTCCTCAAGTTTCCACAACAATTTGTTTATTCTCCAACTTTAGATGGAATTGTAAGAATAAGATAGAGCACATTCTCACTACATTTAAGATTATTCAAAAATAATATGCTACAGATTTAGAGCACTGCTTATATATTTGTTGTTTTATTATTATATGTACTGGTTTTACATCATTCGGTGCCATCCAGTTTCAGTGCTCATTATTCATCATATACAGGGTGGTTGTTTGAAACGGGGCACCCCGAAAATCTCCTTTATTTGTAAAGATACAAAAAATCTTCAGAACAAAAGTTAAACTAGACAAAAAGGCCTATCTAAAGATTACTATAAGAATTCTGAGGCACTTCCGGTTTCACCGGAAATTATGTCAACTTTTGATCTAGCATAGGGAATCGATAATTTTATATTTTTTCCTAAAAGTACATTAAATAAGCTTTACAATGACACCAAAAAAAACTTTTACAAAGTTGAACGTAGCAAGCTTTGAAAACAATAAAAAAAGAAACAAAATATCTCTAAAATAAACTATCTTATAAGGGCGATGGAAGAGTTTTTATTAAGAATGAGAAAATGTGTGGACAAAAATGGTGGTTTGATCGAACATTTGTAATTTTTTTTTTTTTGTTAAATAATTGTAAAAAGTAATAGTTAGTTTTTTTTTTTCTAAATAGTCAAATAGTTTATTTTAGAGATATTTAGTTTCTTTTTTTTATTGTTTTCAAAGATTGCTACGTTCAACTTTGTAAAACTTATGTTGATTATTATTTTGTAAATATATATCGCCATTCTGAAATGGTTAGCATAAAAATATGATTTTTTGGTGTCATTGTAAAGCTAATTTAATGTACTTTTAGGAAAAAAATATAAAATTATCGATTCCTTATGCCTAGATCAAAAGTTGACATCATTTCCAGTGAAACCGGAAGTGCCTCAGAATTCTTATAGTAACCTTTAGATCTGGCCTTTTTGTCTAGTTTAACTTTTGTTCTGAATATTTTTTGTATCTTTACAAATAAAGGAGATTTTCGGGGTGCCCCGTTTCAAACAAACACCCGTGAAAACAAAGGTGGACAATATTTTTTTTGCACAATTTTAAGAAAAATCGCGTCAAAATAATTTATTTTGCAAAAATAAAATTTTGATCGTTAATCCACGTACTAAGGGCTTTCATTTGATACCCTACTTTTTTTTTTCGATGAGCACATATTTTTTTATATTTTTAAGGGGGTATGTTTTTTAGATGTTTTAGTATTTTTCCTATGTGTGGGTCAAAGAGTTGTATAAGCATGCCAAATTTCAACTCTCTAGGTTTAGCCGTTTGGTTACAATTTTTACCGAACAGACAGACAGACAGACAGACAGACAGACAGACAGACAGACAGACAGACAGACAGACAGACAGACAGACAGACAGACAGACAGACAGACAGACAGACAGACAGACAGACAGACAGACAGACAAAATAACGGTATAAGTGTTTTTTGGTCATACCTACAAAATCCTAAAAAGAATTTCGTGTGTTGATTAAACATTGTTTTTTGATGGGAAAAAATACTGTTGAAGCCAAACAGTGGCAAATCAACTATTACTGATTGGTATGCTGAATTTAAATTAATTAATTAATTTTAATTTTTTTAATTTTAGGAGCGTTGGAATGAATGTATCACTCTTGAAGGAGAGTATGTTGATAAGTAAAGTCGAATTTCTAAAAAAAAAAATGTTTTTCTTAGTTAGACCGGAGACTTATTGAACGGCGTGGTATTTATTTATTCGTTTTTAATAAAAGTGCACTCTTAAACAGCAAAAACAGTATCGAATAATATGCAAATAATTACAAACTCTTTCAGCAACTAAATCCTAGGTTATGAAACTTTTCTTTGAGTATTTTTCTCATTTCCGTGGTTCAGTATAGCATACAGTAATCCTAATATAAATAGCAATAAAAGAAGGAAGCTAAAACATACAAAAGCAGAGTATGTTTTACAAGCAACACTTCCAAGCAAACAGAACTAGATTACTGAGACTTGATATAAAAACAAATGGTTATACTTTGTTTACACTCTACGACTTTTTGTTTAGCAAAAATAATCGAGGAAACTTTAAATAAACTTGTAATAACTGGAAAGATGATGAAAAATCTACAGTAATGGTTTACTAGACCGGTTTGTTATTAGTAGAGTCCGGCAAAAATATGCAACGGTATTTTAGTTAGGTGTTTTTCGATAAAAAGCGGCACATGTGTTATCTGTAGAAATAAAATGAAATTATACAGTTAGGTCCAGTTGCACAGATTAAGATTGCTCAATCAATTGCTCCCAGAACTCGAGAAAACCGTGCGATATAGTAAAAGTTGGCGTACATTACACTGTTCCATTTGACTATTAGGCATTTTAATATTTTGATGACGCAAGGTACAAATTGCGATATTTCTCGATATTTTTCCTATATCTTTTGAAGCTGTAGATTTATGGCAACCAGTAAACTCCCTTACCATTAACATACTTCCAATAATATAATATCGTAGAATTTGTATTGAAGTGAATGCGTGGTTCCTGTAAGTATTATTTTATAAAATATTATATAATTATATATAATATTATAAAATAATATATTACGTGATTTTTGTCAAATTTAAATATCGGTTTTTCGTAATTTAGCGCTTTAAAATTTTAATAACCTATTTGAATTAATTGTTTGGGACCTTAAAAATAAGTAGGTTGTAAAATTAGGTTCCAAACTTGTCTCAAATTTGTTTGTAATGTTTTCTACAATAATTTCAAAACTGTATTACTGTGATAAATCATATTTTGAATGTTATCTTCTCAAATATTTTTAATATCAGCCCTGCCTACGAAATCCTGTAAACTATGAAAATTCACAGTTTATATATTTTTTCAGATAAACATGTTTCGTCGCATAAATGTTTACGTAATTCCTGCTAATGATATAAAAATAAAATTTCCTTATCAACTTATTTAAGAGGATTAATTATTTTTTTAATCCCATACTAGTTCATTTGTGGTTAACAAAACATCGAGATAACATTAAAATGTCTTTCTTATAAATTCTAAGTTATTTTTTGTACGTATTTTAACATTGAATATATTGGGTCTCGTGAAAGTGTACAGTGTAGTTATTTTTGGAAATTTGGGTATTAAATCAAAAACTATATCTCAAAAATGGTAAGAAATAGAGACCTAAGGTTTAGATCTTTAAAAAATGTAGTTTTACGATGTTTTTTCTGTAATATTTGGTCCGTAATGACCTAAAACTAATTGGTAAAATTTTGATTTTATTTTGTAAGTTTCAAAAATTCATATCTCAAAAATGGTAAGAGGTAGAGACTTGAGGTTTGAATTTTTGGAATTTTTACACCTTGTTTTGTCTAGAAAAAATTAATATTTGGTCCGTAATGACCTAAAACTATTGAAAATTTAGATTTTTTTTAATTTAAAAAATTCATATCTCAAAAAAGGTAAGAAATAGAGACTTGAGGTTTGAATTTTTGGAATTCTCACACCTTGTTTTGTCTAGAAAAATATAATGTTTGGTCCGTAATGACCTAAAACTATTAGGGAAAATTTTGAAAATTTTTGTAATTTTAAAAATTCATATCTGAAAAAAGGTAAGAAATAGAGACTTGAGGTTTAAATTTTTGGAATACCCACACCTTGTTTTGTCTAGAAAAATATAATGTTTGGTCCGTAATGACCTAAAACTATTAGGGAAAATTTTAATTTTTGTTGGAATTTTAAAAAATTTATATCTCATAAAAGGTAAGAAATAGAGACTTTTGAATTTTTTGAATTCTCACACCTTGTTTTGTCTAGAAAAAATTAATGTTTGGTCCGTAATGACCTAAAACTAATAGGGAAAATTTTGATTTTAATGGAATTTAAAAAAATCTTATCTCAAAAAAGGTAAGATATAGAGACTTGAGGTTCGAATTTTTGGAAATCTCAAATCTTATTTTTTCTAGAAAAAATTAATGCTTGGTCCGTAATGACCTAAAACTAATAGGGAAAATTTTGATTTTAATGGAATTTAAAAAAATCTTATCTCAAAAAAGGTAAGATATAGAGACTTGAGGTTCGAATTTTTGGAAATCTCACATCTTATTTTTTCTAGAAAAAATTAATGCTTGGTCCGTAATGACCTAAAACTATTAGGGAAAATTTTAATTTTTGTTGGAATTTTAAAAAATTTATATCTCATAAAAGGTAAGAAATAGAGACTTTTGAATTTTTTGAATTCTCACACCTTGTTTTGTCTAGAAAAAATTAATGTTTGGTCCGTAATGACCTAAAACTAATAGGGAAAATTTTGATTTTAATGGAATTTAAAAAAATCTTATCTCAAAAAAGGTAAGATATAGAGACTTGAGGTTCGAATTTTTGGAAATCTCATCTTATTTTTTCTAGAAAAAATTAATGCTTGGTCCGTAATGACCTAAAACTAATAGGGAAAATTTTGATTTTAATGGAATTTAAAAAAATCTTATCTCAAAAAAGGTAAGATATAGAGACTTGAGGTTCGAATTTTTGGAAATCTCACATCTTATTTTTTCTAGAAAAAATTAATGCTTGGTCCGTAATGACCTAAAACTATTAAGGAAAAATTTTTCAATTTTTTTTTCGTTCTATCAAAAAATGTCGCAAATAAAAGTTGTTAGTTATTGCTTTTATAGCAACTTTAGTTCAATAATTTTTTTCGAAATATTTTTCTGTTGTGAAAATATTCGCAAAAAACTTAAAATCGACACGAGTAAACTCTCATTTTTAGTCAACCTATTTTTACCAAAAGTTGATCAACTCGTGCCATTGATGGCAGAAACTTAAATATGAAGTTTCATAAAAATCCTTTCAGCCGAATTTGCTCTACACGTGTACACAGACAGACAGACGGACGGACGGACGGACAGATTTTTAAATTATCTGTATGAAATTTGGCGAACCAATTTGATATTGTCTGCTGCGTAGTAACATTAGAGCCAAATACACTATTAATGTTTCGCGCGGTCTGCGAAACCGTAGTTCCACGTAAGAACTCATACTTCATAATAATGCGAATTTCCGAACGTTCCATTTTCAAAAAAAATTATTTAAAAAAAAAGTTTTTGGTATTTTTTAGAGCATACAATGATTTCGTTAAACAGGCGAGTTGTGACTTTCCACAAAAAAAAAAAAAAAAAACAGATCGATAAAATGTTAAGCCAATGTCAAATAATAAGCTGTTAAAGTTGGCAATATTATTAATTACAAATTTCATCCTTGACGACCTGATATATTATGGTAACTGACTTCTTTACAGGCCCTTACATCATTCTTTGTTTGTTCAAATATTCGTTCTTTTGTTCTAACTTATTTGTGTTTGTCCGTATTTTTTGCAAAAATATCGAATTAACTTATATTCCTTAATTTACGATGTAAGAGCTTCAATTTGGTACCCCACTCAAAGTTTATAATAGCTTTATATGCATGCCAAATTTCAACTATCTAAATTCAGCCGTTTGTCCACAATATCTTTCGAACAGACAGACACATTAGTCATGGCTGAAAGATTTGTTGGTCATACCTACGAAATCCTAAGTGTTCGAGACAAATATTCCACTTTTGTTGGACATAATATATTTTAAATTATGTCATTATCTCTTACCTTTTTAAAATACGATATTAAATACTGACCTGTTACGCCCAAATATGTTAAGTAAAATCCTTTAAAAATTCTCTAAATTCCCTCACAAAACTTCCTTCCCAATCAACAATTTCCCTTCAAAACTTTATTCTGTGAAAATCGATATGCTTGTTAGTTCAAAAGCTCGGCGTTGTGTGTCGCCATTTCCCTGAAAGCTCAACCAAAGCTCTGTGCTTTGATGTAGCGCTGCTGTGACTCGCTAGTTCAGAGCTTTGACGATAGATGGAAGAACAAATATCCTATTTGCTAAATTGTACAAAAGATGTCCTTAATAAGCTAGGAAGAGTTAAAATATGTATTTTTGTAACATTAGATCTGTAGCTTTGAAAATGGTAAATATTACCGAAACTGCAGTCAGCATGTTTAATAAAACAGTTTGTGAAACTTTACTAAGCATTTCATTTAATAACCGATTACCTATTAGACTTTTGGTTAACTGATCTTTTCATCTCTTGCGAGATCGTCCCACTGGTTGACAGGTGCCTAAATTTTCTTCCCCGGGTGCCTATCTTCTTTACCATTTTGTCCTCTTTTATCTACATCATGTTTCATATCCACTTTAATCATCCACCCCTCTGCTCTCTTTGTTCTTGCTTTTTCTGCATTCACCACTACGAGGACATATTGAAAACTAATGCCTCCATGGCCAAAACTTTTATAATGACGGGCCAGACCGTGTCAAAAGTGGTTTGCCATTTACCTTAAGTATCTGTACATAAGTCCTCCTAGCGGAAATTCTCAGCAACATCGCGTTTGCGCATGACAGTTCTAAACATGGCAGCCGACATGGATGTGCGGTTAAAACAACGAGCTGTTATTGAATTTATTACTGCGGAGGGTGTAGCGCCCATTGATATCCGCCGAAGGTTAAGAGCCGTCTACCGTGAGACGTGTGTTGATGTGAGTACTGTTAGGAGGTGGGTAAGGACTGTGAAAGACGCAAGTCCTGCTGAAACGGATGTCCATGATCAGGCAAGCAGTGACTGACCAGTGTCTGCATGTGGTGAAAGGCAGGTGGCTCTCGTAGGGTTCATCCAGACAAAGTGCCAATTCTGCATCATGACAACGCTCGGCCTCACACAAGTCAGAGAACGCGCGGAGCACTGGAGAAGCTTGGGGACATTTTACCTCATCCACCTTATAGCCCAGATCTTGCGCCTTGTGACTTTTTCCTCTTTCCAAAGCTTAAGGAACATCTCAGGGGTAAGCGTTTCTCCTCGGATGCAGAGGTGATAGCGGAGATGCGGAAATGGTGCCGTGGGAAGTCTTCAGACTTTTTTCGTGACGGACTTGAAAAACTCGTACCATGTTGGCGTAAATGTATTACTGTCAATGGCGATTATATGGAAAAGTGAATACATATATCAGTGCGTAGAGGACAGTTTATACTATTATTTTACATTTATATGTAAACCATATATCAATTACTAATAAAGTTATAGCCATGGAGGCATTAGTTTTCAATATGCCCTCGTATGATCAAGAAATCTTTCGGGAGATTACGATTTTCTTCTTCTTCATCTTGGCGTTTTCCCGTAAGTGCGGGGTCCTCTTTTTGGATTTTTGAACCCCGCTTTTGCAGATCAAACGTTTCTTCCGGGCGTAGATGAGCAACCCTCATATCATCATCGACTGTGTCTTGCCATCGTTGTTTGGTCTACCGCGAGAGCGCTTGCTATCTGTTGTAAAATGGTGCGCAACGAAGGGAACGGTACTAGGTGCTGCTCGTCTAACATATCCAAACCACTGAAAGCGTTTTCCCCGCACTTTTTCTTGAATTGTTGTCACGCCAATCTGCTGCCGAATAATATCATTCGGTGTGTGCTCCAGGAGAGAAATGCCCATGAACCAGCGAAGCAAGCGCATCTTCATGAAATGTAATGTACGTTCTGCTAGGATGTTATGCAGAGTTTCTGGTGCATAGAGTATATGTTCACTATTTATGTCGCCTACTCCAGACGTCTTCCCACTTCTCAGATTTATGAGAACTCCACGAACGTCCTCCGTAGTGACGAGGCATTCACCAAGCGAAACACCATTTGGTATAGGGTAAAGGTGGGATAGATGCCCCAGTTATAGAAAAACAATCGTGTTGCATTAATCTTAATTATTACACTTTATCTGGTACTGTAATTGGCCATATATCCCATATCGATGGGATTTTTGCCCCATATGGTGGTATTTATACCTCACTAAAATAATACATTTGATTTTGACCAACAATTTTAATATTTTTCTAAAATAACAATTAAAAATTACAATTTAATCAAAATTACAATTTATTATTATTTTTTTTTTTTTAGCGACTGCCAACATATATACGGAGTGGTCATACCGATCTTGACTATTTTTAGCATGATGTCTGTTGGTCTGTGTGTCTGTCGGTCCATGGAGAGGTGTAGAGCAGTTTTGGCCAAATGGATTTTTATGAAACTTCATATTTAAGTTTTTGACATCAATGGCACCAGTAGTTGTTCAACTTTTGGTACAAATCGGTCAACTATAAATGTAAGTTTACTCGTGTCGGTTTTAAGATTTTTGCGAATATTTCACAAAAGAGAAAATTATCTAAAACATCTATTCTACAAAAATTACTATACAAGTAATAATTAACAACTTTTATTTGAAACATTTTTTGATAGGACTTAAATTTTTTAAACTTTTCATATTTTTGCGATATTTTTTCCAAGTATCTATTTTGGCATACATGTTGTTGCGTGTCCTTGGGAAAATGTTAGTATAAGATTATATATATTTTATTATAAGATTATATATATATATATATATATATATATATATAATGCCCGAGCCATATATCCCACATTTATTGGGGCCTTATATCCTTTTTCTATGGGATAGATGCCCCATCTGTTTATTTCGAACAATATTACAATATTGAGCATTATTTTCTACTCTATAATGTGAGGTTAAGTGTCTTCTGATACCTAGTAATGAAACTAATTTTGTTAAAGTTATAGTTACGTCATAAAACCTTAAGACAAAATGTCGTAATTATTGAAATACAACCACTCATATGAGCACCTACCTTTACAATTTAATTTTTCATAAACTATTAACATTGAAGATAATTTAACACATTTATTTCAGAAAACTGTGTTTCTCGTACAAACTGTTAGTACTGAAATGATACAAACACACACCGTTATGGATATATGCGAAGTGGGGCGTTTATCCCACTGGGGCATCTATACCAACTTTACTATACAGCATATTTTATATTGTCATCATTTTTTTCATCCATCAGCTTTATGAAGCTGTTTCTCCAAAACCGATAGTTATTAATATAAACCAAATAATATTCAATAGTGCCCAAGTTACAAAATTCCAGGGAATTTCAATTTCTTGTTTACTGTTATAAGTATTCCAGTTTCAAATTCCAGAACTCATTCTAGTAAGCTTTTGACTTTTATTCTTACTATTACAATAAAGCCATTTTCCACTCAATTCTAAAATTATTTCCTTACAAGTCACATCAAAGTATTGTCTGATTTGCTTTGTCATTTGTAATAAAGAATTTACTCGAGTGAAATTGATATGAAGGAGTGTCTGACCAAGAATGAAAACCGGAAAATCCTTGTTTAATTTACCGGAAATACAAGTGTTTATTTCTGGAAGTAAAGTATAATATTATTTTAACATGTGAAGAAAAATAACTCAAATATTGGGTTGAGTCATAAATAACTTCTGCTTCTTGAAACAAAATGTAATGATTCATTGTACATGGTATTTAATCAGAGATTCAAAACTCAGTGTATGGAAAACATAAATTATGGTATTAATACGCCACTGTTGTAACCACATAACAATATAATAGAAAAATATATCATATTTTTACTTGCCCGACCTTAATATATAAGATTTTGACTGATGACCACGTTTCATGGTCCAGGGAATCCAAAAAACCTATTTTCGAAGTGCCGTCCGTATGTGTGTGTGTCTGTGTGTCTGTGTGTGTGTGTCTGTCTGTCTGTGTGTCTGTGTGTATACACGATAACTCAAAAACGGTTTAACTTAAAGAGTTCGTTCTGGTACTAAAAAATTCTCCTAATAATTGGGAAGAACCCTATTGTTTTTTATTAAAATCCGAAACCGGAAACGGAAGTTATTAAACTTTAAAGTTATTAAAATTTAAAAAAATTCGTAACTAGTAAACCAAACATTGGACAAAAATTTGTATAGGACATAATTTGATATATTTTTGAAGATTTACCTAATTCTTCTTTTAAATTTAAAAAAAATATATATATTTTTTTATGTATTTTTTTTTTATTATTATTTTTTTATGGGAGGGCAAGTCTAGCGGAGGTGTCTCTTCGCCACTGGTTTTATTTGGGTTTTGTAGGTATGACCAAAAAACCCTTATACCGTCATTTTGTCGTCTGTCTGTCTGTCTGTCTGTCTGTCTGTCTGCTCGGTAAAAATTGTAGCCAAACGGCTAAACCTAGAGAGTTGAAATTTAGCATGCTTATACAACTCTTTGACCCGCACATAGGAAAAATACTAAAACATCTAAAAAACATATCCCCCTAAAAATATAAACAAAAATGTGCTCATCGAAAACAAAAATATTTTTTTTTTAACTCTGAGTAGGGTATCAAATGAAAGCCCTTAGTACGTGGATTAACGATAAAAAATTTATTTTTGCAAAATAAATTATTTTGATACGATTTTTGCCAAAATTGTGCAAAAAAATTTTTGTCCCACACCCTGTAGCCCAGATGGTTTAAACTAAAAATCTAAAAAAATTCTAAGTAATGTATATTGGTGTGAACCGAAATAGTACAACAGGAATTTTTGATCAGATCGGAAAATAACGCATTTTTTGTGGTTTTTGGTTCACAAAGTACACTCACATGCAAGGTGTGCGATAGCGTAATGGGTTAGAGCACTGGTGTCGTAAGCTAAAATGCGCTGGAAACGAAGGGTTTCGAGTTCGAGTACGGAGTGAATTTTTTTTTTGTTTTTTTTTGCATTTTTATTATGTTGAAATTATTTTGTCAAAATTCTAGTTATATTTTGAAAAATGTTGCATTTAATTTTTAAGAGCGTAAATTTAATAACCAGTATTATTATATGATTAACAGACGATAAATTATTTTAAAAATATCGTTCATTTTGCCGTGATTACTACAAAGTAAAATTTGTCCTACACACTCAGCATACCGCCTTCACTTATTATATACCTGCGAAACCCTGAAATGTGTGAATATTCACACTTCACATCAATTTTTTGAAAAATAAAATTTTAAACGCAACTACTTTCTATCAAAAAAACAGAATTTAAAACGTATTTTTTGGTGAAAATAAAATCAGGGAGTATTAATAAATAATGTTCTACCAAAGGAAAATTGGTTTGTTTTCAGTGTTCAGTAAATTGTCAAACGAAATTGAGGGCGAAAACATGTTTTTAAAATCAACGTTTAATGGTAATATACACTTTTATAGCCAACATATAATGTCAAGTTCACAACATGATACTGAAAGATGAGGTTTCATCAAAAAAATCGAGGGCTAGTGTCATTAAACTTTATTAAGAAGAAATTATTTTATATTTAAATTATCACCTTCGAAATATTGTTCTTCTGCGGATATATATCCTCGCCAGAGTCTTTTCCACTTCTGAAAACATATTTGAAATTCGACTGGATGGTCAAATTCATGCTTTTACTTTGACAGTAGACGTTAAGTAGTACCAATTATGTTGCTGAAGAACATATAATCATTTTTGATGGAATTTCTACCATTTTTAAATCGCCTGAAGCACTTAAAGCACACCGCAAGTTTTCTTCAAAAGCTGTTTCCAAAATTAAAATATTTCCGTAGTAGTATTTCCAAGTGTGAAACAAAATTTCACACAGACACAGGTGCTTATTGGTCAGGTCTGTCTTAAATATCGCTGGGGCAACAAAATAGAATTACAAAAACGGTTATAAAATTCGAAAGAAAAAACTTAGTGGCAAAAATTTAACAACAGTCAATTCACAAATGATAGCTGCATCGTGGCAAGTTGTTATTTCCCTTCTATACTTACTCGATATTGAGCATTGCGAGTATTATTTAAATAAATCTTCTTCGAGTTGGTATATTGTTGCGAAAGTAATGGAAATATTATAGTTTCGTTAAATCATTGTTTTCGTAAAACATACTATTTTATTTAGTTAGTAATATACTGGCCATTATTGTTTACAACCTATCAATAAGTTTAATTCCCTCCCGATAAAAACTGACAGCTTTATAGGCAAAAACCAGTGGCGAAAGGAAACCTCCGCTAGACTTGCCCTCCCATAAAAAAAATATTAAAAAAAAAATAAACTAAAAAAAAAAAAAAATTTATATATTTAGATAAATCTTCAAAAATACATCAAATTATGTTCTATACAAATTTTTGTCCAAGGCTTGCTTTACTAGTTACGAATTAATTATCATGACCATGGAAACGTTACATATAAGTATGAAAAAATTGAGACTTGGAAAAATTTTAAATAATTTTACAAAAAATTTTGGAAATTTTTCGTTTTATCAAAAAACGTCTCAAATAAAAGTTATTAGTTATTGCATTTATAGTAACTTTTGTTCAATAAATTTTTTCGAAATATTTTTCTGTTGCTAAATATTCGCAAAAATATTAAAATCGACACGAGTAAACTCCCATTTCTAGTCAACCGATTTTCATAAAAAACAATAGGGTTCTTCCTATTTAATAGGAGAATTTTTTAGTACCAGAACGAACTCTTTAAGTTAAACCGTTTTTGAGTTATCGTGTATACACACAGACAGACACACACACACACACACACACACACACACATACGGACGGCACTTCGAAAATAGGTTTTTTGGATTCCCTGGACCATGAAACGTGGTCATCCGTCAAAATCTCGACATCGAAAATTTTCGCGATTACAATACTTGCCCCTTATATATTAAGGTCGGGCAAGTAAAAATAAAAACGGCACGCTTAAGTTCGTCAATATTATGTAAAATTTGTACTTTTAAGAAAAGCCGAAAAGCTGGCAAGGACCGAAATAACCAATAATCTCTATACACTATATCCGGGGAGTAAGGTAGATGAGTCAAAATATTGTCACAAAGATAATCCTAGGTCAGAAATGCGACACCTAGACATTGTGATGTTGAGCTGTTTGATTAAAAAACTATTTGTCAGCGTCTAGCGTATGTTACCTGATTACGTAATGCATACGCTGCATTTTCGTAATTAATTAATATTTGTCATGGTGAATGAATATCGAAACTAGGTCAGTCGGAGGTAAAAGTAAATGGATGTCGTACGGAAGCCGGGCAGAGGAATCTAGCCAACTCCTCTACAAGTTCTACTCAACAAGGTGACGACCAAAAGAACGAATACATATACCATTACATCAAGTGAGCCAATCAGCAGTCACTATGTGAGTCGGAGAAGGCACATCCATGCTGCTCGACTCCCTGATGGGCAGCCTTCGTCTCGGAGAAAGGTCCAAGCCGATTCCGGCCAACAGGCGGTGGACTGAAGACTTCCCCAATTCCTATGGACGAATTCAATCATACAATAACACTGTAAATTTGGTAATTATTTAATAAATTATATTGTTTAAACCACCCACGTGAGAATATCCCTTCCGAGGTACCGTAATTTTAATTGCAAATTCATCGCTACTTGCAGACGGGTAGTATCTTGATGAAACACGATATAGCAGTACACATTTAGTCTTGAAGCTAATTATTTTGTAGTTTAGCACAGATTTTCGTCAATCATTTTCTTCAACATGTCCTTATCATCATAAGATGGTCTTCCGCTACGTGGTTCATTTTTAAATTAAAATCTCAGGATGAAATTTTTCTTACCAGCGATAACAAGTGCTCTTAGAAAATTCACATTCCCCAAATACTTCATAAACTTTTCTCACACATTCAATAGCAGTTACATCGTTTTTAAACTCATAAAACATTATTGACTGTAAGAATTCTTCTTAAGACACCATTGTTACTTCAGTCTTACCAACTATATAAATGAAAACAAGGCGGGAAATGTGAATACAATAAATTCAACTGGCCCCTACAATGTAGGAGAAACTGTTGTACTTAGCACTTTTACCTATTATTTAACACCATTTACCTTTTTTAAATTATCATATTTTAGATATTTGTTTTTAAAATTTATTACGATAGTTACCTAGAGATTTACCTGAAGGTGGAAGGACCGGGTTTCAATAATATTAATTAGTATTAATAAGAAGTAATTAGGTATTATTATTTATACTGTGTAGAAAGGTTAAATAATTCATAAATAAAATATTTACAATTGTTTTACAAAGAGGTAATGGTTTCATGAGAAAATTAACATAACTAATTTTCATTAAATAATTTCTAAGAAATTAAGTTGGAAAACAGAAATTTTATAGTAGTAACCTATATAAATATTCATCATAAAGTTATTCTCGATTGAAAATGTCAGTTTACAAGCCAAATTCTCGTCATTTGCGGGAGGTTATAATTTTCTGCTTCAATAAGAAGAAATCTTTGGCTGAGGCTCATCGAATGCTTTCAAATACTTATTGTGAGGCCGCTATTGGTGAAAGAACGTGTCATGAGTGGTTTCAACGCTTCAAGAATGGTGATTTTCACGTAGAAGGCCGACATAGCGGTGAAAGAAAGAAGGTTTTCGAAGATACAGAATTGGAGGCATTACTTGAAGACTCGTGTCAAAGTCAAGAAGAATTGGCACGATTATTGGGAGTGACTCAACAAGCAATTTCAAAACGACTTAAAGATATGGGCCTAGAATTTCGGGAAAAAAACGGCGGAAGCAAAGTTTTACAGCTATAGATTGTAGCAACTAAATTCCAGATAAAAATACTTGTTCCAATGCAAAAGATGATGCGTAAAATCGTGAAAATGGTGAAAGGGGCCAATCGAATATCATAGAAAATGATAAAATGCATTAAAATAAGGTGCAAGACTTCACACATAAATCAGTAAGTTCGATTCCCTCAGATAGAGTATCAGCCTGTCCATGATTACCCTGTCGTCACCTGACATCCTCGAACTGTACTTAAGTACATACTGAGTTAAAATGTGTAACAGAGACAAATCTGTGTTACACGCCTCACACATATGAGACACTTCACCTCGAAGGAGGTGTCCATGGGTCCATCAACAGCGGCCAATACGGAGGTGTGTTATGGTGGTTTCCTTCGTCCGGTTAATCTTGCAGGAATAACCCTATTGTTTAACATCTCGCTTAATGTGCCTCAACTTCATATTTTGCATGCTGTTCCATTCATGTTGTCATTTGGCTAAAACAAGTTTCAGATGACTCTTTGCGTCATTTGGAAATATGAAACTCACATCAAACAGAGGTCACTGGGAAGCTTATGCATCTACATCAGTCGCTTGATTGTCTTTAATACCAACATGTTCCGTTATTCAAAACAGCTCGAAAGGCTTATATAAAGTCGGACTTGTGGTCATCACCGTTGTTGTTCTACTCAACGTAGTTGTAGAGGTGTTGACTAGGTTCCTCTGCCTGTCTTCCGTATGACATCCATTTATTTATACTTCCTTTTAACCTAGTTCCGCTATTCATTTGTCATGCTAAACATTACTTAATCACGAAAATGCAGCGTATACATTACATAATTAAGTTATGCATGCTTTGACGCTGACAAATAGCTTCTTAATCAAACAACTGTTTGTCACAATGTAGTTGTTAATATCCTGACTTCGGCTTACCTTTGTGACAATATTAATATTATTATCCATATTTTGTGTGCTTTAACTACCCTTGAAAAATGTTTTAAACACCCCTGTAAGACTATCTGACGAGTGTTTAAATGGACTTGAAATGTAGCATCCCTGTTCAGTACTCCACAAAAAACTACAGTAGATAGTACGTGATTTAATATGGACCATTGTAAGGATGTTTCACAAAAAAACTAAAATTACAGATTTGAACAAAGAGGTATATGTAAGACTTTGATTTCATGATTTTAAAAGATTTTAAAGTGTATCAGAATAGTGGTCTGATTCAAAATACCCCTATAATCATGTGTCTGTCTGTTCGGTAGAAAGAGTGGCCAAATGGCTTGCATTAGAAACTTCACAAGTATATACATATTTTAGCCAGATTAAGATGTGGGAAATGAAGAACGGAGCAACAGGTATTGGGCAAAATCAGAGGATAGGCTATGCAGAATGTGTATGGAGGAGGAAGAATCCTTGGAACGTCTAACAAAAAGATGTGGAAAGATGATAAAATGGGAGGAAAAGTTAAAGGAGCTGTTGAGTGAAGAAGGAAAGGGAGAAAGATGGGCGAGAGCACTCGAGGAAAGAAGGAAGGAATGCGGAGAGGTAAGGCAAAACTGAGAACAGGAAGGATGAGAGAAGCAAAGGAGGAGGAAAGAAGAGAGGGAAGAGAAGCGAAAAAGAGACGAAAGAGGGGAGGAAGAACTGGAGTCAAGAAGGAAGGAGACCGGAGACGGAAGCTGAAAAAAGAATAGGAAGAAAGAGAGGGACACCGGAGAAAGAATGAAGAATAAAGAAATTCATATAAAATTATTGAATATACTCAATTTGTCAGGTATATGTCAGGTATACAGAATGTTTGTTTGAAACGGAGCACCCCGAAAATCTCCTTTATTTGTAAAGTTACAAAAAATCTTCAGAACAAAAGTTAAACTAGATAAAAAGGCCCATCTAAAGGTTACTATAAGAATTCTGAGGCACTTCCGGTTTCACCGGAAATGATATCAACTTTTGATCTAGCATAGGGAATCGATAATTTTATATTTTTTCCTAAAAGTACATTAAATTAGCTTTACAATGACACCAAAAAATCATATTTTTATGTTAACCATTTCAAAATGGCGACCATTTATTTACAAAATAATAATCGTGGCATCAAATTTTGTTAAAAATCGGTTGACTAAAAATGGGAGTTTACTCGTGTCGATTTTAAGATTTTTGCGAAAATTTCACAACAGAAAAATATCTCGAAAAAATTTATTAAACAAAAGTTGCTATAAATGCAATAACTAATAACTTTTATTTGAGACGTTTTTTGATAAAACGAAAAATTTCGAATAATTTCTGTAAAATTTTTCGAAACTTTTCCTAGTCTCAATTTTTTCATATTTATATGTAACGTTTCCATGGTCATGATAAATAATATCTCTGCTAGAAAATATTAGGTCAAGTTATTTCTACTCTGCTGCTAGAATGTAATTTATATAAGTACTTTATGATGGCGGTCAGTCCTATGGTGGCCACAGCTGATTTTTACTTGCCCGACCTTAATATATAAAGGGCAAGTATTGTAATCGCGAAAATTTTCGATGTCGAGATTTTGACTGATGACCACGTTTCATGGTCCAGGGAATCCAAAAAACCTATTTTCGAAGTGCCGTCCGTATGTGTGTGTGTCTGTGTGTTTGTGTGTCTGTGTGTCTGTGTGTCTGTGTGTCTGTGTGTCTGTGTGTCTGTGTGTCTGTGTGTCTGTGTGTCTGTGTGTCTGTGTGTCTGTGTGTATACACGATAACTCAAAAACGGTTTAACTTAAAGAGTTCGTTCTGGTACTAAAAAATTTTCCTATTAATTGGGAAGAACCCTATTGTTTTTTATTAAAATCCGAAACCGGAACCGGAAGTTATTAAACTTTAAAATTAAAATAAAACTACTTGCCTTGGACAAAAATTTGTATAGAACATAATTTGATGTTATTTTAAAGATTTACCTAAATACTCTTTTAAATTTAAAAAAAAAAATTATTATTAGTTTTTTTATGGGAGGGCAAGTCTAGCGGAGGTCTCCCTTCGTCACTGGTTTTATATTATTATTCGCTTATATATTTTTTCTTCTTTTAAAAACTATTTTTTTTAAATTTTTTAAAACTTGATTTTCTAAAATGTTCTTTAAATAAATATCGTAATTTTAATTAAGTATTGCTAATCTTAGGGCGCATAAAATTTTTCTCCAAGCGCAGCTTGAAGTTGCTAAGCCACTGATTCGGGCCTTTTTTTGAGCCTCTTTACTTACTAGATACCTAAGAAACCCTGAAATATGTGAAAATTCCCATGATTTTTACATGATGAACTTGAGAATTAGGTACATTTGCGGTATCCATATTTCGTTGTAAGCCAGCAGCAAACTAGTGAAATACAGTCTAATTATAACCGTTATGTTACTATGTATTGTTTAAATTACCCTAGGTTAAATGGTACTTTGTGGTGACTAGTGAATTTCTCAAGTTAGTTTCTCTAGGGTCATAAAGGGTTTGAATCTAAAATGAACCTTAAATTTTAAAATGTTTTGTACAACTGAAATTTCGCAATTATATATAATGGTGATAAGATCTTTCTTCATCACTGTCAGGTTGAATTTAGGCTTCACAAACACAAGTCATTTTACTCTGTGTAATACTAAAGTGGGAAACAGAATGCAACGAGTTCGACGGCGCGTTGACGCCGTTCGTACGGCGCTATCTGTCAGAAGAAAGTTAAAACCAAGCTGTCGTACGCAAGTGCACAGAATGGACAACGTCCTACGGCGTTCGAACGCCGTTAATACTGAATGTTCGTCAACTTTCAACTTTTGACGCCGTTGAACGTTGACGCAGAACACCTAACCTCAGTTTTTACTGAATGGTAAAGTGTTTTTATGTATAAATAACTTGCATACAACATAAATAACATCACACACAAGTCTCCATCATCCATTATACTTTTAATAAAAGAAGTCGCACGTATAAACACAGATATAGGTTGTCAAGTGACACTTGACGGCGTTAAAAATTATTGCATTGTGTGCAGACGAAAATTCTCAACGGCGCTACGCAACGCCGTCGTAAATGACGGCGCGCTGACGGCGTAGCGCGCTGTGCCTTCTGTTCCAGGCTTAAGTGGTGGATTCGGGGAGGGTGACTAAAATGCAGTCGGGGCTCTCAATATTTACATGCCCTGCGTTGCTAAGTTCTCGAGTTCGAATCCTGTTCAGGCATGGAATTTTCAACACAAAAAATTACAGTTGTCCTGGCTTATTGCCTCAGTAGCAAAGGCCATAATGGTGAAATAAAAAAAATATAGTATTTATATTTTTACCGACCGCCAACATATATAATGGAGGTATTGTGATCATACCAATTTTGGCATTTCGAGATTTCGATGGATCTCCAAGAATTGAGGTCCCTACATAACGTTTTGACTATTTTTAGCATGATTTCTGTCGGTATGTCTATCTGTCTGTCTGTCTGTCTGTCTGTCTGTCTGTCTGTCTGTGTGTCTGTCTGTCTGTGTGTGTGTCTGTCTGTCTGTGTGTCTGTCTGTCTGTCGGTACACGTGCAGAGCAAATTCGGCTGAAAGGATTTTTCTGAAACTTCATATTTAAGCTTTTGACATCAATGGCACAAGTTGATCAACTTTTGGTAAAAATCGGTTAACTAGAAATGGGAGTTTACTCGTGTCGATTTTAAGATTTTTGCGAATATTTCACAATAGAGAAATATTTCGAAAAAATTTATTTAACAAAAGTTGCTATAAAGCAATAACTAACAACTTTTATTTGAGACATTTTTTGATAAAGCAGCATAAATTAAACAAGTACTTTGTAATGGTGGTCGGTCCTATGGTGGCCACAGCTGATTTTTTGATTACATTTTTGTTTATATACGATATTCCAAACCTTTAAGCGGAACTAAATGCAATTTAAAATTTCTGCTTGTTGTCACTAGCTAACTTTTTATATATATAGTGCGTTCGAAGGTGAGTTTGCAGTATAGCTCTTATGGAAAATGGGAGCGGTGTTGCCAAATGTTGTAAAAGTGTCAAATGTGTCAATTATAATAATATGAAAAACTCGTATGATTTACAAAAATCAGCTCTTATAAAACTCAAAATAACACTCAACAAAAACAAATGGCCATTTGTAGAATACTGCGTCTTCACAGATCAGCGCGTTTTAGAGCTGGCAACGTCGACAAGCAAGAAAAGGATAGTGTCATTGTGTAAACCCATTAGAGAGTATAAAAAAGAACTACTCCATATGCCCTGTACTGCAAACTCACCTTTGAACGCACTATAGTTACTAGATTCGAGAATCTAGTTCCGCTTAAACCAAATAAACTTCTCAGTAAATAAATAAATCAATAAATGATCTCTCACTATTTTTCTTACAGTGAGATCATTAATTTCTCAGCGTTATGTAATACTTAACAGAAAAATTTAGTTATCAAACTTATTTCCAAGCTCATGTACACATAGGCGTATATTCGATGTTTCTTACCTTATACCAAGTAATTATTAAATGAACACTATTTTTTCTCTACACGCCAATAAGTTAACATCAAATTTGAAGTTCGCAATGGACTATCGTTGTTCCTCGGGTGAGTTCGGGCTAACGAAGTAATCTGATTGGTTCTGGTTGGGACTTTCAGCTGTGAATTGGAATATAGTTTTGATACTATTAAAATCATTGTGTACTGTTATGTAACGCTCAGGAATCAATGATCTCACTGTATATGTGGGTCAAAGAGTTGTATAAGCACACCAAGTTTTAATTTTCTATGCTCAGCCGTTTGTCTACAATATCTATTGTACAAACAGACAGACAGATAGACAAACATATGAATGACGTTTTAATGGTTTTTTGGTGTTAATGCCTACCAAATCCTACAAATGAAAATATCTAAAGGATAAAGAAAGTTCAATTTCCAATGATGCCAATGTTTTCATAGTCTGTGATACTGCCTCTTCGTTAGGGTTCATATTTTGTAACCCTTTGCAGTTTGACTTACTTAAACTAATTAAATGTCGGATGAATAATTTTGTAATATTGTGGCGATCTCGATATACTCTTGTCGACAATATATCTTGTAATGTACACAACTTTCAATAACTGGTAGGAGTTTGTAGCTGTAATAGCAGTATATCTGTCATTTTGCAATAGTGTAAACATATCTTTGATCTATTGCCCTGAACTTCTGAAATATTGCTGAAGTTTTGAGTTATCTTTCACTAAAATCAGTACATATTCTACAATGTCGATTACATGTCGAAATATAGATAATATTTATGGGATAAACTTGGGTTTAACTTTAAGGTTTAATTAATATTTACAACAAGCATTTAAGGATAGTACTTCTAAAACTGTAAATATCTACGGAGTGATTATTTAATGGCGAGACGACGTCACTGGAAGTTTTAATTATTTGCCGTTTCATACACATCGTAGCAGGCGATTATGCGCGCATTCGCATAATCTTTTTTTCTTCATAATCAAATTTTCTTCAAGGTTATTATAGTCAGAGTATTCTGCTAGGAGGCACGTAAAATTCGGTGACGTCGTCTCGCCATTAAATAATCACTCTGTAGAATTGTATAACAGAGTTCTTGTTGCGTAGATCCTAAAGGTAACGTTAGGACAAACGACTTAATCGGGTGTATTCTGTAAGAAATGCGTTAAAATTAGCGTCAGATTAATATTTTTATATTAACTCCATGTCTAACGTCATTATCCAAAAATGCTATTCTGTAAGAGCATTTGTTAAGGTAAGCGTTAATACAATATTTGTTAACGCGAGGCGCTAACTCACCCTGTAGAGGCTAATATTAACTGCACGCGCATGCGCTGTTACGTTGAATTTTAACAGGAGTATTTATTTAGTCAAATGCCAAAAGAATCTTAACCTAATATTTCGGTGTTGAATTAAATATTCAGTGGCGAAATTTATTTTAAAAATGGAACAGAAATGTTTGGTCCTGTGATACTCATTATAACTGGTTTCCACAGTGTATTAAAAAATATATAACTTTATTCAACTTTTGTTTAGTCAATTTATATACTACATTGTATTATAACAGTTTATCTAATTTTTTAATAATATGTGAATTATATGTTCATTCTATTTTTAAAAAGGTGTTCCGTGATATTAATTATTAAATTTGATTTATTACGCTATTTCTACCCTGGAATAACACTGTTGTGATCGTCATTATCAATCTCATCAATTGTTTCTTCAAATAATACACCATTAAAATGTACTGCGATATTTTGAAACACGGCGGAGGCATAAGTGAAGTTTTGTAGCTTTCAGAGGATTATAATTTTAAGTTCTGTGTCTCAACAAAAACCAAAACTGCTCTTCAATACTCCATTTACTTCCTTTCTATACAATTACTTGAACTTGCGTCTGGGTTACTTGTATAACAAAAATTATGAAGCGTCATTCTTATCTCTACTGTAAAGAACTCAATTTAAAAAGTAATAGAAAGATGATTAATATTCCTGCCGTCTTGTGTTTTATTAATTTTTTTTTTTTTAAATAACATGACATTTACTTAAACAGGATTAGCCATTTTTGCAAACTAAACACTAGCGTTAACTTTTAAAGCCACCGTTTCGGTAGGCGCTTATTGTAGAACGTTAACTGACTATTTTAACGCCGCCGCGCTATAATATTAGCACATATATGTTTAGCGAATAGCATTTAGGTTAAAAATGGTGGTAAAAAAATGAACGTCAGTTTCTGACGCTAAGATTTTAACATCATGCTTAGAGAATAGACCCGATTGATGGTTCCCAATAGACGTAGACGTAGAATCGTACGTCTACGTGAAAATATAAATGCTAGGAAAATGCATGCTACGGTTTCCAAACAGACGTAGAAACTAGAGATGGGTCGTTCATGAACGAACCGGCTCACTGAGCCGGCTCAGTACACTGACCGAAGTGACACGGTTCACCAAATTGAAATGAGCCGGCTCACGGCTCATTGTATAGTTTCAAGTTTCAAGAATACGATAGGTCGGGCGATTGTGAACAGTGACCGGAGTGATCCGGATCTGGGTCGATGTCATGTTGAACTTCGCGAGAACTTGGCTTGTAATGTATTATCATAAAGTGTATTTTGTCATCAATTTGTAGGGCAGTTTATTTGAAACTAATCGGCTTAGTCTGTATTTTCTTACAACCATACTATATAAAAATATTAAAAATATTGCCCAAATCCCAGATGTCCGATTTATAAGGGCAATAAACATCGCCATAAACTTAACACATCTGGTTTAAAATACAGTAGCTACATAAAGTGAATTGTTTGTTTCAAAAATGTTATATAAGAGTCGGGGCTAAACGACGTTCTACCTACGACCGAACGACCGGCAACTGACTGACCTGTGTCTCGGGATCATGTTTAAAAGAACCGGCTCTAAGCAAGAGTCGGCACTAAGCGACGTTCTACCTACGACCGAACGACCGACCGACCTGTGTCTCGGGATCATGTTTACAGTTCATATATTGCAAGAACCGGCTCTAAGCAAGAACCGGCTCTAAGCGACTTTCTACCTACGAACTAACGACCGGCCTGTGTTTTGGAAACAGTTTACTTAACCGGATCACTGAGCCGGATCAATGAACCGGCTCAACAAACTGAACGGCCTCCACTGATCCGGTTCCGCAAACTAAGCCGAAATTCCCAGCTCTAGTAGAAACGTTCACGTAGAATATTAGTATTTTTATGTTTCACGTCTACGTTTTGACGTTTGGTCAATATGAAATAATGATAGAAAAAGACAAAACATATTCAATATGTCGTACCATACATATTATTGAGGGTACTCTGGAAAATTAAGTTATATTTTCAAAATTTTAGGTCATATCTGCTTATCTAAATCGTTATTTTATAAATGTTTGCTACACTGAATGAGAAAAAATATCAGTTTGAACATCTGTCTCAAGACGTTGTTCTATATGTCTTTAAAATACAAAAGAACTTAAAAATACACTTGTATTGAGATTGACAACTTCATCCACGTGTCAAGCCAGTTGCATAAATACAAGGCGAATTCTAATATTGAATTTACAAAATTTTATTATGTACTATCACTGTAAGTATTTATTGGCGTATATAAAGCATGGCAAAGTTTGGCAGGAATGACACGTGCCGTGGACGCCATGTTTTAGAGGGACTCGTAGCCGAAGGGGGCGCCTTTTGAGTTTTTTGCTCATCACTTTGATTTGGTATCGTTTTTAGGGTTTTGTAGGTATGACCAAAAAAACCTTATAACTATAAATAAACCTTATAATATACGTCACACGACGTAACAAACGATTGTATTGCCTGGAACAATGCAATTGTTTGTTACATTGTGTGACGTAACTGCGTTGATTCCCCGACGCTAATGTAGTGATGTGTAGTGCCGAAGGGCAGTATTTCGAAAGTGATAATTTAAATGTAAAATAATTTCTTATTCAAGTTTTATGACGCTGGTCAGTGATTTTTTTTTTTTTTTTTTTTAATCCAATCTCTGTTGTTTACTGCTGGTTACATATTTTTTTGACATAATTTGTTTTACCATATGCATATAATTATTTTGAAAAATAACATAATGAAAATTTACATATTTATATCAGTAGAATTTGAAATTCAAATTACTAATAAAATGACAAAATATATATTTTTTAAATTAAATTTAAAAAGAAAATTTTCAGATCAGATTAAATTATCCATGTGTAACAAAATATTTCAAGAATATTATAAAACCACAGAATCTATGGGTTTATAGTAATTTTTATCATCATTGAAATCAGAAAAAAAAAATTCTTTTCAATAATAAAAATACGCAGGTTCCATACGAAAAATTTAAGTTAGTAGGGGAGACTGTTGTACTCTGAGCTTAATGTAACTTGGAACAGCTTTCAAGTTCCAGACTTTCTGTATCATTTAGAGGCTCTATATGAGTATTTCTCAACAGGTGGTCCGCGGACCACTGTTGGTCCTTAGCAAAATTTTAGTGGTCCGCGAAAAGCTTATAAATGTTTATTTTTGAGAACTTTGTTATTTTTTTTTTATCTTTTGTTCACTTTCTGTTATTTTTGTTAATTTTTCAGCGATTTATGTATGTGATTATATGTAGAGTCTACATATACAATAAATTTATTTAATAGCACATTTATTTTTTGTAGTCCGCGGTAAAAAATTAAATATTTCACTGGTCCGTGGTACGTTTTCGGTTGAGAAACGCTGTATTATATACCGTGTGTCTAACAAAACGCGGAACATAGCAGTTTACCATGGGATTTTAAATAAGAGTTGCACAATTTTGGCAAAAATCGCGTCAAAATAATTTATATTGCAAAAATAAAATTTTGATCGTTAATCTACGTACTAAGGGCTTTCATTTGATACCCTACTCAGAATTTTAAAAAAATATTTTTTTTCGGTGAGCACATATTTGTTTATATTTTTAGGGGGATATGTTTTTTAGATGTTTTGGTATTTTTCCTATGTGCGGGTCAACGAGTTGTATAAGCATGCCAAATTTCAACTCTCTATGTTTAGCCCTTTGGCTACAATTTTTACCGAACAGACAGACAGACAGACGACAAAATGACGGTATAAGGGTTTTTTGGTCATACCTACAAAAGCCTATAAATGGCCCTCGTACAGTCAGCTGATGCGTTAGTTATGGCAGTTGAGTAGATGGCGAAGAACTAAGACTAGGATGCCTTTATCTAAAACAGGTTGTGAACCACTGCATTAGCATGTTAAATCCTACTCCTTCTTTCTTGTTGAATCAGAAATTTTGATATTTATAATATTTGAATTTAATTAAACCAAATTCGTATTTTTTAATGAATGCTTGTTTTTCATTACCCCTTCAATACGAATATTTTTCGCCCTAATTTAATTTTGAGTCTACAAATTAAACTTAAATCCATACTACGGAATTTCAGGGGTCAAGGTTTAAATGAATTATTTTACGAAACCTTTTTTTAAGACCTAACCTAACATAACCTAGTCTAACAAACCCAACCCTACGTAAATGAATCTTCCGGGAAATTGGTGAAAATGCCGGAATATCTTTTAATAAAGGGAAAATGTCTATAAACAAAGGAAAATTTTAAAGAATTTACCAACATTTTTAGGTTTTATTTTAAGGATTTGAAAACTGTGCCGGATTTAATTTTGTTTAGGCTTTAAGTTAACAATGTTGTTTCTCTTGTAGCCATAAATGATGCATCAATAGATCAATTGAGTCAGAAGGAATAATAAATTTTTTGGGCAACCATATAACAAACAGTTCTTTTTACTGACTGCTAACATATATAAGGGAGGTATTGTGATCATACCGATTAACATTTCGAGATTTCGATGGATCTCCGCGAATTGAGGTCCCTACATAACGTTTTGACTATTTTTAGCATGATGTCTGTCTGTCTATCTGTCTTTTTGGTAAAAATTGTAGCCAAACGGCTAAACCTAGAGAGTTGAAATTTGGCATGCTTATACAACTCTTTGACCCGCATAGGAAAAATACTAAATCATCTAAAAATTATATCCCCCTAAAAATATAAACAAATATGTGCTCATCGAAAAAAAAATATATAATTTTTTAAAATTCTGAGTAGGGTATCAAATAGAAGCCCTTAGTACGTGGGTTAACGATCAAAATTTTATTTTTGCTAAATAAATTATTTTGATGCGATTTTTGCCAAAATTGTGCAAAAAAATATTTGTCCCACACCCTGTAGCCCAGATAATTTAAACTAAAAATCTGAAAAAATTCTAAGTAATGTACATTGGTGTGAACCGGAATAGTACAACAGGAATTTTTGATCAAATCATGTTTTCGGAAAATAACGCATTTTTTGTGTTTTTTGGTTGACGATGTACAAAAGTTATAGTTATGTACACTACACTAGGAAGCGTATCCTGGTCTAATGGTTAGCTTGCTCGCTTGCTACGCAGCAAACTAGGTTTCGCTCCCGGGCAGAGGACACAATTTTATTTTTTTCCATTTTTATTTTAATTAAATTATTTTGTCAAAGTTCTAGTTATATTTAATTTTTAAGAGCGTGAATTTAATAACCAGTTGGAATTGTTGGAATTATATTTTTCTTCTATGTGTCATGTATACGAAACCAGAGGGACAGAGTGTTGCAGTGTTTCTCAACCAGAAACGCACCGCGGAGCAGTGTAATATATAATTTTCTAACGCGGACCACTAATAATAATTGTTGGTTCATTTTTTGCAAGAAAACAAATATATTTAATGTGCTACTAAATATATTTATTTTATTTGTAGAAAATCACAGAAAGTTTACAGAAAATAAACAAAATATAAATTATTTACATAGAAAATGTGCATAAAATTTAAAAATAAAACTGCAAAAACACATATAAAAAATTTTGCGGACCACTAAAATTTTTCTAGGAACCACTGATGGTCCACGGACCACCTGTTGAGAAACACTGGTTTAATGGCACGCTAGCATGCCCGCGTTCTTATTTGCAAACTAAGGTTCGCTCCGCTCTCAAGGCAAATTTATTTTTTTTGCATTTATTTTTTGTTTAAATTATTTTTTTCAAAATTCTAGTTATATTTGGGCAGATATTGCATTTAATTTTTAAAAGCGTAAATTTAATAACCAGTGGAAATTGTTGAAATTGAATGCACGAAATCAGAGGGGCGGGGTAATGACTTAAAACAACCAATGGAAGCCATAGGCGCAATTTTCAAAATCTTAATGAACCTTGCTATATACAAAAAAAATACTGCACGTATTTAGAAACCTAAATAATGGTATTAAGTATTCGAATTACAATTAACAAAAAAATATTTTAGCATAAAATTTGTTTTTAAAGCTCTTAAGCCTGGAACAGAATGCACAGCGCGCTACGCCGTCAGCGCGCCGTCATTTGCGACGGCGTTGCGTTAGCGCCGTTGAGAATTTTCGCCTGCACACAATGCAATAATTTTTAACGCCGTCAAGTGTCACTTGACAACCTATATCTGTGTTTATATGTGCGCTTTCTTTTATTAAAAGTATAATGGATGATGAAGACTTGTGTGTGATGTTATTTATGTTGTATGCAAGTTATTTATACATACAAACACTTTACCATTCAGTAAAAACTGAGGTTAGGTGTTCTGCGTCAACGTTCAACGGCGTCAAAAGTTGGAAGTTGACAAACATTCAGTATCAACGGAGTTCGAACGCCGCTAGGACGTTACACATTCTGTGCACTTGCGTACGACAGCTTGGTTTTAACTTTCTTCTGACAGATAGCGCCGTCCGAGCGCCGTCAACGCGCCGTAGAACTCGTTGCATTCTGTTCCCCACTTAAGATTAATAGACGATACATTATTTTAAAAATATCGTTCAATTTGCCGTGATTACTACAAAGCAAAATTTGTTCTACGCACTCATGCCGCCTTTACTTATATACCTGCGAAACCCGGCAAGTGTGAAAATTCACACTTCACATTAATTTTTATTTCTTTTATCTTCTTTCATCCTTATCACGTACTTATACTATACACAGTAATATCCATTACATCATTTACAATACTTCTAGTGTTTCAAAAGTTTTAATGCAGAATCTCTTAAAACAATATTTTAATTGAAATCTAAAAATATGTCATTATTTTGATAACAATTGAAGTTAATTTCCGGTGTTGACAATGCGATGCAAAACAATAAAGTGACAGTATGATAAGGTCTTAGATGAATAAACAGCAACAGATGCATACATACTCTGTATGTTTTGTTTAAAGTTACATAATGCAACAGCACAGAATTATATTCTATAGCGCAATTTTGTTGAAATGGCTATTAAACTTTTGGCAAAATATCCAATCTACTGTCCGAAAATCATATTGAATTCATAAAAAACACGACATTTGAAATACAGAGTCATCTTTTTATCTCTATGCAGGGACATCGAGATACGAAGGAAATCGGTACAATTTACAGGGATTCGAACAGCGTACAGCAAGGGTGTCAAACTCATTTCAGTCCCGGGCCATTTTTCTAACAAGTAAAATTTACGCGGGCCGCACGTTATCTACAGGCTATTCCAAAGGTTTAGGCGGAACTAAATGGGAATTTCGTTCTTTAAGGTTGTCACGAGAAGGAACCTTGCTTGGATAATTTCAAGTCTAACGTTGGTATGTGAAAATTAAAAATTCCAACAGTGAAACCATAGAGACGATGACATTTATTAAAAATTTGAATACATTTTCACATATTTTGAAGACCAAAAAAAACATTTGTTATAATAATAAATGGGAAACTTTTATTAAGAATGACAAAAAATTAAAATTAAATGACATTTTATAATAGCAATCAAGTTAATCTAGAATTTGCAATGTGAGTATGATTTACAAAACTTAAACAAAATGACCAAAAGTCCAAATTAATAGATAAAAATTACTAGATTTCAAAATCTAGTTCCATCTCAACGTTTGGAAAAATCTATATTTATATTGTTACTTATTCTGTTTTTTATTTTCCTCCATTTTTCTGAATATTTATTTGAAGGAAATAAGGAAATAATATTTAAATAATAACAATTAAATTTTGCCAAAATATTTGCTTTATCGAACAACAAAACAAAAACGGGTCGAAATCAGCGTACTGGTACTGTACACAGCAGTTGCACCTATAGAAAAGTGGTATTTAAAAGCTATGCTTACGAGAATATTATTTGGAATCACGGGGAATCACTGATCTACCGACTATCGCACGGCTAACTGCAACAGTTATTGCCTGACTATTGTTTTTCCGCCCTTGCCGAAGTCTTGACGCCGCAGCCCGGACAGCTTCTGTCACGAGGTATTTTCGTTCAAATAAATGTTTATACTATATATAGTATAAAAAATTATTATAGTATAAGAAGTCATTACGGGCCGCTAAAATGGAAGTAGTGGGCCGCATGCGGCCCGTGGGCCGCCAGTTTGACACCCTTGGCGTACAGGGTCCGAGATTTTATTTTTACAAATTATTATCAATGTTATTTGTGATTTTGTTGTATAATTCTTTTCCCGGAAATTGTAAGACGTAATAATAATTGAAATAACAGCATTTATATTCTGGATTTATATTTCTGGATCGGACCAAGGCCTTCGATACTGTAAACCATAAAATATTGCTGGAAAAACCACAGAGATATGGAATTAGGGGCATTCCTTTGGAACTTTTGAAATGTTATTTATCAAACAGAAAACAACAAGTTAAAATAAACAATTGTAGAAGTCAGGAAAGAACTTTCGTCTACGGGGTTCCGCAAGACACTATTCTGGGGCCTTTATTTTTCATAATATGCATAAATGACATGCTTAACCTGAAGTTAAAGGCTCAAATATTATCTTATGCTGACGACACAGCATTATTTATCGAAGGTTCCAATTGGTCGGAGCTCGAGGATGCAGCGATGAGGGATCTGGATCTTATAAGAACATGGTTGGATAACAATGTTTTATCATTGAATTCTGATAAGTCACATTTTGTATCCTTTTTTTTTTTTTTTTTTTTTTTCTTTTTTTTAATTTAATGGCCTTTGCTACTGTGGCAATTAGCCAGGACAATTTTTGTATCCTTTTCATTGCACAACCACACACAATTAATAGTACATGATAAAGACTGTAATAGTATATCTTTTAAATGTAAAATGATAATGATAATAGAAAACAGATAAATGTAAATATCTTGCAGTAATTTTCGATAGTTTCCTTAAATGGCCAATAAACTGATTAGTAAAAAATCTTAGGAAATCTATTTATATTTGCAAAAAAATTAATAACATTTATTCGATGAGTGAATTAAAAATATTTTTTTTAAATTCTGAGTGGGGTATCAAATGAAAGCCCTTGATACGTGGGTTGACGATCAAATTTTTATTTTTGCAAAATAGATTATTTTGAAGCGATTTTTGCCAAAATTGTGAAAAAAAAAATTTGTCCCACACCCTGTAGCCCAGATGGTTTAAACTAAAAATCTGAAAAAATTCTAAGTAATGTACATTGGTGTGAAACGGAATAGTACAACAGGAATTTTTGATCAGATTATGTTTTCGGGAAAAACGCATTTTTTGTGTTTTTTGGTTAATAATGTACACAAGTTATACTTATGTAAAACGCTAGACTAGAACTTGTATCCTGGAGTAGTGGTTATGGCGCTGGCTGTTTACCCAACTAAATCAGTACGATCCTGCGAGAGGTGACAATATTATTTATTGTTTTTATTTTTAGCATTTTTATTTTGTTTAAATTATTTTTTCGAATTTCGTGTTATATTTTGGCAAATGTTGCATTTAATTTTTAAAAGCGTAAATTTAATAACCAGTGGAAATTGTTGAAATTATAATTTACTTCTGTTTCAATGTACACGAAAACAGCGGGGTGGAGCATATAACAACCAATGGAAGCCATAAGCGCAATTTTCAAAATCGTAATGAACCTTGCTATATAGAAAAAATACTGCACATATTTAGAAACCTAAATAATGGTATTAGGCATTCGAATTAAAATTAACAAGAAAAATATTTTAGCATAAAATTTGTTTTGGCATTCCATGGAATCATCATTCGCTTACTAAATACCTGCGAAACCCTGAAATATGTGAAAATTCACACTTAACATCAATTTTCATGAGTATTTTAGTGAATGAGTTTAATGTGTAAAAATTTAACGTTTAGTAAATAAAAATGGATGTGATTTTTAATTTAAATAAGGAACGTTTTAAAACAGAACTTTCTGTAATATATTCAAATAGTGAATGCTGAAAAATAGTTAGTTAGTTAAAAATTTTGGCGCACAGCAACAAAGACTATTTGCGCCTGACGCAGAAAAATATGTGGCGCTGTGTCTTTCCTTAAATTTATAATTTTAATAAATTTGAACGAATCGATGGCGGAGACAAAGAAATTGTTACAAAGTCTTGTAACAACACCCATGGTTACTGATGAAGCTGAAAGTTGTTTTTCCACTCTATAACGGATAAAAACTTTTTTCAGACTTACTGTCAATAGAAAAAAAATCATATCAACCGAACTTTACCGATAAAGTTATAGATAAATTTGCTGCTAAGAAAGACCGGCGTATTGCATTAATATGCAAGAAATTTTATTAAGGGAACAACATTTTTTCTTCCATGCAGAACATCCAAACATTTTTGTCACGAGCCGCCACTGACATATGTACATCTGACCAGTAACAGTTCTTTTAAAATGCACATTTGTGTTCAGAATAACCCCCTTAGATTCCTCTGTATGCTGTAAACCAATTTCCAGGAAAAAAAAAACATGTGTCATTTTCTAATATGAGAAAAATTTCTGATGTATCAGAACTCATTTCGTAATGTTATCAAATATAATAATATTTATCAGAATCATTCTGGTAATCTAAAGACATCCCAGCCAAATAGTTGCAATCACATTTAGGAGACGTGTAATATAGAAAGACCTTCTCAATCTCTCTGTTAGAGTGACAAGGAAGGAGCTACCATCTTTTCCCGGGAAATGGATGGAACAAGTTACGACACGCGTACAGGGTTAAAGCAATAGGGTTAAAACAACAATAAACAAAAATGTTTACAGTATACAAACATTGTTTGTCTGAGGGATTGTGTTTTTGAAAAGATGAACAGTAATAAGTATAAGCTTTTACAATATAAATTTACAATTTCAATCTCTTGTAGTTTAACATTTTAAAATGTACGTCTATCGTAGTATTTTGCAGGGATGGGGAGTCGGAGTCGGGAGTCGGACAAAGTTATCGACTCCCGACTCTTTGATTACATTTTTATCAAAGATGCAACAATCCGAAAACGAAAGCAAAATACCATACTATCAAAATTTTTTAAAGCACGGAAACAGGAACGACCTTTTATCTCTGTTCATGAACAAAAATGAAATTAAAAATATTCAATACCGGTTTTTCACGGTATCCTTCATGCTTTTCAGTTAAAAAATGTAATTAACAAAACTAGTATTAACAGATTAATGATGTAGGATAAAGATTTTTGTTTTTAGTCATATCTAATTTTAAGAGTTTTGTAGGTATGACCAAAAAACCCTTATACCGTCATTTTGTCGTCTGTCTGTCTGTCTGTCTGTCTGTCTGTCTGTCTGTCTGTCTGTCTGTCTGTCTGTCTGTCTGTCTGTCTGTCTGTTCGGTAAAAATTGTAGCCAAACGGCTAAACCTAGAGAGTTGAAATTTGGCATGCTTATACAACTCTTTGACCCGCACATAGGAAAAATACTAAAACATCTAAAAAACATATCCCCCTAAAAATATAAACAAATATGTGCTCATCGAAAAAAAAAATATTTTTTTATAATTCTGAGTAGGGTATCAAATGAAAGCCGCTTGGTACGTGGATTAACGATCAAATTTTTATTATTGCAAAATAAATTATTTTGAAGCGATTTTTGCCAAAATTGTGCAAAATTTTTTTTGTCCCACACCCTGTAGCTCAGATGGTTTAAACTAAAAATCTGAAAAAATTCTAAGTAATGTACATTGGTGTGAACCGGAATAGTTCAACAGGAATTTTTGATCAGATTATGTTTTTGGAAAAAAACGCATTTTTTGTGATTTTTGGCTAATAATGTACACAAGTTATACCTTTGTAACACGCCACACTGTAACGTCTATGCTGGTCTAGTGGTATTAGACGCTGATTTTTCAACAAAGTAACCCGATCCGAAAGGGATCGAATCCCTGGAGAATAGACTATATTATTTTTTGTTTTTTGTTTTTTTTAATTTTTATATTGTTTAAATTATTTTTTCAAAATTCTAGTTATATTTTGGCAAATGTTGCATTTAATTTTTAAAAGCGTAAATTTAATAACCAGTGGAAATTGTTTAAATTATAATTTAATTCTGTTTCAATGTACACGAAATCAGAGGGGCGGAACTTATAACAACCAATGGAAGCCATTTTTACCAACCATTTTAAAAATTCTTAATGAACTTTGCTATATAAAAAAAAAAATACTGCACATATTTAGAAACCTAAATAATGGTATTAGGCGTTCGAATTAAAATTAACAAAAAAAATATTTTAATATAAAATTTGTTTTCGCATCCAAAATAATCATCATTCACTTACTAAATACCTGCAAAACCCTGAAATGTGTGGAAATTCAAACTTCACATCAATTTTTATTTTTCTGTATACTTAGTTTATTAGGAATTAAACTGTTTTTTTATTTTCTCAAGTTGTAACGAGCTTTGTGTTGGCAGCTAAAATCTAAATGTGAAAAGAAAAAAGTATGAAAATTGTTATGAAAAATAATGTAAATAAAATACAAAAAAAAAAAAATTATAACTAATATATTCGAAAATTTGTATTAAAAATGACTCAATAGTCAAGATGAAATAAAAAGAACAGGTAATTTTTCTGTCGACTCCCCATCCCTGGTATTTTGGCATTAATTACTAATTAATTTCGTATTTTTTTTTTTTTAATTTAGTAATTTTGGTACTTGACAAAAATAAAATTTCATAACTAATGTGAAAGTCCAATTAGAGTGAAATACGAGGGTTATATTTTATGTTTTTACAAACGACCACTAGATGGCAATATTGAAATGTGTCATTACTATATTCGTAAAGTTTGACATTTTTTATTGTGAAATCAGTGGCAGCTTATAAGTTGACCGAGTAGTTTGTTGACAGTGAGCGTTAAAAAAACCAAGGTTGTGAAAAAATGGATATTACTCCTGAAGGTTTTCGTTGCATGATTTTTTACGATTTTAGCTAAGCCCTAACTCAACAACAATGCATAGATTCGCTTCGTTCAACTTTTGGTAATGAAGCACCATCGGAAAAGACTGTTTACAATTGATTTGCAGAATTTCGTCGTGGTCGTGCGTCTGTCAGTGATGAATCTCGTGCAGGTCGACCAAAATCGGTTGTGATTCAAAAAAACATCGATGCTCTGCGCAAAATGATTAAAGAAGATCGGCATGTGACTTACCATGAGATAGAGACATCATTTGGCATATCGCAGACTGCAATACATTCGATTTTGCATGAATATTTAGCCGTGAAAAAGATCTGTACCCGATGGATTCCGCATAATTTGACCGAAGCGCAAAAAAGGCTCGTGTTGATTGATGTAAGGGAATGCTAAAAATATTCAGCCTATACACTGCAAAATCCGTATACAATATCATTACATGTGATTTATTCATATGAACCGGAAACTAAGCAACAATCCACTGTTTGGGTCTTCCAAGATGAACCGAAACCCACAAAAATTGTTCCAAGTAGTTCCAAGAAAATGATCGCTTGTTTTGTCGCAACCATTCCTTTAGAGGATCGGATAACAGTTAATGCTGAATGGTATATAACAATTTGTTTGGCAGAAGTCATCGACAAAATAAGGAAAGACAACCAAAAACTTCGCATCATTCTTCATCATGACAATACAAGCTCCCACACAGCACGTCAAACAATTTATTATTTGTATTCACCTGATTTATCCATTAACGACTTTTTTTTGTTCTCCAGTGTCAAACAAAAAATGCGTGGACAGCGATTTTCATCACCTCAAGAAGCTGTTGAAACCTTCGAAAACCATGTTTTTGAAATACCAACTTCAGAGTGGAAAAACTGTTTCGAGAATTGGTTTAAACACATGCAGCAGTATATAAATCTTAAAGGCGAATATTTGAAAAGCAATAAAAATTGCATGCACTGTTTTCTGATAGCTATAATTACCTTTTTTCGATGCTTCTTTGTACATAACAGAAAACTCCAGGTCTCCCACAAATTGACTTAATGCGTGAGCGGTTTCGGATTTGAATTCTTCGAGTTCGCCTGCTGGTTGCTATGATTCTTAGGATAAACTTAAAGATTGTTGAATTAAAGTCTTCATTTTAAACTAATAACCCTTAAGTCCATCTTAAGAATCGTAGCAACCAGCTAGCAAACCCGGAAAGTTCACGTCCGAGACCGCTCACAGTTTATGAACTCATTATCGATGTCAAAGACCTCGAGTTTGAGGGATATAAAGTGAATCATCGAAAAAATGTGGCCTCAAGATAAACACCCAAAAGACGAATATATATCATAAATCTCGTTCTCAGTAGGAGACTAAACATCGACAACGTTGGAAAAGACCAGGTCGATATATATAAATACTTGGGCAATGAAATATGAAAGGCAGAGATAATCAAAAATGCGAGATCTCTGGAATAATTTCACACGAATGAACAACATTTGGCAAACTTGGAGACACTTTTAAATGCAATTTTTTCTATTTTAGTAGATAAGTGGTTTTTGAGATAAATGATTTAGTTATGCCAATTTTTATAAAATGTACACTATTGTAGACAGAGTATTAGTATTAAAAAATATATTTCATCCCCGTAAATTTGGAGAAAGTTTTCAACTTTCCATATTCTAGTTATAAATTAGAGTCAGCATATATTTTACGTGCCGCGCGTAAGTTAACAAGAACTTGAGATATATTGTTTCCGGCAAAATGACAAATGCCCGCATCTGACGCGTCATCCTACGACAAAACATGAGTTTAAGACCTTCTTATGTTGTAAACTAAACCAGATGCACGTTTTCACTTCACCAAAAAAAAAAATAATCTTTTAAAAGTGTTGTCATAATAACATACTAGCTAAATATTTTTCACATAAGATGTGTGTAAAAAAAAATAAGACGTTCCTATGTGTTCCTATTATTATTATTATTTTTACCGACCGTCAACATATATAAGGGAGGTATTGTGATCATACCGATTTTGACATTTCGAGATTTCGCTGGATCTCCACGAATTGAGGTCCCTACATAACGTTTTGACTATTTTTAGCATGATGTCTGTCGGTCTGTCTGTCCGTCCGTCTGTCTCTCTGTCTGTCCGTCTGTCTGTCCGTCTGTCTCTCTGTCTGTCCGTCTGTCTGTCTGTCTGTCCGTCTGTCCGTCTGTGTACACGTGTAGAGCAAATTCGGCTGAAAGGATTTTTATGAAACTTCATATTTAAGCTTCTGCCATCAATGGCACGAGTTGATCAACTTTTGGTAAAAATTGGTTGACTGAAAATGGGAGTTTACTGGTGTCGATTTTAATATTTTTAACAGAAAAATATTTCGAAAAAAATTATTAAACAAAAGTTGCTATAAAAGCAATAACTAATAACTTTTATTTGAGACGTTTTTTGATAAAACGAAAAATTTCGAATAATTTCTGTAAAATAATAATCAATCAATAATGTAAAACTTATGTTGATTATTATTTTGTAAATAAATGGTCGCCATTTTGAAATGGTTAATATAAAAATATGACTTTTTGGTGTCATTGTAAAGCTAATTTAATGTACTTTTAGGAAAAAAATATAAAATTATCGACTCTTTATGCTAAATCAAAAGTTGACATCATTTCCGGTGAAACCGGAAGTGCCTCAGAATTCTTATAGTAACCTTTAGATGAGCCTTTTTGTCTAGTTTAACTTTTGTCGTGAAGATTTTTATGTATCTTTACAAATAAAGGAGATTTTCGGGGTGCCCCGTTTCAAACAAACACCCTGTATATATTGTGTACACCTCAGGCGCAAAATACGTTTAGCATTCTTGAATAATTTGTTCGACTCACCTTTGGCTTGTCAAACAAACCTTCACTCTTATGCGATGTGATAAACTGGTATTTCGCACACTTTGTGTAACCAAGTAAAATAATCTAAATAACTTGTTTATTTTCAAATGCACAGATCTGAGATTATTCGGTTTTAAATAAGTCTCAAACTCAAAGAAATTAGATTGATCAATTATAAATTTAAAAAAAATGAATTTAATTTGAATTACTAACATATTTCTCTTTTTTTCTAGGTAAGTTTCGAATTTTTACCAACAACTAAGAGTAAGTCTTTCTCTTTCAACTCCCAAAGGAGTTATGCTGATCTTCTTTTGATGACTGTGTTTACTAACAATGAAAACAGTAAGTTTTGTTTTTATTATAACATAATTGTAACATCACAAATTGTTTTATGGGCTGGTGAGTGGTTTTATGACTGTTAACGCGCACACGGGCTGCTGAAACTCACACGGTGCCCCCCTGTAATGTTCTTGCGCCCCACGGTTTAGAAAATACTGCTTTTACGTAGTTACATAATCTAATTATAACATTATGTAAAAAATAACGTGAATTTTATTCGGGCGAGAATAATATGTTTACATTACTCTCATTTCACAATCATTCACCTCTCATCCAGGTGTAGGAGATCGCCCCCTGGCATCGGCGATTAACCTTGTTGCAGAAATAGGCCGATGTAAAATAAATAAAATTTAAAAAAAAAGTGGAGTGTAATTTGCACTCATTTTAGGAAGAATTTACGATCGTAGATGGGATAGATTAAACAAAGATACAGATTTTGCACTTCAATTAATAATTTAATATTATTATCAACATTCATCAAGTTCCTTATACAAAACTAACAATCTGAAATAAAATTAGTAACAATCCATGCATCGGAATTTGCAGCAAATCTAATAGGATATTTTGAATTGTAAAAAAAATTGTTGTAAAAATATTATCATTCAATAACTAAATAATAGATATGACAAAAATATTGTGTAGTTTTTTAACCCTTTACCGCATAGTGTGTCATATATGGCACATTCCAATTTTTATTTTTTATTTTACTTTTAAAACTAAATCAGAACGTTACTTCATGAATGTTCATATATGCCACATACACAGCATTGGATCCTGCAGTATCTCAAGTAATGGGCTGCAATAGATTTCAGGATATCAAGCGGAATTTGCACTTCAACGATAACTCTGAATTTATTGAGAAAGGACAACTAGAAGATACGACTTTTTCTTTAAAAAATTCGAGGGCGATTGCTTTTAATCCGTAATGAAGAACACCTAGCAATTGACGAGCAAATAATACGGAATCATTTTCTTTTGTAACATAATGTAGAATCATAATATTCCATGTATGGCACGAACCCTAAATTATTATTTTAATTATTATTTTTTCATAAAAATAATAATTAATATTTTAAATATATTTTTTTAATTAATTTTTCTATCAACAAGAACCAATTCCTAATGCTCATGAATTATTTCAGCCAAAAATAAAAATTCATGCAGTAAAGGGTTAAATATATTTTTGGATTTCAAATAGCTTTTATATTTTTATAGTTTTGTGTAGAAATGTTCAAATAATACATCAAAACTTTTTTTCGACATTATTGTTAATAGATTAGAACCTTCGTCGAAAAATAGTCTTCAAATAGTACTAAAAAAAAATTCCTTCTATGAGTACTTACAGTTTATCTTACAATAAAAATGTAATGTTATTAAAAAATTGATGTGAAGTGTGAATTTTCACACATTTCAGGGTTTTGCAGGTATTTAGTAAGTGAATGATGATTATTTTGGATGCGAAAACAAATTTTATATTAAAATATTTTTTTTGTTAATTTTAATTCGAACGCTTAATACCATTATTTAGGTTTCTAAATATGTGCAGTATTTTTTTTTTTTTACATACCAAGGTTCATTAAGAATTTTAAAAATTGCGCCTATGGCTACCATTGGTTGTTATAAGTTCCGCCCTTCTGATTTCGAGTACATTGAAACAGAATTAAATTATAATTTAAACAATTTCCACTGGCTATTAAATTTACGCTTTTAAAAATTAAATGCAACATTTGCCAAAATATAACTAGAATTTTGAAAAAATAATTTAAACAATATAAAAATTTAAAAAAAAAACAAAAAATAATTTAGTCTCTTTCTCCAGGGTTCGATCCCTTTCGGATCGGGTTACTTGGTTGAAAAATCAGCGTGAAATACCACTAGACCAGCACACACGTTCCAGTGTGGCGCGTTACAAAGCTATAACGTGTACATTATTAGCCAAAAATCACAAAAAAAGCGTTTTTTTCCAAAAACCTAATCTGATTAAAAATTCCTGTTGAACTATTCCGGTTCACACCAATGTACATTACTTAGAATTTTTTCAGATTTTTAGTTTAAACCATCTGGGCTACAGGGTGTGGGACAAAAAATTTTTTGCACAATTTTGGCCAAAATCGCTTCAAAATAATTTATTTTGCAAAAATAAAAATTTGATCGTTAATCCACGTACCAAGGGCTTTCATTTGATACCCTACTCATAATTATAAAAAAATATTTTTTTTTTCAATGAGCACATATTTGTTTATATTTTTAGGGGGATATGTTTTTGAGATCTTTTAGTATTTTTCCTATGTGCGGGTCAAAGAGTTGTATAAGCATGCCAAATTTCAACTCTCTAGGTTTAGCCGTTTGGCTACAATTTTTACCGAACAGACAGACAGACAGACAGACAGACAGACAGACAGACAGACGACAAAATGACGGTATAAGGGTTTTTTGGTCATACCTACAAAACCCTAAAAATGCCTTCTATGAGTACTTACAGTTTATCTTACATTAAAAATGTAATGTTATTAAAAAATGTACTTAACACATTTTTATTCTGGGGTTACACATTAAATACTCATGGTTTTACGTAAATTTTTACTCTAATGAACCAACTAAAAAGGTACCACAATATTATTCTATCCTTGTCGCACTTATGTGCTTGTCAGAATAATGCCACATTCACCAGTCCATGTTCCTACGTAAACTACCTGATTTTCCTCGTGTGGTAGAAAAGGACATCCCCCTCTTATCCTTGTTGGTCACGTGCCGTTTCCAGGATCAAACCCGCTCTTTCAGTTGCAGAGCGCACAGCCAACTAGTAACAAGTAGAATTATATTTTCATATATTTTTAATACGTAGAAATTTTTTTGTACATTAGTTTTAAGAAAATTTTTTAAAATTAACTTCATAAGGAGTGTAATGTACGGACTCGAAGGGGCACTAAGAATATTATTGTGAGTAAATTTTGGAAAATTTTTGGTGATTAGTGATAGATAGTGATAGTGGAGTGTAATAGTGCTTAATAGTGAAATTAATAGTAAAGGCTCATAGTTTTAAAGCTTAATGCTTAAATGGTAAAATAGCAGCTTCTTAGGGCCAATATTTTGAAAGCTTTCTTAGACTTAAAAGTATCAAAATCTTCATTAAGTTTCATCAAACTTGAGGCTTAAACCAATGTTTCCCAACATTTTGCAATCAAAAGTATATTCCTGTCTTCCCGTTCTCCCATTTTAACCCTCTATTTATTTTTGTTCCTCAATAGTTTGGTGTGTTCTAAGATTTCACCTTGAAACAAGCATTTAAGGAGATGCACTACGGTATAATTATTAACGCCCAGTCTTTCCACCTTCAGGTAAACCTCTAGGTAACTATCAGGTCGTCAAGGATGAAATTTGTAATTAATAATACTGCCAACTTTAACAGCTTATTATTTGACATTAGCTTAATATTTTACAGTTCTGTTTTTTTGTTGGAAAGTTACACATCTCGCCTGTTTAAAGAAATTATTGTATGCTCTAAAAAATATCAAAAACTTTTTTTTAAAATTAATTTTGTTGGAAATGCAACGGTCGGAAATTCGCCCTATTATGAAGTGTGAGTTCTTACGTGGAACTACGGCATCGCAGACCGCGCGAAACATTAATAGTGTATTTGGTTCTAGTGTTACTACGCAGCAGACAATATAGACCGGGAGCTCATGACAGTTTTTGGTCTCCGATTTCATACTGCATGCCTTTTGGAGGAGAGAATATTTACCCTGTGACAACAAAAAAGGGATGGTACTAAACCCCTGCACGCTTTCCGGTCATAGGGAAAATTACATTTCCACTTAAACACAAAATTTTTGTGCTTTTCTCTGATTTAATATTGCTTGCCCTTTTGTCAAAAGAAAGTTATAACAAATTTAAAGTCTTTTAAATATATGCATCCGATTCGGAGGGTCCCAATAGGCTCAAACGGACATGTGATCTTGTAATAAAAAAATATGATTTTCCGCGTTTTCATACAGTATGCCTATAATTAAAAGACTTCAAATTTATTATAACTTTCTTTTGACAAAAGGGCAAGCAATATTAAATCAGAGAAAAACACAAAAATTTTGTGCAAGTGGAAATGCAATTTTCCCTATGACCGGAAAGCGTGCAGGGGTTTAGTACCATCCCTTTTTTGTTGTCACAGGGTAAATATTCTTTCCTCCAAAAGGCATGCTGTATGAAATCGGAGACCAAAAATGTCATGAGCTCCCGGTCTAATATCAAATTGGCTCGCCAAATTTCGTACAAGTAAATTGAAAAAAAAAAAAAAAAAAAACTGGCTCATCGATCACTGCAGAAATATACTGCAACCAAATGGACGAAATGATGCAAAAACTTAAAGAAAAACAGCCTAGATTAGTCAACAGATCGACTCCTATCTTATTGCATGATAACGCTAGACCACACACTGCACAAATTACTGTGCCAAAACTACAGGAATTGGAGTTGGAACTTCTTCATCATCCTCCATACTCACCAGACTTAGCCCCCACTGACTACCACTTCTTCCGCAATTTGGACAAATTTTTAATAGGAAAACAGTTTAATTCCGACAATGCTGTAAAACTGGCCTTCCAGGTATTTATTGACTCTCGTCCGCCAGGGTTTTATACCACCGGCCTGAACAACCTGCCGCTTAAATGGCAAAAGTGTATAGACAATATGGGTGCATACTTTGATGAATAAAATAATTCCTTATATTTGTAAGTTATCAACCAACTTTGCCTTTTTTCTACAAATTTCATCCTTGACGACCTAATATTTGACTGATAAGGTTATGTGATACTTTCTGTGCTGAATGTCATCCCGTCTTTCAATACAAATGTATCTATCGGATAGTTATCTAACGGATAATGAGACTGACGTATTGAATTCACTGATTGGTATTGACATTTATTAAGCAGATGAAGTTCCAGATAACCTTATCTGATAGATAGTTACCTAGAGGTTTATTTGAAGGTGGAAAGACCGAGCCTAAAAGTTTCTTACACACAACTAACAATCTGAAATAAAATTAGCAACAATCTACACATCAAAATTTGTAGCGTATTTTTATCCATCTAATAGCTTGTTTTTAGTTATAAAATTTTTTTTAGGTAACTGTAAATAAACAAATTGTATTGTAAACGCCATTTCGGAAACCAGTCGACGCATATTTCAGTATGACGAGGCAAATTGTAGCGTAATATTTCCTTAAAAGAGTATGTACAGGCCAGTGGCGCACCCAGGAGTTTTGAGGCAGGGCGGATGACAAAATTATTTAAATTATAAAATGTTCTCACTAAATTTAAAGTGATGATCTAAAAAAAAAGGTCGTCGTTTCTGAGTTTCTGAAATACAAGTGATAATCTAAAAAAAAATTGATGTGAAGTGTGAATTTTCACATATTTCAGGGATTCGCAGGTATTTAGTAACTGAATGATGATTATTTGGAATGCCAAAACAAATTTTATGTCAAAATATTTTTTTATGAATTTTAATTCGAATGCCTAATACCATTATTTAAGTTTCTAAATATGTGCAGTATTTTTTTTTTATATAGCAAGGTTCGTTATGATTTTGAAAATTGCGCCTATGGCTTCCATTGGTTGATTAAATCATAAGCCCCGCCCTCTGATTTCGTATATATTCAAACATAGAATTAAATTATAATGTCAACACTTCCCACTGGTTATTAAATTTACGCTTTTAAAAATTAAATGCAACATTTACCAAAATATAACTAGAATTTTGATAAAATAATTTAATCAAAATAAAAATGCAAAAAGAAACATAAAGATTAAAATTGACAGAAATCGAACTCTAGTTTACAAATTACGAAGAGACGACACAACGCACTACGCTACGAGCACTGACTTATCTCCTGTGTTACATAGCGAATTAAATAGTTAATATATTTTAGTTAAAAACACAAAAAACACAAAAACATAATCTGATCAAAAATTTCATTCACTATTGCATGAACATTTGGCCGTTAAAAAGATTTGTACGCGTTGGATCCCACATAATTTGACAATCGGAGTGGAAAATGCTTCAATCGGAGTGGAAAAAGTGCTGCGAAAATTGATTCAAACGCATGCAAAAGTGTATTGATCTTCATGGAGATTACTTTGAAAAACAATAAAGCCACTTTTGTTGATAAATAATTGTTTTTGATCTCAAATCCCAAAATATACCAGTCTCGGACTCTGTTGCTAGCCCTCGATATCGCTCGGGCGCAAAAACGTCCTCGACTGGTAAATATTACTTATCTCCCTTAATGTTTAAAAAACTATTTCCTGTTTGGTACCTTAAAAACTAAAAATTTAAATTATAATGCACCAGGGGTTAATAAAACTTAACAGATAATACTTCATTGTAATTTGTTCAATGTTGATATCTCTCGAACTATAAGAGCTACGAGGTTGGTCATATTAGAAAACAATTTCCATTTTATAAGAGTATCTCAATAAGCGAAACCATGTGCTATCGACCAATGGTTCTGAAAATACTTTATGCAACATTCAAATAGGAACTTTTTTTTGAGACAGAGGACAGAGTAATCTCAGCTCTGTGAGTCTCAAACTTCTTTGAAACAGAGTAATCTCAGCTTTGAAAGTCCAAAACTTTTTTGAGACAGAGTAGTTCGAGTTCTGTGAGTCTGAGCTTTCTTTGAAGCAAAGTAATCTCACCTCTTTTGGTCTGAGATTTCTTTGAAACTGAGTCATTTCAGCTCTATGAGTCCAGGACTTCTTTGAGACAGTAATCTCAATTATGTGAGACTGAGATTTCTTTGAAGCAAAGTAATCTCAGCTCTTTTGGTCTGAGATTTCTTTGAAACTGAGTCATTTCAGCTCTATGAGTCCAGGACTTCTTTGAGACAGTAATCTCAATTATGTGAGACTGAGATTTCTTTGAAGCAAAGTAATCTCAGCTCTTTTGGTCTGAGATTTCTTTGAAACTGAGTCATTTCAGCTCTGTGAGTCCAGGACTTCTTTGAGACAGTAATCTCAGCTGTGTGAGACTGAGCTTTCTTTGAAACCAAGTAATGTTAGTTCTGTGAGTCTGAGATTTCTTTGAAGCAGAGTAATCTCAGCTCTGTTGGTCTGATATTTATTTGAAACAGAGTCATTTCAGCTCTATGCGTCCAGGACTTCTTTGAGACAGTAATCTCAACTATGTGAGACTGAGATTTCTTTGAAACCAAGTAATGTAAGCTCTGTGAGTCTGAGACTTCTTTGAAGCAGAGTAATTTCAGCTCTATTGGTCTGAGATTTCTTTGATACAGAGTAATTTCAGTTCTGTGAGTCCAGAACTTCTTTGAGACAGTAATCTCAGCTATGTGAGACTGAGATTTCTTTGAAACCAAGTAGTCTTAGCTCTGTAAGTCTGAGACTTCTTTGGAGCATAGTAATCTCAGCTCTGTTGGTTTGAGATTTCTTTGAAACAGAGTCATTTCAGCTCTATGCGTCCAGGACTTCTTTGAGACAGTAATCTCAACTATGTGAGACTGAGATTTCTTTGAAACCAAGTAATGTAAGCTCTGTGAGTCTGAGACTTCTTTGAAGCAGAGTAATTTCAGCTCTATTGGTCTGAGATTTCTTTTATACAGAGTAATTTCAGTTCTGTGAGTCCAGAACTTCTTTGAGACAGTAATCTCAGCTATGTGAGACTGAGATTTCTTTGAAACCAAGTAGTCTTAGCTCTGTAAGTCTGAGACTTCTTTGGAGCATAGTAATCTCAGCTCTGTTGGTTTGAGATTTCTTTGAAACAGAGTAATTTCAGCTATAGAGTCCAGGACTTCTTTAAGACAGTGTTCTTAGTTATGTGAGACTGAGATTTCTTTGAAACAGAGAAATCACAGGTCTGTTAATTTAAAATGTAGTAACCATGACTAATAAGAAACTATTTTACAATTCAAAATATGCATGAGTGTTATTTATGTCCAAAAATACCTTGACATGAAAAAAATAATCATCTACTCCTTTGTTGCTATCTGTATGAAAGTCTTCATCTGTCTGTAGTTGACTTTTTTCAACTTTTCCTTAGTAATCTTGGACTCATACATAAGATATTTTCACCGCTAGAGGCGCCACGGTAGGCTGTGTTAATGGGAAACCTTAAAGGAAAAATAATCAGCGCGAATGGAAATTCTTTAATACGATGTTAAAAATTTACGCGTAAAAATTGTATGCAACTTTGAAGGACGAAAATTTTAGCTTCAATGGAGCTTTAAAAATAGTAAATAACAACAAAATAGATTGAATAAGAGAGAGTAACGTAAATATAGTTTGCATAAAAGGGGTAGATTTATGATCGGGACATATTTTGTTGAAGGCGTAGCGGGAAATATTCTGACCGTCGATGAAAACGCAATTCTTCACACCACACGATTCTGCACCTTATGCAATCACAAATTAAACAAAAATTGATGTGAAGTGTGAATTTTCACACATTACAGGGTTTCGCAGGTATTTAATAAGTGACATGCTAAGTGTGTAGGACAAATTTTGCTTTGTAGTAATCACAGCAAAAAGAACGATATTTCTAAAATAATTTATCGTCTGTTATAAGAGCTTTAAAAACAAATTTTATGTTAAAATATTTTTTTGTTAATTTTAATTCGAATACCTAATCCCATTATTTAGGTTTCTAAATATGTGTAGTATTTTTTTTTTTTTTTTTTCATATAGCAAGGTACATTAAGATTTTGAAAAGTGCACCTATGACTTCCATTGGTTGTTTTAAATCATATGCTCCGCCCCTCTGGTTTCGTATACATGACACATAGAATGAAAATATAATTCCAACTGGTTATTAAATTTACGCTCTTAAAAATTAAATGCAACATTTGCCAAAATATAACTAGAATTTTGACCAAATAATTTAAACAAAATAAAAATGGAAAAAATACAAAAAATAAAATTGTCTCCTCTGCCCGGGAGCGAACCCTATTTGCTGCGTAGCAAACGAGCAAGCTAACCATTAGACCAGGATACGCCTTTTAGTATAGTATGTTACAAAACTATAACTTTTCTACATCGTCAACCAAAAAACACAAAAAAATGCGTTATTTTCCGAAAACATAATCTGACCAAAAATTCCTGTTGTACTATTCCGGTTCACACCAATGTACATTACTTGGAATTTTTTCAGATTTTTAGTTTAAACCATCTGGGCTACAGGGTGTGGGACAAATTTTATTTGCACAATTTTGGCTAAAATTGCATCAAAATAATTTATTTTGCAAAAATTTGATCGTTAATCTACATACTAAGGGCTTTCATTTGATACCTTACTCTGAATTTAAAAAAATATTTTTTTTTTCGATGAGCACATATTTTGTTTATATTTTCAGTGGGATGTTTTAAAAAATAATATTGTCTCTTCTCGCAGGGTTCGATCCCTTTCGGATCGAGTTACTTGGGTGAAAAACCAGCGTCAAAAACCACTACACCACCATACACGTTCCAATTTAGCGTGTTACAAAGCTATAACTTGTGTACATTATTAGCCAAAAATCACAAAAAATGCGTTTTTTTCCAAAAACATAATCTGATCAAAAATTCCTGTTGTACTATTCCGGTTCACATCAATGTACATTGCTTAGAATTTTTTCAGATTTTTAGTTTAAACCATTTGGGCTACAGGGTGTGGGACAAAAATTTGTTTGCACAATTTTGGCAAAAATCGCTTCAAAATAATTTATTTTGCAAAAATAAAAATTTGATCGTTAATCCACGTACCAAGGGCTTTCATTTGATACCCTACTCAGAATTATAAAAAAATACTTTTTTTTTTTCGAAGAGCACATATATGTTTATATTTTTAGGGGGGTATGTTTTTTAGATGTAGTATCTTTCCTATGTGCGGGGCAAAGAGTTGTATAAGCATGCCAAATTTCAACTCGGGTTTAGCCGTTTGGCTACAATTTTTACCGAACAGACAGACAGACAGACAGACAACAAAATGACGGTATAAGGGTTTTTTGGTCATACCTACAAACCCTAAAAATTATACTCTATCTCTGAAAGACTGATAGTAATAAATCATTTTGTCAGGCAGTTACCAGTGGCGTGCACATTTTAAACACGTTTAAATTGGTTTTATGTATTTCTATATTACTATTTATCATTTTATTAAACGCATGCCTGTGACCATATTTATCATATCATTAAACACACCCCTGTGACCATATTTTTCCTCAAAATCAGTCAAATTTTTATGGCCTATTGTGTTTAACCCTATTTCGTATTCCCATATAATATGTGCGGCACACTCGGTTGTTTTTAACAATATTTCGTTTCGAACTATTCATATTTTGTCGCTTTTGTTTTACCGCTTCTGTGTGATAATACAATAACTTTTTACAAATAATAAATTTTATTACTATCAGTCTTTCGGAGATAGAGTATAGCTACTGCCAAGTTAAAAAAAATTATATTCCATTTTCCGCTTAAAGGTTTAGAATAACTCATAACCAACCTAAATTTTATAACTTTAGATAATTTCATAAAATGATAGTGCTACTTTTGTTTTCCACGGCCTACCTAATGTTTTATTCTCAATAATTCTAACGTGACTCTCGTGAAATGTAGCAGAATATACTTTGAACGCAATATTAGTTATCTAAAATTACGTAATACACTCTGAGTACTAATATAAATCTCAAATTTTCCACCTATTACTTTTATGTGCATAGCATAAAGGTAGAAATGTGTCCTTTACAACCCTAATACATAAGCATAAATGTGTAAACTGCAATTTTATGATTAATAATTCTTTAGAGCATCGTAAAATCGTCAAATATGCTTTTAAAAGATTTCACTGATCCATTTCAACGAGATTAATGACATTTCTACCAATTAGTTATTCGAAATGAATTCAAAAATGTTACATTTAAGATTTAATATGACAGAAACCAGCGTCAATTTTCAATCAATTAAAAATAAAATGAATTCAAATGAAATTTTAAAACTTGTCTTTTGGATCTATATTCTAGTTTAATATAACTAGAGATGAGTATTCATGTTTGAAATTTTTTACATAACAAACTTAACAAACGATATTGCCAGACCGATGTTATCGGAATATCGATGTTTTGGTCTCATAGTTTTGAATGGCGAGAAAAAATTTCTGTGAAGTGTGGATTTTCACATATTTCTGGGTTTTATTGATATTTAATAAGTACAGTGGATATATATATATATATATACGAGGAAAGTTTCCTAAATTCTGGGAATTGTGCTATAATTAAATTACGCAGAACTTATAGGCAATGTTATTGGTGCCAGACAAGTCTTGACATGTTTATGCAACTATCTAGTGCAATATTGTTCAGTCTGATTTAGGTGTCCGACTGATATAGACGCGTTTTCATAGCACTGTTTTTGTAACCATGGAAGACGCAGCAAAATCTCAAAGAGCAATAATTTTCTTTTTGTGGAAAGAAGGTGTGAAAACATCAGAAATTATTCAGCGTCTGCAAGGAGTATTTGGTGAGTCTGCAGAATCCAAAAGTACTGTTTATCGCTGGATCGATCGTATTAAAACCGGTCGAACATCACTAGAAGACGATCCACGCAGTGGGCGCCCAAGCACGTCGGTAAAAAAGAAACATTACTGCCGTCGAAGACCTACTGAAAGAGGACAGGCGAATAACTATTCGTCAAATTAGTGTGCGCCTAGGGATAGGTACATGACAAGTTCATGACATCTTGCATGATTGTTTGGGCGTTAGCAAGGTTTCGCTGCGCTGGGTGCCAAGGCTGTTGGGACCAGAACAGAAACTCAATAGGAGACACCGAAAAAGTTCTTTGAGGACGGCTTAAAAAATTAGTTTATCGTTGGGATAAATGTATTCAGTTAAATGGAGATTATGTTGAAAAACTACATTTTAATATTGATGAAAATTAACAAAATAATAAAAATTATATTTAAATTCCCAGAACTTTGGAAACATCCCTTGTATATCAGGTCTAGGATAAAGTTCGTGGCGTATTTTAGTAAAATTCAACTGGTTTTGTTATAGTGTGAAAATGAATTTATTTAAACCAAATATGTACCATTATTATCGACAACGTTTCGCCATTTTTCGGGTAGAGCCATGATGCCATCGGTGAAGAACTTCTGTGGTTTCTGGTTGAAAAACTGAATCAATTGGTTTTCACAGGCTTCTTTTGAAACCAGATTAATTCCAAACCAAATTAATTGAGAGGATTCTACAGAGATCGGAATAGGTGATAGTCAGAGGGTGCTATGTCTGGACTATACGGTGGATGCATCAAAATTTCTCAACCAAGCTCTCGCAATTTTAACGGGTCATCAAAGAAGTGTGTGGTCTTGCGTTGTCATGATGAAAGACAACACCCTTCCTATTATTTAATTCGGGCCGTTCTCTTTCAATTGTCTGGCATAATCTCTGTTGCCCACAGTAGAGTTGAGAATCAATCGACCAACTGGAAGTAGCTCATGGTGGACGATTCCGTTCCAGTCCCACCACACACACAGCATCACCTTGTTCTGCGTCAATCCTCGCTTCGCTAACGCTTGTGATGGCTCACCATCCCTTGTCCATGATCTTTTACGCTTCCGATTGTCGTATGTGATCCATTTTTCATCACCGGTTATGACACGTTTCAGAAATTCGATTTCATTGCGTTTCAGCAGCGCATCACAGATGTTAATTCGGTCTATCATGTTTTTCGCGCTTAACTCATGAAGAACTTATATATCGAGCTTCTTTTTGTAGCCAGCTTTCCGTAAATGGTTCAAAACAATTTTGTGGTTAATGTCGTACCAATATCGATACTGCTGATATGCCTATCTTGCTGGACTTTTTCAAGAATTTCATCGGCTTTTTCACTGATTGGACGACCAGCGCGTCATCTTTCACATTAAAATTACCAGAAAGAAAGCGAGAGAACCATTTCCGCGCAGTAGATTTTGATAAAGTACCTTCACCGTACACAGCACAAAGTTTTTCACAAGCCTGCGCAGCGTTCTTCCCTTTGTCGTAATAATATTGCAAAATATAGCGCAATTTTTCATTACTTTTCTCCATTTTAAACGCAAACAACTTTCCAACCACTGCACAAATTTTGATGTATAGACACTCAAAGTAAGGCTCGAACTGTCACCTTTCCAACGAGCGTTTAGTGGTGTCGCTGCGATCTGTGTTTCCTGAGTTATTTGCAATTGGCGACGTCTATGTTTAGACTGTATTCTGGTGCCTATAATGTGCCAATCTAAACTAAACCGAACCTCATTTTCATTTACTCTCTTATTTTCACCCCTTAATACGTGACTGCAGACTTTTCCGAAAGCTTTTCCTTTATTACGTTCCACAAAACAATAAATTTTCAAATGAATTTGTTAACAGAAAGGTAGAAAACATAACATTACTTATTTGAAGAAATTACTTTTTTCTGTTTGTTTCCAAAGTATTTCCTTTATGTTTATGTCTTCGAGAAGATTAAAACAGGGGAAGGTGAGTATTTTATCGGGACATGTTAGCTCGATACCCGATATCTCATACTTTTATCGGGGTTAAAAATAGAAGATTTATGTTTTTATTATTTTAACCGATATTGGAAAATTTTTAGATAAATATTGTTAGAGTTATATTGTTTGGGGAAATAATAATTTTTTAAAAATTATAAATTTCAAAATTTTGGTATTTGACATTAAAAAAATCAGCAGTGGCCACCACAGGACCGACCGCCATCGTAAAGTACTCGTATAAAATACATTCTAGCAGCAGAGTAGAAATAACTTGGCCTAATATTTTCTAACAGAGATATTATTTGTCATGACCATGGAAACGTTACATAAAAGTATGAAAAAATTGAGACTTAAAAAAAAATTTAAAAATTTTATAAAAATTTGTCGAAATTTTTCGTTTTATCAAAAAACGTCTCAAATAAAAGTTATTACTTATTGCATTTATAGCAACTTTTGTTGAATAATTTTTTTCGAAATATTTTTCTGTTGCTAAATATTCGCAAAAATCTTAAAATCGACACGAGTAAACTCCTATTTCTAGTCTACCGATTTTTACCAAAAGTTGATCAACTCGTGTCATTGATGTCAAAAGCTTAAATATGTAGTTTCATAAAAATCCTTTCAGCCTAATTTGCTCTGCACGTGTACACAGACGGACAGACAGACAGACGGACAGACAGACAGACAGACAGACGGACAGACAGACAGACGGACAGACAGACAGACAGACATCATGCTAAAAATAATCAAAACGTTATGTAGGGACCTCAATTCGTGGAGATCCATCGATATCTCGAAATGTCAAAATCGGAATGATCACAATACCTCCCTTATATATGTTGACGGTCGGTAAAAATACCAAAAAGTACTAGCCACAGGTAAAGTTTGTTTTACACAGTTCAGTTTATTGATCAATAAATCAAGTATTTTGTCAATTAATTAAACAATTTATTGGTAACCTTCAAAATAAAAGGAATTTATTTATAATTTTAATTTAATTTTTTTTCTCTAAGTTCAATGACCTCTCACATTATGTGGACGTTAAATTTTATATATCTGACTAATTTATTTTATTTTGTGACTTTTTAACCTAGCTCCGATGAAGATTTCATATTAAATCGAAACGTTAGCGAAATTAAAATATTGATTTAATTTTAATTTCTGACCAGTCCGAATCCCATTACTTCCTCGTCATATTATTATTATTATGGGGTTTGTCAGGTCTTGACAAGCGTCCACTAATCTCAAACTTCAGCAACCTTTTGAGCCGCGTCATACTAGAGACTAGTGGAGCTAAATACACACGACTGCATCCCAAACCCTGGCGATATGCAGCCGCGGAAATTACGCCAGATCCAGTGCCCGCACAATGCGGAGCGACCCGAGCAGCACTGCTTTCTGCATCCTGCAGATCAAAGAGTTGGCAGAAGATCTACAGGCGGGAATGGACTCGATTTCCCTTCGATAGGAGGCTTTCATGCCACCCAAAACACCAACTATCAGGACTACAAGCTTAACTTTATACCCGGGATACAGCTTTCTAAGCTCGGACAAGAGGTCCATATACTTAGACCTCTTTTTCCTCCTCCTTGAGAGAGATATTCTTCTCAGCTGGACTTGACAATTCGATCACAAACATCTGTTTGGTCTCGATATCCAGGAGGGTTATGTCCGGCTTAGTGGCTGTCAGTAACCTCGAGGTGGGGACGGAGTAATTCCAATAAATTCGGCACTTGGAATTTTCCACCACCGATTCTATGTCAGAAGGGACGTACGGTATAACTGGTATTTGGTCAATACCATAGGCATGTCTAAGATGATAGTAGAGCACGCGGAGAGCAGCATTATGTCGAGACACGTAGCTCGACGCTGCAAGAGATGGACAAGCAGACAGAATGTGCATAATCGTTTCAGAATGGTGGTGGCACAACCTACAGAGTGTGGACTCCGCTATTTGGAATATGCGGGCCCTGTACGCCAAAGTATTTATAACACCATCCTGACACGCAAACACAAAACCTTCTGTTTCCGATCTCAAACCAGCAGACT